>CM038678.1:577703679-578977446 GCA_021605205.1 Aegilops longissima
CTTAAGTTCCCACATTATGGTGTGATAAGTCCGAACACTTTCACAAGTGCGGCACCTCAACTTATAGCATTATATGCATCGGGTTCAATCATGTCTTGCGCCAATAGTTGGGTTTGCCGGCTCCCATGTTTTGGTACCTTACATTCCATTGTATCGGCTAAGGTAGCACTGGGAGAACCACTGCGATTGCGCCCCGGTTGAGCTGGGCGAGCGCCTCAGTGGAGAAAGCTAAAACTGACCGTCATGATAAGGCGAGAGCTGGTCGCTGTTCAAGAGGTCTTTTCGTGTCCCTAAAGACTTATGCCGCTTAGAGCGAGGAACCGGCTTTGTCCGGCCCAGGCGTGGATAGCGCCCCGAACTCGGTCTTCCAAACACTAGGGGCTTCGCCGAAATTTAAAATTATAGAATTCTATGGCTAAGGAGAGTGTTCAAGCATTATAAGTCCGGTTGCCTCGTTCGTTGTGTTGAGCGCCCCCTAGATGGACCCAAAATGGGAACAAGAGCACTCAAGTTTATCCTAACACCCCACAAGACTGTGGCATGGGGGCTGAAGCCACGACTTGCCATCTCTCGATTTGATAAACGGCCGCACGTAAGGTAATATTTTAAATTAACAAGCGTTGCTTAGCGATATGAACAAAGTTTTCAGCGACAGATAACAAAATGCGAGTCTACTCAAATATTTCATTTTGAGCACTCACCCGCAATCATGCGGGCACCCTTCAGACACTATTATAATACATTTCGGCGCATGCGATACTCCTTGCCGCCCGGTGGCGATCCGTCGAAGCTTCAAGATCCATCCTGCCCCGAGTGCACCTTTGCACGGGCAAGGCCCCACGGCACCTTCAACACAAAGCGGAATGCTGGACGACTTCAACCAGTGGACACGATCCACCAGCCGCCGTGACTAGGCCAAGTAACTCCTGTGCATGGCCTCCGCCGCCACAGCCGAGCTATAATTCCCTTCATGTCCTGTTCGCCGCCTTGTGGAGCTCGACCAGCTGCTTTAGCTGGTCGCTATAAGCACACGGATGTCCGCCTCAAAGATATCGAGACCAGAAGACTTTCTCCGTCGAGCTCCCTCCTCGGCCCGATAGAATGCGGCAGATCGGACACTGCATGGGCAGATCTACGAACGCTCCTGGAGAGCTCCGAATTCGGGTAAGTAATAAGTAATTCACATTCCCATGCTTGCTTTGCATGAAAAATGCCTTACCCGCCGCTATCTTCTTCAACGCCTCGATTTCTGGAGGGCCTTAGGGCTTCGCCTTAGCGGCTTTGGCATTCTCAAGAGCCGATGCAAGCTCGGACTCTCGAGTCTTTGAGTTGCGCTCCAAACTCTCATATTTTTCCACGAGAGCCTGGAGCTCTTGCTGCACCTCTGCCACCCGCGCCTCTGCTTCTCTCGCTGCCTCGCTCAAGGCCGATTATGCTCCGCCACGGACACCGCCTCCTTGTGGTCGCCAGCTGCTCAGGGGCCCTGTGAGTACCCACGTTATCCTTGTTATTTTTCTTGCAACCAAATCCTTTCTCTCAGAAGGTACAACTTTAATGAGGTGTTACTCACCTTCCTTGTCCTCGAGTTGCTTCTTAGCATGGCCGAGCTCGTTCTCGACCGCCGAGGCTTTGCTTCACAGCATTGACCTCCATGATCAATGCGGCAGAGGTCAAGAGCAGCAGCCTCGCAAGCCCATATTGACATATTTTTTAGACTCTGCATATATCTTTTTAGATCCTCGCTCCGGCTTTTCTTTCCGAACACCAAACCGAGCATCAGGGGCTACTGTCTATGCGGTATTATATTACACATCTTCAAATTCTTACCTCAAGCCTGTTAGTAGGCTGCGGCGGGCTTCGGTCAGCCCGCTCTGGGCGAGCTGAACCCTTTGAATCACCGCACTCATGATAGTGCGGTGTTCTTCTTCGATGGAAGCGGCTTTGAGCGCCTCCAGCAAATTATCTGGCACCTCCGATTGGACGGAGGCCGCCGGTGGCACCGTCTTGCCCTTCTTACGAAGGGGCCGCCCGCCGGACTCTGGAACCACTGCGGGTTCCGGTACGGAGTCCGGGAGGTTGCCCTGCGGCACCTCCAGGGCCTCCTCCCCCTGATGGGTCCCCTCCCGGGATCCCACCTCGACGTAGTCAACATCGTGAGGGGAGGAGGCGGTCGGAAGGGAATCCATATCCGCACCAAGGACCCGCCGACTTAAACGGGAAGATCATCCTGGCCAGACTTCATGTGTTGTATGCGGCATTAGAAAGACACCACATGGCAAAAAGAAAAATTATAAATCATCTAGTAGTCCGGATACTTACGATCTCGCCAGGGGCTTGGCCCTTGGGGGCCACTCCTCGTCGCCATCACCGACGTTGGCGGAGTTGTCCGGAGGAAGGGTCCTCCTCTTCTTGGACCCTTCGACCTCCCTCCTTGGGGAGGCCTTCCTCTTCTTCTCTCCCTCCACCGAGGGAGAAGCCTCTTTTTTCTCCTCCTCGTCCTTGTGGGAGGAGTCCGCCTCGGAGTCATCAGACGATGAGTCCGATACCACCGGGCGCCGGGAACTCTTTCGGGTTCATGTGGCCTTCTTCTTGGCCTTCTTCTCTGGCACTACGTAAAGTGCCGGGACTAGCAGCCCTGTCAAATGGGCGTCCGCTGGGTCTTCTGGAAGGGGAGCCGGACAGTTAACCTGTCCGGATGTTTTCTGCCAGTCCTGTTAATGGTATTGGGAGTTTAGATCCCGCATGAAATCAAAATATGAAAAGCAGGTATCCCATAAAGGATAACATGACTTACCTCGTCAGCTGGACGCTACGAACTGAATCCGCAATCTTCGGTAGCGGATGCGGGGGCTTCGACGCCCTTGAACAGCACCCTCCAGGCCTCTTTGTACGTAGTGTCAAAGAGCTCGCTCAAGGTCTGGTGCTGTGCCGGATCGAACTCCCACAAATTGAAGTCCCGTTGCTGGCAGGGGAGAATCCGGCGGACGAGCATGACCTGGATCACATTGACAAGCTTAAGCTTCTTGTTCACCAGGGTCTGGAGACAGGACTGGAGTCCGGTCAGCTCTTCCGAACTACCCCATAACAAGCCCTTCTCTTTCCAGGAGGTGAGCTGCATGGGGATGCCAGATCTAAATTCGGGGGGTGCTGCCCATTTAGGGTCACGCGGCTCGGTGATGTAGAACCACCCCGACTGCCACCCTTTGACGGATTCCACGAAGGCACCCTCGAGCCAGGTGACGTTGGGCATTTTGCCCACCATGGCACTCTCCAAGACTCCGCTGGCTGCCCTTCACAACCTTCGCTTGACATTGAAGGTCTTTAGCCACAAGTCAAGTGGGGCTGGATGCGAGAGGGAGGTTTCGCACACCTGACGATAGACGCCGAGATATTAAGTATGAAATTTGGGGCCGATCGTGGAAGTCCAGGCCGAATAGAACATGAGCCCCGGACAAAGGGGTGCATGGGAAGCCCAGTCCATGGAGGAAATGGGAAGGAATACCACCCTCTCATGGGGCCTGGGGGTGGGGATGAGCTGCCCTTGTCGGGCAGCCGATGCGCGATGTTGCTGGACAGATATCCGCGCCGCAGAAGCTCGATGTGCTCCTCCGAACGGAGGAGGCCATCCACTTGCCTCCGCTCCGACATGACCGGAGAAGGTCGAGGTGAGATGTGCGGACCTGGGCACTGGAGCTCGAGTGCGTGGAGATGGATAAGCAAAGGAGGAAGAAGGCGTAGGTAAAAAAAGGTGGATCCTTATCCCTATATATGGGCGGATGAAACTATGCGCCCCACCGCCCGGTAAAACTCGCTTATTTCCCAAAGCGCCGCAATCAATGGCGCGTTGGGTTACCCACGTCCGTATTGATGAGAATCCCGGAATAAGGGGAACACGATCTCTGCTTTGACAAGACGTGCCAAGGAAACCGCTTCGCTAAACGCGCTGAGGTGGTATATTAAAAAACGTAAAGGCTTGGTTGGGGCGTGACGTCATGCCCCAAAATGCGTCAGCAGATTGAACTTGTGTAAATGTTATTCTCTCTACGGTTGTATGTGGAATTTATTTTGCAGAGCCGGACACTATCCTGGTGTTCACAATCTTCTATGAATTATTCGGAGGAGGAACCCACCTTGCAATGCCGAAGACAATATGCGCGCCGGACTCGTCATCATTGAAGCCTGGTTCAGGGGCTACTGAGGGAGTCCTGGAGTAGGGGGTGTCCGGATAGCCGAACTATCATCATCGGCCGGACTCCAAGACTATGAAGATACAAGATTGAAGACTTCTTCCCATGTCCGGATAGGACTTTCCTTGGCGTGGAAGGCAAGCTTGGCGATACGGATATGTAGATCTCCTACCATTGTAACCGACTCTGTGTAACCCTAGCCCCCTCCGGTGTCTATATAAACCGGAGGGTTTTAGTCCGTAGGACACCAACAACAAAACAACAACAATCATACCATAGGCTAGCTTCTAGGGTTTAGCCTCCTTGATCTCGTGGTAGATCTACTCTTGTACTACCCATATCATCAATATCAATCAAGCAGGAGTAGGGTTTTACCTCCATCGAGAGGGCCCGAACCTGGGTAAAAACATCGTGTCCCTTGTCTCCTGTTACCATCCGCCTAGAAGCACAGTTCGGGACCCCCTACCCGAGATCCGCCGGTTTTGACACCGACAGCCGCGTCCGGCACCTAGTATAGTCTTCCGGTCTTCAGGTCTTCTCACCAGCGTGGAGCTAAGTACTGCCACTAGGCTTGGGAGGGAGCCCTGTGGCCCGAGGCCGGGCGCCTCGAGACTCCGGGCGTGTACAACCCCAACTCATTATTACGTGAGAGTGTCACGGCGGCGAAGCTTCACAGCACCGGGCCTTCTTCATGTGTACTGCCTTGATTCATATCGCCAGACGAGGGCCTCGCCTTGCGCCACCCTTGACCTCCTTTGAGCTGACCGGTTACCAGGACGACACAAAAGAGGGAAAGGGGACGCCAGCGGTGCCCTCGGCGACCACAGGTCCTCTGCCGGGGGAAGGGTCGTCGAAGCCTCCCCGGCAGAGGGCCTACCTCCGGGTGTCCCCTGGTTTCACGTGCCATGGGGAGGGGCCTGGCTCCCGACCCCTTCTCCTGCAGCCCCCAACGCGATCCTCCTGCCAGCAGGGAGGCCATCGACCTGGGGCCGCCGGCCGTTGTGGTGATTTGTTCCTCCTGTGACTCATGGTTAGCGTCAGCTTGCTCCTGAGGGATTAGGGGTATCCTGTAGTGGTCGTTGCACACGCGGTCGTGGTGGTTCCCCGGCGGCTCCTGGAAGGCTTCGACTCCTAGCGTCCCTTCTTCCCAATCTTCTCCAACGAACGAGCCGGGCTCGTCCTCCTGTGTGTACTCCTGGTCCGTCATGCGGGGCACGTAGGCTTCCGGGGCCGTTACCCCGAACACCTCGCTGTAGTGCCCCACACTCCATGTTGCCCGGCCCAGGGCGGCGTCCTGGGGGTGATAGCGCGGCATCCCACTTGGGCCATGGGAGGCGATGCTTGCACTCATGCTTTTTGCGGGCGGTATGGGGGCGGCAGAGCCCCCGGCGCCGCCGGCCATGCAGGTGTTGACGAAGCCCCCTGGCGCACCTAACGGCGCATGGTGGCGGCATGGCCCGCCGTGAATCCCTGTAGCGGCTTGAGGAGGGAGCTGATGACAGAAAGGCGGCGCTCCCGAGGCCGCTGCGTCCAGCAGCTCGGCAACGCGTTCTAGCAGTGCGTCCCGGCCGCTCTCCATCAGCCGGCACCGCAGCAGCTCCCTTGCCATGGTGAGTGCTGCCCGCATGTTTGCATGTTCCCGCTACGAGTGTGGCGCCGTCGCTGCGGCGTGGCTTGCTACTCTGGCAGCGGCTCGCACTTGCCGTGGAGTGAGGGTAGACGACGCCTGGCCGCATCGCCCGCTCCCTGCAGGATTGGATGGCGCTCGTACCGCCTGGAGCGCGGGGTTGAAGTCTTAATGGGCAGGCAGCGCCGTCCGGGCTGGCCAGGCTGCCCAGCGGTCGAAGTCAGTTCTTGGGTCATCAGACATCGTGGCCGCGGAGCGTCGGCAAGTTGATTGGCGGAGAAGAAGCTCGGGCGCACCCCTACCTGGCGCGCCAAATGTCGGATGTGGGGTTCCGACAAACCTGTTGGGGAACGTAGCAGAAATTCAAAATTTTCCTACGTGTCACCAAGATGTATCTATGGAGAAACCAGCAACGAGGGGAAGGAGAGTGCATCTACATACCCTTGTAGATCGCTAAGCGGAAGCGTTCAAGAGAACGGGGTTGAAGGAGTCGTACTCGTCGTGATCCAAATCACCGGAGATCCTAGTGCCGAATGGACGGCACCTCCGCGTTCAACACACGTACAGCCCGGTGACGTCTCCCATGCTTTGATCCAGCAAGGAGAGAGGGAGAGGTTGAGGAAGACTCCATCCACCAGCAGCACAACAGCGTGGTGGTGGTGGAGGAGCGTGGTGATCCAGCAAGGCTTCGCCAAGCACCGCGAGTTATGAGGAGAAAGAGAGGTAGGGCTGCGCCAACAGGAGAAGAACTTCATGTGTTGGGCTGCTCCTATGCCTCCACTATTTATAGGGGGAGAGGGGGCTGCGCCCCCACCTAGGTTTCCACCCCCTAGGGGCGGCGGCCAGCCCTAGATCCCATCTAGGGGGGGCGACCAAGGGGGGGAGAGGGGGAAACTTGCCACCCAAGCAAGGTGGGGCGCCCCCTCCCCAAACCCTAGGCGCCTTGGGCCCTTGTGGGGGGGCGCACCAGCCCACCAGGGGCTAGTCCCCTCCCACACTTGGCCCATGCTGCCCTCCGAGGATGGTGGCCCCACTTGGTGGACCCCGGACCTCCGGTGGTCCCGCACGCTACCGATAAAACCCGAAACTTTTCCGGTGACCAAAACAGGACTTTATATAAATCTTTACCTCCGACCATTCCGAACTCCTCGTGACGTCCGAGATCTCATCCGGGACTCAACATCATTAGGTAACCACATACAAACTTCCTTTACAACCCTAGCGCCATCGAACCTTATGTGTAGACCCTACGGGTTCGGGAACCATGCGACATGACTAAGACGTTTCTCCGTCAATAACCAACAGCGGATCTGGATACCCATGTTGGCTCCTACATGTTCCATGATGATCTCATCGGATGAACCACGATGTCAAGGACTCAATCGATCCCGTATACAATTCCCTTTGTCTAGCGGTATTAAACTTGCCCGAGATTCGATCGCCGTATACCGATACCTTGTTCAATCTCGCTACGGCAAGTCTCTTTACTCGTTCAGAAGCACATCATCCCGCGATCAACTCTTTGATCACATTGTGCACATTATGATGATGTCCTACCGAGTGGGCCCAGAGATACCCCTCCGTCACACGGAGTGACAAATCCCAGTCTCGATTCGTGCCGACCCAACAAACACTTTCGGAGATACCTGTAGTGCACCTTTATAGCCACCGATTACGCCAGACGCTTGGTACACCCAAAGCATTCCTACGGTATCCGGAGTTGCACAATCTCATGGTCTAAGGAAATGATACTTGACATTAGAAAAGCTTTAGCATACTGAACTACGATCTTTGTGCTAGGCTTAGGATTGTCTTGTCCATCACATCATTCTTCTAATGATGTGATCCCGCTATCAACGACATCCAATGTCCATGGTCGTGAAACCGTAACCATCTATTGATCAACGAGCTAGTTAACTAGAGGCTTACTAGGACATGGTGTTGTCTATGTACCCACACATGTATTTGAGTTTCCTATCAATACAATTATAGCATGGGTAATAAACGATTATCATGAACAAGGAAATATAATAATAACTAATTTATTATTGCCTCTAGGGCATATTTCCAACAGTCTCCCACTTGCACTAGAGTCAATAATGTAGTTCACATCGCCATGTGATTAACACTCACACGTCACATCGCCATGTGAGCAACATCCAAAGAGTTTACTAGTGTCATTAAACTAGTTCACATCATCATGTGATTAAGACTCAATGGATTCTGGTTTTGATCATGTTTTGCTTGCAAGAGAGGTTTTAGTCAACGGGTCTGCAACATTCAGATATGTATATACTTCGCAAATCTCTAGGTCATATTGTAAATGCTGCTTCCACGCTCCACTTGGAGCTATTCCAAATGGTTGCACCACTCTACGTATCCGGTTTGCTACTCAGAGTCACTCGGATAGGTGTTAAAGCTTGCATCGACGTAACCCTTTACGCCGAACTCTTTATCACCTCCATAATCGAGAAACGTGTCCTTATTACTCCAAGGACAATTTTTTTTGACCGCTGTCTGGTGATCCACTCCTTGATCACCTTTGTACCCTCTTGCCAGACGTGTGGCAAGGCACACATCAGGTGCGGTACTTAGCATAGCATACTGTAGAGCCTACGTCTAAAGCATAGGGAGGACCTTCGTCCTTTCTCTCTTTTCTGCCGTGGTCGAGCTTTAAGTCTTAACTTCATACCTTACAACTCGTGCAAGAACTCCTTCTTTGATCGATCCATCTTGAACACCTTCAAGATCATGTCAAGGTATGTGCTCATTTGAAAGTATTATTAAGCATTTTGATCTATCTTATAGATCTTGATGCTTATTGTTCAAGTAGCCTAATCCAGGTTTTCCATTGAAAAACACTTTTCAAATAACCCTATATGCTTTCTAGAAATTCTACATCATTTCTGATCAACATATATATTCATCAGAAATTCTATAGTGCTCCCACTCACTTCTTTGGAAATACAAGTTTCTCATAAACTTTGTATAAACTCAAAATCTTTGATCATCTCATCAAAGCGTACATTCCAACTCCGAGATGCTTACTCCAGTCCTTAAAAGGATTGCTGGAGCTAGCATACCTTTTAGCATCCTTAGGATCGACAAAACTTTTCTGATTGTATCACATACAACCTTTCCTTGCGAAAACTGGTAAAGAAACTCGTTCATCCATCTTCCAGATTTCATAAATGCAGCTAATGCTAACATGATTCCGACGGACTTAAGCATCGCTACGGATGAGAAAATCTCATCGTAGTCAACTCCTTGAACTTGTGGAAAACTCTTCGCCACAAGTCGAGCTTTATAGACGGTGACATTACCGTCCACGTCCGTCTTCTTCTTAAAGATCCATTTATCTCAATGGCTTGTCGATCATCAGGCAAGTTCACCAAAGTCCATGCTTTGTTCTGATACATGGATCCTATCTCGGATTTCATGGCTTCTAACCATTTGTTAGAATTTGGGCCCACCATTGCTTCTCCATAGCTCGTAGGTTCATTGTTGTGTAGCAACATGACCTTCAAGACAGGACCACCATACCACTCCGAAGCAGTACGCGTCCTTGTCGTCCTACGAGGTTCGGTAGTGACTTGATTTGAAGCTTCATAATCACTATCATAAGTTTCCACTTCAATTGGTGTAGGTGCCACAAGAACAACTTCCTGTGCCCTGCTACACACTGATTGAAGTGATGGTTCAATAACCTCATCAAGTCTCCACCATCCTCCCACTCAATTCTTTCTAGAGAAACTTTTCCTCGAGAAAGGCCCCGTTTCTAGAAACAATCACTTTTGCTTCCGGATCTGAATTAGGAGGTATACCCAACCATTTTGGGTATCCTATGAAGATGCATTTATCCGTTTTTGGTTCGAGCTTATCACGATGAAAGTTTTCACATAAGCATCGCAGCCCCAAACTTTCAAGAAACGACAGCTTAGGTTTCTCTAAACCATAGTTCTCACGATGTCATCTCAACGGAATTACGTGGTGCCCTATTAAAGTGAGTGCGGTTGTCTCTAATGCCTAACCCATGAACGATAGTCGTAATTCGATAAGAGACATCATGGTACGCACCATATCCAAAAAGGTGCAACTATGATGTTCGGACACACCATCACACTATGGTGTTCCAGGCGGTATTAGTTGTGAAACAATTTCCACAATGTCTTAATTGCGTGCCAAAGCTCGTAACTCAGATACTCATCTCTATGATCATATCATAGACATTTTATCCTCTTGTCACAATGATCTTCAACTTCACTCTGAAATTACTTGAACCATTCAATAATTCAGACTTGTGTTTCATCAAGTAAATATACAACATCTACTCGAATCATCGTGAAGTAAGAACATAACGATATTCATCAGATGCTCAAAGACTCATTGGACTGCACACATCAAAATGTGTTACTTCCAACAAGTTGCTATCTTGTTCCATCTTACTGAAACCGAGGCTTTTCAGTCATCTTGCCCATGTGGTATGATTTGCATATCTCAAGTGATTCAAAATCAAGTGAGTCCAAATGATCCATCTGCATGGAGTTTCTTCATGCGTATACACCAATAGACATGGTTCTCATGTCTCAAACTTTTCAAAACGAGTGAGTCCAAAGATCCATCAACATGGAGCTTCTTCATGCGTTTTATACCAATATGACTTACATGGCAGTGCCACAAGTAAGTGGTACTATCATTACTATCTTATATCTTTTGGCATGAACATGTGTATCACTACAATCGAGATTCAATAAACCATTCATTTTAGGTGCAAGACCGTTGAAGGTTTTATTCAAATAAATAGAATAAACATTATTCTCCTTAAATGAATAATTGTATTGCGATAGACATAATCCAATCATGTCTATGCTCAACGCAAACACCAAATGACAATTATTCAGGTTTAATACTAATCTTGATGGTAGAGGGAGCGCATGATGTTTGATCACATCAAACTTGGAAACACTTCCAACACATATTGTCACTCACCTTTAGCTAGTCTCCGTTTAATTCGTAGCTCTTTTATTTCGAAGTTACTAACACTTAGCAACCGAACCGTATATAATACCCCGGTGCTACTAGGAGTACTAGTAAAGTACACATTAACATAATGTATATCCAATATACTTCTATCGACCTTGCCAGCCTTCTCATCTACCAAGTATCTAGGGTAATTCTGCTCTAGTGACTATTCCCTTATTACGTAAGCACTTAGTCTCGGTTTGGGTTCAACCTTGGGTTTCTTCACCGAGCAACAGCTGATTTGCCGCTTCATGAAGTATCCCTTCTTGCCCTTGCCCTTCTTGAAACTAGTGGTTTCACCAACCATCAACAATTGATGCTCCTTCTGATTTCTACTTTCATGTGTCAAACATCGTGAATACCTCAAGGATCATCATATCTATCCCTCGATATGTTATATTTCATCACGAAGCTCTAGCAGCTTGGTGGCAATGACTTTGGAGAAACATCACTATCTCATCTGGAAGATCAACTCCCACTCGATTCAAGTGATTGTTGCACTCAGACAATCTGAGCACAAGCTCAACGATTGAGCTTTTCTCCCTTAGTTTGCAGGCTAAGAAAATTGTCGGAGGTCTTATACCTCTTGACGTGGGCACGAGCCTGAAATCCCAATTTCAGCCCTAGAAAACATCCCATATGTTCTGTGACGTTTCGAAAACGTCTTTGGTGCCTCAACTCTAAACCGTTTAACTGAACTATCACGTAGTTATCAAAACGTATATGTCCGATGTTCGCAACATCCACAAACGATGTTTGGGGTTCAGACACCGAGCGGTGCATTAAGGACATAAGCTTTCATCGTCCGCATAATCGCCATCACAACTTTCAACTATATTTTCTAGGAACATATCTAAACAAGGAACTAAAGCGCGAGCCACGACATAATTTGCAAAGATCTTTTGACTATGTTCAGGATAATTAAGTTCATCTTATGAACTCCCACTCAGATAGACATCCCTCTAGTCATCTAAGTGATTACATGATCCGAGTCAACTAGGCCGGTCCGATCATCAAATGAGACGGACTAGTCATCATCGGGAACATCTTCATGTTGATCGATCTCCATACGACTCATGCTCGACCTTTCGATCTCTTGTGTTCCGAGGCCATGTCTGTACATGCTAGGCTCGCAAGTCAACCTAAGTGTTTCGTGTGTAAATCTGGCTTACACCCGCTGTATGTGAACGTAAGAATCTATCACACCCGATCATCACGTGGTGCTTCAAACCATTTAACTTTCGCAACGGTGCACAGTTAGGGGAACACTTTCTTGAAATTTTAATGAGGATCATCTTATTTACTACCGTCGTTCTAAGCAAATAAGATGCATAAACATGATAAACATCACATGCAATCAAAAAGTGACATGATATGGCCAATATCATTTTTCTCCTTTTGATCTCCATCTTCGAGGCTCCATGATCATCATCGCCACCGCATGACACCATGATCTCCATCATCATGATCTCCATCATCGTGTCTCCATGAAGTTGTCTCGCCAACTTATTACTTCTACTACTATGGCTACCGTTAGCAATAAAGCAAAGTAATTACATGGTGTTGTTCAATGACACGCAGGTCATACAATAAATAAAGACAACTCCTATGGCTCTCGCCGTTGTCATACTCATCGACATGCAAGTCGTGATTCCTATTACAAGAACATGATCAATCTCATACATCACATATCATTCATCACATTCTTCTTGGCCATATCACATCACATAGCATACCCTGCAAAAACAAGTTAGACGTCCTCTAATTGTTGTTTTCATGTTTTACGTGGCTGCTATGGGTTTCTAGCAAGAACGTTTCTTACCTACGCAAAAGCCACAACGTGATATGCCAATTGCTATTTACCCTTCATAAGGACCCTTTTCATCGAATCCGATCCGACTAAAGTGGGAGAGACTGGCACCCGCTAGCCACCTTATGCAACAAGTGCATGTCAGTCGGTGGAACCTGTCTCACGTAAGAGTACGTGTAAGGTCGGTCCGCGCCGCTTCATCCCACGATGCCGCCGAATCAAGATTGGACTAGTAACGGTAAGCATATTGAACAAAATCAACGCCCACAACTACTTTGTATTCTACTCGTGCAAAGAATCTACGCAATAGACCTAGCTTATGATGCCACTGTTGGGGAATGTAGCAGAAATTCAAAATTTTCCTACGTGTCACCAAGATCTATCTATGGAGAAACCAGCAACGAGGGGAAGGAGAGTGCATCTACATACCCTTGTAGATCGCTATGCGGAAGCTGCTCAAGAGAACAGGGTTGAAGGAGTCGACTGCCGTGATCCAAATCACCGGAGATCCTAGTTCGAACGGACGGCACCTCCGCTGCTCAACACACACGACAGCCCGGTGACGCCTCCCATGCCTTGATCCAGCAAGGAGAGAGGGAGAGGTTGAGGAAGACTCCATCCAGCAGCAGCACAACGGGCGTGGTGGTGGAGGAGCGTGGTGATCCAGCAAGGCTTCACCAAGCACCGCGAGATATGAGGAGAAAGAGAGGTAGGGCTGCGCCAACAGAGAAGAACTCTGCCTGCTGGGCTGCCCTATGCCTCCACTATTTATAGGGGAGAGGGGGGCTGCCCCACCCAGGTTTCCACCCACTAGGGGCGGCCTGCCCTAGATCCCATCTAGGGGGGCGGCCAAGGGGGGGAGAGGGGGAAACTTGCCCCCCAAGCAAGGTGGGGCGCCCCCTCCCCAAACCCTAGGCGCCTTGGGCCCTTGTGGGGGGTGCACCAGCCCACCAGGGGCTGGTCCCCTCCCACACATGGCCCATGCTGCCCTCCGGGGATGGTGGCCCCACTTGGTGGACCCCCGGGACCCTCCCGGTGGTCCCGGTATGTTACCGATAAAACCGGAAACTCTTCCGGTGACCAAAACAAGACTTCCCATATATAAATCTTTACCTCCGGACCATTCCGGAACTCCTCGTGGCGTCCGAGATCTCATCCGGGACTCCGAACATCATTCGGTAACCACATACAAACTTCCTTTACAACCCTAGCGTCATTGAACCTTAAGTGTGTAGACCCTACGGGTTCGGGAACCATGCGCATATGACCGAGACGTTCTCCGTCAATAACCAACAGCGGATCTCGATACCCATGTTGGCTCCTACATGTTCCATGATGATCTCATCGGATGAACCATGATGTCATGGACTCAATCGATCCCGTATACAATTCCCTTTGTCTAGCGGTATTGTACTTGTCCGAGATTCGATCGTCGGTATACCGATACCTTGTTCAATCTCGTTACCGGCAAGTCTCTTTACTCGTTCCGTAACACATCATCCCGCGATCAACTCTTTGATCACATTGTGTACATTATGATGATGTCCTACCGAGTGGGCCCAGAGATACCTCTCCGTCACACGGAGTGACAAATCCCAGCCTCGATTCGTGCCAACCCAATGACACTTTCAGAGATACCGTAGTGCACCTTTATAGCCACCCAGTTATGTTGTGACGCTTGGTACACCCAAAGCATTCCTACGGTATCCGGAGTAGCACAATCTCATGGTCTAAGGAAATGATACTTGACATTAGAAAAGCTTTAGCATACTAACCACGCATCTTTGTGCTAGGCTTAGGATTGTCTTGTCCATCACATCATTCTTCTAATGATGTGATCCCGTTATCAACGACATCCAATGTCCATGGTCAGGAAACCGTAACCATCTGTTGATCAACGAGCTAGTCAACTAGAGGCTTACTAGGGACATGGTGTTGTCTATGTATCCACACATGTATCTGAGTTTCCTATCAGTACAATTATAGCATGGATAATAAACGATTATCATGAACAAGGAAATATAATAATAACCAATTTATTATTGCCTCTAGGGCATATTTCCAACAAAACCCTCAAGGTTCGAACACTGGGGTGCGTGCGAAGTCTTTCCCTCCTACCGATCTACGCCCTAGCTCGCTAAGATCTCATGACTAACTCGATTTAACTCACAACACGTAAAGACGTGAGATTTATATCGTTCGGGCCACTGCCAGGTGTAATACCCTACTCTAGTGTGGTGGTGTGGATTGCCTCTTGGGCTGATGATAAACAATACAGAGGGAAGAACAACCTCCTGAGGTTGAGGTGTTCTTGTGCTTGGTGACTTAGCGGGTGAGAGCTGGATGAATTGCTCGATGCCGCCTACTGTGGTGGCTAGCTCTACTTATATAGGCCCTGGTCCTCTCCCCAAATATTGAGCGGGAACGCAGCCAACAACGGTGGGCAAATTTGAAGGGGGACATCTAGTACAAGCTATCCTAACAAAAGTGGTCTTCGCCTACAAAAGGCTCTAGTGGTGACACCGTCTTGGGCTCCACGATGACCTCCATCTTGCCGTCCTCCTGGTCTTGGTCTCATTGCACCGACATAGCAACCTTTGCCTGATCCCTCGGTACTCCTCGCTACATACCGCTTCCTTAGCACCAAAGAGGAACGAGGACCTCTGGCAAGGTCGGGCGCTCACCGGTGTCGATCATTATGGCTCACGTCAAGAGAGCCTCGTGAGGTTTGCCCTACCTTGATATCTCTGCTCCTTGTGAGCCTACCTGACTAGGCAACTCCTGAGGAGGTCTTGCACCATCCGCCTCGTGAGGCTTGGCCCCTCGCGAGGGTCTTGGATGCCTTGTTGATGAAGATGGGCGTCTGACGCTCTGCCGGGCTTAGCCACGCCGTGGGACGCAGAGTGCAAGTCTGGGACCCTCATTCCCTAACGCCGACAAGAATTATTGTCGCGTACACACACTCGCCATCGTTGAATCGAGTTCCCCAAGAGCTGAAAAACAAACTGTTGTCGCCGCCTACACACTCGTTCACTTTAAGAGACTCCAATGGCGATCCGAGGGGTGAGCCTGCTGGATATGGACTTCAGCAAGGAGTTCCCGTTTGAGTTCGCCGTTCAGTCCCATGGCTGCACCAACGATCCGGACTCGATGAAGCCCTGCCTCGCCGAGTTCAAGTAGTACCTACAGGACGAGAAAGCACAAGGTTGCAGGACTAGACCTTGTGCCCATCCATTTGTCTCCTGACAGGGACCAGCGGATCACCGTCGCCCAGGTATGTGTGCGAGACGAGGTTCTCATCTACCACTTCTGTAGGGCCATCAGAGGTTCTGGAGCATTCGCCCGTTTCATCGGCAACGCCGACTGCACCTTCGCTACGGTGGAGAGAAGGAAGAACGCGACGATTCGGCAACCTGGTGCAACAAGCTTGTCGATATCCATAAGCAATACAAGATCATCAGCAATGGGCAGGAGAAGGACTCTGTGGTTGACCTCGCCGAGACCATCATCGACCCCTGATACACCAACATGAAAGAAGACAACGATACCAAGGACCTGAACACGTGGGAGGTACCTCTGAATCTAGCCTACATAACCTACGCGGCAAAGGACGCATACGCATGCAACAACATGTACGGGCAGATCTTGGACATGAGGGTGTGTCTGCTTGCCGTAACCGACGAGTACACAGACAGCCACAACGTCATGATCAAGCGTGCCAGGAAGGTCTAGAGGTTGTACTTTATCTATTTATAAGCACCTTTATCATCTGAGTGTTTCATGCATTAGTATATGTGTCGTAATTATCTGTTTTGTCCAAAATATTTCTTTTAAGAACTCATTAACCTGTTTGCCTTTTTTAGTGGCTATTTGCTTATGTATGTAACTAGTTCACTTGTCCGTTAAAAAAACTAGTTCACTCGGCTGCCGTGCTTTGAATCTCCTTCCTCCCAACATATTCCCCTCCTCAGGTGGACCCAGAAGGTCTCGTACACGGACATATGGGACCAACCACCTATCCATTTGTATTTCTTTATTTTGTTCAATCTTTCGTCCTCTTCCTATACAGCGGCTGGCCATCATAGCCTATGGCGTTGGCCAGGCCATCCCTCTACTACAACACATTGTCCGGCGGTGGCAGCTCCACCGCCCACCTCAGCACCCAACAAGTCAACCTCAGACTCTCACGCATGCGCCTTCCCTGCTCTCATTCGCTCGGGTCCGAGGTCTCGACGTCGCCCTCCGCCTTGGTGCTCTAGCCGGGCGCCTGTCTGTCAAGCTTCCAACATGGTCAGAAAAAGAGGAATCGGAGACAACTGCTTGTCGAGAGTCTGACAGTCCCGGCCCACTGTGTCCATGGCCTAGGTTTTGTTGTTTAACATGGGCAGGCCATGACATGTTTCAACATTTTTTAGATCCAGCAGGTATCAAGCAGCCTCTGGCCTCCCAACCTAGCTTGTCTATGACATCAGCAGCCCAAGTTATGTTTGTTTTTCAAGAAATATATATATATATATATATATATATATATATATATATATATATATATATATATATATATATATATATATATATATATTAGAAACAACATAAGTTTCCGTTAAACCTGTCGTTCGTCCAACCATTTTATAGACCTTCCCACTTCCTTTATTTTTCGTTTTCATTAATCCTATATCTGAATTTTCTACCACTTTCTGTTTTGATGTAAACTGAGTTTTCTCCCACTACTTTTCCCTAGAACCAACTCAACTGTCCCACGTCTAGCCAATAAAATAATAATACCCCACGTACTTTTAACTCATCAAATTAAAATGATATTTTATTTCGTAAGTTGAAAGTTCTTACAAAATAATAATAATAATAATTGTTTATATATAACTTGGTAAGTTAACTCCTAGTGATTGCGTATATAAGCTTGCAAAGATTTTACCGACCAATGCATTAATAGACGGCAATCATGTGTTTACGCTTTTATAACATTCGCCTAGCCCAACATGATATTTTCACTCTAGCCCAGAAGCCCATGATTTCGAGAAAAATGCAAATGGGCTTTAAATTCTACCATATATATAAACGGGCTGCATAGATACTACATCATTGTTTCACCCAGCCCACCAAATGGACTAAAAACAAATGGATCTGGTCGACATGTGGGCCAAGAGGTCGAAATCTAAGAAGGCATTGATTTACATCCAACGGCCGACATTCTTCTTCAATCTCTCGTCTTCTTCCCCAGCAGCTGCCGGGACCGCTCGCTCCAGCCTCCGCGCCCAACAAGGCGAGTTTTGCCTCCTCAACAAACGCTACCCGCTAACGGTTAGGCCATCCCTCCACTCCAAGCACCTCCTGTTATTCTCTCGCCGAGTGTAGGCCCACCCCGACCAACCAGTCAAGTTTCCCACTCCTCTCCGCTGCGACTCCACCGCCGCCTTCCCCATCTCCGGTCGCTCCATCTGCGGCCTCGCTGCCGCCCACCGCCTCGATGTGCTCGGTGTGGCGTGGTCAACATACGAGAGTCATCGGAAGAGGATCTGACGTGGAGAGCTCGATACCTGGGACCCACGAGGTCCATGGTCGCACACAAGGAAAGTTCCTCCTTATTACGCACTATACGTGGACTGACGTGGAAGGGCTTCAGATTTCACTTAAAAAATGTTCCCCTCACGATGTGTCGGACCCACCAGCTATATCTTCGCACGCAAGGAAGTGCCTCCTTATTACGCACAAAAAGAATACCCTCGCTAGCCGGGACCCACCATAGTGGGTGGCTGACTTAGGGCCTACTAAGTTGACGGGATGGAGGGCTTTGTCAACTTAGTCAATATGAACGATTCTAGCTCCAGTGACCATATGATGTCCGTCCAACGGCCATAGTGTTTCTTCAACCTCCGGTCTTCTTGCTCCAGCCTACCAAAGCAGCGCCGGTCGTGTCGCTCGCTTCCCGCCTCTCGTGGCGGCTGTCTGTCGCTGAGGCCTCATCATCCCCATACTACTCCCACCGCTGGCTAGGCCATCCCTCCACTCACCCACACCCCCTGTTATTCTGCGGTGATGGTAGCCTCACACCGCAGCCGAACCAGTGAACCCTCGTACTCTTCTCCGCGTGGGCATCCACTGTCGCTGTTTTCCTCGGCTCCACGCCGTCCCTTCCTAGGCCTTTGCCGCCGTCCACCGCCTTTGGTGCTCTTCGCGCTGGCGTGGTCAATGTGGTCAACGACCGACTTCCATCGGAAGAGTACTGTACGTGGAGAGGCTAACAGCTGGGTCCACGGCCGCAGCTGGGTCCATGGCCACAACCCAGTTTTTTTGTGATTTGCCAAGTAAGTCGCTTTGTTAGGCCTGTTGGGCTGCAAATCTTTCAAGACGAGGAGAGCTTCATTCGGCTGGCCAAGAAAATGGCCTATCAGTAATGAGAAATGGGTTGTACATTTCTAAAACACATCAAACCGGCAATTAGTTTCAAAATTATTTTTTTCATTTCGAGATTTTAAATTGCATTGATTTTCATGCGTGGACAATTTGTTGGATTTTATATTGATGTACATTTGTTTTTAAAATCAGTTTGAATGTGAATCGAAATTTCGGGATTAAAAACAGTTCGGACCGCACCGAAATATGCAAAATTTCATACAATTTTTTAACCGTGGCCACAATATGGGCTGTAATGCTAACAAAAAGAATACAGGCTCCAAAAAACCTTAAGAATTAGCAAATTGGCTGTAAATTATTAGAAATAATGGCATATGGGCTGTATGTTGTTTTCCACAGATTTGAGGCTTTCCTAAAAAAAAGGTTGACGCACAAGCAGTGACTGTTGGATGCCCATCCAACGGCCATCGTGCTTCTTCAATCTCGCTCTTCCTGCTCCAGACGCCAAACAAGCGCCAAGGGACTGCTCGCCTCCTCCTCCTCTGCCGGGTTGTGCTGCTGCAGGCCTCACCGCCCCACCGAACTCCCATCGCTAACCTAGCCATCCCCTACTCACCCACACCTGCTGTTATTCTCCGCGACGGCAGATTTAACCAAGAAACCTCAGACAACAGATTCTCCGCTGGGAAACAACTACCGAAGTCTTCCTCGCCTCTGTCGTTTCCTTCCTAGGCCTCGCTGCCGTCCACCGCCCCGGTGTTTCGGCGCTGCCTGGTCAACGTGGTCAATGACCGATATGCATCTGGAGTGGATTGTACGGAGAGGCCGATACTGGTTCCACGGCCGCACGCAAGGAAATGCCTCCTTATTACGCATGTAATAATGATTCCTCCACCTAACATCCGGGACCCACCGAAGGTCCTCTCAGATTTCACGGAAAAAACATTACCGGCCGACGTACTGCACTCCACCAGCTATATCTTCGCACGCAATGAAGTGCCTCCTTATTACGCACAAAAAATGATTACTCCCCGTTAGTGGGACCCAAGATAGTGGCAGGCTGACTTTAGGGCCTACTAAGTTGACGGGACGGAGGGCTTTGTCAACTTAGTCAATATGCACGATTCTAGCTCCAAAGGACTGTGACGATGTCCATCCAACGACCGTAGTGCTTCTTCAACCTTTGGTCTTCTTGCTCCACCGCCAAACCAGCGCCGGTCGTGCCTCGTGCTCCTGCCTCCCGTGGCTAGCTGTGCATCGGAGGCCAAACCGCCCCACTACTCCCACGCTGGCCGTGCCATCCCTCCACTCACCCACACCTCGTTATTCTGCGGCGACGGCAGCCTCACACGCAGCCAACCAGTGAACCCTCGATTTCTCCGCTGGCTTCCACCGCTGCCTTCCTCGGCTCCGTGTCGCCCCTACCTAGGCTCGCCGTCGTCCACCGCCCGGTGCTCTCGGCGCCGCGTGGTCAACGTGGTCAAGGAACGGCTTCCATCGGACGTGGGCTGTACATGGAGAGGTGACATGTGGGTCCACGGCCGCAGCAAGGAAGTGCCTCCTTATTACGCCGCCAAAATAATTATTCATCCACCGACAAAGAGGCACCCACCGGACGGGCCACCGATTTTGCGAAAAACATTTCTCGATCGCCGGGACCCACCAGCTACATCATCGCACGCAAGGAAGTGCGTCCGGGCAAAAAAATGATTCGCCCCCCTGACAGCTGGGACCCACCAACTACATCTTCGCATGCAAGGAAGTGCCTGACAGTAAGGATCCACCTAGTAGAAGCGTACGTAGCGTTGTCATTCAGGTCACGAACGTGTACGTACATACTGGTCGATGTAGAGGCGCGCATGTAGCATGTACATGTACGTACAGCAGCCAGTGTGCAAGAAAGAAAATACGGCCACGTACGTACATACGGGCAGGGTCTCGAACGCCTACTTCGCGCATTCGTACGGCCAGGCCTCGTGTACATGGCTGGGTCGGAACGGAGAAACTGCATCATCGTCATGTTCATGGGGAGCCAACCGGCTGGGTCGGAACGAAATGCATCATCGTCTTTATCGGGGGGGCTTGGACGGAACAGCCGATGGAAATGAGGCCTGGCGTACCGCAGAACGAAGGAAACGGCCTTGTGTTCGACCGGCTACGGTCGAAACGGGATCATGTTCATCGGGGAGTGGTCTGGCATACCGCAAAACGCAGGAAATAGACCTCCTACAGTTGAAACGGGCGTCCTATTGATCGGGAGGGGTGTGGCGTACCGCAAAACGGAGGAAACGGACTTGTGTTGGAGTGCTACGGTCGAAACGGGGGTCCCGTTCATCGGGAGGGGTGTGGCGTACCGCAAAACGGGCTCCACCGATACTGCTCATCTCCACCGTCGACCCTCCACCTCCACAGGCCATCGCTCATCCACCGCCGACCTCCTCCAGCCTCCACCGCGATCGCTCATCCATGGGCTCTGCTCATCCAGCCTCCACCGCGCTACTCCACCGCTATCGCTCAACCAGCAGTCTCCATGGGCCCTGCTCAACCACCCTCCACGGATTATCGCTCATCCGCACCTCCACCGCTCACTGCTCATCCAGCCCTCCACGGGGTGGTCCTGTTCATCAAGCCCTTCACAGGGTCTTGTTCATCTAGCCCCAACCGGTTCGATCGATCGGGGTCCTGTTCATCCAGAGGCAACACCACGGGGTCCTGTTCATCCACTCCCACCGGGAACTGTTCATCCAAACCCCCCAGCAACGCTCACTGTTCATCCAGAGGCAGCATCGATCGGCTTCAGTTAGCAGCAATAGCGAAGGAATCGCTCGGGTTCAGTAACACATAGCCTGCAGTGTAATCACTCGGGTTCAGTTAGAGCCCAACACCTCGCACCCACACACGTGTGTGTATGAGAGAAACGCGCATCGCTCGGCCCCGACCACCCACCGTAACCGGGAACACCCCGATATTTTCCTTGCCCTCGCTTCTACCATGGTTTTTTCCATCATGGACGGCCCAAAGAATGTCATCCAGCTGTGTCTCCGGCCCGCCCAGGACGAAAAGCCCATTTTCTGTCCTAATTTTTTGTCTTAGAAGTAGGACCCCACCACATCTATGATGATACCGGGTTTTGTCACAATTATCGTCATAGAAGTGTCATAAGTATGACAGGAGAAATTTCGTTCGGCCCAAAATGTCACGGATGTGTCCTCTTTTTGTAGTGTCATGGCGGCATTGCACTACGCCTACAACACACTGAAGATGCCGGGGCCGATGACCATCATCACTGTCCCCACTGAGAAGAAGGATGTGCTGATCTGCGCTGACCAACTCTACCGGGAGGCAGTTGCAGCAACCGCCGCTAAGGCACTTGCTCCTGCCGCTGAAGCCCCGGGAGGAAAGAAGACCGGCAAGACCTCTCGCACCCACTCCGGCAAGTGCACCTCTTCGGATTGTAGTGCTCCTGTCGAGGACGTGCCTGAGAGCTCCACCGGGAAGAGCAAGAAATCCAGAGCTACGCCACCGGAGACCAAGAAGGTGTCTGTCAAGGAGGATGGCACGGGAGGGGCCTTCACTATAAGCTCCATCCTCGACAGCAAATAGGAAGGCGCGCTCGTCACCTTCCTGCGGGCGAATGTCGATGTGTTTGCATGGCAAGCATCCGACATCCCCGGTGTTCCCAGGGAGGTGATTGAGCACCATCTTGCTATCTGCCCTCATGCGTGGCCCGTCAAGTAGAACGTCAGGAAGCAAGCTTTGGAATGGCAAGAGTTCATCACAGAGGAGATTAGGAAGTTGGAAGCGGCAAGCTTGGTGAGAGGAGTACTCCACCCAACGTGGTTGGCCAATCCGGTGGTGGTGCACAAGGCGAATGGGAAGTGGAGGCTGTGTATTGACTACACGGACATCAAGAAGGCTTGTCCAAAGGACCCTTTCCCGTTGCCGCGCATCGACCAGATTGTAGACTCCACGACCGGGTGTGACTTGTTATCATTCCTTGACGCCTACTCAGGATACCATCAGATCTTCATGACAAGAGAATATGAAGAAAAGACAGCATTCATCACCCCATGTGGTACGTATTGGTTTATACGGATGCCTTTCGGGTTGAAGAGTGCTGGCTCAACGTTTGCAAGGGCAGTTGAAATCGGTTTTGAGCCTCAGCTGCATAAAAATATGGTAGCTTATATGGATGATATAGTGGTCAACACCAAGGACAGAGCAACACTCATACAAGATCTAGAAGAGACGATTGCAAACCTGCACAAGATCAACCTCAAGCTGGACCCTGACAAGTGGGTCTTCAGTGTTCTGTCCAGCAAGCTTCTCGGGTTCTTTGTGTCGCAGCATGGGATCGAGGCGAACCCAGACAAGATCAAGGCAATTGAGCAGATTGAGGCGCCCAAGCGGATCAAGGATGTGCATCGGCTCGCGGGATGCGTTGCTGCCATGAGCAGATTCATCTCCAACTCTGCCGAGCGCGCCCTTCCCTTTTTCAAAATTATGAAAAAGGCGGGCCCAATGGAATGGACCCCGGAGGCCGAAGCAGCACTACAAGATTTGAAGAAATGCCTCTCCTCTATGCCAATACTAGTTGTGCCTAAACCACAAGAGCCGTTGCTGCTGTATCTAGCGGCAACGAATCAAGTGGTCAGTGCTGCGCTAGTGGCACAGAGGGAGGTTGATGCGGAAATGGTAGCGATGACGGAGTCTGACGCCACTGGGGCAGAAGCAACGCAACTAACTGAAGTGATGCCGAAGAAGAAGATGATGCAGCACCCGGTCTACTTTGTTAGCTCCTTCTTGCAGGGGGCTAGATCAAGGTATTCCGGTGTGCAGAAATTGCTCTTCGGCCTCCTTATGGCCTCGAGGAAGCTGCGTCATTACTTCCAAGCACACAAGATCACCGTCGTCACCCGCCTCCCGTTGCAACGGATATTGCATAACCCAGACGCAACCAGGAGGATTGTGGAATGGGCCTTGGAATTGTCGAGCTTTGGTTTGAAGTTTGAAAGCACTTCAACAATCCAGAGTAGAGTCTTGGCAGAGTTCATTGCAGAATGGACTTCAACGCCTGGCGAAGAGATCCAGGAGACCACTCTCCCCGGCAAGGAAACAAGTCGCGACTGGATCATGTACTTTGACGGGGCCTTCTCGCTGCAAGGTGCCGGTGCTGGTGTACTGCTTGTTGCGCCCACCGGTGAGCACCTCAAGTATGTGATCCAGATGCACTTTCCCGGGGAGATGTCGACGAATAACACTGCCGAGTACGAGGGACTGCTTGCCGGTCTCAAGATCGCGACAGACCTCAGGATCAAGAAACTCATCATCAGGGGTGATTCGCAGCTTGTCGTCAAGCAAGTTAACAAGGATTACCAAAGTCCGTTGATGGAAGCCTACGTAGATGAAGTGAGGAAGCTAGAAGAGCGTTTTGACGGTATACAAGCGGAGCATTTTCCCCGACTGGAGAACGACATCGCCGACTACTTGTCGAAACGCGCTGCCCTCAAACTACCTGTGGAACTAGGTACTTTTGTGCTTCGATTAACTCAACCATTTGTTGAACCATCAACAGAGAAGAACAAGCGGAGGAAATCGGGACCCGGCAAGTACTTTCCCGCCGAGCTCCCCAGAGCCGCCGGCAAGGATGTTGCCGGGGACACTGAGCCTGCCGTGGGGCAACAGACTCCGGCAGAGCGTCAAGCTCTGGCCATAGAGGCAACCGCTCCCATGGAAGAAGAGATGCCTTTAGTCCTTGCCGTCGAGCCTCAAGCTCCGGCATGGGCGTAACATACCGTTCAATTTCTCGAAACAGGGGAGCTTCCTAAAGAGCAGGAAGAAGCAGAGAAAGTAGCCCGTCGATTTGCCATGTATCAGTTCGTCGACGACGTTCTATACAGAAAAAGGCCGAATGGTCTGAAGTTGAAATG
The DNA here is from genome assembly GCA_021605205.1 of Aegilops longissima. NCBI lineage: Eukaryota > Viridiplantae > Streptophyta > Magnoliopsida > Poales > Poaceae > Aegilops > Aegilops longissima. Next base: position 577,728,625 of record CM038678.1, read on the forward strand.
CATTCCCCGGGAGGAAGGACTGGAGTTGTTGGCAGAGATAGATGGAGGCATATGTGGCTCCCACATAGGGTCGAGGGCCCTTGCCGCAAGGCATTCCGGCAAGGTTTCTTCTGGCCCACAGCCCTCCAGGATGCGACGGCACTAGTAACCAAGTGTGAAGCGTGCCAGTTCCATTCAAAGAAGCTTCCTCAACTAGCTCAAGCTCTCCAAACAATCCCTCTCTCCTGGCCATTCTCGGTCTGGGGGCTCGACATACTAGGCCCCTTTCCCCGCGCTGTCGGGGGCTTTGAGTACTTGTACGTTGCAACCGACAAGTTCACAAAGTGGCCGGAGGTGGAAGCAGTGAGAAAGGTGATAGCACAATCAGCCGTCAAGCTCTTCAAAGGACTAGTTTGCCGTTTTGGCGTACCAAACAGAATCATCACCGACAACGGCACGCAGTTCATGAGCCGCACCTTCATGCAGTACATCCAAGACCTCGGCAGCAAGGTCTGTTTTGCCTCCGTTGCACATCCACAGAGCAATGGCCAAGCTGAGAGGGCAAATGCTGAAGTGCTGCGAGGCCTCCGGACAAAGACTTTTGACAAGCTACACAAGTGCGGAAGATGGTGGATTGATGAATTGCCGGCGGTTCTTTGGTCAATCAGAACGACACCAAATCGAGCCACCGACCAGACACCCTTCTCCCTCGTCTACGGGGCGGAAGCAGTTCTCCCCATGGAACTCACATACGGGTCACCCCGAGTGCTCGCTTATGATGAGCTTGAGCAAGAGCAACTGCGGCAAGATGATGCAACGCTCCTCGAGGAAGATCATCTTCGGGCGGCTGTGCGAGCAGCGCGCTACCAGCAAGCCTTGCGCCGCTATCATAGCCGCAAGGTTCATGCCTGCTATGTCTTGAGCTTGCGTTGGTTTTCCCCGAAGAGGAGAGGATAATGCAGCACAGTAGCGTAAGTATTTCCCTCAGTTTTTGAGAACCAAGGTATCAATCCAGTAGGAGGCCATGCGCAAGTCCCTCGTACCTGCACAATACGATAGCTACTCGCAACCAACGTGATTAGGGGTTGTCAATCCCTTCACGGTCACTTACGAGAGTGAGATCTGATAGAGATAATATTTTTGGTATTTTTGGTATAAAGATGCAAAGTAAAAAGTAAAGGCAAAATAAAAACAAAGCAAGTATAAAAGTGATAGAGATTGATATGATGAGAATAGACCCAGGGGCCATAGGTTTCACTAGTGGCTTCTCTCAAGAGCATAAATATTCTACGGTGGGTGAACAAATTACTGTTGAGTAATTGATAGAATTGAGCATAGTTATGAGGTTATCTAGGTATGATCATGTATATAGGCATCACGTCCGTGACAAGTAGACCGAAACGATTCTGCATCTACTACTATTACTCCACTCATCGACCGCTATCCAGCATGCATCTAGAGTATTAAGTTAAAAACAGAGTAACGCCTTAAGCAAGATGACATGATGTAGAGGAATAAATTCATGCAATATGATAAATACCCCATATTGTTATCCTCGATGGCAACAATACAATACGTGCCTTGCAACCCTTTACACTTTGGTAAGGACACCACAAGATTGAACCCAAAGCCATGCACTTCTCCCATTGCAAGAACTACCAATCTAGTTGGCCAAACCAAACGGATAATTCGAAGAGACTTGCAAAGATAACTCAATCATACATAAAAGAATTCAGAGAAGATTCAAATATTATTCATAGATAAGATGATCATAAACCCACAATTCATCGATCTCAAAAACACCGCAAAAAGAAGATTACATCGAATAAATCTCCACGAGAGAGGGGGAGAACATTGTATTGAGATCCAAAAAGAGAGAAGAAGCCATCTAGCTACTAGCTATGGACCCGAAGGTCTGAAGTAAACTACTCACACTTCATCGAAGAGGCTATGGTGTTGATGTAGAAGCCCTACATGGTGGATGCCCCCTCCGGCGGAGCTCCGGAACATGCCCCAAGATGGGATCTCGTGGATACAGGAAGGTACGGCGGTGGAATTTGGTTTTTGGCTCCTGTTCTGATCGTTTGGGGGTACGTATTTATATATAGGAGGAAGGAGTACGTCGGTGGAGCTTCGAGGGGCCCACGAGGCAGGGGGCGCGCCCTAGGGGGTGCGCGCCGTCCACCCTCGTGACCGCCTCGTGGCTTTCTTGACGGAGGGTCCAAGTCTCCTGGGTCTTATTTGATGAGAAAATCGCGTTCCCGAAGGTTTCATTCCATTTGGACTCCGTTTGATATTCTGTTTCTTTGAAATACTGAAAAAGGCAAAAAACAACAATTCTGGGCTGGGCCTCCGGTTAATAGGTTAGTCCCAAAAGTAATATAAAAGTGGAAAATAAAGCCCATTATAGTCCAAAACAATAGATAAAGTAGCTTGGAGCAATCAAAAATTATAGATACGTTGGAGACGTGTCAATACCCGAAGCTTTGAGGAAGGCGACCTTGTTCTTAGGCGCGTTTAGTCGGCCAAGAATTCCAACAAGTTGGCGCCGAAGTGGGAAGGCCCTTATCGGGTAATACGAGTCAACAGGCCCGGCGCATTCCTCCTTGAGACCGAAGATGGTATTCCAGTGAGCAACTCCTGGATCATCGAACATCTTCGCAAGTTTTACCCATAAGGCGCGGCTGGCGGGCCTCCCGGCAAGCCAATTTTTGTACAAGCCTTGCCGACAAGGCATGTAACCCTTTGTACAAAGCCAGGGGCAGACCCTGAGCATAAATAAATGAAGCGCTGGCGCCCTAAGTTTTAGCATGCATGCTAGATTGAGTCTCTCCTTCGGGTTAGGGTTGATAGTGCTTAGCAGCGACTAACCCCTAGCATAGAGGTCAAGTGTGTGTCTTTCTATTTCTTTCCCGTCCTTTTTAGTTTCACAGGGTGCATGAACATCTCTACTGGGCTATTTGGAGGAAAGAAGACTGACCGACATCCCGACCCCGGCAAGCCAGGGTTGCTGGGGGTTGCAGACCCAAAGATCTGCCCGCGGCAAGACAAGATCGCAGGGGGCTACTGATCCAGATAAGTCCTTTATCCCCTGATATGCATTCCCATATGAAGTTGGGACGTATGAAACCTCGTTAATTCCAAGACCACCATGCTCCCCCTTTCTTGTTCCCAAGAACTATTCCCTGGGCCGAAACTTGGTCGTAGTTGCGGTGACAAGGAAGCAAACGAGGGGCCTGAACCTACTTCGCCCCTACCCTTGCTAAGAGCATGAGTATGGTTGTGAATGAAGTAAGGGGACGGCAAGGCCTGTTGCCGGGCAACAAGCCTTATCTTAAAAATAACAAGGGATTCAATCCTTGGCATGGTCCTCGCTCACGCACAAAAAACGCGGCAAGCACCCTTTTTCATTTAATACGTTCCAAATAGGTACAGTTCATACAGAATGCAGACATGAGCAAGGGGATTACAAGATTTAAATCCTACAAAGGCCCGTAGGCTTAAAGACTGAAAAAGTTAAGGTGCCCATAATCCCCTTCTTGTCCCTCTCCTCAGGAAACAGAACAAGATAATGGGAGGGCAAAAAGAGCGCCTAGGCGAGGCACAAGCAGCAGAAGACACCAAGAGAACATCCTGGTGGCCGCCCCAAAGAAAGGCTGGTGATGATGGTGCCGGATGGAGAGCTGGAAGATGAGGCAGCGGGCCGGCAATACGCGATGAAGGCGTCGGTGCCCGTGTACTCCGACTTGATGGACCGCCACCCACCTTATTTGTCTTCTCCGGCCTCCCAAACCAGCCGCCCAAGGAGGCGACCCCGAGAAGTTCAAGGAGCTGGCGATGCAGATGGAGGTGCTGCCGGCGACGCCTTGGAATGACGTGTCCGACTCCTAGTCGGACCCGTCATCCTCCCGCCCGCTACCCTCGTCGTCACTGTCGCTGTCCTCCTCGTAACTCTCGCTCGAGGAAGAATCTTCATCATCGGAGTAGCTCTCCACGCAGCATTTCAGACGAGTTCCCATGTCCCCAAAGACCTTGACGGAAAGCAGGCCGTTCTCCATTAATTTGAAGTAGAGAAAGAGCCCCGCCGTCAGGCTGTGGATATGAGCGAAGGTCTTCCATCCGCGGCGAAGATACATGACATGAGGGGTGGGAAAATCGACATCAACCCGCGTGCTGCTGTTCCCGCAGCCCCTCATGTGCAGTCTCAGAGTCTGTGGCGGATCGAGCTCCATCTCTCGAGCGAATGGGGTAGGGAGACGAAGATGACCACGCACTGGCCGGTGCAGCCTGATGAAGAATTCACGAGGCTGGTCCCCTACGTGGCCCTCCATTGGAGGAAAGACCGCCGGCGGGGGCGAGGCCGGTGCGCCGCCCCGTCCTCCTCTTCCCCGAGCGCCACGGCGACCTCGGCCTCGCCCCCTCCCCCTTCCTCTCGCGGCCGGCTCCGCCACCACGAGCTCCTGGGAAGAGGGGCGCGCTGTCAAGCGGAGACCCTCGACGCCACCATCGAAGCGCCAGCGCGCCCTCTCGCCATAGCAGAAGAAAAGAAGGAGCCAAGATGAAGAGAAGTGGATTATGAAAGAGGGAGGGGTTCCGCCCCCTTCCCCTTCTTATAAAGGGGCAGGGTTGGGGCTCGGCCGCCCCGCTCTACCAATCTGGGCATCGGGAGCGCAAGGAATCAGGACCGACCCGCGGCCCCAATCAGCGGTGCCCAGCCCCCCACCCCGGCGTAGAAACCCGCGCCTTCTGCATCCGTCGCCTGCCCTTCCCAACACATGGAGAACACGTGGCAAACGGATCAGGGCCCGAATGGCAAGTGGAACAACCATTTCGTGCCCTGTGATCAGAGGGGCGTGGGAATCATAATGACCACGACCCAGGTCCACTTGGTAAATGAGCCGCGCCTCTGCGATTTCCTCTATTCTAGGAGGGAAACACAGACCGCCTCTTTACTGTTTGACCCGTGGGATGACGCAAGCAGGCCATGATCGCCCCACGCACGACCCCCACGTCACGCATTCATTCTGGGTCGTGGGGAAGAACAACGGGCGAATGAGTTACTGCGATAAAAAGGATTCGGCCCCGCCTGCCCGTGCACAATTCTGGGCCCAGCCCAACAACACGTTGCACTTATGTGTGGCCCGGGCCTGGGGGCTCGTGTCGGTGTACAAAATAAGGGGCTCTCCTTTGTACCCCTTACTTGTACACGGGCAGTCAGAACCACGCCTGTGACCATACCTAGGAGGGCAGGGGAAGGAAGTCGTAGCACAAGACCAACGAAGCAACGCCAAGACCAAAGACACAAGGAGCAAAGGGGCGAAGTGGGATCCCCCGGCAAGACCCTTGCTGGGGCGGCCTCAGTGGCCCGACAAGAGCCTTGCCAGGGCAGCTCGCCCAACACCAGCAGAGCGTGCAACCCTTGAGCCCACAGGTTTCCGACATATTCAACCACATTGGGACTAAGGCTCGGGAGGCACCTCCATGGTGGTATGCAGATCTTTGTGAAGATCTTAAACACTCAAGATTACGTGAGGACTAGAAGACAACGATCCTCGGCGAGATCCTTGCCGAGGAGATCCACGAGACCCCCGGCGAGGTCCTTGCCGGGGATGACCATGATGCCTCGGCAAGACCCTTGCCAGGGCCCCGGCAAGGCCCTTGCCGGGGATAACCATGGGTTCACGGCCAGGCCCGCATCTACCAAGACACCACCGCCGTTCCCATGTCGTTGCCAGCCCAACTAGCGGAGCAGGCACCTGCGTGTCGACATGAGGCCCCCAGGCCAACTCAGCAAGCACCTGCGTGGTGGCATGTAGATCTTTGTGAAGACCTTACCACCGCGCCATCTCAGGAGCCTGCCAGCCTACATGGCGCTGCACACATTACTGGCCTAGGCGCGTGTCGAAGCGAGGCAGGGCGGCGACGGACGGGACGGGCCTCGTTCTCGTCCCCGATAAAGCTAAGGGACACCTAAGTAGCACATTTAATGCACTTTGTCCCGTAATGCCAGGCGATAAGCTTGTGCACTATACACATTTCCACCTCCTGTGTGCCACTGTGGCAATGCCTTTTCGACTATAAAAGGAGGCCCAAGGCATACTAGAGAGGGATTCGGCACTTTTGGACTACGCAGCCACCATAGCTAGTTCAAGATCTCAAGAACACTCTCAAATACACATCAAAGCAGGACTAGGGTATTACGCATCCTCGTGGCCCGAACCTGGGTAAATGATCTTTCTGCTAACTCTTAGACCCGCTCTTCTCTCAACCCCGTGCCCGCCAACCATAGAAGGGATTCCAGTGATCCTATAGATGTCGTCTCCTTGACACACATGTGGTCCTATCAAAATAACAGTCGACTGAAAATAAATAGTACAGTCAATTTTTTTATGAACCGTCCGATCTATACGAAATGGGCAGATGGCCTTCGTCTACCTCCCGCCAGTCACTTTGACAATCTTTCTCGCCAGCGACCACGGGCCCAGACACCTGCCTCTGCCGCCCCGCCCTCCGCTCGACCTCACACCAACCCCGTGCTATTAATCTCGGCCAACCTCCAGATCAGGCGCCAGCAGCTCTTAGGCCCCACACACCCCTAAGATAAACACCGAGGCGCTGCTTCCCCGGCGTAATAGGCGGACTAGCGCCTGTTACACTGGGGAATGCTTCCTTCAATTGGGAATCAACTACCAGGAATTGAAATCCAGGGGGCGACGGACCTCTAGCTAAGGTGAAATAGTGTATGAGGAGAAACCTTGTGCATCGCGAGTTACTAGGAACATCTAGTATCAGGAAGAAGCGGTCAACTAGTGTCTTCTGTGGGATGAATACCGTACAAGCGGACACGTAAGATTTGCACGAATAAGTGAAGAGGAGTACCATTTCCGGTTGCCAGTGCTGTGTCCTCTGGATGTCGCGGCGATTTTCTTGTTTTTACCCTAGGAACGGATGTTTTGGAGGAGGGTGGAGCCTTTGACGAACCCATGGCCAACTTGTTGACTGTGTTGCGGTGGCCATCTGTCGGCGGAGGCGAAGCAGATCCGAGGCGGCGAAGGATGGAGTAGCGGGAACAACTCCGGTGTGGTGGACGGTGGCGAAGTTGGAGCGGCAGCGGCGAGGCGCAGGATGGCGTGGTTGAACTGGCTCGGGTACGGACAGCTCGGCCTTGGCTTCAACTACTAGCCGTGGATGGCGTTGCGGTTGCGGTTGTGGTGGACGACGACAAGGTATCGGCTCCGGCGTGATGGGGGACGGAGGACACCGGGGTTTCACGGCTGGTGGGGAGGTAGTTTTGGCGCCCACGGAGTATGAATCGGGAATCGACGGGGCGGGGCGGGGAGCTGAGGAGAACCATGTTTGATGCAGGGACGCGTGTTTTTGGTTTTTTGAGCAGATGGGACGCGCTTGTTTGAAATTTGGGAAAGTACAAACTTTGCCCCTCTTAAATTTCAGACCTCATCATGGATCGGGTTAGGATCGAACCCTAGGTGTCCCAAATAGAGGGCGGAGCGATTTCGCACACAGCATGTGTGCTTAGGCGGCCACTGTGTATGAATGTTTTTCAGAGGCGGTTGCGTGGCGTCTAGATGAAGCTACAAACCTACCCTAGTTTAGACCTTTGAACGTCAGGCCGGTAGGTTTCATGGGTCGGAGTTAGAAAAGTAATTTCCTTCTACCAAACATTGGTCTCACGCGGTTGCGGGCGAGTAGAGGCTCTTTTGGCGCTTCGTTTGAAATTTTGAAACAGAAGCATTCATGTTTAGAGTACTCTTGAACTTTGAGGATTGACCTAAAATAGACAACATTAAAATTTGACCTTCTATGTTTGAAAACGTCATTAAATTATGCGCTTCTTTTTGAAATTTTGACACTTGAAAATCCTATAACTACGATTATTTTGGAATGGAGGAGGTAAATTTGAATCTATTTTGTACACGACTATATATGCTATTATGTACAAAAGCAGAGCAACAATTGGTGCCCCATAATTTAGGTATGATTTACAAATGCCATGATATTGAATTCAAATTATTGAATGGACTTCATGTTGAATTCGCATTTTTTAAACCACCTTAAGTTGAATTCAAATGTATGCTAGTTCATAGCTAGCTATTTATAATGTTTATTTTGTAACTTTTGTATGTATAATGTGCTTTCCACACACAAACATGAACTATACTCACGTTTATATTGGATTGCTAAAGCAATGGATTGTCTGGAGTTCAAAATACTAACTATGTGGATCAATTATGTCGAATAATAACATAGACAAGCTCAAATTCGACAGAATATAGATGTCTGATGGATCAATGACTGTTCCTTATGAGAATTACAAATATCATGATCCATCCTAATATTTGGATACAATTTATATTTTTAATCAATGTGTACATCAGTCTTTTACGTGTAGTTTCACTCTCCATCGGTGGTCTCTCACACATGCTCACACACTCTCCCCTGAGGTGTCTTTCTCGCAGACATGCTCTCGATATAACCCTCCCTCCCTCTCGTAACCATTTACGACTGTTTTCACAAACCTCTATCACAAGCACTCTTCCTCTCACAAGCATACACACGCACAATCCCCATCGACCCTTTCTATATACATAGACCTGCATACGTGTCTCCCGCACGCACATTATCTTTAAGCCTGTCTCTCACGCATTGTCTCCACCTCTCTTCCTAATTGACGAGTATGATTCTAGCAGAGCATTTTTTAGGATGCCCCTTAAAGTTAGGTTGGATGAATAGTAATATCAGAGATAAGGGGTTACCTTAGTCCGAGGACCTAGGGTTACAAATCCTAGCCGGCTTTGTCAGTGGACACAGAGTCCTTCACGACTTTCCTATCTTTGTCTTGTACGACTAGTCCTCCATGGGTCTCCCTAAATGCGTCACGGGCCGACCTTTGTGGCGCAGGACGGAATCGAACCAAGGGCCTCACCTCGGCCCACCGGACCTCACGTGGTGACACACCCTCTGCCCCTAGGTCTCGTTATCATCTCACACCCACACATACCAACACAAACACCACACACAAATAATTCTCCTCGTGCCTCTATCCCCTCCCCCTTGCAAATACACACTCAAGGGCATCTCTCGCCGTGACATCATATTCATCTCTCTCTCACTAGAGCTCTCTCATTTCTCGTGCTATCTCTCCACGCCCCCCCCCCGCTGGCCCCTCTGTCCATGCCTTTCTTGAATACGTAATACACACACATACCTCTCTAGGCCCTACCAAATACATCAACTACACATTCACACATGTTACATCACGTACCCCATTGATCTAAAAAGCCCTCTCTTCACGTTTATTCCGCATACAACATTCCTTTTGAATAAAACCACAAAAAGTGTGGCCAAAAAACTATTTTAGAATTTCTACATATATAAAACATTACAAAGTTATATGGAGGAGTATGAACGTTAATTTGCATTGCACTGTGCCCACAATGATATTTATTCCGCACTGTGAATTTTTATATTTTTATACTATATATAAAGTTAGTCATAACAAAGAGAAATGAAGAGCATCTCTCCCTCTCTCCATCGCATACACACCCTCTACGCCCCTTTTACGTAGGCACACAAACTATCTCCAGGTCCTCTAAAATTACGCCCCCACCACATTCAAGCATGTTTCATCTTTCTCTCACAATATATAAAGTGGCGATCATTGTATTTGAAGTGAAAGCACGATACGTACATTGGACTTCAGAATCCAATCATTATGGTCACCATTTATGTTTTGTGGTTATTATACAGTCACGGGCTCACCGTACAACTCTGTATTTGCTCAAGACATGACTAGTTGACTAGTTAAATGCTCCACATGGCACCTCTAGTGTTGCATCACATTATCTCACCACCATTGGGCCCACCTGTCGGTGTGTATCTACTCTACTCTTATAAAAAACAGAGTTGGTGATGATGGTGTGCCTGCCATCCTGCAATACAGGCCGTCCGATTTATATCTGACGGATAGGAAGGAAACTATGGCAATTTTGCAAAAAGGTACCCAAATCCCTCTCCACATTTGCAAATAAGGCCTTCCCTCGTTCATTCTTTTCTCTCACAAGATAAACTACTCATACAAATGCGTCTTGATGTTACGTGCAACGCACGGGCATCTTGCTAGTAAGAATGAAAACAAATGATAAAAATTATATTGGACGGTGGTTCGAAGTCATGACCGCGGGCAAAACGGACAAGGTGGCCTTGTATTGGTATGCTGAGCCGTCTGTTTTAACACAAAGGAGCTGGTGTGGTGATTATACACACACGCACGCATGCACATGAACTGCATGCACGCAACACTCACACAAACACACGTAGCCACACACACACACGCAATACACACATGTACACACAATGCCACGCACGCACGCAACACTCACACACACATGCATGCATGCATGCACACACCACACGACCAACACACACTCTCACGCTCAAGTGCTCAACCTACACATGCATGCGCACACATCGGGCCCTGACAGACACATACACAACCAGGTGGTTCCCGCACATGGGTTGGAGTCTTGTCTCGCCTGCGTAAACTTGTGTTTATCTGACATTTTTCCTATGTGAACTGACAGGTGGGACCCACAAGGAACGTGGTCAATTTAACTAGTCAACATAGTGCCGCGCAGACTATTTGGCCGATCAATAGAGTGCAATCCGATGTTCAACGGTGAGCAAGTGACCGTATAATCACCGCAAAATGTATATAGTGACCGTTTTGAGCGTATTCTGAAGTCTGGTGACTGTATTACGCTTTTCTCTCTGTAGGCCCTCCAAAACTACATCTCTACACGTTCTCGCATCTTACATCTAACAACTATGCAATACAGCACTACTACTACACTCTAACACAATAAGTCATATGTGTTTTTAGTTTTACTAGATCTCATATTGTTACTTAATTATTCAGTTGCATACATTAAAATTGCCTTTGAAATTTATGGCCAGTATCATCTACCGCGCGGGAAAAATCCCGTCCTGTCCTGTTTAATCGGGTTTGTATCGATGGATCGTGCGATACAGCAAAACTATAGTAGTACTATAGTACAAGTAACTGTTCACTGGGCCGCCGTGTCGTGTACTCCTCCGTCGTAATAGTGGAGCGCTTGCTTTCATAAATGTTCTAGTCCCTTTCGCCGACATGTGGGACATCAAGCAACCAGGTCCACGTGCCATACCAAAATACAGTGCAGAGCAGCAGGGGTGAAGCACCCCAGTCATGGTGCCGGCGTAGTAATGAGCAATGAGGCGTCAAATCACAAAGATACACCTTTCCTGCAATTAAGTTGGAGGGACGAAGTAATAATGCTAAAAAAAGGAGTTGGAGGGATGAAGCAACCATCATTTCACTCGTTGTTGAATCCGCTTCTCCCTCATCTTCTTCAAGCTAACCACGTGTTGCTTCTGCCATTGTTCTGCCTCACGTGGGACACGGATCGGCTTGGTAAAGCACTGACACGTGGGACCGCATGTTAGCAAACCGCCAGGCCAACATCCTCTAAAAATAAGAAACCACCCCCGCCATCCGCGCGGCAAAATCACCTCCTTTTTACTAATTTTGATACTATAATTTTTTAGATCAATATACTTGAGATTTGTATAGATAGCACACACAAGCAAAACCAAGTGGTATGGGTAAGGGCATCCACAATGTGTAGCCAAATGTGAAAATAGCTTTTGGCATCGATGGGAACCACTGTGGACGGTGCTGCCAAAGCCAAAAATATGTAACCGAAGCTCCCTAACTGATTGATTGAAGGAATAGAAAAATGCAACATCTCTCCTCTTTCTCCTGTGCTTGGACGAATGTACAGTATAGAGCACAGAGTCTACTCCCCTGTCCCTTCTATCACAAATCACAAAGCAGTGAGGCGTCAAATCACAAAGCACGGACGAAGCAACCATCATTTGACTCTTCGCTGACTCCGCTTCTCCATCGTCTTCTTCGAGAAACCACCTCACCGCACTAAGCTGGACGGACGACGCTATTGTGTATTACTAGTACATTTACGTGTCCTTTGGTTCAACGGACTTCCTGGATGCAAATAAGGTGGTTGTCTCGGCTTGCAGGCGGCACTTGCGAACGAATTACCGTGGTCTCCCTCAATTATGTTCTCCGTCGAACGCACTTCGCCAAACCACAACATTCGAGATATCGTCGACGTCACCGCAATGGGGAAGGAAGTCAAATAGTTACTACCTCCATTGGTTTGTACACAAGGCCAGTATATCAAAATTACAATTTGTAGAAGGCCACTAACACTAATCGAGGCAAAATTGATGGGGTTTGCCTCGTACTAGCAACCAAGGACATTAATATACCCTTGCATGCATACGGAAATGAGAAGGTTGGTTTGCATCGTGCTGCATTAATCAAGCGATGAGGAGTGAGATGGTTAGCTCTTTGGGCGTTGGAGAAAAAATACGCACTAATTGACACGTCAAACAAGGATTTGTATCGATCAATCCCGCGAAGGAAAACCCCGCCTTTCTTTTTTAACACAAGTAGTACTCCTACGTACGTACTTGTATCCTGTTTGGGTCTAGGCCTTCCATTGCCATACTTCGCCACACATTTTTGCCAAGCTTGCCTAAAGTTTTCAAAAAGAAAGGAGGTACACTTAAGACGGCTGTCGCGGTCGCACCAAGACCTCACACGACGCTCCTGACGTCATGGTCGATCGCACCCTCACCTGGATCGCTCCTGCACGCCGCAATCCCAACCAAGGGAACGCACCCTCACTGACACGTCCTACCGCATGTGATCAAACCAAACTCAGCCATCCTACCGCTGACACATAATTTTCATTCATATAGTATGTTTATCCAACCGCATGTTGGGGAAGATCCTTATGGCCCGTGCGGTGGTCTATTGGGGAAGAAGAAGAGGTGAGGAAGAAGGGTTAGGAGATGCAGGATATTCATCCAACCGCCTGAAATGGTCGACTGGCCCAAATGATGAAAGTTAGGCGACTTGCATAAATATATGTTTTTACACATCAAAAGATCCCTAAAAACTACAACATAAAGAAAAACTATCACTGCTCGCGGAACGAGATAGCCTCGTCATCTTTGGCTGCCGGCATGAACCAGCCGTAGCTGCCGACGTGTGTCTCCGCACCGTGGTTGTGCTCGGCCTCCAGCTACTCGTTCACGCGGAGCGTGCGGGCGCTCTGAATGGATGAGAGCACCGCCCGGTTCAAGTCCAGGACATCTGGTTCCGCCTGCAGGAGGGCCTCAATGGCAGCGGCATCCACACGCTCCGCGTTGAGTTCAGCCTTTGCAGCCCGATTCAAGTCCAGGACGTCCGGTTTCGCTTCCAGGACGGCCTCGATGGCAGCGGCATCCGCGCGCCCCGCGTCAAGTTGAGCCTCCACCGCCCGGTTCAAGTCCAGGATGTCCGGTTCCGCCTGTAGGAGGGCCTCGATGGCAGCGGCATCCGCGCGCTCCATGTCGAGTTGAGCCTCCGCCGCCAAGTTAAAGTCCAGGATGTACGGTTCCGCCTGCAGGAGGGCCTCGATGGCAGCGCCATCCGCGTGCTCCGCGTCAAGGTGAGCCTCTGCCGCCTGGTTCACATCCACGACATCCGGTTCCACCTGCAGGAGAGCCTCGATGGCAGCAGCATGCGAGCGCTCGACGTCGAGTTGAGCCTCTACCTCCCGGTCCTCTTTTAGAATCGCTAGGTTGAACCGCTGGTCCACCTGCACAATGGGGGACCCAGACGCCAGCATGAAGTCGACGTCCATCGTCTCATTGCATCGGGGGCCTTCTGCGCAGCGACCTCCGCCATGAACATTGGATCGGCTTCCTCCTCCTCGGAGCTTGGCTCCAGAGAACTCCGGGATTGGCCCGCCGCAAAGCAAGCTTGGGAACGGAGGTCTGTGGCGCAGACCGCCGCCGGGATATCTATGCGGCTCTCCAGCGTCAGCATCTTGTAGTACGTGATCTTGCGGCGCACCATGGCTTTCCAATGAACTAGGGATGCTTGATGCGGGCTAGGAGATCGAAAGGTGGGGGAATGGGCTGGAGAGGAGGTGTGGTTTTGGGGCAGTGGCTAGCGATGGTTCTTGTGTGAATAGTGGTTCTGGTGACGATCGGTCAATCGGTTTTGACTGTACATCGCTCTTGTCGCGTTCGCGTTGCACCCCGGCACGTTGGACCCTCCACGCCGCTCATCGAATGGAACGTGCTTCGTCTTGCGTTTTTGCTCGCTTCTGGGACCGCAGTTGACAGCAAACCGACGTCCCTCCCTCCCCGCCCGCGTTATTTATACTACTCCTCCCTCCGTTTTATGCGGAGTAAATAAAAACAGAGGGAGTATACTACGGATGAGGATCCCCTGACGTGGCCGAACCCATCGAGTAACTGACATGCGGGGCCTATCAAGCATGGGGCCCTCCAGTCAGTGACCGAAAGGCAGGGTAAGGCAGTGATACCTGCTAGTACTATAAGAACGGCATACTCTACTACAGATGTTGTCAGTACTATTTTACAGGGAGCTTAAAAAAAGTTACTATTGGACTGGCTATACGTGGCGAAATCCTAGTAGGAAGAGCATGCGCGAGAACAAGCACATTCGTGTTTGAAAACAAATTGGAAACCATCTCCGTTTGAATACAAATCTAGGAGTACATACGAATCTAACAATTTTTATTGGGCGTTGTTGAATGTTGATACTTTTTCTGTAAGTTTGATCAAAGTAGAGATACTTTGACTACACATAAAACCTATATGTAAACTAGAAAGGATCGGAGGGAGTATATTGTATGTTCAAAAGCAAAACGAAATTTTCTTGTTCGTTTCGCTTATGAACGTACAATATACTCCCTCCGATCCCCACAGACCCACCCTGCGGGTCATTTCTATCATAGAAACAGACCAAACCTTTATCTCATTGCACGACACGCAATTGATCTCTCAACATCAATCGATCTTGTCAAGATGTGTCGGGGCATGAACCGAATGGGATCTCAAAACTAAGGCTGTCGGAGTAATGGGCCACGGATAGCCTAACCCGAGTCCCTGAGCCTTTCAAGACATTGGGCTGGCTGCGCCCCACAAGCATCCAGAATGAAGCACCGCCTTCTGGTGGCCAGCTGGTTCAAGTGGCCGGCTACCAGAAGACGGCCAAGCTCCAGAAGACGGCACCAAGACAGGCCGACTCCTAGTAGGCAGCCACCAGAGAGGCCGGCTCCTAGCAGGCGGCCCGCGGCGCCCTCAAAGTCTGCACCCAAATTAAGAAGACAAGACAGGATGTGGCTATAGTGTAGCCCATCACCCCCATATCCAGGGCAAGGCGCGGCCACAGTGCCCCGTACAGGCGGAGATCTCCACACTGCGAGGCACTGTTGCCACTCCACCCTTGACGTCACTCCTGTCAGGCGGAGCCCTGCTCCCACGACGGCCTGTCGATACGGCCTGCAGGCGGCGGGCCCTACCAAGCAGCGAGAGCCCGGAAGACGGCGTAAGCCTGACCAGTCGGACCCGAGGGAGGCCGGCCTCTAGCCGGCGGCCCCCTCCTCCCTCGGGGTCCGTGCACCATTAACCAGATGAGACACGGTGTGGCTACAGTGATCTCCCACCAGGCGGCGGGACTGTAGCCACGCTCCCCTGACCAATTGTGCGTCATTGGCATTATTGCTATAGTAACCAGCAGCCAGCAAGACCCACAAGCGGCGGGAGCGCCCTGTCGGCTCCATACCAGACCAGTCGGTGGGGCCCACCAGGCAACGGGCTCCAGCGGCCGGCGGAGAAGCCAGCGACCAGAGACGCTGACAGTCGGGTCCTACACCCGGCCAGATTACCATTGTACCCCTGGGGGGTAGGCCTATATAAACCCCCCAGGGCACCCATGCAAAGGGTTCCCAACCTGTTAGAACTAGACTCATACATAGAGAGAGGGGAGAGCTAGCCTTGCTTTCTCCTACCTCTAGCATACAGCTCAAGGAGCACCATTGTACTCACTAGTGCCTTAGTGATCATGCGGAGACCCCGCAGAGCAGGACTAGGGGTGTTATCTCCTAGGAGAGCCCCGAACCTGGGTAAAGTACGTCGGTGTTCATGTCTACGCCTCATCCCGCTTCCGGGCACCGGCGACGTTCTACTCGCTCCCACCATGATAAGCCATCCCTTGGCATATGTCGCACCCAAACCCCGACATTTGGCGCCCACCGTGGGGCGAGGTGCACCGTCGTCCGGAGACCTGCTCTGGACGGGAACCCTGTTCCTTCCTGGTGAGTGCAGCCAGCCAGGAACGCCTAACAGCATCTACACCGACGCGCTGCACGGTGCAGAGGTCGCCTGCGCGGCGAGCTGCCTCGCCGATCTTGTTGGTGAGATTCGCCTCTCCGATGAGCCCGCATCTGACGCGGGCACAGATTGCCCCGAGAGCCGCCTCGTCAGCCTCCTCGACCAGCTCCACGTTGTCAGCGAGCCTGTTGTGGACTTGGAGTCAGTTGGCTCCACTAACCCGATGCTTGTCGACTCTGACACGGCATCGCTTGACGCTTTCCCCACCAACATGGTGGTCTACGACGAGCCGCTCCCTCGCACGGATAGCGGCGGAAACACCGTCATGGAGGTGCTTGTCATTAGCCATGGCGAGCACTCTGGCGGAGGTGCTCGAGACCCGCTCGAGGCGGCGCTGCAAGACCTGACTGCGCCCATCCCAGAAGACACTGACGTCGAGACGCTGGAAGCACGCCGCGTCCAGCTCGTCGAGAGCGCCAAGAAGCTATCCAGCATGAGACGCCTTTCAGAGGCTTACCAGCGCGAGATGGACCGCGCCGTTGGTGGCACGCTGACTCCTGATGGGCCTAGCCGCATCAGCACGGTCCAGTTGCGCGGCGCGGCCATTGCCAACATGTTCGGGGTGGATCGCCCTGTCTATGCCACGCCCGCGGAAAATATACGAGTTGCCCAGGCGGCAGCAGACGAGCTGGACAAGTTCGAGGGCGACGAGCGTCGCCTCATGACAGAGCGCGTCCAGCGGCTCATTGATGCGGCTACTGAGCAGCAAGAGGTTGGCTGCCGCACTAAAGCGCCGAACCGGCGGAACGATGATCCGCCTCCTCGCTGAGATCAAGGCGCAACATCCCGGACGCCGACTGGTGGCGTCCGTGATAGAAGAGACAAGGAGCCGGCTGCCAGCCGCAGCCGGACTCGCATCACCATCGAGCACGACGAAGACGGCCGCCCAAGAGCAGTGGAACGACGGGTTGACTGTCCGCCTCCCCCTCCCCCTCGCAGGGAGAGGCGCGCTTCCCCGCCGCCTGTTGACCACCCGACACTCGGCGACCGCCTTGGCTATCGACAAGGAGTCGGAGAGAACGATGCCCGCCACCAGATCGACCGCCTCAACCGATCCCTGGCGCTAGAAGAAGAAGACGCACTGGGTCCGCCCTGTTTTTGCCCCCGAATCCGAGATGAGCCCTTCCCCAAAGGGTTCACGCTCCCAAGAGATACACCCAAGTATACCGGCTCCGTGAAGCCGGAAGACTGGCTGGTCGACTACTCCACGGTCGTTAGCATAGCGTACGGCAACAAGCGAGTTGCCGTGAAGTATGTTCCGCTCATGCTCCAGGGTACAACCCGGACATGGCTGAACAACCTGAAGACCCGCAGCATCAACAGCTGGGTAGATTACACCGAAGCCTTCATTCGCAACTTCACCAGCAAGTACAAGCGGCCGCCCAAGCCTTGCCAGCTCTCCTTGTGCGTCCAAGGCCCCAACGAATCAACTCGCGACTACCTCATGCGTTGGGCCGAGCTGCGCAACTCTTGCGAGGGCGTGCATGAGGTGCAGGCCATCGAATACTTCATTATCGGGCGCCGAGAAGGCACCCTCCTCAAGCACTGGCTTCATTGCGATGAGCCGGCGACCCTCGACGAACTGCTGATCATAGCAGACAAGTACGCCACGGCCGACTCCTCCATGAAGGCGGAGATCCAAGTCGATGCATCTGGCAAAGTGGCTCCTCAAGCTCCTCGGACTCCGGCTGGTGACACTAGTCGGTGTCAACAACAGAATGACAACAAGTGCAAGGCCACGCAGCCGGCTTCCACAAGCCGGCAGGTAGCAATAGTCAAAGACCAACAGCCGGAAGGGCAGCCTCTACCCAAGCGTCAGAAGGGCGGAAAGCCCAACTGGTTGCCCGCCTTCTCGTACGAGCAGACTCTTGATGCACCCTGCAAGTTTCACAGCGGCGCGAAGCCATCCAACCACACCACTCGGAAATGCCATTGGCTCACCAGAATCGCCAAGGGTGATGGACTCCTGCCTCCTCCGCCTGCCGGCCCGCCGCCTCCTCCTCCCCAACAGCCGGCGGCTCGGCCAGTCGGCGCAATACAAGATGAGTATCGTGAAGAGCATCGAGCTTATGTCGTGTTCGCCAACGTGGCCGACGATAAGCACAGCAGACGGCAACTGCATCAAGAAGTACATGCAGTAGCATCAGAGACCCAAGGGTTCATGCATTGGTCTGAGAAGCCTATCAGTTGGAGCAGAGCTGACCATCCGGAGGTGATGCCCTCTCCTGGTTCTTATGCCTTGGTCTTAGATGCCACCTTTGCAATGGAGAGGTGGGCTTCTCGCTTCTCCCGAGTCCTAATAGATGGCGGTAGCAACATCAACATCCTATACCGTGACACTATGGAGAAGTTGGGAATCAAGCAGAGGCAGCTTCAGCCCAGTCGGACTGTATTCCATGGCATAGTTCCTGGCCTTTCCTGCTCACCAATCAGCAAGATCCAGATAGATGTCCTCTTCGGAGACAAAGATCACCTCCGTCGAGAGGCAGTCTGGTTTGAGGTGGTGGACCTTGAGAGCCCCTATCATGCGCTACTTGGCCGGCCTGCTCTGGCCAAGTTCATGGAGGTCCCCCACTATGCCTACCTCAAGATGAAGATGCCAAGCACCAAGGGAATCCTAACCATAGTCGGAGACTACAAGAAGTCGTCCGCCTGTGCGGCAGACAGCAGCCGGCTAGCCGAGTCCCTCGTGATTGCAGCAGAGAAACGGCTCCTTGACCGGGTTGTGGCAATGGCAGGCAAGCAGCCGGAAATGTCACCAAACCCCAAGGAGTCGGAAGCTGAGGGCTCATTCAAGCCGGCAAAGGAAACAAAGAAGATACGCTTGGACCCGGAGCACCTGGCGAGGCACGCTGTCATAGGTGCAAACCTTGACAGTAAATAGGAAAGCGAGCTCATCGATTTCCTCCATGAGAATCGGGACATCTTTGCATGGTCTCCCAAGGACATGTCGGGTGTTCCAACGGATTTCGCCGAGCACAAGCTACATGTCCGACCTGATGCCAAGCCAGTCAGGCAGCCCTTGCACCGCCTGTCAGAAGAGAAGAGAAGAGTCGTTGGAGAAGAGATAGCCCGGCTTCTAGCAGCCGGCTTCATTATGGAAGTGTTCTTCCCAGAATGGCTAGCCAACCCAGTCCTTGTGCTGAAGAAGAACAAGAAGTGGCGCATGTGCATCGATTATACCAGCCTCAACAAAGCTTGCCCCAAAGATCCCTTTGCCCTGCCAAGAATTGACCAAGTGATAGACTCCACAGCCGGATGTGAGCTATTGAGTTTTCCGGATGCATACTCAGGGTATCATCAGATCAAGCTGAACCCGGCCGACAGGCTGAAGACCGCCTTCATCACGCCATTCAGAGCCTTCTGCTACCTGACCATGACGTTCGGCTTGAGGAATGCTGGCGCCACGTTTCAGCGTTGCATGCAGAAGTGTCTCCTCAAGCAACTCGGCAGAAATTCCCATGTCTACGTGGACGACGTGGTGCTGAAGATGGAGAAGCGTGGCACGCTGCTAGAGGACCTTAAGGAAACCTTTGAAAACTTGCGCCGATTTCAAATCAAGCTCAACCCGGAGAAACGCGTCTTTGGAGTACCAGCCGGCCAGCTTCTTGGCTTCCTGGTCTCAGAGCGCAGCATAGAGTGCAACCCTGTGAAGATCAAGGCCATCGAGAGGATGGAGGTGCCCACCCGACTGCTGGATGTGCAAAAATTCACCAGCTGCTTGGCATCCATCAGCCGTTTCATCAGTCGGTTGGGCGAGAAGGCTCTTCCCCTGTACCAGTTGATGAAGAAGACCACTTTTTCGAGTGGAGTGATAAGGCGGACGAAGCTTTTCTCCAGCTAAAGAAGATGTTGACCACTCCACCTGTCTTTGCGGCTCCAACTGCGAAGGAGCCCATGCTTCTCTACATTGCCGCTACCAGCCGGGTGGTCAGCACAGTCATAGGTGTGGAGCGCAAGGAAGAAGGCAAAGCACTACTAGTCCAGAGGCCGGTGTATTACCTGAGTGAAGTGTTGTACGCCTCCAAGAAGAACTACCCCCACTATCAAAAGATGTGCTACGACGTGCATTTTGCCGCCAAGAAGCTGAAACCATACTTTCAAGAGCACCCAATCACTGTGGTATGCACTGCTCCGCTTGCCGAGATCATTGGAAGCCGAGATGCTTCGGGCCGAGTGGCCAAATGCGCCATAGATTTGGCCCCCTACACCATCTACTATCAACCTCGCACCGCCATCAAGTCCCAAGCGCTGGCTGACTTCCTCGTTGACTGGGCCGAGACCCAGTATCTGTCGCCAGCGCTGGACTCCACCCATTGGCGAATGCACTTTGATGGTTCCAAGATGCGCACCGGTTTGGGAGCCGGCATCGTCCTCACCTCTCCCAAAGGCGACAAGCTCAGATATGTGCTGCAAGTTCACTTTGCCGCCTCCAACAACGTAGCTGAATACGAAGCACTCATACACGGGCTCCGGCTTGCCAAGGAACTCGGCATTCACTGGATCCTGTGCTATGGTGATTCCGACTTGGTGTTCCAGCAGTCGTCAGGCGACTGGGACGCCAAGGATGCAAATATGTCAAGGTACCGCTTCCTCGTCCAGCAACTCAGTGGATACTTTGAAGGGTGCAGTTCCTCCATATACCAAGAAATTACAATGAGAAAGTAGATGCCTTGGCACGGATCAGCTCCACCCGGCAAGCAATACCAGCCGGCGTAGCCCTACAGCGCCTCCTCAAAGCGTCTGTCAAGCCGTCGCCAGAATCAGACTCCATCTTCGTGCCGGCTCCTCCTGAAGCAGTCGGATTCAAATTGAGGACCCCAGCAGCCGGCGCGGGGACTTCGGTAGGCGGCTCGGGGACTGCAGCAGTCGCACCCAGCCCGGGGACTTCAGAACCCGGCCCGGGGACTGCAGCAGTCGGCCTGGTGACTTCACCGACTCAGCAAGCGGCAACCGACTCCAACCTGCCGCCTCCCAGCCCAACCGCCCTTGTGCAAATTGCAGATCTGACAGTTGAAGAAATAGCAGGACCTTCATGGGCACAACCCATCTCAACTATCTGGTGAACAAAGAGCTGCCGACTGATGACATCTCGGCCCGATAAGTGCAACATCGGGCGACAGCATACACCATCGTCAACAGAGAGCTTGTGAGGTGCAGTGTCACTGGTGTGTACCAGCACTGCGTGGAGCCGGAGAAAGGCCAAGCAATCCTCAAAGATATCCACCAAGGTGAGTGTGGTCACCACGCGGCTTCAAGATCACTTGTTGCCAAAGCTTTCCGCCATGGTTTTTTCTGGCCGACTGCCCTAGAAGATGCCAAAGATTTGGTCCAGAAGTGCAAAGGGTGCCAGAAGCTCCGCTCCAAGCCACATCTGCCGGCTTCTGCACTCAAGACTATCCCCATCGCCTGGCCCTTTGCCGTCTGGGGGCTAGACATGGTGGGACCATTCAAGACAGCACGCGGTGGTGTGACTCATTTGCTTGTCATTGTGGACAAATTCAGCAAGTGGATATAAGCAAAGCCAATCAAGAAGTTGAATGGTCCGACTGCTGTCACTTTCATCATTGACATCACCATTCGGTATGGCATACCACACAGCATCATCACCGACAACGGCACAAACTTTGCCAAAGGCGCCTTGGCTCGTTTCTGCGTGACGCAGGGCATCCGACTGGACTTAGCGTCCGTTTCCCATCCGCAGTCAAACGGCCAAGTGGAGCGAGCAAACGGCCTCATTTTGTCCGGCATCAAGCCCCGGCTGGTCGAACTTCTGGAGCATTCGGCCGGCTACTGGCTCGACGAGCTTCCGGCCGTCCTCTGGAGCCTGCGCACAACTCCAAACAAGTCAACCGGCTTCATGCCTTTCTTCCTCGTCTACGGTGCCGAAGCCGTCATCCCGACGGACATAGAATTCGACTCCCCTCGAGTCACCTTGTACACCAAAGAGGAGGCAAAATAAGCACAAGAAGACGGCGTCGATCTGCTGGAAGAGGGCCGGCTGTTGCCACTCAGCCGGTCCACCTTCTACCAGCAGAGTCTACGCCGATACTACAACCGGAAGGTCAAGCCAAGATCCTTCCAAGAGGGAGACCTTGTGCTCCGGCTGATCTAGCGAACAACCGGCCATCACAAGCTCTCGACACGTTGGGAAGGCCCCTTAATCATCAGCAAAGTTCTAGGCAATGAATCCTACTACCTGATCGATGCTCAGAAGCCCAGAGCACGCAAAAGAGACGACTCCGGCAAGGAGACAGAGCGGCCATGGAATGCAAATCTCCTTCAAAGATTTTACAGTTGATGCAGTATGTACCATGCTACCTTTTGTATTAAGTACGAAGACTCCGGGTCCCCAGAGAAGAGCTCGGGGACTACCCTCTTTCATCTATATGCTAAGTATTATGCCTATGAATGTGTTATTTCATTATTCCGTCTGGCACCGGGTTCGACCAGTCGGCCCGGGGGCTCGCCGCCTTGTGCTATGTGGTGCTTCCAGCAGTCGGACAAGTAGTGTGTTGGCACCTAAACCTTCTCCTGCCAGAAGCCGCAGCTCGTAGAGCGACTGCCTGGTGGGCAGGAGTCAAAGGCTGATAAAGGGTTTCCACACAAAAAATGGCTAAGGACCCAAAGCATGTACATAGCTCAAGCCGGCTTCCCGCCTCACCGACCGGCTGCTCAGCAGTCGGCCGGCCGGCTTCTACTTAACTTGCTAGCACTCTAGTCGGCTAAGTACTTGCCCTCCCAAAAGTAGCTAAGTAATTGACCCAGCCACAGTCCGCAGAGCAGCCGTCTGGCTGGCAAGATGGCAGCTAAGAGCGGGCGGCAAAGGAAAAAAGGCAAGGAGCAGAAAGCAAGGAAAGTCAAACTCGGCGAAAGCACAGATTGTGCGGAAAAATATTTACATGGCAAAAGGCCCATTGGCCAGCATTCAACAGATTTTGAAATACACCCCGTGGGTGGAATTGTGCAAATTTAGCAAAGTTTGTCAAGACTGATAAAGCAGGAAAAATAAAAGTCGACGGTCTAGGGAGCAGCAGAGGGGTCCGGCTGGGTGGCGGAGTCGGTGGTGCCGGTTGGTGGAGTGGACGGCTGGTTAGTCTCTGCTTGGTCGCCTCCAGCAGCAGTCGGCGCGCTCGAGCACGGCTCGTTGTTCGATGCGCGGTCAAGCTGAGGCTGGCCGTTCGCTCTGACCTCTGGCGCATCTTCTCCGCTTTCCTCGTCCTCCTCGTCTTCTCCCTCGTCGCTGGAGTCGATCACCTTGGTCGAGTCCGCGCCATCCTCCGGGTTCAGCCCGAACCACTCCGGTGGCGCCTCGGCACCATTCTCAGCCAGCTCTGGGATGAAGATGCTGGTGTTGGTGTACTCGGCGATCGCCGCCGCCCGTTTGACAAGATCACGCTCCACCGCCACCAACTCCTCCTGGGCTTCCTGCCGAAACGTGGTCAACTGGGCTAGATTTAGCCCAGGGTACCACGCCTTGACGAACTCCAAGGCTCGGCGTGCTCCAGCCCGGGCCGAGGAACCCTTCCAAGCCTCAAGGCGGCCGGCCGCCACCTCCAGCCAGTCGGGCAGTCCGACTGGGAATGCGCGGGGCCGGCATGTCTGGCCGAAGGGCGGAGATCGCCTGGGCCCCGACACACTGAAGATGATGCAACATCCGATGAGCCGGCCAAAGGCGGACCTGGATGCTAAGAAGCTGCTTGCTAAGGGTCCGGGGGGCATCGGCAGCGATCTGCGCACCTTCCGCCCTCCGTTCCTCGCGATAAGCCTCAATAGCCTCGTTGGCGGCGCCAGAGTGGCCAGGGAAGAAGTCTGCACGAGCAGAAAGCAAGTAAGGCAGAAGTCAGAAGCTAGAAGCCGGCCTGGTCAGCAGTCGGCAGCTCAAAGAAAGAAAAAGAAGAAGCTTACCATCAACCATGTCTTCAATACTACCGAAGCCGGCAGTCAGCAGCGTCTCTTTGTCGGCCCAGGCGGAGCGTCCGGTCTCGAATTCGGCAAGGAGATTGGAATCTTGCACCTCCGCCTCCTTCTGGGCCTTCGGAGAAGCTCCGCCTGCTCCGCCAGTTGCGTAACCAGCCAGTCACGCTCCTCGGCCAGCTTGCTGCACTCTGCCTCCTTGGCACGCAACGTAGTGTTGGCTTCGCCCAGCTGCTGTTGCAGGACGGCGTTGGCCTCTACAAAGGTAAAGGAAGAAAAAGACGTCAACAATCAACAAGGACGAAGTGCGGCAGTTGGGAGATCCGCCCGATCGCTCAGCATCGGCCCAATCTGGGATTATAGCCAGCGGTGCGTTTTGCGCTTCGCAGGAAAGAAGTTATCAACGATCAGCAAAGAAGAAATGCAGTTGCCGGAGAGATCCGGCCCGACTGCTCAGCAGTCGGCCCGAATCTCGGGGACTATAGCCCGCGGGTGCGCCAGCGCGCCCCCGCAGAGAACGAAAACGAAGACTTACTCCGGCTTTCCGACAAGTCGGCGGTCCGTTGGTCCAGCTCCCGGACATTGGAGTTGAAGGTGGCCGCGTGAAGGTGATACGTCTCCAACGTATCTATAATTTTTGATTGCTTCATGTTATATTATCTATTGTTTTGGACAATATTGGGCTTTATTATCCACTTTTATATTATTTTTTGGACTAACCTATTAACCGGAGGCCCAGCCCAGAATTGCTGTTTTTTGCCTATTTAAGAGTTTCGTAGAAAAAGAATATCAAACGGAGTCCAAACGGAATGAAACATTCGGGAGCGTGATTTTTGGAACGAACATGATCTTGGAGACTTGGACCCTACGTAAGAGAAGCTTCCAGGAGGCCACGAGGTAGGGGGCGAGCCCACCCCCCAGGGCGCGCCCTCCACCCTCCTGGGCCCCCTGTTGCTCCACCGACGTACTTCTTCCTCCTATATATACCTACGTACCCCCAAACGATCAAAAACGGAGCCAAAAACCTAATCCCACCGCCGCAACCTTCTGTACCCACGAGATCCCATCTAGGGGCCTGTTCCGGAGCTCCACCGGTGGGGGCATCCATTACGGAGGGCTTCTACATCAACACCATAGCCTCTCCGATGAAGTGTGAGTAGTTTACCTCAGACCTTCGGGTCCATAGTTAGTAGCTAGATGGCTTCTTCTCTCTTATTGGATCTCAATACAATGTTCTCCCCCTCTCTCGTGGAGATCTATTCGATGTAATCTTCTTTTTGCGGTGCGTTTGTTGAGACCGATGAATTGTGGGTTTATGATCAAGTTTATCTATGAACAATATTTCAATCTTCTCTGAATTCTTTTATGTATGATTGGTTATCTTTGCAAGACTCTTCGAATTATCAGTTTGGTTTGGCCTACTAGATTGATCTTTCTTGCGGGAGAAGTGCTTAGCTTTGGGTTCAATCTTGCGGTGTCCTTTCCCAGTGACAGTAGGGGCAGCAAGGCACCTTTTGTATTGTTGCCATCGAGGATAACAAGATGGGGTTTTTATCATATTGCATGAATTTATCCCTGTACATCATGTCATCTTGCTTAAGGCATTACACTGTTTTCATGAACTTAATACCCTAGATGCATGCTGGATAGTGGTCGATGAGTGGAGTAATAGTAGTAGATGCAGGCAGGAGTCGGTCTACTTGTCTCAAACGTGATGCCTATATACATGATCATACCTAGATATTCTCATAACTATGCTCAATTCTGTCAATTGCTCAACAGTAATTCGTCCACCCACCGTAAAATACTTATGCTTTTGAGAGAAGCCACTAGTGAAACCTATGGCCCCGGGTCTATCTCCATCATATTAATCTTCCAACACTTTGTTATTCCTTTGCTTTTTACTTTGCTTTTATTTTACTTGGCATCTTTATCATAAAATACCAAAAATATTATCCTATCTTATCTATCAGATCTCACTCTCGTAAGTGACCGTGAAGGGATTGACAACCCCTTATCGCATTGGTTGCGAGGATTTATTTGTTTTGTGTAGGTACGAGGGACTCGTGCGTAGACTCCTACTGGATTGATACCTTGGTTCTCAAAAACTGAGGGACATACTTACGCTACTTTGCTGCATCACCCTTTCCTCTTCAAGGGAAAACCAACGCAGTGCTCAAGAGGTAGCAAGAAGGATTTCTGGCACCGTTGCCGGGGAGGTCTACGCAAAAGTTAACATACCAAGTACCCATCACAATCCCTTATCTCCCGCATTACATTATTTGCCATTTGCCTCTCGTTTTCCTCTCCCCCACTTCACCCTTGCCGTTTTATTCGCCCTCTCTTTTTCGTTCGCCTTTTTTTCGCTTGCTTTTTATTTGCTTGTGTATTGGATTGCTTGTTTGTCACGATGGCTCTACCTAGATTTGGTGATCTTCACCTTAAAAGGTTAGAAGAGATCGAAAGCAACGTCAGGAGTTTTATGGTTTTGCAATTTGAGCATAATAATTTCTTCAGAAATGAGCTTAAAGAACAAAAAGGCTTTATGAGTTATATGAATAAAGAGCTCGGTGATATGTTTGAAGAATTTGATGGTTTGAGATCCCAAATTGCTCATCTTGAAAAGTTAACAACTGAAATATTAGATAAGCAGGCTACCTTAGTTAATAAGATGGCCGCTAAACCGGATTGCTATGAAAATAAAGATGAAGATCTAAAATTTATTGATGTGTCCCCTATTAAATCTTTGTTTTGCAATATGAATCTTGATAATGATGGGACTGAATATGATCCACCTTTACCTAGAAGGCGTTCCAAAAATTCGGAGTTTTTAGATCTTGATGCTAAATTTGATAAAAGTGGGATTGAAGAAATCAAAACCCTAGATGCTAATAAACCCACTATTTTGGATTTCAAGGAATTTAATTATGAAAATTGCTCTTTGATTGATTGTATTTCCTTGTTGCAATCCGTGCTAAATTCTCCTCATGCTTATAGTCAAAATAAAGCGTTTACTAAACATATCGTTGATGCCTTGATGCAATCTTATGAAGAAAAGCTTGAGTTCGAAGTTTCTATCCCTAGAAAACTTTATGATGAGTGGGAACCAACTATTAAAATTAAGATTAAGGATCATGAGTTCTATGCTTTATGTGATTTGGGTGCTAGTGTTTCCACGATTCCAAAAACTTTGTGTGATTTGCTAGGTTTCCATAATTTTGATGATTGCTCTCTAAACTTGCACCTTGCGGATTCCACTATTAAGAAACCTATGGGAAGAATTAATGATGTTCTTATTGTTTAAAATATGAATTATGTGCCCGTAGATTTTATCGTTCTTGATATAGATTGCAATCCTTCATGTCCTATTATTCTTGGTAGACCTTTCCTTAGAACGATTGGTGCAATTATTGATATGAAGGAAGGGAATATTAGATTCCAATTTTTCCATTAAAGAAAGGAATGGAACACTTCCCTAGGAATAAAATAAAATTACCATATGAATCTATCATGAGAGCCACTTATGGATTGCCTACCAAAGATGCCAATACCTAGATCTATCCTTGCTTTTATGCCTAGCTAGGGGCGTAAAACGATAGCGCTTGTTGGGAGGCAACCCAATTTTATTTTTAGTTTTTTTTTGCTTTTTTACTTCTGTTTAGGAATAAATCTTTGTTCTAGCCTCTGGTTAGATGTGTTTTTATGTTTTAGTTAGTGTTTGTGCCAAGTTAAACCTATAGGATCTTTTTGGATGATAGTTATTTGATCTTGCAGAAATTTCCAGAAACTTTCTGTTCACGAAAACAATTTTTAAAAAATCACCCGAACGTGATAAAATATTGATTCCAATTGCTTATGATCAATAAACAAATTGCCTAGGTCGTCCTATTTTGTCTGATTTTTTGGAGTTCCAGAAGTTTGCGTTTGTTACAGATTACTACAGACTCTTCTGTTTTTGACAGATTCTGTTTTTCGTGTGTTGTTTGCTTATTTTGATGAATCTATGGCTAGTAAAATAGTTCATAAACCATAGAGAAGTTGGAATACAGTAGTTTTAACACCAATATAAATAAAGAATGAGTTCATTACAGTACCTTGAAGTGGTCTTTTGTTTTCTTTCGCTAACGGAGCTCACGAGATTTCTGTTGAGTTTTGTGTTGTGAAGTTTTCAAGTTTTGGGTGAATTTTTTTGATGCATTATGGAACAAGGAGTGGCAAGAGCCGAAGCTTGGGGATGCCCATGGCACCCCAAGATTATGTAAGGACACCAAAAAGCCAAAGCTTGGGGATGCCCCGGAAGGCATCCCCTCTTTCGTCTATTTCCATCGGTAACTTTACTTGGAGCTATATTTTTATTCACCACATGATATGTGTTTTGCTTGGAGCGTATTGTATGATTTGAGTCTTTGATTTTTAGTTTACCTTTTGAGAGAGCCACACATGATTTGAAAATTATTAGAATGCTCTATGTGCTGCACTTATATCTTTTGAGTTATATAGTTTCGCTCTAGTACTTCACTTATATCTTTTAGAGCACGGTGGTGGATTTGTTTTATAGAAACTATTGATCTCTCATGCTTCACTTAGATTATGTTGAGAGTCTTAAATAGCATGGTAATTTGCTTAAATAATCCTAATATGCTAGGTATTCAAGATTAGTAAAAACTTTCTTATGAGTGTGTTGAATACTAAGAGAAGTTTGATGCTTGATGATTGTTTTGAGATATGGAGGTAATAATATCAAAGTCGTGCTAGTTGAGTAGTTGTGAATTTGAGAAATGCTTGTGTTGAAGTTTGCAAGTCCCGTAGCATGCACGTATGGTAAACGTTATGTAACAGATTTGAAACATGAGGTGTTCTTTGATTGTCCTCCTTATGAGTGGCGGTCGGGGACGAGCGATGGTCTTTTCCTACCAATCTATCCCCCTAGGAGCATGCGCTAATGCTTGGTTTTTGATGACTTGTAGATTTTTGCAATAAGTATGTGAGTTCTTTATGACTAATGTTGAGTCCATGGATTATACGCACTCTCATCCTTCCATCATTGCTAGCCTCTTCGGTACCGTGCATTGCCCTTTCTCACATTGAGAGTTGGTGCAAACTTCGCCGGTGCATCCATACCCCGTGATATGATACGCTCTTTCACACATAAACCTCCTTATTTCTTCCTCAAAACGGCCACCATACCTACCTATTATGGCATTTCCATAGCCATTCCAAGATATATTGCCATGCAACTTTCCACCATTCCGTTTATCATGACACATTCATCATTGTCATATTGCTTAGCATGATCATGTAGTTGACATAGTATTTGTGGCAAAGCCACCGTTCATAATTCTTTCAGACATGTCACTCTTGATTCATTGCATATCCCGGTACACCGCCGGAGGCATTCATATAGAGTCATACTTTGTTCTAGTATCGAGTTGTAATCATTGAGTTGTAAATAAATAGAAGTGTGACGATCATCATTTTCTAGAGCATTGTCCCAAGTGAGGAATAAAAAAAAGAGAGAGAAAGGCCATAAAAAAAGAGAAGGTCCAAACAATTGAGAGAAAAAGAGAGAAGGGACAATGCTACTATCCTTGACCACACTTGTGCTTCAAAGTAGCACCATAATATTCATGATAGAGAGTCTCTCGTTTTATCACTTTCATATACTAGTGGGAATTTTCATTATAGAACTTGGCTTGTATATTCCAACAATGGGCCTCCTCAAGTGCCCTAGGTCTTCGTGAGCAACCAAGTTGGATGCACACCCACTTAGTTTCTTTTGTTGAGCTTTCATACATTTATAGCTCTAGTGCATCCGTTGCATGGCAATCCCTACTCCTTGCATTAACATGAATCGATGGGCATCTCCATAGCTTATTGATTAGCCTCGTTGATGTGAGACTTTCTCCTTTTTTTGTCTTCTCCACATAACGCCCATTATCATATTCTATTCCACCCATAGTGCTATGTCCATGGCTCGCTCATATATTGCGTGAAAGTTTATAGGTTTGAGATTACTAAAGTATGAAACAATTGCTTGGCTTGTCATCGGGTTGTGCATGATGAGAGCATTCTTGTGTGTGAAAATGGAGCATGACTAAACTATATGATTTTGTAGGGATGAACTTTCTTTGGCCATGTTATTTTGAGAGGACATAATTGCTTAGTTAGTATGCTTGAAGTATTATTATTTTTGTGTCAATATGAACTTTTATCTTGAATCTTTCGGATCTGAATATTCATTCCACAATTAAGAAGAATTACAATGAAATTATGCCAAGTAGCATTCCACATCAAAAATTATCTTTTTTATCATTTACCTACTCGAGGACGAGTAGGAATTAAGCTTGGGGATGCTTGATACGTCTCCAACGTATCTATAATTTTTGATTTCTCCATGCTATATTATCTACTTTTTGGACAATATCGGGCTTTATTATCCACTTTTATATTATTTTTGGGACTAACCTATTAACCGGAGGCCCAGCCCAGAATTGCTACTTTTTGCCTATTTCAGAGTTTCGCAGAAAAAGAATATCAAACGGAGTCCAAATGGAATGAAACCTTCGGGAGCGTGATTTTTGGAACGAACATAATCCAGGAGACTTGGACATTACATAAGAGAAGCTTCCAGGAGGCCACGAGGTAGGGGGCGCGCCCACCCCCCAAGGCGCGCCCTCCACCCTCGTGGGCCCCCTGTTGCTCCACCTACGTACTTCTTCCTCCTATATATACCTACGTACCCCCAAACGATAAAAAACGGAGCCAAAAACCTAATCCCACCGCCGGAACCTTCTGTACCCACGAGATCCCATCATGGGGCCTGTTCCAGAGCTCCGTCGGAGGGGGCATCCATCACGGAGGGCTTCTACATCAACTGTCGGGGGTAGGGTGCGACATATGCCAAAGGATGGCTTATCATGGAGGGGGCGAGTAGAACGTCGCTGGTGCCTGGAAACGGGATGAGGCGAAGACATGCACGCCGGTGCACCCAGCTTCAGGGCTCTCCGAGGAGATAACACCCCTACTGCTGCTCTGCGGGGTCTCCGCATGATCACTATCATAAATGGGTACAAGAGGCTCCTTGAGCTGTTCGGGGTGAGGAAGGAGAAGGGCTTGGCTTGCTCTTCTCTCCCTCTATGTGTGCGTCTAAAGCTACTAGCTTCCAACCCTTTGCATGGGTGCCCCGGGGGGTTTATATAGGCCTACCCCCCGGGGGTATAATGGTAATCCGGCTTGGGGTGGGCCCAAGCCGTCAGTCTCTACGTCGCCGTCTTCTCCGCCGACTCCTGGGGCCCGCCGACTAGCGGGCCCCGCCGACGGTCTGGCATGGGGCCGATAGCCCTTGTCCGCCGCGGGCGGGTCTCGCCGGCTGCAGACCACTGTAGCCGTGCTTCTAATGACGCGAGCTTGGTCGCGAGGTTATGGCAACAGTGCCGCCGCCTGGTGGGCGATCACTGTTGCCATTCCCTGTCTTGTCTGGTTAATGGCGCGTGGACCCCGGGGGAGGAGCCGGCCGGCTTCCGGAGGCCGACTCCATCGGGTCCGTCTTTGGGGTGCTCTCGCCGTCTTCGGTACTCCCGCCGACAGGCGGGTCCCGCCGTCTTCGGGTCGTACAGACAGGCCGACATGGGTACAGGAATCTGCCCACGGTGATGATGTCAGGGCCGGCATGGCAACAACTGCGCAAGGCCGCTGGGATCTCCGTTGATGCAGCGCCCAGTAGCCATGCCTCGCCCTTATAGACTGGCGCGGGATGGGCTGCGAGGCGGCTTTACCCGTAGTCGCCCAGCGCACTGGCGGAGGTCACGGGCCGACTCCGCGTAGCCGGCCTCGCTGGAGGTCGCTGGCTTGGAGTCGGCTTGTCCTGAAAGCGGCTCCTGGGACTCGGCCCAGAGGGGTAGTCGGCCGGCGCTGCTGCCGACTGTCTGAAGGCGGCTCTTCGTCTTGGGATCTTTGAGGGGCGCAGCCTGCCCCGATGTTTTTCAAAGGCTCAGGGGCTCGGGTCTGCCTACCCGTAGTCCATTACTCCGACAGTAGTCCCCGAAGCTGGGGAGGCACTGAGGGCAGCCCGTCGAGGAGCCTCGACAGCTTCATCCCGTCGATGGAAAAATCTGGGCCCGGCCCGCCGGCTCCATCTAGAGTCAGCTTCGCAAGGGGGGCCGCCTTGTCCTTCAAAGGCTTCGAAGGTCGCAGCGGGATCCGGGCGGTGTGCCTGATAAGCTTCCTGGCAGTCGCCCGTCGTGGGCCTGCCACGTGACGCCACGCGGCAGGGCTGGTCTGCCAGCCCACGCGCGTGACAAGACGGGCCCGTCAGGCCGGGCCCGCCACTACCATGCCCCAGCGCGCAGCGGATCCGCTCGCGATCGCGTCGCGGCGGTTGATCTTTCGCGCCGTTACTCGCTGCGATAACGTCGTGGTTAAATCGTAAGGCGCAAGGACGTGGGCGCAGTTAATCCCACGCCCGCCCCATCGGCTTCGCAGCCCGGGCGCCTATAAGTAGGCGGGGGGAGGGAGGGGGCGGCGACGCATGCGCACTCTCTCATCCCCGCTCCCTGCCCAGTCTCCTTCCTCGCTCCTCCGCGCCGAGCCTCGTTCCCTTCTCGCCGCGGAGATGAGCTTCTTCATCAGCCGCCCGCGCCCACCGCCAAGCGCTCCGGCGTGGGGCGGCTCCGTCATCGGCGATGATATGGTGGAGTTCTTCGACAGACGCGCGCGCATTCGGCAGCAACCTCGTGGCGAGCCCGCCTCTCGCCGAGGGCGAAATCACGCCGGCGCCGGAGGAGGCCGGCGGGTGGTCTTCCTTCGCACCTCATGGGCGGGTTGGGGCTGCCGCGAGCGGCTTCTTCCGCGCATTCTTGAGTTCTCGGGCTCCGGCCGCACCACCTCACCCCCAACACGGTGGTGTTATCGGCGCCGCATCCTTATGCGAAGGTTTCCTCGAGTTCTCCCCACCATCGAGCTATGGGGAGTTCTTTCAAGCGGCTCGGGGCCGACATCGCTCGCGTGCCCGGCTCTGCGCGGCGCTGCTCATCGCCAAGAGGAGGCGGTGGCGATAATCCTTTCCTGCCATCCCCTCATCAAATCGGTGAAGATGTGGCAGCGCCAGATTTTCGTGCCAAGAACGTCGCCCCGACGACGATTGGTCAACTTGCCGCCCTCGTGGGCGGCGAATCAAGAGCCGACCCACCAGCTGGTCCTATAGGGCCCGGACGCCGACTCCCGCGAGTAACGCCGCCCGTGCACGGCAGCGTGATGATACAGTCGAGGGCCTGGACCGGGGCTGACTTGCTGGCGCGCCGTGGCGCGCCGAGTCCTTCCTCTCGGGCCGCCTCATCTGATTCGCCGATGATGGCCGCCGGGACCCCACCGGATGTGCTCCAAGGACATGCCCCGCGGAGGTGGTGGACACAGTGAATTTCTTGGCGAACTGCGACCTCAAGGAGGAGTGGCGCTTCGGCAAGGAGCCATACTCGCGCGCCAATCCCCCACCGATGGTAAGTCGCCTCTCGCTTCCTTGTTTCCTTTCTTAGCTGGATCAGGCTCTTACTTTTCTTGGTTCTTTCCGACTCAGAATCCTCTCATGCCGCCCTCGACCGGCGCCGCGAGGCTCGCTCATGAAGTTCGTCCCCGACCGGGCGGAGAGCGACGCCGACGACCCCGACTTGGGCGTGGCGGCAGTGGAGACCGACGCCGAAGGAGGGGGAGAGGCCGACGAATCCAGGTCCTCGGCCACTTTTGCAGACTGGCCTGATGACGAAGTCACCCCCCGCCGCCATCAGAGAGCCGGCCAACCAGGCGCGAGCTCCTCCGCCGCCCTTGGGGGCCGAGGCGGCTCGAAGAAGCGCCGGGCCGGGCCAAGTCAGCCAGGCTGCCAAGCCAAGAGGATCAGGGGCGGCCGCGTGACCAGCGTGAAGAAGCGGTCGCAAGGCCAACCGCTTCGCAAGGAGGTGAAGAAGCCACCGCTGGTCTCCGCGTAAGTATCTTCTTATTCCGCCTTGTTTTCATCCCGTCCGCCTTGGCCAAGTCGCCTTATGTCTTTTTACGTCATCGGGCTCCCTCACTGAGAGGGTCGCCGCCTCCCGCCATGGGGTCGGCAGAGACGTCCGCCAGCAATCGGCGGGTTGACCCTGCGGCCGCCCTTAGGGAGGCAACAGAGCGGAACGCGCAGGAGAAGCGCGACGAGGAGGTGGCAACCCGTCGAGAGAAGGCGGCAGCCGAGAGGGCGGTCAAAGCCACCGCTGCAGCCCAAAGGCAAGCCGAGGAGGCCGCGCGCCTCCAGTCGGCGCTGCTCGTCATTCCTCTGAACTCAGCGCCACCGCCGCCGGACTTCACGGGGCAATCGGAGGGAGATGGCGGTGAGACTCCCGTCGCAGGGAGGGGCGGCGAGGTTTCTTCGCCAGGCGCGGCCGCGCCACCTCCGCCACCTCCGCCGCAGTCTGAAGTCGCGCGGGGCAAACAGCCGGCGGACCCACCCGCGCCGCCGACCGACGATGAAGCGGCGCGGCTGCTTCTTCAAGTCGCTCGCCAGCGCGGCGCCGCTTTGAGAAGGCGGACTCGGCGCCGCCCCTTTGAGACCGGCGCCGCCAGCTTCGGCGATCCCAGATCTTTGAAGCGTCAGCGCCACCTACCTGGGTGGGTGCGAGGAGGCGCACGGGCCTGCTGAACACGGCGCGCCTTTACGTCCAAGCAAAGCTGCGGGCGAAGGCGCCGCCCTCGTAATCCTCTCCAAGGCGCACTGGCGTCGGCTCTGCCGTCGGTAAGTTTTATTTCAAGTTTCTCTTGATCTTTCAGGTGGGCGCAATCCACTCCACTGGTGTAGTAGTCGAGTTTCGGTCGGCCGAGCAGCGGTGACGGAACTTATTTGCTTACTTCCAAGTCTTTATCTGTGTCTGGGATCCTTGTTACAGGAGTATCATAACCTCCGTGCTACCGCCTTCAACCGCAATGTTGAAGAGCTGAACAAACGGGCTGCCGACCTGGCGAGGAGCCGAGGTGATTTTTCTTCTTCGCGGAGGCGCGCTTGCGCACCCGCGGGCCGTAGTCCCCGAGATTCGGGCCGACTGCAGCGCAGTCGGGCCGGATCTTCCTAGCGACCTTCTTAGCTGACGACTTCGCGTCCTTCTTCTTTTGTTCTTCAGAGGCCAACGCCGCTCTGCGAGATCAGCTGGGCACGGCCGAGACCGCCCTGCGCGCCAAGGAGGAGGAATGCGGCAAGCTTGCCGCGGAGCGCGACCTGCTGGCCACGCAGCTGGAGGAGCAGAGGGAGTTTCTCAAGTTAGCGCGGGCCGAGGCGGAGAAGAAGGAGGCCGCCCTCCTGGCCAAGTTTGAGAGCGAGCGCTCCGCTTGGACCGACCGAGAGGCGCATCTGACCTCCGGCTTCCATGAGATCGAAGATATCGTTGATGGTAAGTTTGCTTTTACTTTCTCTTTTGGGTTGCCAACTATGGGGTAGAGCCGGCTCTTGTCTTTTCTAACTTGCTTTTTCTTCTTCCTGGCAGACTTCTTCCCTGGTCATACGCAGGCGGCCAATCAGGCCATTGAGGCCGAACACGAGGCGCGAAGGGCGGATGGCGCCAAGATCGCGGCCAACGCCCTCCGGACCCTTGACGAGCAGCTCCCGAGCATTGAAGCTCGTCTCCGCGGCCGCTCATTGATGCTGCGCCGCCTTCGCGTGTCGGGGCCTGTGCGATTGTTGCCCTGCGGGCGGACATGCCGGTTCTGCGACTCCAGCCCGACCGCCGACCGGCCGGAGGTCGCGGCTGGGCATCTTGAGGCTTGAAGGGCTCCGCGCCGAGCCGAAGCTCGCCGAGCCACAGAGTTTGTCAAGGCGCGGTATCTGTGGCTTGACCTGGACCGCTGGCCGCTGCTTCGGTCGAAGCCCAGCGGAGCTGCAGGCCACGGAGGCCGCCCTCGCCGTCGGCGCAAGGGCGGCGATCGCCGACTACACGGACACCAGCATCTTCGCCCTAACGGGCTGAAGGCGGTGGGGAGGCGCCGCCGGAGTGGTTCGGGATGAACCCGGACTACGGCGAGGACTCGGCGGAGGTGATCGACTCCAACACCGAGGATGAGGACGAGGCGGAGGACGGAGACGGCATGGAGGCGTCGGAAGACGGAGCGGGCGGCCAACCTCAGCTCGACCGCGCCTCCAACAACGAGTCGCGCCCCTCTGAGCTAGCTTCTGCCAGAGATGATCAAACTGAGACTGCCCAGCCAGCCGCCCCGGCGCCCGACGCCGCCACCGCCTCCGGCCTGCCAGCCCCATCCGCTGCTTCTTAAGCCGCTGCGTTGGCTTTATTTTATCTGCTTGTTAGTCTTTTGAAAGAACTTTGTTAATTCGCACAATTCCACCCGCTGGGTGTATGCAGAACCTCTGTTCGAAGATCCGGCCAAGGGCCTAAGTTTATGTAAATATTGTTCTGATTTAATGTTTTCTTGCTTAGTGCTCTTATGGCTTTCCTCTTGCCGCCTTCCCTTAGATGCCGCCTTGCCCGTCAGGCAGCCACTCTGCAGACTGCCGTCTAGGTCAAGTGCTCGGCTACTTTTGAGAAGTCGAGTACTTGGCCATTTTTAGAGTCGTTTAAGCAAGTTGGGTAGAAAGCGGCAAGCCGGCCTCTTAAGAGTCGGCTTCATAAAACGGGCTGGGAGCCG
The DNA here is from genome assembly GCA_021605205.1 of Aegilops longissima. Lineage (NCBI taxonomy): Eukaryota > Viridiplantae > Streptophyta > Magnoliopsida > Poales > Poaceae > Aegilops > Aegilops longissima. Next base: position 577,765,507 of record CM038678.1, read on the forward strand.
GTTTCAACTATGTGTATGCCTTGGGTCCTTAGCCCTTTTTTCGTGTGGGCGGCCGCTCTACCTCACTCCTGCCCGCCAAACAGTCGCTCTGCGAGCTGCGGCTTCTGACAGGAGACGGCTTGGGCGCCGCACGCTACTTGTCGGACTTCAGGAAGCATTTCATAGCTCAAAAGCGGCGAGTCCCCGGGCCGACTAGTCGAGCCCGGTGCCAAACATCGTAATAAAAAAAGGGTAACATACCCAAGGGCATAATTCTTATCATACAGATAACAAAAGAGGGCAGTCCCCGAGCTCGTCTCGGGGGGCCCGGAGTCTTGGTATTTCAAACACAAAGGGGTAGCGTGGTACATACTGCATCAACTGTAAAATCTCCGGAGGAGATTTGCATTCCATGGTCGCTCTGTCTCTTTGCCGGAGTCGCCCTCTTGCGCGCTCGGGGCTTCGAAGGCCGACGTAGTAGGAATCGCTGCTCAAAGACCTTGCCGATGATGAACGGTCCTTCCCAGGCGCCGATACCAGGCGGCCAGCTGTTCGCTGAATTAGCCGGAGCACAAGGTCGCCTCTAAGAATGATCTTGGCTTGACTTTCTTGTTGTAGTAGCGCGCAGGCTCTGCTGGTAGATGCTGGACGGCTGAGTGCCGAGAGTCGGCCCTCTTCCAAAGCAGATCGACGCCGCCTTGACGTGCTTCTTCGCTTCCTCCTCGGTGTACATGCTGACTCGGGGAGTCGAACTCTATATCTGGGATGACGGCTTCGCACCGTAGACGAGGAAGAAGGGTGAAGCCGGTGACTTGTTTGGAGTCGTATGCAGACTCCAGAGGACAGTCGGCAACCTCACAGCAGCAGCCGAACGCCTCAAAGTGGTTCGACCAGCAAGGCTTGATGCCGCATAAGATGAGGCCGCTCGCCGCTTCCACCTGGTCGCTTGATCATGGATGGGCAACGGACGCTAAGTCCATCGGATGCCCTGTGGTCGCGCAGAACGGGCTGTGGCGCCTTGGCGTAAATTTGTGCCGTTGTCGGTGATGATGTTGTGAGGTACGCTGCATCGAGTCATGATGTCGGCGATGAAAGTTACGCCGAGGACCATTCAACTTTTGATGGGTTTGGCTTTATCCACTTGGTGAACTTGTCCACCGCGACAAGTAGGTGAGTTAGGCCACCTCGCGTTGCCTTGAATGGTCCCACCATGTCCAGCCCCTGCATAGCAAAGGGCCAAAGCGATGGGGATTGTCTTGAGCTACCGCCGGTTTGCCAAGCGGCTTGGAGCGGAACACCTAGCACCCCTTGCATTTTTGAACTAATTCCTTGGCCTCTTCTAGAGCGGTTGGCCGAAGAAACCGTGGTCGGAAGGCTTTGGCGACGACGAGTGCCTGAGGCTGCGTGATGGCCGCACTCGCCTCGATGAATGTCTTCAAGGATTGCTTGGCCTTGCTCGATTCGACGCAGCGCTGGTAGACACCGTGACGCCATACCGACCAGCTCTCTATTGATTATAGTATAGGCTGCCACCGGGCGCTGCACTCTTCCGAGCCAAGATTTCATCGCTGGTAGCTCTCCGCTACTAAAACTTCAAGATGGGCTAAGCCCATGAGGGTGCTGCTATTTCTTCGACCGCCAAGATCGCTACTTGGATGAGGGCGGCCTGGGCTGGCAAGGGCGGGTTGGAGTCTGCAGCAGCTTGCTGGTTGGAGAAGTCCTCGGCCGACCGCACATCCCCGGGCCGAGTATCGGAGTCTTTGCAAAGGTCGCTGCAGTCCCCGGCCGGGTTTCAAATCCCCGGCCGCACCGATCGCGCTCTTGGGGGCGCTTTAAGGATTCTTGTGCCGCCGCCGAGGCTCGAGTCGGATCTGCTTCGGGGAGCCGCACAAAATGGAGTCCGATTCGTGACGGTTTGACGGATGGCTTGAGAAGGCGCTCAAGGGCGACGCCGGATGGTATTGCCTGTCGGGTGGAACCGATTCTTGCTGTGGCATCCGCTGGTCATTGTCGCTCTTGGTACATGGAGGAATTCGTGATCCTCAAAGTATCCACTCAGTTGTCGCACTGTAAAGCAAGAGCTCGCCATGTTTGCATCTTTGGCGCCCCAACAACGGATGACCGTTGACCACCAAGTCGGAGTCGCCATAGCACAGATCCGCTAATGCCAAGTTCCTTGGCAAGCCGGAGCCCGTGGATGAGCGCCTCGATTCGGGCGACGTTGTTGGAGGCGGAAATGGATCTGCAGCAGCTGCATTTTGAGCTTGTCGCCTTTAGGGAAGTGAGGACCACGCCGCCCCAAGCCGGTGCGCATCTTGAGCTATCAAAGTGCATCCGCCAATGAGTGGAGTCGGGCATCGGGCGGCAGATATCGGTCTCGCCCAATCGACGAGGAAGTCGGCTGCTTGTGACTTGATGGCAAAAGGGCTGGTAAAAGATGGTAGGGGCCAACTCTATGGCCCACTTGGCCACTCGGCCTCAAGCATCTCGGCCCGATGATCTCGCTAGTGGGGCCGTGCAAACCACGGTGATTGAGTGCTCTTGAAAGTAAGGCTTCAACTTCTTGGCGGCAAAGTGCACGCCGAACACATCTTCCGGTAGTGGGGTAGTTCTGCTTGAGGTTGACAGACTCGCTGTGTAATATATCGGGTCTCGACCGGTAGCGCCGCCTCCTCCTCATGCTCAACCACTACAACTACGCCGACTACCCGGCTGGTGGCGGCATATATGTGAGCATGGGTTCCTTTGGAGTCGGAGCCACCAAAGACTGGGAGTAGCCAGATCCTTTTCAACCGAGAAAGCTTTGTCTCGCTTTGGAGTTCCATTCAAGAAGGTGGTCTTTTTTCATAAGTTGGTACAGAGGAAGGGCTTTCACCCACCGATCGATGAATCGACCGATAGACGCCAAGCAGCCGTGAACTGCACGCCCAGCAATCGGCGGGCACTTTCATTCTTTCAATTGCCTTTGATCTTCACGGGTTGCACTCTATGCCGCTGCTCGATACTAGGAAGCCGAGGAGCTGGCCGGCCGGTAATTCAAGACGATTTCTTCGGGTTGAGCTTGATCCGAATCGCGCAGGTTTTCAAAGGTCTCCTTGAGGTCTTCCAACAGCGTTCCTCACCTCTCCGCCTTCACCACCACGCCGCCCACGTGAACGTATGCTTCGCTTAGCTACCGAGGAGGCACTTCGCATGCAATGCTGAAAGGTGGCGCGCGCTCCTCGCCGAACGTCATGGTCGCAGCGTAAGGCTCCAAATGGCGGATGAAGGCGGTCTTCAATCTGTTCGCCTGGTTCAACTTGATCCGGTGATATCCTGAATATGCATCTAAGAAGCTCAACAGCTCAGATCCGCCATGGAGTCTATCACCGATCAATTTCGTAGAGCGAACGGGTCCTTGGGGCAGGCTTTGTTGAGGCTTGTGTAGTCAATACACATCCGCCATCGCTTGTTCTTCTTTAGTACCAGGACCGGTTCGCCAACCACTCGAAAGAAAACTTCCATGACGTAAACCGCTGCAAGGAGCCGGGCTATCTCTTCTCCAACAACCCTTCTTCTTCTCTCGACAGCGGCTCAAGGCTGCCTGACGGCTTCACATCAGGTCGGACATGTAACTTGTGCTCGGCGACCTGGCCGGTACACTGGCATGTCTTTGGGGGACCATGCGAAGATGTCCCGATTCTCACGGAGGAAATCGACGAGCTCGCCTTCCTATTTGTTGCCGAGGTTCGCACCTATGACAGCAGATTTCGGGTGCTCCGGTCCAAGGGTATCTTCTTGGTCTCTTTGGCCGGTTTGAACGAGCCCTCAGCTTCTGACTCCTTGGGGTCGGACGACATCTCCGGCTGCTTGCCGGCCATCATCACGACCCGATCCAGGAGCCGCTTCTCAGCTGCGATTGCAAGGGACTCGGCTAGTCGGCTGCTTTCAGCTGCGCAGGCGGACGACTTCCTGTAGTCGCCGGAGGAGGGGCAAGGCCGTCTCCCTTGGCGATCCTGGTGAGCCAGTGGCACTTTCGGGTGGTGTGGTTTGACGGCCAGCCGCCGCGCGTGGAACTTGGTGGTCCGCCCAGTAGTCTCGTCAGAGGAGAAGGCCGCAACCGCTGGACTTGCCGCTTTCGCCGCTGGGTGAGGCTGCCCTTTGGCTATCGGTTCGATCGCCGCCACCGCCGATGTTGGAAGGCGGCTGCGGGCCTTTGCGCCAGGATCATTCTGCTGGTCATTGCCGCCACCGCATCGCCGGGCTGGAGTTCTAGGAGCATGAGGAGCTACTTGCCCGTCGCGACGACTTCGACGATCTCGCCTTCATGGAGGAGTCGGCAGTGGCGTATTTGTCTGCTATGACTAGCAGCTCGTCGAGGGTCTCCGGCTTGTCGCAAAGGAGCTTGTGCTTGAGGAGGGTGCCTTCTCTGCACCCGGCGGTGAAGTACTCGATTGCCTACACCTCGTGCACTCCCTCGCAGGAGTTCCGGAGCTCGCCCCAGCGCGTGAGGTAGTCGCGAGTGGACTCATTGGGGCCTTGTACGCACAAGGATAGCTGACGAGGCTTGGGAGGTCGCTTGTAGGTGCTCGTGAAGTTGCGGACGAAGGCCTCGGTGAAGTCGACCCAGCCGTTGATGCTGCGGGGCTTCAAGCTGTTCAACCATGTCCGGGCCGTGCCTTGGAGCATGAGGGGAACATACTTTACGGCAACGCGCTTGTTGCCGTTCGCTATGCCGACGGCCTGTAGTAGTCCACCAAGAAGTCCTCCGCTTCACAGAGCCGTGTATTTGGGCGGTCTCGGGGAGCGTGAACTGGGAAGGGCTCGTCATGATGCGAGGTCCAAACAAGGTGGGCCTAACTCATCTTCTTCTTCTAGCGCCAGGATCGTGAAGTCGCCGATCCGGTGGGGCGCCGTTCGCCGACTCCTCTCGACGGCCAAGGCGGTCGCCGAGAGTCGGATGCTCGACGGGTGGGGGAGACTCACCTTTTCTCGCGGGAGGCGGAGGTCGATAGTCGCCCCGCCGCTTATCGCCCTCGGGCGGCCGCTTCGCGCTGCTCGATGGAGAGGTGAGTCCGCTATGGCCGATACCGGATCTCTGGTTCTTTTTCGCGGACGCCGCCAGCCGGCGTCCGAGATGTCGCGCTTTGATCTCGGCGGGAGGCAAGTCGCCATGTCGCTGCTAGGCGCCCGCGGCGTAGCCGGTTTAATCTTGCGCTGGCGGCCGCCGAGGAGCTGCTGACTCGCCCGCCATCAGCGGGCGCCTCGCCGGTTATCCAGCTCGGTTCGCCGCCGGGCAGCGCGAATGTTCTCCGCTGGCGTGGCGATACGGGCGGCCGCCCCAAACAGATCGGGCGAGGGCCGCACAATGCTGCCGGACCGCCGCTTAGGCCGCTAGGCCCGGGCTGAGCCGGGCGAGCCGCCCACGGCGCGATCCATCTCGGCTGATAGGCTTCGACAAGCGCCGATGCTTGCCAGCTTCAGGCGCCGAGGAGCTGAAGGCGCGCTTCCAGCGCTTGGCATCGGGCGCCCTCCGGAATGGAGGCGGTCGTCTTGTAGAACAAGGTCAAGAGGGTCACGAGCCCCGCGCCGTAGGGCTCGCCATGACTGATGACGCAGTATTTCTATGACGGTACTCCCGCCGCTATCCGCGCGAGGGAGAGGCTCGTCAGAGACCACCACGTCAGGGGAACGCGCCGAGCGACGCGTGTCGGAGTCGCACCAGCATCGGGTCGGTGGAGCCACAGACCTGTGTCAGCAGCGGCTCACCGCCGACGTGAAGCTTCTCGAGGAGGCCCGCGAGAGGCTTTCGGGCCGCCTGCGTCAAGGCCGGATGCAGGCTCGCTGAGAGGCTAACCTCACCGACGAAGTTCGGCGAGGCAACTTGCCGCGCAGCGATCTCAAGGCTATGCAGCGGCCGGGCGCTTAACTCCATCTAGCGTGTCCCGCTGGCTGTGCTCGCTGTAGGAAGAGGGTTCCCGCCCGCAGTGTGTCTCCGGACGACGGTGCACCATGCCCCACGGTGGGCGCCTAAATGTCGGGGTTGATGCGACATATGCCAAAGGATGGCTTATCATGGAGGGGCGAGTAGAACGTCACTGGTGCCTGAAACGGATGAGGCGTAAGACATGCACGCCTAATCTTACCCAGCTTCGTGGCTCTCCGAGGAGATAACACCCCATCGCTGCTCAAGGGGTCTCCGCATGATCACTATCACAATGGGTACAAGATGCTCCTTGAGAGAAAGTTGGGTGAGGAAGGAGAAGGGCTTGGCTTGCTCTTCTCCTCTATGTGTATGTTCAAAGCTATTAGCTTCCAACCCTTTGCATGGGTGCCCCGGGGTTATATAGGCCTAACCCCGGGGTATAATGGTAATCCGGCTTGGGGTGGGCCCTGCCGCCGCCTCACGCCGCCTTTCTCCGCTAACTCCCCGGGCCCCGCTGACTAGCGGGCCCGCCTGGTTGTCCGCATGGGGCCGATAGTCTTGTCCGCCGCTGGCGGGTCTCGCCGGCTGCGCACCATCGAGCTGTGGTTTTAATGACGCGAAGCTTGGTCACGAGGTTATCGCAACAGTGCCGCCGCCTGGCGGGCGATCACTGTTGCCATTCCCCGTCTTGTCTGGTTAATGGCGCGTGGACCCCGGGGGAGGAGCCGGCTCCATCGGGTCCGTCTTTTGGGTGCTCTCGCCGTCTTCGGTACTCCCGCCGATAGGCGGGTCCCACCGTCTTCGGGTCGTACAGACAGGCCGACGTGGGTACAGGAATCTGCCCACGGTGATGATGTCAGGGCCGGCATGGCAACAGCGCTGCGCCGCGCGGGGATCTCCGTTGGTACGTCGCCCTGTAGCCATGCCTGCCCCTTATAGACTGTGCGGGGATGGGCTGCGAGGCAGCTTTACCCCGTAGTCGCCCAGGCGTAAGGCGGCGGAGGTCACGGGTCGACTCCGCGTAGCCGGCCTCGCTGGAGGTTGCTGGCTTGGAGTCGGCTTGTCCTGAAAGCGGCTCCTGGGACTCGCTCAGGGGCACTGGCCGGCGCCGCCGCCCGTCTCAAGGCGGCTCTTCGTCTTGGGATCTTTGAGGGGCGCAGCCTGCCCCGATGTTTTTGAAAGGCTCAGGGGCTCGGGTCTACCTACCCGTAGTCCATTACTCCAACATCAACACCATAGCCTCTCCGATGAAGTGTGAGTAGTTTACCTCAGACCTTCGGGTCCATCTCTCTTTTTGGATCTCAATACAATGTTCTCCCCCTGTATCGTGGAGATCTATTCGATGTAATCATATTTTTGCGGTGTGTTTGTTGAGACCGATGAATTGTGTGTTTATGATCAAGTTTATCTATGAACAATATTTGAATCTTCTTTGGATTCTTTTATGTATGATTGGTTGTCTTTGCAAGTATCTTCGAATTATCAGTTTGGCTTGGCCTACTAGATTGATCTTTCTTGCAATGGGAGAAGTGCTTAGTGAGGGAGTCCTGGATTAGGGGGTCCTCGGACAGCCGGACTATATCCTTTGGCCGGACTGTTGGACTATGAAGATACAAGATTGAAGACTTCGTCCCGTGTCCGGATGGGACTCTCCTTGGCATGGAAGGCAAGCTTGGCGATACGGATATGTAGATCTCCTCCTTGTAACCGACTCACAGAATTCCTAGCCCTCCGTGTCTATATAAACCGAGGGTTTAGTCCAGAGGACGACAACAATCATACCATAGGCTAGCTTCTAGGGTTTAGCCTCTACGATCTCGTGGTAGATCAACTCTTGTAATACTCATATCATCAAGATCAATCAAGTAGGAAGTAGGGTATTACCTCCATCGAGAGGGCACGAACCTGGGTAAACATCGTGTCCCCAGCCTCCTGTTATCATCCGCCTTGGACGCACAGTTCGGGACCCCCTACCCGAGATCCGCCTATTTTGACACCGACATTGGTGCTTTCATTGAGAGTTCCACTATGCCGCCACCGTAAGGCTTGCTGGATCCTTCAATCATCGGCAATGATGTGATCCAGGGTGAGGTTTTCCTCCCCAGACTGATCTTCGTATTTGGCGGCTTCGTACTACGGGCCAATTCGCTTGGCCATCTGGGGCAGATCGAAAGCCACGCCCGTGGCCATCAGGTCAGATTTGGAAACTTGGACTATGCTGCCAACATCCGCGGAGACTTGATCTTCAACGGATTCGAACCCATGTCAGGTGCGCCGCACAATCACAACGGGCATGACTTAACTCGCCTTCGACAAGGTCCGGAGATCACACTCAAGAATCGCCCGCCCTTAATCCGGAACAAATTATGCCATCGGAGGACGGGTGGATTGACCCCGCCATGAAGGCCGCACTCTCAGTGGTGATAGAGTCGAATACTGACTTCACCTCCCACGAGAGCCGTGTTGTCGAACCGTCGGGTTCATCCCCGGCCACGGGCTCCGAGCCGCTTACATCCGTGCCCATCGAATCCAATCGGGCACCGATCATGGAGTTTAGCTCCACGGATGTCTTTCAGCACTCGCCTTTAGGTGACGTGCTAAATTCATTAAGGTCCCTCTCCTTGTCAGGAGGCCCTTGGCCGAACTATGTCCGGCTAGAATGGGATGCGGACGACGAAGAAATTCGCGCCCCACCCACCACCCACTTAGGAGCCACTGTCGACAATTTAACCGACATGCTTGATTTCGACTCCGAAGACATCGACGGTATGGGCGACGATGCAGGAGACGATCAGGAACCAACGCCTACAGGGCGCTGGACAGCCACCTCATCATACGACATATACATGGTGGATACACCCAAAGAAAACAACGACAAGGAACGGAAGGATGCAGCAAAGGATAGCTCCCTCAAGAAGCAACCAAAGCGACGGCGTAGGCGCCGTTCCAAATCCCGCCTCGGCAAAAACAGCGATAACAGCGCAAGAGAAAATAACACCCCAGTCGACTCCAGAGGAGACGACAACATTGACCCAGCGGTAGAGCAGGATGAACCAGCGAACGGAGAACATAGTATGGCGCAGCTGTCCGAACACGTCCACGCCGAGGATAAAACTCATCAACCTCTCTCCAGAGAGGAAAATAGTCCGGACGACGACACACACGTCATCCCGGAAAGACACTCGGAACAAGAGAACCTCCGTAGAAGGCTCATTTCCACCGCGAGGAGTCTGAAGAAGCAGAAGCAAAGGCTTAAGGCCGCACAGAATACACTCAACAGTAGATGCAACAAAGTGTTCAACACTGAAGAAAAGTATGGTGGTAGCTGCCATACAAAGAGCTATCCAAAGCGCAAGTTGTTGCTTGAGTTCGACGACGAGGCCGTAGAGCCTATACATCCGAAGAATAAAATGGTCGATCAGCCGGATCGACCACCTCGTGGCCGCGATAGGGCGGCTAACGGGGCCGCACATAAGTCGACACACGATTTACGTGAGGACTTGCGCCAAAAACCCGGTATGACCAGGTCCATCTATGGATCTAGGAAGCGCGCTCTGGCACAAAATCAAACCGAATACTACAACCGTCCGAACGCCACGATACATCCAAATACAAGGGTGCCTCACACCCCCTATGCTTCACCGATAGGTACTGGATCATGAATTTCCAGAAGGATTCAAGCCCGTGAACATAGAGGCGTACGATGGAACGACTGGCCCTGGGGTCTGGATTGAGGACTTCATCCTCCATATCCATATGTCTCGCGGAGACGATCTCCACGCCATTAAATACCTGCCCCTCAAGCTGAAAGGACCAGCTCGGCACTGGCTGAAGAGCCTCCCCAAAAATTCAATCGGAAGTTGGGAGGAGCTTGAGGATGCTTTTAGGGCCAATTTTCAAGGGACTTATATCCGACCTCCGGATGCAGACGGTTTAAGTCACATAATTCAACAGCCCGGAGAGTCAGCCTGAAAGCTTTGGAACAAAATTCTCACTAAGAAGAACCAAATCGTCGACTGCCCGGACGCCGAAGCCTTAGCAGCTTTCAAACACAGCGTCATGATTTAATGGCTTGCCGTATAACCTCGCCAGAGAAACCAAGGACAATGGCAGCCTTAACAAGCCTTATGACCCGCTTTTGCGTGGGCGAAGATAGCTGGCTAGCCCGTAGTAGCACCAGCAACCCAGGCCCATCCGAAGTCAGGGATGGCAATGGAAAACCACGACGGAATAAAAGCAAGCGTCGAAATAACAAAGACAGCCCAGCCAACACGTCAGTAAATGCCGGATTCAGGGGCTCTCTACCCGGTCAGCGGAAGAAGCCTTTCAAAGGCAACAGAGATGGACCGTCTAGCCTCAACAAGATACTAGATAGATTATGTCAGATTCACGGCACCTCCGACAAACCTGCGAATCACACCCACAGAGAATGCTGGGTCTTCAAGCAGGCCGGCAAGCTAAATGTCGAACACAAGGAGGGAGACACCATGAAGACGAGGACGAGCCTCGCCAGCAAAGCACTGGGGGACAGAAAAAATTCCACGAGAGGTCAAAATAGTGAACATGATTCACGTAACAAAAAGAAAGGGCAAACATGCACTCAAATACACATGCGCCGTAGAGCTCGTCACCCCCAAGTTCAACCCTTGGTCGGCCCCTCCAATCACCTTTGATTGCAGGGATCACCCGACAAGTATCCGGCATGGAGGATTGGCTTCCTTGGTGCTAGAACCAATTATCGACGGATACCATCTCACCCAAGTCCTCATGGACGGCGGCAGTAGCCTGAATCTGATATATCAGGACACAATCCGCAAAATGGGGATAGACCCGACAAGAATTTGCCAAAGTACTACTACCTTTAAAGGGGTAATACCAGGCCCAGAGGCCCGCTGTATGGGCTCTCTAGTACTAGAGGTTGTATTCGGTTCACCCGACAACTTCCGGAGTGAAAAGTTAACCTTCGACATCGCTCCATTCCGAAGCGGCTATCAAGCACTACTCGGAAGAACAGCTTTCACTCGTTTTAATGCAGTACCGCATTACGCTTCTCTTAAGCTTAAGATGCCCGGTCCACGTGGCACCATCATAGTTAGTGGAAATATTGAGCGTTCCTTAACGCGGAAGAACGTGCGGCGGCTTTAACAGCCGAACACTAGACGGCCTCGCCAACCAAAATAAATGATCGATCGTCAAGACCACGGACACGGCTAGACAAGTCCGGCGCATCACTAGCTGTAACAAGCCTAGATATACCTGAGATTGGTTTGCCGATTATAGTCCCATAGGCGGTACCAGGGGCTTCCCGCGTGTAAAAAGGACTAGTTCGGCTCAACTTTACTTACCTTGAATTTTAATGGTTTATTGAGAATAACCAATTTTGCGCACGACAACTTTCACCTAAGTTCTTCTCTTTTACAGATGACAATCGTGCTATACCCTTCTAGGATACGGCACAACGGAGACACAGGCGCAGACATGCTGCAGGGACCCGCTCAAAGGTTTCTTTTTAGATTAAGACACTATGTAAACCTTTCTCACTGTCTTTTGTTGCTTCAAATCCTCCGGACACTCAGTATAGCCGGGAAGGATGCTGACGTTATTGGCATTTGGCCACGTCAGAATAATGCACGTATCTGGACACTCGGGGTTCATTATCAAGGGCATTTCTCAGCCCGGTATATGTTATAAAGACAGAATACCTTAGGGAGTGTTCGGCGTCGTGAGTTTGGCCTTGTATGCATCAGCTCCGAATCATGTCTTTGGTCAAATGTTGGGTTTGCCCGGCTCCCGTGTTTTGCTAACTTACGTTCCGCTCTATCGGCTAAGGTGGCACCGGGAGAACTACTGCGATTGTGCCCTGGTTCATCCGGACGAGCACCTCGGTAGAGAAAGCAGAAAACTGACTGTCATGATAAAGCGCGAGACTAGTCAACCACTCGATGACTTATCGGAATCTTCGGGATTCCTCCGCATTAACGAAGGGCCGGTTTTCCCGGTCATGTATGTATGCGCCCCGAATTCGGATGAGTGCGGAAATACCAAGGGCTATATAGTAGCCCCACTGTCAAACTCCTATGGTCAAGTGAAAGTGTTAAAGCAATATAGTCTGATTGCCTCGTTCGCCACGCTACCACCTCCTTAATGGACCAAGACGTTGGATCAAGTGTGAAGACGCACTTTTGCGAACACGACTGCAAACTTTTTGGACATATATATATATATATATATATATATATATATATATATAGAGAGAGAGAGAGAGAGAGAGAGAGAGAGAGAGAGAGTGGGTCTATTCTACAACTGATTGTAGAATAATATTCTACAATAGGCAAGCCCCTATATAAGGTACTTTTGAATCGGAGACCGACTCGACCGGACCCGACCCGAGCCTCCTTCCCTGATGCCCTCCAAGGCTACCCCGCACTCGGCAGCCCTCTCCGCGGCGAGCCCCGCTCCCCCCTCGTCCACCGCCGCCACGGGCATCGGCGGCGCGGCGGCCCCCTCCCACTTCCGGCGCCGCGCGTGGAACGGCGCGAGAAGCTGCCACGACAGCTGCTGCACGGTGCCGCCGACGGAAGCGCCGAGGTCGGACCCGGCCTGCCCGAGCCGGCCGCCGATCTCCACGAAGGACGGGACGGCCACGGCAGGGAGGTCGACGCCGACCGCGAAGGGGGCGGCGGGGAGCTCGATGTCGAAGGGGAGGAGCTTGAGCAGTGGGGCGGGCCACGGGAGTTGAGGCGTCTACACGTGGAGGTGGAGGAGCAGCCCCGAGACGCCCTGCGCGAGGCGGTAGGCCTGTTGGAGATATGCCCTAGAGGCAATCATGTATGATGATATCTCCTATGTGTTTAAGAATAAAGATAGTCCTTGGACATTATCAATGATGTGTATCAGCAAGTATGTGACTTGTTTGTGGGACTATGCATTGTATGATGACTGTCCTAAAAGGTCCCTAGGCAAAAGGGCTGTGTGGACGCGCAGCCGACTAGACTGGCATATGACATGGTCGATGGCTTGGTCTCACTAGCCATGGAGCATTGGATGCTAACCGGATAATATGGACTTGGAAAGGTCTGGTCGGATTCCACATAGTCAGATTCGAGTCGAGATAAGGTCTGAGTCGGACAGACCCAACTATGAGACGCAGCGATATGTCATCTGTGAGTCTCTAGATTCCACATAGTCAGATTCGAGTCGAGATAAGGTCTGAGTCGGACAGACCCAACTATGAGACGCAGCGATATGTCATCTGTGAGTCTCTAGTACAACATACGTTCTATGTCCTAAGACCTGAGCTGACGCATGTACTGGATGGTGACAGACTTGCTTTGGGCCGACCAAACGCTACTCCGGATCGGGTAGTTACAAAGGTAGGTTTCGGTTTGTCCAGTCCCATGTGCGAGACATGGTCGAGCAAGATGGGATTTGCCCTCCGATCGAGAGATAGACTCTGGGCCCTCGTGTGATCTCGACCAGAATAGCATGGCTATGCGACAAGGATTATGAGATAATCCGATTGTGGTCGGTATCACCGAACGAGAAAGAGGTCAGTTAGCACAAGGATGACAGTCTCGCTTTGAGCCCGGCAACATATATCGGGCGGCAAAGGGAAATGTAAGTGTGACACATTGTACAGTTCGCTTAACCAGCTTCATCGTCGCTTGGTGGTTGGCACGCCTTGCTAGAGGCCGCTACCAACCGCACAGGTCGGAGGTGATCCGAACTATGACCAAGCCGACTTGAACCTAAGGGGTCGCGCTTAAGGGAAGGAACCCACGAGGTCGGTTCAGGAAACTGGTCGGATGTGATCCGAATCGACTAGGAACGTGACCGAGTAGATTTTGCTTTAGGGTCCGTGGCGAGGCCCAAGTGTTGAGCTTGCGACGGACGCCTATATAAAGTGGAGGTGCAGCACACTCAGATGAGTGAGAACGCTTCGGCCTCAGGAGGCAGATCGCTTCGGCCTCAGGAGGTTGATCGCTTCGGCGCTGCGACTAGGGTTTGCATGTGTTGCGAATAGCCACCTCCACTCGCCGATCGTGTGATCGACCTAGCAGTCCGCCAGACGACGCTCCTCCCGCACGCGGATACCGTTAGAGGCGGCGCACTTGCGCCGCCTCCGCGAACTCGACGTGGGATCGGACGACCGGCTGCTCGAGGGAGATCGAACGAGGAGGAGACAATCCACGCAGACGCGCTGCCCCAACTCTTCTTCCGCTGCACGGCACTGCGCGTCTACTGGTAACGAACTGTGATCCATCTCTCGTAGCATGTTCCTAGATGTTCTGCGCGTAGGAATTTTTAAATTTGCAGTCAACGCACCCTACCGTAGAACCCAACAGTGGTATCAGAGCCTCTATTATAAGATTTGGATTCAGATCGTATGCATATTAGATATGTGGAGGCGGCAGATGAGATCTGTTGTCCTTGAAGAGATCGGCTATGTGCACGGTTGATGTGATCAACTGCACATGGGGATCGTTGAGGCTATGTTTTCTGTAAATCGGGATCGATGAGGTTGTGACATGATCTACCCCTACCGGTCGGTTATCCGCCATCGGGGTTAACAGTGAAACGTAAATCCAAATCGGATTCGCGATGATCGATAAGATCGGTCAGATCAGAGAATTCGGCGGGATCGGAGTTCAGATGTGATCTATGATTTCTGAAAACCGCCGTGTGCGTAGCGCCGTGTATTTCGTACCCGACACACAAACCGGTAGAATGCGATTCTATGCATAACTTTGTTTTGCAGGTTTGATGTGAATAGTATGGCTCATGTGTATGTGATGCATGTGTGTAATTTATACGCGGCTCTGCGTGTCATGTTTGTCACCGCGCAGAGCCAAAGTGTTGTCATTATATTGTATAACGACCTGCGTGTCGACTTGTGACTCTATGTAAAATTCATTACTAGTTGTAATAGTTGGATAATAGAGATCAGGTTGGCGGCTTGGCCCCGGCGTGACAAACAAGATGGAGTTCGAGATGGTTATCGAGTCGGAGCCGACCTAGAAGAACGCCCATGAAGGAGCCATACTATTTCACAATATGTGTTATTTGTGATTGTTATGCTTCTTTTTTCTATGCATGTTAGAATGGTAGAAAGATCCTCATGAATATCAAGCTTAATTGCCATCCCCGATGTTGCACCTTCGCACGCCAAGTACGCCTAGTAGTGGGCTCATAAAATTGGGGTGCCCTGGGTGTCCTTGAACTCAAGGGTTCGTGTCGGACACGGACATGCACTTTGCATCAAAGTTAACTTGACAAGGCTATCAAACGGTTTTGGGCCTTGTGGCAAATAAGGTCGGGAGCCGGGTATGAGATACCTTCCCGACCGACAGGAGTCATATAGAGATACGATTAGCAAGGAGTTGCTTACCGGATAGGTATGTTGGCTAGCAGTGATGCTAAAGCTCACTAGTCGCATGCGCTAGTCGGATCTTGAATCACCGAGAGTTATGGAGGGATGCTGACTTGATGGGAGTATTTCGTTTAGGCTAGAATTACTCTACATAAACACATTGCTTAGTGATTGCATATTTTTCGTTGTAGATCAATGGCACCACCTGCTCAACCCAACTTTGCATTGAAATCAATTTCGAAAAGGATAAACTGAATGGAACAAACTTTACCACCTCGTATAGAAATCTGAGAATTGTTCTCAAGCACGATAAAAGGAACATGTTCTAGAGGATCCACTTCGGAGGAACCTGCTGATAATGCTAGTGCCACAGCTAAAAATGCCTACGTAAACTCGTTGATGAATCAACCGAGATCAGCTGTCGATGTTTGGCTTGTATGGAGCCCGATTTGCAACAGCATTTCAAAACGTTGAGGCTTACGATATGATCGAGAGTCTCAAGAGCATGTTTCGCATACGTGCTAGGACCGAAGGTTCAACGTCCGCGATCCTTGATGGATTGCAAGCTGAAGGAAGGTGATCCATCGAGCCCACATGTGATCAAGATGATCGAATATGTGCAAGCTTTGGATCGTTTGGGCTTCCCGCCTTGGATGAGCTGGCTCATGATGTTGTTCGGGTTCTCTTCCGCCCAGCTATGGGACGCTCATCTCGAACTATCATATGCATGGCATGGATAAGAAGCTCACTGAATTGCATGGGATGCTCAAGGTGGCAGAGCAGGATATTAAGAAAGGCACGCATCAAGTGTTGATGGTGCAGAAATCGGCTAAGTTCAAGAAGAGTTGGTCCAAGAAAAGGCTAAGGCAAAGGGCACGGAGATGGTAACCTCTGCCGCCACGCCAAGTCTGGACGGACTCAAGACCGCTTTGCTATCACCGCAAGGAGACCGGTCTTTGGAAGAGGAATCAGAGCAAGTGGCTTGCAGAGCATGGCAAGAAGGCCGGAAATGCTTCTTCAGGCAAAGGTACACTTGTTGCATATGTTATAGACATTTACCTTGCTGACATACCTAGTAGCTCTTGGGTATTTGATACCGGATCGGTTGTTCATGTTTGCAACTCGATGCGGGGCTGGTAAGAACTAGGCATGTGGCACAAGGGAGATTGACATCGTGGTCGGCAACAAAGCAAGAGTTGTTGCGTTGGAGGTCGGCACGATGCAGCTCCAGCTCCTTCCGGATTCATTATGGAATTGAATAATTGTTATTACATTCCTGCACTTAGTCGAACATTATTTCTGCCTCATGTTTGATGAGTCAGGTTATGAAGTCAATTTAAAGGACAATGGTTGTTCGATATTTTGAATGGTATGTTCCACGGCTATGCACCCATTGTTGATGGGCTATTTATATTGAATCTAGAACAGGAACCGGTCTATAACGTAAATGTCAAGAGGCATAAGCCTAATGAGATAAATCCGACATACTTACGGCATTGCGGCTTGGACACATTAGTCTCAAACGCATGAAGAAGCTCCATGATGATGGGATCCTAACTTCGTCCGACTTGGATCGCTCGAGACATGTGAATCATGCTTGCTCGGCAAGATGACTAAGTCTCCTTTCGCAAAGAGTTGCGAGAGGGCATCCGAGCTGTTGGAGCTTATACACGTGATGATGTGTGGTCCAATGAGCACAACCGCCAGAGGTGGCTATCAAGATTTCGTGACTTTTACCGACGACTTGAGTAGATATGGATATATCTATTTGATGAGGCACAAGTCGGAGACTTTTGAAAAATTCAAAGAGTTTCAAAACGAGGTTGAGAATCAGCTCGGCAAGACTATAAAGCTTCGCGATCTGATCGTGGAGGTGAGTACATGAGCCAGAGTTCGATGATCATCGAAAAGTCGAGGTATAGTACTCACTCACACCTCCGGTATGCCACGAGAAACGGCGTGTCGAATGGAGGAATAGGACCTTGTTGGACATGGTCCGGTCTATGATGAGCAAATCGGATTTACCCTTGTCATTTTGGGGATACGCCTAGAAACCGCAGCTTACACTTAATAGGGTACCATCAAAATCCGTAGACAAGACACCGATGAGATGTGGTGGGAAGAGTCCCGGTTTGTCTTTTCTAAAGATTTGGGGTTGTGAAGCATTTGTAAAGCGACTTATGTCGACAAGCTTACACCCAAGTCGGATAAATGCATATTCGTGGATATCCGAGGGAAACCTTGGGATATAGCTTCTACAACCGGAAGAGAACAAAGTGTTTGTTGCTCGAACGGGTTTTCCTTGAGAAAGAGTTTCTCAGTCGGGAGGCCAGTGGGAGGACGGTTCGACTCTAAGAAATTCGAGGACCACTCGGGACGGCTCGGCTGGTGATGAGATCATACCGGAGTCAGTCAGGAACCTGTAGTGGAAGCGGCACCGAACCACGAAGGTCGGAGAGATTGCACAGAGTGCGTGATGTATTGTTGCTAGAAAGCGACGAGCCGCCACGTATGCGAAGCGATGGTGAGCCCAGATTCGAGGCATGGCTGGAGGCCATGAGATCCGAAAGTTAAAGTCCATGGATGAGAATCAAGTCAGGACTTGGTTGATCCGCCACCTGGCGAATCGCCATTGGTTGCAAATGGGTCTTTAAGAAGAAAACCGATGTGGATGGAAATGTTCAGATCTACAAAGCTCGGCTTGTCGCTAAAGGTTATGGACAAGTTCAGGAATTGACTATGACGAGACTTACTGCCGGTAGCGATGCTGAAATCGGTGAGGATCATATTAGCTATAGCTGCATATTTCGATTACGTAGATATGGCGATGGATGTCAAGACGGCTTTCCTTCACGGAAATTTAACCGAGGACGGTATATGATACAGCCCGAGGGTTTTGTCGATCCGACTAGCACTAGTAAGGTATGCAAGCTCAAGAGATCCATTTATGGGTTGAAGCAAGCATCTCGGAGTTGGAACATTCGTTTTGATGAAGTCGCCACTGATCTCGGTTTCATCAAAAGCAAAGAGGACTCTTGTTTATACAAGAAGTTAAGTGGGAGCTCGATAGTGTTTTTGATCTTGTATGTGGATGACATACTACTGATCGGAAATAATGTTTCGATGCTAAACTCGGTCAAGGAATCATTGAATGGCAAGTTTTTGATGAAGGACCTTGGTGAGGCAGTCTATATTTTAGGCATTAAGATCTATAGAGATAGATCGAGGAGGCTGCTCGGCTTAAGCCAGAGCACGTACATAGATAAAGTGTTGAAGCGGTTCAACATGAGTGAGGCGAAGAAAGGGTTCTTGCCGCCTCACATCGTATAAGGCTAAGCGAGACTCGAGTCCTTCGACATCCGATGAGCGAAGCAGGATGAGTAGGATTCCGTATGCCTCAAAGAATCGGATCCATCATGTATGCCATGATATGTACAAGGCCTGATGTTGCTTTTGCAATAAGCCTAACAAGTAGATACCAGGCCAACCTGTGAGAGTCACCGGGCAGCGGTAAAGACTATTTTGAAGTACCAAAAGGACTAAAGAGATGTTCCTAGTTTATGGAGGTGAGGAAGAGCTCGTCGTAAGGGGTTACGCCGATGCTAGTTTCCAAACCGGCAGAGATGATTGTCGATCACATCTGGATTCGTACGCCCTGAACGGAGGAGCATTGCAATCGATGAGTTCCAAGCAGGATACGGTGGCGATTCTACCACGAAGTTTAATACATTGCGGCTTGTGAAGCTGTAAAGGAAGGTGTTTGGATCCGCATTTTCTCGGATGATCTTGGTATTTTCCTAGCCTCGTGAAACCGTTGGACCTTTATTGTGATAATTCTGGTGCCATCGCACAAGCCAAGGAGCCGAGGAATCACCACAAGGTCGCACACATAGACCGGAAATATCACCGATACGAAAGATCGTAAGAATGGTGATGTAGAGTTATGCAAGATTCACACGGATGCAAATGTTGCAGATCCGTTGACTAAGCCGCTTCCACAACCCAAGCATGAGGGGCACGTTAGAGCTATGGGCATTCGATGTCTATTTGATTGACTCTAGTGCAAGTGGGAGAGTGTTGGAGATATGCCCTAGAGGCAATCATGTATGATGATATCTCCTATGTGTTTATGAATAAAGATAGTCCTTGGACATTATCAATGATGTGTATCAGCAAGTATGTGACTTGTTTGTGGGACTATGCATTGTATGATGACTGTCCTAAAAGGTCCCTATTCAAAAGGGTTGTGTGGACGCAAGAGCCGACTAGACGGCATATGACACGGTCGATGGCTTGGTCTCACTAGCCATGGAGCATTGGATGCTAACGGATAATATGGACTTGAAAGGTCTGGTCGGATTCGACATAGTCGGATCCGAGTCGAGATAAGGTCCGAGTCGATGGACCCAACTATGAGACGCAGCGATATGTCATCTGTGAGTCTCTAGTACAACATACGCTCTATGTCCTAAGACCTGAGCCGACGCATGTACTCGGATGGTGACAGACTTGCTTTGGGCCGACCAAACGCTACTCCGCGGATCGGGTAGTTACAAAAGTAGGTTTCGGTTTGTCCAGTCCCATGCTGCGAGATATGGTCGAGCAAGATGGGTTTTGCCCTCCGATCGGGAGAGATATACTCTGGGCCCTCGTGTGATCTCGACCAAGAATAGCATGGCCATGCGACAAGGATTATGAGATAATACGGATTGTGGTCGGTATCACCGAACGAAAGAGGTCGGGTTAGCACAAGGATGACAGCCTCGCCTTGAGCCCGACAACATATATCGTCTTGGCAAAGGGAGCGAAGTGTGACATGTTCTACTGAGTTCGCTTAACCAGCTTCATCGTCGCTTGGTGGTCGGCACGCCTTGCTAGAGGCCGCTACTAACCGCATGGTCGGAGGTGATCCGAATCGTGACCAAGCCGACTTGAACCTAAGGGGTCGCGCGCTTAAGGGAAGGAACCTAGGAGGTCGGTTCAGGACACCTTTGGTCGGATGTGATCCGAATCGACTAGGAACGTGACCGAGTAGATTTTGCTTTAGGGTCCGTCGCGAGGCCCAAGTGTTGAGCTCGCGACGGATGCCTATATAAAGTGGAGGTGCGGCACACTCGGATGAGTGAGAACGCTCGCCTCGTGGAGGCAGATCGCTTCGCCTCGGGAGGTTGATCGCCCGCCTCGTGGAGGTTGATCGCTTGGCGCCGCGACTAGGGTTTGCATGTGTTGCGAATAGCCACCTCCACTCGCCGCCGATCGTGTGATCGGACCTAGCAGTCCGCCGCATGACGTTCCTCCCGCACGCGGATACCGTTAGAGGCGGTGCACTTGCGCCGCCCGCGAACTCGACGTGGGATCGGACGACCGCCGCCGAGGGAGATCGAACGAGGAGGAGACGATCCACGCAGACGCGCTGCCCCAACTCTTCTTCGCTGCACGACACTACGTGTCTAGTGGTAACGAACGTGATCCATCTCCCGTAGCATGTTCCTAGATGTTCTGCGCGTAGGAATTTTTAAATTTGCAGTCGACGCACCCTACCGTAGAACCCAACAGGCCAGGTCCTGCCCGGGCCGCTGCACACCCAGCAGCGCGTCCAGGGAGATCTCCATGGATGGCGGCGGTACGGGGCGCCGGGCGGAGGCGCGCCCCGGCGTAGCGGTTTAGCTCAAGCGGCGGCGAAATAGACTGGTAGTAGCCTGTGTATCCCTACCATCGAGGTGTTCGACGGGAAGTACAAAGGTAGCAGTAATGGGAAGTACATACTATATTTAGGTAGAAGTACAGAGCAGTACAACATGCGAGCGAGGAAGTACCTGCTGAGAATTATTCCTGCTAGGGAGGCAGTACCATAATTACACTAAGAGAAGTACCGAGTAGTTTGAAGTAGCAGTACAGGATGTCCATTATGCTAATTTGGTACTCATCTTTTGCAGCTGCTACTTGGAGCTGTGGAATTAGCAAGCTTAGGGAAGTGCAAAAAAGTTTCTATGTAGTGAAGAGTAGCAGTACAAAATATCTTGAAGCAGCAGTGCAGATAAAAAATGCAAAACCAGCCTTAATAAAAATTGTGTAATTGAGAAGTACAAACCCTATAAGATCAAGAAGTACGAAACTGATATTCCCAAGAAGTACAAGATACATGTCGAACGAAACTGACTTATGTAAAATAATTTACGAGCAATACAATTTAATCATTTTGAGTAATACAAAAAAATTATTGCAGAGTAGTACGAAACTCGTATTCTACGGGAGCGCAGTTATTACGGGTTCCAACATCGAGCACAAGCACGAGCTCCTTCTCCAGCGAGAGGTGCGAGGGTGAAATGTACTTCTCTTCGTCGTGGCATTCTGTGGCATTCTTTTTACTCTGGCGGGCGACGAGGAGATTGAATGAAATTTTGACCTCCTGAGTGGAGAATTACGGGAAGTACAAAGGTAGCAGTAATGGGAAGTACATACAATATTTAGGTAGAAGTACAGAGCAGTACAGCATGCGAGCGAGGAAGTACCTGCTGAGAATTATTCCTGCTAGGGAGGCAGTACCATAGTTACACTGAGAGAAGTACTGAGTAGTTTGATGTAGCAGTACAGGGTGTCCCTTATGCTAATTTGGTACTCATCTTTTGCAGCTTCTACTTGGAGCTATGGAATTATCAAGCTTAGGGAAGTGCAAAAAGGTTCTTTGTAGTGAAGAGTAGCTGTACAAAATATCTTGAAGCAGCAGTGTAGATAAAAATGAGAAACTAGCCTTAATAAAAAATTTGTAATTGAGAAGTACAAACCCTATAAGATCAAGAAGTATGAAACTGATGTTCCAAAGAAGTACAAGATAAATGTCAAAGGAAACTGACTTATGTAAAATAATTTACGAGCAATACAATTTAATCATTTTGAGTAATACAAAAAAAAATATTGCAGAGCAGTACGAAACTCGTATTCCACAGAAGTACAAGGCAAAATTGTGTTCTTTTAAAATAAATCCGAGCAATACAACTTATTCATTTCGAGGAGTACAATTATTATAATTATTATTATCGGGCAGTAAGAAACTCATATTCCACAGAAGTACAAAGGTACATGTGGAGGGAATTTGAGTTCTCTGGAAAAAAAATTATGGGCAGTACAATTTAATCACTTTGAGAAGTACATAAACTTCTTTATTGTCGGGCAGTAAAAAAACGTTTGTAAATTTCAGTAGCTTTCCAACGGTATATCATTTGCGCTATTCCGAGAAGTGGTCAAAAAATTAATATATAATTAATGTTCGTCTATTTTGAATGAATCTCGGTATTTTCAAAACTGCTCAAAAATTATGTAAAATTTGAAAAACATTAATACACGAAAAAGATGTGAATTTCAGTACCTTTCCAATGCCATATCATTTGCATCATTTCGATATCCAAAAATGATCCATGATCATCTTTTAATAAAATAGATTTTTAGTATTTTCAAAACCGTTCGAAAACTGTGCAAAATTTGAAAAAACTTAAAACATGAAAATGTTTGTAAATTTCAGTAGCTTTTCAACGGTATATCATTTTCTACATTCCGATAAGTGGTTAAAAGAATTTCATTCGAAACACTTTTCATTCAGCTTGTGATGATTTCTGTTTTTCGAAAATTCATAATAAAAAAATAAAAAAAGTGAAGCAAGTTACAATATATAAGAGTTGAGAATTTTCTGTAGCTTTCCAACGGTATATCACTCGCGCAATTCCGATTAATGGTTTAGAATCTATTAGTGAATTACTACGCAAGTACAGTAGAGCAGTACCAACTTTACGAAAAAGAAGTACGGTTGTGTTATGCAGAAGCAGTACCAGATCTTTATTCCGGGCAGTACGAGATTATTGCAGAATATTATTCTATCATCGATTGTAAAATAGATGCATGTATGTATATATATATATATATATATATATATATATATATATATATATATATATATATATATATATATATATATATATATATATATATATATATAACTAATCGCATTGTGAGGCATAATAATACTTTCAGGCAAAAGTATAAACACAGCCTTTACAATTCAAATTACATTGTTCTTACAATGGGGATAAATGTCACTAGAACATAACATTTTTCGAGCACTAAGCCTCTATTAAACGAGCGCCTTCAAGGACCTCTTCAAAGTAGTGCTCGGTCGATACTCAGCCTACGGCCGAACTTTGGGTTGCAATAGCGGTGGCCTCCATCTCTGCCCAGTATGTCTTGACACGGGCAAGGGCCATCCGCAAGAACTCTCTATGCGCCGACCTCTTCATAGCGCCGATATGCGGCATAGCACCAAGGAATCGTTGCACTAAGCCAAAATAACTATTCGGCCTTGGTCCTTCCGGCCAAAGATGATCCACAACAGACCTCATGGCAAGCCCGGACAACCTATGGAGCTCGGCCCACTCGGTCATTAGCTCATTTAACACCAGCGGCCGCACCGGAACATTGAACTGCGACCTGAACTGCTTTTCCACTTCACGATCTTTTTGATGTTTGAAAAACTCGGCCGCATCAGCAGCACTCGCTGCCAAGTCCACGTATGCGTCCGCAGAACTCCATAATTGATCGAGAAGGGCATACTTCAGATCTCCGAACTTCGTCCACAACAAAAAGGGCTTCCCAGCCGTGATATCTCCAGCTTGACGCATCTCCTCCTTCACCGCTCTAATTTTAGAGCGGGCTTCCTTGGCTGCCACCATGGCCTTCTCCAGGTCCGTCGCCTTCGCTCGACTTTCCTTTTCAAGAAGCTCGTAACGGTCGGCGGCATCTTTCAACTCAACGGCTATCTTGGCTATTTTATCCTTGCTTTGGCAATGCGCAGCCTATTCAGCACTCAGCTCTTCGACCGCCTTTAGAGCGGCCGCATCACTCTTCCTGGCTTGTTCCTTCGCTCGGGCAAGTTCCGCCCGAAGGGTCTCCACGGCGGCAGATCCATCTGGAGTCGCAACATATTAAAGATACTAGCATCGTGCTCCTCTTATTATGTGTTGATCACGGAGAAATCACATACCCTGTGCCTCGTCGAGCCGCTTGTTTACAAGCACGATGTCGGTATCTGCCGCATCAAGTTGCCACTTCAGCTCGGCAAACTCACTAGTCCGGCTAGCCACTGGACAACCAGCCACCTGCACATGAAGGCGCATGATTATTACTCGACTATGATCCTCTGCTTGCCGCTTTCGACAAAGAACCAAAGTCTCGGGGCTACTATTCAGATATGGCACACCTAGTGTGTGCGGTACCATCAAAACATATACTACTTTGTGTACCTCAAAGCCTCTCAAAGCAGCTCATAAAAGCTTCATGCAGCCCGCTTTGGCGGATGAAATCCTCTCAACCACCGCATCCATTAGCGCATTTACGCGCTTCGAGATAGCCGCTTGCTCCGGAAGATCCTTCAATCGCCGGGTCGCAAGACCGGACGGTCCCGCCTCTTTCTGTTGCTCTCCTTAGGAGCCGAATACTCCGGACTTCGGGTGGCTGAAGGATTACCCTCTGGCCTTGGCGGATCAGGAGAAATCCTCCGTGACGACACCTCAGGGTAGCTCGCCTCATGAGGCAGGGAGGCATGGGGAGGTGTTTCGCTCTCCATCATCTCCGGAAGAAGATCCCCCGAAGACGAACTCTGTCGAGAAGGGCTACGATCCGAACTACAGGATATATGCTTCGGTTATTGTCCTCAGAAGTAAAGTAGGATGTTTTTACTATTAAGTACTTTTGTTTACTTACAACTCGGTGGAGGGCTGATCCCCTTGCGGGCACTGTGCGGCAAGGGTACCCTCCGGGGCAGGACCCTCTGGAGAAGATTTCTTCCCTCGTTTGGAAACCATTGTTTCCGAATCTTCAGAGGCGGTCCTCTTCCTTCCCTGGGGAGAGGGAATTTCAGAATCTTCTCCCCGATTATCCTCCTTCGCGGAGGCGCTAATTCCCCCGGTTTGGATGAATAATGAGCGAGGCCCGATTTTAGCCTCTTTATTCCCCCCTTTATCTTCCCCTGAGGGCGCTTGATAAGGCGCAAGCTCAAGCATTCTGGCCAGTACTGGATCTGCTGAGCCTTCGGGAAGGGGGGCCGAACACCTGATCATCTTCGCCTTTTTTACCCAGTCCTGGTCAAAGTGTGACTTTTCAAAATGATGTTGTGATAAATAAAGAGACAACGTGTTCGGCCGAAGGACTACTTACTTGGGTATCTGGACGATTGCAGCTCAGACCCGCATCCTCGGTGGTGTCCGGACACCTTATATGTGGTCCGAAGAACAATTTGTACATCTCTTTGAGCGTCATGCCGAGGAAATGCTGAATAGCTCACGATCCTTCCGGGTTGAACTCCCACATAAGGAGGGGTCGACGTTTGCAAGGCGGGACTCGACGAACTAGCATGACTTGCATTACCGTGACCAGGCTGACATCTCTCTCGAGGAGATCTCAGATGCGATTCTGCAATATTGGCACATCATTTACTGGCCCCCAGTCCAGCCCCTTGTTGATCCATGACATCAGTTGTGGCGGGGGGCCTGACCGAGAGGCTGGGGAGGCCACCCACTTAGTACCGCGGGGGGTTGTGATGTAAAACCACTCCCGTTGCCATAAGTTGGATACCTCCGGGAAGGAAACCTTTGGCCATGGAACATCGTCGCCTTTGCTTATTACGGCTCCTCCGCATTTTGCGTGTCGCCCATTAATCGTCTTCGGCTCTACATTAAAGGTCTTGACCCACAAGCCGAAGTGCAGGGTGACGTGGAGGAAGGCCTCACACACAACGATGAACGATGAGATGTGAAGGATGGAATCCGGGGCCAGGTCATGGAAATCCAGCCCGTAATAGAACATGGGCCCCCTAACAAAGGGATCTAGGACAAGGCCTAGCCCTCAGAGGAAGTGAGAGATGAATACAACGTTCTCACCGGGTATGGGAGTGGGAATGACCTGCCCTCGAGCAGGTAGCCTGTGCTAGATTTTGGCGGTCAGATACCTAGCCTCTCTTAGCTTCTTGATGTCTTCCTCTATGACAGAGGAGGGCATCCACCGACCTTGAAGGTTGGATCCGGACATGGTTGAAAGGTCTGAAGCGCCTGACCTGAGCCTTGGGTGTTGGAACTCGAGGTGGGGGAAGGATTCGATTGAGTGCGAGAAGAAAAAGTACGGGCCTTGGCCTCTTTATAAAGAGGGTGAATATCAAGCGTCCTCTGCGTGGCCGTTTGGGACTTGCCTAAAATCGAGGAGTCATACCAACAGGCACAATTGGGTTACCCAAACCCGTATTGATGAGACTTCTGTGATAAGGGGACACCATCTCTGCTTCGACAAGACGTGCCAAGGAAACGGCCTCGCGATATGTGGCGTGGCTGGTTGTGAAAAACGGTTCGAATAATGACCGGGCCGTGGTTTGATGTCATGCTGCAAAATGCGTCAGCAGATTAGATTTTTCGAAATATTATTCTCTCTACGGTAGTATGTGGAACTTGTTTTGCAGAGCCGGACACTATCCTTGTGTTCAAAATCTTCTATGGAGTATTCGGAGGAGGAACCCGCCTTGCAATGCCGAAGACAATCTGCGCGCCAGACTCATCGTCATTGAAGCCTGGTTCAGGGGCTACTGAGGGAGTCCTGGATTAGGGGGTCCTCGGACAGCCAGACTATATCCTTTGGCCGGACTGTTGGACTATGAAGATACAAGATTGAAGACTTCATCCCGTGTCCGGATGGGACTCTCCTTGGCGTGGAAGGCAAGCTTGGCGATACGGATATGTAGATCTCCTCCCTTGTAACCGACTCTGTGTAACCCTAGCCCCCTCTGGTGTCTATATAAACCGGAGGGTTTAGTCCGTAGGACGACAACAATCATACCATAGGCTAGCTTCTAGGGTTTAGCCTCTATGATCTCGTGGTAGATCAACTCTTGTAATACTCATATCATCAAGACCTCAAGCAGGAAGTAGGCTATTACCTCCCTCGAGAGGGCCCGAACCTGGGCAAACATCATGTCCCCCGCCTCCTGTTACCATCCGCCTTAGACGCACAGTTCGGGACCCCCTACCCGAGATCCACCGGTTTTGACACCGACACTTAGCTTTGGGTTCAATCTTGCGGTGTCCTTTCCCAGTGACAGTAGGGGCAGCAAGGCACGTATTGTATTGTTGCCATCGAGGATAACAAGATGGGGTTTTTATCATATTGCATGAATTTATCCCTCTACATCATGTCATCTTGCTTAAGGCGTTACTCTGTTTTCACGAACTTAATACTCTAGATGCATGCTGGATAACGGTCGATGAGTGGAGTAATAGTAGTAGATGCAAGCAGGATTCGGTCTACTTGTCTTGGACGTGATGCCTATATACATGATCATACCTAGATATTCTCATAACTATGCTCAATTCTGTCAATTGCTCAACAGTAATTCGTTCACCCACCGTAAAATACTTATGCTTTTAAGAGAAGCCACTAGTGAAACCTATGGCCCTCGGGTCTATCTCCATCATATTAATCTTCCAACACTTTGTTATTTCCTTTGCTTTTTACTTTGCTTTTATTTTACTTTGCATCTTTATCATAAAATACCAAAAATATTATCCTATATATCTATCAGATCTCACTCTCGTAAGTGACCGTGAAGGGATTGACCACCCCTTATCGCGTTGGTTGCGAGGATTTATTTGTTTTGTGTAGGTACGAGGGACTCGCGCGTAGCCTCCTACTGGATTGATACCTTGGTTCTCAAAAACTGAGGGAAATACTTACGCTACTTTGCTGCATCACCCTTTCCTCTTCAAGGAAAAACCAACGCAGTGCTCAAGAGGTAGCAGAAGGTTATGATAATCCTACAACGAGGACATCAGACGAAGTTAGCACTCGGAGCTTGCAAATTAAAGTTCCGAGCCACCTGCCCAGCAGCCGGCCCGAAACTTGGGGGCTACACCCAGTGAGTGCGCTGGCACGCCCCCGCAGAGAAGTACAAGAATCAAAGACGGAGAAGTAAGAAACATACTCGAATGGCCGCTCACGAATCCAAGAACACCTTGTTGCAATGCTTGAGAGTGTCGGTCTCAGCTCGGAGCTTGGCCTGGACATCTAGGACTGCCTTGTTTAAGGCTCACGTCCCGCCTCCCCGCACCCAGTCAGCGGTTGCGGTGCTGGTCGCTTCGGCATATGGGACTGATGAGCTCGCGGCGCCGGCTTCGAGCGGTCGTGGCGCCGAGGCCACCTTAGCAAGACGACGGCGCGTTGGTGTGAGGGCCTCAAGAGTCGGGCCCGTCACAACCTTGTTTCCGGCTGGTGGCGCTGGCGGGGCAGCCAACTGCTTGTCTCACGCCCCTCCAGATGGCGGTGGCGGATGCACGGCCACGTCCTGCATAGGGTTAAAGATAATAAGAAAGACTTTATCTTCTTACTTTCAGACTCTTTACCATCTGATTAGCAGATCCCTTACTCCTCTTTACCCCATCACCACAAAGTGGGATGGGTGCAATGTACATGATGTAACTACACTCTGTAAATGTGTTATGATAATTAATATATGACCGTGGGAGCCTCTCCCACTGTTTCAGTTCCTAAAAAAAATCGGATCTGTTTTCTGTGCGAATACGAATGCGGCCCGAGTTCATGTTTCTTCATGAAGGGAATATTGGACAACCCTTTTGAAGGAATTTTTTTCTAGGGTATTGTGCGTTGTTTTTAAACACGTACCCATAAAATTTTAAGCCTCCTCCGAGGTAATCTTCACCATCACACTTGTTGATAACCCACAAGTATAGGGGATCGCAACAGTTTTCGAGGGTAGAGTATTCAACCCAATTTTATTGATTCGACTCAAGGGGAGCCAAAGAATATTCTCAAGTACTAGCAGTTCAGTTGTCAATTCAACCACACCTGGATAACTTAGTATCTGCAGCAAAGTATTTAGTAGCAAAGTAATATGGAAGTAACAATAGTGATAGCAAAAGTAATATTTTTGGGTTTTATTAGAGTATCAGATCAAAGCATTAACACATAGTGAATACATGAACTCCTCAAACTATGGTCATCACCGGGAGTGGTCCCGATTATTGTCACTTCGGGGTTGCTGGATCATAACACATAGTAGGTGACTATAGACTTGCAAGATAGGATCAAGAACTCACTTATATTCATGAAAACATAATAGATTCAGATCTGAAATCATGGCACTCGGGCCCTAGTGACAAGCATTAATCATAGCAAAGTCCTAGCAACATCAATCTCAGAACATAGTGGATACTAGGGATCAAACCCTAATAAAACTAACTCGATTAAAGGATAAATCTCATCCAACCCATCACCGTCCAGCAAGCTTACGATGGAATTACTCACGCACGGTGGTGAGCATCATGAAATTGGTGATGGAGGAAGGTTGATGATGACGACGGCGACGGATCCCCCTCGCCGGAGCCCCGAACGGACTCCAGATCAGCCCTCCCGAGAGGTTTTAGGGCTTGGCGGCGGCTCCGTATTGTAAAACGCGATGAATCCTTCTCTCTGATTTTTTTCTCCCCGAACACGAATATATGGAGTTGGAGTTGAGGTAGGTGGAGCAATAGGGGGCCCACGAGGCAGGGGGCGCGCCCCCCACCCTCGTGGATAGGTGGAGGCCCCCTAACGTGGATTCTTTTTCCTGTATTTTTACAATAATAAGTTCCGTGGAGTTTCAGGTCATTCCGAGAACTTTTGTTTCTGCACATAAATAACACCATGGAAAGTCTGCTGAAAACAGCGTCAGTCCGGGTTAGTTCCATTCAAATCATGCAAGTTAGAGTCCAAAACAAGGGCAAAAGTGTTTGGAAAAGTAAATACGATGGAGACGTATCAACTCCCCCAAGCTTAAACCTTTGGTTGTCCTCAAGCAATTCATTTGATAAACTGAAAGTGATAAAGAAAAACTTTTACAAACTCTGTTTGCTCTTGTTGTTGTAAATATGTAAAGCCAGCATTCAAGTTTTCAGCAAAGATTATAACTAACCATATTCACAATAACACTTAGGTCTCATGTTTACTCATATCAATGGCATAATCAACTAGCGAGCAATAATAATAAATCTCGGATGACAACACTTTCTCAAAACAATCATGATATGATATAACAAGATGGTATCTCGCTAGCCCTTTCTGAGACCGCAAAACATAAATGCAGAGCACGTTTAAAGATCAAGGACTGACTAGATATTGTAATTCATGGTAAAAGAGATCCAGTCATTGTCATACCCAATATAAATTAACAGTAATGGATGCAAATGACAGCGGTGCTCTCCAGCTGGTGCTTTTTAATAAGAGGGTGATGACTCAACATAAAAGTAAATAGATAGGCCTTTCGCAGAGGGAAGCAGGGATTTGTAGAGGTGCCATAGCTCGATTTTGAAATAGAGATAAATAATATTTTGAGCGGCATACTTTCATTGTCAACATAACAACCAAGAGATGGTGATATCTTCCATGCTACACACATTATAGGCGGTTCCCAAACAGAATGGTAAAGTTTATACTCCCCCTCCACCAACAAGCATCAATCCATGGCTTGCTCGAAACAACAAGTGCCTCCAAATAACAATAGTCCCAGGGGGAGTTTTGTTTGCAATTATTTTGATTTGATTTGCATAAAGCATGGGACTGGGCATCCCGGTGACCAGCCATTTTCTCGTGAGTGAGGAGCGGAGTCCACTCCTCTTGAGAATAACCCGCCTAGCATGGAAGATAGGGACAGCCCTAGTTGATACATGAGCTATTCGAGCATACAAAACAGAATTTCATTTGAAGGTTTAGAGTTTGGCACATACAAATTTACTTGGAACGGCAGGTAGATACCGCATATACGAAGGTATAGTGGACTCATATGGCATAACTTTGGGGTTTAAGGAATTGGATGCACAAGCAGTATTCCCGCTTTGTATAAGTGAAGGCTAGCAAAAGACTGGGAAGCGACCAACTAGAGAGCGACCACAGTCATGAACATGCATTAAAATTAATAAACATTGAGTGCAAGCATGAGTAGGATATAATCCACCATGAACATAAATATTGTGAAGGCTATGTTGATTTGTTTCAACTACATGTGTGAACATGTGCCAAGTTGAGTCACTTAAATCATTCAAAGGAGGATAGCACCCCACTATACCACATCACAATCATTTTAATAGCATGTTGGCACGCAAGGTAAACCATTATAACTTATAGCTAATCAAGCATGGCACGAGCAACTATAATCTCTAATTGTCATTGCAAACATGTTTATTCATAATGGGCTGAATCAGGAACGATGAACTAATCATATTTACAAAAACAAGAGAGGGCGAGTTCATACCAGCTTCTCTCATCTCAATCAGTATATCATATATTGTCATAATTGCCTTTCACTTGCACGACTGAACGATGTGAATAATAATAATAGTGCACGTGCATTGGACTAAGCTGGAATCTGCGAGCATTCAATAAACAAGAGAAGACAAGGCAATATGGGCTCTTGGTTAAATCAACAATAATGCATATAAGAGCCACTTCAACAATTTAATTATGGTCTTCTCCTATCGACCCCCAAAGAAAAAAAAAGAAAAAACTATTTACACGGGAAAGCTCCCAACAAGCAAAAGAAGAACAGGAAATCTTTTTGGGTTTTCTTTTAATTACTGCTACAGCAAGAAAAGTAAACTAGCTAAAGCTATTACTAATTTTTTTTATTTTTTTTCTTACGATTAATTAAACACACAAGAAGAAAGAAAGAAAAAGGAAAATAAACTAGCATGGATATTACAGAGAAAGAGTATGAGCACCGAAAACTAGCAATGAGTGTGTGAACATGAATGTAATGTCGGTGAGAAATACGTACTCCCCCAAGCTTAGGCTTTTGGCCTAAGTTGGTTTATTGCCACGGGTGGCCTGGCGGATATCCATAGTTGTAGTTGGGGTCGTACTGAGATGCAGCGGTCATTGCATCGTGTGCTGCAGCTCGGAGGCAAGCTATCTCAGCCCTCCTCCTATACTCCTCCGCCTCCTCTCTGGTTATGTAATGTATCCCTTTTTCCTGAAAGTCAAAGAGAGTAGGGGCAGGAAGAACAATATTGACGGCCTGACGCCTGTCAAAGATTAATCTATACTGGAGAGGTGGTTCATTCCTCTCGACAACCTGATGGTGAGCCATAGCATTAAAGTCTAGATAAGTAGGAGGCAATTCAATATCATCATCACGTATGGTTACACCAAGAATGGCATAAATTCCACCAAAGAAATATCCATTAAAACTATTGTGATGCATCCTACGCGCCACAATGGCTCCCAAATTATAAGATTTGTCTCCTAACACGGCACTTCTAAGAATACTGAGGTCAGGGACACACATATGACATGCTTCATCTTTACCATTTATGCACCTACCTATGAAGAGAGCAAAATAATGTATAGCAGGAAAATGAATGCTCCCTATGGTAGCTTGTGCTATATCTCTAGATTCCCCCATAATTATACTAGCAACAAATTCTCTAAATTAAGATTTGCGAGGTTCACTAGTACTACCCCATTGTGGAAGTTTGCAAGCATTGGTAAAATCCTCTAAGTCCATAGTATAAGATTTTTCATAAAGATCAAACAGGACAGTTTGAGAATTGCGTGAAGATGAAAATTCAACCTCCTCACAAATGAACTAGTGAGATAGTGGTACTGACAACACTTTTCCTCCTCGAAGCTCACAAGATCAGCGTTACGCAAATATGCGTTAAATTCTTCCTTGATTCCCGCTCGATCCATAAAGTCTTCTGAAGGCCATTCACAAGGCCGCACTGGAGCGTTCCTTGGTGGCTCATCATCGGCATCGCGCATTGCGAGCCTGGGTCCTTGCTTCCTTGAAGGACCACCTTGGTACATTTTCCTAAGCATATTTATTCCTCTAAAACATTTCTGAAATTTTTAGTAACTTCAAATAAAAGTGAACCAAGCTCAACAAAATTGATAGCAACTACTCCTACAAGTGCCTAGAGCCTATATCATGCATTAGAACTACTTGGAACCATATAAATTTGACATGCAAGCTCAAGAACATGGTCACCTAGGCAGCACAAGTTTGCAATGAATAAAGCACTAGAACAAAAACTAATTGGACCAATGGAGGAGTCACATACCAAGGAACAATCCCCCCAAGCAGTTTTGTGAGAAGTGCTTTGAGCAAGGAGATCGAAAATCGCAGCAAAATGAGCTAGAAGTCATGCTTGAGCTGGAAGGTGATTTTTTTGGGAGGAAGAAGAAGTGTGTGGGTGCAGGAATAAGTGGAGGGGACCCACTGTGGGCCCACGAGGCAGGGGGCGCGCCCTGTAGGGGTGGGCGCGTCCTGGACCCTCGTGGCCAGGTGCTTGCTCCCCCTGTTGTGTTCTAAGTGCCAAATATTCTCAAATATTCCAGAAAAAAATCATATTAAATTGGCAGGGCATTTGGAGAACTTTTATTTTCGGGGTATTTTTATATTGCACGGATAATTCAGAAAACAGACAGAAAATACTAATTTTACTTTATTTCAACTAAATAACAGAAAGTAGAGAGAGGGTACAGAAGGTTGTGCCTTCTAGTTTCATCCATCTCATGCTCATCAAAAGGAATCCACTAACAAGGTTGATCAGGTCTTGTTAACAAACTCATTCCGAATAACATGGAACCGGAGAAATTTCGAATAACACTATGTTACCTCAACGGGGATATGCACATCCCCAATAATAAGAATATCATATTTCTTCTTGATAGTAGGAAGAGGAAATTCAAAACCTCCAAAAATTATCGATGGAATTTTTCCAATAGAGTTGATACTATGAACTTGAGGTTGCTTCCTCGGAAAGTGTACCGTATGCTCATTACCATTAACATGAAAAGTGGCATTGCCTTTGTTGCAATCAATAACAGCCCCTGCAGTATTCAAAAAGGGTCTTCCAAGAATAATAGACATACTATCGTCCTTGGGAATATCAAGAATAACAAAGTCCGTTAAAATAGTAACGTTTGCAACCACAACAGGCACATCCTCACAAATACCGACATGTATAGCAGTTGATTTATCAGCCATTTGCAAAGATATTTCAGTAGGTGTCAACTTATTCAAGTCAAGTCTACGATATAAAGAGAGAGGCATAACACTAACACCGGCTCCAAGATCACGTAAAAGCAGTTTTAACATAGTTTCTTTTAATGGAGCATGGTATAGTTGGTACTCCTGGATCTCCAAGTTTCTTGGGTATTCCACCCTTAAAAGTATAATTAGCAAGCATGGTGGAAATTTCAGCTTCCGGTATCTTTCTTTTATTATTAACAATTTCTTTCATATACTTAGCATAAGGATTCATTTTGAGCATATCAGTTAATCGCATACGCAAAAAGATAGGTCTAATCATTCCAGCAAAGCACTCAAAATCCTCATCATCCTTTTTCTTGGATGGTTTGGGAGGGAAAGGCATGGGTTTCTGAACCCATGGCTCCCGTTCTTTACCGTGTTTCCTAGTAACAAAGTCTCTCTTGTCATAACGTTGATTCTTTGATTGTGGGTTATCAAGATCAACAGCAGGTTCAATTTCTACATCATTATCATTGCTAGGCTGAGCATCATCATGAACATTATCATTAACATTTTCGTTAGGTTCATGTTCATTACCAGATTGTGTTTCAGCATCAGAAATAGAAATATCATTTGGATTCTCAGGTGGTTTAGCAATAGGTTCACTAGAAGCATGCAAAGCCCTATCATTTTTATTTTTCTTCTTTTTAGAAGGACTAGGTGCATGTATATTATTTATGTGAGAATTTTGCTCAATTCTCTTAGGGTGGCCTTCAGGATACAAAGGTTCCTGAGTCATTTTACCAGTTCTAGTAGCCACTCTAACAGCATAATCATTATTCTTACTATTTAATTCATTGAGAAAATCATTCTGAGCCTTAAGTACTTGTTCTACTTGAGTGGTAACCATAGAAGCATGTTTACTAATGAGTTTAAGTTCACCTTTAACTCTACACATATAATCACCCAAGTGTTCAAGCGTATCAGAATTATATTTCAACTGTCTACCAATATAAGCATTGGAGTTTTCTTGTTTAACAATAAAGTTGTCAAACTCATGTAAGCATTGTCGAGCAGACTTATATTTGGGGATATCACCTTCATCAAATCTATGAAGAGAATTTACCTTTACTACCCGTGTCGGGTTATCAATACCATGAGTTTCTTCAATAGGTGATGAACTAAGATCATATGTTTCTTCAACAGGCGGTAAATTAAGGCCATGTATTTCTTCAATAGGAGGTAAATTCTTAACATGTTCAGCTTTAATACCCTTTTCTTTCATAGATTTCTTTGCCTCTTGCATATCTTCAGGACTGAGAAATAAAACACCCCTCTTCTTTGGAGTTGGTTTAGGAATAGGCTCAGGAATTGGCTCAGGAAGTGTCCAATTATTTTCATTTGTCAACATATTATTCAATACAATATCAGCTTCATCCGTGTTCTTTCCCGAAAACAGTAACCAGCACAACTATCCGTAATCTCTGGAAGCATCGGTTAGTCCATTATAAAAGATATCAAGTATTTCATTTTTCTTAAGAGGATGATCAGGCAAAGCATTAAGTAATTGGAGAAGCCTCCCCCAAGCTTGTGGGAGACTCTCTTCTTCAGTTTGCACAAAGTTATATATATCCCTCAAAGCAGCTTGTTTCTTATGAGTAGGGAAATATTTAGCAGAGAAGTAATAAATCATATCCTAGGGACTACGCACACAACCAAGATCAAGAGAATTAAACCATATCTTAGCATCACCCTTTAATGAGAACGGAAATATTTTAAGGATATAAAAGAAGTGAGTTCTCTCACCATTAGTGAACAGGGTGGCTATATCATTTAATTTAGTAAGATGTGCCACAACAATTTCAGATTCATAACCATAAAAAGGAACAAATTCAACCAAAGTAATTATACCAGGATCAACAGAGAATTCATAATCCTTATCAGTAACACAAATAGGTGAAGTAGCAAAAGCAGGGTCAGGTTTCATTCTAGCATTAAGAGATTGATGCTTCCATTTAGCTAATAACTTCTTAAGATCATATCTATCATTGCAAGCTAATATAGCTCTAGCAGCTTCTTCATCCATAATATAACCCTCAGGAACAACAGGTAATTCATATTTATTAGGGGGAGAGTCTTCATCATCACTATCTTCAATATTATCAGTTTCAATAATTTCATTTTCTCTAGCCCTAGCAAGTTGTTCATCAAGAAATTCACCAAGTGCACAGTAGTATCAAGCATAGAAGTAGTTTCATCATAAGTATCATGCATAGCAGAAATGGCATCATCAATAATATGCGACATATTAGAATTAATAGAAGAAGCAGGTTTAGGTGTCGCAAGCTTACTCAAAACAGAAGGTGAATCAAGTGCAGAGCTACATGGCAGTTCCATACCTCCCCTGGTAGTTGAGGGATAAATTTTTGTTTTTGCGTCTTTCAAGTTCTTCATAGTGACCAGCAGATATAAATCCCAAGTGACTCAAAGAATAGAGCTATGTTCCCCGGCAACAACGCCAGAAAATAGTCTTGATAACCCACAAGTATAGGGATCGCAACAGTTTTCGAGGGTAGAGTATTCAACCCAAATTTAATGATTCGACACAAGGGGAGCCAAAGAATATTCTCAAGTATTAGCAGTTGAGTTGCCAATCCAACCACACCTGGATAACTTAGTATCTCCAGCAAAGTATTTAGTAGCAAAGTAATATGGAAGTAACGGTAGCGATAGCAAAAGTAATATTTTTGGGTTTTGTAGTGATTGTAATAGTAGCAACGGAAAAGTAAATAAGCTAAGAGCAAAACGTGAAAAGCTCGTAGGCACTGGATCGGTGATGGAGAATTATACTGGATGCGGTTCATCATGTAACAATCATAACATAGGGTGACACAGAACTAGCTCCAATTCATCAATGTAATGTAGGCATGTATTCCGAATATAGTCATACGTGATTATTGAAAAGAACTTGCATGACATCTTTTGTCCTACCCTCCCGTGGCAGCGGGGTCCTAGCGGAAACTAAGGGATATTAAGGCCTCCTTTTAATAGAGTACCGGATCAAAGCATTAACACATAGTGAATACATGAACTCCTCAAACTATGATCATCACTGGGAGTGGTCCCGATTATTGTCACTTCGGGGTTGCCGGATCATAACACATTGTAGGTGACTATAGACTTGCAAGATAGGATCAAGAACTCACATATATTCATGAAAACATAATAGGTTCAGATCTGAAATCATGGCACTCGGGCCCTAGTGACAAGCATTAAGCATAGCAAAGTCATAGCAACATCAATCTCAAAACATAGTGGATACTAGGGATCAAACCCTAACAAAACTAACTCGCTTACATGATAAATCTCATCCAACCCATCACCGTCCAGCAAGCCTACGATGGAATTACTCACGCACGGCGGTGAGCATCATGAAATTGGTGATGGAGGAAGGTTGATGATGACGACGGCGATGGATCCCCCTCTCCGGAGCCCCGAACGGACTCCAGATCAGCCCTCCCGAGAGGTTTTAGGGCTTGGCGGCGGCTCCGTATCGTAAAACGCGATGAATCCTTCTCTCTGATTTTTTTCTCCCCGAACACGAATATATGGAGTTGGAGTTGAGGTTGGTGGAGCAACAGGGGGCCCACGAGGCAGGGGGGTGCGCCCAGGGGGGCAGGCGCGCCCCCACCCTCGTGGACAGGTGTAGGCCCCCCTGACGTGGATTCTTCTTCCAGTATTTTTATTATTTTCCAAAAATAAGTTCCGTGGAGTTTCACGTCATTCCGAGAACTTTTGTTTCTGCACATAAATAACACCATGGAAAGTATGCTGAAAACAGCGTCAGTCCGAGTTAGTTCCATTCAAATCATGCAAGTTAGAGTCCAAAACAAGGGCAAAAGTGTTTGGAAAAGTAGATATGATGGAGACGTATCACTGGCGTCAAACCAGTCCGGCAATATTGCTCCACGGCTGCCGACCTGCGCTAGACACGTTGCCGCTTTGTTGAGCTGAGCTCAACTTCTTCGATCATCATCTTGGCAAGCCGAACAAGAGTTCGGCGTCGCGAAGGATAAATTATCACCAATATCGCTGCCCCACGGATTACACGAAGTGGGCACACCGGCATCGCCGCATGGTCACTTCATCAAGCCGGCATTGACCGCGTCACAAGTCACGACCTACGTTAGCATGGCCGCACTGTTGCTTCTTCAAGCCGATTTCCATCACGCCGAACTGCTTCAACACCTCGGCTGACATGGTAGCTACAACGTCTCCTGACCGACCTGCTCCGTCACCTCGGCTGGACAAGAGACTTGGCTATTTCTTCATCAACATACTCCGGTGACTTCGGCGTGACTAGCCGACCAGCTTCGTCACGTTAGCTGGACCAAGGGCTTTGTCTCAGCAAGCCAACCTTTGCCAGCATCGCCATGCCGTCACTTTATCGCCCATCAGGCAATGGGTGTGCGGATCGAGTCCCAATTTTGGGAGTCACCTTTCTTCATATTGTTATAACAAATAAAGCATGTGTTATTTATCCTAGTAATTTTTGCTTGTTTGGGTTTATTTTTTCCAAGGAATTATTACTCTAGTTTGTTACATCATTTGTACACAGGTCTATCAAATGGTGGCCGCATTAACGACGATCACATGGTGGTTCGGTCAGTTTCCGTACATAGTTCGGCGAACGCCACATCCGGAACAGGAACCGACCTATGAAGTCAGGCTTTGCCACGCCTTTACCGCATCCGCTGACTCCTTGCATCGACATTGACTTTGGCGCCAGGCCGCATATCTTTAAATGAATTATCTTGCGTAAATTAATTACGTGAGGATTTTTATATATTTATATTGTTGTTGTCTGCCTACACTATTTTACATGTGCAGGTAATGGACTTCGACTACGTCACGTGGTCTCTTCGGTCAGCCAACGCCGTCGTCCCAATCGGCGTAAATCGGCTCGCGTGATCACTTTGTTGGACGTGTTGCCATACTGACGTGTTTGGTTGCCTCGGGGACTTCAGCAACATTGCAAGAGCTCTACCTCATCAAGTGTTCGGCACACAGGCCATATGTCTTTTATTACTCACTTTGCATAAATTATTAATTATGCAACATTTTTTTAATTTATTATTATTTCTATTATCTCCGGCTTGCACTATTTTCTGTGCACAGATAAAGGATCCGGATTGGGCAGCATTGTCACCTCTGCGTACCGACGTACCACGTCACCTCGGCTAGACCGAGGGCTTCGTCATCACTTCATTAACCCATGCCGGGACTTCAAGGTCTGCTCGCGGGCCTGCATTGGTCAAGGCTATGTCGCCACTTCGGAGTGCCGAGCTCTTCGCTCTGCCACCTCGGGACCGGATTGGGGGTTGGGACCTTGTCCCACTGTATGCTCGGACCGTGCATCAACACCGAGCACATTAACCAGCTAAGTCGCTTTTATGCTCAAAATTTTCAATTTTAATATTTGTTCGGTTCAACCAAGCATTATAATTTTTTGGCAAATAGTTGTTTGTGAAAAACTTCCTTGTCGAAACTTTGTTTGTGACACACAAATTCATATACCCCGTCTGCTTGGGGGCTTCCTTTATGAAGCCTTTCCTCTTGCATATGATTATACTTGTATGGCTTCGTTCCTTGTTCGTGTATTACAACACAATATGCACCATGTTGACTTAAGTGTTCCGCAAGCTGGGTTGCCTTGCTCCTGTGTTTACCCCTATGTTCCCGATTGTTCGGCTAGGGAGTAAAGGGAGCACCTCTGCGATTGTCACGACTGGGTCATCCGAGCTCGGACCTCAGACTGGGTGAAGCCGAAAGCTAGCGCTCTTATTGTTTTCAATTATGGTCAGCACACAAAGGAACTCATGAGTACAAAAAATCTATTGCACAAGTATCATAGTAACAATGAGCAACCGAAGAAAGGTATCGGTGGAGGTACTATTTTCTTCAAAGATGCTTCTTACACTTCGTCGGTAATATAGCATAAGTTCCCTGAGCGTGCTTTGTCTGTTATAGCCTTATGGCCTGATTGCCTGGTTATCGGAAACACCGTCGATATTCTCGACAGGTGGAGTACATAACACTTTTCGGTCCTTGACCGAAGAGGGAGAAGCCGACGGTCGGTTAAGACGCGTTTAAAGTTTGGGTGAACACAGATATGATATAAGTACTTCCGTACATACAATCATTATACATAAAATTCTTTTGCCCAAGTCACTCGGGGGCTCTTAAATTAGTATGAGCCATTTTATAATAAATGTTTTCTTCTTGGTCATTACAAAATCTTTTTATATCACTTCTTTTCTCGACACGAGTGTGTGGTCAATGGCCGGGGAGCCTAGTCTCTCTCTCAAAGCCATTCGAGTTTAGTTCGCTAAACTGGCCTAACGAGCAGTACT
Source organism: Aegilops longissima (assembly GCA_021605205.1). Classification (NCBI taxonomy): domain Eukaryota; kingdom Viridiplantae; phylum Streptophyta; class Magnoliopsida; order Poales; family Poaceae; genus Aegilops; species Aegilops longissima. The sequence goes on from CM038678.1 coordinate 577,806,225, forward strand.
CCGCCTTTGGGATAGGAGGTTACAGCCGTGGGCTGACCCGCTTGAGGTCTTGAGATTGGATGTGTCATATTAATGCACGACAGAAGCACCCCTTTTTTGACCAATTTTCGGATTGGAACCGAACACTTGATCTAATTCGGACGTCAAGTTTTTACTAAATTGTTGGGTTTTCCAAGCCTATGGTACTTTTAAACTATTTGTGTGTTTCTCGCATAAGTCTCGCAGTGCAACGCCGGACACCTTTAGAGATTCGGCAAAAACATTCTCGGATATTGCTCTATATGCATTGGTTTCGAATTCTGTCTTCGGTCAATAGTTGTGTTGCCCGGCTCCCGTGCTTTCCTCCTATGTTCCGCTTTGTTCGGCTAGGTATGCAAAGGGAGAACCACTACGATTGTGCTTCCAGCTCGCATGGTTAAGCACCTCAGTGGAGAAAGCCGAAAACTGACTGTCACAATAAGCGTAAACTGGTCAGCGATCTGATGACTATGTTAAATGACGGGCCATTCATAACATTGGCCGAAGTGTTTACGGCTTGACCTCGGCTATCGCTGAACACTAACCAGGGGCTCGCAGCTAGCATCCCCAGTTTAAAGCTCCTATGACTAAGTGAAATTTATAAAGCCCACATATTCCGCTAACACAACCGCCTTTGGGCACCGAGACGTCAGCTAAGGGTTGTTTTGTTATTGCGAAAACACCATGCGTAGCATCTACAAGGGAGCGGAAGCCGATGATGGGCCACTTCAACTGATAAACGGTCACAACAGAGTCAAAATAAACATATCATTGGTGTTTGTATTTAATATAGGAGGGTCGCCTTCCATAATCATCGTTATAAAGCCATACATATGCATCAATTTGACTTAAGATTTTGGCCAAGCTGGGTTGCCTAGCTCCTGTGCTTACCCCTACGTTCCCGATTGTTCGGCTAGGTGGTAAAGGGAGCACCTCTGTGATTGTTACTACCGGGTCATCTGAGTAAGTACCTCAGACTGGGTGAAGCCGAAAGCTAGCAATCTTAAAGGATCACATTGGTCAGCAACGACGGAAGTGAAAATTTTGGTTCATTAATACCATAGAGTTCGGGAACTTTCCCTGAACTAAATCCTCAATATTTTCCTCCCACATTGATCGGAGGTGAGTTTTCATGATCATGATAAGCATGACGACCCAAAGAAAGGAACCGATAGCGGGACTATTTTCTTTGGAAGATGTTTCTTACGTTAAAATGTAATATAACATATCTCTCCGTGTACCTTTGTTTATAAAACCGTATGACCGGATTGCCTTGTTTGCCGTAAAACTTTGCCCTTATAACGGCTTTGAAAAGTTGGACAAACACTCCCCAGCTACTGGCCGAGGAGGTTGAAGCCGATGGTCGGTCAACAAAGTTTTGTACAATGCGGATTTGACCATTAATGATGAAAAGTACTTGGATACATAGAATCATTACACATAAAAATTGTGAGTAAAATCCATTTTCTGCAATCCATCTTTTAAACCCCTTGGGGCCTACCTTGGAGAGCTCGAATTTCCACTAGCTCTAAACTCTTTTAAGAGATCTTTATTCTCTTTCCGAGAAGTTTGTGTTAAACACAACAAAATTTTCTGTCAAACGGATATCGATCCTTAATTCGGCCACCCGTGCCCACATTAAGGCTCGGGGGCTACTGGGCTTTGCGCTCATTATTTACAAATATTAAAGGGGCACATCGATCCCCTAATCTGGTGTTGCCACCCGACCAGTGTCTCGGGGGCTACTGCATTGCCTATTCAATGCAGAAAATTCATACCAGTGTCTCGGGGGCTACTGCATTGCCTATTCAATGCAGAAAATTCAAAGTGCTCAGTGTTCGGCATAATCGAACTATGGACAAGCACGTCTTTGGACGACAATAAGTACCATATGGTACTTATCCTGCATCAAGCTGATATATCATGGCGACTTCTCACGACCCTCTCTCAGGGGCCCGTCCGCCGATCACTATTACCTCTAATATATTACACTGCGTTTCTATTCCTATGTATGTTGCCGAGCTAGGAGTTGATCCTTAGGCCGATTTCACGACCTGTGTCTCAGGGGCTACCAGGATCAGCAGTTTTATGTTTTCCTTCAGGTGCATCTCGGATTTTAGGCTGGTAGACACCTTGAGGGCTACTGGCAATACATCTCGTCAGCAAATAAATTTATATGCATCGGAAATAAAATCCGCAAACAATCACCCCATGACCGAGGTGCCGAGCCACCTCGGAAGCAGTTCGGCATATAGCTCGGATGCAAGTGGCTGGCTCCTTAGAGGGCATTTCTGGCATTAAGCTCGGCTAACACTCTTTTGAACCAAGGTGATCTACGACACCTCGGACATAGTCTGGCGTTGGAGCTTGGACATAGTCCGGCGTTGGAGCTCGGATGCAGTTCGGCGTTGGAGCTCGACTATAACAATACTCTTCGGATACAGTCCGGCGTTGGAGCTCGGGTACATTCCGGCGTCGGAGCTTGGAAGCGGTCCGGCATTGGTGCTCGGCTGCAAAAGATACCTCGAATGCAGTCCGGCGTTGGAGCTCGGATGCAAGAGGACACTGCCGCCCGGGAACAACTTCAAACCCGGGGTGGGCGTAAAAATAACAAGGTATTGATAAAAGCCAATAACTTAAAGGGGCTCCTCGGATACCCAACATATAGACCCTTTGGATGTACTTCGGCGATCCTCAAGATCGAAGATAAGAAGATTTGTTGAACCAGTTTTCAAAACCGACGACCGAAGATGAAGAATAGTTCGGAAGAATCGAGGAGCGTCCCCAACTTGAAGACCGGTTCAGGGGGTACTGACGGTGTCCTAGACTAGGGGGTACTCACCACGTCGTCTCCTGACCAGCTGGATCGGGCCGAGGACCCCCATGGCGTTTCACTATTGGGCCAGTTCGGACAGCCCATGCCGCATACAAGGAGGATTCTACAAGACTTGGCGCCCAAGACAAGGACTCCTCTAAACCCTAGGCCTACGGTGCTTATATAAACCGAGGCCAGGCTAGTCAATAGACAATCTCATATTCATTACTACAATCTCGTGGTAGATACATATACTCTGTACTACACCCATATGAATACAATCAAAAGCAACATGTAGGGTATTATCTCATCGAGAGAGCCCGAAGCTGGGTAAAACCCCGTGTCCATGTTACCATCGCTCCCAGACGCCTAGCTTAGGACCCCTACTATGAGATACGCCGGATATTGAACCGACAGCGACCGCGTGGTGCGCGTAGCATAGTGAAGAGGTCGCGGAGTTCCTCCCAGGATGCCACCCTGGATCGAGGGAGGTTGAGCAACCAGGCGCGTGGCTCGCCGGCGAGGGCCATGGGGAGCCAGTTGGCCATGACCTTGTCGTCGCCCCCGGCCTCGAGGACAGACTCCTCGTATGCCAGCAGGAAAGCCGACGGGTCCACCCCGCCGTCGTAGCGCGGCGGCATCTCCGGCTTGAACTTGAGTGGCCAACGCACCTGCCGCAGGGTAGGGTGCAGGGCTCGGAGCCCCCTGGCCCCGCTGTCGGTGCCGGCCATCGGAGTCGGTAGCGGGGCACCCGCCATGGGGGCGAAGTGCGGTGGCGGCGGAGCATAGATTGGCGGAGAGGAGCTACGGCGCACCCCTACCTGGCGCACCAAATGTCGGATCACGGGTTCCGGCAAAACCCTCAAGGTTCGAACACTGGGGTGCGCACGGAGATTTCCTCCCTACCAATTTGTGCCCTAGCTCGCTAAGATCTCGCGGACGAACTCGACGAACTCACAACACAAAGACACAAGATTTATACTAGTTCGGGCCACCTTGTGGTGTAATACCCTGCTCCAGTGTGGTGGTGGTGGATTGCCTCTTGGGCTGATGATGAACAGTCTCTGTTGGAAAAGGCAGTGCCTAGGAGGCGCTTAGGCACGCCTAGGCGCTAGGCAATGGCCAAACGCCTCGCCTAGGGCATAAATGGATGTCTAGGCAGGGCAAGCAAGGAATTTCCTACCCAAGCAAGAAATCATGCCACATACTGCACTGATATGCCAAACGAGTTATATTCCAATGGCAGTAGACGATAATTAACTTATTTAATATGCCCTAAACTAATATCAACACACATATAATAATCACAAATACACTACGAGTAAAAACTATATAACCGCCTAGGCCGCGCCTAGGGCGCTTAGGCACCGCCTAAGCACTAGGCGAGGGCCAACCGCCTCGCTTACGCCTACCGCTTTTTCCAACATTGTGAACAGTACAAGGGGAAGAATAGCCTCCTAAGGTTGAGGTGTTCTTGTGCTCTGCGAGCTTGTGGATGTGAGGATGGGAGGTGGAAATTGATCGCCCTACTGTGGTGGCTAGTTCTACCTATATAGGCCCTGGTCCTCTCCCCAAATATTGAGCGGGAAGGGAGCCAACAACGGCCAATTTGAAAGGGGACAGCTAGTACAGCTTATCCTAACAAAAGTGGTTTTCGCCTGCGAAAGGGTCTGGTGGTGATGCCGTCTTGGGCTCCATGGTGACCTCTGTCCTACCGTCCTGCTGGTCTTGGTCTCGTTGCACCGATATGGAAACCTTTGCTTGATGCCTTGGTACTCCACGCATGCGCTTGACTCCTTAGCACCAAAGAGGAAACAAGGACGCTGCGCGCGCTGGCGCCCGCCTGATCTTTATCGTCATGGCTCACATCACAAGAGCCTCGCGAGGTTTGCCCTGCCTTGATTTCTCCGCTCCTCGCGAGGCAGCCTAGTGAGGCCGCTCTTGAGGAGGTCTTGTGTCGTCCGCCTCGCGAGGCTTGGCCCCTCTCGAGGGTCTTGAATGCCTTGTTGATGAAGATGGGCCGTACAGGCCTGCAGCGCAGCCACGCCGTGGGCCGCAGGTAGGCAAGTCTGGGGACCCCCGTTCCCAGAACGCTGACAGCGACCGACGACAGGAGCACCATCAGCCACGCGTCCTACTTGTCGCCGTCCAACGTTCGGTGGCGCATGTGGCAGGTGAAGCGACGGACCGTCCACGTCCATCATCATCGACCTCACATCCAACGGCACCGCCGAGGTCAGGGACTCCCACGAGGATGAGTAGGTCATGGCAGGCGGCAGGGCATGGTGTGCCAACTGGTCGGTCCGTCTCTCGTGTTCTACTCTTCCTCGCCGGAGACCGCACCTTCACTTCACGGGTCTTGAACCCTGCCCCCGTACATGGAGATCGTAGATGGAGGACGTTGGTCGCCGCTGTAGAATAGGTTTAGGGTCGGGTTTATTTTATTTTTCTATCCTATAAAAGTTTGAAATGTAATGAAAATCTGCCATGTTTGCATTAATCTCGTCCGGTGTATATGAACATTCACAATAATAGTAAGGTATATGGAATGATCATTCATTTTTGTGTGTATAAACTTAGAATGTTTGACCCGAGACAAAGCTAACATGCGAAGTAAATAAACACATAGGGTCTACATACACAATTTATCTTAGGCACTCCAATAGTACGTCCACTACACATTCACGCATTTCACATCTTTCTATATCTATGGGAACCTACGAAAGGATTAACGTAAATTGCCTCTCCCCCCCTGATTTTCATAGTGGTGGGCCCCTCCCTCCCCCCAATCTACAATCAACAGCTCACACGTCTCACATTATGTTAATTACATAACTGGGATGATGTAGGTGTAACATTAATCGCCCTAAAAAACCAAATAAGCCAACCTCCTAGCATATCGCACGGGAAAAGACCCGGCCGCGCCTTTTTAGTCAGGATTACCGGATAACTAGTAGTAGTATCGATGGACCATGCGAAGCACCAAGTTTTTTTTGAGGGGGCGAAGCACCAAGTTTAAAAGGAAAAAAGGCGGTACACTCACAGCACGCCTGTCGTGGTCGCATTGCACCCCACACACGGTTGGTCCTGCACACGGCTCACGCAAACAGAACGCGCTTCAGCTTGCCTCTTCACTGACACGTGGGACTGCACTTGGAGAAACCGACCATGCGCCAAACTCCCCCCGCCCACGGCGCAAAAATCCCACCCCCCCCCCTTCGGCCAACTAGCCAATAATATTCCCCAAACCCCCTTCCCCCCGGCCCCCTCCACTCCATTCGCTCCGCCAAAGCGGCCCTCCCCGCCGGGCCGATATGTTGATGACCCACAAGTATAGGGGATCTATCGTAGTCCTTTCGATAAGTAAGAGTGTCGAACCCAACGAGGAGAAGAAGGAAATGACAAGCAATTTTCAGCAAGTCCACATACTCAAATATCATTTAGTCTTTCACAATTGCTAACACTTACTCAATACTTATGGGTGTGAAGTTTTAATCGGACAAAGAGAAAGATAGGGGCTTATAATTTCGCCTCCCATCCATTTACCTCAAGGGTAACGTCAACATTATTGCTTTATGAAAACCCACATCCAATTGGATATATATATATATATATATATATATATATATATATATATATATATATATATATATATATCGTGATATTTCCAACACATAGTGCTTCCCAAAGGATAAAGTATAACAAGGAAAGGTGAATATCACCATGACTCTTGTATAAGGTATAAGACAAAAATAAAAGATAGGCCCTTCGCAGAGGGAAGCAGAGGTTGTCATGTGCTTTTATGGTTGGATGCACAAAATCTTAATCCAAACGAACGTCACTTTATATTGCCACTTGTGATAGGGACCTTTATTATGCAGTCCGTCACTTTTATTTCTTCCATATCACAAGCTCGTATAAAGCTTATTTTCTCCACACTAATAGATCATACATATTTAGAGATCAATTTTTATTGCTTGCAACAATGACAACTTGAAGGATCTTACTCAATCCATAGGTAGATATGGTGGACTCTCATGGCAAAACTGGGCTTAAGGATATTTGGAAGCACAAGTAGTATCTCTACTTAGTGCAAAGAATTTGGCTAGCATGAGGGGGGAAAGGCAAGCTCAACATGTTGGATGATCCATGACAATATAATTTATTTCGAATATAAGAGAACATAACCCATTACGTTGTCTTCCTTGTCCAACATCAACTTTTTAGCATGTCATATTTTAATGAGTGCTCACAATCATAAAAGATGTCCAACATTGTATATTTATATGTGAAAACCTCTCTTTATTTTTACTTCCTATTAATTGCAACGATGACCAAAACTATGTTTGTCAACTCTCAACAACTTTTATTCATCATACTCTTTATATGTGAAGTCATTACTCTCCATAAGATCAATGTGATCCCTTTATTTCTTTTTGTTCTTTCTTTTTTCTTTTATTCCCTCAAGATCATAGCAAGATAACCAAGCCCTCGACTCAAGACTAATCTTTATTATATATAGCTCACGGACTCGATTACATAGATAAGGATCAACACAAAAACTCAAAGCTAGATCATACTAAACTGTATTCTACTAAATCAAGATATAACCAAAAGGATCGAACTAAGAAAAATGGTAAAGATAGAAGTGTGATGGTGATACGATACCGGGGCACCTCCCCCAAGCTTGGCAGTTGCCGAGGGGAGTGCCCATACCCATGTATTTATGTATCTTTCTTCGGAGGTGGTGATGATGGAGTTGTTGGTGACGTAGGTTTCTTCTTTAATTTGCACTTGAGGATGGAATTTTGCTCCCTTAGGTCATCGATCTCCTGCTCAAGGCTTTATATCTTTTTGTATAGTTCCTGTTTGTTCTCCTGCAAGAGGCGAAAAGGGATAAACTTGATCTTAGGTTTCTTTGCTCTATTAGGGAGGCTTGACTTTTTAAACTCCACATGCATGTCCCCAGGTTGAGGTAATGGGACTTCATCTTCATCTGAGCTCGTCTCCTCCTTTCCCTTAGGCTCGTAGTCTTCTTCTTCCTCCGTGGTCCAACCACAATGCTCCAAGTCCCCGTAGACCTTAGGGTCCACAAGGTAATCAGCCACATAGCTTTCTCCCTCCGAATCCTGGGACGACATATTGCTCTAATCTGTGGCAGAAACATCTCAAAACAAAAACAGAGGATTTCGTCGTGGTACGGTGGTCAAACCTATGGGAGATTATATAATGAATTTTTACCGACCAAAAGAAGTATCGTGCAAGAAAATTGAGTCCGGATGGCACACGAGGTGCCCACGAGGCAGGGGGCGTGCCCAGGGGGGTAGGGCGCGCCCTCCACCCTCGTGGATGCCTCGTGTCCTTTTCGGACTACTTTTTATTTTCCTATTTTTCTAATTATTCCAAAATGGAGAAAATTTGCTATTAGAACTGATTTGGAGTCGATTTACTTACCGTACCACATACCGATTCCTTTTCGGAGTCTGAAATGTTCTGGAAAGTGTCCCTTATGTACTCCTCCGGGGTTACGGTGTCAATAACATTGGTTTCAAAATTTATGGGATTACCTGAGATATAATGTTTGATTCTTTGATCGTTCACCACCTTCGGATTTGAGCCTTTGAGTTGTTGATTTTTATGGCACCAGAATGATAGACTTCCTCTTTAACGTAAGGACCTTCCAATTTAGAGAGGAGTTTTCCTGCAAAAAATCTTAAACGAGAGTTGTATAACAGAACATAATCACCTACATTAAACTCATGCTTTTGTATCCTTTTGTCCTGCCATCTTTTAACTTTTTCTTTAAACAGTTTGGCATTCTCATAGGCATGGGTTCTCCACTCATCAAGTGAGCTAGTGTCAAATAGTCTCTTCTCACCGGCAAGTTTAAAATCATAATTGAGCTCTTTAATGGCCCAATATGCCTTATGTTCTAGTTCGAGAGGTAAGTGACATGCTTTTCCATAAACCATTTTATACGGAGACATACCCATAGGATTTTTATATGCACTTCTATAGGCCCATAATGCATCATCAAGTTTCTTGGACCAATTCTTTCTAGATATATTAACAGTCTTTCGCAAAATTAATTTAAGCTCTCTATTACTCAGTTCTACTTGACCACTAGACTGTGGGTGGTATGGAGATGCAATTCCATGATTAGCATCATACTTAGTGTCACAGCCCCAGATCGGCCTTGCTTGACTTTGCTTGCTCATCATGTCATCATGTTTAAATTTCTAAGAAACTTGAAATGGGGATTGCCTAAACTCTAGCATTAAAGGAATTCAAATAGGTTCAACTAAAAATATTTTTCAGTGAATCCAAATGGCTTTAGAAAATGTTCATCATTTCTGGAAAAATGCTATAAACCATAACCAGAGGTGCTGCACATTTTTCATGACATATTTGGTCACTGGGTTAATTCATTACTTATTTGCATTTGGGCATTTAAATACTATAAAATAATTTAAATGCTCAAATAATCCCAAACTGAAATGTTTACTGTAGGATATATTTCCAACAGTGGTCAAGAGCAGTTGCATGATTTTGGGATTGATTTAGTATTTTCAATAAAGCCACAAAGCTGCAGAAAAATAGAAAGCAGGAATTAAAAGAGGAGAGAGAGAAACCTACCTGGCCCAAACTTACCTGGCGCCCCACCTGGCCCAGCTCCTCCAGCCGGCCCAGCCCACCTGGCAAGTGCCAGTCATCGCCTACCTCTGCCAGTAGGCAGAGGAGGGACACAAGGCGCTACCGAGCCCGCCACGCCTCCTCGCCGCTTTGCCACCGAGGCGCCTCAAGCCCCTCCTCGGCGCGCTCTGGACCCCCCCCCCGGCCCCTCTCCTCTCTCCCGAACACTCTCCCCCTCCTCTACTCTCTCCCTGCACGCACCCGAGCGGAGCTCGTCGCCGCCAACGCCGTTTGCCACAACCACCGTGCACCCCTCGCCTCGCCGATGCGCTCAAAGGCTCGCCTAGTCCCTCTTCTCCCCCTCACCGAGCAACGCCCCGCCGGAAGCCCTGCAGCGTCGTCCTTAAGCTCATCTTCAACCTCCTGCCGCCGGCAACCTCATCGTCGATTCGCCGCCGTTCGTGCTTCCTGAGCTCGCTGACCTTCCCTGCGTGATCCCCGTGAGCCCCTGAGCTTTTCCCCTCGACTCCCCCTCTCGCTAGCTTCCTCTAGCCACCGCCCAGCGAGCACCCGAAGCCGTCGTCCGCCATGGCCGGCGAGCTCCGTGCCCCCGAGCACCTCTTCCTCGCATAGTAGCTCCGACATGCTCCTGCTGCCCTTTAGGTGCTGCCTAGCACCTCCGTTCACTCGCCTACGAGCTGCAGCACCGCGCCCGCACTTAGCCGAGCTCCGGCCGCCGCTGTCGAGATCGTAGCCGTCGCCTCCGGCCACCACAGGCCCGGCTAGCACCACCTAACGACGCGCGTCGGCGAGGGCACTCCGACGCGCCTAGCCGCAGCTCGAATCGTGCCCTGTGGGCTATTCCCAAGCCTCCGTCGCGTCACAGGTCGTTGCTTGTGCTAGACGCCGTGGATTAGCCCAGTTGACCAGGATTTGACCTCGGCTCAGCGACGTGTGGGCCATACGCTAATTAAACCTAGGATTAGGAATAACTAAAATTAGTTAGTCTAATGACTCTGACCCGTGGGTCCCGCGCCACAGGTTTGACTTTGGTCAACTCTATTGACTTGTCGACGTCACACAAAGCGTCATGTCGATTTAAGTAAAGTATTTCGGAATTAAAATAAATTAGGAAATGATTTATAAATTTGAGAAAATACCCAAACTTCTAAAAATCATATAAAATCAAGCGTAACTCCAAATGAAATAATTTATATATGAAAAATGATCAGAAAATTATGAAGAATCTGTTTATGGCACTTTCATGCATGATTGAACAAGTTAACCTCACTGAATAGGATGAATCATGATTAGGGTAATTTATGAACTAGCATTTGGAGTTGGAGTTTAACCTTGTTTGAATTCCACTTCAATTAACTTGGCTTACTGCTGCATTAGGTCAATTCAGTTCCTTAACATGACATGTCATTCATTTGTTGTGCATTGCATTGATTGTGTTTCTTCTTGTTTGTCGGTGGTTGTTCCCTCTCGATAGACGTGGTTTCGACGATGAGTTCGATGACACCGATGAAGAACTATATTATCTTCAGAAGTGCCAGGCAAGCAAAACCCCCTTGTTCATTCCGATATAATCCCACTCTCTCGCTCCTGCTCTATTTTACTGCATTAGGACAACAACGACTCATGTGTTACTTGTTGCGGTAGCTGAACCCCTTTATCCTCTGCATGACCTGCATTCCACAGTAAATAGATGAAACCCACTAGCATGAGTAGGAGTTGTTTGAGCCCTGATGTGCCTACTCATTCATGCTTGTTTGTCATGCCTGCCATTGCTTAGAGTTGAGTCAGGTCCGATTCATCGGGAATGAATTGGAATGGTGTGTGAACATATCCCCCGTGTGTGAGCTAAGCGTGTGAACACGATTTGGTAAAGGTAGCGGTGAGAGGCCATGTAGGAGTACATGGTGGGTTGTCTCATTGCAGCCGTCCTCAGAACTGAGTTACGTGTTTGTGATCCATGAAACAGTTACTACCACGCATTGGGCCCGAAACCAATGGACCTCTCGGCTTCTTAACCACCCTTGTTCTCTGTCCGGGAGTTGCAACTAGTTTCGTGTTTGTAGGATATGTGTTGGAGGTCGTGCGAAGCGCTGGCCCTAGGGTGGGCTATGATGCGGTAGATACACCGTGGCCGGTGTACCGAATGCTCGTTTGGTATCTCGGGAACCACACACATCGTTCGGGGCCGTTAGTGGAAACCTCGGCGGACTCCTGCGGATGGAACCCGAATAGGCGATAAACCTGGACTAGGGACTTGAGTGTTTAGGTAGGCCGTGGCCGACACCCACGTTGGGCTTCCGCTTGAAGGTTGCCGAGTACATGTCGTGTAAACGGCGGTAAGTGGTGAGAGCGTCTGTGAAGAAGTACACCCCTGCAGGGTTAATATGATCTATTCGAATAGCCATGTCCGCGGAAAAGGACTTCTGGGTTGCCTATATCAGTTCATAGACAAGTGAAAGTGGATACTCTAAAATGCGCAAGATAAGCGTGAGTGCTATGCATGGCGTTCTCGTAGGAAGACGGGATCGGGTCCATAGTAGTGTATTGATATGGTGAATATGCGGACTAGTGTGCGCCACCTCAAAAGAGTTGCTTGCAGTCGTAGTTCAGGATAGCCACCGAGTCAAAGCTGGCTTGCTGCAGTCAAACTCCATCACCCCCTTTGTTGATAATGATGCATATGTAGTTAGTTCTGATGTAAGTCTTGCTGAGTACGTTTGTACTCACGTTTGCTTATTTTATGTTTTGCGAGAGACGTCGGCCTCGCTAGTAGTCCGTTGGACTTGACGTTTAGCTTGTTACCTCAGCTACGATCTTGTGCCTCGGCAGATCGGTAGATAGTCGGGCTTCACAGCCTTTTTCATTTTATAGTTGTGCGTACTCGGACATGTTTAGCTTCCGCTTGTGCTTTGACTTGTATGCTCTCGGTGTTGGGTCATGAGACCCATGTTTGTAATATCTCGCTCCTCGGAGCCTAATGAATAAATATTTGAGTCGAGAGTTATGTTGTGATGCCATGTTGTATTTACACATATTGAGCATATTGTGTGTATGTTTGAAATGCTTGGTATGTGTGGGATCCGACAATCTAGTTGTTTATCCTTGGCAGCCTCTCATATGGGGAAATGTAGTCTAGTGCTTCCGAGCGATGGTAGTCCGCACAGCCCGGTTCACCGAGTCCTGCTAGCCAAAGACTCTTGCTTGGACACTTGACTGGCGGCATGTGTTTCACTTCGTTCCTATGTCTACATCCTTCGGGAAATGTCACGCGGTGATATTCGAGTCCTGCCTAGCCTGCTACAGCCGGGATACCGGAGTCCTGTTAGCCTGCAGCTACAGCCCGAATTCATACGTTGATGACCGACATGCTCGATGTGATTCATGTATGCCTGTCCCCATGGGTTAGTGCCGCTTTGGGTTCACGACTAGCCATGTCGGCCCGGTTCTCTGTCATATGGATGCTAGCGACACTATCATATACATGAGCCAAAAGGCGTAAACGGTCCGGGCCATGGTAAGGCGACACCGTGGGAATACCGCGCGTGAGGCCGCAAAGTGATATGAGGTGTTACCGGCTAGGTCGATGTGACGTGGAATCGGGTCCCGACAGCGTTGGTATCGAGCTTTGTTGATGTCAGAGGATTACCAAGCCAAACTGGTGAAGTTGTGTCTAGAAATGCTTTAGTTATGTAAGGAATTGATTGTGGAAGGAACGTAAGGCTCTTTTTACTCCTTATACCTCATGGCCTTCGATCCGAAAGTCATCCTCTTCTCTTATACGGGTTTAAGAACTAGGCTTCTCATCTATCTATCGTGATGACGTGTTACTAATCCATAGACCTTTAAGATTGTTGGTTTTAAGCCCGTTCAGTTTCTACTATTTCGTATGTTAGCTTGTTGATCTCGGAACCTTGATATTGTGATGTTGAGTGGTTATGCCACCATTTTTGCAGGATGTCTCAAATCATTTTGAGCATTTACAGCCGTTATGCTGTCCGAGTCATCCCAGGTTTCTAAATAGTCTGATGCATTTGCAAATCCTTTCCTTCCGTTCCCGATGTCCTTTTTAGTCAGAATAAGCACACTAATTGCTGAGTTGAGGTACTCCAGTACCTCGACATATCTATTGGAGCTATTATTATGACCCTAGGTGTTTAGGAAGTCACCTAGTAATTTAGCAATGCTTTTGTATCCCCAGTGTAATGATTCTGGCCATTAATTTTGGAAGCATCCCGTGATGTTATTAGTTAGTAGGCATTCTACTCCTGGGTTTCTGAACCCGAGATTCACCCTACCTCATGTTGTTAGTATTTGCTAGTTCCTTTAGGATATTAGTAACCTTGCAATAGTCCTCGAGGTCCGTGGTTTTTCCTTCTTCCAAATACCATGAACTAGTTATGGCAGAAGTTCCTCTTTGAGCCTACAGATCGCAATCAGAGTGCTCTTGAGGAGTTCTCCATTCATAATTGTGAATCTGCCAGTTCTACCTTCTCTGCATGGATTATCCGGAAGAAATGTTGAGATTTTCTCGACATACTAATCTATGCATCCACAACTCAGAAAATTATATGTTCCTTTGAGTTGCTCTCTTTAGTTGTATCCCGACCATCCTCTATCAGTTGATAACCAAGAGTATGTGTGCATTCGTTCATCGATGCCCATTTTCCTTGTGGTCCGTCAAGCCATTCTATTCCGGAATGACTAGGAGAAACAAACTCCAGTACCTCATCCATATCTAGGATTGGGTCAAGCAGTTGTATTCCACAGATTAAAATGCCAATCCAGCTTTTGTTCTGTTCTACCTTGGAGTGTTACCATCTTTATGTCAAGAGTGTAGCGACCCGACCCAAAATCGGTCAAGTCTCTGTGTCTGTACCATCCCAAGATCATGCTGGCACACACAGTACATTGATGAAATAATCAAAGTTCAATCACACCTGAATTTATTACACGATTCTCATATCGAGTCTTTATTACAATAGAATAAATTCGGCCGAAGGCCAACTCATGAGAAATAAACTAAATAAAGATGCGGAAGCGTAGAAGAATAGCGAGTCCATCCGACTCCAAAGGGCAATCGCCAAGCACGGATCGTAGCCTCACTCCTGATCGGAATACTCCTCTGCAACATAAGACGTTGCAGCCGTGTAGGTCAGCATTTTGAATATGTCGGCAAGTCATGAAGAGAGAACAATAATAAAATTTCTAACACTATATGCAATTTGGCTGTGGGGCTCTAAGTTTCATTGTTTTGCGAAAAGCCAGTTTTTTCCCTACAATAAGGACTTGTTTGCAAATACTACAAAATTGTTGGTAGTTATTGAGATGGTTCCGCCAACCAATGTCTCATTCCCAATTATTAAATAATAACCCCTCAAATTAATTTATTAAGTTCGGTGTTGAGATATCCGAAATACTCCAGGTTCCAGAGGCTCAAATTGTCCGTAACCGGGACACGGCTAACCGATTAGATCTTCACTCTGCAGAGGTTTGCACACTTTACCCGCAAGAATCGTTCCCTCCTTTTAAGTCTTCGCACTTCATGGTATTTGAAGACGGGATGAACGAAACAGGGTCTTCCGAAGAGTTCTTCCGCCACCGCCGTACCCATCCAATCCTACCGTTCTTCTACATCTCGTAGCACCGTCCGCCGAGTCACACCTAGGGTTGACCAAGCCGAGCCCATAATGGCTTGCGGCTGCATGTAAGCTTCGGTCAATGGGGTATACATTCGTCTCTTCGTGGCTGGGTGAAGCTTTCCGCAAGATGTCATGGCACTTCTCCATGCATCCCGCCAACCACCGGGTTCTCCAGGTGCCCGTCAACAAATCCTCCACCCAAGAGTGAATTTTGAAGTCCATCTTGATATTGAAGTCATGGGGTTGTCATCATCTTGACTCTCACATCTCCCTTATGATTCACTCAACCAACCCCGTCTACGAGCATAGCAAAATAAACTACTTCGTCCCGGGCAATGGTAACAAGGGGAATTGGGTTCATCCTACCTCATGATACTACTCAAGAACATAACTTCAAATTCTCCTACTGCATGCATGGTGGGGAGGTATAATTCTAATGCAATAAAATCATAGGTATTGTAAAGGAAAACATGATCAATTGACTTGCCTTGCTGACGATCTTCGAAAGCTAGGGACTCGTGGTAGCAAGCTTCGCACTCTGGAAATTCTACCGAGGCAAACGACAATCATAATAAGCATACAACATATGATCACTTAACATAACACATACTAACATAACACATAAAACAATTGAATGAAAACCCAAAGAAAAACTCGAAGAAATCCAAATCAATGCTTTTGCCACATCAAACAACAACCATGAAATAGTTTTACACAACAAAATTTTTCTTAACAGAACTTAAGCCTGGGTTTTTGCTAACTAACAGAAAAGAATTCATCATGCAACTAGGAGCAAAAAGAATCACCTTAAAAGCTATTATAAAACTCCTATTATGCCTAAAACAATCCTAACAAAGAAAAATACAATAAAAATTTTATTCATTGTAAATAAAAGTTCATACTCTAAAGTTACAGAAACTAATCTGAAATAAACTATCACATAGGAAAAATAAAATTATTTGCTAATTAAAACAATAGGAAAACAGTAGCTAGTTTAATAATTAAGAACCACATGATTTTAATTAAAACTATTTTTTATTAAATATAAAATACCCAAATAAATTCCTACGGTTAGGTAAGGTCAAAACAAAGTAGTGACAAAAAGAATCACTAAAATAAAATAATTCTAACTCACTTTATAACAGAATTACTAATCTGTCTAAAACTAAAATAAAGAAATTTTAAATAATTTAAACATGGTCAAACATATTTTCTACAGAAACTACAATAAATTTGCAAACAAACAAAAAAAAGAATCAATTAAAAATATTAGGTAGAATAAAAGATATGAATTTTACAAAACTGAAACTATTCCGTTAAAAACAGAAACGAAAAATATTAACTAAAAGAAAAACTGGGCTAATGGGCCTATCTAACGCCCGGGCGTTAAATAACTAAAAAGCGCCTGAGGAAATAAACCGCTTCGGCCGGTCTAACTAAACCCTAATAAAACCGGAACTAAACCGGAACTAAAACCAGTTCTTTTAAAAATAAACCTAACGCTTCAGGGATCTAATCTAGACCCTACGATCTAGATCTAATGGTGGGGGGTGATCTCCGGCGACTTACCGACGACGGCGGCGGCGATGGTCGACGGCGGTTTGGGCGACGACGGCTCCGGTGTCTCCGGTGGTCGGGGACGACGGCGGAGACCTCCGGCGGGTGCGGCGGAGCGAGGGGGTTCGGTTGGTGGAGTCGGGGAAGCTCGGGGATGGCCGGGGCGGTCGGGGCGGTGCTAATGGCGCGGCGGCAACGTCGGACTCCGGCGACGAATTGCGGCGAGGGGAGAGGGTCGGGCGAGGGGCCGAGGGGCGGAACGGGACGAGGGGGGGTTTATAGGGGGCACCGACTTGGAGGAGGGGTAGATCGGGCGAGGAGATCCCGGGGATCACGGATTCCGTGCGCGGCGGCGATCCGGTGCGGTCTTGCGGGGAGGAAGAAGGGTGGGGCCGGGGTGTCGGTGAGAGAGGGGGAGGCGCGTCGGGTCGGGCGACCGATTCGGAAGGGGTTCGGGGTGCGGCACTCGGGCGTGGGCGGCTCGGTATTGGGCTGGCTCGAGGTATTTGGCTGCGCTGCCCATGGGTGGGCCTCACTGGCCGGGTGGGCAGTTAGCTGGTGGCGCTGGGTCCTTTTTCTTTTCTAATTTTTTTGAATTTAGGAAAGGGAAAATATATTTAAATATAAATATTTTATATAGGACATATATATATCAAAATGATCAGGGAATATTCCTATAATTTGAACATTTTCCAGGGAAAACTCAAACTTTAAAAAATCATTTTCTAAAATCCCAAATAAAATTCAAATTTGAATTCAAACTTTTGGCAATGTTTTCTTCTGACATATTTGGAGTGTCATGTTTACTCCTCTCATACTTTATCTCAAGTATTTGTCAGGCATTGTTTTTGCAATAATTTTCAAATGCCAAGTTAAATTTAAATTCCAACAACTCCAAAAACTTCCGAAACTTCAAATGCCACTCAATTTCAAACAATATGCATAGATGCTTAGCTATAATTGTAAAACATTCCAAATAGGAAATTTGGGATGTTACAAACCTACCCACCTTAAGATGAATCTCGCCCTCGAGATTCGGGTTGGCTAGCAATAGGTGCGCGTGGTCTCGGCGGAGGTCTTCTTATCGCTCCCAGGTGGCTTCCTCCACGGAATGATGACTCCACAGCACCTTGCAAAACTTGATGATCTTGCTGCGGGTGACTCTGTTCGCAGTTTCGAGAATTCGGACGGGTTTCTCCTTATAAGTCAGATCACTGTCAAGCTGTATGGCCTCTAGGGGCACTGTGTCTCTCAACGGAATATCGGCCATGTCGGCATGGCATTTCTTCAGCTGAGAAACATGGAAGACATCATGAACTCCGGACAATCCTTCCGGCAATTCCAACTTGTAAGCAACTTCTCCACGACGTTCGAGAATTTTATAGGGGCCAATGAACCGGGGTGCTAATTTTCCTTTAACACCGAATCTCTTGATTCCACGAAGTGGGGACACACGAAGATATGCCCGGTCTCCCGCTTCGTAAGTTACTTCCTTGAGTTTACTGTCGGCATAACTCTTCTGCCTCGACTGAGCTACCTTGAGTCTATCTCGAATCAGCTTGACTTTCTCTTCGGAATCTCTGATAAGATCGGAACCGAAAAGTGTTCGATCTCCAACACCATCCCACAGCAATGGTGTTCTGCACCTCCTTCCGTATAGAGCTTCGAAAGGGGCCATCTTCAGACTGGTCTGACAACTGTTATTGTACGAGAACTCTGCGTAGGGCAAATTATCATCCCAGCTAGACCCATAGTCTAGCGCACAAGCTCTCAACATGTCCTCCAAGATCTGGTTGACTCTCTCGGTCTGTCCATCATGCTCATGGATGAAAAGCTGTCTTGAACTCCAGTCTTGTACCCAAAGTTTCATGCAACTGATTCCAAAACTTTGAGGTAAATTGTGTTCCTCTATCGACACGATACTCCTCGGAACTCCATGCGGATATACGATCCTGGTCATGTATATCTTGGCCAACTTAGCGCTGGTATAGGTAGTCTTCACGGAATGAAATGAGCTACCTTGGTCAATCGATCAACCACTACCCAGATGGAATCATAACCTGAGCGGGTCTGGGTAATCTGTGATAAAATCCATTCCAAGTTTTTCCCATTTCCAATCGGGAATCGGCAAAGGTTGAAGTAACCCTGCTGGCTTCGATGGTCTGCCTTTACTGTTGACAAACATCGCATCTGCTACGTACTCGGCAATATCCTTCTTCATACCATCCACGAAACTTTCCTTCAAATCCGGTACATCTTGGTGTTACGGGTGAATCGAGTACGGTGAATCATGAGCCTCTGAAGAATTAGCTTCACGAGTTCGGGATCATTGGGTACATAAATCGATCCTCAAACCATATAGCTCCGTATTCATCCTTACGAAACCCTTTAGCTTTTCCTTCATTCATCCTTTTCTTTATCTCCTCAATTTCCTTGTCCGACTTCTGGGCTTCACGAATTCTTTCGGCCAAAGTGGACTGAACTTCCAGGTTGCAACATATCCTCTCGGAACTATCTCCGATCGGAGATCTACGAGGTCATCGACTAACTCTGGGGTAATCCTCCGCTATAAGAGTATTCACATAACTCTTACGGCTCAAAGCATCTGCTACAACATTAGCCTTTCACGGTGGTGATGCAATCTCATGTCATAGTCCTTGATTAACTCTAGCCATCTCCTCCGCTCGAGGTTCAACTCTTCTGCGTGAAAATATACTTCAAGCTCTTATGATCTGTGTAAACATCACAGCGGTTTTCGATAAGGAAATGTCTCTGTGTCTTGAGTGCATGCACTACGGCTGCTAGCTCCAAATCATGTGTGGCATAATTCATCTCGTGTGGTCGTAGCTGTCTAGAGGTATAAGCTACAACTTTTCCTTCCTGCATGAGTACTCCTCCGAGTCCACGACGAGAAGCCACAATATACTGGTAATCCTTGTGTATGTCCGCAAAATCAATCTTTGGGGCTGTAACCAAGCGTTTCTTCAATTCCTAGAAACGGCTTCACAATCCTCGGTCCAAATGTACTTGGCATCCTTCTTCAACAGCTCAGTCATGGGCTTGGCAATCTTCGAGAAATTCTCAATAAACCTCCGATAATATCCTGCGAGTCCGAGAAAACTGCGGATCTCCTTGGTCGAGGTGGGTGATCGCCAATCGGTGGTGATACAACCTTGGCGGGGTCAACTGCTATTCCTTCTCCTGAAATAACATGTCGAGGAATCCGACTTCCTTCAGCCAAAATTCACATTTGCTGAACTTGTCATACTGGCGATGTTCTCGAGTTTCTCCGAACTAGGCGCAAATGTTCCTTATGCTCTTCCTCGCTCTTGAGAAAATCAGTATATCATCGATGAACACCACGACAAACTTGTCCAGATACTCCATAAATACCTTGTTCATCAAATTCATGAAGTATGCAGGGGCATTAGTCAATCCGAATGACATGACGGTATACTCATATAAACCATACCTGGTGGTGAATGCTGTTTTGGGTATATCCTTTTCACGGATCTTCAACTGATGATACCCTGATCGAAGATCGATCTTCAAGAATACCTTGGCTCCAACTAGCTGATCGAATAGATCATTAATCATCGGCAGAGGGTACTTGTTCTTGATGGTCACGTCGTTCAACGAGCGATAATCCACAACCATTCTCAGGGTTCCATCCTTCTTCTCTACCAAAAGAACTGGGGCTCCCCAAGGTGATGAGCTTGGCTGAATATATCCCTTCTCCAATAGCTCATCAATTTGATTCTTGATCTCCTTCAAATCATTCGGGGGCATCCGATAGGGTCTCTTGGATATTGGGGCTGTGCCGGGCAATAACTCAACCAGAAATTCAATGTCTCTGTCCGGTGGCATTCCTGGTAATTCCTCCGGAAACACATCGGGAAAATCTTGCACTACTGGCACTTCCTCCTGAACAACTCCCGTGAGGGAATTTACCTGATTCTTCATCCGCTACGTGCGGATACATACTTGATCCTCTTCGCTCCGGGGTGGTGAGCAGAATCGACTTCTTGAGCACAGTCTATGTTTCCTTCAAACTTTGTCAACCAATCCATGCCTAGGATTACATCCAAGGTCCGGGTTTCCAATACTATGAGGTCTGCGGGAAATTTATGATTTCCGATGTTGAGGTTGCATGACAGCCTAAGCTCGCCATCATTTCTCCTCTGCTGAACCGGCGTGAAGAGGGCTTCTAAGGGTTCTAGTGGGCAACCCGTACTTTTCCACAACTACCCTTGATATGAATGAATCGTTGCACCGAATCAAAGAGTACCAATCTGGATGTGAATTTAATAAAACTTACCAACCACGATTATCGGCTGATCATAGACGTCCTCCACGTCAATGTGGTTCACACGAGCATGAGGAAAAGGGTTGGGCTTCTTTGCTGAGCTTCCATTGCCGTTTCCATTCCTCTGCTTGGCCTCCGGCGTCGGTGGCATAGTGCCTGTTTTCGGCACTTGAAACAGGTGATGTGACTCAGATCCTTCTGAACCGGGGCAGGACGATGCTGGTTGCCATTGCCGTTTCCATTGCCTGTCTTGTTGTCCTGGTTGCGGTTGTTCCCATTTCCTCCATGGTTATGTCCTCCATGGTTATGATGGGTATGCCCTCCCGAGTATGGGGCATAACGAGGCTTCTGCTGAGATCCAGAGTTGTACTTCCCCTGGCCATACTTCCGCTTGCGGCTATCAATCTGCTGCTGCTTGCCTTCAAGTATGGTGGCCTTGTCTACCAGCTCCTGGTAGTTGTTGAAGGTAGCCACCATAAGCTGCATACCCAGCTCGTCATTGAGTCCTCGAGAAACTTTTCCTGCTGCGGCATCTGTGGCCACATCATCCGGGGCATAGCGAGCTAACTTGCTGAACTCATCCACGCATTGCCCCGAAGACGGTTCCCTGGCGTAAGTTGCGGAACTCACGCTTCTTGGACTCATGGCTCCGGTGAGACATGGCGGTGCGGAAAGCCTCATGGAACTGATCCCACGTGATGGTGGCGAGGGATAAGTGGCGGTGTAGTTCTCCCACCAAGAGGCTGCAGGTCCATCAAGTTGATGTGCGGCAAAGCGCACCTTCTCTGCATCTGTGCATCCAGCGGTGGCTAACTCCTTCCGACCTTGCGGAGCCAATCGCCGCCACAATCGGCTCGGTGCTGCTAGAGAACACTGGCGGATTCAGCCTTAGGAAGCGGGTCAAGTTGTCAGCGAGGGGTGGTGGCGGTGGATTGTTGTTGTTATTGTTTACGGTTCGGATGAGCATCTCGCATGAGGGCATTACGCTGCTGGATCAGCTGGGTGAGCTCGGCGGAAAGTTGAGACCGGGTCACGTCTCGGAGGCATCTGGTGTTTTGGAGTGGATGAGAAAATTAGAATAGAACAAGGGTCTAATGAGAAAATATCACTACCCATATGAATGCACAATCATAATCACACCAATCATTTATTCAATCAACTCAAACATGGTTCAATCTCAGATTACAAATTCTCACGACTAATCGAAAATAACGGCCTAACTGATCGACGGAAAAGATAAAATAACATGGCGGTCAACTAAATGTCTTCATCAATAATCCTTGCGTCCTCTGGTGTGGCGTCCTCCGGTGTGGCGTCCTCTGATGCGGCGCCTCCTCTTGCGGCTTTCTTCAGTGGAGCTACCTTCATAATCCTGGTCATTGCTCACGAGAGGTCCGTCATCTCCACTCGGAAAAAGGTCCTCTCCCAGGTCCATCTTCTCCTCTAATGCGGCAACATCCATCTTCAGCTTGTCGACTCTCTCCATGAAATCAACGATTTCTTCTTCATGGTCAAGGAAGTTTGCGTGTGCTTTCTCCTCCAGTTCCAGTTCACGGAACAACAGCCTCTTGTGTACCTTCGAGTTACGGCGAGTCTGGATCTCCCGTTTCCTGAGGAGACACTCCAAGTCTTGGACATATGAGAGAATGGAGTCGTCCTCTACGGTGCGGATGATATCTCCATTCCTAGCTCTGCGAGAAATCATGGCGAGGTCTGATGGGTCGAGCTCGGCCCTGTACTCTTCTCGGAGATGTCCAAGTGCACGATAAATCGCCATGTCTCTTCCGAGGATCCAATTGAAATCTGTAAACTCAAAGTCAATAGGCTCTGAATGTCCTCCGAAGGTCCTCCCTGGGATATGCACCTCAATCCTGTAGCGGGTATCCGTCGGAAGTGCATTGGTAGGCTTCCCGGTGATCGAGGGCAGAGCAATCTTCAGCTTCTTCACGATCTGGACCAGCTTCTTGCCGAAAGGCATCGTCTCATCTGGCTGGCAAAACTCCGGTAGCAAAACTGGGGTGAACTTGGCGGCCATCTAGAATGTTGAAAATCGGAGAGAAGTCAGAAATGAACAGGGGAGAATTATGGAATGATAAGGACATAAAATAAATAGTCTCTTCCTATGGCTTTCCGATCCTAGGGGTTCGTCCCACGGTCGGCGTGTTCTCGATACCATCTCAGAGCGACCCGACCCAAAATCGGTCAAGTCTACGTATCCGTACCATCCCAAGATCATCTTTGGCACACACGGTACATTGATGAAATAATCAAAGTTCAATCACACCTGAATTTATTACACGATTCTCATATCGAGTCTTTATTACAATAGAATAAATCGGCCAAAGGCCAACTCATGAGAAATAAACTAAATAAAGCTGCGGAAGCGTAGAAGAATAGCGAGTCCATCCGACTCCAAAGGGCAATCGCCAAGCGCGGATCGTAGCCTCACTCCTGATCGGAATACTCCTCTGCAACATAAGACGTTGCAGCCGTGTAGGTCAGCATTTTGAATATGTCGGCAAGTCATGAAGAGAGAACAATAATAAAATTTCTAACACTATATGCAATTTGGCTGTGGGGCTCTAAGTTTCATTGTTTTGCGAAAAGCCAGTTTTTTCCCTACAATAAGGACTTGTTTGCAAATACTACAAAATTGTTGGTAGTTATTGAGATGGTTTCGCCAACCAATGTCTCATTCCCAATTATTAAATAATAACCCCTCAAATTAATTTATTAAGTTCGGTGTTGAGATATCCGAAATACTCCAGGTTCCAGAGGCTCAAATTGTCCAGTATCGAGGACACGGCTAACCGATTAGATCTTCACTCTGCAGAGGTTTGCGCACTTTACCCGCAAGAATCGTTCCTCCTTTTAAGTCTTCGCACTTCATGGTGTTTGAAGGCGGATGAACGTAAACAGGGTCTTCAGAAGAGTTCTTACGCCACCTTGCCGGTACCCATCCAATCCTACCGTTCTTCTACATCTCGTAGCACCGTCCGCCGAGTCACACCTAGGGTTGACCAAGCGAGCCCATAATGGCTTGCGGCTGCACAGTAAGCTTCCGTCAATGGGGTATACATCCGTCTCTTCGTGGCTGGGTGAAGCTTTCGCAAGATGTCATGGCACTTCTCCATGCATCCCGCCAACCACTTGGGTTCTCCAGGTGCCCGTCAACCGTCCTCCACCCCAAGAGTGAATTTTGAAGTCCATCTTGATATTGAAGTCATGGGGTTGTCATCATCTTGACTCTCACATCTCCCTTATGATTCACTCAACCAACCCGTCTCTGAGCATAGCAAAATAAACTACTTCGTCCCGGGCAATGGTAACAAGGGGAATTGGGTTCATCCTACCTCATGATACTACTCAAGAACATAACTTCAAATTCTCCTACTGCATGCATGGTGGGGAGGTATAATTCTAATGCAATAAAATCATAGGTATTGTAAAGGAAAACATGATCAATTGACTTGCCTTCTTGACGATCTTGAAAGCTAGGGACTCGTGGTAGCAAGCTTCGCACTCCGGAAATTCTACCGAGGCAAACAACAATCATAATAAGCATACAACATATGATCACTTAACATAACACATACTAACATAACACATAAAACAATTGAACCAAAACCCAAAGAAAAACTCGAAGAAATCCAAATCAATGCTTTTGCCACATCAAACAACAACCATGAAATAGTTTTACACAACAAAAATTTTCTTAACAGAACCTAAGCATGGGTTTTTGCTAACTAACAGAAAAGAATTCATCATGCAACTAGGAGCAAAAAGAATCACCTTAAAAGCTATTATAAAACTCCTATTATGCCTAAAACAATCCTAACAAAGAAAAATACAATAAAAATTTTATTCATTGTAAATAAAAGTTCATACTCTAAAGTTACAGAAACTAATCTGAAATAAACTATCACATAGGAAAAATAAAATCATTTGCTAATTAAAACAATAGGAAAACAGTAGCTAGTTTAATAATTAAGAACCACATGATTTTAATTAAAACTATTTTTTATTAAATATAAAATACCCAAATAAATTCCTCCGGTTAGGTAAGGTCAAAACAAAGTAGTGACAAAAGAATCACTAAAATAAAATAATTCTAACTCACTTTATAACAGAATTACTAATCTGTCTAAAACTAAAATAAAGCAATTTTAAATAATTTAAACATGGTCAAACATATTTTCTACAGAAACTACAATAAATTTGCAAACCAACAAAAAAAGAATCAATTAAAAATATTAGGTATAATAAAAGATATGAATTTTACAAAACTGAAACTATTCTGTTAAAAACAGAAACGAAAAAATATTAACTAAAAGAAAAACTAGGCTAATGGGCCTATCTAACGCCCGGGCGTTAAATAACTAAAAAGCGCCTGAGGAAATAAACCGCTTCGGCCGGTCTAACTAAACCCTAATAAAACCGGAACTAAACCGGAACTAAAACCGGTTCTTTTAAAAATAAACCTAACGCTTCGGGGATCTAATCTAGACCCACGATCTAGATCTAACGGTGGGGGTGATCTCCGGCGACTTACCGACGACGGCGATGGTCGGTCGACGGCGGTTCGGGCGACGACGGCTCCGGTGGCTCGGTGGTCGGGACGACGGCTGAGACCTCCGGCGGTGCGGCGGAGCGCGGGGTTCGGTTGGTGGAGTCGGGAAGCTCGGGGATGGCAGGCGGTCGGGCGGTGCTAATGGCCTGGGCGTCGGACTCGGCATGATTTAATTGCAGCGAGGAGAGGGTCGGGCGAGGGGCGAGGGGCGGAACAGGACGAGGGGGTTTATATAGGGGGGCACCGACTTGGAGGAGGGGTAGATCAGGCGAGGAGATCCCGGGATCACGGGATTCCATGAGCGGCGGTGATCCGTGCGTGTCTTATGGGAGGAAGAAGGGTGGGGCCGGGTGTCGGTGAGAGAGGGGGCGCGTCGGGTCAGGCGACCGATCTGGAAGGGGTTCGGTGCTGGCGCTTAGGCGTGGGCGGCTCGGGCTGGGCTGGCTCGGGCTGGCTGCGCCTGGCCTGGTGGAGCCTCGGCTGGGCTGGGCAGTTGGCCAGTGGCGCTGGGTCCTTTTTCTTTTCTAATTTTTTTGAATTTAGGAAAGGGAAAAATATATTTAAATATAAATATTTTATATAGGACATATATATATCAAAATGATCAGGGGAATATTCCCTATAATTTGAACATTTTTCCAGGGGAAAAACTCAAACTTTAAAAAAAATCATTTTCTAAAATCCCAAATAAAATTCAAATTTGAATTCAAACTTTTTGGCAATGTTTTCTTCTGACATATTTGGAGTGTCATGTTTACTCCTCTCATACTTTATCTCAAGTATTTGTCAGGCATTGTTTTTGCAATAATTTTCAAATGCCAAGTTAAATTTAAATTCCAACAACTCCAAAAACTTCTGAAACTTCAAATGCCACTCAATTTCAAACAATATGCATAGATGCTTAGCTATAATTGTAAAACATTCCAAATAGGAAATTTGGGATGTTACAAAGAGTGTCATGAGAATTGCACCACCTCTTATGAATTCTTGACGTAGTGATACTTCTCACCATCATTAGTCATTCCTCGGTCCTCGTGTTGTTGTAACCGGAATGCCGACAAGTGAATTGTGATGTGTGAAATCAATACTCCTAGAAACTCGTTGCTTGGTAGTAAATGGACAATATCCTCATTCTTAGCGTGTTGGTTATTAAATCATCATCCTAAGATTGATCGTGCTACCTAGTCCTTAGTTCTGGTGCACTCTTCGATCTATGAGTTAGGATCTTGTCAAGTCCTCACTCATTTGATCATATCGTCTTGCCCTCAAAAGCAAGATTGTTCTCGAGCTTAGTAACATACCGGTGGTTCGTGACTTTCCAAATATCTTCTTGGAAGTGTTATCGGGTTGTTTCCTGGCTGTTATGTTGAGCTCGTGATCAAGTTGGTTTCTTGTGAACCACCCTTTCTCCAAGAATCTGTGTCGGATATCCCTGAGCTAGTTGGTTAAGCTAGACAACAACTTGGAGAGTTGGAAGATAAAAGCTTGCCTAACTTAGTTCGTTCCAAAGGGATATTCTTGTGTAGTGTGTGTTGAAGAAAGATGATATCTTCATCAATTGGTCCCTGTGATCAGTTGCTGGACCTATTGTCTTATCAATCCTTTGATTTGAGTGTGGGCTATCGTCAAATCAAATCAGTACCAACGATGCTCGTAATGTCGTCTTACTCGTGGTTGATCCCTCGGGCATATACCAATACATCTTTTGGTCTGACCAATGCTATCACCGTGTTCACATGATGGTGGAAGTCCAGTGATATGGAAATTCCGATGAGTTGCTGTTGAGCCCATCAGTAGCATTTTGTCTCCCCCATGATTCATGTTGAACATCAACCTAGTGTTGGAAACTTTGTAAGCAATGCCTTCGTGTTCCGTTCATGAAGCTTATGCTTGGATGGAAGAAGTGACTTCCTCGAATTCATGTGCTTTAGGTGTAAGTTGCCGCCATGAATTTGAGAAAGGTTTGTTTTGTTTCCTCTGGAATCATCCCAAGTCAGTCATGCATATGTGCGAAGTATTCTGTAGCCTGGAGACTTGCAACCTTCATTCTATATGTATTCCTAGCACACCAAGCCACTGATTGACTTGTTCAAGGAAAAGAAGTCTATGCTTGGGATCTAATCCATGGACTTGCGTAAAGACTTCGATATCCTCGTTGATGGTTCCCCACCTGAACTCGGTAGTGTTTTTATTATAAGACTACTATGTGGTCATGCTTGTCTCGAACAACATGTTCACATGTTTGTAGCAGAACCCGCTCATGTTTTGGAGCTCACTACCATAGCCCATCTCCCGAGAATCTCGCAACATCATCTCGTCGATTCGTGTTGCACCCTTTCCTTTTCAGACATGCTGAGTCTGGAGTATCCTATTACCAATCGGATCTGAATCTCAGGCAGATATGATGGTTGGAACATTCCCAACAGTTGCATTTTGTTCCCAGCTTGCACCCCATTATGCCAATTCTCCATGGGCTGCCCCTCTCAGTAACTGATGTCTAGGATCATCCTCAAAAGTGGACTTACCATGAGTCCCATCCATTTCTGATGATAAGCAAAATCATCCATTGCGTTGTCTTCAACAAGGTAGTCCACATCATCCATTCTAGTCCGGGTGTACCATTCCTTTACACTCCGCCAAACGATCGTTGTGAATTGCCTTAGGCTGGTATAAAGAGTTCCAATGATCTATGGATCAAAAGTAATTCTTTTTGCCACTTAAGGGAGTAGTTCTTCGAGTCACTTTTTCCCAAGGTGCCCGTTACGGAATCCTGGCAATTACTTCCTCGCCACCTTGACACCATCCACCATCTCTCTAAGCGTGGAATTGATGCCCACCAAATCAAACCTCGTTGTTTGTTCTTCCATCCCTCTCGATGTGTTTGTGTCTCAACTCGGGATGTTTCAACATCTCATTCCGTGAGTTGATCGTGAGTTGCCCGATCTTTAAGAAGATCAATTCCTGTAGAGCCTCCCCCTCTTTCCATTGTCGTGTTGGATGAAGATCTCGAAAGTAAAGACGTCAAGACCAAGATGATGGAATGAATCAACATCTTCGAGAAGGGCAAATGGATCATGAAGATTGTGATAGTTTTGTGACTTCCCCTTTCCTCTTACCTCACGTCTTGAATCTCGGGACGAGATTCTTGTTTAGTCGGGGTGAGCTGTCATAGCCCCAGATCGGCCTTGCTTGACTTTGCTTCCTCATCATGTCATCATGTTTAAATTTCTAAGAAACTTGAAATGGGGATTGCCTAAACCCTAGCATTAAAGGAATTCAAATAGGTTCAACTAAATTTTTTTTTCAGTGAATCCAAATGGCTTTAGAAAATGTTCATCATTTCTGGAAAAATGCTATAAACCATAACCAGAGGTGCTGCACACTTTTCATGACATATTTGGTCACTGGGTTAATTCATTACTTATTTGCATTTGGGCATTTAAATACTATAAAATAATTTAAATGCTCAAATAATCCCTAAACTGAAATGTTTCTTCGAGGATATATTTCCAACAGTGGTCATGAGCAGATTGCATGATTTTGGGATTGATTTAGTATTTTAATAAAGCCACAAAGCTGCAGAAAAATAGAAAGCGGAATTAAAAGAGAGAGAGAGAAACCTACAGCCCAAACTTACTCGGGCGCCCCACTGGCCCAGCTCCTCCAAATGCCCAGCCCACCGGGCAAGTGCAGGTCATCGCCTACCTCTGCCAATAGGCAGAGGAGGGACACGGCGCACGCGCCCGAGCTCGCCACGCCTCCTCCCTGCTCGCCTGCCTCACCGAGGCGCCTCGAAGCCCCTCCTCGGCGCCGCTCTGGACCCCCCGGCCCCTCTCCTCTCTCTCGAACGCTCTCCCCCTCCTCTACTCTCTCCCTGCACGCGCCCGAGCGGAGCTCGTCGCCGCCGACGCCGTTTGCCACAACCACCGTGCACCCCTCGCCTCGCCAATGCGCTCAAAGGCTCCGCCTAGTCCCTCTCCTCCCCCTCACCGAGCCACGCCCCGCCGGAAGCCCTGCAGCGTCGTCCTCAAGCTCATCTTCAACCTCCGGCCACCGGCAACCTCATCGTCGATTAGCCGCCGTTCGTGCTTCCTGAGCTCGCTGACCTTCCCTGCGTGATCCCCGTGAGCCCCTGAGCTTTTCCCCTCACCTCCCTCTCTCGCTAGCTTCCTCTAGCCACTGCCCCGCGAGCACCCGAAGCCGCCGTCCGCCATGGCTGGCGAGCTCCGTGCCCCCGAGCACCTCTGCCTCGCATAGTAGCTCCGACATGCTCCTGCTGCCCTTTAGGTGCTGCCTAGCACCTCCGTTCACTCGCCTACGAGCTGCAGCACCGCGCCCGCACTTAGCCGAGCTCCGGCCGCCTCTGCCGAGCTCATAGCCGTCGCCTCCGGCCACCACAGGCCCGGCTAGCACCACCTAACGACGCGCGCCGGCGAGGGCACTCCGACGCGCCTAGCCGCAGCTCGAATCGTGCCTCGTGGGCGATTCCGAGCCTCCTCCGGCGTCTGGTCATTGGGCGGCTAGACGCCGTGGATTAGCCCTGTTGACCAGGATTTGACCTTCAGGTCAGCGGCGTGTGAGCCCATACGCTAATTAAACCTAGGATTAGGAATAACTAAAATTAGTTAGTCTAATGACTCTGACCCGTGGGTCCCGCGCCACAGGTTTGACTTTGGTCAACTCTGTTGACTTGCTGACGTCACACAGGCGTCATGCTGACGAAGTAAAGTATTTCTGGAATTAAAATAAATTAGGAAATGATTTATAAATTTCAGAAAATACCCCAAACTTCTAAAAATCATATAAAATCAAGCATAACTCCAAATGAAATAATTTATATATGAAAAATGATCAGAAAATTATGAAGAATCTGTTTATGGCACTTTCATGCATGATTGAACAAGTTAACCTCACTGAATAGGATGAATCATGATTAGGGTAATTTATGAACTAGCATTTGGAGTTGGAGTTTAACCTTGTTTGAATTCCACTTCAATTAACTTCGCTTACTGCTGCATTAGGTCAATTCAGTTCCTTAACATGACATGCCATTCATTTGTTGTGCATTGCATTGATTGTGTTTCTTCTTATTTGTCGGTGGTTGTTCCCTCTCGATAGACGTGGTTTCGACGATGAGTTCGATGACACCGATGAAGAACTATATTTTCTTCAGAAGTGCCAGGCAAGCAAAACCCCCTTGTTCATTCCGATATAATCCCACTCTCTCGCTCCTGCTCTATTTTACTGCATTAGGACAACAACGACTCATGTGTTACTTGCTGCGGTAGCTGAACCCCTTTATCCTCTGCATGACCTGTCATTCCACAGTAAATAGATGAAACCCACTAGCATGAGTAGGAGTTGTTTGAGCCCTGATGTGCCTACTCATTCATGCTTGTTTGTCATGCCTGCTCTTTGCTTAGAGTTGAGTCAGGTCGATTCATCGGGAATGAATTGGAATGGTGTGTGAACATATCCTACTGTGTGTGAGCTAAGCGTGTGAACACGATTTGGTAAAGGTAGCGGTGAGAGGCCATGTAGGAGTACATGGTGGGTTGTCTCATTGCAGCCGTCCTCAGGAACTGAGTTCTGTGTTTCTGATCCATGAAACAATTACTACCACGCATTGGGCCCGAAACCAATGGACCCTCTCGGCTTCTTAACCACCCTTGTTCTCTGTCCAGGAGTTGCAACTAGTTTCTGGTGTTTGTAGGATATGTGTTGGAGGCCGTGCGTAGCGCTGACCCTAGGGGTGGGCTATGATGCGGTAGATACACTGTGGCCCGGTGTACCGTATGCCCGTTTGGTATCTCGGGAACCCTGCACACATCGTTCGGGGCCGTTAGTGGAAACCTCGGTCGGACTCCCTGCGGATGGAACCTGTCGTGGATTTGTCACGGCAGATCTCCTTAGTGTCAGGACTTAGTCGTGAGGCCAACGCATCTATGTGGTATCTTCAGAAGGGTTGAGCGGAATCGAGAGACGCAACACAAGACAAGGGTTTAGACAGCTTCGGGCCCCGGGAAACATCATCCGGTAAGAACCCTACATGCTGTTTGAGGTTAGGTCTCATTATCATCACGAGGGAGTCGCCGTAAACTGGCTCTCCTCTTTGTGTCTAGCCCTAAGATTGTTTATTCTTGCTTGTAGCTTCTCCCCCTTTGGGGAGCCCTGCCCCTCCTTATATATGTTGAAGGGGCGGGTTACATGTGGAGTCCTATTAGGATTAGGACTAGTCTATCTCTAATGCAAACCGAATACAAATCCTGGTCTTAACTCCTTGTAAGGTAAATATTCCTCATGCCTTTCCTCTTAAACCGGCCCACAATAGTTGAACCGACCTTCAAGAACCGCCAGACGGGCCACCGGGTCTTGTCGCTCCTCTGACCCGTCCGCCGGGTCACCAGTGAGTTACAACGTCCTGGCGGGTTGCTGGTAAATTGCCAAGTCTGGGCGGGTCACCAGATGAATATCGCCAAGTGCCAGCGGGACCTCAAATAAACCGCCAAGTCCGGCCAGGTTAACTTCCGGCCGGTTTACACCGCGGGGTATATCCCCGACATTAGCCCCCAAGTTTAACTTGGATTTATCCATGGTAAACTTATGCTGCAAAATAAACACCAGAACAAATTTGGCAGGTTGTGCTCCGGGTTAAGGATTCTTGTAGACCGCTTTGATCGTCCTTAAGTCCTTTTCATTTCCTCCTTCTAGAAAATCCGGGTCAATAACCAGCTTCATACTCAAATTGCTGATGTTGGCTTCTTATAGAAAAAATATTGTGAAGAATAATCCACTTGAGTCAGCTTCCAAAGCGCCGGTTTAAGAAATATTGGTCTTGAAATACTCATCTGATATTCAACCGGTTTGAAGATGCAGAACTTGCCGGTTTTATCATTGCCAAAGACTGTCGGGTTATAAAAACTTGATAATTTCGAGACATGATTGTTGCAGACACCGGTTCATGATTGTTGCCAACGCCGGTTCATGATTATTAATGACGCCGGGTTGCAGCCACAGGGTCATAATGATTGGTGACGCTGGGTCAACCTAGTTTGCTCAATCAGAAAATTTGACAATATTTCTTCGATAATAATATAATACCTGTAGCCCCCAAGTCTTTGAGCAGAACAAAGTGGTGGCTTAAGACTTTGCTTCAATATAAATACTGACA
Source organism: Aegilops longissima (assembly GCA_021605205.1). Classification (NCBI taxonomy): domain Eukaryota; kingdom Viridiplantae; phylum Streptophyta; class Magnoliopsida; order Poales; family Poaceae; genus Aegilops; species Aegilops longissima. Next base: position 577,838,955 of record CM038678.1, read on the forward strand.
CTTTCAAAGAAATCCATGTTGTTCATCCTAGTGACTAGTAAAAACTGAATACTCCATACTATGTAGCCCCCAAGTGCGGGTTGTCATGCTTGCAAACAACACAGGACTTGTAATTGTCTTATACTCATAAAAACTTCAACCAGCGTAGCCCCCAAGGGCCGGGTCATTATGCAATGATGTGTAGTCCCCAAGGGCCGGCTCAGTAAGATAATATTGAGCTGGGAATACTTCAATGAAAATAACATCATATGATGTAACCCCCATCATGGGACGTGAATCCACGTCCACAAGGTTAAGATCCTTGTGCTTTTACCAACTGAGCAGTGGACCTTTCAATATAATGAATAAAAAGCTTTGTACCTTCAACTGTTGATAGGAGCAATTGGTAGCCCCCAAGGGCCGACTCATTATAATGTGATGAGTCGGGTCTTCAATAATATGAGCAGAAAATTACTTTGCATTAGCCCCCAAGTGTCATGGTGCATGCTTGCAGCGACATGAGACTTGCATATTTGATGTAATCTCAACTTAAATAATGTAGCCTCCAAGTGCCGGGTCGTAAGCCTGCAGCGACTCGGGACTATTCCCTCCATTGTAGAATAAACCATACCCATTGATGAAATAATAGCCATTGCGCTAAAGCGACTTTGAAAACCTCAATCATAATATTGGTTATTAATAACCATAATAAAAATCTAGCCATGTTGGCTTTTCAAGATAATATAATCTGGTATGAAAAACCTTATTCATTCAATACCATAATGAAAATTCAGCCAAGTTTGGCTATTTGAATAATATAACCCAATGATTTATAAGCGCATGATTCCAATGGCGCAATCCAAATATGTACTGGTGACTTATAGTCCAAAGCCAGGCCGGGTTAACAAACACCGGATAATTTCTCATCATATACTGGCAACTTATCATCTTAAAGCCAGGCCAGTTTAATAAACACCGGATAATTTATCATCATGCTTTATTCAACCTGTCTCTGCATACAACAAGTTTAAAGTGTCCTGGCGGTTTACCACCAGACGGGTCATAATGCCCAACATATAACCCAGGTTTATAACCAAGGCTGTACTTAAGAATAATCAATGAAATATATCATACCTGTGACATTGAATCACATCATTGGTTTACCAACTTTTTTTAGTAAGGGTGATAACCCCAATCTTGAGTAATGATAACTCCTTTCATACTGTGTCGGTTTATGATAAAATCGTACCGGGTTGTGATAAACACCGGTTTAACCATATATAATACTGGCGACTCGTAGTCAAACCAGACCGGGCGGATAGTCTCCGGATTATGATTTGATCATGTACTGACAATTTGTAATTGAAAGTCAAGCTGGGTTAATGAACACCGGTTTACTCCATAATAAGATGGTAACGTAAAATCAAACCGGGCAGATAGTCTCTGGATTAGGATTTGACCGTGTTCCGCCAATTTATAATTGACAGTTTGAAACGGATTAACAATGTCGGTTTAAAAGCGCAACAAAAATCAAATAACAGTTATGAAAAAATATGGAAGCAAAGGCAATGATAAAACCATTTGCAAAAAGAGGCTTTACTGAGCCGATCAGATGGTGTTACCATGGTCGGACACGACCAAGCTCCCAATAAGGTGTAGCTATGGTTCAAGTCAGCCTGGTCCCCAACTGAAACCGTGGCATTATGCCGATCAAGTGGCGTGGTAATGGTTCGGGTTCGACCAAGCCCCCAAGTGACTCTATGGCCTTAGGCCGATCAAGAGGCGTGACTGGTTCAGACTTGACCATGTCCCCAAGTGATCTGGTGGCTTTCACCTATCAAAAGGTGTTGCATTGGTTCGGACACGACCAAGCCCCCAAGTGATGTTGTGGCACTAGGCCGATCAAGAGGCGTGGTGTCACGCCCAAGATGCGACCCTATCCTAAAGGAACTCGAAGGTCCCACCAAGGATAGAAGCGCATCTTGAAGACGCTTTTGCAAGGTGGATATCATTACATCAACATTACATAATAGTGGGGATACATACATAAGGCATACAATGCCACACGAATACAACATCACATCATATACAAGATCAACATCCGACTACGGATGAAACATAAACAGAAACTCAAACAATATCCACCTGCTAGCCCGGGCTGCCGACTGGAACCTATCCCCGATCGAAGAAGAAGCGGAAGAAGAACTCCAACACAAGCAAACATCGCTCTCGCGTCATGATCATCGCATAACCTGTACCTGCAACTGGTGGTGTAGTAATCTGTGAGCCACGAGGACTCAGCAATCCCATTACCATGGGTATCAAGACTAGCAAAGCTTAATTAGGAAAGGAAGGGATAAAGCGGTGAGGTTGCAGCAGCGACTAAGCATATATGGTGGCTAACATACGCAAATGAGAGCGAGGAGAGAAACAAAGGAACGGTCGTCAACTAGTAATGATCAAGAAGTGATCCTGAACTCCTACTTACGTCAGACATAACCCAGAAACCGTGTTCTCCTCTCGATCAACCCCGAAAAGAGACACTCACAGTTACGCTACGGTTGGTGTATTTTAGAAGAGTTTGCTTCAAGTTTACTACAACCGGATATTAACAAATTCCCATCTGCCACATAACCGCGGGCACGGCTTTCGAAAGTTCAAACCCTGCAGGGGTGTCCCAACTTAGCCCATGATAAGCTCTCGCGATCAACGAAGGATATTCCTTCTCCCCGGGAAGACCCGATCAGTCTCGGAATCCCGGCTACAAGACATTTCGACAGCAATAAAACAAGACCAGCAAAGCCGCCCGATGCGCCGACAATCCCGATAGGAGCTGCACATATCTCGTTCTCAGGGCAACACCGGATGAGACATCCTACGAGTAAAACCAAACCTCGAGTTGCCACGAGGGGGCCCCGCAGTCTACTCGGTTCGGGCCAGCACTTAGAGAAGCACTGGTCCGGGGGCTAAATAAAGATGACCCTTGGGTTGGCCGACCCAAGGGAAGGGTATAGGTGGTGGTGAGGCAAATGGTAAAACCAAGGTTGGGCCTTGCTGGAAAAGTCTTATTCAAAGCGAACTGTCAAGGGGGTCCCATAAATCACCCGACCGCGTTAGGGACGCAAAATCCGGGAACATAACACCGATATGACGGAAACTAGAGGCGGCAAGAGTGGAACAAAACACGGGCATAAGGCCGAGCCTTCCACCCTTTACCAAGTATATAGATGCATTAATTAAATAAGATATATTGTGATATCCCAACAGGTAAACATGTTCCAACAAGGAACAACATCTCCATGTTCAACAAGGAACAAACTCCATCTTCACCGCAACTAACAACGCTATAAGAGGGCTGAGCAAAGCGGTAACATAGCCAAGCAATGGTTTGCTAGGAAGGGTGCAAAAGGTTAGGGGCTGACATGGCAATTTGGGAGGCTTGAGCAGCAAGTGGTAGGTAACGCAGCATAGCGATAGAACGAAGCAACTAGCATAGCAATGATAGTAATGAGATCCAAGGTGACGGTCATCTTGCCTGGAATCCCGCTAGGAAGAAGAACGAGTCCATGAAGAAGACGAACGGAAGTAGTCGAAGCGAATCCTCACAATCGCAACATTACGGAACCGAGAAGCAACACCGAAAGAAACAAACAACATGGTAAATGCACAAGCATAAACATGGCATGATGCACAATCAAGCATGATGCATGTCCGGTTTAATGAGGCATGGCATGGCAATATGCAACAAACAATACTACCAATTAAGTGGAGCTCAATATGCAACGAGTTGCATATTGACAAAACACCACATGCAAATATTTAGTTTGATCTCGTTTAGGTACACAACAATATTAAATGTTGTTAAACATGGCAAGAGGTGGAGCATAATTAAACTAACTATTTAGGCAAGTTTAAATGAGGCCGGAAATAAGAAACAACAATTCCAGAAAATCCTCATGTGCAAATTTTAGATTCGGTACTGTTCTGCCCTATACACAATTTTAATGTTGTTAAACAGCAAAATAAAGTGGACCAAGTTAAACTAGGCATTTTTCCACCCCATTTACATATAAAGTTTATTAAGAACCGAGCTACGGTTATTTAGTTATGAAATAAATCATTTTAACATGACATATTAGCAAATTTAAATAAACAGCAAGAAACATTTTAACATGGGATGAAAATGACATATTATGAAACTAGATGAAATTCTAAGCATATTACATATATAAAGTTTTTACATATGATGCACAGATCATGAGTTATGATATGCATGAAGTGCAAGGGGGTTTCCGCAAATCTGTTAAATCACTGGATAATGGTTAAAATCGCTGGCAGGGAAAAAACACGCATCGGGCCGAATCTGCCTGGCCCAAAGTGCACAGGAGAGGTGGAGGGGTCTGCTCACCCTGGGCCAAGGCCCGGTCGGTGGAAGAGGCGCTGGGCCTGGGAGGCGCTAGGCCGGCCTGTCTGTGGCCCATGCGGGCGCTCGAGCTGGGCAGCTGGGCCTGGGCGCGCGATGGAGATGGGGCAGAGGAGGAGCTGGGTCTCGGTCAATGCGAGGGAGGCAGGGGCGCGCTGAAGCAGGCGAGCAGAGGCACGGCAAGGGACTTGGCGGGGCGACGAGGTAGCAGGCCGGCGGCGACGGCTGCTGCCGAAAGGGATCGAGGCGGCGGGACTCGACGGATCCGACGGCGGCGAAGATCCCTCCGCGAGGCAGGGACTCATCCTCGTCCTCGAGTGCTCGCAGAAGGAGGCGGCGGACACGGGATGCAGGGGAGCGGCGGCGGCGAACTTGGCGACAGGGACGACGCGGGGACGGCCAGGCGGCGGAGGGCAGCCGCGGATCTGGTCGGCAACGGGGTCGAGGAAGCCTCGGGCGCGGCGGTTCCCTGCTGTGGCAAGTCAGAGAGAGAGAGACATCAGGAAGAGGAGGGGAAGAAACGGGAAGGAGGAAGGGAGAAGAAGGGGCGTCGGTGCTCATCTCCGGTGAAGTTCCGGGTGACGAGGCAGGAGACGGACGCGCGAGAAGGAGCTCGGGCTCCTGGCCTGATGGATGAGGTCGCCGGCGGGCTGGGAAGACGAGCTCCGGCCGTAGCTGTCCCTGGTTGGGCTCGGGGACGCCATGGAGTTCCTACAAGTTTTATGGAGAAGAGAGACAGCATGTGAGAGAGGAACCCAGAGGGAACGAGAGAAGAAAGGAAAGAGAAGCAGCGAGCGGGTTCGGCCTGGTCGTGGATCGCCGGTGGAGCAGCTCGCTGGGGACGTCGGCAGACGAACTGGAGGGGCGGCGTGGGGCTTGAGCACCGGCTGTAGTGAAGATCGAGCACGAGGTGCTCGGGAGGATCGAGCGGGAGGAGCTCGGGGCCTCTAAAAGGGATTTGGTGGAGCGAGGGAGGAGATGGTTGGCTCGATCAGAAATCGAGGAGAGTCGGGCTGTGGTGGTGGCGATTGGATCTAGGAGGATCCCGATGAAGATACGGGAGAGAGTGGCGGCGGCGGCTAGGAGGAAGGATGGGACAGCTCTCCTAGATTTTAGGGTTGGTCAATATATATATCTCAGGGAGATTAGATTAGGGGCTAATTGGGCCCTCCGATTAAAATCGGACGGTCTCGGATAAATAGGTTAGGGAGTCCAAAAGAGAAAACGGAGATGTTTTATAGACGTTTGGGGATGATCTGAATCCAACGGTAACGATAGTCTGATCCGGGTTCGGGGAAGTTTCAGACACGCGCGCGACGGGTTTGGCAAAACGCCATGGAGACAAAAGGTTTTGATGAGCTTAGAAAAGAGAGAGAAGAGAGCGGTCCGGTTGATCTGAGAGGGGTCAACAGGGACAAGGAAGAAGCGGCAACTACGAGCGAATGCAAGCTTTATGAAAACAATGCCGATGCAATGCACATGATGCGATGAGAAGAAATGCAAGACAAAGAACACAAAGCAAAACAAAAGACAAAACCCAACCACGGAGAAAATAAAATAACACATCGCCGGAAATGGCAAGAGTCGGAGTTACGAATATGGAAAGTTGTATCCGGGGCGTTACACGTGGCTATGGTTCGGATACGACCAAGCCCCCAAGTGATCAATAATATAATAAGCCAATAAGGCATGATACCCACGTTTGAACCGCGCATCATGGCAGCAGGTCCTCTTTGGCACCCTTTAACTTTTTGCAAGAGATAAATCCTTCTTGAACCGGAATTTTGAACCGGATATTGAGAGCTTCAAAGCTTTGTGGGAGACATCTTTCCCTTGAACCGGATTGTAAACCGGAATCTTCATTTTCAGCCGGAAATTTTCTGATGGCATTTCAACTCGAACTTGCGAGAAGTGAATTCCTTTTTGAACTGGACATTTTTTAAACCGGATTTAAGAGCTTCAGAGCTTTGCAGGAGAACAGATTTCCCTTGAACCGGATTGTAACCCGGATATTTGAAAGCTTTAGTGAGACTGACTTTCCTTGAGCCGGATTTTAAACCGGAATCCTTTCTGATGACCCGAGACTTCTTCATTGAACTGGGATTTTGTAACTGTTATATGCTTTCTAAACCGGAAATTTTCATCCATATGGTAATAGCCTCCGGGACCGGGTTATCTTTCCCTCCAACATCCTGGGGTTCTTGACTTACCTGAAAACCGGCAACATTTGCTGAGTCATATTACTGTAGCCCCCGAGTCTCAAGGTGACTCGAGGAGTTGACTTGAGATTCTCCATATTTGACCGTGATATAAACCGGCATAACTTGTATATCATTGGTGTTGATAGCACGATGTGAATCCACAGAAGGTCGAGGTGACTGCGTCGGGTTATAAATGATCCCGTATGAGCCGTGTCAGCAACTCGGCCAATGGTTCCTTCCAACTGATGATTGAAGTTTAACCAAACTGTAGTGGCGGCGACTTGTGCGCCTGCCCATTGAGCCACCTAGTGCAGACGGCGGTTGATAGTATATGATAAATTGCCTCCAATTTGTTGAAACAAATCCGGGCTACCCAAGCTGTGACTTGCTCATACTTAATAAACAGCTCACGCAGACAGGTGCGGCCCGGTATGTTGATGTAGACCAAGCCGCAAGAGACGAACGGAAAAGACGACCGTAGTATCAGAGGCGGCACTGACAGATGAGTCGGCCGTGGCGTTGTAAACCGGCGTGGGCGAGAGTCGGCCGCAGTGTTGTAAATCGGCGCAGACGGGTGAGCATCGTCGGTGTTGTAAACCGACACAGACGGGTGAGCCGGCGCCGGTGTTGTAAACCGGTGCGGACGAGAAAGCCGGCCGCGGCATTGTAAGCCGGCGCGAACGGGCGAGTCGGCCGTATGTTGATGTAGACCGGACTGCCGAGGCCGTGGCTTGCACATACATTCATAGATCATTACGGCGGGTCCGATGCATGGTATCCTTTATATGACCATCGCTCTTGTAATGCACATTTGCCCTGCACCCCAAAAAATATCGCAAGCCAGAGTAATTGCTCTTTTAAAGAAAGCAATATATAATATGAAAATATACTAGATGGATTTCACCTGATACGTTAGGCCAGTTAATATGCACCGCGGGGTTGATGATCACCATGGTGAAGCTGAAATCGATCATGGCCGAGTCAGCCGCGGCAGCAAGGCAGATGAACCGGCCGTGGCAATGTAAACCGGTGCAGACGAGTAAGTTGTCCTCCGCGTTGTAAACCGGTGCAGACGCGTGAACCGGCCGTCCGTTCATCGGGTAATGTGACACAGAGGAAAACGCCGTTGTAAAACGTTGCCAGTGTGTGCTCTATACCCGCAGTATAACAATAATTTTTCCTGTATATAAAAACACCAATAGGAAAGTGTAATAGTGCTCAGAAGAATTAAAATGTACTTTTAAATATGTAGGAGGGATAACACCTGATTTGTCTCGATGATAGACGGAGTCATACATTTCGTCCGTAGATCACCTCCAATAATTTCAACAGTGATTCATCTGTGCTCTCTTTTTATTGCAACGAGGTATTCGTGGCAACGGCCGCTGGGAGTTGCCGACTCAAGCAGCAACAGTGGTGATTTAAGACTTGCGGCGCGGCCGGAGATGGAGGCTGGCTGCATAGGTCAGGTTTTCGTGGAGTAGCAGCAGGACAACTCGAGGCGCGGCTCAGCAGTGACCACGGGCGGCTCAAGGCGGAACATCTGCATGCTACTCTGGCTGCTCAAAGAATGGATATGGATAGCCGGAATGAGCTGCGGCAACGGCGGCTCACGATGCCCACAATTTTGGCAATGGTTCAACATCTAGCACCATGTTGACTTGATATGATAACTTGATAGATCAGCGGATGCAGTGCTCACCAATCATTGAAATATTTATAAACTATAATACTCTAGTAGTACTACCTCTACGTAAGCAGGGGAGTACTAGTTGGAGTATGTAGCAGTACTTCCAGTAAATGAACTCTTTTCTTGGCTTTCACGCGAAGGGAATCACACAAGCACCACAAATTGATTCCTTGGGATTTGTAGCATGTCCAATCAGCAAGAGAGATTACAGTGGAAACCGTTTCGGCGATTGTGAGATCTGATGGCCTTTGCAGCAAAAGTTAATCCGTTTTGAGGGCAGCTCAGCCAGGACGCGACAGTAGCCAGTGACAAGGCAGCTAGGGCCGGCTCATGGAGAAGCCGGCAAGGCGGTTCGTGGAGGCACAGCGACACGTTGGAGGACGAGGCCGTGGGCGACTCATTGTAGGACGAGGAAGGAGGAGTAAGGTGCCGGCGGTTTGTGGCGCGGCCAGCAAGGGCGACTCTCTGCAGATGTTCGACGGGACGGCGACCCACAGGCTGGGGCGGTACGAGGCCGAGATGACAGCAGGCGACGCGAGTCCGGGCTCGAGGGCTCGGGGCCGAGGCGCCTCGACATGGGCGTGCAGGAGCCGGAGCCAACGAGGGGCTTAGCAACTCTGGTGGCGCGGCAGCGGCCTGAACCTTGGTCAGGGCAGAAGTGGAACAGGACGGCTGAACGGGGCGTCTCCCACGGCGGCGAGGGAGGCCGACCGCAGGCGGAGCAGCACGAGGCCCAGGCGGCGGGGCATTGCAGCAGTAGCGGGTCGACTCGGGGGCAGCCGGTGGACTGAGGCCACACCCGTGTCCACAACGGCCAAGGAGAAACGGGTCTGGTCAGCGCAAGTTTGGAGACGGCTCGGAGTCGTCACGCGCGAGACTGAAAACGGCTAGGAGATCAAATCCTCCTCCGAACTGCCGTTGGTTTGACTTTTCCTCGTGCTAATGGATCAATGGATGAGTCACTTTTGCCTTCACGTCTGGAACCAGTAGCTATGGCTGATGGAGTAGCAGCAATGTCACGACCGATCAATTTCTTGGGAGTTGCAGCGAACATGAACACAAATATCGGGTGACGCCTTCAATTGGAAAAAACAGGCTGCAGTGATTTGTACAGCTAGTAATCGGAGTCTCGGACACACAGCGGAATCTTCAAATTTGATCTCGTCAGCCAGCAACCTTTACAGGGCGGCGTAGCAGCAAAGATCAATCCTCGGTTGACCTCGAAGTAGAAAACACCGTAAATAAATTGTCTCGGACTCGGCATACCCAAACGCCGGCGGACAGATCGCGTGCCAGAGAAACAGCACAGCGTGTAACATGGTTGATGTGAAATTTTCCATGCCGGCTTTTTGTCGAACCGGAAATTGCAAACTTCTCAAACCCTAGAAAAGATCCCTCTAAGAACTCAACACCACCGTGCTAAGCCCCACGGTGGGCGCCAACTGTCGTGGATTTGTCACGGCAGATGTCCTTAGTGTCAGGACTTAGTCGTGAGGCCAACGCATCTATGTGGTATCTTGAGAGGGGTTGAGCGGAATCGAGAGACGCAACACAAGACAAGGGTTTAGACAGCTTCGGGCCCCGGGAAACATCATCCGGTAAGAACCCTACATGTTGTTTGAGGTTAGGTCTCATTATCATCACGAGGGAGTCGCCGTAAACCGGCTCTCCTCTTTGTTTCTAGCCCTAAGATTGTTTCTTCTTGCTTGTAGCTTCTCCCCCTTTGGGGAGCCCTGCCCCTCCTTATATATGTTGAAGGGGCGGGTTACATGTGGAGTCCTATTAGGATTAGGACTAGTCTATCTCTAATGCAAACCGGATACAAATCCTGGTCTTAACTCCTTGTAAGGTAAATATTCCTCATGCCTTTCCTCTTAAACCGGCCCACAATAGTTGAACCGGCCTTCAAGAACCGCCAGAGAGGCCACCGGGTCTTGTCGCTCCTCTGACCCGTCCGCCGGGTCACCAGTGAGTTACAACGTCTGGCAAAGTTGCTTTGGTAAATTGCCAAGTCCGGGCGGGTCACCGATGAATATCGCCAAGTGCCGCGGGACCTCAAATAAACCGCCAAGTCCGGCGGGTTAACTTCCGGCGGTTTACACCATGAGGTATATCCCCGATGAACCGAATAGGCGATAAACCTGGACTAGGGACTTGAGTGTTTAGGTAGGCCGTGGGCGACACCCACGTTGGGCTTCCGCTGAAGGTTGCCGAGTACATGTCGTGTAAACGGCGGTAAGTGGTGAGAGTGTGTGAAGAAGTACACCCTGCGGGGTTAATATGATCTATTCGAATAGCCGTGTCCGCATGAAAAGGACTTCGGGTTGCCTATATCAGTTCATAGACAAGTGAAAGTGGATACTCTAAAATGTGCAAGATAAGCGTGAGTGCTATGGATGGCGTTTTCGTAGGAAGACGGGATCGGGTCCATAGTAGTGTATTGATATGGTGAATATGTGGACTTGTGTGCGCCACCTCAAAAGAGTTGCTTGCAGTCGTAGTTCAGGATAGCCACCGAGTCAAAGCTGGCTTGCTGCGGTCAAACTCCACCACCCCTTTGTTGATAATGATGCATATGTAGTTAGTTCGATGTAAGTCTTGCTGAGTACGTTTGTACTCACGCTTGCTTATTTTATGTTTTGCGAGAGACGTCGGTCTCGCTAGTAGTCCGTTGGACTTGACGCTTAGCTTGTTACCTCAGCTACGATCTTATGCCCTCGGCGGGATCTCGGTAGATAGTCGAGCCGCAGCCTTTTTCGCTTTATAGTTGTGCGTACTCGAGACATGTTTAGCTTCCGCTTGTGCTTTGACTTGTATGCTCGAGTGTTGGGTCATGAGACCCATGTTTGTAATATCTCGCTCCTCGGAGCCTAATGAATAAATATTTGAGTCGTAGAGTTATGTTGTGATGCCATGTTGTATTTACACATATTGAGCATATTGTGTGTATGTTTGAAATGCTTGGTATGTGTGGGATCCGACAATCTAGTTGTTTATCCTTGGCAGCCTCTCATATGGGGAAATGTAGTCTAGTGCTTCCTGAGCGATGGTAGTCCGCTACAGCCCGGTTCACCGGAGTCCTGCTAGCCCAGCACTACTGCTTGGACACTTGACTGGCCGGCATGTGTTTCACTTTGTTCCTATGTTTGTCCCTTCGAGGAAATGTCACGCGGTGATATTCGGATTCCTGCCTAGCCTGCTACAGCCCGGGATACCGGAGTCCTGTTAGCCTAGAGCTACAGCCTGAATTCATACGTTGATGACCGACTTGCTCGATGTGATTCATGTATGCCTGTCCCCATGGGTTAGTACCGCTTTGGGTTCACGACTAGCCATGTCGGCCCGGGTTCTCTGTCATATGGATGCTAGCGACACTATCGTATACGTGAGCCAAAAGGCGCAAACGGTCCCGGGCCATGGTAAGGCGACACCCGTGGGAATACCGTGCGTGAGGCCGCAAAGTGATATGAGGTGTTAACGGCTAGGTCGATATGACGTGGAATCAGGGTCCTGACACTTAGCAAGCATTTTACGAAAAGCACCATGAATAAAAATGTGAACCACCATCAGTCATTAAGTATCTATGGACTCAAAACCTCGGGAAAATAACTTCTTTAAGCATCTTAATAGAGGTGTTATGATCAGCACTACTAGTTGGAATAGCTTCTACCCACTTAGTAACGTAATCAACAGCAACTAAAATATGTGTATACCCATTAGAGGAAGGAAACGGTCCCATATAATCAAAGCCCCAAACATCAAATGGTTCAATAACAAGTGAATAGTTCATAGGAATTTATTGACGTCTACTAATATTACCAATTCTTTGACATTCATCATAAGACAATACAAACTTACGGGCATCTTTGAAGAGAGTAGGCCAATAAAAACCGGATTGCAATACCTTGTGTGCAGTTCTACCTCCGGCGTGGTGTCCCCCATATGCCTCGGAGTGACACTTGCGTAGGATCAGCTCCTGTTCATGCTCAGGTACACAACGTCTAATAACACCATCTACTCCTTCTTTATAAAGGTGTGGGTCATCCCAGAAGTAATGTCTTAAATCATAGAAAAACTTTTTCTTTTGCTGGTATGTGAAACTAGGTGGTATAAATTTATCAACAATGTAATTAGCATAATCAGCATACCATGGAGCAGTATGAGAAGCATTTATGACAGCCAATTGTTCATCAGGAAAGCTATCATCAATAGATAGTGGGTCATCAAGAACATTCTCTAACCTAGACAAGTTGTCTGCAACGGGGTTCTCAGCTCCCTTTCTATCAATAATATGAAAATCAAATTCTTGTAGCAAGAGAACCCATCTAATAAGTCTAGGTTTAGCATCTTCCTTTTCCATAAGATATTTAATAGCAGCATGATCAGTGTGAACAGTTACTTTAGAATCAACAATATAAGGTCTAAATTTATCACAAGCAAATACAACCGCTAAAAATTCTTTTTCAGTAGTAGCATAATTTCTCTGGGAACTGTCTAGAGTTTTACTAGCATATTGAATAACATTTAATTTCTTATCAACTCTTTGTCCTAGAACAGCACCTACAGCATAATCACTAGCATCACACATAATTTCAAAGGGTAAATTCCAATCAGCTGGGTGAACAATAGGTGTAGAAATCAAGGCTTTCTTAAGTATTTCAAATGCTTCTACACAATCATCATCAAAGACAAAAGAAACATCTTTTTGTAAGAGATTAGTAAGAGGCCTAGAATTTTTTTAGAAGTCTTTAATGAACCTCCTATAAAAACCGGCATGACCAAGGAAACTTCTTATACCTTTAATTTCCTTAGGACACGTCATCTTTTCAATAGCATCAACTTTAGCTTTATCAACTTCAATACCTCTTTCAGAAATTTTATGCCCCAAGACAATGCCTTCATTAACCATAAAGTGGCACTTCTCCCAATTCAAGACAAGATTAGTTTCTTCACATATCTGCAAAACTCGTTCAAGGTTGCTTAAGCAATCATCAAAAGAAGTTCCATACACAGAGAAATCGTTCATGAAAACCTCAACAATCTTTTCACAAAAGTCATAGAATATAGCAGTCATACATCTTTGAAAGGTAGCAGGTGCATTACATAAACCAAAAGGCATAAGTCTATAAGCAAAGGTACCGAAAGGGCAAGTAAAAGTTGTGTTTTCCTGATCCTCTTTTGATACAGGTATTTGAGAGAAACCAGAATAACCGTATAGAAAGCAAAAATGTGTATGTTTGGATAATCTTTCTAGCATTTCATCAATAAAAGGTAAAGGGTAATGATCTTTTCTAGTAGCTTTATTTAATTTGCGGAAATCATTCTATAACCTGTAACAATTCTTTGTGGGATCAATTCATCTTTATCATTAGGAACAACAGTAATACCTCCCTTCTTAAGGACACAATGGACATGACTTACCCACTGACTATCAGCAACAGGATAAATCATACCTGCCTCCAGAAGCTTTAGTATTTCATTCCTTACCACTTCTTTCATCTTAGGATTTAACCGTAGTTGGTGATCAACAACCGGTTTAGCGTCTTTCTCCAATTTTATTTTGTGCTGGCATAGAGTGGGACTAATGCCCTTAAGATCATCAAGAGTATTGTAACGCCCTCGATGCGTCTATATCTCCCACGTGTCGAAGCACGACTTAGAGGCATAACCGCATTGAAAGCAATGTCGCAAGTGAGGTAATCTTCACACAACCCATGTAATACATAAGGGAAAGAGATACATAGTTGGCTTACGATTGCCACTTCACACAATACATAAATAAACATCCATCATTCAGATTACACTCAAGGTCCGACTACGGAACCAAAATAAAGAAGACTACCCCAAATGCTACAGATCCCGATCGTCCCAAGCTGGCTCCACTATCGATCATCAGGAAAAACACATAGTAACGACCACGTTCCTCGTCGAACTCCCACTTGAGCTCGGTTCGCCACCTGACCGCATCGTCGGCACTCGCAACTGTTTTGGTAGAATCTGTGAGTCACGGGGGCTCAGCAATCTCACACCCGCGAGATCAAGACTATTTAAGCTTATAGGAAGGACAGAGTTGTGAGGTGGAGCTGCAGCAAGCGACTAGCATATATGGTGCCTACATTCGCAAAAGAGAGCGAGAAAAGAAGCAAGGCACGATCGTGAAGCTAGTAGCGATCAAGAAGTGATCCTGAACTACTTACGTCAAGCATAACTCCAACACCGTGTTCACTTCCCGGACTCCGCCGAGAAGAGACCATCACGGTTACACACGTGGTTGATGTGTATTAATTAAGGTCAACTTCGGGTTTTCTACAACCGGACATTAACAAATTCCCATCTGCCTCGTAACTGCGGGCACGGCTTTCGAAAGATAATACCCTGCAGGGGTGTCCCAACTTAGCCCATTATAAGCTCTCACGGTCAACGAAGGATATTCCTTCTACCGGGAAGACCCGATCAGTCTCGGAATCCCGGACTACAAGACATTTCGACAGCAATTAAACAAGACCAGCAAAGCCGCCTGAATGTGCCGACAAATCCCGATAGGAGCTGCACATATCTCGTTCTCAGGGCACACCGGATGAGCAGTACGTACGGCAACCGAGGATACCCCAAGTTGCCTCAGGGCGGCACCGCAAGTGGCTCTAGTTTGGACCAACGCTCAGAGGAGCATTGGCCCGGGGGGTTAAATAAAGATGACCCTCGGGCTCGCGAAAACCCGGGGGAAAAAGGCTTAGGTGGCAAATGGTAAAACCAATGTTGGGCCTTGCTGGAGGAGTCTTATTAAAAGCGACTGTCAAGGGGGTCCCATAAATCACCCAACCGTGTAAGGAACGCGAAATCAAGGAACATAACACCGGTATGACGGAAACTAGGGCGGCAAGAGTGGAACAAAACACCAGGCATAAGGCCGAGCCTTCCACCCTTTACCAAGTATATAGATGCATTAATTATAGAAGATATATATTGTGATATCCCAACAAGTAAACATGTTCCAACAAGGAACAAAATCTCCATGTTCCAACAAGGAACAAACTTCATCTTCACCTGCAACTAGCAACGCTATAAGAGGGGCTGAGCAAAGCGGTAACATAGCCAATCAACGGTTTGCTAGGAAAAGGATGGTTAGAGGTTTGACATGGAAATATGGGTGGCATGATATAGCAAGCGGTAGGCATCGTAGCATAGGCATAGCAAAAGAGCGAGCATCTGGCAAGCAAAGATAGAAGTGATTTCGAGGGTATGGTCATCTTGCCTGCAAAGTTCTCAGAGTTGTCGAAAGCTTGATCCTCGTAAGCGTTCTCAACAGGTTCCTCGTTCACGTACTCGTCTCCCGGCTCTACCCAAAGCAAGAACACAAACAATGGAACCACAATAAATCACGGTGCAATGCACAAGCAACATGATGCAATACATGGCATGATATGCGAGATGTGATATGCAATGCGTATGCGTGCTCCGGAAGGAAAATGATGAACGAGGCATCAACTTGGCAAACCAAGTATGCCGCTGGAAAGGTGAGATGATTTTGGTTGAAATCGATATAAAGATCACCGGAATCGGATGCACGGTTTGCAAATGACAAGCAAAACAAGAATGGCACGAATCTGCCATTAACAGCATGATACCACTTAGCAAGCAACAAGAAATTAAGCTACTGCGCCCAAACGTACCAACAAAGCATATGGCAGTGATCTAATCAAGATGCTTGACAAAAGATGAACACTGAGCTACGGCTAAAACACACCATAACAGGTCCAAACAAGCATGGCAAAAGTGCAAAATATATCAGCTCCACAGACTTGGGGAAAATACTGAACATGGCAGAATCAGCATCAGGAAGCAATGTTCAGAGCAAGCAAACGACATGCTACAGGAACTTATAATAGAAAAACAAGTAATGGCATGAATCTACTCAAATCATAGAACAAAAGTCCCTTACTGACCATGAGCCAAAAGGGATCAGAAAATGCAATACCACCCATGTCAATATAGCAAGTTTCGTTAACAGATTCAGCAACAGGGCATGACAAAAACAGATAACAAGTAGGCATGTTTAAGAGCTCGATGCACTCACTACAGAGCATTTCATGATAAACTAAGCATACATCCATCAAGAAGACATGGCATGGAAGCTATACATGGCAAGAACAACATCATAGCATACACGGATCAACTACAACAACCTTGGCAAAATTGAATAACATGTAAACAATCTGCCAGGAAACATTTTATAGCAAAAGTAGAGCTCGATTGACTCAAGCTATGGCACTCCATAATTGCAAACAAGGGCAAGGATGGATGGATCATAACCATATGTTCAAAACATCCTTACTGAAGTATCTCAAAATATGCATGGATCTCTCGGTAGCATCAAGTTAACATGGCATAAAAATATCAGCAAAACAGGGGCTGAAATCAGCAACATCATGAAGCCTAGTTTGCATGCTTGTGCTAGTGACCACAGAGATCACAAAAATACATGGCATACACCCATGTAAAGATGGCATGGCATATTACAAAACACATGTAGGACTCAAGATCATAGGGTGCACACATCAATCATGGCAAAAATGACAAAAGTGCATCTTCTGATAAGAATCTGAAACTAACATCACATAGCCCTCTTCTAACAGCATTTCGGGCGTCAAGATGAGCTCAAATGAAAATGATGCAGTGAGATGAAATGATCTACTCATCGAGGAGAACAATTCGGTATGCTACACGCCCAAAAGGGAGCCACGAGTGCAAAGTTATGGCATGATGAAAATGCAACAAAATAATCACAGGTAAAAGACTTAGACGAAAATCGGGGGGAGAAGTCAACCCTCTCGGTGGATCTGGATCCAGAGCGCGCGCGAACCGAGGCGGGGCCGGCGGCGGCTCGCCGGAGAGGAGGAAGGAGGGACCGGTGACGAGGCCCGGGGCAGGAGGAGGAGGGGGGCCGGCCGGGCGCGGAGGCCGGGAGGCGCCGGCGAGCGGCGGGCGGCGGCGGGCGGGCGGCGCGGCCGGTGGCGCGGGCGGCGACCTCGGTGGTGGCGTGGCGACGGCGGCGGCGCAGGGCCTTGGCGCGCACGGGCCGAAGCGCGGGGTCGCGCGGGCGATTTAACAGGCTCGGGGCCTCCATGGAGCCGCGGGCGGCGGCGACGGCGATGTGGGCGCGCATACGTGGCCTTGTGATTGGCTGGGCGGCGGCGGGCGGACGTGTCCGGCTCGCCGGACGTGTCCGGCGGCGGCGGAGGAGCGGGCTAGGGTTTGGGGATCCGGAAAAGTCGGGGGAGTGCACATATTTATAGGTAGAGGGAGCTAGGAGACTCCAAATGGGGTGCGGTTTTCGCCCACACGATCGTGATCGAACGGCGATGGACATGGAAGGGAGCTAGATGGGTTATTGGGCTGTTTTGGAGGGGTGTTGGGCTGCAACTTAAAAGAGGCCTTTGCGAGAGTGCGGTTAACCGTTGGAGTACCAAACGAGCTCCAAATGACCCGAAACTTGACAGGTGGTCTACCGGTGGTGTACCAAGGCCACTTGACAAACCTCGGTCCATTCCGAGAAAGTTTAGTACCCGCTCACGGAAAAATGTAAAAGGGGACGCCGGGGAACATACGAGTGCCGGATTGCAAAACGGACAACGGGGAAAATGCTCGGATGCATGAGACGAACACGTATGCAAATGAGATGCACATGATGACATGATGTGAAATGCGTGACATGGACAAAATGCAAAACGAAAGACAAAAACCCAACCACGGAGGGAATATCATATCGCAATGCCGAAAATGGCAAGAGTTGGAGTTACAAATATGGAAAGTTACATCCGGGGTGTTACAACACTCCACCACTACAAGAGGATCTCGTCCCGAGATCTAGGACTGAAAGAACTCCGGATATTCGAACGGAGGTGATCCTCGCGCCCCGGTGGCTTCTCGGTCGGAATGGTGTGACCACTTCACTTTCAGGAATTTGATTGACTTGTTGCGAGTCTTGCGCTCGGTTTCTTCAAGAATAGCAACGGGTGCTCATGATAAGAGATCTTCTTGGAGGTCAATTTCTTGAAGTTGATAGTGCGTTCAGAGTGTTGAAGCACTTGCGAAGCTGTGACACGTGAAACACATCGTGCACATTCGAAGTTGGACGGAAGCTCAAGTTGATAGGCGAGATCGCCTCTTTTGCCAATGATCTTGAAAGGACCCACGTATCTAGGGGCAAGCTTCCTTTGATACCGGGCGACGAGTGCCTTTCATTGAGAGACGCGGAGGTAGACATGGTCTCCGATTTCAAAAGCCACATCACGGTGCTTGTCATCATAATAGCTCTTCCGCGCGATTGAGCGGCTTTGAGATTCTCACGAATGAGTTTGCACATTTCTTGACTTCGTGATCAAGTCGTTGCCAAGAAGTTGGCGTTCACCTGTCTCGGACCAATTGAGAGGAGTACGGCACTTTTCGCCATAGAGAATTTCGAATGGGGCCTTGCCGAACTTGCTTGGAAGCTGTTGTTGTAGGAGAACTCGGCATATGGAAGACAATCTTCCCACTTCATACCGAAGGAAATGACACAAGCCCTGAGCATATCTTCAAGGATTTGATTTGACTCGCTCGACTTGGCCACTTGTTTGAGGATGGAAAGTTGTGCTGAAACGAATGTTGGTGCCCATGGCCTTCTGAAAAGAATCCCAAAACTTTGAGCTAAAGATGCTGCCACGGTCTGAAGAGATCAATTGTGGAATGCCGTGCAAGGAGACAATCCTGGATGTGTAAAGTTCTGCCAACTGAGCTGCTGTGATAGATTCTTTGATAGGGAGAAAATGAGCCACTTTAGTAAGCTTGTCAATGACAACGAAGATAGCATCATTTCCATGCTTGGACTTAGGAAAACCAGTCATGAAGTCCATTTCGATATGATCAAACTTCCATTCTGGAATAGCAAGAGGTTGGAGGAGACCAGCTGGTCTTTGGTGTTCTGCTTCCACTCTTCTGCAGACATCACACTCATTCACGAATTGAGCAATTTCTCGCTTCATTCGAGTCCACCAATATGACTGCTTGAGGTCATGGTACATCTTCGTACTTCCAGGATGAATGGATAGAAGGGAATTGTGTGCCTCGTTCATAATGACTTTACGTAGATCACCCTTAGGAACCACAATCCGGTCCTCAAAGAAAAGAGTATCTTTGTCATCAATGTGGAAGCACTTGTATTTGGAAATGCCCTTGTCGATACCACGTTTCACCTTTTTCACCATGGTATCCAGGAGTTGAGCCTCACGAATCTGATCTTCCAAAGTAGGAGAGACTATGAGGTTGGCAAGAAAACCTTGAGGAACAACTTGAAGATTCAGCTTGCGGAAAGCTTCACATAGATCCGGTTGGAAGGGCTTGAGGATTAAACTGTTGCAGTAAGCCTTCCTGCTCAAAGCATCTGCAATGACATTCGCCTTGCCCGGAATATATTCAATACTTGGGTTGTACTCCTGAATCATTTCGACCCATCGAGTTTTCCTGAGGTTGAGGTTGGGTTGAGTGAAGATATACTTGAGACTCTTGTGATCGGTGAAAATGTCCACTTTCCTTCCAAACAAGAGATGTCTCCATGTTATCAATGCATGGACAACTGCCGCCAACTCAAGATCGTGAGTGGGGTAGTTCTTTTCGTTGGGCTTCAGCTGACGAGAGGTATAGGCCACAACTCTCTTCTCTTGCATTAACACAGCACCGAGACCTTGAAGAGAAGCATCACAAAAAACTTGAATGGCTTGGATTCATCGGGAGGAGTTAAGGCAGAGCTGTGACGAGTTTCTCTTTGAGAGTATTGAAAGCAACGCCACACTCGGGAGACCGGACATACTTCACATGCTTCGGAGGAGGTTGGAAAGAGGCTTTGCAATCTTAGAGAAGTTCTCAACGAATCTTGACAATAGCTTGCAAGACCAAGAAAACTGCGAAGCTGCTTGACATTCGAGGAGGTTCCCAATTCTGGCTGCAGACACCTTCTCGGGATTAATAGCGATGCCCTTGGCGGAGATGATGTGACCAAGATAAAGCACTTCATCAAGCCAAAACTCACATTTGGAAAACTTCGCATAGAATTGATGCTCTCTGAGCTTGTCTAGCACCAATCGCAAATGTTTGGCATGATCCTTCTTATTCTTGGAGAAGACCAAAATATCATCAAGATAGACCAAGACGAATTCATTGGTGTAGGGGTTGAAGATGAAGTTCATCATTCAAGAGAATGTTGGAGGAGCATTGACAAGGCCGAAAGACATGACAGTATATTCATAAGAACCAAAGCTTGTTCTGAATGCTGTCTTGGGAATATTTTGTTCACGAATGCGAATCTGATGATAACCCATACGAAGGTCAAGCTTGGAGAACACTTTAGCACCTTTGAGTTGCTCGAAAATCTCATTGATGTTGGGAAGTGGATACTTGTTCTTGATTGTCTTCTTATTCAATGGACGGTAATCGACGCAAAGTCAGTCCGTGCCATCCTTCTTCGGACAAAAGAACACCACAACCCCAAGGAGATGAACTCGGTCCGATCAAACCAGACGCTCTTGTTCATCGAGCTGCTTCTTCAATTCCTTCAGCTCATTAGGTCCAAGCTTGTATGGACGCTTGCAAACGGGTTCGATGCTGTGCTCAAGATCGATAACGGATTCAAGCGGCGGTGAGGAGGCACTCTGGAAGCTCTTCGGAAAGACATCTTGGTACTCACAAACGATGGAATCGAGAGATAGCATCCAACTCGCCCTTCTCATTGAGAGAAAACAACCGAATGGTTTCATCACGAGCGGCATAGATGATCACATCATTAGAAGAGTGAGTCAATTGAATTTCCCTGGCAGCACAATCAAGCTGAGCTTTGTGCTGAGAAAGCCAGTCCATCCCGAGAATAAGATCAATATCCGAGTTACCAAGGACAATTGGTTTAGCCAGAAATCTGTAGTCGCCCATCTTGATACCGACCTTCGGAACCAAAACTCGAGAAGTTATTTGCTTACCCGGGGACACAATCTTCAACGGAATAGGAATATTTTCCGTCACAAACTCATGCTTGGCAACAAAAGGTCTCGAAATGAACGAAAGTGATGCACCAGTATCAAATAAGACTTTTGCAGGAATATCATTAACTGAGAGATTACCCATTATCAAGTCAGTAGATTCCTCCGCTTGAGCTGCATTCATCATGTTCACCTTGGCATGCTTTGGATTATGCTTGACCACTGCATTGCTGGAAGATCTCACAGGAGGAGGAGGCGGAAGGCGCCTTTGGTTGAAGCACTTGTTCGCATAGTGACCTTTCTGCGACATTTGTTGCAAGTCACCTCGAGAGCGGACGGTGATAAGGAGCATTTGACCTTGGAGCTTGAGAATTTGACTTGTTGTGATAGCCTGGGTTGGGTGGGTGGGAAGATCCACGACCACTGAGTTCTTCTGGCGATAAGGTGACGGAACGGAGGAGGAGGAAGGTAAAACTTCTGCTGCTTAGCTGCCACTTGAGAGGAAGAAGAAGACTGAACTGCATCCCCGATTCTCTTCTTAGAAGCCTCACATTTGAGCTGGGCAGCTTCTTCAGTGCCATGTTGTAGAATTCATCATACTTTTCGGCTCAAAAAGCACGAGAGCTAATTGCAGATCTTCTCTGAGGCCACCTCTGAATTGATAGATCATACTCTTTTCATCGTGGACGCCTTGCTTAGCGAAGAAGCGAGTTCTGGAACTGGATATTGTATTGATACACGACATGTTGCCTTGCTTGAGATTGCGAACTCCTCACGCTTGCTCTCAACAACACTTTTCGAATGTGGTGAGCTCTGAAATCTCGCGGAACTCATCCTGTAATCACACGACCTCCTCTGGAATCTTTGTATTCTTTGGTACCACTCAGCAGCTTGGTCCTTGAGTTGAAACGAAGCAAAACTGACAAAGTCCTCGTGTCCGACATTGCTACATTCAAAATGTTTGCAGATGTCCACAAGCCAATCGTCGGCGTCTGTGGCCTCGCTACGTAAACCGAAAGACTTCGCTGATTAGCGAGGAACTGATTGAGGGTAGCAAAGTGCGGCTGGTTGTTGCCTTGGCCTTGATTTTCTTGGTTGCCTTGCCCTTGGGTGCGCTCTTGCAAGAGTTGCAAAATCATCGAGCATTGGCATTGGTGGCTGCCATGATAGCTTGCCATGCCTCCGGAGGCGGAGGTGGAGGTGGAGGTTCGACCGACTCCCATCATTGCGATCCGGATTCGACGCGTTGGCGAGCCATCTGAAGAGGGTGACATCCGTTAGCACTTGATAGATAGATAGACAAGTTGAATCAACGGATAGAAATTGCAACATATAGTCTTCACAATAAACATTGAACAAGGATGAACGAATGAATTCCAAAGCTAACATCACACGTCCATTAAGGTGAGAAGCCACTTGATTAAGGGTTGATGAAAAAAATAACAAGGTACGATCGAACAAATAAGTGGTAAGGATTACCCAATCACAAACCAAATATCTGTGGGAAGAAATGCTAGGAGCTACTTGAATCCCACCTATAAACTCCGAAACTTTCTGGTTATGCAATCTGGTGTTGGGGATACAGGGACACAAAATATATCACCCAAACTAACAATACCTAGATCCATTTGTATCCATCCGTCAACACATAACCAAGAAACCTTCGAAATCGTGTACCTCGACCTTGAAAAGCATCCGTTATCGAGTCATGGCAATACTCCGAGCTCGCCCTAGATTGGGTTATCGGGTTATCTCACCAACAACTGTATAAAAGAGATTTTCGATGTCGGCAAAACTCGGTATTCAGAACTGCAACGATAAAATTGTGACGACAACACCTCGGAGCTCAACTCCCGGGACACCGCCACAACCCCTAAATGTCGGGAGGCACCAAGAACAATGTTCTCGTCACAAAACCATCGAACGATTCCAAGATACCAGCGTGATCCTAAAAAATTTTAGTGAAATCTGAGGAGAGGAGAGTCAAAACTTCTCGTCGGGAGACCTCACCAGAGCGACGAAGGACTGGGGAGTAAAAAGAATCCTACTCTCCGATATATATATGATCCTAAGACTCAAAACATTTTTGTTCTAGACTCAACAACGCCATGACAAACAATCAGCGAGGGCTCCTAAGTCGGGATGGCTCGATTACCAACTTGCGCCCTCGATGCGGCTATATCTCCCACGTGTCGAAGCACGACTTAGAGGCATAACCGCATTGAAAGCAATGTCGCAAGTGAGGTAATCTTCACACAACCCATGTAATACATAAGGGAAAGAGATACATAGTTGGCTTACAGTCGCCACTTCACGCAATACATAAATAAACATCCATCATTCAGATTACACTCAAGGTCCGACTACGGAACCAAAATAAAGAAGACTACCCCAAATGCTACACAGATCCCCGATCGTCCCAACTGGGCTCCACTACTGATCATCAGAAAAAGACACATAGTAACGACCATGTTCCTCGTCGAACTCCCACTTGAGCTCGGTTGCGTCACCTGACTTGGCATCGTCGGCACCTGCAACTGTTTTGGTAGAATCTGTGAGTCACGGGGCTCAGCAATCTCACACCCGCGAGATCAAGACTATTTAAGCTTATAGGAAGGACAGAGTTGTGAGGTGGAGCTGCAGCAAGCGACTAGCATATATGGTGGCTACATTCGCAAAAGAGAGCGAGAAGAGAAACAAGGCACGGTCGTGAAGCTAGTAGCGATCAAGAGGTGATCCTGAACTACTTACGTCAAGCATAACTCCAACACCGTGTTCACTTCCCGGACTCCACCGAGAAGAGACCATCACGGTTACACACGCGGTTGATGTGTATTAATTAAGGTCAACTTCGGGTTTTCTACAACCGGACATTAACAAATTCCCATCTGCCTCATAACCATGGGCACGGCTTTGAAAGATAATACCTGCAGGGGTGTCCCAACTTAGCCCATTATAAGCTCTCACGGTCAACGAAGGATATTCCTTCTACCGGGAAGACCCGATCAGTCTCGGAATCCCGGACTACAAGACATTTCGACAGCAATTAAACAAGACCAGCAAAGCCGCCCGAATGTGCCGACAAATCCCGATAGGAGCTGCACATATCTCGTTCTCAGGGCACACCGGATGAGCAGTACGTACGGCAACCGAGGATACCCCAAGTTGCCTCAGGGCGGCACCGCAAGTGGCTCTAGTTTGGACCAACGCTCAGAGGAGCATTGGCCCGAGGGGTTAAATAAAGATGACCCTCGGGCTCGCGAAAACCCGGGGGAAAAAGGCTTAGGTGGCAAATGGTAAAACCAATGTTGGGCCTTGCTGGAGGAGTCTTATTCAAATCGAACTGTTAAGGGGGTCCCATAAATCACCCAACTGTGTAAGGAACGCGAAATTAAGGAACATAACACCGGTATGACGGAAACTAGGGCGGCAAGAGTGGAACAAAACACCAGGCATAAGGCCGAGCCTTCCACCCTTTACCAAGTATATAGATGCATTAATTATAGAAGATATATATTGTGATATCCCAACAAGTAAACATGTTCCAACAAGGAACAACATCTCCATGTTCCAACAAGGAACAAACTTCATCTTCACCTGCAACTAGCAACGCTATAAGAGGGGCTGAGCAAAGCGGTAACATAGCCAATCAACGGTTTGCTAGGAAAAGGATGGTTAGAGGTTTGACATGGCAATATGGGTGGTATGATATAGCAAGGGGTAGGCATCGTAGCATAGGCATAGCAAAAGAGCGAACATCTGGCAAGCAAAGATAGAAGTGATTTCGAGGGTATGGTCATCTTGCCTGCAAAGTTCTCAGAGTTGTCGAAAGCTTGATCCTCGTAAGCGTTCTCAACAGGTTCCTCGTTCACGTACTCGTCTCCCGGCTCTACCCAAAGCAAGAACACAAACAATCGAACCACAATAAATCACGGTGCAATGCACAAGCAACATGATGCAATACATGGCATGATATGCGAGATGTGATATGCAATGCGTATGCGTGCTCCGGAAGGAAAATGATGAACCAGGCATCAACTTGGCAAACCAAGTATGCCGCTGGAAAGGTGAGATGATTTCGGTTGAAATCGATATAAAGATCACCGGAATCGGATGCACGGTTTGCAAATGACAAGCAAAACAAGAATGGCACGAATCTGCCATTAACAGCATGATACCACTTAGCAAGCAACAAGAAATTAAGCTACTGCACCCAAACGTACCAAAAAAGCATATGGCAGTGATCTACTCAAGATGCTTGACAAAAGATAAACACTAAGATACGGCTAAAACACACCATAACAGGTCCAAACAAGCATGGCAAAAGTGCAAAATATATCAGCTCCACAGACTTAGGGAAAATACTGAACATGGCAGAATCAGCATCAGGAAGCAATGTTCAGAGCAAGCAAACGACATGCTACAGGAACTTATAATAGCAAAACAAGGCATGGCATGAATCTACTCAAAGCATAGAACAAAAGTCCCTTACTGACCATGAGCCAAAAGGGATCAGAAAATGCAATAGCACCCATGTCAATATAGCAAGTTTCGTTAACAGATTCAGCAACAGGGCATGACAAAAACAGATAACAAGTAGGCATGTTTAAGAGCTCGATGCACTCACTACAGAGCATTTCATGATAAACTAAGCATACATCCATCAAGAAGACATGGCATGAAAGCTATACATGGCAAGAACAACATCATAGCATACACGGATCAACTACAACAACCTTGGCAAAATTGAATAACATGTAAACAATCTGCCAGGAAACATTTTATAGCAAAAGTAGAGCTCGATTGACTCAAGCTACGGCACTCCATAATTACAAACAAGGGCATGGATGGATAGAGCATAACCATATGTGCAAAACATCCTTAATGAAGTATCTCAAAATATGCATGGATCTCTCGGTAGCATCAAGCTAACATGGCATAAAAATATCAGCAAAACAGGGGCTGAAATCAGCAACATCATGAAGCCTAGTTTGCATGCTTGTTCTAGTCGCCACAGAGATCACAAAAATACATGGCATACACCCCTGTAAATATGGCATGGCATATTACAAAACACATGTAGGACTCAAGATCATAGGGTGCACACATCAATCATGGCAAAAATGACAAAAGTGCATGTTCTGATAAGAATCTGAAACTAACATCACATAGCCATCTTCTAACAGCATTTCGGGCATCAAGATGAGCTCAAATGAAAATGATGCAATGAGATGAAATGATCTACTCATCGAGGCGAACAATGCGGTATGCTACACGCCCAAAACGGAGCAACGAGTGCAAAGTTATGGCATGATGAAAATGCAACAAAATAATCAAAGGTAAAAGACTTAGACGAAAATCGGGGGGAGGAGAAGTCAACCCTCTCGGTGGATCTGGATCCAGAGCGCGTGCGAACCGAGGCGGGGCCGGCGGCGGCTCGCCTGAGAGGAGGAAGGAGGGACCGGGGACGAGGCCCGGGGCCGGAGGAGGAGGGGGGCGGGCGGGCGGGCGGGCGGAGGCGCCGGCGTCGAGGGCGGCTGGCGGGCCGCCGGGCGGCGACCGTGGCGCTGGCGGCGGCGGCGGCGGCGGCGGCGAGGCCTGGGCAAGACGGGCCGAGAGCGGGCCGCGCGGCGCAACAGGCTCGGGGGCCTCCATGAGCTTCGCGGGCCGGGCGGCGACGGCGATGTGGGCGCGCATACGTGGCGCATGATTGGCCGGGCGGGCGGCGGGCGGATGTGTCGGCTCAGGTGGACGTGTCCGGCGGCGGCGGAGGAGCGGGCTAGGGTTTGGGGATCCGGAAAATTCGGGGGAGTGCACATATTTATAGGTAGAGGGAGCTAGGAGACTCCAAATGGGGTGCGGTTTTCGCCCACACGATCATGATCGAACGGCGATGGACATGGAAGGGAGCTAGATGGGTTATTGGGCTATTTTGGAGGGGTGTTGGGCTGCAACTTAAATGAGGCATTTGCGAGAGTGCGGTTAACCGTTGGAGTACCAAACGAGCTCCAAATGACCCGAAACTTGACATGTGGTCTACCGGTGGTGTACCAAGGCCACTTGACAAACCTCGGTCCATTCCGAGAAAGTTTAGTACCCGCTCACGGAAAAATATAAAAGGGGACGCCGGGGAACATAGGAGTGCCGGATTGCAAAACGGACAACGGGGAAAATGCTCGGATGCATGAGACGAACACGTATGCAAATGAGATGCACATGATGACATGATATGAAATGCGTGACATGGACAAAATGCAAAACGAAAGACAAAAACCCAACCACGGAGGGAATATCATATCACAATGCCGAAAATGGTAAGAGTTGGAGTTACAAATATGGAAAGTTACATCCGGGGTGTTACAAGTATATCCAATAGTAGCCCGGTGCTTCTTCAGAGGTTTCAATAATTTCTCTTCTTCCTGCTCTGAAAGGTTAGCACTAATAATAACAGGATATATCTTCTTTTCATCAAGATAAGCATATTTAAGAGTATCAGGTAATGGTTTAAGCTCAAACACGGGATCACCCTTGGGTGGAGGAGGATCCCCTAGGATTTCAACGGGCAAGTTATGTTTCAATAAAGGTCCCTGTTTAAAGAATACTTCATCTATTTCCCTTCTTTCATTCATGAACATATCATTTTCATGGTCAAGCAAATATTGTTCTAAAGGATCATTAGGAGGCACGGCAATAGAAGCAAGACCAATAATTTCATCTTTACTAGGCGATTCTTTATCATGAGGTTGTCTACGAAATTTAGCAAAATTAAAATCATGAGACATATCCCCTAAACCAACAGTAACAATATCCTTTTCGCAGTCTATCCTAGCATTAATAGTATTCAAGAAGGGTCTACCAAATATAATGGGACAAAAGTCATCTTTGGGGAACCAAGAACAAGAGAATCAGTAGGATATTTAACTTTCCCACACAAGACTTCAACATCTCTAACAATGCCAACTGGTGAAATAGTATCTCTATTGGCAAGCTTAATTGTAACATCAATATCTTCTATTTCAGCAGGTGCAATATCATGCATAATTTCTTTGTATAAGAAAAGAGGTATTGCACTCGCACTAGCACCCATATCACATAAGCCATGATAACAGTGATCTCCTAGTTTAACAGAAACAACAGGTCTATGTTTACCTTTAGTATCGGGTCTAGCAATTAGCAGCTTCATCACAGAAGTAAATAACATGCCCATCAATATTATCGACCAAGAGATCCTTAACCATAGCAATACTAGGTTCAAATTTAATTTTCTCAGAGGGTGTAGGTGTTCTAGCCTTACTCTTACAACCACAGTTGAAGCTTTAGCATGATCCTTTATTCTAACAGGGAAAGGTGGTTTCTCAATATAAGCGGTAGGAACAAGAGGGTCCACATTATAAGTGATAGTCTTTTCTTCAACTTTAATAGGTTCAACTACTTTTGCTTCAATGGAACGATGATGTTTAAACCACTTCTCCTTAGGGAGATCAACATGCGTAGCAAATGATTCACAGAAAGAAGCTACTATCTCAGAGTCAAGTCCATATTTAGTGTTAAATTCACGAAAAGCATCGGTATCCATAAAAGATTTAACACAATCGAACATAGGTGCTATACCTGACTCCTTACCTTCGTCTAGTTCCCAATCTTCAGAGTTGCGTTTAATTCTTTCCAATAAATCCCATCTAAATTCAATAGTCTTCATCATAAAAGAACCAACACAAGAAGTATCGAGCATGGAGCGATTGTTGAGAGAAAGCCGAGCATAAAAAATTTGAATAATAATTTCTCCTGAGAGCTCATGATTGGGGCGTGAATATAACATTGACTTAAGCCTCCCCAAAGCTTGAGCGATACTTTCTCCTTTGCGAGGCCAAAAATTGTATATATAATTACGATCACGATGAACCAGATGCATAGGATAAAACTTCTGATGAAATTCCAATTTCAATCGGTTGTAGTTCCATGATCCAATATCATCACATAGCCTAAACCATGTCAGTGCATTTCCCTTCAAAGATAAAGGGAAGACCTTATTCTTGATAACATCCTCGGGCATACCTGCAAGCTTAAATAATCCACAAACTTCATCCACATAGATTAGCCCCTTACGAAGCAACGCATAAACTAGGGTTTAAGCTTCTGTCACTCTAGCAACCCATCATCTACTTACTACTTCCCAATGCCTTCCCCTAGGCCCAAACAATGTTGAAGTGTCATGTAGTCGACGTTCACATAACACCACTAGAGGAAAGACAACATACATCTCATCAAAATATTGAACAAATACCAAATTCACATGACTACTTATAACAAGACTTCTCCCATGTCCTCAGGAACAAACGTAACTACTCACAAATCATATTCATGTTCATAATCAGGGGGGTATTAATATGCATAAAGTATCTGAACATATAATCTTCCACCGAATAAACCAACTAGCATCAACTACAAGGAGTAATCAACACTACTAGCAACCCACAGGTACCAATCTGAGGTTTTGAGACAAAGATCAGATACAAGAGATGAACTAGGGTTTGGGAGGAGATGGTGCTAGTGAAGATGTTGATGGAGATTGACCCCCTCCCGATGAGAGGATCGATGGTGATGACGATGGTGACGATTTCCCCCTCCCGAAGGGATGTTTGCCTGGCAGAACAGCTCCGCCGGAGCCCTAGATTGGTTCCGCCAAGGTTCCGCCTTGAGACGGCGGCGCTTCATCCCGAAAGCTTCCTTCTTATTTTTCCAGGGCAAAAGACACCTTATACCAGAAGATGGGCATCAGGGGGCTTCTAGGTGGCCCATGAGGCAGGGGGCGCACCCAGGGGGGTAGGGCGCGCCCTCCACCCTCGTGGACGGTGGGTGGCCCCCCTCTGGTGCTTTCTTCGCCCAATATTTTTAATATATTCCAAAACTGACTTTCATGGAGTTTCAGGACTTTTTGGAGTTGTGCAGAATAGGTCTCTAATATTTGCTCCTTTTCCAGCCCAGAATTCCACCTGCCGGCATTCTCCCTCTTCATGTAAACCTTGTAAAATAAGAGAGAAAAGGCATAAGTATTGTGACATAATGTGTAATAACAACCCACAATGCAATAAATATCGATATAAGAGCATGATGCAAAAAGGACGTATCATACGTCGGCACCGCGGTTCATTGAGGGGACGCACGGTGATCCTCTCGCTCCCACAGTACGCTCTCGTAGACTGCCGTCCTCTAGCCACGCCGCCACCACTGGCGACGTTCTTGTGGAGACGCACGGCGGTCAGCGCCACCACCGCTGATGATGTTTGTGTGGAGACTCACGGCGGTCAGCTTCTCCCACGGTACGCGCATTCTAGACTGAGGCCCCGTGCATGCCGGTGTAGCGCTGAGTGTTAGCTGATAGACGTTGTTAATCTCATTGTTTGCCGAAGTAGTTTACATTCAATATGTTTTGCTTAAGAAGCTTCCTTGCCCTATTCTGCACTCAGTCTGCTTAGCTGAGATGGCATGCCAAGCCCGATTAGTTGCTAAAATATCCTGCCATATATTTATTGTGACGTAGATTGCCATGGTCTAGTAGCAGATCTGTTAGGTGAAATAGCTCTACACCGTTTTATACTCGATCTTTGTTGCTGAGATGGCCTTCAATGGCTGTGTGCTCGGCCTCATTGACTGCTGAAACAGCTTGCCATAATTTAGCACTCAAATCTGTTTGCTGAATTAGCTTTATATATATATTTCATTGCTTAGATCTGCTTGTCCAAATATCTTTCCATAGCTTTAGACATCGACCTAGGTATTTTTTTATGGACTTAAAAAAGCATACATGTTTTTCCTGTAATATCTAGTAGAAGAACTAATGTGTATGTCTAATAGATGGACAGGACTTGTATAACTTCTGCTCGAAGATTCTCTGCTGCATATGTCGAGGGGGTTGAAAACTTCATGAACTTTATTAGAGCTGAGTACGATGGTCCAAAATCAGATGTGCTCTGCCCGTGTAGCAGTTGTATGAATTCAGTTACAAGACTACAGTCAACTGTGCAAAATCATCTACACTTGTATGGGATGTCAGTCACATATGCTAGGTGGGTTCATCATGGTGAAGCTGTGAACGTCAATGTTACTGACTATGTGGAAGCAGCAGATCACCATCTTGATCTGCCTGATGCTCAGGTGGAAGAGGAGGAGGAGGTGGTGGTGGCGGAGCAAGTGAGTTTGACCAACATTGAAACAATGCTACGAAATGCTCGTGCATTTCGTGAACTTTCACCTGTAGAAGAAAAACGGTGGGCCTGCATGTTGGAACAATGCAACATGGCTGTCACCCCAGGAAATAAGTTGTCAGTATTCTCAGCTATGGTCACCTTTCTTCAGGTGAAGACATCTGAGCGGATGACCAACAAATCATTCGATGTGATGTTGGTTGCTTTCCATAAATCTTTCCAGATGCATCCGAGCTGCCACACACCTCTGATAAAATGAAGAATTTCCTTCATGCGGTTGGAATTGGATATGATATGATCCATGTTTGTAAGAATAATTGTGTTACATTAGGAAGGATTATGCCAACAAGTGAATGCCCAAAATGCAAATCATCAAGATGGAAAGATGGCGATGCTGTGAAGAGGATTCCTCATAATGTTCTGAGACATTTTCCAATTATACCAAGATTGCAGAGGTTGTTTCATGATGCTAAAACAAGAGAGCATGTATTATGGCATTCTAGGAACCAGGAGTACAGAGATCAGAATGTAATTAGCCATCCATCTCATGGTAGTGACTGGAAAAGCTTCAATCAGAAACACTAAAAGTTTGCTGCTGACCCGAGAAACATTAGACTTGGCTTAGCTTCAGATGGATTTAACCCATTTGGCCACCAGAGCACCACATATAGCATGTGGCCAGTGCTTGTTATCCCTTACAACAGGCCTCCAAATGTCTGCGCCAAAGAATCAAACTACATGATGGCCTTGCTCATTCTAGGTCCAAAAATTCCTGGAAAGGATTTTGATTTATTCATGGAGCCTCTTGTGGAGGAACTTGAACAGCTATGGAGGGGTGTTCTCACTCGAGACCTATATAGCAACCCACCAGCTGATTTCTTTCTGTGTGCTATTATAATTTGGTGCATCCATGATTATCCGGCTTTGGGCACTATGACAGGGCGAACGACACATGGTTACAATGCATGTGTTCGCTGTGACAGGAATCCGCTATCATACACAATACTTAGCAAGATCTCTTACATTGGACACCGATGTTTCCTTACCAAGGACAAGCCGCGTCCTACAAAATACCGAAGATATGTGTTCAATGCAAAGCATGAAAATCGTGATGCTCCAAAGAGGCTCACCGCCGATGAGTTATAAGTGGAATTAGAGAAGGTCAGGCATATTACACCAGGAAACCATCCTGATAATGGTAGCGGGAAAAGGAAGCATGGCAGGGCAGAAGAGAGATTATTGTTTACCCGCGGGTCCACTTTGTGGGACTTGGAGTATTGGAAAGATTTAGATCTGCGAGATAATCTTGATGTGATGCACATCGAGAAAAATATATGTGACAGCATTATCGGCACACTTCTTAATATTGAAGGCAAGACGAAAGATACCTTAAAATCTAGGATTGATTTGACACACCTGGGTATCGACAGGATTTGCAGGTGCAAGAAGAAGGTAAACCACGGGATATGGCACCAGCTGTGTACGTCTTGGACAAGGTAAAAAAGAAAAGAATTATGTGAGGTCCTGTCACACGTGAGATTCCCACATGGATTTTCTTCCAACCCTGAAAGGAGAGTCAGTGCAGATGGACAAGGTACAAGGGTTGAGAACTCATGAATGCCACGTCCTACTTCAAAGGGTTTTACTTGTTATCCTTAGAGTATTGGGCCGCCTTGACTTATACAGAGCAGTTGCAGAGTTGGGACAATTCTTTAGGGAACTCTGTGAGGGAGTCCTGGATTAAGGAGTCATTGGGCGTCCGACCTGTTATACATGGGCCGGACTGTTGGGTTGTGAAGATACGAAGACCGAAGACTCTACCTGTGTCCAGATAGGACTCTGCTTGGCGTGGAAGGCAAGCTTGGTGACAAAATATGAAGATTCCTTTTTCTGCAACCGACTTTGTGTAACCTAGCTCCCCGGTGTCTATATAAACCGAAGGGCTAGGTCCGAGAGGCCAATCATTATAATCATAGTCATACAGGCTAGACTTCTAGGGTTTTAGCCATTACGATCTCGTGGTAGATCAACTCTTGTAACACTCATATTCATCAAGATCAATCAAGCAGGAAGTAGGGTATTACCTCCATAGAGAGGGCCCGAACCTGGGTAAACATTGTGTCCCCCGTCTCCTGTTACCATCGATCCTAGACGCACAGCTCGGGACCCCCTACCCGAGATCCGCCGGTTTTGATACCGACATTGGTGCTTTCATTGAGAGTTTCGCTGTGACATTGAAGACAGGGTGGATGGCTCGCCTTGTTGTCAAGGATAATATCACCTCTGGAGGAGTCCTACCTCCGGGCCAAACCCTCCGACTTGGCGGCTTTACCATGACCGCTTGTTTGGCTGTTAAGCCGACGATGACCTCTCAAGTCATCGAAAATCGTCTCCGCGTTGACTCCGAATACTCCAAACGGATGGATCCGACGGAGGTGTCATCTTTGAACGAACTCCTAGATCGCATTGCTGCCTTGGGGGTCGCTACAGACTACGATCGGATTGGGCTTAAACCTGATCAGAGAGAAATCAAATCTCCGCCGACCACCCATCAGATAGCGGTAGTGGAGGATCAAGACAATAACTCTTCCCCCGTATTGAGGATGAACTATGTTCGGATTGCCGATCTCAAGGAGCTGGATACCTATCCGCGGAACGACGTGCCCTGCCCCCCGGACCTAGAATCAGACGGCGGGCCCAAACGTCAGTTGATATCCCGGAGTCCGAACCATTAAGTTTGGAGGATTTACAAACTCTGGATCCAAAATTGGGTCAGGGTTTAGATTTAAAACCACCCACCCACCCAGCTATACGCGATCTTACGTACATACGACAAAAGTCTCGGGAAACGGTCCATCACTTTTGGGCCAGATTCCTCCTTGTCAAAGACAAGATTAAAGATTGCCGCGATGAAGACGCGATCTCAGCATTCTGCAACAGTTGCATGGACGAAGGAATCCTCAACGCCATCGATCGCTGTCGTGTATTACGCTTCGCTGACTTGGCAAACATAGTACGGAAGTACTGCGCAATGGAAAGCGCCTGGAAAACTCGGGCAGCTCGTTGGGAACCACCGGCTTCAAATCAGCCCCTCGTCCGGGCAAAAAGGACACACCCTCGTGGGGCGCCTGACCCAATAATAAAGAAATCAAAGCCCACTATGGGGCGCGGAACTGTTCTGGAAGGATGGCTCGACATGCCATGCAAGATACACACAACACCGCACACCACACCAACCCACAGCCTTAGAGCATGTTGGATACTCCGGCAAGTGGCCAAGAGCGGCGAAGATCTCCTCACCAAAAATACCCTAGAACTACACCCCCTGGAAGATGACGACCTCAGATTATTGACGGTCTTCGAGACCTTTGCTTCAAAAAATCAGCGCAAAAGGGCACTCCGCGACCTCGCCGAAGTCTGCCAAGTCGCAACAATAAACCCCTGGAATGACACGGCCATAACTTTCAATGCCGATGACGAACCAAAATTCAGGACAGTCTGGGCACTAGCCACCTTGGTCCTCAGTCCAATCGTGGACGGCTTCTGGCTCACCAAAGTGCTCATGGACGGCGGCAACGGACTAAACCTCATCTACGAGGACACACTCATAAAAATGGCAATAGATAGGCGCCGCATTGAGCAAAGTAGCATGACCTTCCGGGGAATCATTCCAAGTCGGGAGGAACGATGCGCGGGAAAAATCACGCTCGGCGTTGTATTCGGCACGCCGGAGAATTATCGGTCCGAAGAGATAACCTTGCAAGTGGCCCCTTTCAACAGCGGATATCACGCCCTACTGGGGCGGGACGCATTCACACACTTCCAAGCCATACCTCATTACAAGTACATGAAGCTCAAGATGCACGGGCCCAATGGAACCATCACTCTTGCCGGTGATCCGGACATAGCACTGCGCGCCGAAAATAAAACTACATCCCTGGCCCTCGAGGCATTGTCTGAAGCCCTCGCGACCGAAGAGCTGACCGTGCTGCGCTCCACTATGGATAGGGATGACGTAATCCTGGACAAGCGACCCAAATCCACCTCTTTCAAACCAGCAGACAAAATAACCAAATTTCAAGTCCACCTGACGGACCCCAAGAAGACAGCATCCATCGGAGCACAACTCGACCCAACGGTCGATGCCGCGCTACAAGAGTTCCTGCGCGAGAACTGGTACATATTCGCCTGGCACCCTTCGGATATGACAGGAATCCCACACAGGTTGGCCGAACACAGCCTTAATATCTTGAAGGGATATAAACCAGTCAAGAAAGCATTGCAGCGTTTTTCTGAACCTAAACGACAAGCCATGGGAGAGGAGCTAGCCAAGTTACTGGAGGCCGGATTCATCAGAGAAATAAAACACCCGGACTGGCTAGCAAACCTGGTGATGGTACCAAAGAAGGATAAATCCTGGTGCCTGTGCATCGATTTCAAACACCTCAACAAGGCCTGCCCTAAGGATCCCTTTCCCCTCCCCCGCATTGATCAGCTTATTGACGCGACCGCAGGACACGACTCACTGTGTTTCCTCGACGCGTACTCCGAATACCATCAAATCAAGATGAAGGAGTCCGATCAAGCCGCAACGGCAGTCATTGCCCCATGGACCGAACCCTTCTTGGCCTACCTTACTAGGTGAGAACTCCCTGAGGATCAGAATGAGGCACGTCGGATTGTCCGGCGCTCTAAAGCCTACAAGGTCCACAATGGAGAACTCTACAAGAAAAGCGCTACCGGAGTACTCCAAAGATGTATCTCCGAGGAAGAGGGGTGGCAGCTCTTGGTTGAAATTCATGCCGGTCTCGGCGGTCACCATGCCGCAGCTCGGGCCATTGTAAGCAAGGCTTTCCATACGGGTTTATATTGGCCGACGGCCCGAGCAGACGCACAGGACCTTGTGCAACGTTGCGTCGGATACTAGCTTTTCACCAACCAGAGCCATATGCCACCCACTGCTCTACAAACAATCCCCATCACCTGACCTTTTGTAGTCTGGGGGCTTGACATGGTTGGACCCCTCAAAGGAGGAATCCATAAGAAAAAATATTTGCTGGTCATGGTGGATAAATTCACTAAGTGGATAGAGGCCAAGCCAGTTAAAACGGACGAGGTCAGACCAGCGATAGACTTTATATCCGGCATTGTACACCGTTATGGTGTCCCACACAGCATCATCACCGATAATGGCTCCAATTTCACAGCCGACGAGGTGAAAAACTGGTGCGCCAATCTGGGCATTAAGCTCGATTACGCCTCCGTCTATCACCCGCAAACAAACGATCAAGTCGAACGAGCCAATGGTCTTATTATGAGCGGCATCAAACCTAGACTGGTGTGGTCTTTGAAAGAATCAAACAAGCACTGGGTTGAGGAGCTCGACTCCATACTCTAGGGGCTGTGGACCACGCCCAATCGCACTACTGGATATACACCTTTCTTCATGGTGTACGGCGCAGAGGCTGTGTTACCCTGCGATATTATTCATGACTCACCTTGAGTGCGCATGTAAAAAGAGAGAGAAGCCAAACATGACCGGAAGGACAACTTAGATGCCCTGGAGGAGGAGCGAGATGTCGCAAAAGCCCGTTCCGCATTTTATCAACAGCAGGCTCGCAGGTATCAAAGCAGAGAAGTGCGGGCCAAGACTTATAATGTTGGCAAACTTGTTCTACGCCTACCGGAGAAGAAAAAGGACAAAATCAAGCCCAAGTGAGAGGGTCCCTTCATCATCGACGAATTTCTCACCGGAGGAGCATACCGCCTGTGTGATGCGTCAGACAATCGCCTAGAGCCGAACCCCTAGATCGCGGCCAGACTCCGAAGATTCTACGCCTAAGCTCCGAACTCTTTGTTCGTCTCCTTCTCCCCATTGTTTCCATTACTTTTTCCTCTCTTTTCGCTTTTTCCTTTTTTTAGCCTTAAAGCTTTTTGTGCGGTTAAACGTGCACTTGTGGCATACACATCCTCAAATATGTACGTCAATTATACCTGGGGGCTTCTTTGATAGAAGCTTATTATTGTTATTTTCTGAGCATCAAGCTCATCACATATGTGTGTTTTCCCCATATGTACCTTTTCTTCGCCATTATATGCATCGATATGACTTAAGTTTTGGCCAAGCTGGGTTGCCTGGATCCTGTGCTTATGCCCTACGTTCTCGTTAGTTCGGCTACGGCATAAAGGGAGCACCTCTACGATTGTTACTGCCGGGTCATACGGATGTGTACCTCAGACTGGGTGAAGCCGAAAGCTAGCATTCTTAAGGGAATATTCGGTCAGTGAACTAAAGATGTTTTTACAGTCGTTAAAATACGAACCCCCGGATATTGCACATACTGCGGTTTTTTCAGTCACAGTTCGGACATGCACATTAACGCATGTACACCCAGGGAAAGGAACCCTTAACGGAACTATTATCTCTGCAAGATGATTCTTACAATCACAATGTAATATAACATAGCTAGCCGGATACAACTTGTCTGTTCAAGCAACTGTGACCCCTACGCCTGGTTTCCACGCGTGCCCTGGTATATTTTGCCGCTCGGGTATTCGGAAACACTCTGCACCTTTGGGCCCAGAGGTCGAAGCGAAAAGGTCTGCCATGACAATCGTTTTTACAATCCGGCAAGGGATAAATATGTCAAGGAAAGTACATAGTCAATTGGACTCATAAATTTCCTCCTCTATACCGGCTAACAGGTTGTCTAACTTACAATCCTGCTGGGAATACCTAGTGGCTACTTCTACTTGGTCATACACCAAATTTACAAGAATCTCTTTCCCATCTGACCCTAGAGGTCCGACCCAGGCCATATGATTTGGATCAAGCTTGGTATACCATGTTTTTACCATGGCCCAGGCTTCTTGTG
The DNA here is from genome assembly GCA_021605205.1 of Aegilops longissima. Taxonomy (NCBI): domain Eukaryota; kingdom Viridiplantae; phylum Streptophyta; class Magnoliopsida; order Poales; family Poaceae; genus Aegilops; species Aegilops longissima. The sequence goes on from CM038678.1 coordinate 577,877,332, forward strand.
CACCTTCCCGGCAGGCTGATATCTTCCATAATCGGAAGCGCCGCCGCGCTCCCTTGAATAGCTCTATAAGATCCTCCATCCTTCCTGGAGGCGAGGTGGATGGCCACAAAGCCTTGGCAACACTTCACATCGCCTACCAAGCTTGCTCGTGCATCGCCCGAGATTCCGGACATTTCCTCTTCGGGACGGCCGGTCAGCGTACCTACATATATAATTCTGTTAGTCCCTTTCATCTCCGAACTACACGGAGGTAAGTGTGACCACATACCAAATATACCGCCGCACAACCTCTTAATTTCCTTCACGGCATCAGCCAGCTGGGCCCGTACATCTTTCAGTTCTTCTCCCAGCTGAGTGTGGGCATCCTCAGCTTGTTTTTCTCATTTCTGACTCGTGTCAGCACACGTTCGCCCGTGGCCAGCAGCCTTTTAGCTTCTTGTTCTTCCGTTTGGGCGGCTTTCAGTTGCTCCTTTAGTTGATCTGACGATCCTGTCATAAGATGAGCAACAGTGTCAGCTTTGCTGGTATTTAATCATGTTTTCTCGATGGAGGGGAACATTACCAGGTGATGCCTTTTTGGATTTCTCAAGTTCGGTGGTAGCAGCAGTAGCTGGGTCCGACACTTTTCTAGTTCCTGATACAACAGGCTGTTCTTCTCCGTGAGCGCCTGGTTATACAATGATCCTTAAATCAGTTGTATTCACTACTTCAAGTCTCGAGGGCTACTGGTATATGATTATCAGTTTTGTATAATATAAATTTACCTGCATATCTTATAAATGTTGGTCTATGGCTCTGGCAAGTCCGTCTCGAGCAACTTGGATATATGCATCAGCTGAGCTGAAGGCATTGAATGCCTCGTGCGTAAAGCCGGGGTCACATAGAACGGCTCTCCGGCGTCGATGATTCATGACGCTCTCCGCTTCTGAGTTTGTGACAGATACATCGTTCGAATCCTCTGCCAAAAGACATTCCGGCATCACTCCTGTATCGGCCCTTGCCTTTAAAACAGGATCGGGAACCTGACTCATGGAGGCGCGGCTAGTAAGATTCTCGGACATAGTCCGGCGAACGCTTTTCCTGATAAGACACAGCGGATAATGTCACAGGTGGATGTGACTGCCAAAGGGCATATTTACAAATCCATACCTCTTCGATGAAGGCTCGGTTGTGCATTCGTTGGCCTTCCTCTTCGAAGGCTTGCCCGGCATGGGGGCCGCTCTCTTTGGAGTAGTCTCTAGGGTAACATGACGCGTCGAACGCCTCCCCTTTTGAGCACAAAACAGTGCGGTGGGTGAAGCAAAACGAGGGAACTCTTTCGGAGGAGATGTCTCCTGATTACTTACGTGTGAAGCAGGGAGAAGACTGGGATAGTCGGCGGTGATGGCCACTTCCATGCCGTCATAGCTCGCCTGGGAAAACACTCCATCCTCGAGCACCATGAATATATCCGAATCCTCTTTGAATCCGGGGTCAAGATCCCGGTTGTGGCCCTCTGGCTGCGGGGCGGGGCTGTGAAGCCCCTCGGAGCTCTTTCGCCAGTGCTATTATAATGGATGGATTAAACACACATTGAAAGTGGCTCGAGGAGTGGAGTGAGTAAAGCAGAGGGGTTGGGACTTACCAGCTACGAGGATTGTACATTGAAAATCCATCTCTGCGCTTGATACGAAGAAATTACTCTTCCTCCCCTTTGAACAGTTCGGCCAACATTTTGTCCAGAGCGGCGGGGGTGTCCGGACCCTTTCGGCCGCAGCGGGAGGCGTCATCCTCCCCATTGTAGTGCCACATCGGAAGCCCTCTGTATTGGAGTGGCTGAACCCCCCGTACTATGGCAGTCGCCATTATCTCGACTATTGACAATTCGGATTGGGTGAGCGTATTTATCTTGCTCATGAGTTGACGAACTTCCACACTATCTTCCTCCTCGAGTCTTTGGGGGCGCCAATTGTGGCGTTTCTTCAAAGGAATGCTTGTGAACTCGGGAAGATGCCTCCAAACTGGGTCAGGAAGTGCGACGTCCTCGATATAGAACCATTCGGAAGGCCATTCACCGGATGCTTTCTTTGGTGTGCCAGACAGGTATCCGGTCCCGGCGATGCGCCATACCTCGGCTCCGCCCACTTCAAATATGGATCTGAAAGTGCAACTAACCCTGGGTGGTTTTGGTAATTCCTAACAACATATAGCTCATTGAGCTAATGCTATTTCAAGATAAATATTTCAGGAAAGCTCAATGATTGGCATGGCATGGATTAAGAAAGTGGACCCCTCAAAATACTAAGGACAAAAGGATTGGCTCAAGCTCAAAGCACGAGACTATACATTTTACTTTTAGTAATCCAAGATCACATTGAGTCCATAGGAAAAGCCAATACTATTAACAGGGGGTGAGGTATTGCTTAATTGGTTTCTTGCTCAAAATGCTTAGTGGTATGCTCCAAAAACCCTCAACTACTTTCTCATATCAACATATGTCCCAAACCAAAAGTCAAACTCGGCCCCACCGAAATCTTCTATCCGGCGCCACCGAGTTCACTTGACATAGCCACTGCCACAAACCCTAGTGTTTTCGGTCTCACTGATAGGGATCTTGGTCTCAACGAGATGGGATTGTAATCTCTCTGTTTCCCTTCGTAACGTTTCGGTCCAACCGAGATGAGTGATCGGTCCCACCGATATTGCAATGCAAACTCTCTGTTTCCCCTTCGTAACGTTTTGGTCTAACCGAGATGAGTGAATTGGTCCCACCGAGTTTGCCTGACCAACTCTCTGTTTGTTTATTTCCAAAATCGGTCCACCGAGTTTGTGTAATCGGTCTCACCGAGATTACGTTATGCCCTAACCCTAATGACATCTGTCCCACCGAGTTGACATGTCGGTCCCACTGAAAATCTTAACGTTCACATTGTGAACTAAATCGGTCTGAACGAGTTCTCTGAATTGGTCCCACCGAGTTTGGTAAATTGTGTGTAACGGTTAGATTTTGTGTGGAGGCTATATATACCCCTCCACCCACTCTTCATTCATGGAGAGAGCCACCAGAACATGCCTACACTTCCAACATACATTTTCTGAGAGAGAACCACCTACACTTGTGTTGAGGTCAAGATATTCCATTCCAACCACATAAACCTTGATCTCTAGCCTTCCCCAAGTTGCTTTCCACTCAAATCATCTTTTCACCAAATCCAAATCCTATGAGAGAGAGTTGAGTGTTGGGGAGACTATCATTTGAAGCACAAGAGCAAGGAGTTCATCATCAACACACCATCTATTACCTCTTGGAGTGTGGTGTCTCCTAGATTGGCTAGGTGTCACTTGGGAGCCTCCGCCAAGATTGTGGAGTTGAACCAAGGAGTTTGTAAGGGCAAGGAGATCGCCTACTTCGTGAAGATCTACCATAGTGAGGCAAGTCCTTCATGGGGCGACGGCCATGGTGGGATAGACAAGGTTACTTCTTCATGGACCCTTCGTGGGTGGAGCCCTCCGTGAACTCGTGCAACCGTTACCCTTCGTGGGTTGAAGTATCCATCAACGTGGATGTACGATAGCACCACCTATCGGAACCACGCAAAAATTCTCCGTGTCTACATTGCGTTTGCTCCCTTCAAATTCCTCCCTTTACCTTCATATGCAATTGTTTTACATTCTGCTGCTATACTCTTAGAATTGCATGTGTAGGTTGATTACTTGAGTTGTGCTAAGTTGCTAAAATCTGCCAAGAATTAAAATTGGGAAAAGGCTAGATTTTTATTTGGTCAAGTAGTCTAATCACACCCCCTCTAGACATACTTTCGATCCTACAGGATCCCTCGTGGTTACGCGGGACGAGACAGAACATCTTTCTCCACAATTCAAAATGAGCCTCACAACCCAGGAACAGTTCACAAAGAGCTACGTAACCTGCTATATGCAGGATGGAGGCGGGAGTGAAGTTGTGCAGTTGGAGGCCATAATACTCCAGAAGCCCTCGGAGGAACGGGTGAATTGGAAATCCGACACCTCTTAGGAGATAAGGGACGAAGCACACTCGCTCCCCCCCCCCCCAGATGGGTCGGGGAAATTCTCCGCCTGGGCCTCGCCATTGAAAGAGGTCAATCCAGCCCGAACAGGGACCAGATCCGTGGGGGAAGAAATCCCTGTGTTTGCAGCTTCACTAGCTGACCGTGGGGTACGGAACACCTCTCCCAATCACCTTTTTCTAGGCCGTGGGACGGGAGGAGGAACTGGGAGCGTTGGACATGATGGAATGGTTTTTCCTAGCAAGCTCTGAGGATTTTTTGCGTGATGAGGAATGAAACTGAGATCCAATCCTGTTAAATAGACGCTATTTTTACATGGACAGGGTGCTATGTGCAAAAATACCCTGACCTCTCGCATTCGCTCGACACGTAGAAGCTGAAGTTGTTGACGCACAGAAGCTGAGGAGAGCGACATTAAATGAAGTGCCGAATACATCTCTTTGAAAGTCGTCGGAGGAAGAACCCGCCTTGCAATGCCGAAGACAATCTACGCACCGGACATATCGTCATTGAAGCCTAGTTCGAGGGCTACTGAGGGAGTCCTGGATTAAGGGGTCCTCAGGCGTCCGACCTGTTATACATGGGCCAGACTGTTGGGCTGTGAAGATACGAAGACCGAAGACTCTACCCGTGTCTGGATAGGACTCTCCTTGGCGTGGAAGGCAAGCTTGGCGACCAAATATGAAGATTCCTTTTTCTGCAACCGACTTTGTGTAACCCTAGCTCCCCCCGGTGTCTATATAAACCGGAGGGCTAGGTCCGTAGAGGCCAATCATTATAATCATAGTCATATAGGCTAGACTTCTAGGGTTTTAGCCATTATGATCTCGTGGTAGATCAACTCTTGTAACACTCATATTCATCAAGATCAATCAAGCAGGAAATAGGGTATTACCTCCATAGAGAGGGCCCAAACCTGGGTAAACATCGTGTCCCTCATCTCCTGTTACCATCAATCCTAGACGCACAGTTCGGGACCCCCTACCCAAGATCCGCCGGTTTTGACACCGACACTCTGCAGTAGAAATATCAGGATAGATGCTTTGGAGCGTCTTAGAGACAAGATACCAACTATCCTATGCGACCTTGAGAAGATATATCCTCCAGCTTTCTTTGATGTGATGGTGCATTTGGCTGTTCATCTACCTGATGAGGCACTACTTAGAGGTCCAGTACAATATGGCTGGATGTACCCTATTGAAAGGCGGCTAGGCACTTTCAAGGGCTATGTTAGGAATAGAGCTAGACCAGAGGGTTCCATTGCAGAGGCCTAAATTACTACAGAAGCGTTGACATTCTGCTCAAAATACATTGAAACAGCTGATCAGCTTAGCAAAGAGGTGGGTGAAGACAATCCCGGGCTCAGTGTTTTCGATTATTCTATTCGAGTTACAGGGAAGAGTCAACAAGACGACAAACCTAAAGATTTGGACAAAATGGTTTGGTATGTGTTGAATAATTGTCCTCAGATACTACCTTATATCAAGTAAGTGCTAAGTACTGCAGCTTATACATCATAATCTACTAAACTTGCAGCACATTCTTATATATTTAGATGTTTGAGGCAATCACTATGTTGTGCAACATCTACAAAAAGGAGTTAGTGCTGCAAAATCCAAGAAACATTTTCAAACTGGTTATGGCAGGATTTGCGAAATGGTTCAAGAGCCATGTAAGCTTTTGAATTGCACTGTCAGTTTTTTAGTATATTGAGTACATAAGATGATTAGCTTGTTTATTTTCTAACCATAGGTTAAGAAGATGTGGGAGGATGGGCAGGCAGTTGATGATGCCCTTTACGCACTAGCAATGAGTCCTAATACTCGGGTAAGACATTATGAATCTTGCATTGTTGGAGATGTGTGCTACAACACCCTTGCACGCGACGAAGGCAGAAAGACAAAAAATAGTGCCATCATGAGCACGGATAAGTATGACAACTGAAATGTATGCTAACATAACAGACATTGTTTAGTTGCAGTATATCTCCAGTTTCGTGGTTCATCGGTGTGTGGTTATGTTGTGCTGTCGTTGGTATAACCTATTTTTCAGGATCGCAAAACCCAGAGCTGATGATTATTTCAAATCCATCAATGTCAAGGCGGCGTACCAGACCAGCGAGCCTTTTATTTTGGCAAATCAAGCAACATAGATATTTTTCTTGGAAGACACATTTGCATGTAGCGATGACTGGAGAGTATTGCAAAGGTTTGAGCAGAGCAATTCGTTTAATGAAACTGCACAACAAGATGATGCTTACACTGCTCCTGATGTACAAAATTCCACATATGTTCCTAATATCTTTGAGAACCATCACATCAATGACGCTGGCGAAAAGATTGCTTGTCGGGCTGTGGACATACAAGAGTTGATCAATAAGAAGCCAACGTTCGAGGACATTGAGGATGAAGAAGAAGATGACACTGTGGGGAATTACGATTCAGACTGATACACATGGCGAAGATGTTGACGCTGCTGTTGCGGATGATGATTAGATTGTTTTTGTCGTATTTGCCTTTCAGAAGACATTTTTTATCTACTATGTGAAATTGTGATTTCTATGACAATTGAAACCTGATGAACTTGTTGTTTAGTATTTTGCTGTGAGAACATCACTTATTATGTATGTTGATTTGTATTTGGTGATTGTATGACGACTAAAACATGATGACATTGTTGTTTAGTTGTACTCATATTTGGCTTTGAAACTTGAATTTGATGACATAGTTTGTTGTTGGACTGCAATTTTCTCGACGTCTTTGAATGGGAACAAAGCTTACCCGACAAGGCCTCTGCTAATTTATTTATTTATTAGCAAAAGGGCCTTTGCTATTTATTTAGTTATAAGCAAAAGGGGATACCCCCTGATTTCCGTTAATAGAAATCATTAGATGTTTACAACACTACGCCCAGCCTGCTAAACAGGTTTCATTCAATACTAGTTTCAGCAAAGTGCTCATGTCAGAGCCACTGAATAAATCACGAGTGCTACATACACTGCAAATAAAGAGACAATCATCCTACAGAGCACATCGATTTTGCCCATTATATTCACAAGCTCTTTCATCTCCTCATTGTTGTGAAGGCCATTCAGCAGCTGTTGCTTGGCCATGATTAGAGGAACTGCATCTTTAACCTTCTGCTCTGCATCTTCCGCTTCTGCCGTTCCTTCAGTTACTTGTCCAACACCCCAACCTGCTAGTATTGGGATTCCTCGGCTAACCAAATACTCAGCGTAGTTGCATTCCCCCACATCAGCAACTTCCTAGAAATACAAATCACATGAATCTTCCCTTTTCTGCATTAATCAAATTGGAAGATCATCAACCAAACTATTAAAAAAAGCAGCAACTGAAAGCAGCAGAACAACACTTAAACATATTATTACCCCATGATTCGGGCATTTGTAGAAGACTCAGCCAGGGTTGAGGATTGTGGTTGAGACGCGACGGATGACTCTCGTGATTTGTAGAGCGGTGGCACCACACCAACAGCAGCGGGTTGCGATGAGCAACCGTGCTGTGTGTGTGTGCTTGAAGGGTGTGATGAGACCCACAGCGATGGAATGCGGGTGGCGACTTGGCGATATCTGGTTGTTACTGCTGAAGAGCGGTGGATGAGCAGCCGGCGGACATGGTTGTTGTGGCCAGAGCTTCTGATGCTAGGCAGAGTAAATAAAGAAGAGGAGAAGCGAGTGTTGGATATGTCAGTTTCATTACTTGCAGAGTAGCATAGCACCATATATAGTCATAGTCTAGGTTTGGATTTGAACCAGCTACATGAGCACGTCTCTCTCTTTTTCTAAAACTCAGCAACGTCTCTTTACTGGTACACTAGCTTGTTCTGTACGCCTTCTCAAGTCTTTGATTTTCTTTCTTTTTTTTTGTGAGGAAGGAAGGAGGACAAAATTGAGAGTTACTGGGACTCGAACCCAAGACCTCTTGGTTGAAAACCAAGGGTTCTAGTCACTTATGTGGTGAACGTTCCTTGGGAGGAGGACGACAGACAAACACATTTTTCTCGCAGTTTTAGTTGCGACGCAAGATCGAACGGTCGCAGTTTCGGGAATGTTATCAGGCGAACGAGCCCAGTTTTTCTTTTCTTCCTATGTTTCCGTAATAATAAAGCGGCTACTGTTTCTGGTCGTACATCATCGTCATTTTTACAAAAAAGTCCCCATGTTTCTAAGAATTCAACCCGCAGTCCTATTTTAAGTTGAAATTAGAAAAAAAAAGCTTCATTTTTGCAAAAAGCCCCTCCGTCAGTTATAATTCTACCCGTGATCCTTAATTAAACTGATTCACACTGGACACCACTGCCGCGGCCGGCTGAGCCTAGCCGTCGACGAGGACACGCGGGCGCCGCCGGCGTCCCTCATCGAGCTGCCATGCTGGCGGCCCCGCTGCACAGGGAGATGTCCATGGGGACAGTGAAGTTGGTGCTGAAGGGCGACACCTGCAACGCCATTTTTATGTGGGGGGGCTGTTGCTTCCTGTTCGAGAGGTAAGAGAGAGGGTGAGGAGAGGTAGTAGACCGGTGGTAGAAGGGGAGGAGGGAGGAGGTGGCTCACCGACGGGGGGTCCTGCTGCTGCTACTGCAGTCTGCAGATCACCGACGAGAGGGCTTCATCGACGAGGGCACGAGGAGGAGGCGCTCGAGTGGTGGGATGGGGTCTGGGGAGGCTCGGGCTTCGCTGCTTTGAAAAGTCTCTCGGTGGGCATGGGTGAATTTTCTTATGCTTGTGCTAAAATTTCAGAATCCAATTAATAGTCTCACTCTCACCCTGCTTTTTTAAATCAAATTCTACCAATTTATATACGTTCATGAGTTGTAGGATCAACAAGCCAACAGAAAAAGGATGACATATGGCTCATCTTTACCCTATAGAGAAATAAAGAGAGGTGACTGCCGCATGTATTATGCATCACCAACCGAAAATGAGCAAAGAGGTGAGCATGTGACCAGCCTGCTAATTTGCCATATTGATTCATACAAATATGGATGGCTATCTTATAGAGATGAGCTCACGAAGAGAAAAAAGTGGGGGACTTTCACCGGAGGCAGCTTCGGCAATCGCACATCCGTGGCTACCGGCAGATGTGCAGCACCAGCAGACGGCGTCCCACGCCTCCGCCACAGGTCCCAGCCAGCCCCCATGCATGCTGGCCAGCCGCCAGATCTGGCGCACCGAGCCACACTGGCCCCGCAATCCTCCGTTGCCCCCATCCACCCACCGGTAGGGACTTCCGTAGTAGCAAACACGTCGACGCCGACGCTGCCAGCCTGGAAGTGGCTTGCTAGCCACCGCAGCCGATAAGATGAGGGGAGGAGCAGCGCTTGGGTGGTGAGATGGACGGAGAAAAGGAGGGGAGGAGCAGCGTCGGGTGGGGGAGGAAGACTGAGGCGGAGTGGCGCCTGGGTGATTACCGATGAGGAATGGTGATGTGGATAAGGGGAACGCAGTGGGCGGTGATGGCTCTCGATGGGTTGCTTTTTTTAATGAGTAAAATGCATCATAAGTCCTAAAACTATCGGAGGTGTGTCAGTTTAGTCCTATAACTTTGAAACTGCATTTTTGGGTCCTAAAACTATCAGAGGTGTGTCAATTTAGTCCTATAACTTCGAAACTGCACTTTTGGGTCCTAAAACTATCAAAGGTGTGTCAGTTTAGTCCTATAACTTTGAAACAGTAGTTGTGGGTCCCAAAACTATCTAAGTTTCTTCCTCTTAGGTCCTAAGCTTGCATGGTTAGCATTGACCCTGTGAGTCACTTGGAAATGCTTGGATTGTAGCCACGTTGACTGACCCAATGGGAATATGCAAAAAAACTAGGCGTTGTCTCGCCTCATTCTCACGCTTTCGTCTTCTCCCACGCACGAATGCTCGAGGCGACAGTACAGAGGCCATCGGTGGAATGATGGTTTGAGCTCCAATGAGGAGAGTAGACCGGTCATCTCAGCCTCCTCCAACAGCAGCAGAGCGACATGTCGCACAATGTCCAATTGCTACCCACCTATGGCTACTGCTAGGGTTGTGTCACTCTCGGCGACCTCACGCCACTTTGCAGTTTCGCAAGACTCCTCTGTGTCGCCGACAGCTCACCACCTATGACCATGCTCGTGCCCAAACAACAGCATGCACGGCCAACTCTACGGCAAGGGTGTCGGGCAAGCAGCGATATCATCAAGCAGAGAGAGAGAGAGAGAGAGAGAGAGTGGGATGGCGACTCCATCCCAATTGGCTGGGATCTCCCGGCGGCCTCGCCGAGGAGAGGGATGTCGTCCTTCATGCCGACTAGCTCGGGGTCTCCCGACGGTCACGCCAAACCTCTCGTGGAGGCTACCGTGCAGCTCATGGCCATGCAGGTGGTGGGCATGCAGGTTGCAGGACACACTGCAACGTGGAAGCGTATGTACCATTTTGGGGGATATAAACACATACAAAGGGCTCATTTGAAAAAATGCACCATGGATGGTGGCCATGCAAGATTAGGACCTCAGATGAACAAACATGCATAGTTTTGAGACCCAAAACTGCAATTTTGAAGTTATGGGACTAAAAATGACACACCTCCAATAGTTTTAGGACCCAAAAGTGCAGTTTCAAAGTTATAGGACTAAACTGACATACTTCCGATAGTTTTAGGACCCAAAAGTGCAGTTTGAAAGTTATAGGACTAAACTGACACACCTATGATAGTTTTAGGACTTGTGATGCATTTTACTCTTTTTTAATCAACTGTACCGACTGGAAGCTGCTGGATGCAGACGTGCTCATCCGGGCGACGGGAATAGGACCGGAATGTGGTGTAGATGTGTGTGCCTAGGCAGAACTAATCATACCAAGATGAGTGGTAGTAAGTACTAAATGGTATTCCTGCTGATTGAAGTATGGGATTTACATTAGTCTGCTAATCAAATTGTTCTTAGCTATTCGTGTGTGTATATCAATCAAGGGATCGATGTTGTTCAGTTTGACTCTGCTTTATTCCATTGCTGCAGGATTTGACAAAAAATGTAAAATTTTGGTCATTTTTTGTTCATATTTCATCCAAAAAATTTAAATTTTGGATTGTCCTTTCTGTCCAAAATTTTTGAAAAAAAACCCAAAATTCCAAAATTCACCCATTTCGTTCAAGTACGACAAATTTTCAAATGAAACACAAAACCTTGGCGGGATGTTATGTGTCCTAGCACCGATTACTATTTTTTTCTTCTCCGGATGAGCACCAATTATAATTACTTGTTGTTGTTTGTTGTATTGTCATAATTTGATATTCGTGCCTACCACATTTGACGAATACATTATCAGATAGACTAACTAAAAGTGAATGAAATATTGGAAAGAAATGTTTCTTAAGGGAGAAGATACTTTGGCCTCATCGGTACTTGCTAACCATCAAGATATTCCTCCACTTTGGATGTCATCGATGATTCCGTCAGTGAGATAGGGAGGGGAGAGGAGGGATGGAGAATAGAGTGAGTGTAACAACGATGCATCTTGCTAGCGTCCTGTTTCACCCTGCACACCAGCTAGGAGGGAGAGCTCTCGCCTTTAGGACGTAAAAAAAAAGGAGGCGAACATCATCCATAGCTGGATAAGGATTAGACAAATGTTGTACTAATATCTATATACATTGGGTAAGGGCACACACGGCGAACTCAAAAAATATGTTTCACGCCTGACTTATAAATTGTCCTTTTGATTACACCTTTTCTAGTATATAAATTATTGTGACATCACTGGGTTAGTCCGTGTGATTTTTTTCTCCCGTTGCAACGCACGGGCTTTTTGCTAGTATATAAAAAATTATGCTACTTGGTGTCGGCTTAGTCAACAAACGATTGTGCCAACCTTGACCGTTGGATTGACATTCAGCATCTGTCGTGTTTCTTCAGTCTCTTCTTCCTCCAACCGCCAAAGCCAAACCAGCGCCAAGGGACCGCTTCTCCGCCCCCACGGCTGGCTGTGTCTTTGCCACAAGACGCATCATGGCCACATCGCACCCTCAAACTCTGTGCATCTTCCCTGGCTCCTATTTGTTCCCGTCCGAGGCCTCACCATCGTCCTCCGCCTTGGTTCGCTCGATGCGGCTGTAACACCCTGGACACACCCGCCGGTGGTCGTTACTCCTGGCGGGATCTAGACTGGCCCCACAGATCAATACTAGTCTTTTCTGCGCACTTTGTCCTCACTCGTGCACACCCGGGAGCAACTTCCCGGTCGGTCACCCATCCTGAAATTACTCCAAGCTAAGCACGCTTAACTTTAGAGTTCTTTCCGAATGGGCTCTCGGAAAAGAAGGAATTCCTTATTGATATGAGTAGTCTATCATCCCTAATAAGTCAGGATATTACATACACCCCCACTCAGAGGAACTGACGTCCTCATCGGGCCACAGGAACGTTCCCTCTTGGCACATACGTCTGTGCATCCAGTCCGGTACATGTGACATGTCGTGTGCCACAACGGGTCGCAAACGTCATGAACAACATGATCGCGCACCTGTCCGCAAACATCCGTGTAACCGCGAGGGTCGGCTCTGATACCAACTTGTAACGCCCCGGACACACCCGCCGGTGGTCGTTACTCCTGGCGGGATCTAGACTGGCCCCACAGATCAATACTAGTCTTTTCTACGCACTTTGTCCTCACTCGTGCGCACCCGGGAGCAACTTCCTAGTCGGTCACCCAAGGCATGCTTAACTTTGGAGTTCTTTCCGAATGGGCTCCCGAAAAAGAAGGAATTCCTTATTGATATGAGTAGACTATCATCCCTAATAAGCCAGGCTATCACAGCGGCGCCGCCCTCCGGTGTTGTCAACATGGTCAACAACCGAGAGGAATAAGGAGATGATTGTACATGGTGAGGATGACAGTAGGGACCCAGCAGTGCGCGCAGTTTTTTGTTTCGGGACGGAGAAGGGTATCAACTAGGTTGTGTGGGAGCCGTGGCCCATCTAGCCCAGGCTTTTATTTCATATGTTTACCACATGACCAGCCCAGTTTGTTTTTTTCCTTTATGAAAATGGCTAGCCCAGCTATTTTGTTTTTTGAAGAATAACCAACGTAGGCCTACTTGCTTTTCTATGCCCTGCTGGGCCGGAAATCTTTCAAGACGAGGAGGGATGCATTCGGGCTTGCCTAGAAAATGGGCTATAAGTAATAAGAAATGGGCTATAAGTAATAATAAATGGGCTGTAAAATGAAAAAAATACAGCAAATAGGCAATTAGTTCCAAAATACTTTTTTCTTTTGGATTTTGATATTTTAAATTTCATTTTTTTTGTGCGGGTAACATTTCATTGGATTTAAATTAAGGTATGTTTAGTTTTTCAATTAATTTGAATCTGGATAGAAATTTCGGGTTGTATGTTGTTTGGGATAGATTTGGAGGCTGACTTGTGGGTCTACTAGGTTGACGTGTACGAAAGGCTTTGTCAACTTAGTCCACAAACGATTCTAGCAGCAGTGACCGTTGGATGTTAATCCAACGGCCGTGCTGCTTCTTCAATATCTGATCTTCTTGCTCCAACCGCCCAAACCAGCACCGGTGGGACTGCCTGCTCCCGCCTCCCGTAGCCAGTTGTGCTGGCGCACAGGTGATGTCTACTATGCAACTTTATTCTTGTAGACTCGTGTTGGGCCTCCAAGCGCAGAGTTTTGTAGGACAGTAGCAATTTTCCCTCAAGTGGATGACCTAAGGTTTATCAATCCGTGGGAGGCGTAGGATGAAAATGGTCTCTCTCAAACAACCCTGCAACCAAATACAAGAAATCTCTTGTGTCCCCAACACACCCAATACAATGGCAAATTGTATAGGTGCACTAGTTCGGCGAAGAGATGGTGATAAAAGTGTAATATGGATGGTAGAAATATATTTTTATAATCTGAATAAATAAAAACAGCAAGGTAGCAAATAGTAAACGGGCACAAAAACGGTATTGCAATGCTTGAAAATGAGGCCTAGGGTCCGTACTTCCGCTAGTGCAATCTCTCAACAATGGTAATATAATTGGATCATATAACCATCCCTCACGTGTGATGAAGAATCACTCCAAAGTTCCTGTCTAGCGGAGAACATAAGACGAAATTGTTTGTAGGGTACGAAACCACCTCAAAGCTATTCTTTCCGTTCAATCTATTCAAGAGTACGTACTAAAATAACACAAAGCTATTCTTTCCGTTCGATCTATCTTAGAGTTCGTACGAAAATAACAACAAAGCAAATTCAGATTCATAATACTCAATCCAACACAAAGAACCTCAAAGAGTGCCCCAAGATTTCTACCGGAGAAACAAAGACGAGAATGTGCATCAACCCCTATGCATAGATTACCCCAATGTCACCTCGGGAATCAGCGAATTGAGTGCCAAAACACATATCAAGTGAATCAATATGATACCCCGTTCTCACCACGAGTATTCATATGCAAGACATATATCAAGTGCTCTCAAATCCATAAAAGTACTCAATCCAATAAAACGAAATCTCAAAGGGAAAACTCAATTCATCACAACAAGATAGAGAGGGGAAAACACCATATGATCCGACTATATTAACAAAGCCCGCGATACATCAAGATCGTGACATCTCAAGAACACGAGATAGAGATATTAAACACATAGCTACTGGTACAAACCCTCAACCCCGAGGGTGGACTACTCCCTCCTCATTGTGGTAGCCGCCGGGATGATGAAGATGGCCATCGGTGATGATTCCCCCCTCCGGCAGGGTGCCGGAACGGGGTCTAGATTGGTTTCTCGTGGCTACAGAGCCTTGTGGCGGTGGAACTTCTGATCTAGGGCTACCCCGAAGGGTTTTGGAATATTTGAGAATTTATAGGGCGAAGAGGGGGTAATGGAGGCCAATAAGGTGAGCACAACCCACCAGGGCGCGCCTAGGGGCCCAGGCACGCCCTGGTGGATTGTGCCCCCCTCGGGGCACCCCCTAGGTGTAGCTCTGGCCCATTCGGTGTCTTCTGGTCCATTAAAAATCCTCAAAAAGTTTCGCGGTGTTTGGACTCTGTTTGATATTGATTTTCTGCGATGTAAAAAACAAGCAAAAAACAACAACTAGCACTAGACACTGGGTCAATAGGTTAGTCTCAAAAAATGATATAAAGTTGCTATAAAATGATTGTAAAACATCCAAGAATGATAATATATTAGCATGAATACTTCATAAATTATAGATACATTTGAGACATATCAGCATCCCCAAGCTTAATTCCTACTCGTCCTCGAGTAGGTAAATGATAAAAGGAATAATTTATGAAGTGTGAATGCTAGCAAAGTGCATAAGTTTGATCAATGATAACTTCAATCACTTCTCCTAGCATCCTAATAGCAATTCTTTCTTATAAAACTTCTCTTGTTAAAGAAGCAACCAATTCACATGTTAAGGTTCAAACAATGAATTCTCTTGAATCTCAACAACCTATGTTCTCAGTCACCAAGCAATTGTAATTGAACTTATTCAACAGAGTTTAAGTAAGAGCTACACATACTCAACCATCATATAGTCTTCTATGATTGCTAACAGTCACCACATACACATGAGAAAAACATTTCAACTAGACTCATAGAAAGATAGGGGCTCATAGTTTCGCCTCCCAACGTATTCACCTCAAGGGTGATGTCAACAATAATAACTCATGCTACCCATATTCAACTGGACATATGTGCCTAGATCTTTCCTCACCACATGATGCTTGCCAAAGGATAAAAATAAAAAGGAATAGAGAGAAAAACTTTGACTCTTGCATAAAAGTAAATTCATAAAGTAAAAGATAGACCCTTCGCAGAGGGAAGCAGAGGTTGCCATGCGCTTATTTGTTTGTATGCTCAACCCCTTAGTGCAAAAGAACATCATGTTATATTGCCCCTTGTGATGGCAACCTTTATTATGCAGTCTGTCGCTTTCATACTTTACCATCACAAGTTCGTACAATGCTCAATTTTCTCTTACACTAAATGATCTCACACTTTTAGAAGCAATTTTTGTTGACTTATTGCACCGATGACAACTTACTTGAAGGATATTACTCAATCCTTTAGTAGGTATGGTGGACTCCTGGAAATAAGATTTGGGTTTAATGGTTTTTGGGTGCCACAAGTAGTATCTCTACTTGGTGCGGAATTTTTGGCTAGCAAAGATGGGGGGCAAGCACCACATGTTGAAGGATCTATGACAATATAACTTCTATGTGAATATGAAAAAACATAAATTGTTACGTTGTCTTCCACGTCCAACGTCAACAATTTTGGCATAATATTTTGATGGGGGCTCAGAATCACAGAAGATTTACAAGATAGTGTATTTGCATGTGAAAGTTCTCTTCCTTATACTAATTATTCATGAATTTCTTGTATGACCAATAATGTGATTGTCAAGCTTCAAAAGATTTCACTTTCTAATCCCAATGTGAAGCTACCACTAGGCATGATATAATTTCAACTTCATGATATTCAATTCATTCAACAATTTACTCATAGGATATAAGTGAAGCACAAGAGTAAATGACAAGCTACTCCAAAAAGATATAAGTGAAGATCAAACGAGTAGTTAAGTAAATGGGTAGCTATTTGAGGACTCTCTCTTATTTAAAAACTTTCAGATCTAAGTATTTTATTAAAACATGTGTAACATCCCAAAATTCTAAATTTTGGAATGTTATAATAAATAGATAGTTTTGATTGATTGTTTGATTGATTGACTGAAAGTGAGCGAATTCAAAACTTTTTTTTGAAAGTTAAATGAGAGGGAATAAAAGGACTTTCCCAAACTTTCATTTTGCTTTTATGCTCTCCGGGAATTCAAATTCTTTTCATCACGAAACCCTCGAGAGAAGATGACATGACTTCTTCCATTTATTTAAATGACAAGGGGTGTTGAAAATATTTGAATTTCATTTGGAAAATATTTCCAATTCTGAAACTTTATGCAACTCAATGATTTTCACGAGCTAAGATAAAATGACTTCTTCAAGACATATGAAATATGAGTAGGAGTTTCAAAGAAATAAATTCAAAGTTCTTTTGAATTTATTTTCAATTGGAGTTAATTGAGTTTTATTCAAATTATTTTCTCCAAAATAAAATACATGGAAAATAGGGTAACATGATTCCTACAATAGAAAATTGGAGAGGAATAAATTTGAATTCATTTTGGTATTTTTAAAATGATTTTATTGGATTTTATTAGAGCAGGAGCACTATTTGAATTATTTAAATTTGTGTGAATTTTATTTAATGCTATAATAATGTCCATGTTGTAGAAAATCTTTTTCTGCAAATTTTGGTATATTATATGCCTATATAAAAGTTTTAGTCATTTTGTTTTTTTAATTTTAGTTCTCTGAAAATTTTGTTTAAAAAAATCCATAGCGCCTTGGGCCAAAGGCCCAAGCCGCCACTGCCACCGGCCGGCCAAGGCCATCACGCGCCGCACCAAGGAGCCAGGAGCCGCTCCTTTTCCTTTTCCTAATACTAGTAGGATTCTTTTCCTACTTTCGTTTATTCCGATTTGTTTCTAGATCTTTTCCCTTTTGTTTCCTAATCCTAGTCTATTTCTTGTCCCCTACCCCAAGCAAAACCCTCCTCCCCACTATAAATACCCAAGCACCCCCTCCAACACATCAAACCAACACCTCTCCTCTCCTCTCCTCTCCTCTCCTCTCCTCTCCTCTCTCCTCTCCGCAGCAGCAGCAGTGCAGCACCACCGCCGCCGCCAAGTGCCGCCGCCGCGCCCTCGACCTCTCCTGAGGTTTATATGATCTCCTCTCCACCGTCCCGTGATCTCCTTTCCTCTAGGATCAACCGCAACGTCGGATCCGATCTTCTTCCCCAACTCCGACGACTACTCCGGTGAGATCCACGAAATCCCGTAATTCATTTTTTTCAGAAAATAGCAATCTTAGAAAATTCATATCTTTTAGAGTTTTTAGTATTTTTGAGTGATTCCAATTGCTATGTGTCACAAATTTGCTGAAGTTTCTGTTAGTGTCTCTTGATTTCAAATTTGAGTAGTTTAAATTTGAATTTGATAAATTTTGTTCAGATTAGTATTTTGGCCATAACTTGAGTTTAAAAATAGATTTTTACATGATTCTTTTTGCTACTGGTCACTTGTGGTATTGTTTAGCTGTAGGATTTAGTTTGGTAATTTTTGAATAATTTAAATTAGGTTTTTATTAAAAACAGTACTGTTTTTCTTATGTAGGTATTTTAGTCATATAATTAGTGTTTTTAATTATTTTTAGTTAATTCTTTTGTAAATTTTTACATGTTGTTATATGTTCCTGTTATACTACAGTAGATAAATTTTGGTAGTTATTTATTAGTGTTTAGCTACTGGTTTTGTGTTTGCTTGTTTAGTTCATAGTGATAGTTGATAAAATAGTTTTATTAGTTTTAAAAGTAATTCTTTTGACACTTCAATCTATGTTGTGATTGATTCTGTTATTTAGAAGTAAATTAGTTTTCATAATTATTTTAGTATTGTGCATTATTGTCTTAGTGTTTTGTTAGTTGTTATAGTTTCCTAGTGTTAGCTAGATAGTATTAGTAGTTTTATATTAGTTTATTTGCTAGTTATTAAGTTAGTAAATTATTTTCTGTTGTTGCATTAGAATTATGTTCTCTTTGCTGTAGAAAAATTATTAGAGTAATTTAGTGTTGCTACGAGAGTATTGACTATTATTGTGTGAGTTGGTTTCTTTTCCTTGAAGTTTTCTTTGGAATTTTATTTGGTTTTATTTGATTTCATTATGGATTTATTTATTGCTTTTTGATGGTTATTTTGATTGCTGGTATTGTTTGCTAGAATGATTGCTTATATGATTACCATGTTTGACTATATATAGATTTACATCGGAGTGACGAATAGTTTTATCAAGTTTCGAGGCGTTTATATCTTCATCAACATACCGAGCAAGTTCACTTTGACCATGTTTTCATACCTATGTGTTTTATTGCATCTAGTGTCATCTTCGCAACAATCCCTCCAGAGTGACATTGAATCCTTGTAGTTGAGTAGTATGCATGAGGTAGGAACCCATCACCCTGTTACCAAGCCGGGACGTTATTTATTTTAATGCTACGCTATAGTAGACGGGGTTGGTATGAGTGCTCGGAGTGGTGTGAGAATGGAGGATCTCGTCAATGGCGACAACTCCATGATGGAATCTGCAAGGACTGCACCTTCAAGGCCTCAAGACTTCAAGACTCGAGACAAGAATTCAATACACACTCATTGGGTGAAGGACGGTTGACGGGCACCTGGAGAAAACCAGTGGTTGGCGGGATGCATGGAGAAGCGCCATGACATCTTGCGGAAAGCTTCACCCAGACTCAAAGAGACGGAAGAATACTTCATGCCCGGAAGCTTACCTGTGCAACCGCAAGTCACTATGGGCTCTGGCTTGGTTGACCTTAGTTTTGACTCTGGCTAGGACGGTGCTAGCAGATGTAGAACTACGGTAGGATTGAATGAGCACCGGACAGTGGTCAGGGGAACTCTTCGGAAGAGCATGTTTCGGTCATCTTGTTCTCAAACACCCTGAAGTGCGAGAACGTAAAAAGAGGGATCGAATCTTGCGAGTAAAGTGTACAAACCTCTGCATAGGGTTAAAACCTAATTGATTAGTCGTGTCCCCGGTTACGGACAATTTGAGCATCTGGACTTGGATCTATCTCGGAGCTCTCAACACCGGACTGATAACTTAATTGTGGGCAACTTATGATGAATTTGGGCTATGAGACATCGGTTGGCGGAACCATGTCATGATAGAAAACTCTATAGTACAGACTTCATTTATTCCTTTGATGTAGGGAAAATAAAACCAGCTTTTACGCAAACAAAACCCAGATACATAGCCACAAAGCCATACTGCATATAGTATAGTTTATCATCTGTTTTCTCTTATTGTGATCTTGCCGGTACATTGACCTACACGGCTACAACATATCATGTTGCAGATATTTCCTCGACGAGTAAGAGTTACGATCTGAGGTTACGGTCTACACTCAACCTGCCGATGGCGTTGATGGGACTCCACACCGACTATTTTGTTTTATTTGTGACTTATGAGGTATATATCAGTTTTACATTAATTATACATGTGATTGCACTTTGATATATACATTGATGTCTTGTGTGTGCAAAGATATCTTGATCCGAGGATGGCATAAACAACACGTAGGCTTGACCGTCTCGAGGTCGGGTCGCTTCATGATATGGTATCGAGCACATGTTGACTGTGGGGACGTGACCCTAGAAATCGGAAAGCCCCTAGGACAGGATGTCTCAAAAACTTTATTTTCAAAAGGATCCTTTACTTCTCGTCTTTTTCTGATTTTATCAAGTAGTCACTCTCACCTCAAATAGTTAGAATATACCCCTTTTCCCTTTTGACCACATGAAGAATCAACTGAAGCCGCTCCAAGAAGGACAAGATATTGGATAACTGATGGCCTCTTCAGAGTAAAGAAGATTTGACCATGCATTAGAAGAGTTGAAGCTGCAACAATTGAAGACTCAAGACTAGAAGAATTTGAAGAATCTGAAGAATTATTTGACCTTTAGAAGACCAAACCCACATTACACACTTACGTTAGATCGACGATTTGTGAGCTGTCATTTGTTTGATGTTTTCCGACAGCCACAAAGTAAAACTTGTTTCTTCAAAAACTATTGTTTGTATTGTGTGTATATCCTCCCCACCTCTCTCATATCTCATCCCAAAATTTTGGACCCCATAGTTGATGAATGAAGTTGGACTGATATTCTCGGATCAAGACTCAGCCGGAGGCGAGCTATGGATTCGAACATGGAGAATCACTTTGGGAGCAATTTGGTTTCAAGGAAGAATGAAGTATCTTACGCTCTCCAGTACTTTGAAGGAAGTGCTGCAACATGGTGGCAGATGCATCAAGCTATACAGGGATGGAATGGAGCAAAGACTTGGAAAGAATTCAAGAAGACCCTGTTGAGATCACATCTCATCCGGAAGCACTATGATAACCCGAAGAAGAAACCTTGTGCCTGCAAGATTTATGGAGAAATAGGACACACCAGGAGGAACACAAGGATGGATGCCCTCATTGTGAGGAGAAACACCCAGCCGAGGAATGCCCAACTAGTCAGGTGACTTGTTTCTTGTGTGAAGGAACCACCCACTACCCGACTCAGTGTCACATATACCCCATGGTGCAACAAACTATTCAGGAGCGGGAAGAAGGAATGAAAGAAGCCCTCCGAGAAGTTATGAAAGAACCTGTGATGAAGGAATGTGTTGAAGACCCTGATGGAGAAGGCCTCAATAGATTTTACTCCAATGCCTGCTATTCATGTGGAGAAGAAGGACATTTTTCACAGTATTGCACCAAGGAAAGAAAAGAGTATCTGGGATACTTCTCGGCGGAAGCAATAGAGTTTGATCCACAGGGAATAAAAGGTTTGATCAGAACGAAGAAACCCCGGAAGAGAAAACAAAGACACCCTCAGAACAACCCAATTTCTGCAAAAAGGGACAAGAGTCATATTACCTGTTTTGAATGTAAGGACGTCGGGCATTATGCCAATCATTGTCTCGAAAGAAAGCAAGGAACTCAAGGAGCAGGCACCATCTCCAAGAAGCCCAAAGACTTATCGAAAGTTATGTGTTTTCATTGCAAGGAAGCAGGACATTATGCTACTAAATGTCCCGACAAGATGAAAGTTGGAGTTGAGTAGTTGGAATTTTGATATTGGAAACAAGACTAGTAGAAAACAATTTCATTTTCATGAGTTCGATGAGTTGAGTTATGTAATGGGTGCTCAGAGTTTGTAATGGATTCATGAAATCAATAAAGTTAAGGTGACATGTTTTCATATGTTTAATTGTATGAGTTGTTACTCTATGAACACGGATTTTGACCATTTTCGAGGATATGAGAAAAATATGGTCTATGGAAGAATTTGTGCATTTTAAGGGTGGTTGTACCCTGTGAAGAAGACTAGACTAATGGATAAGAAAATATATATTCCACGGACTGTAGTTCGAAGGAAAAAAAAAGTTGGAGTTTTGCTTTTGATATGATGGTATGAAGAAACAAAGTACTACTGGATTTAAAGGAGGTGTAATATGGAACAAGAGAGTTACTCCAAGGATGAGTTAAAGCTGCATTAGTGTTGAAGTGGGCCATAACCCACAGGCCCAAGATTTTGAAAAGGAACAGATGTAACCTTGATGAAGGAAGAAATTTGGAAGAATCGGTGATTCAATCAGCATACGTTTCGTAGGAGGTTACGCAAAAACCTGAGAGTGGTGAAGTAACGATAGATGTTTTGTTCAGCTTGCAGAATCAATGGATAAATCCGAACCCAGTTCGTGGACAAGAGAAATTCTGCAATGCTTGTGAGTATGCCCAAGTGTTAGAATACGTGATTCACTGTTTACGTATGTGGTAATGATTCAAGTACGGGATGGATTGGCCCCCATACCGGAGACTTCTATCATGAACTATCATATGTTGATGGAAAATCAGAGAGCCTTGAAAACATTAGAAGAGTGTCGACGCGATAAACCATAAAACCATAGAATGGTAGGACGATGGAACCCTTTACAGGCAACCGTTGCCAATCGTAGGTTATACGCTGAGATCCAACCCCGACCATTTTCCTGCAGGAGAAACCATGAATTGTCGACCACCATGAGATTTTCGATAGTTGTTTAGTATTGGCGACAGACCCGTCAGAGATGAAGACCCAGTCTCGGAAGAACCTTACCATGATGAAATGACACATGATATTGTGGAAAGGGTTATGCCCTACCGGAAGAGTATCAGTAAAGGATTCATACCGAAGATATGAGAAGATCGACACCGCCAACCCTAAGGATGAAGTACATGAGTTTTGTCGGAACATAACCATGCTTCTAAGTGTGGTAGCACACTAGACCATACCGATCAATGGATTTGCTGGAAGACCCCCAAACCCTAACCTATTTCTTTCTAGCCTCTCCGAATCACGAGGACGAGATTCATTTTAAGGGTGGTAGATTTGTAACATCATAAAATTCTAAATTTTGGAATGTTATAATAAATAGATAGTTTTGATTGATTGATTGACTGAAAGTGAGCGAATTCAAAACTTTTTTTTGAAAGTTAAATGAGAGGGAATAAAAGGACTTTCCCAAACTTTCATTTTGCTTTTATGCTCTCCGGGAATTCAAATTCTTTTCATCACGAAACCCTCGAGAGAAGATGACATGACTTCTTCCATTTATTTAAATGACAAGGGGTGTTGAAAATATTTGAATTTCATTTGGAAAATATTTCCAATTCTGAAACTTTATGCAACTCAATGGTTTTCACGAGCTAAGATAAAATGACTTCTTCAAGACATATGAAATATGAGTAGGGAGTTTCAAAGAAATAAATTCAAAGTTCTTTTGAATTTATTTTCAATTTGGAGTTATTTGAGTTTTATTCAAATTATTTTTCTCCAAAAATAAAATACATGGAAAATAGGGTAACATGATTTCCTACAACAGAAAATTGGAGAGGAATAAATTTGAATTCATTTTGGTATTTTTAAAATGATTTTTATTGGATTTTATTAGAGCAGGAGCACTATTTGAATTATTTAAATTTGTGTGAATTTTATTTAATGCTATAATAATGTCCATGTTGTAGAAAATCTTTTTCTGCAAATTTTGGTATATTATATGCCTATATAAAAGTTTTAGTCATTTTGTTTTTTTTATTTTAGTTCTCTGAAAATTTTGTTAAAAAAAAATCCGCAGCGCCTTGGGCCAAAGGCCCAAGCCGCCACTTGCCACCGGCCGGCCAAGGCCATCACGCGCGCCGCACCAAGGGAGCCAGGGAGCCGCTCCTTTTCCTTTTCCTAATACTAGTAGGATTCTTTTCCTACTTTCGTTTATTCCGATTTGTTTCTAGATCTTTTCCCTTTTGTTTCCTAATCCTAGTCTATTTCTTGTCCCCTACCCCAAGCAAAACCCTCCCCTCCCCACTATAAATACCCAAGCACCCCCCTCCAACACATCAAACCAACACCTCTCCTCTCCTCTCCTCTCCTCTCCGCAGCAGCAGCAGTGCAGCACCACCGCCGCCGCCAAGTGCCGCCGCCGCGCCCTCGACCTCTCCTGAGGTTTATATGATCTCCTCTCCACCGTCCCGTGATCTCCTTTCCTCTAGGATCAACCGCAACATCGGATCCGATCTTCTTCCCCAACTCCGACGACTACTCCGGTGAGATCCACGAAATCCCGTAATTCATTTTTTCAGAAAATAGCAATCTTAGAAAATTCATATCTTTTAGAGTTTTTAGTATTTTGAGTGATTCCAATTGCTATGTGTCACAAATTTGCTGAAGTTTCTCTTAGTGTCTCTTGATTTCAAATTTGAGTAGTTTAAATTTGAATTTGATAAATTTTGTTCAGATTAGTATTTTGGCCATAACTTGAGTTTAAAATAGATTTTTACATGATTCTTTTGCTACTGGTCACTTGTGGTATTGTTTAGCTGTAGGATTTAGTTTGGTAATTTTGAATAATTTAAATTAGGGTTTTATTAAAAACAGTACTGTTTTTCTTATGTAGTTGTTTTAGTCATATAATTAGTGTTTTTAATTATTTTTAGTTAATTATTTTTGTAAATTTTTACATGTTGTTATATGTTTCTGTTATACTACAGTAGATAAATTTTGGTAGTTATTTATTAGTGTTTAGCTACTGGTTTTGTGTTTGCTTGTTTAGTTCATAGTGATAGTTGATAAAAATAGTTTTATTAGTTTTAAAAGTAATTCTTTTGACACTTCAATCTATGTTGTGATTGATTCTGTTATTTAGAAGTAAATTAGTTTTCATAATTATTTTAGTATTGTGCATTATTGTCTTAGTGTTTTGTTAGTTGTTATAGTTTCCTAGTGTTAGCTAGATAGTATTAGTAGTTTTATATTAGTTTATTTGCTAGTTATTAAGTTAGTAAATTATTTTCTGTTGTTGCATTAGAATTATGTTCTCTTTGCTGTAGAAAAATTATTAGAGTAATTTAGTGTTGCTACGAGAGTATTGACTATTATTGTGTGAGTTGGTTTCTTTTCCTTGAAGTTTTCTTTGGAATTTTATTTGGTTTTATTTGATTTCATTATGGATTTATTTATTGCTTTTTGATGGTTATTTTGATTGCTGGTATTGTTTGCTAGAATGATTGCTTATATGATTACCATGTTTGACTATATATAGATTTACATCGGAGTGACGAATAGTTTTATCAAGTTTCCGAGAGCGTTTACATCTTCATCAACATACCAGGCAAGTTCACTTTGACCATGTTTTTCATACCTATGTGTTTTATTGCATCTAGTGTCATCTTCGCAACAATCCCTCCAGTAGTGACATTGAATCCTTGTAGTTGAGTAGTATGCATGAGGTAGGAACCCATCACCCTGTTACCAAGCCTGGGACGTTATTTATTTTAATGCTACGCTATAGTAGACGGGGTTGGTATGAGTGCTCGGGAGTGGTGTGAGAATGGAGGATCTACGTCAATGACGACAACTCCATGATGGAATCTGCAAGGACTGCACCTTCAAGGCCTCAAGACTTCAAGACTCGAGACAAGAATTCAATACACACTCTTTGGGTGAAGGACGGTTGACGGGCACCTGAGAAAACCAGTGGTTGGCGGGATGCATGGAGAAGCGCCATGACATCTTGCGGAAAGCTTCACCCAGACTCAAAGAGACGGAAGAATACTTCATGCCGGAAGCTTACATGCAACCGCAAGTCACTATGGGCTCTGGCTTGGTTGACCTTAGTTGTGACTCTGGCTAGGACGGTGCTAGCAGATGTAGAACTACGGTAGGATTGAATGAGCACCGGACAGTGGTCAGGGGAACTCTTCGGAAGAGCATGTTTCGGTCATCTTGTTCTCAAACACCCTGAAGTGCGAGAACGTAAAAACAGGGATCGAATCTTGCGGGTAAAGTGTACAAACCTCTGCAGAGGGTTAAAACCTAATCGATTAGCCGTGTCCCCGGTTACGGACAATTTGAGCATCTGGACTTGGATCTATCTCGGAGCTCTCAACACCGGACTGATAACTTAATTGTGGGCAACTTATGATGAATTTGGGCTATGAGACATCGGTTGGCGGAACCATGTCATGATAGAAAACTCTATAGTACAGACTTCATTTATTCCTTTGATGTAGGGAAAATAAAACCAGCTTTTACATAAACAAAACCCGATCTGAGCCACAAAGCCATACTGCATATAGTATAGTTTATCATCTGTTTTCTCTTATTGTGATCTTGCCGGTACATTGACCTACACGGCTGCAACGTATCATGTTGCAGATATTTCCTCGACGAGTAAGAGTTACGATATAGGGTTACGGTCTACACTCAACCTGCCGATGTCGTTGATGGGACTCCACACCAGACTATTTTGTTTCCGCTGTGACTTATGAGGTATATATCAGTTTTACGTTAATTATACATGTGATTGCACTTTGATATATACATTGATGTACTGTGTGTGCCAGCATACTGATCCAGGGATGGCACAGCAACACAGAGGCTTGACCGTCTGAGGTCGGGTCGCTACAACATGAAGCAAAACAAAACAAAATGGCATTCGAAGAATAGCACAACTCATGTGAAGAAGCAAAAACTTAGGCTCAACCGATACTAACCGATAATTGTTGATGAAGAAAGGTGGGATGCCTACCGGGGCATCCCCAAGCTTAGATGCTTGTGACTTCTTGAAATATTATCTTGGGATACCTTGGTAATCCCCAAGATTGAGGTTTTGTGTCTCCTTAATTCCTTTTATATCACGGTTTACCTAAATCTTAAAAACTTCATCCACACAAAACTCAACAAGAACTCGTGAGATAAGTTAGTATAAACCAATGCAAAAACCTTATCATTCTCTACTGTATCAAATCACAAAAATTATTATTCAACATTGCATACTAAATGCCTCTACATATTTAATAGTCCTATCCTCAAATAGAATCATTAAACAAGCAAGCATATGCAAACAATGCAACCATAACAGCAATCTGCCAAAACGGTATAGTCTGTAAAGAATGCAAGAGTATCAATACTTCCCTAACTCCAAAAAATATGAAAATTTACCACACTGTAGAAAATTTATCAGGGCTTACTACGCAAAAAGTTTCAACATTTTATCATATTCTGAATTTTCTAGGGAATTTTTGCAACCGCGATACACTTTCTGTTTTGAAACAGCAACATGTATACTTGCAAAATAAGCATGGTAAAGGCTATCCTTGACATTTTTATTGAAAATAAAGATGCAAAACATTATTTTAAATAACATCAAGCAAATCCTACCAAAATAAAATGACGCTCCAAGCAAAACACATATCATGTGACGAATAAAAATGTAGCTCCATGTGAGGTTACCGATAATGTTGGAGACGAAAGAGGGGATGCCTTCCGGAGCATCCCCAAGCTCAGTGTCTTGGATCTTCCTTGAATATTACCTTGGGGTGCCTTGGGCATCCCCAAGATTAGGGTCTTGTCACTCCTTATTCTCCTCATATCGACATCTCACCCAAAACTTGAAAACTTCAATCACACAGAACTTAACAGAACTTCGTAAGATAGATTAGTATGATAAAGAACAAACCATTTCACTTTGGTACTGTCAAAGACAAGATTCATAATTGTTTCCAAACAATTATTACTGTAGCATATAATTTCCACAATTTATATTGAGAAATATAAGCCATAGAAACTAGGAAACAAGCAAACTATGCATTGAAAACAGAATCTGTCAAAAAAGAATAGTCTGTAGTAATCTGTACTCCAACCATACTTCTGATACTCCAAAAATTCTGAAAAATTAGGAAAGCATAGAGAATTTGTATATATATCACCTGTAAAAAATATTAGATCAAAAGAACACTCCAGTGAATTTTCAAAATTCCTGGATTGAGCGCAAAAGTTTCAGTTTTTGCACAGATTCAAGTCAACTATCATCCACTCTGTCCCAAAGGCTTTACTTGGCACTTTATTGAAACAAAAGCAATAAAACATGATTACTAAAGTAGCTTAATAATGTGAACACACAAAAATAGGAGGTAAAAGTGTGGGCTTGTCTCCCAACAAGCGCTTTTCTTTAGAGCCTTTTAAGCTAGGCATGATGATTTCAATGATGCTCGCACAAAAGATAAGAATTGAAACACAAAGAGAGCATCTTGAAGCATATTACTAGCACATTTAAGCCTAACCCACTTCCTATGCATAGGGATTTTGTGAGAAAACAACTTATGGGAACAAGAATCAACTAGCATGGGAAGGCAAAACAAGCATAACTTCAAATTTTTCAACACATAGAGAGTAAACTTGATAGTATTGCAATTCCTACAAGCATAAGTTCCTCCGTCATAATAATTTTCAGTAGCATCATGAAGAAATTCAACAATATAACCATCACATAAGCATTCTTTTCATGACACAAAAGCATAAAAAACTTATTACTCACCACATAAGCAAATTTCTTCTCATCAATAGTAGTGGGAGAAAACTCAACAAAATAACTATCATGAGAGTGAAAACTAAAATCATGATGACAAGTTTCATGGTTATAATTATTCTTTATAGCATACATGTCATCACCATAATCATCATAGCTAGCAACTTCGTTCTCATACTCAATTGAAGCCTCATCCAAAATGGTGGATTCATCACTAAATAAAGTCATGACCTCTCCAAATCCACTTTCATCATTGTAATCATCATAAATAGGAGGCACGCAATCATTATAAAAAAATTCCACATCAAATCTTGGGGGACTAAAAATATCATCTTCATCAAACATAGCATCCCCAAGCTTATGGCTTTGCATATCACTAGCATCATGGATATTCAAAGAATTCACACTAGCAACATTGTAATCATGCTCATCATTCATGCCAAACATTTTATTGAATTATTCTTCTATTAATTGAACACAATTTTCCTTTCCATCATTTTTATGGAAGACATTATAAAGATGAATAACATGATGCAACCTTAATTCCATTTTTTGTAATTTTCTTTTTATAAACCAAACTAGTGCTAAAACACGAAACTAAAAGATTCGATTGCAAGATCTAAAGATATACCTTCAAGCACTCACCTCCCCAGCGACGGCGCCAGAAAAGAGCTTGATGTCTACTACGCAACTTTATTCTTGTAGACTCGTGTTGGGCCTCCAAGCGCAGAGTTTTGTAGGATAGTAGCAATTTTCCCTCAAGTGGATGACCTAAGGTTTATTAATCCGTGGGAGGCGTAGGATGAAGATGGTCTCTCTAAAACAACCCTGTAACCAAATACAAGAAATCTCTTGTGTCCCCAACACACCCAATACAATGGCAAATTGTATAGGTGCACTAGTTCAGCGAAGAGATGGTGATAAAAGTGTAATATGGATTGTAGAAATATATTTTTATAATCTGAATAAATAAAAACAACAAGGTAGCAAATAGTAAACGGGCACAAAAACGGTATTGCAATGCTTGAAAATGAGGCCTAGGGTCCGTACTTTCGCTAGTGCAATCTCTCAACAACGCTAATATAATTGGATCATATAAACATCCCTCACGTGCGATGAAGAATCACTCCAAAGTTCCTATCTAGCAGAGAACATAAGACGAAATTTTTTGTAGTACGAAACCACCTCAAAGCTATTCTTTACGTTCGATCTGTTCAAGAGTTTGTACTAAAATAACACAAAGCTATTCTCTCCGTTCGATCTATCCTAGAGTTCGTACTAAAATAACACCAAAGCAAATTCAGATTCATAATACTCAATCCAACACAAAGAACCTCAAAGAGTGCCCCAAGATTTCTACTAGAGAAACTAAGACGAGAACATGCATCAATCCCTATCATAGATTACCCCAATTTCACCTCGGGAATCCGCGAGTTGAGTGCCAAAACAAATATCAAGTGAATCAATATGATACCCCATTGTCACCACGAGTATTCATATGCAAGACATATATCAAGTGCTCTCAAATCCATAAAGGTACTCAATCCGATAAAACGAAATCTCAAAGGGAAAACTCAATTCATCACAACAAGATAGACAGGGGAAAATACCATATGATTCGACTATATTAACAAAGCCCGCGATACATCAAGATCGTGGCATCTCAAGAACACGAGAGAGAGAGAGAGAGAGAGATTAAACACATAGCTACTGGTACAAACCCTCAGCCCCGAGGGTGGACTACTCCCTCCTCATCGTGGTGGCCACCGGGATGATGAAGATGGTCACCGGTGATGATTCCCCCTCCGGCAGGGTGCCAGAACGGGGTCTAGATTGGTTTCTCGTGGCTACAGAGCCTTGCGGTATCGGAACTTCTCATCTAGGGCTACCCCGAAGGGTTTTGGAATATTTGAGAATTTATAGGGCGAAGAGGGTGTACGGGAGGCCAACGAGGTGAGCACAACCCACCAGGGCGTGCCTGAGGGCCCAGGCGCGCCCTGGTGGGTTGTGCCCCCCTTGGGGCACGCCCCAGGTGCAGCTCTGGCCCATTGGATGTCTTCTGGTCCATAAGAAATCCTCAAAAAGTTTCACGGTGTTTGGACTCTGTTTGATATTGATTTCCTGCAATGTAAAAAACAAGCAAAAATAGCAAGTGGCACTGGTGTCGGTGAACAAAAGAAGGGGCGCACCTTTGTACCCCTTTACCTATGCACGGGCAGTCGAAACCGCGCCCACGGTCGCACCAAGCAGAATAGGGGAGGTGAGCCAAGGTAAGACCGAAGCCCAAGATAACCCGAGCAACGCCAAGGCCAAGACCACAAAGAGCAGAGGGACGAAGTAGGTTCCCCCGGTAAGACCCTTGCCAGGGCAGCTCGCCCCACACCAACAGAGCGAGCCACCCTTGAGCCCACGGTCTCCAATATCAAGTTGGGCCAGGGCTCGGGAGGCACCTCCATGGTGGCATGCAGATCTTTGTGAAGACAAGGGACACTCAAGATCAGATGAGGATTAGAAGACGATGATCCTCGGCAGGATCCTTGCCAAGGAAGGCCACTGATACGTCTCCAACGTATCTATAATTTTGGTTGCTCCATGCTACTTTATCTACTGTTTTGGACTATATTGGGCTTTATTTTCCACTTTTATATTACTTTTGGGACTAACCTATTAACCGGAGGCCCAGCCCAGAATTGCTGTTTTTTTTGCCTATTTCAGTGTTTCAAAGAAACGGAGTATCAAACGAGGTCCAAACGGAATGAAACCTTTGGGAACGTGATTTTCCAACCGAACGTAATCCAGGAGACTTGGACCCTACTCCAAGAAGTGCCAGAGGCGGTCACGAGGGTGGAGGGCGCCCCCCTGGGCGCGCCCCCCTACCTTGTGGGCCCCCTGACGCTTCACCGACGTACTCCTTCCTCCTATATATACCTACGTATCCCCAAACGATCAGAACAGGAGCCAAAAACCTAATTCCACCGCCGCAACTTCCTGTATCCACGAGATCCCATCTTGGGGCCTGTTAGGAGCTCACGAGGGGGCATCCACCACCAAGGGCTTCTACATCAACACCATAGCCCCTCCGATGAAGTGTGAGTAGTTTACTTCAGACCTTCGGGTCCATATCTAGTAGCTAGATGGCTTCTTCTCTCTTTTTGGATCTCAATACAATGTTCTTCCCCTCTCTTGTGGAGATCTATTCGATGTAATCTTCTTTTTGCGGTGTGTTTGTTGAGACCGATGAATTGTGGGTTTATGATCCAGTATTATCTATGGAAAATATTTGATTCTTCTCTGAATTCTTTTATGTATGATTGAGTTATCTTTGCAAGTCTCTTCGAATTATCCGTTTGGTTTGGCCAACTAGATTGGTAGTTCTTGCAATGGGAGAAGTGCTTAGCTTTGGGTTCAATCTTGCGGTGTCCTTACCCAGTGACATAAAGGGTTGCAAGGCACGTATTGTATTGTTGCCATCGAGGATAACAAGATGGGGTTTTATCATATTGCATGAATTTATCCCTCTACATCATGTCATCTTGCTTAAGGCATTACTCTGTTTTTAACTTAATACTCTAGATGCATGCTGGATAGCGGTCGATGAGTGGAGTAATAGTAGTAGATGCAGAATCGTTTCGATCTACTTGTCTCGGACGTGATGCCTATATACATGATCATACCTAGATAACCTCATAACTATGCTCAATTCTGTCAATTGCTCAACAGTAATTTGTTCACCCACCGTAGAATATCTATGCTCTTGAGAGAAGCCACTAGTGAAACCTATGGCCCCCGGGTCTATTCCCATCATATCAATCTCCATCACTTTTATACTTGCTTTGTTTTTACTTTGCTTTTACTTTTCACTTTGCATCTTTATACCAAAAATACCAAAAATATTATCTCTATCAGATCTCACTCTCGTAAGTGCAGTGAAGGGATTGACAACCCCTAATCGCGTTGGTTGCGAGTAGCTATCGTTTTGTGCAGGTACGAGGGACTTGCGCGTGGCCTCCTACTGGATTGATACCTTGGTTCTCAAAAACTGAGGGAAATACTTACGCTACTGTGCTGCATCATCCTCTCCTCTTCAGGGAAAACCAACGCAAGCTCAAGACGTAGCAAGAACGATTTCTGGCGCCGTTGCCGGGGAGTCTACGCAAAAGTCAACATACCAAGTACCCATCACAATCCTAATCTCTCGCATTACATTATTTGCCATTTGCCTCTCGTTTTCCTCTCCCCCATTTCACCCTTGCCGTTTCAATTCGCCCTCTCTTTCCCAATCTCCTCCTCTTTTTCCCTTTACCGTTTGTTTGCTCGTGTGTTAGTTTGCTTGTTTGGCGCGATGGCTCAAGATGCTACCAAATTGTGTGACTTCACCAATACCAATAACAATGATTTACTTAGCACTCCGATTGCTCCTCTTGCCAATACTGAATCTTGTGAAATCAATACCGCTTTGCTGAATCTTGTTATGAAAGATCAATTGACCGGCCTTCCTAGTGAAGATGCCGCTACTCATCTAAACAATTTTGTTGATTTATGTGATATGCAAAAGAAAAAAGATGTCGATAATGATGTCGTTAAATTGAAACTATTTCCTTTTTCGCTTAGAGATCGTGCTAAAGCGTGGTTTTCATCCTTGCCTAAAAATAGTATTGATTCTTGGAACAAGTGCAAAGATGCTTTTATCTCTAAGTATTTCCCTCCCGCTAAGATTATCTCTCTTAGGAACGATATTATGAATTTTAAGCAACTTGACCATGAACATGTTGCACAAGCCTGGGAGAGAATGAAATTAATGATACGTAATTGTCCTACTCATGGTTTGAACTTATGGATGATTATACAAAAATTTTATGCTGGATTGAATTTTGCTTCTAGAAATCTTTTAGATTCGGCCGCGGGAGGCACTTTTATGGAAATCACTTTAGGAGATGCTACTAAACTCCTAGATAATATTATGGTTAATTATTCTCAATGGCATCTTGAAAGATCTACTAATAAAAAGTGCATGCTATAGAAGAAATCAATGTTTTGAGTGGAAAGATGGATGAACTTATGAAATTATTTGCTAAGAGTGTTTCTTCTGATCCTAATGACATGCCTTTGTCTACCTTGATTGAGAATAATAATGAATCTATGGATGTGAATTTTGTTGGTAGGAATAATTTTGGTAACAACGCGTATAGAGGGAATTTTAATCCTAGGCCTTATCCTAGTAATCCTTCTAATAATTATGCAAATTCCTACAACAACTCTTATGGAAATTTTAATAAGATGCCCTCTGAATTTGAGAGTAGTGTTAAAGTGTTTATGAATTCACAAAAGAATTTTAATGCTTTGCTTGAAGAGAAATTGCTTAAAGTTGATGATTTGGCTAGGAACATTGATAGAATTTCTCTCGAGATTGATTCTTTAGAGCTTAGATCTATTTCTCCTAAGCATGATATCAATGAGTCTCTCAAAGCCATGAGAATTTCCATTGATGAGTGCAAGGAAAGAACCGCTAGGATGTGTGCTTCCAAAGATGCCTTTATTAAAGCGTGTTCTTCTAATCCCTATGAAAATCAAGATGAAGATCTAAAAGGATGTGTCCCCTACTAAATCTTTGTTTTGCAATATGAATCTTGATGAAACTGAATATGATCTTCCTTTACCTAGAAGGCGTTCTAAGAATTCGGAGTTTTTAGAACTTGATGATGAAATTGATAAAAGTGGGATTGAAAGAAATAAAAATCGAGATATTGCTAAACCCACTATATTGGATCTCAAGGAATTTAATTATGAAAATTGCTCTTTAATTGATTGTATTTCCTTGTTGCAATCAGTGCTAAATTCTTCTCATGCTTATAGTCAAAATAAGGCCTTTACCGAACACATTGTTGATGCCTTGATGCAATCTTATGAAGAAAAGCTTGAGTTGAAAGTTTCTATCCCTAGGAAACTCCATGATGAGTGGGAACCTACTATCAAAATTAAAATTAAAGATTATGAGTTTCATGCTTTGTGTGATTTGGGTGCTAGTGTCTCTACTATTCCCAAAACTTTGTGTGATTTGCTAGATTTCCATGATTTTGATGATTGCTCTCTAAACTTGCATCTTGCGGATTCCACTATTAAAAAACCTATGGGAAGAATTAATGATGTGCTTATTGTTACAAATAGGAATTATGTGCCCGTAGATTTTATCGTTCTTGATATAGATTGCAATCCTTCATGTCCTATTGTTCTTGGTAGACCTTTCCTTTGAACGACTGGTGCAATTATTGATATGAAAGAAGGGAATATTAGATTCCAATTTCCATTAAAGAAAGGCATGGAACACTTTCCTAGAAAGAAAATAAAATTACCATATGAATC
This sequence comes from Aegilops longissima, assembly GCA_021605205.1. Lineage (NCBI taxonomy): Eukaryota > Viridiplantae > Streptophyta > Magnoliopsida > Poales > Poaceae > Aegilops > Aegilops longissima. The sequence continues at coordinate 577,912,235 of CM038678.1, forward strand.
TATCATGAGAGCCACTTATGGATTGCCTACCAAAGATGGCAATACCTAGATCTATCCTTGCTTTTATGCCTAGCTAGGGGCGTTAAACGATAGCGCTTGTTGGGAGGCAACCCAATTTTATTTTTAGTTTTTGGTTTTTGCTTCTGTTTAGGAATAAATAATCCATCTAGCCTCTGTTTAGATGTGGTTTTATCTTTTAATTTGTGTTTGTGCCAAGTTAAACCTATTAGATCTTCTTGGGTGATAGTTATTTGATCTTGCTGTAGTTTCCAGAATCTTTGCGCTCAGTGCCCGAATTGTTAAAAATCACCAGAACGTGATAAAATACTGATTACAATTGCAGCTGATCAATAAACAAATTGTCCAGGCCGTCTAATTTTGGTAGAATTTTTTGAGTTCCAGAAGTTTGCGTTAGTTACAGATTACTACAGACTGTTCTGTTTTTGACAGATTCTGTTTTCCGTGTGTTGTTTGCTTATTTTGATGAATCTATGGCTAGTAAAATAGTTTATAATCCATAGAGAACTTGTAATACAGTAGGTTTAACACCAATATAAATAAAGAATGAGTTCATTACAGTACCTTGAAGTAGTCTTTTGTTTTCTTTCTCTAACGGAGCTCACGAGATTTCTATTGAGTTTTGTGTTGTGAAGTTTTCAAGTTTTGGGTGAATTCTTTTGATGGATTATGGAACAAGGAGTGGCAAGAGCCTAAGCTTGGGGATTCCCATGGCACCCCCAAGATAATCCAAGGACACCAAAAAGTCAAAGCTTGGGGATGCCCCGGAAGGCATCCCCTCTTTCGTCTACTTCCATCGGTAATTTACTTGGAGCTATATTTTTATTCACCACATGATATGTGTTTTGCTTGGAGCGTCTTGTATTATTTGCGTATTTGCTTGTTAGTTTACCACAATCATCCTTGCTGTACACACCTTTTGAGAGAGCCATACATGATTTGGAATTTGTTAGAATACTCTATGTGCTTCACTTATATCTTTTGAGCTTGATAGTTTGCTCGTAGTGTTTCACTTATATATTTTGAGCATGATAATTTTTGCTCTAGTGCTTCACTTAGATCTTTTAGAGCACGGTGGTGGATTTGTTTTGAAGAAACATGATCTCTCAGGCTTCACTTTGATTATTTTGAGAGTCGTTAATAGCATGGTAATTTGCTTAATGTTAATATACTTAGTGTTCAAGATATGTGAAACTTTCTTTTTGAGTGAATTAAATACTAAGAAAAGTTTGATGCTTGATAATTGTTTTGAGATATGGAGGTAATAATATCAAAGTCGTGCTAGTTGATAATTGTGAATTTGAGAAATACCTGTGTTGAAGTTTGCAAGTCCCGTAGCATGCACGTATGGTTAAAGTTGTGGAACAAATTTGAAACATGAAGTGTACCTGGCTTGTGCATCCTTATGAGTGGCGGTCGGGGACGAGCGATGGTATTTTCCTACCAATCTATCCCCCTAGGCGCATGCGCATAGTACTTGATTTTTGATGGCTTCTAAATTTTTGCAATAAGTATATGAGTTCTTTTGACTAATGTTGAGTCCATGGATTATACGAACTTTTACCTTTCCGCATTTGCTAGCCTCTTCGGTACCATGCATTGCCCTTTCTCACCTTGAGAGTTGGTGCAAACTTCGCCGGTGCATCCAAACCCCGTGATATGATACGCTCTTTCACACATAAACCTCCTTATATCTTCCTCAAAACAGCCACCATACCTACCTATCATGGCATTCCCATAGCCATTCCGAGATATATTGCCATGCAACTTCCATCATCATTATTATGACATACATTACTTTTGTCATATTGCCATTGCATGATCATGTAGTTGACATCGTATTTGTGGCAAAGCAACCATGCATTATTTTCCATACATGTCACTCTTGATTCATTGCACCAGCCCGTACATCACGGAGGCATTCATATAGAGTCATATTTTGTTCTAAGTTTCGAGTTGTAATTGTTGAGTTGTAAGAGAAATAAAAGTGTGATGATCATCATTATTAGAGCATTGTCCCAAGTGAGGAAAGGATGATGGAGACTATGATTCCCCCATAAGTCGGGATGAGACTCCGGACGAAAAAAAAGCAAGGTAAAAAAAAGGAAAGGCCCAAAAAAATGAGAGAAAAAGAGAGAAGGGACAATGCTACTATCCTTTTACCACACTTGTGCTTCAAAGTAGCACTAAGATCTTCATGATAGAGAGTCTCTCATTTTGTCATTTTCATATACTAGTGGGAATTTTTCATTATAGAACTTGGCTTGTATATTCCAATGATGGGCTTCCTCAAAGTGCCCTAGGTCTTCGTGAGCAAGCAAGTTGGATGCACACCCACTTAGTTCCTTTTGTAGAGCTTTCATATACTTATAGCTCTAGTGCATCCGTTGCATGGCAACCCCTACTCCTCATGTTGAAATCAATTGATGGGCATCTCCATAGCCCGTTGATTATCCTCGTCGATATGAGACTTTCTCCTTTTTTGTCTTCTCCACACAATCCCCATCATCATATTCTATTCCACCCATAGTGCTATATCCATGGCTCGCGCTCATGTATTGCATGAAGGTTGAAAAGGTTTGAGATTATTTAAGTATGAAACAATTGCTTGGCTTGTCATCGGGGGTATAGAAGTTGGGAACATCTTTGTGTGACGAAAATGAAGCATAGCCTAACTATATGATTTTGTAGGGATGAACTTTCTTTTGCCATGTTATTTTGAGAAGACATGATTGCTTTGATCAGTATACTTGAAGTATTATTATTTCTGTGTCAATATGAACTTTTGTCTTAAATCTTTCGGATCTGAATATTCATATCACAAGTAAGAAGATTTATATTGAAATTATGCCAAAGTATCACTCCGCATCAATTTTTTTATCATTTACCTACTCGAGGACGAGCAGGAATTAAGCTTGGGGATGCCTGATACGTCTCCAACGTATCTTTAATTTTTGATTGCTCCATGCTACTTTATCTACTGTTTTGGACTATATTGGGCTTTATTTTCCACTTTTATATTACTTTTGGGACTAACCTATTAACCGGAGGCCCAGCCCAGAGTTGTTGTTTTTTTGCCTATTTCAGTGTTTCAAAGAAACGGAATATCAAACGGAGTCCAAACGGAATGAAACCTTCGGGAACGTGATTTTCCAACCGAACGTGATCCAGGAGACTTGGACCCTACTCCAAGAAGTGCAGAGGCGGTCACGAGGTGGAGGGCGCCGGGCGCGCCTCACCTCGTGGGCCCCCGACGCCCACCGACGTACTCCTTCCTCCTATATATACCTACGTATCCCCAAACGATCAGAACAGGAGCCAAAAACCTAATTCCACCGCCGCAACTTCCTGTATCCACGAGATCCCATCTTGGGGCCTGTTCCGGAGCTCCGCCGGAGGGGGCATCCACCACAGAGGGCTTCTACATGAACACCATAGCCCCTCCGATGAAGTGTGAGTAGTTTACTTCAGACCTTCGGGTCCATAACTAGTAGCTAGATGGCTTCTTCTCTCTTTTTAGATCTCAATACAATGTTCTCCCCCTCTCTCGTGGAGATCTATTCGATGTAATCTTCTTTTTGCGGTGTGTTTGTTGAGATCGATGAATTGTGGGTTTATGATCCAGTATTATCTATGGAAAATATTTGATTCTTCTCTGAATTCTTTTATGTATGATTGAGTTATCTTTGCAAGTCTCTTCGAATTATCCGTTTGGTTTGGCTAACTAGATTGGTAGTTCTTGCAATGGGAGAAGTGCTTAGCTTTGGGTTCAATCTTGCGGTGTCCTTACCCAGTGACATAAAGGGTTGCAAGGCACGTATTGTATTGTTGCCATCGAGGATAAAAAGATGGGGTTTTTATCATATTGCAAGAATTTATCCCTCTACATCATGTCATCTTGCTTAAGGCGTTACTCTGTTTTTAACTTAATACTCTAGATGCATGCTGGATAGCGGTCGATGAGTGGAGTAATAGTAGTAGATGCAGAATCTTTTCGATCTACTTGTCTCGGACGTGATGCCTATATACATGATCATACCTAGATAACCTCATAACTATGCTCAATTCTGTCAATTGCTCAACAGTAATTTGTTCACCCACCGTAGAATATCTATGCTCTTGAGAGAAGCCACTAGTGAAATGTATGGCCCCCGGGTCTATTCCTATCATATCAATCTCCATCACTTTTATACTTGCTTTGTTTATACATTGCTTTTACTTTTCACTTTGCATCTTTATAACAAAAATACCAAAAATATTATCTCTATCAGATCTCACTCTCGTAAGTGACCGTGAAGGGATTGACAACCCCTAATCGCGTTGGTTGCGAGTAGCTATCGTTTTGTGCAGGTACGAGGGACTTGCGCGTGGCCTCCTACTGGATCGATACCTTGGTTCTCAAAAACTGAGGGAAATACTTACGCTACTGTGCTGCATCATCCTCTCCTCTTCGGGGAAAACCAACGCAAGCTCAAGAAGTAGCAGCCACCAGACCCCCGGCAAAGTCCTTGCTGGGGACAACAGCGCGCCACGGCAAGACCCTTGTCGGGCCACCCGGCAAGGCCCTCACCGAGGACGCCAGTAGGGCCACTACCAGGCCCGCACCAACCAAGTATCCACCACCGTTCACATGCAGCTGCCAGCCCAACCAGCTGGGCGGGCACCTGCGTGGCAACATTGTCGGCGTTCTGGGAATAGGGGTACCCAGACTTGCCTGCCTGCGGCCTGCGGCGTGGCTCAAGGGGTGGCCCAGCGCGGCCCATCTTCATCAACACAAGCTCAAGACCCTCGCGAGGGGCCAAGCCTCGCGGGGCGGACGACAGGAAGCTTCCTCAGGCACGGCCTCGTCAGGCTGGCTCGCGAGGAGGCGGAGAGATCAAGGCGGGTACCTCACGAGGTGCCCATGACGCCCAGCCATGACGACCAAGGGCGCCAGGCGGGCGCCAGCCCGCGCAGTGTCCTCGTTTCCTCTTTGGTGCAAAGGAGGCAAGCGCAGGCGAGAGTATCAAGCAAAGGAAACCATTTCGGTGCAACAAGACCAAGACCAACACAACGGCAGGAAGGAGGTCATCGTGGAGCCCAAGCCAGCGTCACCGTCAGAGTCTTTGGCAGGCGAGGACCAACTTTAGTCAGGATAGGTGTACTAGATGTTCCCCTTCAAAATGGCCAATTGTTGGCGCCCTTCCCGCTCAATATTTGGGAAGAGGCCCAGGGCCTCTGCCTATAAATACGACTAGCCACCCACCGGGTACAGGAATCTTGGAGAGAGAGAAAAGCGACTCAGCTCCCCCTAGTAGCTCATCGCGCCAGTCAAGAACAGACCCTTGCGAGGCTGTTCTTCTTTGTACTGTTCATCATCAGCCCCAGAGGCAATCCACCACACCACACACTGGAGTAGGGTATTACACCACAATGGTGTCCTGAACCAGTATAAACCTTGTGTCCCTTGTGTTTCTCTTTGTGTAGTTCAGATTCTTGCGAGGCGACGAGGTGTAGGTAGGTAGGAGGTGCGATCTCCGCGTGCACCCCTGATTTCGAACCTAGAGGGTCTGCCGGAACCCAAAATCCGACATTTGGCGCGCCAGGTAGGGGTGCGCCGGAATCCGCCTCCTGCCGCCTCGCGCCCCGTCGCATCGTCATCATCATGTCCGGCGACCCAACGGGCAACCCTGATCCCTGGGCGACCTCAACCCCATGCCCCAGGCAGCCCGCGGTCCGCAGGGCGCTGCGGGCCGCGGGCGACGCGGTCAAGCAACGTCAGCTCTCACGCCGCAGCAGGCGCGGTCGGCGGCGAGGGCCTCGAACCACGCCGCGGCCACGGCGCGGTACACCCGGCGGGAGCAGGAGAAATTAAGGGCCGCGCTCACGGTGGCCCGAGAGCTACTGCAATGGAGGCTACTAGAGGGCGGCCGCGACGTGCTGCTGGAGCGGGTGGCAGAGCTCCTGGGCTTCGCCGCATCGGGGGCTCACCCCTTCTGCACCCAACTACCACCTCAGGTGCAGGGCAAGCCACGCGGAGGCCCCACGCACGCCCGCACAGCTCCAAGCGGACTCCAAGGCCACTCCAACGTCAACCAGGCCGTCAGCACCGGGCTAACAGCGGCGCTGCTTCCGCCCCCGGCTAGCGAAGGAGGACTCGCCACAGCCCATGGCCCCAGTGGGCCGCCGCGCTACCATCCCCAGGTGGGCACCTCATGCAGGGCTGCGTGGCACACGGGGCACTACGGTGAAGCATTTGGGGCTGCGGCCCCGAAAGAGTATGTGCCCCACATGATGGATCAAGGGCACGCGCAGGAGGACGAACATGGCTCGCTCCTCGGCCCAAGCTGGGGGGACGAGACACCCGAAGCTAAGCTCTTCCAGGAGCACTGGGAAAGCCCCGTCGACCGCGCCGGAGGCAGCGGTTATCGGGTACCACTAGTTCCTCAGGAGCAGGCATATGCTAACCATGGATCGCAGGAGGTACAGGTCGTCGCGGCGGACGGCTGCCCCCATCCCGCAGTCTCCTACCCCTCAGGAGGAGGGCGTTGGGGGCTGCAGGAGAGGGGCCGAGATCCGGCATCACCACCGCGGCGTTCGGAGCAGGCGCCCTCAGGAGGTAGGCCCTCTGCCGGGGAGGTGCCTCAGGGCCTGCCCCCGGCAGAGGACCCGTGGTCGTCGGGAGAACCGCTGGCGACCGCTCTACCCCATCGGCGGTGTCCTCGGTCTCCGGCCGTCGTCGATGGCACTAGAATGTGGCGCAAGGCGGGGCCCTCGTCTGGCGATATGAAGCAATGCCGGTACCTGTGAAGAAGGACCAGTGCCTGTGAAGCTCACCGCCCCGTGACACTCTCAGTTAATAATGAGTGGGGCTGTACACGCCCCGGAGTCTCAGGGGTGCCGGCCTCAGGCCCTGGGGCTCCCTCCCACGCCCAGTGGCAGCACTTAGCTCCGCGCTGGTGAGAAGACGTCCAAGACTAGACTAGGTGCCGGACGCGGCCTTTTCTGCTTTTTCTTGCTTTTCCCCTTTGGCTGTCGCTTTTCCCCTCGTTTGGATTTAAGTTGGATTTGAGCTTAAGATTTGTGTGTGTTCGGGGAAGGGGTGTTTAGTCTCGTTCGAGCAATCTCTCGCGTTCTGGTTACCACCTTGCCTCAGCTGCCTCCCCTCGTGAGCCCCTCGCGAGCCGGGCCAGGCCTAGCTTGCGTGCAGCCCGGACTGCCGTCACCACACCCTCTCAGGAGGTTTTCATTACAGGTTCAATGGGCTCGTTCGGGAGACACTCGGGACACCACAGCCCTCCGCAGGCTATCTCGGGGCCCACGCGGGTCGAAGGTAAACAAGCTAGCCACTTGGCGCAGGCGTACGGGTGATATCGCATCTACTAATACGCTAAATGCAAGTTTTTACATGAGGGGCTCCCCCTCCCAAAATGCTCTTACAACCTTCAGGGCAAAGCCCGAACTCTATCTGCGCAGGGTAAGAAAGCAGGAACAACACACGGTCAGTCGGATAAATCCCCCAATGCATCCTCAAGGGCACCTCCTGAATCATCGCTGGCGTCACTCGCCTCGCCATCGCCCCCCGCGTCACCGTCAGCGGCGCCAGGGCCGTTCACCACGCCGCCTTCATCAGCAGCCACGACCACGCCGTCGTTGTCAGTAGCGAAGGCCCTGATGAGGGCATCCACGTTGTCTTCCACCCAATGTGCCAGGTCGTCCCGGATGGCCTGGGGTACCGGGGCGATGGCGGCATCAAAGTCAAAGTTGGGATCCATGTTCCGAAGATGGCTGAAGACGCGAGAAAAGGCGCGCCCGAGCAGGGCACGATTCCTCTCCTCCACCAACCTATTGGCTCTGCCTGACCGCGCCTCCAGCTGCGTCACCACATCAGTGAAGAACTGGAGGTTACCAGCATAGTTAACCGCGTGAGGCTCCCCAACAGCCGCCTCACAGATGTTGCCCAAGGCTGTGTTAGCTCTTTCTCGGAGCGTGGAGAGCATGGGGCCATGCTCGTGCTCCAGGACCCGCCGCTGGCGTATCTCGTCCTCGTTCTACCGCGCAACGGCCTCAGCCTCGTCCACCCGTTGACGGAGAAGAAGCACCTCGGCGCGGGAGGAAGTCAGCTCCTCCGGTGCCGCGCCAAGGGCAGCCCGGGAAGCATCAGCCCGCCGCGTCACTTCATCCAGCTTGGTCCTCAGGGCGGCGGTCCTGCCTTCCGCTTCGGCCCTAATCAACCCCAGCCTCTCCTCGAACTCGCGCTCGAGATTCAACCGGGCCGCCGCCACCCGGCGATCAACCTCTTCTAGGACTCGGACCTCGCGCGCAGTGACATCGTCCTCCGCCTGCGCCACCAAGCGCTCTCTTGTCTCCAGCTGCTCAAGGTCACGGGCGCGCTCGGCAGCTTCCAGCGTCAGTGCCTCCTCACGTCTCTGGAGCTCTGCCTGGTCGACCGAAGCCCCCTTCATCGACGGAAGGGCCGTCTCACGCAGCTCCACCTGCTGCTCCAGGGGATTGCACTAGGCCTGGAGTTCCCGCGCCCGCTCCTCTGCCGCCTCACGCCGCCGGTCAGCCTCTCGGGCCCCCTCGACGGCCCGGGAACGGGCCTCCCGAGAAGCCGCCAGCGACACCTCGGCTTTCTCATTGTCGAGGTCACGCTGGTGGCATGCAAGGGCAACAGCCACCTTCAGCTTGCGCCTCTCTTCAGCTAGGCGCAGGCCCTCAGCCTCAAGGCGCGCGTCTTCGTCAGCGAGCTCTACACCAAGATGGCTCACTGCGTCAGCCGCCCTCCGGAGAAACCCTTGGCGAAGAGCGCAGCGCTCCCGGGTGCGCTCGAGCACGTATTCTACGTCGTCCTCCGCCCCAGGTGTGCGCGGGGGGCCCACGAATCAGCACTCCCCCTCTGGGCAGGGGGCTGGGGGCTGGCGCCCTCGCGATGGTTGGGCACGCCTCGCCAGAAGCCCAGCCTGGAGCCGGCTCATCCCCAAGTGAAGAACGCAGGGCCGACCTCAGCCAATCGTCGTCCACGACCAATCGAAAAGCCCAAGGCAGGCTGGCTATACCCCGGGAAGGCTCGCGAAGGAGAGTCGTGAGGTGCGCAGAGCCATGACGCACCACAGGATGGCTCACCTCTCCAACCGGCCTCACCGCGAGGGCAGTGCTTGAGCTAGGAGCGCTTGGGGACGGTGGAGAGGGCGAGGCCTGGGGGGATGGCTCGTCAACCATCTCCGCGAGCTCGGCAGGAAGGGCCCTACAGAACACGGATCAGCCGAAGCAATGGGAAAATAAGGAACTAAGGAAGGGGAAAGCTTACTCATCAATGGCGAAATACTTCCTGCGCTTCAGTAGGCGGCAAGGTTAATCATCAACCAAGGCCTCCTTTCTCTTTCGGAGAGCCTCGAAGTCCACGCGGAAGCGGCCCAGAAGCTTGACGCAGGGGTCAGCCTGTGACGAAGAAGAATCACCAAGGCGACCAGCGTCAGGGGCGTCGTCCTGGCGCACGCCGCCAGTCCCCTCACCAAGAAGGGTGGCCGGGGCCTCAGGAGCCTCTGCCACGGGAGCCGCGGGCCGCGGCTCAGCGCCTTCAGCCGCCGCAGGGCGGGCCTGGCGTCGTCATCCCGGCGGAGGCCCCCTCGGCCCCCGGCGGCCCTTGCCTCCCTGCTTCGCCACTCGAGGAAGGACCGCCGTGGGCAACCGGAAGGGCACCGACCACAACTGGGTTCTCACGAGGTCCCATGAGGCATGCGAGGCGCAGCCCCCATTCGTCGAAGCTGGGCATCTGCTTCACGAAATCACCCCTATTCGAGCAAAGGTACAGCAGGGCACCCCCTTGCCGGATGCTGCCAGGGGAAGGGTCCCCAATCAGGATCATGAGAACCTTCCTCAGCACTTCAGGCATCAGGTCCTCTTCCTGGAGCCTCATGCGGTATTCACGCCCGCTGAAGGCCCACATCCGGTGGGAATGGTGCTGGAGAGGGGCAATGCGGCATAGTAGGAACTCCTTCACCACCTTGGGCACCGTCACACCGAGCGCCCTCAAGAACACGAAGCGATGCCAGACGAAGACGAGCTGGGGGCTCGTGGCGCCTCTCGCCCCAGCCCAATTGGGGATAGCGGGTAATGTTGGCTCGGAAGCAGGGGCTGGGCACCCGACATCCACATACAGCCACCGCCATGGAACCCAGGCGCGGGCGGAGGAAGGCTGAAATCAATTCCTGAAGCCGCTGTTTCTGGTGCGGAAATGAAGCTCACGCACCCCGAGCATTGGGTGGGGTCGCTGAGACGCAAAGAGAAGAAGTGGCGCAACAAGGCAACTGAAGGAGGAATGCCCATCATCGCCTCGCAGACAAAAGCAAAAACGGCAAGAAGAGTAATAGATTCGGGACCCAAATGCATCATGTGGATCTGGTAATGGGAAAGCACAGCGTTGAAGAAATTGGAAAAGGGGGGAACCAGTCCTGCCCACAGTGCGTCGGCGAAGTACCGGACCTCGGTGACTATTATGTCAATGGAGAAGTGAGACGCAGGCCAGACCGTCGTCCTCCCGCACTCGTTGAATATGGTGGCGATGGCAGAGCTGACCTTGTCCAAGCCTTCTCGGTTGAGTATGATCGATCGATCGACAGCAGGAGCCGTCAGCGACGGCGAGCGAGGCGGAGGCACAGTCTTTTTCCCTTTCCCCTTCTTCATCGGAGCCATGGCGGCAGGAAGGGGGAGGATTTGAGATCAGATTGGAAGCGGAGACTGGAGCTCGAGAGGAGGAAGAGCAGGAGACGCTCGAGAGGCGAGGAGAGGGATGACTGTGTGCAACCACGGGTCCGCCTAGCTGGGCGCAAAATAAGGGGGCGTGGGGGAACAGGGACGCCAACGTCCAATCAACCGCCACGCGGCGCCCGAGGCCGCAGGCTGTTAGGGCCCGCGGTGCTTCACACTTGCCCCTTCGCTCCTCTGCTAAGCCAAGTCCAGGCGCGCCTTGGGCCCGGGGGCTACTGTCGGCGTTCTGGGAACGAGGGTACCCAGACTTGCCTGCCTGCGGCCTGCGGCGTGGCTCAAGGGGTGGCCAGCGGCCCATCTTCATCAACACAAGCTCAAGACCTCGCGAGGGGCCAAGCCTCATGGGCGGACGACAGAAGCTTCTCGAGCACGGCCTCGTCAGGCTGGCTCGCGAGGAGGCGGAGAGATCAAGGCGGGTACCTCACGAGGTGCCCATGACGCCAGCCATGACGACCAAGGGCGCCAAGGGCGCCAGCCAGCAGATGTCCTCGCTTCCTATTTGGTGCAAAGGAGGCAAGCGCAGCGAGAGTATCAAGCAAAGGAAACCATTTCGTGCAACAAGACCAAGACCAACACAACGGCAGGAAGGAGGTCATCGTGGAGCCCAAGTCAAGGCCACCGTCGAGTCTTTGGCAAAGCGAGGACCAACTTTAGTCAGATAGGTGTATGAGATGTTCCCCTTCAAAATGGCCAATTGTTGGCGCCCTTCCCGCTCAATATTTGGGAAGAGGCCCAGGGCCTCTGCCTATAAATAGGACTAGCCACCCACCGGGTACAGGCATCTTGGAGAGAGAGAAAAGCGACTTAGCTCCCCCTAGTAGCTCATCGCGCCAGCCAAGAACAGACCCTCGCGAGGTTGTTCTTCTTTGTACTGTTCATCATCAGCCCTAGAGGCAATCCACCACACCACACACTGGAGTAAGGTATTACACCACAATGGTGGCCCAAACCAGTATAAACCTTGTGTCCCTTGTGTTGCTCTTTGTGTAGTTCAGATCCTTCCGAGGCGATGAGGTGTAGGTAGGTAGGAGGTACGATCTCCGCGTGCACCCCAGAGTTCGAACCTAGAGGGTCTGCCGGAACCCGAAATCCGACAAACATGCAGCTCCCAGGCCAACTCATCAAGCACCTGCGTGGCGGCATGCAGATCTTCGTGGAGGCTCCACCACCGCGCCACATCAGCTGCCTGCCTGCCTACGTGGCGCCGCATGCATCGCTAGCCAGGGCACGTGTCGAAGCAATGAGGAGCGGTGACGGACGGGACGGGCCTCGCCCCCGTCCTCGATAAAGCAAAGGGACACCTAAGCTATGCATTAAATGCGTCTTGTCCTGTAATACGAGCAATAAGCTCATAGCACTGTGCGCCTTTCCACCTCCTGTGTGCCACTGTGGCTGCCCCTTTTGACTATAAAAGGAGGCCCATGGCATACTGGAGAAGGATTCAGCTCTTTCGAACCGCACACTCACCACAGCTAGTTCGAGAGCTCAAGAACTCTCTGAAATACACCCACCAAAGCAGGACTAGGGTTTTACGCATCCTCGCGGCCCGAACCTAGGTAAATGATCCTCGTGCTGGTTACTAATCCTGCTCTTCTCACAACCCCGCACCCCGGCAACCATAGTAGGGATTCTTGTGATCCCATAGGTGTCGTTCCACACCGACAACTGGGCACTGGGTCAATAGGTTAGTCTCAAAAAATGATATAAAGTTTCTATAAAATGATTGTAAAACATCCAAGAATGATAATATATTAGCATGAATACTTCATAAATTATAGATACATATCAACAGGCCGCACCGCCCCACCCTACTCCATTGCTGGCCAGGCCATTCCTCTACTCACCCACACCTCTTGTTATTTTCCGGCGACAGCGGCCGAACCAGTAAACCCTCGTACTCCCCACCGTGTGGGCAACCACTGCCGAGTCTTCCCCGGCTCTGTGACGTTCCCTTCCTAGGCCTCGCCGTCCTCCACCGCCCTGGTGCTCTCAGCGCGGCGTGGTCAACATGGTCAATGAACGACATCCATCGGAAGTGGACTGTACGTGGAGAGGCTGACAGCTGGGTCCACGGTCGCGCACAAGGAAATGCCTCCTTATTACGCGCAAAATAATGATTCCTCTAATGACCCACAAGTATAGGGGATCAATTGTAGCTCTTTTTGATAAGTAAGGGTGTCAAACCCAACGAGGAGCAGAAGGAAATGACAAGTAGTTTTCAGTAAGGTAATGTCTGCAAGTGCTGAAATTGTAAGTAGTGGGGTAGTTTGATAGCAAGATAATTTGTAACGCGCAAGTAACGATAGTAGTAACAAAAGTGCAGCAAGGTAGCCCAATCCTTTTGAGGCAAAGGACAGGCCAAAACGGTCTCTTATGATAAGCAAAGCATTCTTGAGGGTACACGAGAATTTCATGTAATCACTTTCATCATGTTGGTTTAATTCGTGTTCGCTACTTTGATAATTTGATATGTGGGTGGACCAGTGCTTAGGTGTCGTTCTTACTTGGACAAACCTCCTACTTATGATTAACACTCCCGCAAGCATCCGCAACTACGAGAAAAGTATTAAGAATAAATTCTAACCATAACATTAAACTTTTGGATCCAATCGGTCGCTTACGGAATAGCGCATAAACTGGGGTTTAAGCTTCTTACACTCTTGCAACCCATCATCTAATTGCTACTCCACAATGCATTCCCATAGGCCCAAATATGGTGAAGTGTCATGTAGTCGATGTTCACATGACACCACTAAGGGAATAGCAACATACATACTATCAAAATATCGAACACATATCAAATTCACATGATTACTTGCAACATGATTTCTCCCGTGACCTCAAGAACAAAAGTAACTATTCACAAATGGTAAAGATGCTCATGATCAGAGGAGTATTAAATAGCATAATGGACCTGAACATATAATCTTCCAAATAAACCATATAGTAATCAACTACAAGATGTAATCAACACTACTAGTCACCCACAAGCACCAATCTATAGTTCCGGTAACAAGATTGAACACAAGAGATGAACTAGGGTTTGAGATGAGATGGTGCTATTGAAGATGTTGATGGAGATTGCCCTCCCCAAGATGGGAGAGTTGTTGGTGATGAGGATCACGATAATTTCCCCCTCCGGGAGGGAAGTTCCCCCGGCGGAATCGCTTCACCGGAGGGCAAAAGTGCCCCTGCCCAAGTTCCGCCTCGAGACGGCGGCGCTCCATCCCGAAAGTCCTCCTTTATTTTTCCTAGGTCAAAATGACCTATGTACCAGAAGATGGGCACCGGAGGTGGTCCTGGGTGAGCACAACCCACAAGGGCGCGCCTGGGCTCCCTAGCGCACCCAGGTGGGTTGCTCCCACCTGGTGGGCCCCCTCTGGTAGTTATTTGCTCCAATAATTCTTAAATATTGCATAAAAAATCTCCGTGAAGTTTCAGCTTGTTTGGAGTTGTGCAGAATAGGTAGCCTGACGTAGCTTTTCCCGGTCCAGATTTCCAGCTGTCGGAATTCTCCCTCTTGGTGTGTACCTTGCAAATTATGAGAGAAAAGCATTAGAATCACTCCAAAAGCATTATTATGGATAAAAAAATCATAAATAATAGTAAGAAAACATGATGCAAAATGGATGTATCATCCTCCACCTGACAGCTGGGACCCACCGGAAGGGCCTTTGTATTTCACGAAAAAATGTTCCCCCCACTGTCAGCTCGGACCCACCAGCTATATCTTCGCACGCAAGGAGGTGCCTCCTTATTACGCACAGAAAAATGAATACTCCCCCTACTAGCTGGGACCCACCATAGTGGGAGGCGGACTTGTGGGCCTACTAAGTTGACGCTGACAGAGGGCTTTATCAACTTAGTCAATATGAATGATTCTAGGTCTAGTTACCGTACGATGTACATCCAATGGCCATAGTGCTTCTTCAACCTCTGGTCTTCTTGCTCCAGCCGCCCAAACCAGCGACGGTCATGCCGCCTACTCCTGCCTCCCGTGGCCAGCTGTGCTGTCGCGGAGGCCTCACCGCCCCCTACTACTCCCACCACTGGCCAGGCCATCCCTCTACTCACCCACACCCCCTGTTATTCTTCGGCGACGGCAGCCTCACATCGCAGCTGAACCAGTGAACCCTCGTACTGCTCTCCGCATGGGCATCCACTGTCGCGTCTTCCCCGGCTCCTTGTCTGTCGGATTTCGGGTTCCGGCAGACCCTTGAGGTTCGAACACTGGGGTGCGCTCGGAGATCCAACCCTCCACCGTCTCGTACCTCGCCGAATCGCTGGGACCTAAACTACTAAACAGAACAGCACAAGAGGCGCAAGATTTATACTAGTTCGGGCCACCATTGTGGTGTAATACCCTACTCTAGTTTGTGGTGTGGTGGATTGCCTCTTGGGCTAATGAAGAACAGTACAAGGGAGAACAGCCTCGCGAGGGTCTGTTCTTGGCGGGTGCGATGAACTGCTAGGTGGTGTTCAGTTGCTCTAGCTACTGGTTCCTTGGTGAGGATTCCGATCTCATACCGGGGGGCCGATCCTCCTACCCTGGGGGTGGCTACTCCTATTTATAGGCGAAGTTCCTGGGCCTCTTTCCAATATAGAGCGGGAAGGGCGCCAACAATTGGCCATTTTGAAGGGGAACAACGGGTACACTTATCCTGACTAAAGTTGGTCCTCGCCTGCCAAAGGCTCTGGTGATGACGCCTGCTTGGGCCCCATGATGACTCCCTTCCAGCCGTTGGGGCTGGTCTTGGTCTTGTTGCACCGAAACGGATGCCTTTGCTTGATGCTCTCGCCTGCGCTTGCTCCCTTTGCACCAAAGAGGAAAGGAGGACACTGCGCGGGCTAGCGCCCGACTGGCGCCCTTGGTCGTCATGTCTTGCGTCATGGGCACCTCGCGAGGTACCCCGCCTTGAACTCTCCGCCTCCTCATGAGCCAACGTGACGAGGCCATGCCTGAGGAAGCTCCTCGCCGTCCGCCCGGAGGCCTGCCCCTCGCGAGGGTCTTGAGCTGCGCTGATGAAGATGGGTCGCCCCTGGGCCTCCTTGAGCCACGCCGCAGCCGCAGTGCAAGTCTGGTGACCCTGCTCCTGTAACGCCGACAGAGCCCCCGGCCCACGGCACGCCCGGACTTGGCCGAGCAGAGAGGCGAAAGGGCAAGTGTGAAGCGTCGCGGGCCCTAACAGCCTGCGGCCTTGGGCGACGCGTGGCGGTTGATTGGACGGGCGCACTGTTCCCCCACGCCCTTATTTCGTGCCTTGCTAGGCGGACACGCTGCTGCTGTACACATCCGTTCTCCTCTCTGCTGCCAGCGCCTCGTCCTTCCCCTCTCGAACTCTAGCTTCCATTTTCAATCCAATCTTGAATCTCCCCCTTTCAATCGCCATGGCTCCGGCAAAGAAGGGAAAGGAAGAAACATGTGCCTCCGCCCGCCGCCGCCACCGGCGGCCTCCGCCGTCGATTCGCTGATCATACTCAATCTAGAGGGCTTGGGCAAGGTCAGTTCGGCTCGCCACCACCTTCAACGAATGCGCGGAGGACGACGGCCTGGCCCTGGCCCCACTTCTCCATCGATGTGATAGTCACCGAGGTCCGGTATTTTGTCGACGCCACGCGGGCGGGCTGGTTCCCCCCTTTTCTGATTTCTTCAATGCCGTGCTTTCCCACTATCAGATCCACATGATGCATCTGGGTCCTGAGTGCATCACTCTCCTCTCGGTCTTCGCCTTCATTTGCGAAGCAATGATGGGCATCCTTCCTTCGGTTGCCTTGTTGCGCCACTTCTTCTCTCTGCGCCTTGTCGACCCCACCCAATGCTCGGCGTGAGTGAGCTTCGTCGCCGCGCCCGAGACAGCGGCCTCAGGGATTGACTTCAGCCTGCCTCCGCCCACGGCTGAGTTCCCCGAGAGGTGGTTGTACGTGGATGTGGGGGTGCCCAGCCCCCTGCTATCAGAGCCAACCTACTTTGCTGTCCCCAATTCAGGTTGGGGCCAGAGACGCTTTCAAGCCCTCGGCTCATCTTTGTCCTGCACCGCTCGAGTTCTCGAGAAAGCTTGGCGTGATGGCCTGTGGTGGTGAAGGAGTTCTGATGTGCGCGTTGTTCCTCTCCAACGCCATTCCCACCGGATGTGGGCCTTCAGCGGGCCTGGTGATCGTATGAGGCTCCAGGAAGAAGACCTGACGCCTGAAGCGCTAAGGAAAGTGCTCCTGGTCCTGACTGGCGACCCCAACCCCGGTGGCATCCGGCATGGAGGGGCCTTGTTGTACCTCCGCTGTATCAGGGGTGATTTTGTGAACCAGATGCCTATCTTCGATGAATGGGGGTCGCGCCCCGCTGGTCTCCAGGGGCCTCGCGAGAATCCAGTGATGGTGACAGCCCTTCCAGTCGGCCAAGGCGGCTCCTCCTCAAGTGGCGGAGCAGGGAGGCACGAGCCGCCGAGGTGAAGGACCCCCGCCTGGGTGACAGCGCCGGGCGACGCCATGAGGGGCAGCTCTCGAGGCTCATGCCGCTGGTGAGAGGGCGGCAGCCGCCCAGCAGCGCCGCGGATGGAGCCCCGAGGCCCCTGCTGCTTTTTTTGGTGAGGCGATCAGCACAGGCGCGTCAGTGGACGCCTGACGCAGGTCGCCTTGATGCTTCTCCTCGCCGCTGGCTGACCCTGCGCCAAATCTTGGGTCATTTCCGTGAACTTGAGGCCCTCCGAAGAGAAGGAGGCCTGGCGATGATTACCCTTGTCGTCATTGAAGCGAGGGAAGTACTTCGCCACTGATGAGTAAGCCTTCTCCTTCTCCAGCTCCTGATTCTTCTGCTGCTTGTACTGCTCCTTGCCCTGCAGGCCCCTTCCTGCCGAGCTCACGGAGACGGGTGAGGAGCCGTCCCCCCCGGCTTCGCCACCTCCCCCGTCCTTGACTGCTCCAAGCAGTGGAGCCCTTGTGGTGAGGGCGACCGGGGAGGTGAACCGTCCCGAGGCGCGTCGTGGCCCTGCGCGCCTCGCGACCCTTCCTCGCGACCCTTCCCGTGGCATAGCTAGCCTGCCGTGGGCTTCTCACCTGGTCATGGACGGCGATTGGCTGAGGCGCTTCCTGCGCCCCTCGTCTGGGGATGGGCTGGCTCCAGGCCGGGCTTCTGGCGCGGCGTGCCCGGCAGTCGCGAGGGTGCCAGCCCCCTGCCCAGAGGGGGAGTGCTGATTCGCGGCTCCCGGCGCCCGCCTCGGGCGGTTGATGGTCTGGAGGACGTGCACGAGGGCGCCCGGGAGCGCCGCGCCCTTCGCCAAGGATTTCTTCGAAGGGCGGCTGACGCGGTGAGCCTTCTTGGTGAAGAGCTCGCTGACGAAGACGTGCGCCTTGAGGCTGAGGGCCTGCGCCTGGCCGCAGAGAGGCGTGAGCTGGAGGGCACTGTCGCCCTTGCGCACCACCAGCGCGATCTTGACAATGAAGAGGCCAAGGCGTCGCTGGCAGCCTCTCGGAAGGCCTGTTCTCGGGCCGTCGAGGAGGCCCGGGTAGCTAACAGGCGGCGGAGGAATGGGCACGGGAACTCCTGGCCCGGTGTCACTCATTGGAGGAGCAAGTGGAGCTGCGCGAGGCAGCCCTCGCGTCAATGAAGGTGGCCTTGGCGACTCGCGGAGCTCCGAGCGAGGAGGCGTTGACGCTTGAAGTCGCTTTAACGCGCGAGTACGAGCGCTGGAGACGAGGAAAACGCTGGACGCGGGCAGAGGATGAGGTCGCTGCACGGAAGCCCAGCGCCCTGGAGGAGGTCGGACGCCGAGTGGCGACGACGCGCTCGAACCTCGAGCGCGAGTTCGAGGAGAGGCTGGGGTTGATCAAGGCCGAGGCTGAAGGCAGGACTGCTGCTTTGAGGGCCAAGCTGGAGGAGGCGATGCGGCAGGCCGATGCTCTTCGGGCCACCCTTGAGGTGGCGCAGGGGGAGTCAACCACCTCTCAGGCCGAGGCGCTCCTTCTTCGCCAACGGGTGGAGGAGGCCGAGGCCGTCGCGCGCCAGAATGCGGACGAGATGCGTCAGCGGCGAATCCTGGAGCATGAGCACGGCCCCATGCTCGCCACGCTCCGGGAAAGAGCCAACGCAGCCTTGGGTAATATCTGTGAGGCGGCAGTTGGCGAGCCGCACGCGGTTAACTACGCCGGCAACCTTCAGTTCTTCACCGACGTGGTGGCGCGGCTGGAGGCGCGGTCGGTCAGGGCCAATAGGTTGGTGGAGGAGAGGAGCGCAGACTGCTTGGGCGTGTTTTTCTCGTGTCTTCAGCCATCTCCGTGACATGGACCCCACTTCGACTTTGACGCGCTTATCGCCCGATTCCCTGTGCCATCCGGGCGACTGGCGACTGGGTGGAAGACAATGTGGATTCTCTCGTCCGGGCCTTCGCTTCGGACAACGACGGCCTGGTCGTGGCCGCCGATGAGGGCGGCGTGGTGAACGACCCAGACGCCGCCGACGGCCACGCAGACAGTGACGGCGAGGCCAGCGACGCTAGCAACGGCTCGGGTGGTGCTCCTGAGGACGCATTGGGGGATTTATCCGACTAATTATGTATTGTCCCTGTTCCGTTACCCTGCATGAATAGAACTCAGGTTTTGGCTGATGGTTGTGAGAGCATTTTGGGAGGGGGAGCCCCTCATGTAAAACTTGTGTTCATCGTATTAGCAGGTGTTACATCGCCCATACACCCGCGCCAAGTGGTTGGCTAAGCGACGTGCTGGTTGGCTGGTTTACCTTTGTTTCGTACGAGCCCTGAGATAGCCTGTGGGAGGCTGCGGCGATCTGAGTGTCTCCTGATTGAATCCGTAGGATCTGCAGTAAAAACCCTCCAGAGAGGACTCGGTGGCGGCAGGCTGGGCTGCACGCAAGCTAGGCCTGGCCCGACTCGCGAGGGGCTCGCGAGGGGAGGCAGCTGAAGCGGAGTGGTAACCGGAACGCGAGAGATTTGCTCGAACGAGACTAAGCACCCCTTCCCCGAACACACGCAAATCTCAAATTTGAATCCAATGTAAATCCAGCGGGGGAAAGCGACAAGCAAATGGAAAGGCGAAGAAAGCAGAAGAAAAGCCGCGTCCGGCACCTAGTCTAGTCTTGGACGTCTTCTCACCAGCATGAGCTAAGTGCTGCCATTGGGCGTGGGAGGGAGCCCTGAGGCTCGAGGCCGGCACCTCGAGACTCGGGCGTGTACAGCCCCACTCATTATTAAGTGAGAGTGTCACGGGCGGCGAGCTTCACAGCACCGGCCTTCTTCATGTGTACCGCCTTGCTTCATATTGCCGACGAGGGCCCCGCCTTGCGCCACACTCTAGTGCCATCAACGACGACCGGAAACCAGGACGCCACCGATGGGGTAGAGCGGTCGCCAGCGGTTCCCCCGACGACCATGGGTCCTCCGCCAGGGGCAGGCCCTGAGGCGCCTCCCCAGCAGAGGGCCTACCTCCTGAGAACGCCTTGCTCCGAACGCCGCGGTGGTGATGTCGGATCTCGCCTTCTCCGGCAGCCCCTACGCCCCTCCCGAGGGGTAGGAGATCGCGGGAGCGGGCAGCCGCCGTCGTGGCGTAGCTTTACCTCCTGCGACCTATGGTTAGCGATGTTTGCTCTTGAGGAAGTAGCGGTACCGATAATCGCCGCCCGGCGTGACCAGTGGGACCGCCTCGAGGCTCCCTGGAAGAGCTCGGCCTGGCGCCATCCCCCGGCTGGCTGAGGAGCGAGCCTTGTTCTCCTTCATGCGGGTGCCCTTAGTCCATCATGTGGGGCACGTATTCTTCTGGCGCCGTCATCTCGAAGGCCACGCCGTAGTGCTGAGCGTGCCATGCTGCTCTGCTTGATGCGCCCGCCGTGGGGTGGTGGCGCGGCGGTCCACCAGGGTCGTGAGTTACGTCGAGTCCTTCTTCTCCGCGGGCCGGGGGCGGGGGCAAGCCCGCCGCTGGCCCGGTGCTGACAGCCTCGCCGGTGTTGGAGTAGCTTTGGAGCCCGCGGGCACGCATGGAGCCCCCGTGCGGGCCGCCCTGGGCCTGAGATGGAAGCTGGGTGCAGAAGGGGTGAGCCCCCGAGGCGGCGGCCCGGAGCTCGCCACTCGCTCCAGAAGACGTCGCGGCCGCTCTCCAAAGAGCTCGCACTGCAGCAGCTCTCGGGCCATCGTGAGCACGGCCTCAAGTTCGCTCGCTTCTGGCGGGTGTACGTGATATGGTCGCGGCGTGATTGGAGGCCCTTGCTGCCGACCGCGCTTGCCGTGGCGTGAGAGTCGCCGGCTGTCCGCGTCGCCGCTGCCCGCAGCGCCTGCGGACCGCAAGCTGCCTCGGGCACGGGTCGCCTGAGGCGAAGCGGCGCTGATGGGCGGGCCACGCCTAAGGATCTGAGTTGCCCGCTGGTCGCCGGACATGGTGGTGGCGGCGCGACGGGACACGAGGTGGCGAAGGCAGGATTCCGCGCACCTACCGGGCGCGCCAAATGTTGGATTTCGGGTTTGGCAGACCCTTGAGGTTCAACACCGGGTGCCGCGAAAATCCACTCCCTCCACCGCCTCGCACTCGCCAATCGCTGGGACCTAAACTACTAAACAGAACAGCACAAGAGACGCAAGATTTATACTAGTTCGGGCCACCGTTGTGGTGTAATACCCTACTCTAGTTTGTGGTGTGGTGGATTGCCTCTTGGGCTGATGAAGAACAGTACAAGGGAGAACAGCCTCGCGAGGGTCTGTTCTTGGCGGGTGCGACAAACTGCTAGGTGGTGTTCAGTTGCTCTAGCTACTGGTTCCTTGGTGAGGATTCCGATCTCATACCGGGGGGCCGATCCTCCTACCCTGGGGGTGGCTACTCCTATTTATAGGCGAAGGCCCTGGGCCTCTTCCCAAATATTGAGCGGGAAGGGCGCCAACAATTGGCCATTTTGAAGGGGAACAGCGGGTACACTTATCCTGACTAAAGTTGGTCCTCGCCTGCCAAAGGCTCGTGATGACGCATGCTTGGGCCCCACGATGACTCCTTCCAGCCGCTGGGGCTGGTCTTGGTCTTGTTGCATCAAACGGATGCCTTTGCTTGATGCTCTCGCCTGCGCTTGCTCCCTTTGCACCAAGGAGGAAAGGAGGACACTGCGCGGGCTGGCGCCCGACTAGCGGCCTTGGTCATCATGGCTTGCGTCGTGGGCACCTCGCGAGGTACCCCGCCTTGAACTCTCCGCCTCCTCATGAGCCAACCTGACGAGGCCGTGCCTGAGGAAGCTCCTCGTCGTCCGCCCCGCGAGGCCTGGCCCCTCGCGAGGGTCTTGAGCTTGCGTTGATGAAGATGTGCCGTCCTGGGCCTCCTTTGAGCCACGCCGCAGGCCGCGGGCAGGCAAGTCTCGGGACCCCCGTTCCCAGAACGCCAACAGCGTCGTCCCCTTCCTAGGCCTCGCCCTCATCCACCGCCTTGGTGCTCTCGGTGCGGCGTGGTCAATGTGGTCAAGGAACGACTTCCATCGGAAGAGTACTATACATGGAGAGGCTGACAGCTGGGTCCACGGCCACAACAAGGAGGTGCGACCTTACTACACGCAAAATAATGATTCCTCCACCTGATAGCAGGGACTCACCGGACGGGCCACCGTATTTCGTGAAAAAAAACGTTTCCCCCCTGACTGCTGGGACCCACCAGCTGCATCATCGCACGCAAGGAAGTGCCTCCTTATCCTCCCTGACAGTCGGGACCCACCTGGTCGAAGTGTACGTAGCGTTGTAATTCTGGTCGTGAATGTGTACGTATATACTGGTCGATCGGTCTATCTGCGGACTGCAGCGGTGAACCGTGGCCGAGTAAGGAAGGGCACGTGTCGTAGTAGAGGCACGGACGTAGTATGTACACGTACGTACAGCCAGGGTGTAAGAAAGTAAATGCAGCTGTCGGTGTCAAAACCGGCGGATCTCGGGTAGGGAGCCCAAGTTGTGCATCTAGGGATCAATGGTAATAGGGGACCAAGGGACACAATGTTTACCCAGGTTCGGGCCCTCTTAAAGGAGGTAAAACCCTACTCCTTCTTGATTATATTCGAAGAGTATAGAGATTACAAGAGTTGATCTACCTCGAGATCATGGTGGCTAAACCCTAGATGTCTAGCCTATAAATATTTTGATGATAGTAATCAGGATCCCCCCTACAGACTAACCCCTCTAGTTTATATACACACCGGAGAGGCCTAGGGTTGGTACAAGGTCGGTTTATCAGGGAAGGAAACGATACACCCGGACTCTAATCTTGACGTTCACGTATAAAGAAGTCCCACCCAGACACGTTGGATGATCTTCAACTTGATCTTGTACGGCATATCCAACCCGGCCCATATTCCTGGGCCAGACACCTGAGGACCCCTGAATCCAAGACTCCCTCAGTAGCCCCCAAACTTGCCTTCAGTGACTATGTAGTGTGCGGATATAAGTCTTCGGCTTGCAAGGCGGGTTCTCCACCATACTCCGGATTGACGATAGTCCGGCATCGGCATCTGTGTCCAGTCTTTATGATTCGTTCCTGCCGTTGCATCGATTTCTGAGCGAATGCGAACGGTCCATTATTTTTTATCTTTTAACCCCTTTTATAGGCATGGGCGATGTTTAACAAGGGCAGATCCCCGAACGCCATCTCACATCACACAAAGAGCAACAGAGCAAACCACGGAAAACTCAAACCATGGCTAGCGCCCCTCGCTCCTCCTCGCGTCCTCGTGGCCCTCAAGAGGAGGATTGGCAAAGCTTTTCTGTGTTCCATCTTCAGCTCAATCGTCTCCAGACGCAAGGATATCTTCCCCCCATGGATCTAGTGTCCATACGGGCGGGATTAGCTTCTACGGGCGATGGTGTATTGGACGAGAAATTCCCCAACCCCAGCTAAGGGGAGAGGGTGTGCTTCATCTCGTTCCTTTTGAGGGGCGTAGGGTTCCCGATCCACCCCTTCCTCAGGGGTCTATTGGAATATTACGGGATCCAGCTGCACAACCTCACACCAGGTTCCATTCTGCATATTTCTGGTTTTGTCGCCCTATGCGAATTATTTTTAGGGATTTTTATTTTTGTGCCCCTGGTTCCTTAGCTCTACTCATTCATCCACACTCTGTTAACTTTTGCTCACTTTTCCCCACTCCCTTGCCCGAAACCCTCATAACAGGTTATAACGGACGTTGCCGTCGGGTCAATGCCTTTGACCGTTAGCTGACGAGTGGGGCCGCGTATACATGAGCGCATGCAAGACCATGGTCGTGGGGTAGCACGTGTCCATGGACATGCCCGAAACATCCCATCATATAAAGAGGGCAACCACCTCCATCACCCCTATCATTTCCCCCAAATCCACTCGTTGTCGCATCGTCTTCCTCTGCACGTTGTCATCGTCTCGCTCTCCTCCACTGCCTCCACCGCACCGTCTTGCTCTCCCCCACCGCATCCTCTTCCTCATCTTCATCGCCTCCATCTGTCAGATGGCCGACGCTCGTGGCGACGCCGGCGCAGCGGCCGGAGATGTGGTGGAGCTGTAGGGTCTGGGCGTGGTGACCGCGGATGTCGGCGGCGTCCACGGCGCGGGGAAACTCGCAACCGCTGCGGATGTGGCGGGCTCCACCTCATCAGTGACGGCGTCGAGCGGCGCAATCCATCCCGATGCCCCCGTTGCGCCGCCTGCCATGGAGGAGCAGGTATTCATTTGCACTTTCTTAGCTTGTAGAGTTAGTTCGATTGTGATTCATACCGTAGTTCAGATGGTCAGAGTAGTTGGTTTGATGGATGGGCCGGGTTTTTTTGTATGGGTTGGGGGATGGGGGTTTTTGGACTAGGGTTTGTTGGATAAATTGGTTGCAAAAATACTAGCTAGATGTTGTGAACTATGATTTTAGGTGCTGCAATGATTGGGGTTTTCATATTTGTTTGTAGATTTGGATAAATTCGTTGCAGAAATGCTAGATGTTGTGAACAGATTGGGTTTTCTAATGCTATGATGCTTATTAGATTTGTTTTTAGTGCTCACAGATTGGGGTTTTTAATGCTACTCAAGTTATTTGCTTCAAGTTATATTAGCTCTGTTGTTCACAATATGTCCACAATATGTAGTTATATTAGCTCTGTTGTTCAATGTGTGTGCATGACAATGGAAAATGCAAAAAGGATCATAGTATATTAGCCCTATGATCAAGTGTGCATATCTAAATTTCAATATGTAGTTATATTAGCTCTTTTGTTCAATGTTTGTGCATGACAATGAAAATGCAAATAGGATCATAGTATATTACCCTATGATCAATGTGTCATCTATGCATATCTAAATTTTCAGTTGGCTTATGTATTTACTAGTGATGGATGTAATTGTATATTCAGGGGGATGATGGTAGGGGAAAAGGAGGAAGATAGACTATACTTTTGACGACCCGTACGATCCAGCGTATGGTGACGACGAAGAGTATGAGGTAAGCCTACTTGAAATTTAGATTGTTCATTTAGTTTGTTTGACATGGTGTATTCCCATGAATCTATAATGTACTAATGTAATTCATTCGTGTGTGCAGTATGTCTCTGGGGAAGATGTGGATGTGGACCGCAGCAACTTCGCCTCCTTCAAGGAGAAGGAAGAGGAGAAGATCAGGATCAAGGGCATGGATTACTACTACAAGAGCAAGACCAAAACTTGGCGCTGCCCCTACTGCACCACAAAGCCAAAGCCAAAGTCCGGCCGCTTCGTTCACCTTCTAGCTCATGCATAAGATGTGGCCATCCACGGCGAGGACTACAAGATCATGGGGCAGCATGTTGCCCTAGCCAAAGTCCTGTCTCCCCCCTTCTTGATGTTATGATGTGTTTTAAGTACTTTAGGTGTTTGTTGAACTATGTGGGTGAACTATGTTTGTGAACAGGATGTGGGTTACCTTTTGATGGTTGGATGAATTTTATATGCATGTGGCTATCTATGTTGGGTATTTTTGTGTTTTTAGATATATTTGCTATGATTTGTTTCAGTGTTTTGAAAGTTTAGGTGCTGCAATGGTCACACATATGCTGCAAATCTTCATATGTGTGAAGGTTTTCTCATGAAAATTTATCTGCTATGATTTGTTTCAGTGTTTTGAAAGTTCAGGTGCTGCAAAGATCACACATATGCTGCAAATCTTCATACTTCAAAACACTGAAACAAGATTTCACAGTGTTTTATCAAGGGTTCCCTTTTATCAAATATTCCAATAACAGAGCAAAAAACAACATCATAATGAAGATGTATTATCAACTATCTATGTTTGTGTAGGAGATCATGTATGCAAAATTCGAGGTGATTTAGAGGAGGTCAAACAAATTTGAACTCTATGAAATCTTGTAGGTGATAGCTCATATGTGTGAAGGTTTTCTCATGAAAATGACCATAGGACAAGTTTTCGATTTTTGGTTGGTAACATGTCACATAAGACAACATTAATATAAAACTATAGGCCAAGTTTATTATTTTTGAATTAATCTTCATATTTTTACATTTTCTTTTGAAAACATATGCTTTAATATAAAAACTATTAAAAACACGTTTTGAAATATGAAAATGGAAAACTAACTTCAGATCCTTCTTATTCACTTTAAAATAAAGCTTTAGTGATTTTTTTTATTTTTCAAAAACAGAAGGTAACACCACCTCCTCTCCTTGAACTCTACGAAATCATGTACATGATAGCTCATATGTGTGAAGGTTTTCTCATGAAAATGACCATAGAGCAAGTTTATGATTTTTGGTTGGTAACATGTCACATAAGACAACATTGTGAGCAGGTTTTATATATTTTTGATTTTTTTTAAATTAATGGTGCTCATTTGACCTCGATCGTGCCAGCTAGGGTTTTTTCATGAAAATGACCATAGACAAAGTTTAATATTTTTCCTCGTTAGTTTGTCTTATAAAATGACGAACGACGAAGGTTTCATATTTTTTCGATTTTTTTAAATTAGTTATGCTCAGTCAAAGCCTTCAAAACCCCGTTGACCAGCTCAAAACCCCTCTAAACCCCGCGGGGTTTCACCTAACCCTAGCTCCCAACATCAGCCGTCCGATCGTACCCTCGCGCCAAGCAACAACCCTCTAATCTAGCCTTCTAGAAGGAACTAGGTGGGCTGGCTGTGTGCAGGCTCTGCGCCATTGGATCACAAGGACGGCTCCGCATCGTTGGATCGTGGGGCGATCCACGAGAGGCGATCCTATTGGTTGTGGTCAGCTGCTCGCCCACCACTGACTTCGTGAAAAAAAAACGTTGTTATTGGGCCCAAAAGGAAACCAAGCTCTGGTTGGGCCGTCGAATTGCGTCGATTTTTCTGCACCGTTTGCTCTGTTTTTTGTGAACGTGTTGGCTCTGCATTTTTGCATCGTTTGCTCTGTTTTTGCATCGTTCTTTTTGTTCTATACAAATGTAAAATGACCAAATTTATAAGGGCTAAACTTATTTTTATCATTTAAAATGTCCACAAACTATCAAAAAATGGGTCTTTTTGCATTTGTATAATGGCCACAAGCCCTCTACCTCTTTTTACCATGCAAAATGACCAAATTTTTAAGGGCCAAATTATTTTAATCATTCAAAATGGCCACAAGCTCTTCAAAATTGTCTCTTTTTGTTCATATAATATAGGGTTTGACCACAGATTCCCACTCATGCAATTAGCTTGTTTTTCGTCTTCTTTTCAAACCACCTTTTCCCACGCTTGTACACTCTCGATGTTGCGGTGGGTTTGAAAACGGGCTACTAACTTCACATTTGACCCCGTTATTGCCACGGCCAAATAACACGTAGTACTACGGCTATTTAAGCCACCCTCTGCCTTTTCCATCCCTCATCCATCTACCCTTCTTGCTCTTCGACCCCTTCTCCGTCTTCTGCATATCCCTCAGCCATGCAGCACACCGGACCAACCTACCGCTTCCCACCCACCGTGCCGGAGAGGCTCTACCCTACCGGCGTGTACCTTGATCGCACACTTCGTGTGTGGGCGATATCAAGGCTGAGGACCACAAGGAACTTCACCGAGTTCTAGCCCGCGTCCGGCTACCACCACCTCTCGAGGGGATCTCCAACGATGTTCCGCGTCGAGGAGGTCATCCAAAACCGGGTGGTGGTTGCTCTCCTTGCCCACTTCACAAACACATTCGACTCCTTCTACCTCCTCGGCCGGGTGTTTTGGTGTGGCTCCGAGTTCATCGCTTTCACCACCCACAACAGGTTCACGGAGTACAACAACATCTTCCCCACCGCGACGCGCATGCACACTCTTCCGTACCCCATCGACAACGCCCCGGAGGAGCAGTGAAAAGGGCGCCCGGAGGAGGAGCGAGGTGGAGAAGGCGGTGGCTAGAGTTCTAAACCCTCTATCTTTTTTTAGTCTATGTTATGTTAAGTTGTAATTGAACTATGTTGGAGTTGCTTTGGGCTTGTTGGCCCTTTTCTTAAATTCTATTATTAAGTTTTCTATCTATTCTATTATTAAGTTCTTCCTAGTTTGAGCTATGTGATCGTGCTATGGGCTTGTTGGCCCTATCTACATATTGGGACTACATATTTGTTGATTATTTTCTTAGAGAGCTCGCCTTGTTAGTAGAGTTCCCTTGTTAGTAACCACCTAGTGCATGCAAGCAAGCTTTGTTAGTAGGGATGAATGAGTACAACGAAGCAAGGGGGTGGCTCTTGTTTTACACAAGCCACATATATGTAGCCACTTAGCTAGAAGAGAGGAACCAGCGGCAGTGACCGTCGCTGCATCCGTGGCAGCTAGCGTGCAAAAAGCTGCGCGGTCAGTGCATCGTGGTGGACGCATCGGCACATGCAGGCTCGGTCGGCCCATGCAGTCTCGGTCGGCGCATCGTGGGATCGTGGCATCGGCGCATGCAGGCTCGATCGACGGATGCAGGCAAGGTTTGCTGGGTGCATGCATAGCAGGCTTCTGTCCTGGCGGCGCGCGCAGACGTTTAATGCAAGGGACGGCCCAACGAAACCATGGCCCAACGATCGAACAGCGACACCACCCAACACGGCCCCACTTGTCAGGTCGAACGGACGACACAGTCCAGCATGGCCCCACTAGTCAGAGTTAACGGTTAAGCCTTTGACCCGACGGCAACGTCCACAGTGCAGCTATGAGGGTTTCGCAAGGGAGTGGGGAAAATTGAGCAAAAGTTAAGAGCACAGGGATGAATGAGTAGAGCTAAGGAACCAGGGGCACAGATGTAAAAATCCCTTATTTTTAGGCTGCGAGGCTCATTTTGAACTATGGAAAAAGTTGTTTTGCCTCGTCCCCCGCCATCAGGGCGGAGGGTCTATATTCGAAGTGGGCGGCGCCGAAGTATGGCGCATAGCCGGGTCCGGTAACCCAATCGGGACTCCGAAGAATGGTCTTCAGAATGGTTTTACATTGATGATGTTCCTCTCCCGGATCCTGTCCGGTGCGGACTTTCCGAATTCTCTAGCGCTCCGTTGAAGAAGCTATTCAGCTGGCGCCCCAAGTCCTCCGAACAAGAAGACAGTGTGGAGGTGATGAGGTTGGTTAGCAAGGTCAAATTGTTGGCCCATTCCGGACTCTCAATCATTGAAGTCATGGCCATAGCGATAAAGCGATGCATCCAGCCTCTTCAATCCAGAGTGACTCCTCTATGGAACTACAACAGGGAGGACGACGCGTCGCGCTATAGGCGAGAGGGTGCGGATAACCAAGCCTCATTGGCTGCCATGCTGGTAGACCTTTATAAGGGGGAAGAAGAGGACTTTCCCGCTTAAATTGTCGGGAAGGTTTCTCCATGTAAAACCCATTGAATGGGTAAGTTTAGTCACTCATTACTTTCTTCATTATTGGGGTGCATTAACCGAATACTCTGATTGCTTCAAAACAGTCATGGAGGAAGGTAGTCGAGGACATCCATTGCCCCCCTCCTCAACCAGAGGACTATGCTCGCCATGAAGACCCCGGATTCCATGAGGATCCGGATATATTTATAGAATTTGAAGATGGAGTTTATTATCAAGCGAGCCTTGACGGCTCGGAGGTAGCCATTATGGCCGATTACCCCTATCTCTATCCCTTCGTTAAGGTAAGTGTTCGGACATCATTTTAAAAAAGAAAACACTTCTGCCCACAATTTACCCTCCGCACTGGACCGTGCTGTATAGGATCGGCGCACAGCGAGCCATACCCAAGTACGGGCAGCCAAAAGGAAAACGGCTCGGCGTGAACGCATGAAACAAAAGGGGACCGAGAGCGCCGCTCAGCCTGCTCCATCACCAAAGAGGTATATTCGTTATTTCATGTCTGAGCATGAAGCCGAATCATCTTCCTCCTTCTTCTATCATCTCAGGAAAGGTATACGGCGAACTGTACCAAAGATTCCAGCAAGCCGAGCTGCAGCCCATGCGATGCCAAACTCGTCAACTAGGACGAGGTCGCATACAGGGGTGGCGCTGTCTCATCCACTTCGTGAAGACCCGGATGAGGTGTCCGCCACAAACTTCGAGCTGGAGAGCACGATGAACCACCGTCTCCTAAAAGAGGCCCTGCGCGCCCTGGCCTTTTCGGAGCAAGAGTTTACCGCTCTCGGCACCATGGACGCGTATATCCGGGCTTCCCAGGACGGACTTACTGGAGTTGCTCGCCTGTTCTCGAAGGATATACAGGTGAGAATTTACGCAATTTTTAATATATAGATACCACTAGCCCCCGAGACTTAAAGCGGTAGGAACCAACCGATTTGAGGATCATTTATGACCGCAGGTTCTTAAGGAGAAAAACAAATATTGTCCCAGGAGCTCGAGGCAAGCCGGACATAGGTAAATGCTGCTGTCACAGAGCTTGAAGAAATGAAGAGTGCCCCGACGACTTGGGGAAAAGATAAAAAACTGGAAGAGGAACTGAAGAAGCAGGCCGAAGAGATAAAGATCTTAAAGGCTCAAATCTCGGATGCGCAATAGGAGAACCAAAAGTTGAAGGGTGGCATATTCGGTATGACTCATGAACCATCCAAAGTATTGACATAATCATATAGTGCGGAATGTTATAATTTGGTTCATACAGGTCTGTTAACCGGCCGTCAGGGTGAGGAAGTGTCCGGGCTTCAAAGCGACGTTCTCAGAGAACTGTCAAAGCTGCACGACCACGCCCGGAAGGCCATGAAGAATATGGCCAAAGCCTTATGGCCATCCGATGTCCCTCCAGAGAGTATGGAAGGGTTGGCGGACCTGTTTAAAGGTGCTCGGCGTCGCTTCGAGCTATGGAAGACGTCTGCATGCCGGGAAGGTGCGCGAGAGGCATGGGCCATGGTGAAGACACGCTACACCGGACTCGATCCGAATCACATGGCCCAAGTTGGACCTCAGGGACCGGATGGGAAGAAAATTCTTGTAAACTTGGTATATGACCAAGTAATGATAGCAGCAAAATATTCGCAAGAAGATTATAAGTTGGACAACATTATAGATGGCCTAGAAAGAGAGTAGGCGTTTGATTCTATGTATCAATATACTTTATGACCGAACTTATCTCCCGCCGAACTTGTAAATATTTTGTCATCGCAGACCTTCGACTTCTACCTCCGAACCAAGAAGTTGGAGTGTTTCCGTACACTATGTTTAACTAAGAAACATTTAGTATCTTCGGAAACCAGGCAATCCGGTCAAATTGCTCAAACAGACAAAAATGTGTTCGGGGAGTTATGTTATATTACTGTTTAACATAAGAAACATCTTCCAAGTAAAATAGTTCCATTAGGGTTTCCTTTTCTTGGGTTGGCATTATGTGTGCCTAGGCTTTTACAGGCAGCCCATTCCATACTTGTTCCAGAAAACAGTCCGTCGCTTTTTTGCCGACCAATTATTCCCTAAAGAACGCTAGCCTTCGGCTTCACCCGTATGAGGTACAGATCCAGATAACCCGGTTGTAACAATCGCAGACGTACTCCCTTTACACCCTAGCCGAACAATCGAGAATGTAGGGTATAAACACAGGAGCGAGGCAACCCAGCTTGGCAAAAACTTAAGTCATAGAGGTGCATAAAATGGCAAAAGTTGTATAGCAACAACCGACATGGACAAAGAACCTTATAAGCTTTTAATAATATGCTTCGTTAGAGAAGCGCCAATGTATGTTGGGGGTGTATACATGTAAAGATGTGTACCCCAAATAATAAGGTTGATCCGAACATACATTGAGAAGGAAAAGGAAAAACAAAAGGCGAGAGAAAAAAGGGAAGAAACCTAGTCAAGGTGAAACCTAAGAAGGCCGAACTATGCGTAGAATCTTCGGAGCCGAGCAGCGTTCCATCAGTTAGGCTCAAGGAGATTGTCCGCTGCATTGCGAAGGCGATAGGCTCCTCTAATAAGAACTTCATCTATGATGAAGGGGCCCTCCCATTTAGGTTTGAGCTTGTCCTTTTTCTTTTCCTGGAGGCGTAAAACAAGTTCTCCGACATTGTATGTCTTAGCCCGCACTTCTCTGCTTTGGTAACGCCTGGCCTGTTGTTGATAAATTGCAGAACGAGCTTTAGCAACATCGCACTCCTCTTCGAGTCCGTCTAGTTCATCCTGCCGATCTAATTCGGCTTCCCTCTCTTCCTACATGCGCACTCTAGGTGATTCATGAATAATTTCGCAGGGCAATACAGCCTATGCGCCATACACCATAAAGAAGGGTGTGTATCCGGTCGTTTGATTGGGCATGGTCCGGAGTCCCCAGAGTATGGAATCAAGTTCCTCAACCCAGTGCTTATCTGATTGTCATAAAGAGCGCACCAGTCTGGGCTTAATGCCACTCATGATCAGACCATTGGCCCTTTCGACTTGGCCGTTTGATTGAGGGTGGTATACGGATGCTTAGTCGAGTTTAATGCCTAACTTAGCGCACCATGTTTTCACCTCTTCGGCTGTAAAATTGGAGCCATTATCAGTGATGATACTGTGCGGGACACCATAACGGTGGACTACACCGATATAAAGTCAATCACTGGCCCTGCCTCAGCTGTTTTTACTTGTTTGGCCTCTATCCATTTAGTGAATTTATCTACCATTACCAGCAAGTATTTCTTTTTGTGGCTTCCTGTGACACCCAAAAAATTTAACTTTGTTTTGTTTATTAAAATCTTGCCAGGAAATTTAACTTTCCTTTTTCTTGGTTTTTCTTGATTTCAGAACCATTCTTTTCTTGGTTATTATGGAGTTTTTACCCCGAGTGAGAACTTCCCAATTTTATTGGACTCATTTACTCTCTCAAATAAACCAAGTCTTTTATCAGTAGGATTATTTAAATAATTATTTTTCCCTGAGCTTTGTTTCTCTAAAATTGGTTTTTATAAGTTTAGGGTCCCATTTGAACTGCAACCCCTTTGTAAATTCATTCAAAAATCTCACTAAAATTTGGATATGTCATGTGATATATTTAAACCACTTTTATGCAAAAATATCTTCTGTCCTTTGGATATTTTGAGCTCTACACCTTTCTTTCAAATCTGGTCCAGTGGGCAGATTTGCACTACAACCCTTTTGAATTTTTCTTTCTAGCCTCCACCAAAATTATGGGATGTCAGTGGTAGCATACAATTCAATTTTATGCAAAAACCTAGTGATGTTTTTGGAAAAATTGAGTGAACCAACCTCTTTTCTATTCTGGTCCAACTTGAGGATTTGTATAGCAACCACATTTTTAGTTGCCCCTTTATCCTTGATTCTTTCCCCTACTTGTAGTCCTCCCTGTTAAACCTCTAAGTCCAGGAGCATGCACCCATTGGATCATTTTTGGTTCATGAGGTAAAGCCATTTACTTTCTGTCCAAATTTGAAGTTTCGCAAAACTTGCACTAACAAGTTTCTCCTTTTAGCAAACTAACTACACCACCCTCTCATGCATCCAAGGAGACACTAGCCTGGAGAATTTGGCCACTCCAAGAAATGCTTAAGTACCCTTGGCATTTTGTCAAACACCTTATGGGCATGGTCTGTTTTGACATGATTTTTGTTTTGCACTGTGACCTGGCACCTCTAGACAATCTAGCATGTCCACTAAGCACCTAGACGATCCTAACCTAGATCTGCTAAGTGCCAGCCTCACCCAAGCCCTGTAGCATGCACTGGCTTTTGGCCGAGCACCTGGTGGGCGTGCTCTGGGCGCGCCCAGAGCGCGCGTTTGGCACGTGCCGCGCACGAGTCGCCGCGCCCCTGGCCTGTTTCCCCCGAGATTATCCAAGCCCTCTGCCGCTCGCATCATAGGGCCAAGCCTCGACACGTACACCCCACGAGCACCACAGCCCCTCGCCACGTCTCCGGCAGGCCAGAAGCTAGCCGCCACTGCCGCCCGACAGCCTCGGCACTGGTCGGCGCCGCCCGAGCCACTCCCGCCCGCCAGCTCACCCTGGAGCAGTGCCCCGCTCGTCCGCTAGCTCTTGCCGCCATTCCCAGCCTCGACACGGTGCCCTGCATGCTACAGAACGTCGGTTCGCCGGCATCCTCATCCACCGCCACAAACTGACCTGGTCGCGCTACAAAAGGAGGTCCCCGAACCCACCCGAGCACACAGGAGACCTCAGGCCACCCCCATGGCACCCCCACAGCCCGCAATCGTCGGGGAAAAGTTGTCTTCCCCAACTCCGGCCGGTTCGGCTGCCGCCGCGTCCCAGCTCCGTTCCCCGCAACCAGAACCCCTCCCGTTCATCCAACGCCACCACCAGACTCCACACGAGCTTGCGGAGCCGCCCCGCTACTCAAACCCGACCGGGAGCCACCGTAGTTCAAACGCCCAAAACTCCCGAAGCCACCGGCCGCCGCGAAGCTCGCCGCCGGTGACTCACTCCGTCCCCGCCGGCAAAACGACTACCGGGAGGACCGCCCTGATCTTGCGGATCTAACCTTGCCCTTGGATCCCTGTGGAGAGCCGCCATTCCACGGCGGTGGTCGCCGGAGCCCCGCCCCGCTCGGGCAAAGGAGGGAGAAGACGCGGGCGACTCGTCAAACCTGACCAGTGGGCCAGGCGGGCCCACCGTCAGTGACCCAGCGTCGGTCCACGTGGGTTAAGTGAAAGCGTAAAAATCCGAGTATGTAACCCTACTTAGAAAACGTATTCGTGACTGAAACATTTTCTTTTTTTTTAATTTTCAAGACAGAAAATTGACTAAACTTTGACTGGCTATATCTTTTTAAATAAAACTCCAAATGAGTTGATTCTTTTTCCTACCTCTCTCAAATATTGTCTAGTTTATTTTAAGATTTATTTCAAAAAAAATTCAAATAACTTTTTTTTGCTGTTTTGGAAATGTGTGTTAATTCAAATTATTTTAAATAGGATTTTGGAGAGAGAGAAGGAAGCTTTTCTAAAATTTTGGAGAGCACCCCCACTTCTCCACACCTTGAAGGCAAGCATTCTGAGCCCTGGCATAATATTTTGCATGCATTGTTTGACACGTTTATGACACCACCTCAATACGTGGAACTTGTTATTTTATGTGATGATGTGATCATTTGCATAAATGCTTATTTGAAATTTCCTTGCTGTTGGAAATGGACATGTTTGTGATAATGATCAACCTCGTATGCCATTCGTGCCTACCAGAAGGAAAACGGGAAAGTCTCTGACTTGGGTAGACCCGAGCTTGTCCCCAGTTCCTTGTCGAGACGAGTGTGTCCGGCAGGGCATGAGGGGTATGATGAGTGGTGACTCTGTCAGTTGATTGAAGTATATTGTTATGCTAATCATGCAGGGAATACTTGAAACCTCCTGAGTCGACCATAGATCGAGTCTTGTTCCGTAACCCCATACCTGCTTTCAGATTACCACTTGTCCCTACCATGCGTAGGGTACGGTTCAAGAAGTTGTCAACCCTTTCCTAGCACACACCGCATGTAGAGGCCATGGTGGAAGATACCAGAGGCATCCGTAGGCATGCCACCTGAACCGGGGCATGGGTGTTTGGTTGTAGCCAAGGGTAGCTCCCTAGTTTGCGACGGTATAAATTTTGTGATCCCATGCTACGTCGAGGTTGTAGCCTCCCCACTTAGAGTTTTGCTTAATGGGTGTCGTGGGTGATTTCCAGACACCGGTAAGTTAGGCTGGTGTGTGCGGATAGGTGTGTTTTCAATCAAAAGACCATAGACGGAATTAGTCCTGATGGACTAAAGGAATCCGTTATTCGTGGGTAAAGAGTACACCCTGTGCAGAGATTAAATCTATTCGAATAGCCGTGTCCATGGTTAAGGACTATAGTCTGGGATGGGTCAAGTGTCGGTCTTCGGAGGAGAAACTACTAAACCAGAACTTGGACCATGATTTGTGATTTGTGATGATTATGATGATTGTTATTATGGACTAACCCCTTTAAATTGTTTGAAGTATTGAGTATCCCTGGGACGGTTCTACCTCCTGGATATTCATTGTGATTATTTTTCTTATAAGCCCTTTATGTGGTGTCGCTCAGACGCCCGACTGTGGCATGCTTATTATTTTCTTTATAAGCCCTTTATGTGGTGTCGCTCAGACGCCCGACTGTGGCATGCTTATTATTTTCTTTATAAGCCCTTTATGTGGTGTCGCTCAGACGCCCGACTGTGGCATGCTTGTTATTTTCTTTATAAGCCCTTTATGTGGTGTCGCTGAGACGCCCGACTATGGCATAGCTTGTTATTTATTTCTCTTATAAGCCCTTTATGTGGTGTCGCACAGACGCCCGACTGCGGCACTTTACTTCTACTACATAGTTGCATATCCATATAAATAACCTGCTTCCATGCATCAGCGATTTTATTTTATGACTGACGATGTGTTCATGGAATATTTCAGTGCATGGCTATCATTTTTATTATACCCGAGTTCATAATGTTTGCGAGTACATTCAAAGTACTCACTGGCTTGTCCCTGGCTATTGTCTTGGCCAGATTTCTTGCTTGGAGAGGAGCGTTGCGATGTCAGCCCCGGAATCTAAGCAACAGTGATAGCAGCGTCGCGAAGATAGGAGTTAACCTGGTCAGTTGTTCCTGTGGGAAATGGAGTTCCATAGACACTGATGATCCACAGACCGCTTTCGCCATCAACCACTAGAAACCTTTTGTTGTGCTCACTGGCCAAAATGGTCTTGTACTGCATATTCTGTATTTTTTTGCTTGGAATTTCTATATCAAGTTGATGCCTCATCAGCTAACAGTAATCCTGGGGCTGATGAGCACGACGGCCATTTTCTAGAAATTAATACCCGGAAAAACCGGTCGCGACAGACTTGGTATCAGAGCCAGGCTGACCATTGGCTAATCCTATCTTAGCCAGGT
Source organism: Aegilops longissima (assembly GCA_021605205.1). Classification (NCBI taxonomy): domain Eukaryota; kingdom Viridiplantae; phylum Streptophyta; class Magnoliopsida; order Poales; family Poaceae; genus Aegilops; species Aegilops longissima. The sequence continues at coordinate 577,949,255 of CM038678.1, forward strand.
CAATAATCTTAGGCAAACCAACCCACCAGACCATAACCGAATCCCAGCCAAGCTTCTCGTGCAAGATAGCCACATAGTGACCCGACGCCTTTTGGCAGTCGGTGCCAAACCTATCAACCTAGAATGTCGATCACGCACCAGTAGCCAGCACCCAAGGTGTCTCATTCGCAACCGTGCGAAGGAAGACTTCGTCCCCTTTTCCTATAAAAAGGGCACGCTAGACCCAACCCAGCACAACACAGCCTCTACCCCAAACCAAGCCACAATGCCTAGCCCCGTCGTGCACATTGAGACCACAGCAACCAACCTTAGAGGCTTTGTGACCATACTCGCAAACCTCACCCATCGTGCCTATGCGTTAGAAGAGCCCCCTGAATATGTTGTGTACCAAGGACCCATGAGCGTGAGAGTCGCCAATTTGGGCCATCAGACACATCTACGGTAGGGGTCTAGCACCGTAACGCCCTACTGTGTTCACCGGAAGGACAACTTCCTTTGAGCCACAAGCCATCCAACTAGCTGCTCGAGAGGCTATAGTTCATCTCGTGCACTTGTCGCCCAGAGTTAAGCGTCGCCGCTCCACTACTACCCTGCACGTGAAGGATATGGTAGACCACCCCAAGTTGCCAACGGAGATCACGAGACAGATCCTGCATTGTTGCACCTAGTGCGCTATGTAGGTGCACTAGAGGAACTGTTCGATCAAATCACCATTGATCTGATCGCAGCTCGTGGAGAGTTGGTTCGTCAAGCCCCGGCGAGAGAAGAGAACGAGCCCGACACCGACAACCCAGTCGTGCTGTTCGGACACCCGATCGAGTCCCTGAGGTCGGCCCCAGCCGTCGGCCAAGGCACTTTGATGACCCCAGAAGTGCTTCGTCGCCTCCTGGGAGCACACTCCAATGGGGTTGTGGCCAACCATCCCCGAGATGGTCATCATCGCTACCCCGAGCCTGCAGCCCCTCAACCCTCTCCAGCTAATTCCGACGGTGAGACCCGCGGATAAGCCTCGACATCCACAAGGCATGCCCGCTTGGATGTAAACGAGGTAGACTAAGTCACTCAAGTAGTGTCGAGTCCCAGTGTATCCTCGCTTTGAAATCATGTGACCTTATATATAAACGCAGCCTGTCGTCGTGCCTCTGTTTTAAAATAGTAGCCTTGCATGGATGTGTCAGCATGCGGTATAAATTTCTATCCCAGGCACAGTTACCAAAACCACCCCGACAAACCCCACAGTGATACATCACTTTGGTGAGATATGTATCTGTGGCTTTGACCCAGACCTTTGGAGCTGAGCTGGCAAATTCATTACCTTTCACCGCGGTAAAATGACCCAGCTCCGGTGCTATAAAGAGGCCACCATATGACCCTGCCAAGCAACCCTCACCTTGTGCATCATCCTCACAACCATTCCTTGCCATGCCGAGCCCTAGTATTTATCTGAGGACTCCAGATGCAACCCCAGGTAGTTTTGTCAAGATATTGTGGGATTTTACCTGCAGTACCATGGGCGCTACCCAGCCACCCCAGTACGAGCTGTTCAAATCAAGGATCACTCCTTCCACCTCGAGATACTGGGCAGCAGTACACATCCCTCCAGTAAGCCCAAACCAAGACCCAACGGAGGTCTCCTTCGTGGGGAAATCTATGCCAACCCCACATATGGTCGTAGAAGCTGCTGCATACGAAGCGCTTGCTCGCCTTCGATTCGCGGTGCCCTATGCCAGCGAACGAGGGTACTACTACTTTCCGAGCCGTGCAGCACCCGGAGGAGTAACATCTTTTCCCGGAGGACTAATTGAGAGAGACCCAAGATCGCCAACCTTGTCCAAGACGTCATCGCCAAGAACGCTTAACCCAACGTGTGATGGGTTATCTCCGAGCCTCGCTGATTTAAATCCTCAGATCGCCATCGGCAGATCACTGAGGCCCGACCAGGAGAGACACATTCATCGACTGGTCAATCCACTTTCCCCGATAGAAGAAGAGTGTATCCCCGTACCAGAGACATTTTCTCGGGACTCCGTCCAGTTACCGTTTTTATTATAAACGTCACTGCTGTGTTTATTCCTGCAACTGTGTTTATGTGTTGTAACTTATGCGTGGTACCCCGAGTTCGCGCTGCGAGTAAACCTTTTAGTTTCTATTAATGTGAGTAGCTCTGTTGCGGTTTGACTCTAATGTATTACTGTTTTCTCTCGCGAAAAATCCTGGAGTGAGATTTCTTTTCCCTGAGTTGCTGCATCGTATATTTTCCCACGGCGTAGACTATTTTATTTCATGCAGCAGCACGACAGCAGACTCACAACCACAATTACTCGGACACATACACTGCTTACAAAATTTTTTGCAACTGTGTTGCATCTAGCTAAGCACTTCCCGACAACAGTTAGCACCCGACACACCCCACCTACTCCTCGTGATCACCGCCACCGTGGAGAGCCAACAACCGAGCAGCAGCATCGCGACGATCATCGATGATCATCGCGCACAGGAGCTCGGAGAGCCCCAGCACCGCTGCCAGCCCTCCGCACAGCAGGATCACGTACCAGTCCGGCACCACCTCCGCCATTAGAGCCTCGTCTCGAGCTCCGGCAAACGGAAACAGAGGAGAAGGAAGGAGAAGGAGGAGCGAGGCCAGGTGAGAGGAAAAGGAGAAGGACACCTCGGCCGTTTTATAGCTCGAGCTCGGTGTACGGTGGACGAGGTCCACCAGCGCTGCCCGTCGCCCGATCGCCGGTGTTCGGAGGCGAATCCGCGAGTAGTGCCCACAGCGCACTGGCCCGCGAGGTGAGTGCACGCTGCACCGGCAGCTAGCACGCCACACACTACCACAGTACGGCCTAGATGCCCTACGCGCTAGGCGTCGCCGGTGGAGAAAGCGCGGGAAAGCGCGCGGGAGAGAGGAAGAAAAGAGAGCCGGAGGAAGAAGAAAAGGCTGACCGTGGGCCCGGGTCCACCTGTCAGCCAGAGAGAGCACTGTGCTCTCGGGTACGACCAGCGTATTATTAAATTTAGAATTTATTCTAAATTTATATCCAGTGTAGATATCACTCGTTTTTCCCCAAAACCGTGGATTTTCCCCACGCCGCGCCAGTGTCCCACACTGTATTTTTTTGGCACCACTTATTGCTCTCTCATTGTAGCCACCTTTGTTTCAATGCATATGTTGTTTTTATTAAATCAGCTCTTAGCAAATCTCGAGGACGAGATTTTTCTTAAGGGGGGTAGTGTTGTGACACCCAAAAAATTTAACTTTGTTTTGTTAATTAAAATCTTGCCAGGAAATTTAAATTTCCTTTTTCTTGGTTTTTCTTGATTTCAGAACCATTCTTTTCTTGGTTATTATGGAGTTTTTACCCCGAGTGAGAACTTCCCAATTTTATTGGACTCATTTACTCTCTCAAATAAAGCAAGTCTTTTATCAGTAGGATTATTTAAATAATTATTTTTCCCTGAGCTTTGTTTCTCTAAAATTGGTTTTTATAAGTTTAGGGTCCCATTTGAAATTCAACCCCTTGTAAATTCATTCAAAAATCTCACTAAAATTTGGAGATGTCATGTGATGTATTTAAACCACTTTTATGCAAAAATATCTTCTGTCCTTTGGATATTTTGAGCTCTACACCTTTCTTTCAAATCTGGTCCAGTGGGCAGATTTGCACTACAACCCTTTTGAATTTTTCCTTCTAGCCTCCACCAAAATTATGGGATGTCAGTGGTAGCATACAATTCAATTTTATGCAAAAACCTAGTGATGTTCTTTGGAAAAATTGAGTGAACCAACCTCTTTTCTATTCTGGTCCAACTTGAGGATTTGTATAGCAACCACATTTTTAGTTGCCCTTTATCCTTGATTCTTTCCCCTACTTGTAGTCCTCCCTGTTAAACCTCTAAGTCCAGGACCATGCACCCATTGGATCATTTTTGGTTCATGAGGTAATGCCATTTACTTTCTGTCCAAATCTGAAGTTTTGCAAAAGTTGCACTAACAAGTTTCTCCTTTTAGCAAACTAACTACACCACCCTCTCATGCATCCAAGGAGACACTAGCCTGGAGAATTTGGCCACTCCAAGAAATGCTTAAGTACCCTTGGCATTTTGTCAAACACCTTATGGGCATGGTCTGTTTTGACATGATTTTTGTTTTGCACTGTGACCTCGCACCTCTAGAAAATCTAGCATGGCCACTAAGCACCTAGACGATCCTAACCTAGATCTGCTAAGTGCCAGCCTCACCCAAGCCCTGTAGCATGCACTGGCTTTTCGCCGAGCACCTGGCATGTTTCCCCCGAGCTTATCCAAGCCCTCTGCCGCTCGCCGCGTAGGGCCAAGCCTCGACACGTACACCCCACGAGCACCACAACCCCTCGCCACGTCTCCGGCAGGCCAGAAGCTAGCCGCCACTACCGTCCGACAGCCTCGGCACTGGTTGGCGCCACCCGAGCCACTCCCGCTCGCCAGCTCACCCTGGAGCAGTGCCCCGCTCGTCCGCTAGCTCCTGCCGCCATTCCCAGCCTCGACACGGTGCCCTGCAAGCTACAGAACGTCGGTTCGCCGGCATCCTCATCCACCGCCGCAAACCGACCTTGTCGCGCTACAAAAGGAGGTCCCCGAACCCACCCGAGCACAAAGGAGACCTCAGGCCACCCCCATGGCACTCCCACAGCCCGCAATCGTCGGGGTAAAGCTGTCTTCCCCAACTCCGGCCGGTTCGGCCGCCGCCGCGTCCCAGCTCCGTTCCCCGCAACCAGAACCCCTCCCGTTCATCCAACGCCACCACCAGACTCCACACGAGCTTGTGGAGCCTCCCCGCTACTCAAACCCGACCGGGAGCCACCGTAGTTCAAACGCCCAAAACTCCTGAATCCACCGGTCGCCGCGAAGCTCGCCGCCGGTGACTCACTCCGTCCCCGCCGGCAAAACGACTACCGGGAGGACCGCCCTGATCTTGCGGATCTAACCTTGCCCTTGGATCCCCGTGGAGAGCCACCGTTCGACGGCGGTGGTCGCCGGAGCCCCGCCCCGCTCGGGCAAAGGAGGGAGAAGACGCGGGCGACTGGTCAAATCTGACCAGTGGGCCAGGCGGGCCCACCGTCAGTGACCCAGCGCCGGTCTACGTGGGTTAAGTGCAAGCGTAAAAATCCGAGTACGTAACCCTACTTAGAAAACGTATTCGTGACTGGAACGTTTTCTTCTTGTTTTATTTTAAAGACGGAAAATTGACTAAACTTTGACTGGCTATATCTTATTGATTCTTTTTCCTACCTCTCTCAAATATTGTATATTTTATTTTAAGATTTATTTCAAAAAAATTCAAACAACTTTTTTGTGCTGTTTTGGAAATGTGTGTTAATTCAAATTATTTTAAATAGGATTTTGGAGAGAGAGAAGGAAGCTTTTCTAAAATTTTGGAGAGCACCCCCACTTCTCCACACCTTGAAGGCAAGCATTCTGAGCCCTGGCATAATATTTTGCATGCATTGTTTGACACGTTTATGACACCACCTCAATACGTGGAACTTGTTATTTTATGTGATGATGTGATCATTTGCATAAATGCTTATTTGAAATTTCCTTGCTGTTGGAAATGGACATGTTTGTGATAATGATCAACCTCATATGCCATTCGTGCCTACCGGAAGGAAAACGGGAAAGTATCTGTCTTTGGTAGACCCGAGCTTGTCCCCAGTTCCTCGTCGAGACGAGTGTGTCCGGCAGGGCATGAGGGGTATGATGAGTGGTGACTCTGTCAGTTGATTGAAGTATATTGTTATGCTAATCATGCAGGGAATACTTGAAACCTCCTGAGTCGACCATAGATCGAGTCTTGTTCCGGTAACCCCCATACCTGTTTCGTACTACCACTTGTCCCTACCATGCGTAGGGTACGGTTCAGTAAGTTGTCAACCCCTTTCCTAGCACACACCGTACAGAGAGGCCATGGTGGAAGATACCAGAGGCATCCGGTAGGCATGCCACCTGAACCGGGGGCATGGGTGTTTCGGTTGTAGCCGAAGGGGTAGCTCCCCTAGTTTGCGCACGGTATAAATTTTGTGATCCCATGCTACGTCGAGGTTGTAGCCTCCCCACTTAGAGTTTTGCTTAATGGGTGTCGTGGGTGATTTCCAGACACCGGTAAGTTAGGCTGGTGTGTGCGGATAGGTGTGTTTTCAATCAAAAGACCATAGACGGAATTAGTCCTGATGGACTAAAGGAATCCGTTATTCGTGGGTAAAGAGTACACCCTGTGCAGAGATTAAATCTATTCGAATAGCCGTGTCCATGGTTAAGGACTACAGTTTGGGATGGGTCAAGTGTCGGTCTTAGTGTCGGTCTTCGGAGGAGAAACTACTAAACTAGAACTTGGACCATGATTTGTGATTTGTGATGATTATGATGATTGTTATTATGGACTAACCCCTTTAAATTATTTGAAGTATTGAGTATCCCTGGGACGGTTCTACCTCCTGGATATTCATTGTGATTATTTTTCTTATAAGCCCTTTATGTGGTGTCGCTCACACGCCCGACTGTGGCATGCTTATTATTTTCTTTATAAGCCCTTTATGTGGTGTCGCTCAGACGCCCGACTATGGCATGCTTATTATTTTCTTTATAAGCCCTTTATGTGGTGTCGCTGAGACGCCCGACTGTGGCATGCTTGTTATTTTCTTTATAAGCCCTTTATGTGGTGTCGCTGAGACGCCCGACTGTGGCATAGCTTGCTATTTATTTCACTTATAAGCCCTTTATGTGGTGTCACACAGACGCCCGACTGCGGCACTTTACTTCTACTACATAGTTGCATATCCATATAAATAACCTGCTTGCATGCATCAGCGATTTTATTTTATGACTGACGATGTGTTCATGGAATATTTCAGTGCATGGCTATCATTTTTATTATACCCGAGTTCATAATATTTGCGAGTACATTCAAAGTACTCACTGGCTTGTCCCTGGCTATTGTCTTGGCCAGATTTCTTGCTTGGAGAGGAGCGTTGCGATGTCAGCCCTGGAACCTAAGCAACGGTGATAGCAGCGTCGCGAAGATAGGAATTAACCTGGTCAGCTGTTCCTGTGGGAAATGGAGTTCCATAGACACTGATGATCCACAAACCGCTTCCGCCATCAACCACTAGAAACCTTTTGTTGTGCTCACAGGCCAAAATGGTCTTGTACTGCATATTCTGTATTTTTTTGCTTGGAATTTCTGTATCAAGTTGATGCCTCATCAGCTAACAGTAATTGTCGGTGTCAAAACCAGTGGATCTCAGGTAGGGGGTCCCGAACTATGCGTCTAGGCGGATGGTAACAGGAGACAAGGGACACGATGTTTTTACCCAGGTTCGGGCCCTCTCGATGGAGGTAATACCCTACTCCTGCTTGATTAATATTGATGATATGGGTAGTACAAGAGTAGATCTACCACGAGATCAAGGAGGCTAAACCCTAGAAGCTAGCCTATGGTATGATTGTTCTTCGTCCTACGGACTAAAACCCTTCGGTTTATATAGACACCGAATAGGGTTAGGGTTACACAGAGTCGGTTACAATGGTAGGAAATCTTCATATCCGTATCGCCAAGCTTGCCTTCCACGCCAAGGAAAGTCCTATCCGGACACGGGTGGAGTCTTCAATCTTCTATCTTCATAGTCCAGAGTCCGCCAAAGATGATAGTTCGCCATCCGGACACCCCTAGTCCAGACTCCCCTCTGAGCCCCTGAACCAGGCTTCAATGACGATGAGTCCGCACGCATATTGTCTTCGCATTGCAAGGCGGGTTCCTCCTCCGAATACTTAGAAGGTTTTGAACACATGGATAGTGTCCGGCTCTGCAAAACAAGTTCCACATAACACCGTAGAGAGAATAATTTTTGCACAGATCTGCTGACGTATTCTGCGGTGTGACATCACACCACGGCCAGGCTTTTATTCGAATCGTTTTTTACTGTCCCACCTCAACGCATTTAGAGGGGCAGTTTCCTTGGCACGTCTTATCAAAGCATAGATTGTGCCCCCTTATTTCGGGATTCTCATCAATACGGACGTGGGTAACCCAACCGCGCCATTGATTGCGGCGCTTGGGAGATAAGCGAGTTTTATCAGGCTGGTGGGGGACGCATAACCTCGTCCGCCCATATAAGGGGATAAGGATCCACCTTTTTCACCTACGCCTTCCTCCTCCCTGGTTCATCCATTTTCGCGCACTCTGAGCTCCAGCGCCCAAGTCCGCACATCCTTCCTCAACCATTTCCAGCCATGTCCGGAGCGGGAGGCAGGTGGATGGTCTCCTCCGTCACGGAGGGCAACATAAAGAAACTGCGGAAGGCCGGATACTTGTCCGACGACGTCGCACATCGGCTGCCCGACGAAGGGTAGCTCGTCCCCACCCCTGAGCCCCATGAGCGGGTCGTTTTTCTTGCCCACTTCCTCCGCGGACTGGGTTTCCCACTTCACCCATTCGTCCGGGGGCTCATGTTCTACTACGGCCTAGATTTCCACGATCTGGCCCCGAATATCATCCTCAACATCTCGGCATTCATCATCGTGTGCGAGGCTTTCCTCTGCATCCAGTCCCACTTCGGCTTATGGCTAAAGACTTTCAACGTCAAGCCGAAGGTTGTGAAGGGCCGTCAGACGGAGTGCGGGGGCGCCATGGTCGGCAAGATCGCCAACGTCTTATGGCTCGACGGCTCCTTTGTGGAGACCGTGAAGGGGTGGCAATTGGGGTGGTTCTACATCACCGAGCCGCGCGACCCCGAATGGGCGGCGGTCCCCGAATTTCGGTCTGGTATTCCCACTCGGCTCACTTCCTGGAAGGAGACCGGCCTGGCGTGGGGTGATTCAGAAGAGCTGACCGGACTCCAAACCTGCATGTGGACCTTGGTGAACAAGAATCTCAGGCTTGTCAATGTGATCCAGGTCATGCTCATCGGTCGGATCCTCCCGTGCCAACAACGGGCCTTCAAATTGTGGGAGTTTGATCCGGCTCGGCATACGACCCTGAAGAGGCTCTTCGACACTACGTACGAAGATGCCTGGAAGGCGCTATTCAAGGGCGCCGAAGCTCCCTCATCTGCTACGGAAGATCGCGGATTCAGCTCGCAGCGTCAAGCTACCGAGGTAAACTATTTTGCCCTTTACGCGAATCTTGCTTTTCATAGTCTGACTCTATGCGGGATCTAAACTCCCTTGCCTTTGACAGGACTGGCTGAACACGTCCGGGCGGGTTAACTGTCCGGCTCCTTTGCCAGAAGATCCAATAGACGCCCGCTTGGCGGGGCTGCTGCCTCCGGCGCCTTACGTGGTGCCGGAGAAGAAGGCCAAGAAGGAGGCCACGGGGACTCGACGGAGTGCCCGGCGCCAGGTGTCGTCGGACTCATCGTCCGACGACTCGGAGACGGACTCCTCTCGTGAAAACGAGGAGGAGGAAAAAGAAGCCTCTCCCCCGGCGGGGGGAGAGAAGAAGAGAAAGGCCGCCCCATCTGGGGAGGCCGGTGGGTCCAAGAAGGGGAGAACCCTTCATCCGGACGTCTCCACCACCGCCAACGATGGCGAGGAGGAGTGGCCTACGAGGGCCAAGCCCCTGGCAAGATCGTAAGTGTCCGGATACCCATGGCTTTCTGTTTTATTTATTACATAATGTTCTCTGATGCCGAACAATCATGCAGCCCGCCCAAGGACGAGCTTGCCGCTTCATCAAGCGGGTCCCTGAATTCGTCCGAAATGGAGAGTACTTCTCTTCCGGCCGCCTCCTCGCCCCGCGCCGCCGACGACGCCGAGGTGGGGCCCCAAGGGGGCCTTGGCCAAGAGGAGGTGACGCAGGAGGCGCCACAAGGCAGCATCCCGGACTCCAGGCACGAGGGGAGCAAGACCCCTGGGGGCTCTAAGCCCGACCCTTGCCCGGACTCTATACCGGAACCTTCAGTGGTTCCGAATTCCGGCAAGCGGCTCCTTCGCAAGAAGGGTAAGACACCGGTGTCCTCCGTCCAACCGGAGGCACAGCGCCTCCATCGAAGAGGAGCACCGCACTGTTATGAGTTTGGTGATCCAGAAGGTTCAGTCCGCCAAGAGCGGGCTGACTGAAGCCTGAGCAGCCTTCTAACAGGCTTTGAGGTAAGTTTTCAATATGTGAAAAAAGATTACCGCATAGACAGTAGCCCCTGATGCTCAGTTCGGTGTTCGGAAAGAAAAGCGGACTGAGGATCTAAAATATATACGCAGGAGTCTAACATAATTATGTCAATATGGGAATGCAGGCTGCCCTGCTGACCTCTGCCGCACTGACAGCGGAGGTCAATGCATTGAAGGAGAGCCTCGAGCGGTCCGAGAACGAGCTCGGCCAAGCCAAGAAGCAGCTCGAGGACAAGGAAGGTAAGTAATACCTTATAGAAATTAAGATAAATGTGGTTGCAAAAAGATAACAGGAATAACATGTGTACTTCAGGGGCCACGAACGAGGTGGCCACCCTGAAGGAGGCGGTGTCCGGGTCGAAACAGAGCGGCGCATGAGCGCACCGAGCGAGAGAAGGGGAGGCGCAGCTGGCGGAGGTCCGCAAGAGCTCCGAGTGCTCTTGTGGAAAAGCACGAGAGTTTGGAGCGTGACTCAAGACCAGAGTCCGAGCTTGCCTCGGCTCTTGAGAGTGCCAAAGCTGCTAAGGCCGAGGCCCAAAAAGCCCTCCAGGAGATTGAGGCGATGAGGAAGATAGCGGCGGGTAAGGCATTCTTTATGCAAAGCAAGAATGTAAAAGTCAATTACTTATTACTTACCCGAATCCGGAGCTCTCCAGGAGCCTTCGCAGATCTGCCCTGCAGTGTATCTGACGCCGCCGCTTTCTACCGAGCCGAAGAGGGGAGCTCGACAGAGAAGGTGTTTTGGTCTCAGTATTCTGAGGCCGAACAACCGGTGCCCTTGAGCGACCAACTGAAGCAATTGGTCGAGCTCCACAAGGTCGCCGAACAGGCCATGAAGGGCCTTATAGCTCGGCTGTGGCCAAAGGAGGCCATGCACGGAGCTACCGGGCTAGTGCGGCGGTGATGGATGCTCGTCCGTGGATCGAAGTCATCAAGCGCTCCGTCTGTATTGAAGGTGCCCGTAGGGCCCTTGCCCGTGCCAAGGTGCACTGGGGCAAGTTGGACGTGGAGAAGCTGGTGACGGACAAGCCGCCGCCGGGCAAAGAACATCGCAAGCCTGAGAAGTATTATGAGGGCATCCTGAAGGGTGCCCGTCTTATAGTGGGTGAATGCTCCAAAGATGTAATATTTGAGTAGACTCGCATTTTGTTATCATGTACGCTGAAAACTTGTTCATATGCGCTAAGCAACGCTTTTTGATTTAAAATATTACCTTCTGTGCGGCCGTTTATCAAATTTGAGAGATGGCGAGTCGTTGGCTTCAGCCCCCATGCCATGAAATCTGCCGGGTGTTAGGATAAACTTGAGCACTCTTGTTCCCATTCTTGGGTCCTTCGAGGGAGGCGCTCAACGCAACAAACCAGGCAACCGGACTATAGTGCTTGAACACTCTCACTTAGCCATATTTTTCTATAATTTTAAATTTTGGCGAAGCCCCTAGTATTCGGAAGACCGAGTTCGGGGCGCTATCCACGCCTTGGCCGGACAATGCCGGTTCATCGCTCTAAGCGGCATAAGTCTTTAGGGACTCGAAAAAACCTCTCGAACAGCGACCGGCTCTCGCCTTATCATGACGGTCAGTTTTAGCTTTCTCCACTGAGGTGCTCCACCCAGCTCAACCGGAGCACAATCGCAGTGGTTCTCCCAGCGCTACCTTAGCCGATATAACGGAACGTAAGGTACCAAAACATGGGAGCCGGGCAAAACCAACTATTGACCCAAGACATGATTCGGAGCCAATTCATATAATGCTATAAGTTCGGGATGCCGCACTTGTGAAAGTGTTCGGACTTATCACACCATATTTTGGGGTACATAAGCCCCTGGTGTATTGGCCGTACCAAACTGTACGGTTGCACAAATGTCATAACTGAACATATATAAAAAGGGGTAATGCAATAATAGGCAAAAGCTATATATTGTTTATTCAAAAGAAACTGCGAATCAAAGCAGAACGATACAAATAGTGCGATAAGCAAGGTACGGGACTTTTGACATGCCCCCCTTCCAGGGCTAAGTTTGCGGTGTGGTATGTAAAACAGGTATACTGCTCGTAATAGAGACCACCTGGGCACTCGACGCGGTTTTCTGCTTCCCTGGCTGTTGTATCATGTGTTCGGCGCGAATGCCGGACAGGGCTTCTGGAGAACAGAGTCCTGAAAGTAAGAAGAATGAAAAAAAAAACAAATGACACAAACGGGAGCCCCTAGTGCGGTCTAGCCGCATTCTGGGCATGCCGTGGTCGTGGCCCGTCCCCTATGCCCATGGTACTTCCAGAGCGTAATTAGGTACGCGTGGTACTGGCGTCGCGAGTTCACGAGGGCTGGGGTTGGGGCCGCATTACTATGCCTGTTCGGAACGTGCCAGGCGGTATTGTTGTAGGTTACTCCGAGCGTGCTTGGCAGTGTCCGATTTTGTATTGGCCGGACTGGAGAATTGCCTTAAGAGGCTGCTCTGCACCTCTGCCGCAGGGGCAGCCGTATGCTCCTCCGTTCGGAGGGAGCGCTCGGTGTTTCCGTTGACCATGATTATGCCTCGAGGGCCTGGCATCTTGAGCTTGAGGTACGCGTAGTGCGGCACCGCATTGAATTTTGCGAATGCGGTTCGTCCGAGCAGTGCATGATAGCCACTGCAGAACAGGACTATGTCGAAGATTAACTCCTCGCTCCGGAAGTTATCCGGGGATCCGAAGACCACTTCAAGTGTAACGGAGCCTGTACAATTGGCCTCAACACCTGGAATGATGCCTTTGAAGGTCGTCTTTGTGGGTTCGATCCTTGACGGGTCTATGCCCATTTTTCGCACTGTGTCCTGGTAAATCAGGTTCAGGCTGCTGCCACCGTCCATCAGGACTCTTGTGAGGTAGAATCCATCGATAATTGGGTGAAGAACCAATGCGGCGAAACCGCCGTGACGGATGCTAGTAGGGTGGTCCCTTCGATCGAAGGTGATCGGGCAGGAGGACCATGGGTTGAACTTCGGGGCAACTGGCTCCATCGCGTGTACGTCCCTTAGTGCACGCTTCCGCTCCCTTTTGGGTATGTGGGTTGCGTATATCATGTTCACCGTCCGCACTTGTGTGGGAAAGCCCTTCTGTCCTCTATTGTTCGGCGGCCGGGGCTCCTCCTCGTCATCTCTATGCAGCCCCTTGTCGTTGTTTTTGGCGCTTAACTTGCCTGCTTGCTTGAACACCCAACAATCCCTGTTGGTGTGATTGGCTGGTTTTTCAGGGGTGCCATGTATCTGGCACAAACGATCGAGTATTCGGTCCAAGTTGGACGGGCCCTGGGTATTTCTTTTGAATGGATTTTTCCACTGACCGGGTTTAGAGCCTCTGAATCCGGCATTTACTGCCGTATCTTCAGCATTGTCACTGTTAATGCGGCGTTTATGCTTGTTGCGACATGACCTGCCATTGCTGACCTTGGTATCCGAACTACCAGGGTGTTTCGCCAAGTTGTTGCTTCGAGCTAGCCAGTTGTCTTCTCCCACGCAAAAGCGGTCATTAGTGTAGTGAGGGCTGCCATGGATTTCGGCTTTTCCTGTCCTAGGTGCCGGGCTAGCCACTCGTCGCGGATGTTGTGTTTGAAGGCTGCTAGCGCCTCTGCATCCGGACAGTCGACGATCTGATTTTTCTTTGTTAGGAACCGCGCCCGTAATTATCCGCCGATTCTTCCGCTGCTGAATTATGTGGCTAAGGTCATCGGCGCTCGGTGGTCGCACATATGTGCCCCGGAAGTTATCAAGGAATGCGGCTTCGTGTCCTCCCAGCAACCAATTGACTCTTTGGCAAGTTGTTGAGCCAATGCCGAGCTGGTCCTTTAAGCTTGAGTGGGAGGTATTTGATGGCATGTAGATCATCACCGCGGGCCATGTGGATATGGAGGAGATAGTCCTCGATCCAGACCGCCGGATCTGTTGTACCATCGTATGATTCGATGTTTACGAGTTTGAAGCCCTCAGGGATTTGATGATCCATTACTTCATCTGTGGAGCATAGTGGGTGTGCGGCGCCTCTATATTGGGCTATGTCACGACGTAGCTCGTACGAGCTTTGTTCATCGTGTTCGCCCGCCGGGTTGTCAGATTCTGGCGTGACGGTAATCATCCCGAGTCGTTGGGCGCCCACGCGATCTATAGATCAATCTTGTATGCTTTGCCTTATCCTCCAATATGTCTCGCAAGTCCGGCGCGTTTTCCCGTGCCTTGGTACCTTTTGAGCGGCGTCGGGGCGTGGCTTGAGCGGAGGGACGAGAGGCTTCTCTGTCGCTGCCACGGGGTGGCCGGTCTGCCATGTTTTGCGCTGGTGACTCGGGTACTTCCTCCTCTAATCGAGGCAACGGCCTGCGTTTGGGGTAGCTTTTGGAGGGGCGTTCGAGTTCATACTCTTCGGCTGCAAGGACTTCAGTCCATCTGTCAGCTAGCTGGTCTTGGTCAGCTCTAAGCTGTTGCTGCTTTTTCTTGAGGCTGCTTGCCGTGGCCATGAGCCTGCGTTTAAAATGCTCTTGTTCGACAGGATCCTCTGGCACGAAAAATTCGTCGTCGTCGAGGTTTGCCTCGTCTTCGGAGGGGGGCGCATAGTTATCGTCCTCTGCCTCTCTTTCTGCCGCACTATCGTGCAGACTTGCTTCTCCCTCCTCTTGTGCTGAGTCCTCCTGGAGGGGGTCGTCTTCGGCACTGTCCGGGGTATTATTATCTCCCGTGCCGGAATCACCATTTTTACTGTGGCGGGATTTAGAGCGGCGCCGCTGACGTCGGCGCTTCTGTTGTTTCTTGGAGGGGTCATCCTCCGTTGTTCCATCGTTGTTCCCATCTTTTGGGATGTCCACCATGTATATGTCGTATGACGAGGTGGCCTTCCAGTGCCCCGTGGGTGCTGGCTCTTGATCGTCTCCGGCACCGTCGTCCATACCGTCGATGTCTTCGGAGTCGAAGTCGAGCATGTCGGTTAAATCATCGACAGTGGCTACAAAGTGGGTGGTGGGTGGCGTTGAATTTCTTCGTCGTCCGAATCCCAACCTTCCCGACCATAGTTCGGCCAGGGCTCCCCTGATAAAGAGAGAGACTTTAGAGAGTTCAGGATATCGCTGAAGGGCGAGTGCTGAAAGATGTCTGCGGCGGTGAACTCCATGACCGGCGCCCAGTCGGATTCGACTCGCAGGGGCGCGGGAGGTTCGGAGTCCGGAAAGGAGTCCGGCACCTGGGAGTCATGATCTTCTCAAAGGACAGGAGTGGCGTTCGGCTCGATCGCCGTAGAGATTTCAGCCCCCGAGGCGGTGTCCAACCAACCGTCCTCGATCGGCGAAACCGGCTCCGGATTAAAGGTCGGAGTGGGTACTGGTTTGGCCTCCAGGGCACTGTTCGCGGCAGAGCTAGATCGTGCCCATCGAGACAGTGCGGCACAATCGGGCGTGGCTCGAATCCGTCAAAGATCAAGTCCCCGCGGACATCGGCCGTGTAGTTCAAGCTTCCAAATCTGACCTGATGGCCAGGGGCGTAGCTTTCAATCTGCTCCAGATGGCCTAACGAATTGGCCCGCAGTGCAAAGCCGCCGAATACAAAGATCTGTCTGGGGAGAAAAGTCTCACCCTAGACTGCGTCGTTGCTGACGATCGAAGGAGCCATCGGGCCTATAGGCGACGACACAGAGGAACTCTCAATGAAAGCACCAATGTCGGTGTCAAAACCGGCGGATCTCGGGTAGGGGGTCCTGAACTATGCGTCTAGGCGGATGGTAATAGGAGACAAGGGATACGATGTTTTTACCCAGGTTCGGGCCCTCTCGATGGAGTTAATACCCTACTCCTGCTTGATTAATATTGATGATATGGGTAGTACAAGAGTAGATCTACCACGAGATCAAGGAGGCTAATCCCTAGAAGCTAGCCTATGGTATGATTGTTCTTCGTCCTACGGACTAAAACCCTTTGGTTTATATAGACACCGAATAGGGTTAGGGTTACACAGAGTCGGTTACAATGGTAGGAAATCTTCATATCCGTATCGCCAAGCTTGCCTTCCACGCCAAGGAAAGTCCTATCCGGACACGGGGTGGAGTCTTCAATCTTCTATCTTCATAGTCCAGGAGTCCGGCCAAAGATGATAGTTCGGCCATCCGGACACCCCCAGTCCAGGACTCCCTCAGTAATCCTGGGGCTGATGAGCACGATGGCCATTTTCTGGAAATTAATACCCGGAAAAACCGGTCGCGACACTTCCCCTGTAGCGACCCGACCCGAATGGATCAAGTCTCTGTGCTTTCATGTCATCCCTGGATCGGTATGCTGACACACACAGTACTCGAAGGATTTATAACAGAGGTAAATCACATGTATAAAGTAACGTAAAACTATTACCTCAATCCAAAACATAGCGGAAGCAACAAGGTTGTGGATTCCCATCAACACCAACGGCAAAGTTGAGTATAGGAAATCGTAACCCTAACGTATCACTTACTGTCGTTCGAAAAGTCTGCAACATGAAAAGTTGCAGCCCGAAAACGGGTCAGCACATGGAATATGCTGGCAATGTAACACATAGAGAGTAATGAAAGAATAGGCTATACTACATGCATATATGGCTGGTGGAAAGCTCTATGGTTACAGTTTTTGCAAAAAGCCAATTTTTTTCCTACTGCAAAGGAATAAATTTATTTAACTATCATGGTGGTTGTTAAACATTGAGAATGGTTGACAGCATCCTCAATCCCAATTAAAAGTACTCATTAAACCCAAACAAATTATATTAAGTAACGTGATGAGATCAACAGGAAAATCCAAGTACTAGATACTCAAAATTGTCCATAACCGGGGACACGGCTAATCATGATTAGTTTATACACTCTGCAGAGGTTTGCACACTTTTCCCCACAAGACTCGATCGCCTCCGTTTGGTTCTCGCACTACATGGTGTTTGAGAGACGGATGACCGAGACACAGTCTTCGTAAGCGCTAGCACCTTACATGTGGGTAGACCGTACCAACCTACATCCCCTACATCAGCTAGCCTACCCGTAAGAGTTCGCACAACTTACTCAACTATGCCAGAGCCCATAATGGCTTGTGGCTGCACACGGAAGTTTCTAGTTTGAATAATCTTACGATCCCTTAGAGCCTGGGTGGCGGTCCGAAGAAATACAGGCAAATCCTGTCTACCTGTGTGCCTTGACAGCAAGTCCTGAATAGCAGTGCCTCAATCCACCCAGATGTGTCTTTAAGTTGCCACCTTAGATAAACCATTAATTATCAATCTCACATCTGTCATGGATATTCACTTAAACCCAATCCACGTCTACGAGCATAGCATGGCATAATAAGCAAACGTAGAAGTAACTCCCAAGGTTTCATAAGTAAAACAGGTAATAGGTACTACCTCAATCTACTTCCCATCCCACAATTTAATTAGATCCTAAACATGCAAGTGTTTGAGGATTGATCTAATGCATAAAACTGGGTATGAAAAAGGTATGATTAAAGTGTTACTTGCCTGCAAAGTTGATGAAGATGATTCGCACTCAAAACTCTTGATAGATCTACTCGTCACACTCCGGTCAATCTATCGTAATCAAGCAATAGTAACCACACATAAGCAATCACTCAAAAGATCGGAAGGATCGAAGAAACAATTCGGAAAACGTCAAAACCAAATCTAATAACTCTTGCAGCATAAAACAATTTCTAACAGTACCAAAACTATGTGTATTTGGCCTTATCAGAAAGTTTAGGTCAAGAGCTTGATTTGCAAAAGAATCAACTAAATCGGAGTTCTGAAACTCAAGTTATGATCAAGCGAAGTTCAAATACAAATCTGTTTGAATTCAAATTTTAAAACTTTCAAAAACATGTTTGAGTTGTATTACTGGATAGAGGAGATCATAACGAAGATGTGGGCGTTGGTTTCGTTGGATTCCGACTTACGAGTAAAAAGTTATAGCCGTTTGAAGATTAGGGACACTACGGATAGGTCCATGACGGAAATTTAAAAATAAAAGAAAAATCAATCGAGCTTAACGCTTGCTAAACAAAACGGAAAGAAAAACCGCGAGAAAACCGATCTAGGGTTTCAGAAAGGAAACCAAACGAAAACCGATCTAGAAAACGACGCTGGCGCTGGGCTAGTACCTCAAGAGGCGAGGGGGCTCTGGGGCGGCGAGGGCGGCGGCGGCGGCTATGTAGGCTAATGGGCGGGCGGCGGCGGCATGGGCGGGCGGCTATGGCGGCGGCGGGGCGGGCTATGTGGGGGGGGCGCGGTGGCACTGCTGCTGCTGCTTGTGGAGGAGAGAGAGAGAGGAGAGGAGAGTTGATTTGATGTGTTGGAGGGGGTGCTTGGGTATTTATATTGGGGAGGGGAGGGGTTTTCCTTGGGGTAGGGGACAAGAAATAGATTAGGATTAGGAATCCTAGGAATAAAAAACGGAATAACAAACGGGATCAAATTCTACTAGGATTCGTAATAGAATAGGAAACTTGGGGCTCCCTGGCTCCCCTAGGTGTGTGCTATGCGTTGGCCTTGTGGCCTTCGGCCGGCCGCTGGCTTTGGCGGCTTGGGCCTTTGGCCCAAGGCGCTGTGCTCTTTTTTTTTAAAATTTTTTTTAACAGAGACAAATAAAAATAATAAAACCAAATAAATAAATATATTATATAGGCATATAATATATCAAAATTTTCAGAAAAAGATTTCCTACATGATGAACTTTATTCTAGCTTCAAATAAAATACATAAAAATTCAAATAAAACAAACAGTGCTACTGCCCTAATAAAATCCACTGAAAATCATTTTAAAAATACCAAAACGATTTCAAATTAATTTCTCTCCAATTTTCTGTTGTAGGAATCATGTTACCCTATTTCCATATATTTTATTTTTGGAGAAAAATAATTTGAATAAAACTCAAATAACTCCAATTGAAAAATAATTCAAAGGAACTTTGAATTTAATTCTTTGAAACTCCCAACTCATATTTCATATGTTTTGAAGAAGTCATTTTATCTTCTCTCGTGAAAATCATTGAGTTGCATAAAGTTTTAGAATTGGAAATATTTTCCAAATGAAATTCAAATATTTTCAACACCCTTGTCATTTAAATAAATGGAAGAAGTCATGTCATCTTCTCTCCGTGGTTTTGTGATGAAAAGAATTTGAATTCCCGAAGATCATAAAAGAAAAATGAAAGTTTGGGAAAGTCCTTTTATTCCCTCTCATTTAACTTTCAAAAAGTTTCGAATTCACTCACTTTCAGTCAATCAATCAAACAATCAGCCAAAACTATCTATTTGTTTATAACATTCCAAAATTTAGAATTTTGGGATGTTACAAACTACCACCCTTAAAATGAATCTCGTCCTCGAGATTCGGAGAGGCTAGAAAGAAATAGGTTAGGGTTTGAGGGGTCTTCTAAAAAATTCCATCGATCGTCTCCGGGGTCTCGGGTGCTACCACTCTTAGAAGCTTGGTTACGGTTCCATCAAAACTCATATACTCCATCCTTATTACTGACAGTGTCGGTCTTCTCAGATATTAAGGATAATTCCTTCTCTGGGCTCTTCCGGTAGTGGCATAACCTTTTCCTCAATTCCTTTGTCCTTTCCTCTTGGTAAGGTTATCCCGAAATCGGGTCTTCTTAGCTGACGGGTCTGGCGCCAATTCTAAACAAATATCGGTATCTCATGGTGGTCAACAATTTATGGTTTTCTCCTGCAGAAAACGGGTCTGGGTTGTACCTCACCGTATGACCTACGGTTGGCAACAGCTGCCGTGTACAAGGGGAAAAGAAATACCTATACCGTTCTAAGGTTTAAACAAGGTTTAATATCGTCGTCTCTCGACTATAGGTAAGTCACTCAGATTTACCATTCCATATAGCAAAGCGAATAATAAGAGTAAGTCGGTATGGTGATCAATCCATCCCGCACCCAAATCATTACCTTGTACATGGTTTAGTGAATCTCGCATTCTAACACTCGGTCATCCTCACAAGCATTGCAGAATTTCTCTTGTCGACGAACCAAGTTCGAAAATCCATTGATTCTCGCAGCCAAACAAACATCTATCGTTCCTTAACAACTCTTAGGTTTTATGTAAACTCCTATAGAATAAATCGTCGATAAAATCATAACTTCTCCAGGGTTTTGCCTTCAGCAAGAGTGTGCTTGCTTCTTAGCAGGTCCTGGGGCCTGTGGGTTATGGCCCACCTCATCACTTGTAAACCTTGAACTCATCATCGGGGCAGCTGATCGTTATTCCAACATTCAACTTCCAGCTTCCTAGCATACTTAAAATCCATCCAATTGTATTGTCTTCCTTCCTTCTATTGGCACCAAACTAGGGCATGATTACTCAGACTCATCATGGAATTTCCATTGATCCATATTTCCAACATCATACCTCCTTTATATCCAATAACACTTCATCTCTTCATCCTCGTGGGATGTCCCACATACCGTGATAAAACTTATTCTTATGAAATCCATACTCCACTTCGTGGAACCTCATTATCCTTTCCAGGGTCAAGCGTCCTTACAAGGAAATATTGGCCATCTCTGCATGGCACTTCTTCAACTGGAAAACGTGAAACACATCATGAACTCCTGACAGTCCTTCGGGTGACTTCAACTTGTTAGCCTATTCTCCCATACGCTCCAAAACTCGGTATGGTCCTACAAATCTCGGGGCTAACTTTCCCTTAACTCCAAATTGTTTAACTCCTCGCAGAGGTGGCACACAAAGATATGCTCTGTCTCCGATTTCATAGACTACCTCCTTGCATTTTTGAGTCTGCATAACTCTTCTGCCTGGACTGAGCTATCTTGATCTATCTCGAATCAACTTAACATTCTCTTGACTCCTTGATCATATTTGGTCCAAACAACCGACGGTCTCCAACTTCATCCCACATCAACGGTGTCCGCTCCTTCTCCCATACAAAGCTCCAAAAGGGCCATCTTCAAACTGACTTGGTAGCTGTTGTTGTATGAGAACTCCCGTAGGGTAGATTATCATCCCTACTAGATCCATAATCTAGCGACACGTTCTCAACATGTCCTCCGGTATCTGATTGACTCTCTCGGTCTATCCATCTGTATGCGGATGAAAGGCTGTCTTGAACTCTAGCCTAGTACCTAAAGTCCAGTGCGGCTGATTCCAAAACTTTGAGGTAAACTGTGTTCCTCTATGATGGTCCTCGGAACTCCATGCGAGACATCGATCCTTGTCCAATATATCTTGGCCAACTTCGCTTTTCGTATTTCTTTGGGATAAAGTGAGCCACTTTGGTCAAGCGAGTCAACTACTACCCAGATAGAATCATATCCCAATCGGGTTCGGGAAACCGAAATGAAATCATGCCAAGCTTATCCCACTTCCATTCGGTATCGGCATAGGCTGTAGTAATCCTGCTGGCTTCGATGCTCGCTTTTACTTTCTCCGCATGCATCACTTACGACTACATACTCCATAATATCCTTCTTCATACCAGTCCACCAGAAACACTCCTTCAAATCCAAATACATCTTGGTGTTTCCAGGGCGAATCAAGTATGGTGAGTCATGAGCCTCCTGAAGTTTTAACTTCCTGATCTTTGCATTATTAGGTACATGTACACTGTCCTCAAACCATAAGGTTTCGTGCTCATCCTTACGAAAACCTTTGGCCTTTCCTTTGCTCATCCTCTCTTTTACCTCAGCAATCTCTTTGTCATCCTTCTGAGCTTCACGGATCTTTTCCAACAATGTAAACTGGACTTCCATTACTGCAACGAAACCTTTGGGAACAATCTCCAACTGAAGTTCCTTGAGATCCTCGGCTAACTCCTTTGATAATCCTCCGATTATGAGGGTATTCGTCCTTATTTTCTTTATGGTTGTGTCCTATTTCTCCACAAGGCTTGCACGCACAAGGTTTCTTCATATCCTTTCCATAAGGCTTCAACTTCTGGGTCACAAACCGAGACTTTAGCAAAGTCAACTTAAATTCTTCCCAAGTAGTTACTCTTTGCAATCCATTGATGGTTTGGTACATCCTCCACCAAATAGCAGCACCTCTTTCAAAGCAATCAAGAGCATCTTTGGGTCATATCCTTTACGGTTGTAGGGTTATTCTTCATATGATCCTCCATGTTACGAATCCATCGGTCATCTCCAATTGACTCATTGGTCCGAAATTACAAGCTCATCTCCATCCATCCTCTAATGAGTCCATGGGTTTGGGGTGGGATAAGAGAGATCGAGAGGATGCACACAATACAAACAAAGTTTTGAAAAGGCAGATTTTATTGTGGCTGTCGGAAAACATCAAACAAATGACAGCTCACAATCGTGCAGATCTAACGTAGGTATGTAACAGGGTTTGGTCTTCTAACGGTCAATAAATCTTCAAAGTCATCAAACTCTTCCAATCTTGATCATGTCTCGATGGCTCCTTCCGATCATGCTTGTCCTTCTCAAGTTCTTTTGCGGATCATCTCTGTTGACGCCAAGTCTCTCGCGACGTCCTTCAATATTTTCGAGTTACGTTCCAACCGCGGTTTCAACATCCTTGACATGATCCATGATCCTCTGTCCTTCGCCTTGTCAAATCTCCGGTATCTCGATGTTTTGCTCCTTCATCTTGTCTACTTTCAGCTTCGGGTCCCGAAGTTCTTCACTTAACCGCTTCCTTATCAAATCCGCTTCTCGCAGATCCACCTTAAACTTCTCCATGTAATACTCCAGATCCCGGTGATACACCAGCTAAGGTTAAAACTCCAACGTTTGCAGATAGATGCTCCATCAACTTTCTACCATCCAATCCTTCCATGCATCTCGCATGCTTAACTCCATACGGTGACAATAGCATAGGCGGGCGATAACATCATGGATAGCGTGTTTACGCTCTTGTCATTTTCATGAGCTATCATTCCATAGTTGAATATCTCCTGCCTTAGGGTTTTCCTGACAAAGCTTTGAATTCTAATGCTCCATGTTCCAGTCTTCCTCCGATACACCTTGATCTCGGTTATTGATAACTTCCATAGTCTACCGAGTTCCATAAGTGTAACCTTCCTAGGTCATACAAATCCGGATTTATTTGGAGCCTTCAAATCTCCTAGTCTTCGGAGTCTTCACCGTTGTAGTTTCCGTTTACACGGTAAAATCATCTTCATTCCAAATGGTCTTAGTTGTCCGATATCTTGTCTCCTTGGAGTGGTCTCACCGGTCAAATCTTCGAGGTCAAAAGGGAAAAGGGGTATGGTCTCACTAAAAAGGAATATTTGAATAAGCTCAGAAGAGAAGAGAGGTAAAAGATCTTTTTGAAAATGAAGTTGTAGAGAAAAATCTTTCCTATGGGCTTGTCAGTTTCTAGGGTCACGTCCTCTGGTCAACATGTGCTCGATACCATCTTGTAGCGACCCGACCGAATGGATCAAGTCTCGTGCTTTCGTGTCATCCTCGGATTGGTATCTTTGACACACACAGTACTCGAAGGATTTATAACAGAGGTAAATCACATGTATAAAGTAACGTAAAACTATTACCTCAATCCAAAACATAGCGGAAGCAACAAGGTTGTGGATTCCCATCAACACCAACGGCAAAGTTGAGTATAGGAAATCGTAACCCTAACGTATCACTTACTAAATTCGAAAAGTCTCGCAACATGAAAAGTTGCAGCCCGAAAACAGGTCAGCACATGGAATATGCTGGCAATGTAACACATAGAGAGTAATGAAAGAATAGGCTATACTACATGCATATATGGCTGGTGGAAAGCTCTATGGTTACAGTTTTTGCAAAAAGCCAATTTTTTTCCTACTGCAAAGGAATAAATTTATTTAACTATCATGGTGGTTGTTAAACATTGAGAATGGTTGACAGCATTCTCAATCCCAATTAAAAGTACTCATTAAACCCAAACAAATTATATTAAGTAACGTGATGAGATCAACAGGAAAATCCAAGTACTAGATACTCAAAATTGTCCATAACCGGGGACACGGCTAATCATGATTAGTTTATACACTCTGCAGAGGTTTGCGCACTTTTCCCCACAAGACTCGATCGCCTCCGTTTGGTTCTCGCAATACATGGTGTTTGAGAGACGGATGACCGAGACACAGTCTTTCAGAAGCGCTAGCACCTTACATGTGGGTAGACCGTACCAACCTACATCCCCTACATCAGCTAGCCTACCCGTAAGAGTTCGCACAACTTACTCAACTATGCCAGAGCCCATAATGGCTTGTGGCTGCACACGGAAGTTTCTAGTTTGAATAATCTTACGATCCCTTAGAGCCCTGGGTGGCGGTCCAAGAAATCTGAGCAAATCCTGTCTACCTGTGTGCCTTGACAGCAAGTCTGGAATAGCCAGTGCCTCAATCCACCCAGATGTGTGTTTAAGTTGCCACCTTAGATAAACCATTAATTATCAATCTCACATCTGTCATGGATATTCACTTAAACCCAATCCACGTCTCTGAGCATAGCATGGCATAATAAGCAAACGAGAAGTAACTCCCAAGGTTTCATAAGTAAAACAGGTAATAGGTACTACCTCAATCTACTTCCCATCCCACAATTTAATTAGATCCTAAACATGCAAGTGTTTGAGGATTGATCTAATGCATAAAACTGGGTATGAAAAAGGTATGATCAAAGTGTTACTTGCCTGCAAAGTTGATGAAGATGATTCGCACTCAAAACTCTTGATAGATCTACTCGTCACACTCCGGTCAATCTATCGTAATCAAGCAATAGTAACCACACATAAGCAATCACTCAAAAGATCGGAAGGATCGAAGAAACAATTCGGAAAACGTCAAAACCAAATCTAATAACTCTTGCAGCATAAAACAATTTCTAACAGTACCAAAACTATGTGTATTTGGCCTTATCAGAAAGTTTAGGTCAAGAGCTTCGATTTGCAAAAAGAATCAACTAAATCGGAGTTACGAAACTCAAGTTATGATCAAACGAAGTTCAAATACAAATCTGTTTGAATTCAAATTTTAAAACTTTCAAAAACATGTTTGAGTTGTATTACTGGATAGAGGAGATCATAACGAAGAAGTGGGCGTTGGTTTCGTTGGATTCTGACTTACGAGTAAAAAGTTATAGCCGTTTGAAGATTAGGGACACTACGGATAGGTCCATGACGGAAATTTAAAAATAAAAGAAAAATCAATCGAGCTTAACGCCTAAACAAAACCGAAAGAAAAACCGCGAGAAAACTGATCTAGGGTTTGGAAAGGAAACCAAACGAAAAACCGATCTAGAAAACGGACGCTTGCTGGGCTAGTACCTCAAGAGGCGAGGGCTCGGGTGGCGGCGTAGGGCGGCGGCTATGTGGGGGGCGGCGGTGGCGGCAAGGGGGCGGGCGGCTATGGCGGCGGTGGCTATGGGGGGGGCGGCGTGGTGGTGGCACTGCTGCTGCTGCTGCTGTGGAGGAGAGGAGAGGAGAGTTGATTTGATGTGTTGGAGGGGGTGCTTGGGTATTTATATTGGGGAGGGAGGGTTTTCCTTGGGGTAGGGGACAAGAAATAGATTAGGATTAGGAATCCTAGGAATAAAAACGGAATAACAAACGGGATCAAATTCTACTAGGATTAAGTAATAGAATAGGAAACTTGGGGCTCCTGGCTCCCTAGGTGCGTGCTATCGTTGGCCTTGTGGCCTTTCGACCGTCATTGGCTTTGGCGGCTTGGGCCTTTGGCCCAAGGCGCCAGGCTGTTTTTTTTTTAATTTTTTTAACAGAGACAAATAAAAATAATAAAACCAAATAAATAAATATATTATATAGGCATATAATATATCAAAATTTTCAGAAAAAATTTCCTACATGATGAACTTTATTCTAGCTTCAAATAAAATACATAAAAATTCAAATAAAACAAACAGTGCTACTGCCTAATAAAATCCTTTGAAAATCATTTTAAAAATACCAAAACGATTTCAAATTAATTTCTCTCAATTTTCTGTTGTAGGGAATCATGTTACCCTATTTCCATATATTTTATTTTGGAGAAAAATAATTTGAATAAAACTCAAATAACTCCAAATTGAAAAATAATTCAAAGGAACTTTGAATTTAATTCTTTGAAACTCCCAACTCATATTTCATATGTTTTGAAGAAGTCATTTTATCTTCTCTCGTGAAAATCATTGAGTTGCATAAAGTTTTAGAATTGGAAATATTTTCCAAATGAAATTCAAATATTTTCAACACCCTTGTCATTTAAATAAATGGAAGAAGTCATGTCATCTTCTCTCCGGGTTTTGTGATGAAAAGAATTTGAATTTCGAAGATCATAAAAGAAAAATGAAAGTTTGGGAAAGTCCTTTATTCCTCTCATTTAACTTTCAAAAGTTTCAATTCACTCACTTTCAGTCAATCAATCAAACAATCAGCCAAAACTATCTATTTGTTTATAACATTCCAAAATTTAGAATTTTGGGATGTTACATCCCCCTTTAAGGGGACCGAACATATCAAGCCCCCAGACCGCGAAGGGCCAAGTAATGGAGATTGTCTTTAATGCGGTGGGAGGCTTGTGACTTTGATTGGCGAAAAGCTGACAGCCCACACAACGTTGGACAAGGTCTTGAGCGTCTGCTCAAGCCGTGGGCCAGAAAAAACCTATTGTAAATGCCTTTCTTACGACGGGCTCGAGCTGCGGCGTGATGACCGCCCAGGCCAGCATGGATTTCTGCCAAGAGTTGCCTTCCCTCCTCCTCGGAGATACACCTTTGGAGGACTCCGGTGGTGCTCTTTTTGTACAGTTAACCCCATGCACTTTGAAGGCTTTAGAGCGCCGAACTATGCACCGAGCTTCATTTTGATCGTCGGGAAGCTCCTGCCTATTAAGGTAGGCCAGGAATGGTTTGGTCCAGGGAGCGATAACAGCCATGATCTCGTGAGCGGAGGGTGTTATCTCGATATCCGGACCTCCAACGGTGTTTGTATTGTGTTCGGCGGCTGGGGGTGTGATCAGGTCAGCACTATCTTCTCCGCTCTCACCCTGCCATACTACGGATGGCTTAAAGAGCCTTTCCACGAAAGTGTTAGGTGGCACAGGGTCACGCTTAGCGCCCATGCGAGTGAGGATGTCAGCTCCCTGATTACTGTCTCGAGCGACGTGATGAAACTCAAGTCCCTCAAATGGAGCTGATATTTTTAATATGGCGTTTCGATATGCCGCCATTTTTGGGTCCTTTGCATCGAACTCTCTATTGACCTGGGATATTGCAAGGTTGGAATCACCATGCACCTCCAGGCGTTGAATACCCAAGGAGACAGCCATGCGAAGGCCATGCAGAAGTGCCTCATATTCGGCTGCATTATTGGAGTCCGTATACATAATTTGTAATACGTAGCGGACTGTATCCCCGGTAGGAGAGGTTAGGATGACGCCAGCCCCTAGCCCGGCCAGCATTTTGGAGCCGTCGAAGTACATTATCCAATTGGAGTATGAACTGTACTCTTTAGGGAGTTTGGCTTCCGTCCATTCAGCGACAAAGTCGGCCAACACCTGGGATTTAATAGCCCGACGTGGCTTATATATTATTTCGAATGGTAAAAGATTGATGGCCATTTAGCTATGCGGCCAGTGGCGTCCCTGTTATTGATAATGTCGTTAAGTGGTACTTCTGATGCCGCTATGATTGAACACTCTTGAAAGTAGTGTCGCAATTTACGGGATGCCACGAAGACTTTATAGGCTATCTTCTGGTAGTCGGGGTATCAGGATTTGCAAGGTGTAAGGACCTCCGATACATAATAGACTGGTTCTTGGGTGGGGAATTTATGTCCCCCCTCCCCTCGTTTGACGACGAGTACGGCACTAACTACTTGGTTAGTTGACGAAATGTATAATAACATAGGCTTGCCAACACATGGGGCAGCTAGGATTGGGTTGCTTGCAAGTAGGGTTTTGATTTCTTCCAATCCGGCTGTTACAGCATTCGTCCATTCGAAGTTATCAGTGCGGCGTAATAGCTTGTAGAGTGGTAATGCTTTTTCTCCCAACTTGGAGATAAAAAGGCTTAATGTTGCAACGCACCCTGCTGGATTCTGGACTTGCTTTAGGTCTGTTAGTATAGCCAATTGTGACAGGGCTCGGATCTTGGCTGGGTTTGCTTCAATTCCTCTATGGAAAACAATGAACCCTAGCAATTTTCCGGCTGGGACTCCGAAGACACATTTTTCGGATTAAGCCGTATGTCGTATGCCCGGAGGTTATCAAAGGTGAGGCGAAGGTCGTCCACCAGTGTTTCGACGTGCTTCGTCTTGATGACCACATCGTGTATGTATGCTTCGACTGTTTTGCCGATTTGTTTTTCTAGGCATGTTTGGATCATACATTGGTAGGTAGCCCTAGTATTTTTTAGTCCGAAGGGCATAGTGTTGAAGCAGAAAGGACCGTAAGGGGTGATGAACGCTGTTGCGTCCTGATCCGATTCCTTCATTTTAATTTGATGGTATCCAGAATAGGCATCGAGGAAACACAGAGAATCATGTCCTGCAGTCGCGTCAATGATTTGTTCGATGCAGGGTAGTGGGAAAGGGTCTTTAGGGCAAGCCTTGTTGAGGTATTTGAAATCGATGCACAAGCACCAGGATTTGTCCTTCTTTGGTACCATGACCAAGTTAGCTAACCAATCCGGATGTTTGATTTCCCTAATAAACCCGGCCTCTAGCAACTTGGCTAGCTCTTCTCCCATGGCCTGACGCTTGGGTTCGGAGAATCGCCGCAGTGTCTGCTTCACGGGCTTGAAGCCCTTGATTATGTTGAGACTGTGTTCGGCAAGCCTGCGTGGGATGCCGGGCATGTCTGAAGGGTGCCAGGCGAAAATATCCCAATTTTCTCGCAAGAATGTGCGTAGAGCGGCGTCCACTATCGGATCCAGCTGTGCTCCGATGGATGTTGTCTTGTTGGTGTCCGTCGGGTGCACTTGAAATTTAACTATTTCTTCAGCTGGCTTGAAAGAGGTGGATTTGGATCTCTTATCAAGAATCACGTCATCCTTATCCACCGCGGACCGTGAATTTGTTAACTCTTCGGCCGCTAGGGCTTCAGATAACGCCTCGAGGGCCAAGGATGCGGTTTTGTTTTCGGCACGGAGGGCTTTGTCCGGGTCGCTCGAAATTGTTATGATTCCGTTGGGTCCGGGCATTTTGAGATTCATATACCCGTGATACGTATCCCTCGTATCTATAATTTTTATTGTTCCATGCCAATATTATTCAACTTTCATATACTTTTTGGCAACTTTTTATACTATTTTTGGACTAACATATTGATCCGATTGCAGTGCAGTTCTGTTTGTTGCATGTTTTATGTTTCGCAGAATATCCATATCAAGCGGAATCAAAGCGGGATAAAACTGGACGGAGCTTATTTTGGAATATTTGGAAAATTCGGAAGAAAAATCCACGCGAGGCGGTGCCCTAGGTGGCCACGAGGCGGGCGCCCGCCTGGCGCACCCGACCTCGTGGGCCACCCATAAGGCGGTTGGCGCCCTTCTTGCCGCAAGAAAGCTAATTTTGGTAAAAAACATCACGGCGAAGGTTTCACCAATCGAGTTCAGATCTCCATATATATCTGAAAGCGGTGAAAGGCGTGAGTAAGAATGCGTAAAGAGAGAGGCAGAGAAACAAATCCATTCTCGGAGGGCTCTCGCCTCCCACGCCATGGAGGCCAAGGACCGAGGGGAAACCCTTCTCCCATCTAGGAGGAGGTCAAGGAAGAAGAAGACGAAGGGCCCCTCTCCCTTCTCTTCGGTGGCGCCGGAATGCTGCCGTGGCCATCATCATCACCGCAATCTTCACCAAAAACTTCACCGCTATCATCACCAACTCTTCCCCCCTCTATGCAGCGGTGTAACCTCTCTCTTACCCGCTGTAATCTCTACTTAAACATGGTGCTCAACGCTATATATTATTTCCCAATGATGTATGGCTATCCTATGATGTTTGAGTAGATCTGTTTTGTCCTATGGGCTATTTGATGATCAAGATTGGTTTGAGTTGCATGTTTTACTATTGGTGCTGTCCTATGGTGCTCTCCGTGTCGGCATAGCGTGAGGGATTCCGCTGTAGGGTTTGCAATATGTTCATGATTTGCTTATGGTGGGTGGCGTGGTGATGAAGCCTGAGACCGAGTAAGTAGGTAGTTTGCATTATGGGATAAAGGGACTTGATACTTTAATGCTATGGTTGGGTTTTACCTTAATGATCTTTAGTAGTTGCGGATGCTTGCTAGAGTTCCAATCATAAGTGCATATGATCCAAGTAGAGAAAGTATGTTAGCTTATGCCTCTCCCTCAAATAAAATTGCAATAATGATTACCGGTCTAGTTATCGATTGCCTAGGGACAAATAACTTTCTCGTAACAAAAAGCTCTCTACTAAAACTAATTTAGTTGTGTCTTCATCTAAACAGCCCCTAGCTTTCATTTACTCGCTCTTTACTTTCTAGCAAACCCATCCAAAAACACCTACAAAGTACTTCTAGTTTCATACTTGTTTCCAGTAAAGCGAACGTCAAGTGCGCGTAGAGTTGTATCGGTGGTCGATAGAACTTGAGGGAATATTTGTTCTACATTTAGCTCCTCGTTGGGTTTGACACTCTTACTTATCGAAAGAGGCTACAATTGATCCCCTATACTTGCGGGTTATCAACCCGTAATGGGGTATAGCTTGGAAGCGTGAGAAAGCGTCCCGTCCGAGGATGGTGTGATACCCACTGTTAAAGGGGACCACATGAAAGAGCAACTCTTCGGATCTGTAGTTTTCAGGCATGCCGAATACCACATCTAGTTTAATTCTCCCAGAGCATCATGCTTCTCAACTGGGGATGATGCCTCGAAAGGTGGTATTCCTTTGCTCGATGCGGGATCTATCCATCTGCATTTTATCGAGCGTGTCCTCATAAATGAGGTTAAGCCCACTGCCGTTGTCCATGACCACTTTAGTAAGCCGAAAACCATCCACAATGGGGTTTAATACTAGGGCAGCGGGTGCTCGGACTGACCGAGCCTTTGGTTTGTCTTCGGCTGTAAAGGTTATTGCCGTTTCCATGGGCTCAATGCGGTAACTTGGTGGACTTCGGCGAGGTCGCAGAGTGCCCTTTTGCTCCGATTATTCAAAGAAAAGGTCTCGAAGACCGTGAGGATGTTAAAGTCATCCCTCTCCGTAGAGTATTTCTCTAGAGTGGTGGTGAGGATGGTCTCTCCACTTTTTGCTACTTGTCGGAGTACCCAACATGCTCGAAGGCTGTGGGTTGGGTCTGTGCGCGGAGTGGCGTGTATCGGGCAGGGATTGTCCAGGAGTTTGTCAAGAATGGTCATGTGCCCCGTGAAAGGTTTATTTTTCCAGCCCATCACCTGGTGGTCGGGTGACCCGCCAGGGTGTATCCGTATAGTCCGGGCCGCACACTACTTAAAGGCAGCGGGTTCCAGTTGAGTTTTCTGGGCCCTCCATGTGCTTTCCATCACACAGTACTTTTGCACTACCTGTGATAGTTCCGTAAAGCTCTACATGTGGTGACGGTCGAGGGAATTCAATATTCCCTCATCGATGCAATTACGATGAAAGACCGAAACTACGTCGTCGTCTGGGCAGTCTTTGATCTTGTTTTTAACAAGCAGGAATCTGGCCCAAAAGTGGTGGACCGTTTCCTGAGGTTGCTGCCGCACATACATCAGGACGTATATATCTGGAGGACTTGAGTTGCTTGGAGAATATTGATTGTGGTGGGTGGGTGGTTTAAAATTTAGAT
Organism: Aegilops longissima; assembly: GCA_021605205.1. NCBI lineage: Eukaryota > Viridiplantae > Streptophyta > Magnoliopsida > Poales > Poaceae > Aegilops > Aegilops longissima. Next base: position 577,981,150 of record CM038678.1, read on the forward strand.
CCAGTCCCACATCTGTATTTGGAGCTTGAAAGATCTCTGACTCGACCGGTTCGGGTCCGGGGCGGTCCAAGGGCTTCCCTGATCCTATATCTAAGCCAGAGTCCGGAGGGCATGAAGTCCCATCCGAAGGAAGAGTATCCGGCTCAGGGGATTCAGAGACCTGAGCATACTTGGTCTTCAACATAGGGAGGGAAGTGTCTTCGGCCGGTTCCTCAACGACCGCTACGAGGTGGGTGATCGGTGAGTGATTAATTTCCCTCTGGTCAGGCTTGAGCCCGATCCGATCATAGTCTGTTGATACCCCCAAGGCGGCGATGCGGTCCAGCAGTTCGTTTAAAGATGAGACATCTTTCGGATCCATCTTTTCTGAGTACTCGAGGATGATGCGAAGACGGTGTTTAGCGGCCGTAGGGGGTGCTGCGGGCTTGACGGCCATACACGCTCCTATAGTGAAACCGCCGAGCTGGAGGGTCTGCCCAGAAGCCAGGCTCCTTCCAGAAGTGATATTGTCATTGATGACTAGGCGAGCCATAGATCGCTTTTGTAGACAGCACGGCAGAGCTCTCAATGAAAGCGTGTCAAGACCAGGTTTCCAATAAAATACTTATTGAGAAAACCGACCCCGTTATTTCCAGTATAGGAGAATCCTCCTTACTGGTAGACAATTTCTTGATACAGAAGTCCAGAAGTACTAAATATAATACAGGTTTGAGCTGAGGTTGCTCAACAATTTATTACAAGCACGCCAATATTATACATAAGGGCGGATATGACACAAGGGTGTGGTGGCATACTACTGACTCGTAATAAAAGTGGTGGTGGATATGTCACAGTGAAGTGGGTGACATGACTCCTACTCTTGCAGCTCATCGGCGTCAAGTGAGCTCGATGATTTTATTCGGGTAGCGGAAGCGTATATGATACAAGTGACAAATTCCAGGATCGCATGGGACTGACTGGGACTCCTCTAGGCGTCGGACTCGCTATCGAACTCTTCATCCATAAGATCGCCTTCGTCAACATCTGGCCAAATCAACAAGCCATGTGAGTACTTTGAATGTACTCGCAAGACAGTTCGGACATAAGATATAACAAATGCAAACATGATGCACCATGAGCAGTTAGCAATGCACACACAAATAATAAATTTTTAACGACTTGTTAAATAAAAAGGAAGTCGGACGGTAGTCCTCCCGAAATCCCAACAAGATAACTGAAAACCGATCGGGTGTCTGAAGCGACGCCTCGAAAGGTAAAAATAAATTAACATGCCGTAGTCGGGCGTCTGAGCGACACCACATAAAGGGCTTATATTGAAAGGTAAATGACAGTGCGTGCCACAGTCGGACGTCTGAGCGACATCACATAAAGGGCTTATATCGACAATAAATAACAAGAGTGCTACAGTCGGATGTCTGAGCGACATCACATAAAGGGCTTATATTGAAAGTAAATAACAAGAGTGCCACAGTCGGACGTCTGAGCGACATCACATAAAGGGCTTATCTCGAAAGTAAATAACAAGGGTGCCACAGTCGGAAGTCTGAGCAACATCTCATAAAGGGCTTATATCGAAAGTAAATAACAAGGGTGCCACAGTCGGACGTCTAAGCGACATCACATAAAGGGCTTATATGTCATCATTCGTATTCAATAAATTTATGAAGTTAAATCACTCCAAGGAAATACTCAGTACATAATGACAAACAGGTTAGTCTATCCACAGGAGTAACCATTCAGCCGGGTTTACCACTCATGTTTGTTCACCGGAGATTGTCACGGAGACTGACACAGAGACTGACAAAGACAAGTTGAACACAACCATTGACCCTAGATAGGGTTACTCGAATGATTTTGACTCTGCAAAGTTTGTGCTATTTAACCACAGCCAACGGATTTCCGTAGTCACGAAGGACTAGTTCCGTTTACGGTATTTCAGAAGAAACACATCTAACCAGTACACACCCATTTCACATTCCGCTTCCAGGAATCACCCTAGGCAACGTTCAACAAAAACTCTAAGACGGGGATGTCACAACCTCGAATAGCATGGGATCAAATTTATATCGCGCGCTCTAAGGGGTGCCCCCCTCTTGGTCCCAACCGGAAACACCCATGCCCCCTGACCGGATGACTGGCTTTAATCCAGGGCCATGGAACCCTCATCACGGCCCCTCTATTTGGTGTGTACGAGGAAAGAGGTTTGCAACTTACTAAACCATATTCTTTGAAGAAAACATGTGGTAGTACAAGAAAAGGAACGGATGGTAACGTAACTTGATCCACGTTGACACTGGAGTTAAATGGTTTGGCATAAGACTGGCATGCTTCAACAATACCATCTTACCACCTTTCATGTCACCACATGATTAGGTAAACCCACATCAAATAACACATCGAGTTTCGAAGCTCACTTGTAATAGCTTTGCATGCAATATAACATTTACTGATGTTCATATAAACATGCCATGAAGTAACTACTCAAGCAAAATGCAAAACACTCATCATATCAAAGGTTCAAACATGCTTGCCTGGTTCGGAGAAGTCGGAGTCTAGCTCGGTGAAGTTCGCGGTTCCGTCACCTCCTCCGGTATCTACGATATAAAGAAAATACATACTAACGTAAATACCGTGTGTGCACAAAAGGTGTTCCAAATATTTTTTCAAATAAATATGATAAACAATTAGATAGAAAAATAAAGATGATAGAAAAGGAATCAATCAAAAATCATTTTTTGTTTAAAAGTTATTAAGGTTTCAGTCCATGGACTTGTCTGTAATGAAACAGAAAGTTTCCCGGGTTTTGCTTATAAAAACAGAAAACGTTTCAGTAAGAAACACGGCAACCCAAAGGGAAAGCGCACTTTGCCCGAAGGCGTTTTCCAGGAAAACGGTTTGAATAAAAGAAAAGAGAGGCTGACGAGGGGGTCCCACCCGTCAGGTTTAAATTTGAAAATGATGCCGGCGCCGGTTGCTGCGGTGGTCGCCGGCGGAGATCCACGGCGAGTTAGGAGGAGCGGAGGGTACCTACAGACTCAGGGTGTTCTTCCGCGTCTATGGGTGGTGGAGTAGGTTGTCGGCGAGTACCACGTCAACGGCGGCCCCAACTCCGGCGGACGGTGGATCTCGCCGAGGAGGGCTGCAAGGGTTGAATTGAGGCTCGGGTTAGAGCACTGGGTGCACTAGAGGGTTGCTGACGCGGTTTGGGAGGCGGGGATGGTCTCACCTGAGTGAATCAAGCCGGAGCCCGAGGCGGATCGGGGCGGTCGGAGTCGGGGAAGGAGACCTCCTCGGGGTCCTCCTAGTGGCTAGGCGGGGCTCTGGTGAGGTGGAAGTGCAGTGCGGGGTCGAGAACGAGCTCGAGGGCTCCTTTTATAGGTGGTCCGAGGGGGGTGGCCATGAACGGGATAACGCCGGCGATGAATACGGCGAGGTAGAGGTCGGTCAGGTGGTTTAGGGGGCTAGGCATCAACGTGGCGGTCTACTGGTTCCGTTCAAGTGCTAAGTTTGGCCTGCCTTGGGTGGCACTCCACGTTCTCGACGGAACGGCTCACGGGACTCGTCAGCGGCAGAGAGCACGCTCTGCGTTGCTCAGGCCACGACGACGGTGCCGCAGCGTGCACAGGGGAGGGGGTGGCCACGCGGAGGCTTCGGGTGGCTCGGGCGGTGCTGGACGGCGCCGAAAGGTGGTGTTGGTCCCTGTTGGCCGCCACGGGTGGCTCTGCCACCACAGAAGCTGCCGGCGTCGGTGAGACACGTCACCACCGACGATGGTGCCCGTCCAAAGGACCATGCGGCGCTCTGGATAAGGAGAAGGAGCAGTGTGCATCGTGCCAGAGCTGGCACTGGTGAGATTGACGCCGCGCACTGACGAAAACGACACTGACGGCCGAACTGAAACACTGAAACTCTGAATTTCCTGAACTTGAACAGTAACAGTGCTCGCCAGGTGTTCAATGAAATGTTTTTGGCATGTGGAAATTTCTTCTGGAGCTGATCTTTGGTGAGGTGACCTCTCAGTGCACCTGGGGGCTGCCTGATTTACCTCAGTATTTTTGGAGAAGAAAAGTATTGAATTTCACCAAAAATGACAAATCTGGTCCAAACTTGCAGTGAGCAAAACTTGAAAATTTTGAACTGTGGAAGAGTGGATCTTGATGGATCTAGGTTGGGGGTGCTAAGGACTAGTCAGAGGAGTTGGTTTGGGATCAAAACTCAAAAGAAATTTGGTACTTCCTTTGTAAATCACCTAGGTCCAAAAATAATGGCAGAAATAGTTTTGGGGATACAATAAATGGAATAAAATCAAAAATGGGTTGAACTTGCTGGGATTGGGTATTTGACTTGACCCAAAGTGGAGGGAGGGGTTTTGGAAGAAATTTATAACATGAGGCATGGTAAAGGAGAATGGTTGTAATAAAAGGAATAAACCTAAAAAACCCATAGGATTTCTTTTTAATAGAAAAACTTTCAAAAATAAATTTTGATGAGTCAACACCAAAAGATAAGCCTTCAATACCAAACATCAAGGTTGAGGATGGCCAAAAATATGGTATTTGCCATAAGAGAAATTTTTAGAGAAGGAGAGTCTTTTTAGAAAGATTTTAAATGGCCTTCTTCAAATCAAATAAAGAGTTTGATAAAGACCAAAATTTTTGGGGTGTCACAACACCTACCCCCTTAGGAAAAATCTCGTCCCCGAGATTTCAGCTGATCCTCAAATAGGTGTGGGTGTTCTGTCCGAAGAAAATCCTCTCTTTCCCATGTTGCTTCATCCTCGGTGTGATTGCTCCACTGAACTTTGAAAAACTTAATTGTTTTCTGACGGGTCCTCCTTTCAGACTCCTCCAATATTCTTATTGGGCATTCCCGGTAGGTGAGGTCTGGTTGTACGTCAATGTCCTCATGAGATACCTGCTTTTCTGGATTGCTCACACATTTCCTCAACTGTGAGACGTGGAACACGTCGTGGACGTCTGACAGCTCTCCGGGTAGGTCTAGCTGGTAGGCTACCGTGCCTCTTCGTGCAACTACACAGAAGGGTCCGATAAATCTTGGTGCTAGCTTTCCTTTTACTTTGAATCGTTGCAGGCCCCTCATAGGAGATACTCGTAGGTACACATACTCACCGGGTTCAAAACTGACTCCCCGATGTTTTCGATCGTAATAACTCTTCTGTCGGCTTTGAGCTGTCTTGAGTCGGTCCCTGATTAGCTTAACTTTCTCCTTAGCTTCCTTGAGCATGTCTGGGCCGAAGATACGACTGTCTCCGGTCTCTGACCAATTGAGTGGGGTACGACATCTCCACCCGTACAAGGCTTCGAAAGGTGCCATTTGTAGGCTGGCTTGGTAACTGTTCTTGTATGCGAACTCGGCATATGGCAAGCTTTCTTCCCAACTGGTTCCATAGGTGAGGACACATGCTCTCAGCATGTCCTCTAGGATTTGGTTTACGCATTCAGTTTGTCCATCGATGCGGGGTGGTATGCTGTCATTGAACGCATGATTGAGTTCTGTGAGCTTGTTGTAGTTGATCCCAAAATCTGGAGATGAATTGAGTGCCCCTGTCGGATATTATAGTCTTTGGGACTCCATGCAGACAAACTATGCGGGAGAGATAAAGTTTGGCAAGCTTCTGAGTGGTGTAGGTTGTTTTAACGGGAATGAAATATGCCACCTTGGTTAGTCTATCTGTGATGACCCATATGGCATCATTTCCGTGTTGTGACCGAGGTAGTCCAACAATAAAGTCCATCCCAATTTCATCCCATTTCCACCCAGGTATCCTGTTTGGCTGTAATAACCCTGCTGGTTTTTGATGCTCGGCCTTAATGCGTTGACACGAATCACGGCATGCAATGAAGGTGGTTATATCCCTCTTCATACCGTGCCACCAAATTTTTTCCTGAATGTATTTATACATTTTGGTTCCTCCCGAGTGGATTGAATATGGAGCGGTGTGGCCTTCGGCTAGAATTTGCTGTTTGAGGTCTTTTATATTTGGTACGCAAAGTCTGTCTCCGTACCATAGTATTCCCTTATCGTCTATGACAAACTCTGAGGCCTTGCCCAAACTCACTTTTATTTTTATGCCTTCGATGCTGGGGTGTCCATGCTGAGCCTCCTTAATTTGTTCCATTATGGTAGGCTGTATTTCCAAATTTGCCACATCGCCCTCAGCGACCATCACCAAGTTGAGTTTGGCGAACTCCTGCTGAAATTCAGGTCTCAAGTTTGGCAGATCGTCGTTGCCTGAACTGGGGTTTCGACAAAAAGAGCATCTGCCACTACATTAGCCTTTCCTGGATGGTAGTGAATACCAACATCATAATCTTTCACTAATTCCAACCAGCGCCGTTGTCGTAAATTGAGTTCTGGTTGTGTGAAAATATACTTGAGGCTCTTATGGTCCGTGTATATTTCACAATGATTTCCAAGTAAAAAGTACCTCCACTCTTTGAGTGCATGAATGACTGTTGCCAACTCCAAGTCATGAGTAGGATAATTTTCTTCGTGCATGCGTAGTTGCCTGGAAGCATATGCGACTACCTTGCCTTCTTGCATTAATACGCCTCCGAGGCCCTTCCAGGATGCGTCACAATACACTTCAAAACTTTTGTGTATGTCTGGCACAACCAACACTGGTGATGTCATTAATTTCCTTTTTAGTTCTTGGAAAAAAAATCGCAAGCTTCAGTCCATACAAACTTCTTATCCTTCTTGAGCAACTGTGTCATTGGTTTTGCTATGGTGGAGAGCCCTTCAATAAACCTTCGGTAATATCCTGCCATTCCCAAGAAACTTCGTACGTCCGTTACGCTGGCTGGTGGTTTCCAGCCAAGTACGGCCTTGACTTTTTCTGGGTCTATGGCAACACCTTCTTGGGTTAAAACATGGCCTAGAAAACCAACCTGCCTTAACCAAAATTCACATTTGCTGAACTTGGCGTATAATTGATGTTTCCTTAATTCTCCCAGTACAATTCTGAGATGTTCAGCATGCTCTTCTGGTGTCTTGGAGTACACCAGAATATCATCAATGAACACCACAACAAATTTGTCCATAAATTTCATAAACACTTCGTTCATGAGGTGGACAAAATATGCGGGGGCGTTTGTTAATCCAAACGGCATTACCGTAAATTCATATAGTCCGTATCTGGAGGTGAATGCTATCGTGGGGATATCTTCTGTTCGTACTTTTAATTGATGGTATCCCGACCTTAAATCAATCTTTGAGAAAACCTTGGCTTGAGCGAGCTGGTCAAATAAATCATTTATCCGTGGCATCGGATATTTGTTCTTGATTGTGACCATGTTGAGTGCTCGATAGTCTATACATAATCTCAGTGTCCCATCCTTTTTCTTGGCAAATAAAACTGGTGAACCCCAAGGTGAGGAGCTGGCTCGTATAAATCCCTTGTCCAGTAATTCTTTTATTTGCTTCTTTAATTCCACCAACTCTAAGGGTGCCATTCTATATGGTTTCTTGTAAATGGGGGTGGTTCCAGGTGCTAGTTCAATGCTGAATTCTATTTCCCGGTCTGGTGGCATGCCTGGTAGTTCTTCGGGAAATACGTCTGGGAACTCACATACTACTGGAACTTTGCTTAACTCTGAAACATCCACCTTGTTCAACCTTGGTCGCCGTGATATTTGTCTTTCTTGAGCCGTAACTTTTATTTTTTTCCCGTGATGATGGGTAAGAATTACCGTCCGGTTGAAGCAGTCAATAAATCCTTTGTTGGTGGTTAACCAGTCCATTCCTAGGATTACATCCAGTCCCTTATTTTCCAATACAATAAGGTTGGCATGAAACTTTAGTCCCTCGAACTCAATAGTCACACCTCGGCAGTAACTCTGAGTGTTTTGCTTAATCCCGGGGGACTTGATGATCATGGATTTTTCCAAGGGAAACATTGAAAAATCATTTTGCAAAGCAAATTTCTTTGAAATGAACGAGTGAGAAGCTCCAGAATCAAACAAAACCGTGGCAGGTATTGTGTTGACAGGGAACGTACCGAGTACGATATCCGGGGCATTCTGTGCTTCCTCCTTGGTCACATGGTTCAAGTGACCCTTCTTGTGACTGTTATTGGGGTTGAAGTTGTTACGCTTGGGTGCTGAACTATTCCCACCGTTGTTCGGCTTGGGAGATGAGTTTCTTGGCTTTGGGCACTGTTTGGCATAGTGCCCTTCCTCTCCACAAGCGTAGAAAGTAACACCTGGGCGGTATGTAAAATCCTTGTCCCTTGCATGAAAATTTTTATTTGAGCATGGAACATTGGTTGTGGACTTGTTTGCTCCATTTTCTGAAAATCAGTCTTGTCCGGTTGTTGCGAGCTTGAGTAGTTTGGTCCCTTTTGCGCTTGCGAAAATCCTCCAAGTTGCGGCGCTCATTTTCCAATGTAATCGCTTTGTCCACAAGTGTTTTGAAATCCGGAAAGGTGTGTATGACCAGCTGGCATTTAAGTGCTGGTGCAAGACCGTCCAAAAAATTTTCCATCTTTTTATTTTCAGTCATGTGCTCTTCCTTGGCATAACGAGATAATTGAGTAAACAGACTATTGTACTCAGTTACTGTCATGCTTCTTTGTTTGAGGTCGTCAAACTCCCTTTTCTTGATCTTCATAATGCTTCTGGGGATATGCGCCCCACGAAAACCTTCTTTAAATTCTTCCCAGGTGATGTTATTTTCATTGGGGTGCATGTGTAGAAAATTTTCCCACCATGACGCAGCTGCTCCAGTGAGGTAGTGAGGTGCATATAGTACCTTCTCACGGTCTGAACATTGAGCAATAATTAATTTTCTTTCAATGTCTCGAAGCCAATCATCGGCCTCAAGCGGCTTGTCAGTGTGCGAGAACTGTCAGGACCCCGATTCCAAGTCACGTCGATCTAGCCGGTAACACCTCATATCTCTTTGCGGCCTCACGCACGGTATTCCCACGGGTGTCGCCTTACCATGGCCCGGGACCGTTTGCGCCTTTTGACTCACGTATATGATAGTGTCGCTAGCATCCATATGACAGAGAACCCGGGCCGACATGGCTAGTCGTGAACCCAAAGCGGCACTAACCCATGGGGACAGGCATACATGAATCAACTTCGAGCATGTCGATCGCCAGCGTGTGAATCCGGGTTGTAGCACTAGGCTAACAGACTCGGGAACCCGGCTGTAGCAGCTAGGCAGGACTCGGATGTCACCGCGTGACATTTCCCAAGGGACAAACACAGAACGAAGTGAAACACATGCCGCCGACCAAGTGTCCCGAGCGGTAGTCTTTGGGCTAGCAGGACTCCAAAGTGAACCAGTGTCAGTAGCGGACTACTATGGCTCAAGGAAGCACTAGACTACATTTCCCCATAAGAGAGGCTGCCGAGGATAAACAACTAGATTGTCGGATCCCACACATACCAAGCATTTCAATCATACACACAATATGCTCGATATGTGTAAATACAACATGGCATCACAACATAACTCTACGACTCAAGGATTCATTCATTTGGCTCCGTGGAGCGAGATATTACAAACATGGGTCTCATGACCCAACATTCAGAGCATACAAATCAAAGCACATGCGGAAGCTTAACATGTCTGATTACAGACATCTACAAATGAAAAAGGTTGTGGAGCCTGACTATCTACCAGATCCTATCGAGGGCACAAGATCGTAGCTGAGGTAACAAGCTAAACGTCGAAGTCCACGCGGAACTACTAGCGAGACTGTCATCTCTCTGCAAAAACATAAAATAGGCAACGTGAGTACAAATGTACCCAGCAAGACTTACATCAGAACTAACTACATATGCATCGATATCAATAGAGGGGGTGGTGGGGTTTAACTGCAGCAAGCCAGCTTTGACTCGGTGGCTATCCTAAACTACGACTGCAAGTAACTCTTTTGAGGTGGCGCACACGAGTCCACATTTTCACCAATCAATACACCACTATGGACCCGCTCCCATCTACCTACGAGAACGCCATCCATAGCACTCACGCTTATCTTGCGCATTTTAGAGTATCCACTTTCACTTGTCTATGAACTGTTATAGGCAACCCAGAAGTCCTTTACCGCGGACACGGCTATTCGAATAGATCATTTATAACCCTGCAGGGGTGTACTTCTTCACACACGCTCTCGCCACTTACCACCATGTACACGTCGTGTATCTCGGCAACCTTCAAGCGGAAGCTTTGGCGAGGAGTCGGCCACGACCTGACTAACCACACAAGTCTCTAGTCCAGGTTTATCGCCTATTCGGGTTCCATCCGCGAGGAGATCCGGCCAGAGTTTCGCTCACAGCCCCAAACGATGTGTGCAGGGTTCCCGAGACACCAAACGGGCGCTCGGTACACCGGTCCACGTGCCTACCTCGACACAGCCCACCCCTCAGGTCAGCACTGTGCACAGCCCCCAGCATACTACAAACACCAGAAACTACTTGCAACTCCTGGACAGAGGACAAGGGCAGTTAATAAGTCGAGAGGGTCCATTGGTTTCGGGCCCAATGCATGGTAGTAACTGTTTCATGGATCACAAACACAGAACTCAGTTCCTGAGGACGGCTGCAATGAGACAACCCACCTTGTACTCCTACATGGCCTCTCACCGCTACCTTTACCAAATCGTGTTCACACACTTAGCTCTCATCAGTAGGACATGTTCACACACCTCCGATTCATCCCGGATGAACCAGACCTGACACAACTCTAAGCAATAGCAGGCATGACAAACAAGCATGAATGAGTAGGCACATCAGGGCTCAAACAACTCCTACTCATGCTAGTGGGTTTCATCTATTTAATGTGGCAATGACAGGTCATGCGGAGGATAAGGGGTTCAACTACAGTAGCAAGTAACAGATGAATCGTTGTTGTCCTAGTGCAGTAAAAGAGAGCAGGAGCGAGAGAGTGGGATTGTATCGGAATGAACAAGGGGGTTTTGCTTGCCTGGCACTTCTGAAGATATTATAGTTCTTCATCGGTGTCATCGAACAATCGTCGGAACATCGTCTACTGAGAGGGGACAATCACCGGCAACAGAGAAAGAACACAATCAATGCAATGCGACAATATGATGCATGATCATGACATGGCAATATGATGAGTGATAGGTCTAATGCAACTTGGGACAGAAAGGTTTGAGTCCATTTGAATCAAGGATTCAAATGATCACCCAAAATAATAAGTGATATAAGTGCATTAGCTTGTTTCACCTAAACAGCAAGGTTAAAGTGTTCTAACATGCATGAAAATGGTACAGATGGATATATTGCATTTTTCTGATCATTTTTCATATATAATTTGTTTGATTTGGAGCTACGGTTGATTTACTATGATTTTTAGAAGTTTTGGTTATTTTCTAGAATTTCCTGTATAAGAATAAATCCAGAAAAAGCTTTACTGCGTCAGCATGACATAGGTGTGACGTCAGTAGGTCAACTGGGTCGGCCAGGTCAAACCTGACCTGTGGGACCCATACGTCGGTGTAACAACTAACTAACAGCGTAAGTTATTGTTAGGTTAGCACTAACCTAGGTTAATTAGGGCCTGGGGAGGTCAAACCCCTGGTCAGCGGGTCAAACCTGCCGGCGGCTCGACGCCGGCGAGGCCAGAGACAGCGGAGGCATTCGGGTTTCGTCCAACGGCGACCAAATCGAAGGCCGAGGCCACCTACGGAACGAGGAGACTCGTCCGCATCGAATGGTGCGAGCGGGAGGAGCTAGGGTGGAGCGAGCTCGCCGGAGTCGAGCTCGTGGCGGCGCCGGCATTCGGGTGTGACGCGAGCGAGAGCTAGGGGGCATGGGAAGGCGAGCTGGGGCGTGCTACGGGCTCGTGGGGAGGCACTCAGTGCAGTGGTGTGGTCATCTGAAGCCAAAGAGCCGTAGCCACGGCGGCGACATGGCCGGCGGCGAAGAGCTCTCGGGCTCATTGTGAACGGCGGCTAGAGAGGGAGGTAGGGCACGGGGAGAGGGGGAAACGATGGCGGAGCTCACCGTGGGTGCAGCGGTGGCCTCGGCGAGCTCGGGGAAGCTCGGGAGGCGGCGAATCAACGGAGGCTGTCCTCGGTGGCTGAGGAGGGGAACGGCAGAGCTGGCGGCGTCCAGGGGCTTCCGGCGCCTTACATCTTGGTGAGGAGGAAGAGGGGGACGAGGCGGGGCTTCTTGGTGCGTCGGCGAGGCGTGGGGTGACCGGTGGCCGCGGTGGTGGTCGTCGGCAGCAGCGGGCGCGTTCGGTGAGAAGAACAGAGGAGGGGGGAGAGCGTTCGGGGGAGAGAGGGGAGAGGTGCAGAGTGTCCGGGGGTGTGTGGCGACGTCCTGGGCGTCGAGGCAGCGGCGGAAGCAGGAGGTGGCCAGGCGCGTGGGCGCGCGCGGCAGGCACACGCCCTCTGCCTCCTGGCAGAGGTGGAAGAAGACCTCGGCGCCCCTGGTGGGCTGGGCCGGTTCTCTCCTGGGCCAGGTTAGCAGGTAAGATTCTGCTCTATTTTATTTTTCTGTTCTGTTTTCTTTTATTTATTTATTTGCCTCTGTTTAAATTCAAAATAGAATTTAAACTCATGACAAATCTTTAGAAATATTTTATGTTGCGAAATGGACCTAGCCACATGCCCATAAATTATTTCAGAGCATTTGAAGATATATTCTAGTTATATGAATATAAATTCAAATTCAAAATACAATATGATTTACAATCAGTGCCCAAAATTATTCTTCAAAAATGTTCATTATTTTTGGTTTGGATCAAGACCATTGCCAAAATATCAAACATCAATGAAGAGCATTTTGGGTTCATTGAATGCAACATTTAGGGTTATTTGCCCTTCTTTTAATTAAATTTTTGAGGCTTTAAAATTTCCTTAGTTCAACTTGTTAGAATTTAGACATGATGCAACACAAGATGCTAGCACTAAGCATTACCCAAACTAGGGATGTGACAAGAACGTTGGGGGACGTGTCTTTTGTAGTTCTGACAATTTGGATTGCTGCTGATACGGGCCACGGTGATTTCCCATATTGATGACATGGTTCATCATTTCTTGATGCTGTTGCTGGCTTTGCTCATAAAGGCGACATACTTGGGAAAATGCTGCTTCACTGCCCTGCTGACTTGACTGCCCCTGTTTGGGTACCATAATTCTCTTCTGGCGGACTTGGCATGGAACGAGTCCAAGGACGAGGCATTTTCCACTCTGGGGATATTTTTGTAAAACTCATAAGAAAAAGAAACTGAGTCGCAAAAATAAATAAATTTGCAAAGGCGGAAATTTTAAACACTCCAAGATTTTTCAAGAAAACATTTGATTGTGCATGGAGAAGGACCGCTCAGTACATATCTTACACGCAAGCAGTAATTATACAATACATCACTCAGGATGTGCGTACACATTCCTGACATGTTATTTAGGCTAGTGCACTTCTCCGAGTTCCTACATGATGCGCACACAAACTACTTTTCATAACCTATGTACATATAAACATATCACACAAACTGGTACATCGCATGGCTGCTAGGCGCACTCAGTCGGAGATGGTAAGGATTTCCCTTGGCCTGCCGAGGGTAAGACCCAGTGATGCTGGGGACTCAACCTCCTCCTCACTAATAGGCTCCAGGCGCGAAGTGCTGCGCTGAGGAGCTGGAGCGGGCGCGATAGGTGGTGCGGCACGGACTGGGGTAGGAGCAATGACTTGGTCAAACTCCTCAGTGGTAGGCAGGCGGCAAGCGGTGGCGAGGACGGCAGGTGAATAGGATGTTGAGGACGATACGAAAGTCAGTGGTGGTGCTGTGTGGAGGAGCTCCCTCTTGTTGGCGGAACAGCCATGAACTGAGTCCATACGAGCAGCCACAAGGTCGTCCACGAGGTTATCAAAGGCTGCCTCAAGGGCCTGGAGGTATTCAACAAGCATCTCAATAGCCTCATCTCGCTCTCCCCTAGGGCAAGAGAATGCATAGTGACAAGTGTATGGCACGTGGCATGGGAGGTAGCGGTAGTGACGAGTCTTCATTGAAGGAAGAACATCCCGGAGACGAGCTATCGCCTCCCGGGCAGCCATCTGCATGGCATGCCTCTCCGTAGGCATGGCCCTACCCACAAATCGGAAGTGGCGTGACTCCGAACGCCCTCCCTTGAATTGCACCGCGGCCTGGTGCATGGACAGACTATCGCTGATCTTGTGCTGGTAGAGTGTGAACACTGGACGAGCTGATGGCCCAATCGCGATCTTGACGATGTAGGTGAGGAGCTTGATAAATCCCTCAGGTACATTGGCGAACACATGTGACTCACAGTCGCTGCTAGCCATCTACAAAAGTAGACAAAAGTTCCGAATAGTCAGATCATAAATTTATGATGACTAACAGAAAATTGCTATACTTTTGCAAAATGCAAAAATCGTACTTAAGGCGCTAATAACCGATTAGCGATCGTACCTAGTGGTTTCCTACAGTCAGCCTGGCTCTGATACCAAGTTTGTCACGACCGGTTTTCAAATAAAATACTTATTGAGAAAACCGACCCCTTTATTTCCAGTATAGGAGAATCCTCCTTACTGGTAGACAATTTCTTGATGCAGAAGTCCAGAAGTACTAAATATAATACAGGGTTGAGCTGAGGTTGCTCAACAATTTATTACAAGCACGCCAATATTATACATAAGGGTGGATATGACACAAGGGTGTGGTGGCATACTACTGACTCGTAATAAAAGTGGTGGTGGATATGTCACAGTGAAGTGGGTGACATGACTCCTACTCTTGCAGCTCATCGAGCGTCGACGTGAGGCTCGATGATTTTATTCGGGTAGCGGAAGCGTATATGATACAAGTGACAAATTCCAGGATCACACGGGACTGACTGGGACTCCTCTAGGCGTCGGAGTCGCTATCAAACTTTTCATCCATAAGATCGCCTTCGACAACATCTCGCCAAATCAACAAGCCAGGTGAGTACTTCGAATGTACTCGCAAGACAGTTCGGACATAAGATATAACAAATGCAAACATGATGCACCATGAGCAGTTAGCAATGTACACACAAATAATAAATTTTTCACGACTTGTTAAATAAAAAGGAAGTCAGACGGTAGTCCTCCCGAAATCCCAACAAGATAACTGAAAACCGATCGGGTGTCTGAAGCGACGCCTCGAAAGGTAAAAATAAATTAACATGTCATGATCAAGGCCCGAGCGACACCACATAAAGGGCTTATATTGAAAGGTAAATGACAGTGCGTGCCACAGTCGGACGTCTGAGCGACATCACATAAAGGGCTTATATCGAAAATAGATAACAAGAGTGCCACAGTCGGATGTCTGAGCGACATCACATAAAGGGCTTATATTGAAAGTAAATAACAAGAGTGCCACAGTCAGACGTCTGAGAGACATCACATAAAGGGCTTATCTTGAAAGTAAATAACAAGGGTGCCACAGTCGGACGTCTGAGCGACATCTCATAAAGGGCTTATATCGAAAGTAAATAACAAGGGTGCCACAGTAGGATGTCTGAGCGACATCACATAAAGGGCTTATATGTCATCATTCGTATTCAATAAATTCATGAAGTTAAATCACTCCAAGGAAATACTCAGCACATAATGACAAACGGGTTAGTCTATCCACAGGAGTAACCATTCAGCCGGGTTTACCACTCATGTTTGTTCACCGGAGATTGTCACGGAGACTGACACAGAGACTTATAGGGTTACTCGAATGATTTTGACTCTGCAGAGTTTGTACTATTTAACCACAGCCAACAGATTTCCGTAGTCACGAAGGACTAGTTCCGTTTACGGTATTTCAGAAGAAACACATCTAACCAGTACACGCCGATTTCACATTCCGCTGCCAGGAATCACCCTAGGCAACGTTCAACAAAAAATCTAAGACGGGGAGGTCACAACCTCGAATAGCATGGGATCAAATTTATATCGCGCGCTCTAAGGGGTGCCCCCCTCTTGGTCCCAACCAGAAACACCCATGCCCCCTGACCGGATGACTGGCTTTAATCCAGGGCCATGGAACCCTCATCACGGCCCCTCTATTTGGTGTGTACGAGGAAAGAGGTTTGCAACTTACTAAATCATATTCTTTGAAGAAAACATGTGGTAGTACAAGAAAAGGAACGGATGGTAACGTAACTTGATCCACGTTGACACTGGAGTTAAATGGTTTGGCGTAAGACTGGCATGCTTCAACAATACCATCTTACCACCTTTCATGCCACCACATGATTAGGTAAACCCACATCAAATGACACATCGAGTTTCGAAGCTCACTTGTAATAGCTGTGCATGCAATATAACATTTACTGATGTTCATATAAACATGCCATGAAGTAACTACTCAAGCAAAATGCAAAACACTCATCATATCAAAGGTTCAAACATGCTTTCCTGGTTTGGAGAAGTCGGAGTCTAGCTCGGTGAAGTTCGCGGTTCCGTCACCTGCTGCGGTATCTACGGTATAAAGAAAATACGTACTAACGTAAATACCGTGTGTGCACAAAAGGTGTTCCAAATATTTTTCAAATAAATATGATAAAACACTAGATAGAAAAATAAAGATGACACAAAAGGAATCAATCAAAAATCATTTTTTGTTTAAAAGTTATTAAGGTTTCAGTCCAGGGACTTGTCTGTAATGAAACAGAAAGTTTCCAGGGTTTTGTTTATAAAAACAGAAAACGTTTCAGTAAGAAACACGCCAACCCAAAGGGAAAGCGCACTTTTCCCGAAGGTGTTTTCTAGGAAAATGGTTCAAATAAAAGAAATGAGAGGCTGACGAGGGGGTCCCACCAGTCAGGTTTAAATTTGAAAACAGAGTCGCCGGCGCCCGAAGGCTGCGGTGGTCGCCGGCGGAGATCCACGGCGAGTTAGGAGCGGAGGGTACCTACGGACTCAGGGTGTTCTTCCGCGTCTATGGGTGGTGGAGTAGGTCGTCGGCGAGTACCACGTCAAAGGCGGCCCCAACTCCGGCGGACGGTGGTTCGGGCGTCGGTGGATCTCGCCGAGGAGGGCTGCAAGGGTTGAATTGAGGCTCGGGTTAGAGCACTGGGTGCACTAGAGGGTTGCTGACGCGGTTTGGGAGGCGGGGATGGTCTCACCTGAGTGAATCAAGCCGGAGCCCGAGGCGGATCGGGGCGGCCGGAGTCGGGGAAGGAGACCTCCTCGGGGTCCTCCTAGTGGCTAGGCGGGCCTCTGGTGAGGTGGAGGTGCGGTGCGGGGTCGAGAACGAGCTCGAGGGCTCCTTTTATAGCTGGTCCGCGGTGGCCGTGAATGTGATAACGCCCGGCGAATAATCTGGCGAGGCAGAGGTCTGTCGGTGGTTTAGGGGCTAGGCATCAACGTGGCGGCTCATCGTTCCGTTCAAGTGCTAAGTTTGGCCTGCCTTGGGTGGCACTCCACGTTCTCGACGGAACGGCTCACGGGACTCGTCGGCGGCAGAGAGCACACTCTGCGTTGCTCAGGCCACGGCGACGGTGCCGCAGCATGCACAGGGGAGGGGGTGGCCACGCGGAGGCTTCGGGTGGCTCGGGCGGTGCTGGACAGTGCCGAAAGGTGGTGCTGGTCCCTGCTGGCCGCCACGGGTGGCTCTGCCACCGCAGAAGTTGTCGGCGTCGGCGAGACACGTCACCACCGACGATGGTGCCCGTCCAAAGGACCATGCGGCGCTCTGGATAAGGAGAAGGAGCAGTGTGCATCGCGCCAGAGCTGGCACTGGTGAGATTGACGCCAAGATCGACAAAACGGCAATCGACGGCCGAATCAAACACCGAAACTCTGAATTTCCGAACTTGAAAGAATAAAGGTTTCGCCAGTGTTCAACGAAATGTTTTTGGCATGTGGAAATTTCTTCTGGAGCTGATCTTTGGTGAGGTGACCTTTCAGTGCACCTGGGGGCTGCCTGATTTACCTCAAAATTTCTGGAGAAGAAAAATATTGAATTTCACCAAAAATGACAAATCTGGTCCAAACTTGAAGTGAGCAAAACTTGAAAATTTTGAAATGTGGAAGAGTGGATCTTGATGGATCTAGGTTGGGGGTGCTAAGGACTAGTCAGAGGAGTTGGTTTGGGATCAAAACTCAAAAGAAATTTGGTACTTCCTTTGTAAATCACCTAGGTCCAAAAATAATGGCAGAAATAGTATTCGGGATACAATAAATGGAATAAAATAAAAAATGGGTTGAACTTGCTGGGATTGGGTATTTGACTTGACCCAAAGTGGAGGGAGGGGTTTTGGAAGAAATTTATAACATGAGGCATGGTAAAGGAGAATGGTTGTAATAAAAGGAATAAACCCAAAAAACTCATAGGATTTCTTTTTAATAGAAAAACTTTCAAAAATAAATTTTGATGAGTCAACACCAAAAGATAAGCCTTCAATACCAAACATAAAGGTTGAGGATGGCCAAAAATAAGGTATTTGCCATAAGAGAAATTTTTTGAGAAGGAGAGTCTTTTTAGAAAGATTTTAAATGGCCTCCTTCAAATCAAATAAAGAGTTTGATAAAAACCAAAATTTTTGGGGTGTCACAAAGCGCCAATGTCGATGTCAAAACCAGCGGATCTCGGGTAGGG
The DNA here is from genome assembly GCA_021605205.1 of Aegilops longissima. Classification (NCBI taxonomy): domain Eukaryota; kingdom Viridiplantae; phylum Streptophyta; class Magnoliopsida; order Poales; family Poaceae; genus Aegilops; species Aegilops longissima. The sequence continues at coordinate 577,999,732 of CM038678.1, forward strand.
GGGCCAAAGCTGTGCGTCTAGGGATCAATGGTAACAGGGGACCAAGGGACACAATGTTTACCCAGGTTTGGGCCCTCTTAAAGGAGGTAAAAGCCTACTCCTGCTTGATTATATTCAAAGAGTACAGAGATTACAAGAGTTGATCTACCTCGAGATCGTGGTGGCTAAACCCTAGATGTCTAGCCTATAAATATTCTGATGACGGTAATCAGGATCCCTCCTACACACTAACCCCTCCAGTTTATATACACACCGGAGAGGCCTAGGGTTGGTACAAGGTCGGTTTATCAGGGAAGGAAACGATACAACCGGACTCTAATCTTGTCGTTCACGTATGGAGAAGTCCCACCAGGACACGTTGGACGATCTTCAGATTGATCTTGTACAGCCCATCCAACCCGGCCCATATTCCTGGGACGGACACCTGAGGACCCCTGCATCTAGGACTCCCTCAACGGCCATGTACGTACATACGGGCGGGGTCTCGAACGCCTACTCACGCATACGTACGGCCAGGGCTCTTGTACATGGAGAGGCAATGACGGCGTCGTGTTCATCGGCAGCCAACCGGCTGGGTCGAAACGGAGAAAGTGTGTCGTCGTGTTCATCGGGAGGCAACGGAATGCGTCGTGTTCATCGAGAGCCAACCGGCTTGGACGGAACAGCCGAAACGAGGCCTGGTGTACCGCGGAACGGAGGAAACGGCCTTGTGTTCGACCGCCTACAGTCGAAATGGGATCCTGTTCACCGGGAGGGGTGTGGCGTACCACAAAACGGAGGAAACGGACTTCTCTTCGACCTCCTACGGTCGAAACGGGGTCCTGTTGATCGGGAGGGGTGTGGCATACCACAAAACGGAGGAAACGGACTTGTGTTGGAGCGCGAAGTTGAAACGGGGGTCCTGTTCATCGGGAGGGGTGTGGTGTACCGCAAAACGGGACTCCAGAGGCTACTGTTCATCCATCGTCTACTGCCTCCATGGGCTACTGTTCATCCACCGTCGACCTCCTCCATCCTCCACCTGTGACTGTTCATCCACGGCGTCTCCCTCCTGCCTCCACTAGCTAATGTTCATCCATGGGCTCATGTTCATCCAGCCTCCATCGGCTACTGTTCAACCAGCCCTCTCCATGAGGTCATGTTCAACCACCCCTCCACAGGCTACTGTTCATCCAGCACTCCACCGGCTACTGTTCAACCAGCCCTCCACCGTCTGCAGTTAATCCAGCCCTCCACGGGGTCCTGTTCATCCACCCCCAACCGGCTCGATCGAGGTCCTGTTCATCCAGCGGCAATGGCCTCTACTACCATAGGGTCCTGTTCATCCAACCCCCACCAGGAACTGTTCATCCAACCCCCCAACAACACTCACTATTCATCAAGAGGCAGCAGGTTCGATCGGCTTCAGTTAGCAGCAGTAGCGAAAGGAATCGCTCGATCGGGTTCAGTTAACAGCCAGATCGATCGATCGCTCGGGTTCAAGAATGAAGAACGCCAGAGCTCGCAAAGGTAATCGCCGGGTTTAGTAGGCGAACACCTCACTCGGGTTCAGTTAGAGCCCAACGCCTCGCACCCACGCACGTACGTCTACGAGAGAAATGCGCATCGCTCGGCCCCGACCACCCACCATAACCGGGAACTCCCCGATAATTTCCTTGCCCTCGCTTCTACCACGTTTTTTTCCGTCATGGACGGCCCAAAGAATGTCATGCAGCTGCATCTCCGGCCCGCCCAGGACGAAAAGCCCATTTTCTATCATGGTTTTTTGTCATAGAAGTAGGAGCCCACAACATCTATGATAATATCGGGTTTTGTCACAATTATCGTCATAGAAGTGTCATAAGCATGATAGAAAAAAATCGTACGGCCCAAAATGTCACAGATGTGTCTTTTTTTGTAGTGTATACTCTGGGGCCCTCGCCTGATCCGGCCAAGGTAAGCATGGCCATGCGACATGGATTATGAGCTATTCCAATTTGTGGTCGGCATCAGTGGAACGAGAAAGAGGTTGAGCTAGCACAAGGATGATAGACTCGCCTTGAGACCGACAACATATATCGTGTGGCAAAGGGAATAGAAGTGTGCCATGTTGTACAGGTTCGCCTAACCAGCTTCATCGGACACTTGGAGTCTGCACGCTTTGCTAGAGGCCGCTACCAACTAGATGAGGCGGATGTGATCTAACTCGCGACCAAGTGAACGAGAACCTAAGGGGTCGCGCCCTTAAGGGAAGGAACCTATCAGGCTAGACACGACTCCACGAGTTGGATGTGATCCTACTCGGACTCGGATCTAGGCCGAATAGACTTTGGGCTTTAGGATCCGTGTGAGGCCCAATTGTTGAGCCCGCGACGGATGCCTATATAAAGTGGGGGTACGGTATACTCATTCGGTTGATCACTTCTACACTGGTTCGCATGTGTTGCGAATAGCCACCTCCACTCGCTGCCGACTGTGTGATCAGACCTAGCAGTCCGCCGCATGGTGTTCCTCCTGCACGCACGGATACTGTTAGAGGCGGTGCACCTGCGCCACTCCGGTGAACTTGTACGTGGGATCCGATGACCGGTTGTTCGAGGGAGATCAGACGAGGAGGAGATGATCCACGTGGATGCGCTGCCCCAACTCTTCTTCTGCTCCACCACACTGCGCGTCTAGTGGTAACGATCTGTGATCCATCTCCCGTAGCATGTTCTTGGTTGTTCTGCGCATAGGAAATTTTAATTTGCAGTCGACACACCCTACCGTAGATCCCAACAGTGGTATCAGAGCCTCTGCTATAGGATTTGGATATTGATCGTATGCATATTAGATATGCGGAGGCGGCCGATGAGATCTGTTGTCATTTATCAGATCGGCTATGTGCATGGTTGATGAGATCAACTGCACATGGAGATCGATGAGGCTATGTTTTCTGTCAATCAGGATCGATGAGGTTGTGACACAACCTACCCCTACCGATCGATGTCCGCCATCGGGGTTCACAGTGAAACGTAAATCCAAATTGGATTTGCGATGATCGATAAGATCGGTCAGATCAGAAAATTCGGCGTGAACGGAGTGCAGATGCGATCTGTGATTTCTGAAAACGTCGGGCGCTGCCCTTTGAACCCCGCTAACCGGCTAGTGGGACCACCATGAATGTAGCGCCTTATATTTAATACACGATCACTCAAACCGGTAGAATGCGATTCTATGCATAACTTTATTTTGCAGTGTTTGGTGTGAATAGTATGGTTCATGTGTATGTGATGCATGTGTGTAAATTATACATGACCTGCATGTCATGTTTCTCTGCCGGCAGGAGCCAAAGTGTTGTCATTATAATGTATAACGACCTGCGTGTCGACTTGTGACTCTATGTAAAATTCATTACTAGTTGTAGTAGTTGGATAATAGAGATCAGGTTGGTGGCTTGGCGTCCGGCATGACAAACAAGATGGAGTTCCTAGATGGTCATCGGAGTCGGAGCTGACCTGGAAGGACATCCATGAAGGAGCCATACTATTTCACAAAATATGTTTATTTGTGATTGTTATGCTTCTTGTTTTCTATGCATGTTAGAATGATAGAAAGATCCCTCGTTAATATCAAGAAATTTGCCATTCCCGATGTTGCACCTTCGCACGTCAAGTGCGTCTAGTGGTGGGCTCATAAAATTGGGGTTCTAGTAGGTGTCCTTGAACTGAAGGGTTCGTGTCGGACACGGACATGCACTGCATCAGGTTAACTTGACAAGGCTATCAAAATTGTTTTATGCCTTGTGGCAAAGAAGGTTGGGGGCCGGGGTATGAGATACTTTCCCGACTAGCAGGAGTCGTATAGAGATACAATAAGCAATGAGTTGCTTACCGGATAGGCATGTGTGTCTAGCAGTGATGCTAAAGCTCACTAGTCGCATGTGCTAGTCGGATCCTGAATCACTGAGAGTTTGCAGAGGGATGCCGACTTCAATGGGAGTGTCTATATTTAAGGCTTCAATTACTCTACATAAACACATTGCTTAGTGATTGCATATTTTTTTGTTGTAAATCAATGGCACCACTTGCTCAACCCAACTTCGCATTGAAATCAATTCTGGAAAAGTATAAACGGAATGGAACAAACTTTACCACCTGATATACAAATCTGAGAATTGTTCTCAAGCATGATAGAAAGGAACATGTTCTAGAGGATCCACTACCAGAGGAACCTGCCGATAATGCTAATGCTACAACTAAGAATGCCTACCAGAAACTCGTTGATGAATCAATGGAGATCAGATGTCTGATGTTGGCTTGTATGGAGCCTGATTTGCAACAGCATTTCAAAAATGTTGAGGCTTACGATATGATCGAGAGTGTCAAGAGCATGTTTCAGACACGGGCTAGGACCGAAAGGTTCAACGTCTGGTGATCCTTGATGGATTGCAAGCTGAAGGAAGGTGATCCACTAAGCCCACATGTGATCAAGATGATCGGATATGTGCAAGCTTTGGATCGGTTGGGCTTCCCGCTCTTGGATGAGCTGGCTACTGATGTTGTTCTAGGTTCTCTTCCACCCAGCTATGGGACATTCATCTCGAACTATCACATGCATGGCATGGATAAGAAGCTCACTGAATTGCATGGGATGCTCAAAGTGGCATAGAGGGATATTAAGAAAGGCACGCATCAACTGTTGATGGTGCATAAATCAGCCAAGTTCAAGAAGAGTTGGTCCAAGAAAAAGGCTAAGGCAAAGGGCATGGAGATGGTAACCTCCACTGTTGCGCCAAAGTCTGGACCGGACTCGAAGACCATTTGCTATCATTGCAAGGAGACCGGCCACTGGAAGAGGAACTATAGCAAGTGGCTTGCAGAGCATGGCAAGAAGGCTGGAAATGCTTCTTCAGGCAAAGGTACACTTGTTGCATATGTTATAGACATTTACCTTGCTGACATACCTAGTAGCTCTTTGGTATTTGATACCGGATCGGTTGTTCATATTTGCAACTCGATGCAGGGGCTGGTAAGAACTAGGCGTGTGGCACAAGGGGAGATTGACATTAGGATCGGCAACAAAGTAAGAGTTGTTGCGTTCGAGGTCGGCACGATGCAGCTCCAGCTTCCTTCTGGATTTATTTTGGAATTGAATAATTGTTATTACATTCCTCCACTTAGTCGGAACATTATTTCTGCCTCATGCTTGATGAGTCAGTGTTATGAATTCAATTTAAAGGACAATGGTTGTTCATTTTATTTGAATGGTATGTTCCACGGCTATGCACCCATTGTTGATGGGCTATTTATATTGAATCTAGAACAGGAACCGGTCTATAACGTGAATTTTAAGAGGCATAAGCCTAATGAGATAAATCCGACATACTTCTGGCATTGCCGGCTTGGACACATTAGTCTGAAACGCATGAAGAAGCTCCATGATGACGGGCTCCTAACTTCGTCCGACTTTGAGTCATTTGATACATGCGAATCATGCTTGCTAGGCAAGATGACTAAGTCTCCTTTCGCAAAGAGTTGCAAGAGAGCGTCCGAGCTTTCGGAACTTATACATAGTGATGTGTGTGGCCCAATGAGCACAACTGCCAGAGGTGGCTATCAGTACTTCGTGACTTCTACCGACGACTTGAGTAGATATGGATATATCTATTTGATGAGGCACAAGTCGGAAACTTTTGAAAAGTTCAAAGAGTTCCAGAATGAGGTTGAGAATCAGCTCGGCAAGACTATAAAACTTCTACGATCAGATCATGGAGGTGAGTACATGAGCCAGGAGTTTGATGATCATCTGAAAATTCGAGGTATAGTACCTCAGCTCACACCTCCGGGTACGCCACAGAGAAACGGCGTGTCAAAACGGAGGAATAGGACCTTATTGGACATGGTCCAGTCAATGATGAGCAAATCGGATTTACCCTTGTCATTCTGGGGATATGCTCTAGAAATTGCAGCTTTCACACTTAACAGAGTACCAACAAAATCCGTAGACAAGACACCACATGAGATGTGGACCGGGAAGAGTCTGAGTTTGTCTTTTCTAAAGATTTGGGGTTGTGAAGCATTTGTCAAGCGACTTATGTCAGACAAGCTTACACCCAAGTCAGATAAATGACTATTCGTGGGATATCCGAGGGAAACCTTGGGATATAGCTTCTACAATCGGGAAGAGAACAAAGTGTTTGTTGCTCAAAACGGGGTTTTCCTTGAGAAAGAGTTTCTCAGTCGAGAAGCCAGTGGGAGGACGGTCCGACTCGAAGAAATTCGAGGACCACTCGGGGACGGCTCAGCGGGTGATGAGATCATACCGAGTCCGTCGTGGAACCCAGAGGGAAGCGATACACCAAACAACGGAGGTCAGAAAGATTGCGCAGAGTGTGTGATGTATTGTTGCTAGAAAGCGACGAGCCGGCCACATATGCGGAAGCGATGATGAGCCCGAATTTCGAGGCATGGCTAGAGGCCATGAGAGTCGAGTTAAAGTCCATGGATGAGAATCAAGTCTGGGACTTGGTTGATCCGCCGCCTGGCGTAAAGGCCATTGGCTGCAAACGGGTCTTTAAGAAGAAAACCGATGTGGATGGAAATGTTCAGATCCACAAAGCTCGGCTTGTCGCTAAATGTTATGGACAAGTTCAAGGAATTGACTATGACGAGACTTACTCGCCGGTAGCGATGCTGAAGTCGGTGAGGACTGTACTAGCTATAGCTGCATATTTCGATTACGAGATATGGCAGATGGATGTCAAAACGGCTTTCCTTCACGGAAATTTAACCGAGGACATGTACATGATATAGCCCTAGGGTTTTGTCGATCCAACTAGTGCTAGTAAGGTATGCAAGCTCAAGAGTTCCATTTATGGGTTGAGGCAAGCATCTCGGAGTTGGAACATTCATTTTGATGAGGTCGTCACTGGTCTCGGTTTCATCAAAAGCGAAGAGGACGCTTGTTTATACAAGCAGTTAAGTGGGAGCTCAATAGTGTTTTTGATCTTGTATTTGGATAACATACTATTGATCGGAAATGATGTTTAGATGTTGAACTCGGTCAAGGAATCATTGAATGGCAAGTTTTCAAGGAAGGACCCTGGTGAGGCAGTTTACATTTTAGGCATCAAGGTCTAGAGAGATAGATCGAGGAGGCTGCTCGGCTTGAGCCAGAGCACGTACATAGATAAAATGTTGAAGCGTTTCAACATGATTAACGCCAAGAAAGGGTTCTTGCCTGTCTCACATGGTATAAGGCTAAGCGATACTCAGAGTCCTTTGACATCTCATGAGCGAAGCAGGATGAGTCGAATTCCGTATGCCTCGGCAATCGGATCCATCATGTATGCCATGATATGTGCATGGCCTGATGTTGCTTTTGCAATAAGCCTAACAAGTAGATACTAGGCCAACCCAGGTGAGAGTCACTCGGCAGCGGTAAAGACTATTTTGAAGTAACTGAAAAGGACTCAAGAGATGTTCCTAGTTTACGGATGTGAGGAAGAGCTCGTCATAAGGGGTTACGCCGATGCTAGTTTCCAAACCGACAGAGATGATTGTCGATCATAGTCCGGATTCGTGTACGTCATGGACGGAGGAGCAGTGAGCTGGATGAGTTCCAAGCAAGATACGGTGGCCGATTCTACCATAGAATCCGAATACATTGTGGCTTGTGAAGCTTGTCGGATCTCGGGTTCCGGCAAAACCCTCAAGGTTCGAACACTGGGGTGCGCGCGGAGATTTCCTCCCTACCGATCTACGCCCAAGCTCGCTAAGATCTCAGGGCTGAACTTGACGAACTCGCAACACAAAGACACAAGATTTATACTAGTTCAGGCCACCATTGTGGTGTAATACCCTACTCCAGTGTGTGGTGGTGGATTGCCTCTGGGGCTAATGATGAACAGAACAAGGGGAAGAACAGCCTCCTGAGGTTGGGGTGTTCTTGTGTTCGGTGTGTGGCTGAGGATTAACTCTCGATCAGATGTGATCAAGTTGCTCCCTATTGTGGTGGCTAGTTCTACTTATATAGGCCCTAGTCCTCTCCCCAAATATTGAGCGGGAAGGGAGCCAACAACGGCCAATTTGAAAGGGGACAGCTAGTACAACTTATCCTGACAAAAGCGGGCCTTGCTCATGGAAAGCTCCGTGGTGATGCTGCCTCGGCTCCACGGTGTCCTCCGTCCCCGCTGCTCGGCTGGTCTTGGTCTTGTTGCACCGATATGGAAACCTTTGCTCGACGCCTCGGATCTGCTCACCTGCAAGCAGCCTCCTTAGCACCAAAGAGGAAACAAGGACATCAAGGTCACTGGCGCCACCGCGGCGCCCGCTGATCTTGATCGTCATGGCTCACGCCACGAGAGCCTTGCGAGGTTTGCCCTGCCTTGATATCTTCGCCTCGCGAGGCAGCTCTGGTGAGGCCGCCCCGAGGAGGTCTTGCGTCGTCTGGCCGCGAGGCTTGGCCCCTCGCGAGGGTCCTCAATGCCTTGTGGATGAAGATGGGCCGTATAAGCCCGCTAGCATAGCCACGCCGTGGGCCGCACGTAGGCAAATCTGGGGACCCCCGTTCCCAGAATGCCGACAGTAGCCCCCGGGCCCAAGGTGCGCTCGGGCTTGGTTTCGAGGCAAAGCCAAGGGTCAAGTGCGGAACGCCGCGGGACCCAAAAGCCTGCGGCCTCGGTTTACGCGTGGGCGTTGATTGACGTATGCTCCGCTTCCCCACGCTGCCTCGCAATCGCCGATGTCGGGAAGTCGATCGTGTCCCGCGAACACCTATGGGACCTGGTCCTTGTGGTTCGGAGGGGAGCGGAGGATGCACAAAGAGCGGATCAAGCGATGCACACGAGCAGATTTACCCAGCTTCGGAGCTCTCCGAGAGATAATACTCCTACTGCTGCTTTGTGGATTATCCGTGTTCTTGCTAGGGAGCAATGGGAGCTACAAAACCTAGCCCGAGTGTGGTCTCAGATGAGCCGAATGAACTATGCCGAGCCGAACCGAACCGATCGAATCAACCGAACCCTTTCACGCTGCACTTGGGCCTCCTTTATAGGCACAAGGGGTCACCAGTGGCAAGTAGACAAGGGTAAGATAGTAAAACAGAGGTTGGTACACCGCTTTGTACAAAGGTACAAGGATCTATACCTAACTCGACGGCAAGGGACAAGAGTCATAATGCTCGCTCGGGCCTCAACAAAGGTAACAGGACCGCTGCGCGCCCGCTTGCCACGATGGTAGCTTGTCGCCGCTTATCGCTGCTCCTCGCTGGCTGCACAGCCCATCGACACGCTGCTCGGAAAGCCCCGCATGGCACATTGGTGGATGAGCTGGAGCGGAGATGAAGAGAGTTGCTCGCCGCGGGCAAGCGCCTTTGCCGCTGCAGTAACCCTTGTCGCGCTTTGGGAGCTTGGCGCCACCAGCCTTCCCGCAAGCTCCTCTTGCCGGGCCTTGTTTCCTTCGTGCCTTGAGGGTCTTCCCGCAAGCTCCTCTTGCCGGGCCTTGATTACTTTGTTCTTGAATGGATCCAAAGGAGCGCGAAGATCTTGATGGTCACTGTGCCAGCCTCGCCGCTGGTGTCAAGAATCGCCTGCACGAAGTTCGGGTGCTAGGGGTACCCTACCTAGTACACCGACAGAGCCCCTGTGTTCGGGCCACACACGGCGCTAAGCTCATGGGCCAGCCCAAAATAAAGGCACGGCACGCGCGTCCGGATTACGCCATTACCGCTTTGACCCACCACGCCCCACAAACGCTATGCACCGGACGTGGCGCCGTGGGGAGATCGTGGGGCTTTTAATGGAAAATCGAACGCCTCGCCCTCTCCCTCTTTATAAGCAGGGGTATAGGGCAGGACGCCCACTTGCCATTGCTGTCACATCGTAAACCCCCGCCGCTTCCCCTTTCTTCTCGAGCCCAAAGAGAGCGACGCCCGCCTCCATTGCCACCGGTGTTACTAACGCCGCCGACCTCCTCCACCACCTCTCCCCATGGCTTCAAGGCCGACAAGGGAAAAGGCGGAATCAGCCGAGGCGCAGCTGCTCTGCAGGCGCCATGGAAGGAGCGGCCCTCTTCGATCCCCCGCTGACAGAAGGAGCTGCGGAGCTGTATTATCTTTTTCGGTCGACGAGACCCGCACACCCGCCAAGCACAGAGTCATCTCCGCCGCCACATCCGAGAAAGTTTCCATCGGGTACCCTTTCTTCACGCTTTTTCCATCGCGGGCTCGCCCGCCTTTTCTGAATTCTTTATGATGTCATGAACACATATGGCCTCCGCCTTGATTTCACCCCAACGCCATCCTCACCATGGCTGCTGCACACTCGCGAGAACTTTGTCGGGTCCACCCAAATGTAGCACTCTTCCGCCATTACTTCATGCCCCGCGAGAGAAGGGAGAGCCGCTGTCGGAGGGATTGCCCGGGTCTCCGTGATCGCAAGAAAGAAGCATATGTTGACGGAGAGCTGCGCAGCAAGTGGGAGGAGTGGAGAGCTGACTGGTGTTGGATCTAGAGGAGGAGCCACAACCTTTATCGCCTGCGCCAACCCCCATAGTACGCGGGCAACGATTGGAGCAACTTGGCGCCGGAGGACTACAAGTTGAAGATTGCCGTTACTGGATCTTTGCGCCCGGCTGCTGTGGCTTACCGAGGAGCTGTTGGCGCGACTTCCTTCGCCACCGCATTGCGCCTTTGCAGGGAGAGGAGGAGGCCTGCTTGGGAATTCCAAAATGCGGCGGATATCATGAGGCTGCGCCCGGTCTGAACTGGAATTTCACCGCCTTTGGAGCCGGACGGCATGCCGCGGAGCTGTTCAAGCTCGATGCGGATCACCCCGAGTGGTGCATGTTGCCGAGGGGAGTCGTGTCTTTGTGCAACAACTCGCCGCTGACAAAGATCCGCGATGATGCTGCCAGCGATTCCCATGGAATCGCCCCAACTTGGCAGAGCCCACCGACGACGCCGCGGCAGCAGTTCTTCGACAACTTGGTGGAAGTGCCGATCCACGCCGACGAAGCGTAAACGGCCACCCGCGACACCACCGATCGAGATGGCGCGACGCTATTAAGGTTGGAGGAGGCGGCAGGCTGCCGCCGCCGGGCGGTTTGGGTTTACTGCCGAGGAGGCGGAAACAGCTGAAGCGGCAAGTCTCGCCGACCAAGAAGAGCTCGCCGGTGAGGAGGAGCAGGCCGAGCCCGACGCCAATCCGAAGAGCCGGCCGGGTGCTTCTCCGCCGCCAAGCAGCTTGCCGCAGAGGAGCCTCGCGGTCCCGCTTAAGGAGACGCCCGCAAGACCGAGAATGGTAGGGCGGCAGACGGCCCAACAGCCGCCGCCGCCTCGACGCTGCTTTACCACGGCAAGCACTGTTGCCGGAGCGCCCCCACGCCGCCATGGCGACGGAGCGGGTCTTCGAGTCGCGGGCCCCCGCACCCGCCAAGCGCCCGAGGGAATCTTCTCCTCCAATTGCCGGCACGAGCGGAATTTGATCTCTCCGCCTCAGCTCCGAGGAAGAAGAGGAAGAGTAAGATCTTGTCGCCGCCACTTGTAATCCTCCAACTTATTGCTTTATTTTTATATCCGACCGGCTTCACTCAACCTTCTCCTTCTTCAGACGCTTAGCTCAGAGGGCGCCAAGAGGGCTAAGACCTCGGTGGTTGTCGCCTCAGATGATTCCCCTGTATGCATAGGGGCACGTCTGGGACTCCCTTGCCGGATCCGCAACCCTTCAACCGAAAGCAGCCCCAAAGACAGCCCCCAGCCAGTAAGTGTTTGGTTTACTTTCATGGTTAGTGTGCTTGGGTGCTTCTCCACACCGATATCTGGTTTGTTGAATCATGTAGGAGCAGAGCAGCCTCATCAGAAGCACCGGAGGTCACTCCTCAAGTTCTCGCTGCTTCAACCACGCCGCCAAGGGAGAACTTCTCCGCCAAGGGAGCGCCTCCCAAGGGAGGCCTCCGACAAGGAGCTTCCTGATAGGGGCAGCGCCACGACCCTCCGGCCAGGAGACCAAGGCAACAGATCCCATTGCAGGTAATTTTCTTGTTTGAAACCTTCCTTGATTCTCTTTTCTTCTGCTTCTTCTTCAACACTTTCTTGATCGGTTCTTGCTCTCTCGATCGCCGATCCATCTCCGGAGAACCGATGGAGACAGAGGCTGCCGGCGGGGGACGCCATGCAACAATGTCGACGCCGCCAACATGGAGGAGGAGGCCGCGCCGATGGGTCCGGGCCAGCCAGGAGGTTGCCAAGGTTGCCGGGCGCAGAGGTTGGAGGGATCCAGCGATCGTGACCGACGGCCCCGAGGTCGCAGGAGCGCCAGCGCCGACCGATCACGATCCTCCCGCCACCGATGCCGCACTGCACCAAGAGCCCCTACCGGGCGCCTATCTCAAGGCCGGCGAGGTGTCTTTATCAAGCTCCCATGGGCATCAAGCTCAAGGCACCGCCAAGGGGAGACCTTCGACGCTGAACTGCTTGCTCACGGGCTGTCGCTGGTCGACGCCCAAGCAGCAGCAGCGGTGAGCTCGAGGAGGAGCAGCTGCTAAAGAGGTTGTTGTCGCCTATCGCGCCCGACAAGCCAAGTTGGAGTCTGTGGAGGCGCTTGTCGCAAGGGCGGAGCTGACTTGGAGAAACGCGCTGAAGAGCTCGCGCGCCAACAAAGAAACTCTCCGGATATAGCAGAGGCGCGGAGCAGCTTGTCGGAGCGCACGCCTTCATCTTGGAGAAGGCCGAGGTCGAGGAGCAGCAGAGGCTTGCCGGCAGAAGCCTCCACAAGAAGAAGGTGAGCTAGCGCAGGAAGATCAACCTCGACAGCTATGAGGAAGATCTCCGCGCGCGCGAGCAATCGATTGGCGGGCCACTTCAGGAGGCAAAGGATGTCGCCGGGCTGCCGAGGCCGCCAAGAAGGAATTGAGACGAGGGTGGCTCAGCCGAGTCCACCTCCAAGAGCGCCGAGGAGGTCGCCGGTTGAAGCGCGAGCGCGAGAAGGACGCCACACCCGGTGAGTTGCAGTGGTCGCTCGCCGAGAAGATCAAGGAGATCGACGCCGCCAAGGACTCCAAGGCGGATCTCGAGCTGAAATCGACCACCTTGACGGAGACGCTGAAGGCGCCAAGGAGCGGAAGCGGCCTGCCGGAGAAGATCAAGGCCAACGAGGAACTCGCTGTCAATGTCAGGACCGCCCGTAATAATCTCGAGATAGCATAATGCATCGGATGTAAGGTCTTGTGGACACCGCCGCCGCCATCCATAACGAATGATGGAGCTGGGATGGTGGATCTTGGTACTCCACCGACGAGAACCTCCAACCCAGCGCCAAGCTCACTGTTTCTTCAAGGGCGGTTGACGGGTCTCCAGCTGCTCCGGAGGAGATCCCAAAGCAATCTGGCGGAGGAGTCGCGCCAAGTTTGCGCCGGGCTCTCCAAGGTGCCGGCGAAAGTGGCCTTCCGCAACCCAGCGCCGATTTCACCAAAGTCCTCAAGTCCCCGCCTCCATCTCGCGACGTTGAAGCGCCAAGGCCCTTGTCGCACCCATTTCGGACAGGTGAGCGAGTCAAGAGGCTCGATGGTGACCAAGGCGGGACTAGGCCGCCAAGCTTATCTTTCTCTTGTCGCCAGAGATCATGTTTAGGCAAAAATCTATTAAATCCATGACAAGTTATTATGTAATATACACTATCTTAGGCAATCGAATGCAATGTTATTTTTTACTCGATTTCTCCTTTGTATGTTTGTGCCTCACGCTTTAGGGAACTTGTCGGCACGGGCATCCTTGTCATGAAGCGCCGAGTGCGGAACTTCAAGAGCCTGCCGGGCGATGCCGCCCGACAAGCAACCTTGTCGCAGCTAGTTGCAGCTCACTTAAGTTGTTGAGCGGACTCAAACAAAGTAAGGGCGCAAACTAGCTACGAGTTGGTTCCTCCGCGCATGTGTTTTCCATACAAAGCACTATCGCTCGAGGAAGATAACTTAAAAATTTAAAACTGATTGCTCAAACTCGCAACTTAGCTTTTTGTTGTTTGCTTCCCAAGAAGGTGATATTTCGAGCGACACTCGTGGCCCACATCCTTATCTTCTCCTTCCTGCTAACTTGTGGGTGGATGAACCTTGCCTTCTTTTGAGAAGAAAGAAGAGAAAATAGTTATGGAGCCTAGTGGCTCGTTATCGCCATCGGGTGTGAATGCTGCACAAAATGTTAGATAACACATGCATATAAGATTATGAAAGCATGTATTGACAAGTTGTGCGCAACACATAGGCTTTAATGATGCACGGGTCTCGCGCCGCTTTGTACAAAGGATTACATGCAACAGCCGCAAGATTTGTATTAGGGTGGTCGCCGAACGGTTCCAAGAATCGCGCCTTTATGGGTAAACTTATGAAGATGCTCTATATTCCAGTGAATTGCTCACCGAACGCCATCTTCGGTCTCTGGCATGACAGCGCCGGGCCTAGTGACTCGCTTTCACCCGATAAGGGCCTTCCCACTTCAAGGCCAACTTGTTGGAATTCTTGGCGGATTGAACGCTACCAAGAACAAGGTCGCTTTCCTCGAAGCTTCCGCATTAACTTTGGCGGCTATGGTAGCGACGCTAAAGCTTGTCGGTAACGAGCAGCTCAGACAAAGCAGCCTCAAGACGATCTCCTCAAGGAGCAGCGTCATCTTGTCGCAGCTGCTCTTACTCAAGCTCATCATAAGCGAGCACTCGAGGCGATCCGTGACACGAAGTTCCGTGGGGAGAACTGCCTCGCTCCATAGACTAGAGCAAAAGGTGTCCGCCGCTGGCTTGATTTGGCGCCGCCCCGATCGACCAAAGAACCACCGCAACTCTCGATCCAGCTTTCTTCCGCGACTTGCGCAGCTCGCCGAAAGTTCTGGTCTTGAGTTCCCGCAGCACTTTAGCTGCTTGTTTTCTCGCTGACCGCTGCTTCGGATGAGCAATGTATAAAGCAGATCTTGGCGCCAAGATCTTGGGCGCATCGCATGAAGGTGCGGCTTAGAACTGTGTGCCGTTGTCGGTGATGATCCCGTTAGGTATCCCAAAACGGCAAACAATTGACCAAGAACTTGATCGCTAATCGTGGCTGCCACCTTCCTCATCGCCTCCACTTCCGCCACTTTGTGAACTTGTCGATTGCTACGCATAAGTACTCAAAGCCCCGACAGCTCGGGGAAGGGGCCGAGGATGTCGAGCCCCTGCACCAAAAAGGGCCAGGATAAAGGGGTCGCCTGAGAGCTTGAGCTGGTTGGTGTATCTCGTTCGAATGGAACCGCACGCTTCACACTTGGTTACTTGTGCAGCAGCATCCCGGAGGGCTTCGCCGAAGAAACCTTGCCGAAAAGCTTTGCCGCAAGTGTTTTGCGCCAATGTGGTGACCACATATGCCTCCATGTATCTCGCCAACAGCTTCGGCCCATCTTCCCGCAAATACACTTCAATTTCACACCGCTGAGTCTTCTTCGCACAAGATGTTGTCAACAAACTGGTACATACTTGACTGTCGGGCTACTTTTTCCGCTTCTTCTTGCTCTTCGGAAGTTCTCCGTCTCAAGGAAATGGACGATTTGTCAGCGCTTCATGCCGGAGCCTCGTGGCTCGACAACAAGGACTCAAGGCTCATCTACCTTCAAGGGAACATTAGCTTCCACGGCAAGAACTCGTGGTTCGCCGGAGCTTGATGATCCCTGCAAGCTTGCCGAGCAAAGCTTGTCGGGAGCGCTCGCTTCAACGAAACAAACCACATGGTTTGTCGGAGCGCATCGCCTCGCTGATATTTGCATTGATTTTAGGGACCTTCTGGCGGCGGCTCTGTGGAGCTCTCGCCGAAAGTAGTCACCGAAACCAATTTTCTTTTCTGCTCGTCCTGTTGATGGTGTTACGTTGGTTGAGTTAGCTTGAGCACAAAAATTCCTGGTTCCATTGTGTAACTTGAGGCGGGCGCACTTTGACAGCCATCAGCAATATCATTCTCGAGCTCTTGGAACATGTTCCATTTGCAGGCCTTCAAAGTGCTCTTCTAGCTTCCTCACTTCATCGACGAGGCTTCCATCAACGGACTCGATAATCTTTATTTACTTGGCGGACGACAAGTTGCGTAGTCCCCCGACAATGAGCTTCTTGATCCCAAGGTCTACCGCAATCTTAGACCGGCAAGCAAACCTTCATACTCGCAGATTGTTTGTTGCTTGTTCCTTGGGAAAGTGCATCCGGACTATGTACTTGAGGTGCTCTCCGTGGTGCGATAAGCAAGACGCCAAGACCGGGCGCCTTGCAGCGAGAAGGCACCATCAAAGTACATCAGCCACTCTTTATTTGCCTCCTTGACGGGATGCTCTCTCGAATTTCTTCATCTTGTGTTGGCGCCCACTCGCTATGAATTCTGCCAATGCTCGCTTTTGATAGTTGAAGTGCTTTCAACTTGAGGCCAAAGCTTGACAGCCCAAAGGCCCACCGACAATTCCTGCCTGCTTCGGATTTTGCAATATCCTCTTCAATGAAAGCGAGTGACAATGTTATCTCATGTGCTTGAAGTAATGGCGCAGCTTTCGAGGCCATGAGGAGGCCGAAAAGCAACTTCGCACACCGAATACCTTGACCTAGCCCCCGTGTAAAGGGAATCGACAAAGTAGACCGGGCGCTGCACCATCCTTTTTTGTATCTTGTCGCAACTCTGCGCTGATCCGTCCTTGTCGGGACCAGAGCTTGACGACGGCCCTCGCTTGTCGCTGGATGCGCTGCCTCGGTTGCCGGCTCATCATCTCGCCTCCCTCTCACATTAACGCAGCACTAACCATTTGATTGGTTGCTGCTATGTACAGCAAAGAACTTCTCTTGTGGCTTAGGTGCGATAAGTATTGGAGCGGAGGAGGTACCTCTTCAAGTCTTGCAGCGCAGCCTCCGCTCGGGAGTCCATTTCATTGACCCGCCTTTTCAAAATTTTGAAAATGGCAGGCGCGCCACCGACTTAGAGATAAACTCGCTAAGAGCGCCACGCAACCGCAAGCCTTCCGACATCCTTGACGCGCTTTGGTGCTTCAATCTGCTCAATGGCCTTGATCTTGTCGGGATTGGCTTCAATTCCCCGCTGAGACACAAAGAACCCGAGAAGCTTGCCGGAAGGGACTCCAAACACGCACTTCTCGGGGTTGAGCTTGAGGTTGATCTTGCGCAGATTTGCAAATGTTTCATCCAAATCCTGAACCAGAGTTGCTTTGTCCTTGCTCTTGACCACTATGTCATCCATGTAGGCTTCTACATTCCTGTGTATCTGTGGCTCAAAGGCGTCATGGACTACTCTTGCGAAGGTTGAACCAGCATTCTTCAAACCGAAAGGCATCCGTATGAAACAGTATGTGCCACATGGTGTAATGAATGCGGTTTTCTCTTCATTCTCCTATGCCATGAAGATTTGATGATATCCTGAATATGCATCAAGAAATGAAAGCAGATCACATCCAGCCGTGGAGTCAACAATATGGTCGATACGCGGCAAGGGAAATGGGTCTTTGGGACAAGCTTTATTAACATTTGTAAAGTCAATACAAAGTCTCCATTTCCCATTGGCCTTGCGCATAACTACCGGATTGGCCAACCACGGGATGGAGTACCTCCGACAAGGCCCGCCGCTTCCAACTTCTTGATTTCTTCCGCTATGAATTCTTGGCGCCCATCGCCTGCTTCCTAACTTTTTGCTTGACGGGTCGCAGCGGAGGACAGACAGCCAGGTGGTGCTCAATTACTTTCCGAACACCGGGATGTCGATGGTTGCCATGCAAACACATCGACATTCGCCGCAGAAAGCAACGAGCTCGCCTTCCTATTTAGGGTCAAGCGTGGCATCGATGGTGAAGGTACCACCAGCGCCGCCCTCCTTGGCGGGCACCTTCTTGGTCTTCGCGGAGCTGCCATCATCTTCTTGCACTTGCCGGTGGAGCTCGATGGTGCCCTCGACGGTAGCGCAGCACCAAGAGGTGCGCTTGCGGAGTGGGCATCGAACTCTTGCCGGACTTGGTGGTCTTTTTTTCCGGAGCTTCAGCGGCAAGTGGTTTGCTATCCGTCGCGCTGCTGCATCCCGATAATCTTGTCGGCGCAGATAAGCGATCCTTCTTGTCGCTATGGACAGAAATGACGCTTATCGGGCCGGCATCTTGAGTAAGTTGTAGGCGTAATGAGAGGCTGCCATGAACTTGGCAAGCGCCGGACGGCCAAGTATGCCATTGTAGGGCAATGGGAAATCGGCAACGCCGAATGTGACCTTCTCAGTTCTGAAGTTTAGCTCATCGCCAAATGTTACCGCAATGTGATCTTCCTTTCGCTTGCTCATTCCCGGTTGATTCTTGAATGTGCCGCCTCTTCGAGCTCATTGTCGTGGATTTGAAGTTTCTAGAGCACCGCAGAGGAGATCAGGTTCAGCCGCCTCGCCGTCAACCAACATCTTTGTGACCTTGAGGTTGCGGATAGTTGGTGATACCAACATCGGTAAGCACCGACCGCAGTGATGCGATCGTGGTGATCCTCAATGTCAAAGATGATGGGCGGTGGACCACTTCAGAGGTTTGCGCGACTCTATGGATGGTTCTCGCTGCATTAACCTCACGATCCATTGCTTGAGTTGGCGGTGCGAGGTATGCAGAGAAGCACCACCGCCAACGCAAAGGATCTCCGCTGCCTTCAAACTCTTGCTCATCGCCTTCATCGCCTTCCATGTCTTCGCCATTTTCATCTTCATCTTCTTCCTTGTCGCGCCGCGGGAGGTCTGTCTCCTTATCGCTGCTTGGCCTTGCCGCGCGCCCTCCCCGACCGGTCTCTTCTTACTTGCCGCACCAGCACCTTCCTCGGCCTTCTCCTTGTCTCGCCGTCAGATTCAGCCCTCTCGTGGCTCAACAAGCTGCTCGACTTTCTTGCAGCTCGAGATCGTGGGCCCTTGGTGCAAGTGGATCTTACAAGATCGCTTGTTGGAGCTGTCGCTTATCGGCGCCGCCACAGCTTGGCGGTCGTTGTCGCCGCAATCTCCTTGCCGGAGCCACTAGCCTTGGCTTTGTTATGCACCATCCTTGCCGGACTGCTCGACAACTAGTACTTCTTGGTTTTTCTTCTTTCGGTTGTTTCGCCGTCGGCTCTTCCTTGCCGGGCGGTCTCCTCACCGCCGACTCTGCTCCCACATTCTCTCCCCGAGTCTTCTTCCTTCTTCAACAAGGCACACTTGTCGGCCGTATGTGAGCTCACGACGCTTTTCACTTTGCACATCGCCATCTCCTCCTCATCCCGCGGTTTCGCACATTCTCGATGAAATGCACCGATCACCGCGCGGGTGGACATCCGATGTTGTAATGCACACGGCTGAATCTCCGATGAATTTGCGCAGGACTCTCCTTCCTTCCGGGCGAGCAAGTGAAGGTCACTCTTGGCCATGAGGCTTGTGGTCACCGTGAAGGCGCCGACAAACTGGTGGCACAACCGCCCAAGAAGAAATAGAGCTGTCCGGCAAGTGCATGAGCCAAGATCTCGACGCTTGGCTTGAGCACCGAGGGAAGTAGTTGGCGAGAATCTTGTCGCCTCGCCCCCCGCAGCCTGCACCGCGATGGTGTAGATGCCGAGGAACTCCGATGGGTGTGTCCTGCCATCATACTTCTCCGCACATCCGCTTGAAATTTTTCTTGTCGGGCCATCGACTTGCCGCAGCTCACGAGTGAACGCAGGGCAACCTATCGCAGACGGCAAGTCGCCTCGTTCTCCGGGCGCATGCATATCGACAGTGGGCCCGGCGACCTGGTCGGATTGACGCCGCTTCTTCGGGCGCCGATACGGGTTCGAGCGCCTTCTTCTTGTCGTTTTTAAGAACTTGCCGCTGATCACGGCGGGCTCGTGGATCCGGCGACGCGTGGAGTCGCCGTCGATGTGAATCCGAGGAGCTGGTGATCTTGGCCTTCGAAGGGGAGTGCATGGTGGTATCACCGCAGATTTTGCCGCCACCGGCTCGTGCATTGTCGCCGCCGCGGCAAGGATGCAGTTGGTTGCCGCGGGACGCCGCCGCTGGCAAAGCCGATGAGACTCTGATTGTGGCCTCCATTCGCCGACCTTGTCGGCCGCTGGAGGGTAGTCTAGAAGTAGCTGAGCTCGCCAAGGCTTCGCTGGAGTAGTGGGTGGCAATGGTGTACGAGAGAGGAATGGATGTGCTCGGACTCCTAACCAAGTTAGGAGGAGCAGCATCCCGCCTAAGCAACCAGATTCGCTTGCATCGCAAGCATGCCGGTGTGCATGCGGTCTCAAGGGCCTCGGATCCTCCAGCTTGGCCTTGATCCAACGAGTGTATGGTGCTGCGAGCATCATGACGCTTGTCGGTCCCGCACCTCTCGAGAAGGACGCGGTGCGGATTCGGACGCCGACGCCTGCGCTGCCTTGTCCTTGACCTGGCGGCGCTAGGGCTCTCTCGACGACGCCTGCCTCCTCCATTGCTTTTCCCCACCACCCGCCGGCCCGGTGGTGGTGGGTTCGACGCGGACGGCTCTGCTGCTGCCGAAGACTTCTTCTTCAGCGCCATGTTGACGAAGATGGTGATGAAGTTGCTCGTGTGACCGCTGGATCAGGTTCACACAACCTCGACGCCCCCTACCTGGCGCGCCAAAGATGTCGGGGAAGCTGATCGTGTCCCACGAACACCTATGGTCCCTTGTGGTTCGGAGGGGGAGCGGAGGATGCACAAAGAGCGGATCGAAGCGATGCACACGAGCAGATTTACCCAGCTCCGGAGCTCTCCGGAGAGATAATACTCCTACTGCTGCTTTGTGGATTATTTTGTGTTCTTGCTAGGGAGCAATGGGAGCTACAAAACCTAGCCTAAGTGAGTGTGGCTTCATATGAGTCCAATGAACTAAGCCGGAGCCGAACCGAACCGAACCGAACCCTTTCTACGTTGCACTTGGGCCTCCTTTTATAGGCACAAGGGGTCACCACAGTTGGCAAGTAGACAAGGGTAAGATAGTAAAACAGAGGTTGGTACACCGCTTGTACAAAGGTATAAATGATCTATACCTAACTCGACGGCAAGGGACAAGAGTCATAAATGCCCGCCCTCGGCCGCCTCGAACAAAGGTAATAGGGACCGCTGGCGCGCCTCCGCTTGCCACGATGGTAGCTTGTCACGCCGCTATCGCTGCTCCCGCTGGCTGCACAGCCCATCGACACGCTGCTCGGGAAAGCCTCGCGGCGACACGCTACGGATGAGCCGGAGCGAGATGAAGAGAGGTTGCTCGCCGCTGCAAGCGCCTTTGCCGCTGCAGAACCCTTGTCGCGCTTGGGAGCTTGGCGCCACCAAGCCTTCCCGGCAAGCTCCTCTTGCCGGGCCTTGTTTTGTGCCTTGAGGGTCTTCCGCAAGCTCCTCTTGCCGGGCCTTGATTACTTTGTTCTTGAATGGCTCCAAAGGAACCGCGAAGATCTTGATGGTCACCAGCCAGCCCGCCGCTGGGTGCAAGAATCGCCGTGCACGAAGTTCGGGTGCTAGGGGTACCCCTACTCTAGTACACCGACACTCGACTTAACAAGTCCCTGCAAACATGCTAGGAAAACCATCATTACCTGTGATCGTGGGAGGCGCCGGTTGGCCTTCTTCCGCTATAAATAGGGAGGGGGCGGAGCCCCCGTCGCCCATCTCTTCACGGTTCGCTTTCTTCTTCTTCCTTGCTCCATGATGTCTACTACGCAACCTTCTTCTTGTAGACATTGTTGGGCCTCCAAGTGCAGAGGTTTGTAGGACAGTAGCAAATTTCCCTCAAGTGGATGACCTAAGTTTTATCAATCCGTGGGAGGCGTAGGTTGAAGATGGTCTCTCTCAAACAACCCTGCAACCAAATAACAAAGAGTCTCTTGTGTCCCCAACACACCCAATACAATGGTAAATTGTATAGGTGCACTAGTTCGGCGAAGAGATGGTGATACAAGTGCAATATGGATGGTAGATATAGGTTTTTGTAATCTGAAAATATAAAAAAAGCAAGGTAACAAGTGGTAAAAGTGAGCGTAAACGGTATTGCAATGCGTTGAAACAAGGCCTAGGGTTCATACTTTCACTAGTGCAAGTTCTCTCAACAATAATAACATAATTGGATCATATAACTATCCCTCAATATGCAACAAAGAGTCACTCCAAAGTCACTAATAGTGGAGAAAAAACAAAGAGATTATGGTAGGGTACGAAACCACCTCAAAGTTATTCTTTCCAATCAATCCGTTGGGCTATTCCTATAAGTGTCACAAACAGCCCTAGAGTTCGTACTAGAATAACACCTTAAGACACAAATCAACCAAAACCCTAATGTCACCAAGATACTCCAATGTCACCTCAAGTATCAGTGGGTATGATTATACGATATGCATCACACAATCTCAGATTCATCTATTCAACCAACACATAGAACCTCAAAGAGTGCCCCAAAGTTTCTACCGGAGAATCAAGACGAAAACGTGTGCCAACCCCTATGCATAGGTTCATGGGCGGAACCCGCAAGTTGATCACCAAAACATACATCAAGTGAATCACGTGATATCCCATTGTCACCACAGATACGCACGGCAAGACATACATCAAGTGTTCTCAAATCATTGAAGACTCAATCCGATAAGATAAATTCAAAGGGAAAACTCAATCCATTACAAGAGAGTAGAGGGGGAGAAGCAACATAAGATCCAACTATAATAGCAAAGCTCGCGATACATCAAGATCGTGACAAATCAAGAACACGAGAGAGAGAGAGATCAAACACATAGCTACTGGTACATACCCTCAGCCCCGAGGGTGAACTATTCCCTCCTCGTCATGGAGAGCGCTGGGATGATAAAGATGGCCACCGGTGAGGGTTCCCCCCTCCGGCAGGGTGCCGGAACAGGGTCCCGATTGGGTTTTGGTGGCTACAGAGGCTTGTGGCGGCGGAACTACCGATCTATTCTGTTTCCCGATCGTTTTACGGTATATGGATATATATAGGTAGAAGAAATACGTCAGGGGAGCCACGAGGGGCCCACGAGGGTGGAGGGCGCGCCCAGGGGGGTGGGCGCACCCCCCTGCCGCGTGCCTCCCTCGTTGCTTTACTGACGTGCACTCCAAGTCTCCCGGGTTGCTTTCCTTCCAAAAATAACTTCTCCAGAAGGTTTCATTCCGTTTCGGCTCTGTTTGATATTCCTTTTCTTCGAAACACTGAAACAAGGGAAAAAACAGGAACTGGCACTAGGCGCTGGGTCAATAGGTTAGTCCCAAAAATAATATAAAAGTGCATAGTAAAGCCCATAAACATCCAAGATGGATAATATAATAGCATGAATACTTCATAAATTATGGATACATTGGAGACGTATCAGCATCCCCAAGCTTAATTCCTGCTCGTCCTCGAGTAGGTAAATGATAAAAGAAATAATTTATGAAGTGTGAATGCTAGCAGCTGCATAAGTTTGATCAATGATAATTTCAATCACCTTTTCTAGCATCATTATATGTCATAACAGTAGCTCAACTCATAGAACTTTTCATGATCAAGTAACAAAACTATTCACATGTTAAAGTATAGATCATAAACTTTCTTGAAAACTAACAAACCGTGTTATTAGTCATCAAACAATTACAATTCATCTTATTTTCAGGAAGAGTCTATGTCAGAGCTTTGATTCAGCAAACTTCACATACTCAACTATCATTTAGTCTTCCATGATTGTTACCACTCAAAGCATATTTTTAGAATAAATAGTATTCATCAAACACAGAGAAAGATAGGGGCTTAATGTTTCGCCTCCCAACCTTTTACCTCAAGGGTAATGTCAACAATAATAATTCATGCTCAAATATATTTGAATGGCCATATATGCTTAGAACTTTCCATCATATGATGCTTGCCAACTAAAGGGTAGGTTGGAATGAGAAGGAATACTACTGACTCTTGCATAAAAGTAAAATATAGGCCCTTCGCAGAGGGAAGGTGGATTTGCAGACGCATAGAGCTCAAGCTTAAAACAGAGATGAAAATAGTTTTGAGAGGTATGCTTTCATTGTCAACATAACGACCAAGAGTTCCCAATATCGTCCATACTAGATACATCATAGGCGGTTCCCACGCAGAAAGGTAAAGATTTTAATCCCCCTCCACCAACGATCACACTGCACGGCTTGTCCGAAACAACGGGTGCCGTCCAACTTTCAACAATCCTGGGGGAGTTTTGTTTAAATTATTTGCGATTTTGTTTTTGATCCTTTGATCATAGGACTGGGCATCCCAGTTACCAGCCATTTTTTCGTGAATGATGAGCGGAGTTCACTCATCGTGAGAATAACCCACCTAGCATGGAAGATACTGCTAGCCCCTAGTCGCTACATGAGCGATTCAGGCATACAAAACAGATTATTATTTGAAGGTTTAGAGTTTGGCACATGCAAATTTACTTGGAACGGCAGGTAAATACCGCATATAGGTAGATATGGTGGACACTCATGGAAGAAACTTGGTTCAAGGATTTGGATGCACAAGCAGCATTCCCACTTAGTACAGATATTTTGGCTAGCAAAGGATTCTAAATAGCAAGCACCACATGTTAGAGGATCCATAACAATATAACTTCTACACAAATATACCCAAGCATAACTCATTATGTTGTCTTCCTTGCCCAACTTCAACTAATTTGCTCATGTTTGAAAATAATTAATGGGGATCACAATCATAGAAGATGTCCAAGATAGTATATTTATATGTGAAATCTCTCTTCCTTCAATATTCTTTCATGAATTGTTCAAGTGACCAATACAATGTTTGCTAACCTTCAATAAATTTACCACCTATACTTCTTAATGTGAAGTCATTACTCCCCATGGGATAAGCATATAAAACATATATAATTTCAGGTTTATTACATTCAAATCATTCAACCATTTACTCATAGGATATAAGTGAAGCACACGAGTAAATGACAAACTACTCCAAAAAGATATAAGTGAAGATCAATGAGCAGTTAAATAATTATGTAGCTATGTGAAGACTCGCTCTCATTTAAGAATTTCAGATCTTGGTATTTTATTCAAACAGCAAGCAAGGCAAAATAAAACGGCATTTCAAGGATAGCACTCATCATGTGAAGAAGCTAAAACTTAGGCTCAACCGATACTAACCGATAATTGTTGAAGAAGAAATGTGGGATGCCTACCGGGGCATCCCCAAGCTTAGATGCTTGAGACTTCTTGAAATATTATATTGGGGTGCCTTGGGCATCCCCAAGCTTGAGCTTTTGCGTCTCCTTAATTCCTTTCATATCACGGTCTTCCTAAATCTCAAAAGCTTCATCCACACAAAACTCAACAAGGACTCGTGAGATAAGTTAGTATAAACCAATGCAAAAACCTTATCATACTATACTATAGAAAATCACTAAAATTATTATTCAACATTGCATGCTAAATGCCTCAGCATATTTAATACTCCTATCATCAAATAGAATCATTAAACAAGCAAACATATGCAAACAATGCAAACATAACAGCAATCTGCCAAAACAGTACAGTCTGTAAAGAATGCAAGATTCGTCATACTTCCATAACTCCAAAAATTATGAAAGAAAATTCCCGCTGTAGTAAATTTATTAGAGCTTATTATGAAAAAGGTTTCAACATTTTATCACATTCTGACTTTTCTAGGGAATTTTTGCAACAGCGGTAAACTTTCTGTTTTGAAACAGCAACATGTATACTTGCAAAATAAGCATGGTAAAAGCTATCCTTGACATTTTTATTGAAATAAAGATGCAAAATATTAATCTAAATAACAGAAATAAAATACTAACAAAATAAAATGACGCTCCAAGCAAAACACATATCATGTGGTGAATAAAAATATAGCTCCAAGTAAAGTTACCGATGAACGAAGACGAAAGAGGGGATGCCTTCCGGGGCATCCCCAGGCTTAGACGCTTGGTTATCCTTGAATATTACCTTGGGTGCCTTGGGAATCCCCAAGCTTAGGCTATTTCCACTCCTTATTCCATAGTCCATCGAATCTTTACCCCAAACTTGAAAACTTCACAACACAAAACTTAACAGTAAAACTCGAAGTCTGTTAGTATAAGAAAATAAATCACCACTTAGGTACTGTAATGAACTCATTCTTTATTTATATTGGTGTTAAACCTACTGTATTCCAACTTCTATGGTTTATAAACTATTTTACTAGCCATAGGTTCATTAAAATAAGCAAACAACACATACAAAACATAATCTGTCAAAACAGAACAGTCTGTAGTAATCTGTATCAAACGATACTTCTGAACTCCAAAAATTCTAAAATAAATTGGTGGACCTGAGGAATTTGTCTAGTAATCATCTGCAAAAAGAATCAACTAAATAACACTCTCCAGTAAAAAAAATAGCTAATCTCGTGAGCGCTAAAGTTTCTGTTTTTTTACAGCATGATCATAAAGACTTCACCCAAGTCTTCCCAAAGGTTCTACTTGGCACAAACACTAACTAAAACACAAAACCACATATAAACAGAAGCTAGATGGATTAATTATTCCTAAACAGAACCAAAAAGCAAGAAACTAAAATAAAATTGGGTTGCCTCCCAACAAGTGCTAACGTTTAACACCCCTAGCTAGGCATGATGATTTCAATGATGCTCACATAAAAGATAAGAATTGAAACATAAAGAGAGCATCATGAAGCATATGATTAGCACATTTAAGTCTCACCCACTTCCTATGCATAGGGATTTTGTGAGCAAACAACTTATGGGAACAAGAATCAACTTGCATAGGAAGGCAAAACAAGTGCAACTTCAAAAATTTCAACACATAGAGAGGAAACTTGATATTATTGCAATATGTAAGAGCACATGTTCCTCTCTCAAAATAATTTTCAGTAGCATCATGAATTAATTCAACAATATAACCAGCACATAAAGCCTTATTTTCATGATGCACAAGCATAGAAATTTTACTACTCTCCACATAGGCAAATTTCTTCTCACGAATAGTAGTGGGAGCAAACTCAACAAAATAACTATCATGTGAAGCATAATCCAAATGAAAATTAAAATCAAGATGACAAGTTTCATGGTTATCATTATTCTTTATGGCATACGTGTCATCACAATAATCATCATAGATAGGAGTCATGCTTTCATCATAATAAATTTGCACATCAAAACTTGGGGGACTAAAAATATCATCTTCATCAAACATAGCATCCCCAAGCTTGTGGCTTTGGATATCATTAGCATCATGGATATTCAAAGAATTCATACTAACAACATTGCAATCATGCTCATCATTCACATATTTTATGCGAAGCATTCTATGTAATTCTTCTTCTAGTACTTTGGCACAATTTTCCTTTCCATCATACTCACGAAAGATATTAAAAAGATGAAGCGTATGAGACAAACTCAATTCCATTTTTTTGTAGTTTTCTTGTATAAACTAAACTAGTGATAAGACAAGAAACTAAAAGATTCGATTGCAAGATCTAAAGATATACCTTCAAGCACTCACCTCCCCGGCAACGGCGCCAGAACTAATTAGTTGACGGGGTGTGAGTGCCGCTTACCTAGCCTCCCCGGCAACGGTGCCAGAAAAGAGCTTGATGTCTACTACACAACCTTCTTCTTGTAGACGTTGTTGGGCCTCCAAGTGCAGTGGTTTGTAGGGCAGTAGCAAATTTCCCTCAAGTGGATGACCTAAGGTTTGTCAATCCGTGGGAGGCGTAGGTTGAAGATGGTCGTTCTCAAACAACCCTGCAACCAAATAACAAAGAGTCTCTTGTGTCCCCAACACACCCAATACAATGGTAAATTGTATAGGTGCACTAGTTCGGCGAAGCGATGGTGATACAAGTGCAATATGGATGGTAGATATAGGTTTTGTAATCTGAAAATATAAAACAGCAAGGTAACAAGTGGTAAAAGTGAGCGTAAACGGTATTGCAATGCATTGAAACAAGGCCTAGGGTTCATACTTTCACTAGTGCAAGTTCTCTCAACAATAATAAAATAATTGGATCATATAACTATCCCTCAACATGCAACAAAGAGTCACTCCAAAGTCACTAATAGTGGAGAACAAACGAAGAGATTATGGTAGGGTACGAAACCACCTCAAAGTTATTCTTTCCAATCAATCCGTTGGGCTATTCCTATAAGTGTCACAAACAGCCCTAGAGTTCGTACTAGAATAACACCTTAAGACACAAATCAACCAAAACCCTAATGTCACCTAGATACTCCAATGTCACCTCAAGTATCTGTGGGTATGATTATACAATATGCATCACACAATCTCAGATTCATCTATTCAACCAACAAATAGAACCTCAAAGAGTGCCCCAAAGTTTCTACCAGAGAATCAAGACGAAAACGTGTGCCAACCCCTATGCATAGGTTCATGGGCGGAACCCGCAAGTTGATCACCGAAACATACATCAAGTGAATCACGTGATATCCCATTGTCACCACAGATATGCACGGCAAGACATACATCAAGTGTTCTCAAATAATTGAAGACTCAAGCCGATAAGATTACTTCAAAGGGAAAACTCAATCCATTACAAGAGAGTAGAGGGGGAGAAGCAACATAAGATCCAACTATAATAGCAAAGCTCGCCATACATCAAGATCGTGCCAAATCAAGAACAGGAGAGAGAGAGAGAGAGATCAAACACATAGCTACTGGTACATACCCTCAGCCCCGAGGGTGAACTACTCCCTCCTCGTCATGGAGAGCGCCAGGATGATGATGATGGCCACCGGTGAGGGTTCCCCCCTCCGGCAGGGTGCCGGAACAGGGTCCCGATTGGGTTTTGGTGGCTACAGAGGCTTGCGGTGGCGGAACTACTGATCTATTTTGTTCCCCGATCGTTTTAGGGTATATGGATATATATAGGCGGAAGAAATACGTCAGGGGAGCCACGAGGGGCCCACGAGGGTGGAGGGCGCGCCCCCCTGCCTTGTGCCTCCCTCGTTGCTTTCCTGACATGCACTCCAAGTCTCCCGGGTTGCTTTCCTTCCAAAAATAATTTCTCCAGAAGTTTTCATTCCATTTTGACTCCGTTTGATATTCCTTTTCTTCAAAACACTGAAACAAGGGAAAAAATAGGAACTGGCACTGGGCTCTGGGTCAATAGGTTAGTCCCAAAAATAATATAAAAGTGCATAGTAAAGCCCATAAACATCCAAGATGGATAATATAATAGCATGAATACTTCATAAATTATGGATACGTTGGAGACGTATCACTCCACCGCTAGCGACAATGGCGCCGTCGAAGAAGTTCTCCGCCACGGAGAAAGGCAAAGCCCCTCGGGAGGGACCCGGCTCAAGCATGTCGCGACCCCCGCCGCGGCCCTAGGCTCTCGGGGTGGCGCCGCAGTGCGTGGCAGGAGTCGCTCTGGTCGCGGCATTCCTGTCGACGAAAGGAGACGCGCCGTGGTTGCACGGCCTCCCCGATCGCGGTTCCATGCGTCAGAGGTGCTGCCGGATTCGTTGTCTTGTCGGAGGACCCGGCCGGCAGCTGGCTCCAGCTCCCCCGCTTCTTTGCTGACGAGCTGCCGGCCTCTGGTCCAGGCGGGCTCTAGCTGCAAGTAGACGGTTGCTGCAGCCGGGCTTCTTGGGTCGCGGTCGAGGTCTCCGTCGCGAGCAACATAGCTCTGGCCTGCGGTTGGTAGACGTTCGCCCGCGCGCGGCCTCGGCAGGCGGTGCACCCTCCACTTCAAGTTCAACGGCGACGCGACCCTCTACGTGAGTGTGTTCGGGGAAGACTGTCGCCACGCCGGATGCTGCCTCGAGGTGAACAACGGCGAGGAGGTGATCGGCCTTGGCGATCGTCGGGACGACGAGGAGGATGAACCCGCCGGCCACGCCTCGTCTGGTTATGGTGGCTCCTCCCTTGGCGACAGTTCCAGCAGCGGCAGCCTTGATCAGCCGCCGCGCCCGCTTCGAAGGTGGTAGCTGGTCGTCTCGTCGCCGCGCATCAGTGAAGCGCGAGGAGGGGTCCGACTAGACCCGGGACGCCGCCAAGGCCCTGCCCCTGTCGGCTGCTGCAGAGGCGAGCGCCGCTTTTGTCATGTTCCCCTTTCCCTTCCTGCATCGAAATGAAACCAGCATGGGCCCGGAGGGGCATGTATCGAACCATAACTTATTAACCATTATGCTATGCTTGTTGTTTAAATGCTATGTGGCTATTTTGCGAAAAGATAACTTAGCCTGGTGCATTCAGGGCGCCCTTCTCCTTACGAGGCGTTTATTTCCTCGTGTCCGTCTTGACCTAGTGGTCTGCGATTGCTCAGGAACTGCAAAAATTTCGTTAGGGGGTTTGCCAGGAGATTTGTCGTTCACCCAAGCCTTGACCCGGCGCCTTGTATCGCGGTACCCGAGGGGCCGGATTAGGAGAGATGTGCCAGCTTTCGGGCTCGAACGAGGGTGGCTCGCGAGAAGGCAGAGAGAAGAAAAACGCTCGCGAGGGCACCTGCCTATGTAGCCCCCGTCGTGAGGTATGCGAGAGAGAGAACATGAGCGATCCAGAGCCGGAAAATGCGGTAAGAGGCGAGGGAATCGAAACAGCAAGGAACACCAGAAGCAAATTTCGATTAAGGAAAAGCGAGCCAACTATGGAAAGCAAATGAAAAGCCGCGTCCGGAACCTAATCTAGTCTTCAAGTCTTCTCACCAGCGCCGAGCTAAGTGCTGCCACTAAGCGTGGGAGGGAGCCCCGGGGCCTGAGGCGGCGCTCCTGAGACTCCGGGGCGTGTACAGCCCCACTCATTATTATGTGAGAGTGTCACGGGCGGCGATTCTTCACAGCACTGGCCTTCTTCACGTGCTCTGGCCTTTCTTCACGTGCTCTGGGCCTTGCTTCATGGGTAGAACTTCCGGAGGTCTTTGGATGTTCCAGCGCCTGGATGGGCATCCGTCCTGCGTCTCCAGCGCACTGGCGCCAGTTCGAGACATGGGCGACCCTGAACGGGCCCTCCCACATGGGTGAAAGCTTGTGCAGCCCTTCCCTGGAGAGGACCCGCCTCAGGACGAGGTCTCCCGCCTCGAGCATCCTGGAGCGAACGCCAGGACCCGTGCGGAGCGATGCTTGACCTCGTGAGGAAGGACCGCTTCAGCTCCGTAGACAAGGAAGAATGGGGTCTCGCCTGTTGGCTTGGTGGCGGTGGTGCGGATGGACCATAGCACAGACTGGAGCTCGTCATGCCAGCCCCTGCCACAAGCCTCGAGCTTCTTCCTGAAGGTCCTGGTCTTGAGGCCCCTCAAGACCTCCGCGTTGGCGCGTTCGGCCTAACCGTTGCTCCTGATGTGCGCCACTGAAGCGTAGCAAATCTGCGTTCCAAGGTTAGCACAATAGGTTTTGAAGAGGTTACTAGTGAACTGCGAGCCATTATCTGTGTGATGCGGTTGGGACCTTGAACCAGCTCACGAGGCCCTTGATGAACTTGACAGCAGAGCCAGCTGGGATGGTACGGACCGCTTCCACTTCCGCCCACTTGGTGAACTTGTCGATGACGGCGTAGAGGTAGCGGT
Source organism: Aegilops longissima (assembly GCA_021605205.1). Taxonomy (NCBI): domain Eukaryota; kingdom Viridiplantae; phylum Streptophyta; class Magnoliopsida; order Poales; family Poaceae; genus Aegilops; species Aegilops longissima. The sequence goes on from CM038678.1 coordinate 578,031,228, forward strand.
AGCCCCCAGGCGCTCGAGGGAACGGGCCCAAGATGTCTAGCCCCCAGACCGCGGACGGCCACGTGAGCAGAATGGTCTGGAGGCCCTAAGCCGGCTGATGAATCTGCTTGGCGTGGAACTGGCACGCTTCGCAGGACTTCACCAGCTCAGCTGCGTCGTTGATCGCAGTGGGCCAGTAGAACCCACTGCGGAACACTTTGCCGACTAGGGTCCGTCATGACGAGTGGTGCCCGCAGTCCCCGCCATGTTTGTCAGTTAGCAGCTCCTTCCCCTGGCCCTTGGAAATGCAGCGCAGGGAAACGTCATTTGGCCGCTTCCTGTACAACTCACCGTCCTGGATGCAGTACGCCGTGGCTTGCCAACCACACGCTCTGCATCCTCCTCCTTCTCTGACAGCGCCCCTTGCATCAGATATTCCTTGAATTCCTTGGTCCAGCATCCCTCCTGAGGCTCGAGCGCCAAGAGCAGGCGAGCTCCTGAGGTCGGGCCACAGGCCGGGGCTCCTGTGGTAGGAGGATGTGGGAGCTCCTACCGAGGCTGAGCTGTGCTTGAAAGTGGTGGTGTCGCTGATGGCTTGAAGAGCCGTTCCTCAAAGACACCGGGCTCTTGTGGCTGCCGCTTGGATGCTCTCTTGGCGATGTCGTCGGCTTCCTTGTTGGTTCCCCGCGGTACATGCTGCAGCTCCAGGCCCAAGAACTGCTTCTCCATCTTGCGCACCTCCGCGAGGTATGCCTCCATATGCTCGTCCTTCGGCTCGTATACCTTGTTGGAGAAGTTGACGAGGAGCTGTGAGTCGCCTTTAACGGTAAGGTGCTTCACCCCCAGAGCTGCCGCGGCCTTCAGGCCAGCTATGAGGCCTTCGTATTCTGCGATGTTGTTGCAGACCTTCTCGCCCTGCTGAAAGCAGAGTTGCTCGGCGTAGTAGAGCTTATCCTGGGTGGGCGAGATGAGTACTGCTCCAACCCCTGCTCCCTGATGCGCAAAGGCGCCATCGAAGTACATGACCCAACCGTCTGGTGCCTCACTTCCTGGCGAGGTGGACCGGTCTTCACCTACTTCAAGTGTCGGGACGTCCGTCCATTCCGCCACAAAATCAGTGAACGCGGCTCCCTTGTGACCCTGGTAGTGCTGAACTCTAACTGGAATGCTTGCAGCTCGATGTTCCACTCAGCGACCCTTCTAGCAGAATTGGGGCTCCTGAGCACCCTCTCCAATGGGTAGGCTGAGACAACCTTGGTGGGGTGCCCCTGGAAGTAGTGCTGCAACTTGCGTGAGGCCTCCAAGAGTGCGCAGGAGCTTCTGAGGCATGGGATATCGCGCCCTCGCATCTCGCAACACGGTGCTGACGAAATACACCGGGTGTTCGACGAGGGCTGGCGCGGTGTCTGGGCTCGCGTCTTGTGGAAGTTGGGATGTCTCCTGAGGTGACGGGACTCCTGACGCCTGATTGTTTGCGGGAATTTTGGAGGCGGCGTCCTGCTGAGCTTGGTATTCCGTCGGTGTTGCCACGGCTCTTGCGGCTCCTTCCTGATCTTGCATTGCTTCACCAGTATGGCCAGCCATTGCGCGCTTGGCTTGGTGCTCCTCGAACCGCCACCGTCTGCTTATTTGGCGGAGTATGGGGAAGCAGTGAGGTAGAGTACTAGGGGCTCAAGGGGTCGTGGCGCTACCATCACCGGAGGGCTGGTCAGGTATCTCTTGAGGTCTTGAAAAGCTCGGTCGGCCTCCTGGGTCCACTCGAATGGGCCCTACATCGTCATCGGCTTGAAGAAGGGTAGGGCGCGTTCCCCTAGCTTGGACATGAAGCGTCCCAACGCAGTGACCCAACCAGCCAGCTTCTGCATCTCCTTAAGGGTTTGCGGTGGGCTCATGTCCTCGATGGCCTTGATCTTCTCTGGATTCGCCTCAATCCCTCTGTGGGACACGAGGAAGCCCAGCAGCTTGCCGGAAGGGACGCCAAACACGCACTTATCCGAGTTAAGCCGCAAGTTCACTTGGCGCAGGCTCGCGAAGGTCTCCTCCAGGTCTTGAATCAAGGTCCTTGCCTCCCGAGACTTCACCACAATGTCGTTGATGTAGGCCTCTGTGTTTCTCCCAAGCTGCCGCCCCAAGGCGATGTGCATCAGTCGCTGAAAGGTTGCGCCGTGTTGTGCAGCCCAAAGGGCATGCAGGTGTAGCAGTACACCCCACACGGGGTCAGGAAGGCTGTCTTCTCCACATCTTCTACCGCCACCTTGATCTGGTGATACCCTGAGAACGCATCTAGGAAGCACCGCGGGTCGCACTCGGTGGTGGAGTCGACGATCTGATCGATGTGTGGGAGCGGGAACGGATCTTGGGGCAGGCTTTGTTAAGGTTGGTGAAGTCGACGCACATCCGTTCCTTCCCGCCTTTCTTCGACACTACGACGGGGTTCGCCAGCCACTCGGGATACCGAACCTCGCGAATGGCACCCGCCGCCTCCAGCTTGCGGGTCTCTTGGACGATGAAGGCCTGCTTCTCAGTGGATTGTCGTCTCGCCCGCTGCTTCATGGGGCGTACATTGGGGCATACCCTTAAGTGATGCTGAATCACCTCTCTCGGGACTCCTAGCAGCTGATTGGGCTCCCACGCGAATATATCCTTGTTTGCACGCAAGAACTTCACCAATGCCTCCTCTTGAACTGGGTCGAGGCTGGCACCTATGGTAAAGGTGGCTCCTGAGGGCCTGTCCTTGTTGATTGGCACCTGCTTGGTTTCTGCCTTGTCTTGTGTGAACAACTGCTTCTTCTTGGTCGGTACGGCTCCCTTGAGCTCGGAGGTGCCTGCGTTGACAGGCTGCGCTGCCGCAGCGGTTTTGAGGGCGAGCTTGAGCGCTGCCAGGGCCTCCTTGGCGTCCCCTTTGACAATGAGGACGCCTTTGCTCCTAGGCATCTTCATGAGGTTGTAGGCCGGATGAGTCGCTGCCATGAACTGGGCCACAGCCGGGTACCCGAGAATGGCGTTGTATGGGAGGCCGATGCGGGCAATGTCGAAGTCGACCAGCTCGGTGCGGTAGTTGTCACGTGTGCCGAAGGTGACGGGAAGGCGGATCTGTCCCAGAGAGCGGACAGTGCCTGAGGGAGTTCCGGATTAGTGGGTGTCCGGATAGCCGAACTATCATCATCGGCCGGACTCCAAGACTATGAAGATACAAGATTGAAGACTTCGTCCCGTGTCCGGATGGGACTTTCCTTGGCGTGGAAGGCAAGCTTGGCGATACGGATATGTAGATCTCCTACCATTGTAACCGACTTTGTGTAACCCTAACCCTATCCGGTGTCTATATAAACCGGAGGGTTTTAGTCCGTAGGACGAACAACAATCATACCATAGGCTAGCTTCTAGGGTTTAGCCTCTTTGATCTCGTGGTAGATCCACTCTTGTAACACACATCATCAATATTAATCTAGCAGGACGTAGGGTTTTACCTCCATCAAGAGGGCCCGAACCTGGGTAAAACATCGTGTCCCTTGTCTCCTCGTTACCATCCGCCTAGACGCACATTCGGGACCCCCTACCGAGATCCGCCGGTTTTGACACCGACATTGGTGCTTTCATTGAGAGTTCCTCGTGTCGTCACCGATAGGCTGATGGCTCCTTTGATCATCAAGAACGACGTGGTCCGGTGAGACTTTTCTCCCGGACAGATCTTCGTGTATGGCGGCTTTGCGCTGCTGGGCCAATTCGCAGCCATCCGGAGCAGATCGAAGCTGCGCCCGCCGCCGTCGGTCGATTCGGAAGTTTTAACTATCGGCCGATATCCGCGGGACTTGATCTTGACGGATTCGAGCGCTGCCAAGCAGCGCCCGCCTTTGTCTCGATGGGCATGATCTAGCTCTGCGGCGAGCAAGTGATCTGGAGGCCGCACGAATCCGCTCCGACCCTTAATCCGGGCCGGATTCCCCGATCGAGGACGAGTGGTTGGACACCGCCTCGGGGCTCTAATCTCTCGGCGATCGAGGCGAACTCCATCCCTGTCGCTGCGAAGACCTCGAGTGCAGGGTGCGGGACTCCTCTCCGGACTCCGAACCTCCGCGCCCTTGCCAATCAAATCCGATTGGCGCCCATTATGGAGTTCACGACGCGGACATCTTTCAAAGACTCGCCCTTTGGCGAATCCTGAATTCACTAAAGTCTCTCTCTTTATCCGCAGAGCCTGGCGGACTGCGGTCGGGGCGGTTGGGATGCGGACGGCGAAGAAATTCAAAGCCCACCCACCGCCCACTTTGTAGCCGCTGTCGGCGATCTAACCGACATGCTAGGCTCGACTCGAAGACATCGGCGGTATGGGACGACGATGCCGGAGACGAACAAGACCCAGCGCCTACTGAGGCACTAGAAGGCCACCTCGTCATCGACATATATATGGTGGACATCCCAAAAGATGGGAACGGCGATGGAACAACGGAGGATGACCCCTCAAGAAGCAGCCCAAGCGCCCGGCGTCGTGGCGCCGCTCTAAATCCCGCCACAAGAAGAATGAAGATTCCGACACGGAGATAACAATACACCGGACGGTCTTGAAGAATATCCACTCCGGCAAGATCCGGTAGCAGGAGGATGGAGACACCAGCCCTCACGAGAGGCGCGCGAAGAAGAGGTAGAGGATTATATGCCTCCCTCCGGAGACGAAGCAAGCCTCGGCGACGATGAATTCGTCGTGCACGAGGATCCGTCGAACAAGGCGTTTTAGACGCAGGCTTATAGCCACGGCGAACAGCCTCAAGAAAAAGCAGCAACGACTTAGAGCTGATCGGGATCGCTAGCCGGCGGATGGATGAAGTCCTCGCGGCAAGAGCATGAGCTCGAACGCCCCTCAAAAGCTACCCTAAGCGCAAGCTGCTCCCCGATTAGAGGAGGAGGCTTACGAACCCGCATCACCGAGGAGACAATACGGTGACCGACCACCCCGTGGTCGCGACGAAGAGGCCTCTAGGCCCTTCACTAGAACCGTACCCGACATCGCTCAAAAAGCACACGGCCCAGGGAGGCGCTCCGGACTGCGAGATATATTGGAGGACAAGGCAAGACAATCAAGATCGATCTATGGATCGCGCCGTGCACGTGCGTGGCGACAACCGTCGCCTTGGACACGATAAGTCGGCGGGCCTAACAAAGCAGATAAAGCTCTTTTGAGCTCCGTCGTGATATCGCCCGATGAGGCGCCAGACACCCACTATGCTTCATGCATTTAAGTAATGGATCATCAAATCCCGAAGGGTTTAAACCCGTCAATATTCAATCCTATGATGGCACAACAGACCCAGCGGTTTGGATCAAAGACTATCTCCTTCACATCCACATGGCCCGCGGTGGCGATCTTCACGCCATCAAATACCTCCCCTCAAGCTCAAAGGACCAGCCGGCATTGGCTCAACAGCTTGCCGCCAGAGTCAATTGGGAGCTGGGAGGACTGGAGGCCGCATTCCTCGATAACTTCTAGGGCACTTATGTGCGACCACGAGACCGATGACCTAAGCCACATAATTCAGCAGCCAGACGAATCGCCGGACAATTACGGACACGGTTCTTAACCAAGAAAAACCAAATCATCGACCGTCCGGATGCGGAGGCCCTCGCGGCCTTCAAGCATAACATCCGTGACGAGTGGCTTGCCCGCACCTAGGACATGAAAAGCGAAATCCATGGCAGCCCTCACATCACTCATGACCCGCTTCGCTGGTGAGGACAGGTAGCTAGCATGCAGCAACAACCTCGGCAAAAATTCCGCGGTCCGGACTTCAAGGACCGAAATGGCAGGCAGCGTCGTAACAAAACAAACGCCGCATTAACGGCGACAATATTGAGGATCTGGCGGTCAATGCGGATTGAGGCTCTAAACCGGTCGCGGAAAAAGCCATTCAAAAGAACTACTCGGGTTCGTCAATTTGGACCGAATACTCGACCGCTTGTGCGATATACGGCACCTGAAAAGCCAGCTAACCACACCAACAGGGACTGTTGGGTATTCAACGAGCAGGCAAGTTAATTGCGAAAACAATGATAAGGGGCTGCATAGCGATGGCGAGGACGAGACCCAACCGCCGAAAAATAGAGGACGGAAGGTTTCCCCAAACAGTGCGGACGGTGAACATGATATACGCAACGCACATACCCAAAAGGGAGCGAGCGTGCACTCGAGGATGTCTCGCGATGGAGCCAGTTGCCAAGTTCAATCCATGGTCCTCGACCGAAGGACCACCCACCAACATCCGCCACGGCGGATTCACCGACCGGTCTTAGACCCAATCGTCGATGGATTTCACCTAACGAGTCACGATGGGCGGCGGCATCTGAACCTGCTTTACCGGATACGGTCGCAAAATGGGCATAGACCCTCAAGGATTAAACCTACCAAAGCGACCTTTAAAGCGTCATACCAGGTGTAGAAGCCAATTATACAGGCTCAATTACTTTGGAAGTGGTCTTGGATCCCGGATAACTTCGAAGCGAGGAATTAATCTTGACATAGTCCCGTTCGCGATGGCTATCATGCCTTGCTCGGACGTGCCGCGTTTACAAAGTTCAGCGCGGTGCCGCACTCACGCATACCCCAAGCTCAAGATGCCAGGCCCTCGAGTCATCACGGTCAACGGAAACATCGAAGCGTTCTCTCCGCACGGAGGAACATCTGGCTGCTCTCGCTGCAGAAGTGCAATGCAGCCTCTTAAGGCAATTCTGAGTCCGGCCATTAAGCGGCGGACACAGCTAAGCGCCCGGAGTAACTTAAAACAAGACCACTGGCACGTCCGAGCATGCGTAGTGATGCGGCTAACCCCAGCCCCGCAAAGCGTCAAAGCAGGTCCTTGGCGTACACCATTACACTCAAGATACCATGGGCATGGGGAGAGGGCACGACCACGATAAACCCAGGTGCGGCTCAACCACACCGGGGGCTCTCAAGTGTGTCATTCCTTTTTCTTTTCTTTTTACCTTTTACTTATTATCCACAGGACTCCGTTTGTCAGAGGCCCTGTGTGGCAGCAGACCTGCCGAACTCACGATGCAACAACCAGGGAAGGATAAAGGCTACAACGAACATACAGGTGGTCTCCATTACGAGCATTTTTATACACCAATCTGCAGCCTACCCACGGAGGGGACATGTTTAACAATCCGTACCTTGCTTATCGCACTATTTGTATCGTTACGCATTCAGAGCAGCACTTATCGAATAAAACAATGCAGCACCTTTTGCTTATAATTGCATTTCTTTTCATACATATGTTCATTCACGGCATGTTGCATCCGTACACTTTGGTGCAGCTAATATACACCAGGGCTTATGTTCCCCGCATTATGGTATAATAAGTCCGAACACCTTCACAAGTCGGCACCCGAACTTATAGCACTATATGCATCGGCTCGAATCATGTCTTGGGTCAATAGTTGGGTTTGCGGCTCCCATGTTTTGGTACCTTACGTTCCGTTATATCGGCTAAGGTAGCTTTGGGAGAACCATCTGCGATTCCGCCCAGCTTGAGCTGGGTTAACGCCTCGATGGAAAGCTAAAACTGACCGTCATGATGAGGCGAGAGACCGATCGCTGTTCGAGAGGTTTTTTGAGTCCTTAAAGACTTATGCCGCTTAGAGCGAGGGCCGGATCTTGTCCGCGATCGTGGATAGCGCCCCAAATTCGACCTTCCGAAGACTAGGGGCTTCACGAAATTTAAAATTATAGAATTCTATGGCTAAGTGAGAGTGTTCAAGCATTATAAGTCCGGTTGCCTTGTTACTGTGTTGGCGCCTCACTAGATGGACCCAAAATGGGAACAAGAGCTCAAGTTTATCCCGAACACCCGGCACCCGTGGCATGGGGGTGAAGCCGACGACTTGCCATCTCTCGATTTGATAAACAACCGCCTGAAGGTAATATTTTAAATTAACAAGCGTTGCTTAGCGCATATGAACTAAGTTTTCAGCAAGACGGGATAACAAAATGCGAGTCTACTCAAATATTACATCTTTGGAGCACTCACCGCAATAGTGCGGCGCCCTTGACACACTATTATAATACATCTCGGGCGTGCAATGCTCCTTGCCCTCCGGTGGCGGGTCCGTCCACGAGCCGGGCATCCATCTTGCCCCGATGCACTTTTTAGCGGGCAAGGGCCCGACAGGCACCCTCAATACAAGCGGAATGCTTGATAACTTCAACCCACGGGCACGCATCCATCGGCCGCCGCACCAGGCCGAAGTAGCTCCTGGGCATGGCCTCCTTAGGCCACAGCCAAACTATGAGGCCTTTCATGGCCTGTTCGGCCGCCTTGTGGAGCTCGACCGGCTGCTTGACTGGTCGCTAAGGGCACCGGTTGTCCGCCTCGACATCTTGAGACCGAAGACCTTCTCCGTCGAGCTCCCTCCTCGCCCGGTAGAATGCGGCAGCATCGGACACGCTGCGAGGAAGATCTGTGAGCGCCCTGGAGAGCTCCAAATTGGGTAAGCAAGGTAATTAACACTCACATGCTTACTTTGCATGAAAAATGCCTTACCGCTGCTATTTTCTTCACCGCCTCAACCTCCGGAGGGCCTTGAAGGCTTCGCCTTAGCGGCTTTGGCACTCTCAAGAGCCGTTGCAAGCTCAGACTCTCGAGTCTTGAGTCACGCTCAAGCTCTCATGTTTTTCACGAGATCCGGAGCTCTTGTTGTACCTCCGCCACCGCGCCTCCTGCTTCTCTCGCTCGGTGCGCTCATGCCGCATTGCGTTTGGCGCAGCCATCGCCTCCTTCGTGGTCGCCACCTCATTAGTGGCCCTGCAATATACACGTTATCCTTGTCATTTTTCTTGCAACCAAATCCTTTTACAGAAGGTACAATTTTCATAAGGTATTACTCACCTTCTTTTCCTCGAGCTGCTTCTTGGCATGGCGAGCTTCGTGCCCCGAACGCTCGAGGTTTCCCTTCAAAGTATTGACCTCCATGATCGGTCTGGCGGAGGTCGCAAAGACAGCCCGCAATCCCATATTGACATACTTTTTATGACTCCTGCGTTTATCTTTCAAAGATCCTCATCCGGCTTTTCTTTCCGAACACCGAACCGAGCATCGGGGCTACTGTCTATGCGGTACCATTTTACATATATTGAAATTCTTACCTCAAAGCACATTAGAAGGTTCTCAGAAGCTTGGTCAGCCCGCTCTTGGCGAGCTGAACCTTCTAAATCACCGCACTCATAAAAGGCGGTGTTCCTCTTGATGGGCGCCATTGGCGCCTCCAAGAATTATCCGCACCTCCGGTTGGGCGGAGGCAGGCGGCGTCGCGGTCTTGCCCTTCTTCGAAGGGGTCGCCACGGACTCGGAGCCACTTGTGGCCTCGGGGCTGAGTCCGGTGCACAGTCCGGAGGGTGTCTGTGACACCTCAGGGCCTCCTCCTCCTGGTGGGTCCTTTTCGGGATCCCACCTCGGCGTCATCCAGCGGCGACGGGGTGGAGGCAATCGGAAGGAATCCATATCCGACGCACCCAAGGACCCGCTCGGCAAGCGGGAAGATCATCCTTGGCCGGATTGCAAGGTTGTATGCGGCATTAGAAAGACATTATGTGGCGAAAAGAAAAAACCTTGAAGTTATTCGGGAGTCCGAATACTTACGATCTCGCCAGGGGCTTGGCCCTTGTAGGCCAATCCTCCTCGTCGTCATCGACGTTGGCGGAGAAGTCCGGAGGAAGGGTTCTTCCCTTCTTGGACCCTCCGGCCTCCCGGTTAGGCGGCCTTCCTTTTCCTCTCCTCCCCATGGGAGAAGCTTCTTCTTCCTCCTCTTCAAGAGAAGATTCTGCTTCGAATCCGACAAGACTGGCGTCGGGAGCTCCTTCGAGTTCCGTGGCCTCCTTCTTAGCCTTCTTCTCGGCACCACATGGGGTGCGGAGCCAGCTTCCTCATCAATCAGGCGTCCGCTGGTCTTCGGCAAAAGGCCGGACGGTTAATCTGTCGGACGTCTTCACCGATCTGTCAAAGAATACGGAGTTTTAGATCCCGTAGAGTCAATCTATGAAAAAAGAGTCCCGTAAAGGGTAAAATAACTTACCTCGCCGGCTTGGCGCGCGAGTTGTATCCGCGATCTTTGTTAGCGGATGCGAGGGGCCAGCGCCTTGAACAGCACCTTCCAGGCATCTTCGTACATACTATCGAAGAGCCGGCTCAAGGTTCGGTGCTGTGCCGGATCGAACTCCCACAAATTGAAGGCCCGTTGTTGGCATGGGAGAATCCGGCGGATGAGCATCACCTGGATTACGTCGACAAGCCTGAGATTCTTGTCCACCAGGTTTCGGACGCATGTTTGGAGTCCGGATAGCTCGTCCGAATCCCCCCACTTCAGGCCCGTCTCTTTCCATGACGAGAGTCGTGTGGGGAATCCAGATCTGAATTCAGGGGCCGCCACCCATTCAGGGTCGCGTGGCTCGGTGATGTAAAACCACCCCGATTGCCATCCCTTTATTGTCTCCACAAAGGAGCCATCGAGCCATAGGACTTTGGCCATCTTGCCGACCATGGCGCCTCCGACTCCGCTGACGGCCGCCCACAACCTTGACCGACATTAAAGTCTTCACCATAGGCGAAGTGGGGCTGGATGCAGAGGAAGGCCTCGCACACGACAATAAACACCGAGATGTTGAGGACGAAATTCGGGGCCAGGTCGTGGAAGTCCAGGCCGTAGTAAAACATGAGCCCCCGGACAAATGGGTGAAGTGGAAAACCTAGTCCGCGGAGGAAGTGGGGGAGAAATACCACCCTCTCATGGGGCCTGGGGGATGGAATGAGTTGGCCCGCGTCGGGCAGCCTGTGCGTGATATCGCCGGAAAAGTATCCGGCCTCCCGCAGTCTTGTGATGTGCCCCTCCGTAACGGAGGAGGCCATCCATCTGCCTCCCGCTCCTGACATGTTTGGAGAAGGTTGAGGAGGAAAGTGCGGACTTTGGCACTAGAGCTCGAGTGCGCGGAAATGGATGAGCAAAGGAGGAAGAAGGCGTAGGTGAAAGGGTGGATCCTTATCCCCTTATATGGACGGACGAAGCTATGCGTCCCCCACCAGCCTGGTAAAACTCGCTTATCTCCCAAGCGTCACAATCAATGGTGCGGTTGGGTTACCCACGTCCGTATTGATGGGAATCCCGGAATAAGGGGAACACGATCTCTGCTTTGACAAGACGTGCCAAGGAAACCGCTTCGCTAAACACGCTGAGGTGGAACAATGAAAACAATTTGAGTAAAGGCTTGGTGGTGGTGCGACGTCACGCCGCAGAATACGTCAGCAGATTGATCTTGTGTAATATTATTCTCTCTACGGTGGTATGTGGAATTTATTTTTGCGAGCGGACACTATCTGGTGTTCACAATCTTCTATAAATTATTCGAAGGAAGAACCCGCCTTGCAATGTCGAAGACAACATGCGTCGGACTCGTCGTCATTGAAGCCTGGTTTAGGGGCTCTTGAGGGAGTTCGGATTAGGGGTGTCCGGATAGCGAACTATCATCATCGGCGGACTCCAAGACTATGAAGATACAAGATTGAAGACTTCGTCCGTGTCCGGATGGGACTTTCCTTGGCGTGGAAGGCAAGCTTGGCGTACGGATATGTAGATCTCCTACCATTGTAACCGACTTTGTGTAACCCTAACCCTATCCGGTGTCTATATAAACCGGAGGGTTTTAGTCCGTAGGACGAACAACAATCATACCATAGGCTAGCTTCTAGGGTTTAGCCTCTTTGATCTCGTGGTAGATCCACTCTTGTAACACACATCATCAATATTAATCTAGCCGGACGTAGGGTTTTACCTCCATCAAGAGGGCCCGAACCTGGGTAAAACATCGTGTCCCTTGTCTCCTGTTACCATCCACCTAGACACACAGTTCGGGACCCCCTACCCGAGATCCGCCGGTTTTGACACCGACAGTGCCACCACCAACTCCTGAGAAAGGCTTGCTGAGGCTGAGCCGCTCGAGTGGCACGTGAAGAAGGCTGAAGGCCTCCACGGAGAGCAAGTTGAGGCTGGATCCACCTTCGATGAGGGTCGTGGTAACAGCCACGTTGCATATGGTGGGCGTGCAGAGCATTGGGAGCATGCCCGAGCCGGCGGTGGAGTCGGGGTGGTCTTCTGAGCCGAAGGTGAGGTCGGCCTCTAGCGCAGCCCAACCCGGTGGAGCCCCCGGGCACTTGGAAGCGGCACCAATCTGGCGGAGGAACGGCTTGACGTGGCGATCTGAAGGCGGTGCCTGAGAGCCGCCCAGCAGGGCCGCGACGGCGTGGAGCGCCAGTACCGCATAGCGAGCAGTGAAGATGTCGCGGAGTTCCCCCCAGGATGCCACCGTGGATCTAGGGAGGTTGAGCACCAGGCGCGTGGCTCGCCAACGAGGGCCATGGGGAGCCAGTTGGCCATGACCTTGTCGTCGCCCCCAGCCTCGAGGACGGCCTCCTCGTATGCCAGTAGGAAACCTGATGGGTCTGTCGCGCCGTCGTAGCGCGGCGGCATCTCCAGCCTAAACTTGGGTGGCCATCGCACCTGCCGCAGGCGGGGCCAGGCTCGAGCCTCGGCCCGTCGTCGGACTGATTCTGCTGGAGCGGTGGCGGGCGGCGCCATGAGGGCGGAGTGCGGTGGCGGCGGAGCGTAGGCTGGTGGAGAGGAGCTACGACGCACCCCTACCTGACGCGCCAAATGTTGGATCTCGGGTTTCGGCAAAACCCTCAAGGTTCAAACACTGGGGTGCGTGCGGAGATTTCCTCCCTACCGATCTACGCCCAAGCTCGCTAAGATCTCATGACGAACTCGGCGATTTACTTCGCAACACAAAGACACAAGATTTATACTGGTTCGGGCCACCGTTGTGGTGTAATACCCTACTCCAGTGTGTGGTGGTGGATTGCCTCTGGGGCTAATGATGAACAGTACAAGGGGAAGAACAGCCTCCTGAGGTTGGGGTGTTCTTGTGTTCGGTGTGTGGCTGAGGACTGACTCTCGATCAGATGTGATCAAGCTGCTCCCTATTGTGGTGGCTAGTTCTACTTATATAGGCTCTGGTCCTTTCCCCAAATATTGAGAGGGAAGGGAGCCAACAATGGCCAATTTGAAAGGGGACAGCTAGTACAGCTTATCCTGACAAAAGCGGTCTTCGCCTGCGGAAAGCTCTGGTGGTGACGCCGTCTCGGGCTCCACGGTGACCTCCGTCCTGCCGTTCGGCTGGTCTTGGTCTTGTTGCACTGATATGGAAACCTTTCCCTGACGCCTCGGTACTCCGCGCCTGCGCTGGCCTCCTTAGGACCAAAGAGGAAACAAGGACGCTGCGCGCGCTGGCGCCCGCCTGATCTTGATCGTCATGGCTCACGTCACGAGAGCCTCGTGAGGTTTGCCCTGCCTTGATATCTCCGCTCCTCGCGAGGCAGCCTGGTGAGGCCGCTCCTGAGGAGATCTTGCGTCGTCCGTCTCGCGAGGCTTGGCCCCTCGCGAGGGTCTTCAATGCCTTGTTGATGAAGATGGGCCGTACAGGCCCGCTAGCATATCCACGCCGTGGGCTTCAGGCAGGCAAGTCTGGGGACCCCCGTTCCCAGAACGCCGACAAAGCTGCAAAGGAAGGTCTTTGGATCCAGAACTTTCTGGATGATTTTGGTATTTTCCCAGCCTCGATAAAACTGTTGGACCTTTATTGTGATAATTCTGGTGCCATCGCACAAGCCAAGGAGCCGACGAATCACCACAAGACCAGGCACATAGATCGGAAATATCACCTGATACGAAAGATCGTAAAGGATGGTGATGTTGAGCTATGCAAAATTCACACGGATGCAAATATTGCAGATTCATTGACTAAGCCGCTTCCACAACCCAAGCATGAGGGCACATTAGAGCTATGGGCATTCGATGTCTATTTGATTGACTCTAGTGCAAGTGGGAGACTGTTGGAGATATGCCCTAGAGGCAATCATGTATGATGATACATGATATTTCCTATGTGTTTATGAATAAAGATAGTCCTTGGACAATATCAATGATGTGTATCAGCAAGTACGTGACTTGTTTGTGGGACTATGCATTGTATGATAACTGTCCTAAAAGGTCCCTGGTCGAAAGGGCTGTGTGGACGTGCAGCCAACTAGACTAGCATATGACACGGTCGATGGCTTGGTCTCACTAGCCATGAAGTATTGGATGCTAACCGAATAATATGGAATCGGATGGATCTGGTCAGATTCGACATAGTCGGATCCGAGTCGACATAAGGTCTGAGTCGGACAGACCCAACTATGAGACGCAGCGATATGTCATCTGCGAGTCTCTAGTACAACATGTAGGGGATGTTTGCAGAAATTACAATTTTTCTACGCATCACCAAGATCAATCTATGGAGAGACTAGCAACGAGAGAGAGGGGAGTGCATCTTCTTACCCTTGAAGATCGCGATGCGAAAGCGTTACAAGAACACGGATGAAGGAGTCGTACTCGTAGCGATTCAGATCGCGGTTGATTCCGATCTAAGCGCCGAATAACGGCGCCTCCGCGTTCAACACACGTACAGCCCGGGGATGTCTCCTCCTTCTTGATCCAGCAAGGGGAGAGGAGAAGTTGAGGGAGAGCTCCGGTAGCACGACGGCATGGTGGTGGAGCTTGCAGTTCTCCGGCGGGGCTTCGCCAAGCAACTACTACTACGGAGGAGGTGTTGGGGAGGGAGAGGGCTGCGCCAGGGGAAGGGGTGCGGCCCCCATGCCCCTCCCCACTATATATAGGGGTGGAGGGGGCTGGTTTCTTGACCTCCAAGTCCATTGGGGCGTTGGCAAAGGTGGGGGAAAGAAATCCCATCATTTCCCTTCCCCACCGATTGTTATCCCTCTTTTTAGGGATCTTGATCTTATCCCTTCGGGATATGATCTTATTCCTTCTAAGGGGGGATCTTGGTGCGCCTTGACCAGGGGTGTGGGGCCTTGCCCCCACTACCCACGTTCATGTGGGTCCCCCATGCAGGTGGGCCCCACTCCGGAACCTTCTAGAACCTTCCCAGTACAATACCGAAAAATCCCGAACATTTTCCGGTGGCCAAAATAGGACTTCCCATATATAAATCTTTACCTCCGGACCATTCCGAAACTCCTCGTGACGTCCGAGATCTCATACGGGACTCTGAACAACATTCGGTAACTGCACACTAATTCCCATAACAACTCTAGCATCACCGAACCTTAAGTGTGTAGACCCTACGGGTTCGGGAATCATGCAGACATGACCGAGATAGCTCTCTTGCCAATAACCAATAGCGGGATCTGGATACCCATGTTGGCTCCCACATGTTCCACGATGATCTCATCGAATGAACCACGATGTAGGGGATTCAATCAATCCTGTATACAATTCCCTTTGTCAATCGGTACGTTACTTGCCCGAGATTCGATCGTCGGTATCCCAATACCTCGTTCAATCTCATTACCGGCAAGTCACTTTTACTCGTTCCGTAACACATCATCCCGTGATCAACTCTTTGGTCACACTGAGCTCATTATGATGATGTCCTACCGAGTGGTCCCAGAGATACCTCTCCGTCACACGGAGTGACAAATCCCAGTCTCGATTCGTGCCAACCCAACAGACACTTTCGGAGATACCCATAGTGTGCCTTTATAGCCACCCAGTTACGTTGTGACGTTTGGCACACCCAAAGCATTCCTACGGTATCCGGGAGTTGCACAATCTCATGGTC
Source organism: Aegilops longissima (assembly GCA_021605205.1). Classification (NCBI taxonomy): domain Eukaryota; kingdom Viridiplantae; phylum Streptophyta; class Magnoliopsida; order Poales; family Poaceae; genus Aegilops; species Aegilops longissima. The sequence goes on from CM038678.1 coordinate 578,046,925, forward strand.
TAAGGAAATGATACTTGACATTAGAAAAGCTTTAGCAGACGAACTACAGGATCTTGTGCTATGCTTAGGATTGGGTCTTGTCCATCACATCATTCCCCTAATGATGTGATCCCGTTATCAACGACATCCAATGTCCATGGTCAGGAAACCGTAACCATCTATTGATCAACGAGCTAGTCAAATAGAGGCTTACTAGGGACATATTGTGATCTACGTATTCACACATGTATGACGGTCTCCTGTTAATACAATTATAGCATGAACAATAGACAATTATCATGAACAGGGAAATATAATAATAACCATTTTATTATTGCCTCTAGGGCATATTCCCAACAGTCTCCCACTTGCACTAGAGTCAATAATCTAGTTCACATCACTATGTGATTGTAATGAATCCAACACCCATGGGGTTTGATCATATCTCGCTTGTGAGAGAGGTCATTAGTCAACGGGTCTGAACCTTTCAGGTCCGTGTGTGCTTTACAAATCTCTATGTCATCTTGTAGATGCAGCTACCATGCGCTACTTGGAGCTATTCCAAATAACTGGTCTACTATACGAATCCGGTTTACTACTCAGAGTCATCCAGATTAGTGTCAAAGTTTGCATCGATGTAACCCTTTACGACGAACTCTTTTACCACCTCCATAATCGAGAAAATTCCTTAGTCCACTAGTTACTAAGGATAAGTTTGACCGCTGTGATGTGATCCATTCCTGGATCACTCTTGTACCCCTTGATTGACTCATGGCAAGGCACACTTCAGGTGCGGTACACAGCATAGCATACTGTAGTGACTACGTCTAAAGCATAGGGGACGACCTTCGTCCTTTCTCTCTCTTCTGCCGTGGTCAGATCTTGAGTCTCACTCAATGCTCACACCTTATAACACAGCTAAGAACTCCTTCTTTGCTGATCTTATTTGAACTCCTTCAAAACTTGTCACGGTATGTATTCATTTGAAAGTACTATTAAGTGTTTTTGATCTATCCGTATAGATCTTGATGCTCAATGTTCAAGTAGCTTAATCCAGGTTTTCCATTGAAAAACACTTTTCAAATAACCCTATATGCTTTCCAGAAATTCTACATCATTTCTGATCAACAATATGTCAACAACATATACTCATCAGAAATTCTATAGTGCTCCCACTCACTTCTTTGGAAATACAAGTTTCTCATAAACTTTGTATAAACCCAAAATATTTGATCATCTCATCAAAGCGTATATTCCAACTCTGAGATGCTTACTCCAGTCCTTAGAAGGATTGCTGGAGTTTTGCATACTTGTTAGCATCTTTTAGGATTGATAAAAACCTTCTCGTTGTATCACATACAACCTTTCCTCAAGAAAATTGTCGAGGAAACAATGTTTTGACATCCTATCTGCAAGATTTCATAAATAATGCAGTAACTGCTAATACAATTCCAACAGAATCTTAGCATCGCTACGAGTGAGAAAGTCTCACCGCAGTCAACTCCTTGAAGTTGTCGGAAAACATCTTAACGACAAGTCGAGCTTTCTTAATGGTGATACTTACCATCATTGTCCGTCTTCCTTTTAAAATCCATATGTACCCAATAGCATTACGACCATCAAGTAGTTCTTCCAAAGTCTATACTTTGTTTTCACACATGGATCCTCTCGGATTTTATGGCCTCGAGCCATTTGTCGGAATCCGGGCCCACCATCGTTTCTCCATAGCTCGTAGGTTCATTGTTGTCTAGCAACATGACCTCCAAGATAGGATTACGTACCACTCTGAAATAGTATGCATCCTTGTCGACCTACGAGGTTTGGTAGTGACTTGATCCGAAGTTTCATGATCACTATCATCAGCTTCCACTTCAATTGGTGTAGGCGCCACAGAACAACTTCACGTGCCTGCTACACACTAGTTGAAGTGACGGTTCAATAACCTCATCAAGTCTCCACCATCCTCCCACCCAATTCTTTCGAGAGAAACTTTTCCTCGAGAAAGGACCCGTTTCTAGAAACAATCACTTTTGCTTCCGGGTCCGAAATAGGAGGTATACCCAACTATTTTGGGTGTCCTATGAAGATGCATTTATCTGCTTTGGGTTCGAGCTTATCAGGCTAAACCCTTTTCACATAAGCGTCCCAGCCCCAAACTTTTAAGAAATGACAACTTAGGTTTCTCTAAACCATAGTTCATACGGTGTCATCTCAACGGAATTACGTGGTGCCCTATTTAAAGTGAATGCGGTTGTCTCTAATGCCTAACCATAAACGATGGTGGTAATTCGATAAGAGACATCATGGTTTGCACCACATCTAATAGGGTGCAGCTATGATGTTCGGACACACCATCACACTATGGTGTTCCAGGCGGCATTAGTTGTGAAACAATTTCCACAATGTCTTAGTTGTGTACCAAACACATAACTCAGATATTCATCTCTATGATCATATCATAGACATTTTATCCTCTTGTCATGACAATCTTCAACTTCACTCTGAAATTACTTGAACCTTTCAATAATTCAGACTTGTGTTTCATCAAGTAAATATACTTAGAATCTACTCAAATAATATGTGAAGTAAGAGCATAATGATATTCACTGCGTGCCTCAGCACTCATTGGATTGCACACATCAAATATATTACTTCCAACAAGTTGCTCTCTTGTTTCATCTCACTGAAAACGAGGCCTTTCAGTCATCTTGCCCATGTGGTATATTTGCATGTCTCAAGTGATTCAAAATCAAGTGAGTCCAAATGATCCATCTGCATGGAGTTTCTTCATGTGTATAAACCAATAGACATGGTTCGCATGTCTAAAACTTTTCAAAAAACGAGTGAGTCCAAAGATCCATCAACATGGAGCTTCTTCATGCGTTTTATACAAATATGACTCAAATGGCAGTGCCACAAGTATGTGGTACTATCATTACTATCTTATACCTTTTGGCACGAACATGTGTATCACTACGATCGAGATTCAATGAACCATTCATTTTAGGTGCAAGACCATTGAAGGTATTATTCAAATAAATAGAGTAACCATTATTCTCCTTAAATGAATAACCGTATTGTGATAAACATAATCCAATCATGTCTATGCTCAACGCAAACACCAAATACCAATTATTTAGGTTTAACACCAATCTCGAAGGTAGAGGGAGCATGTGATGCTTGATCACATCAACCTTGGAAACACTTCCAACACATATCGTCATCTCACCTTCAGCTAGTCTCCGTTTATTCCGTAGCTTTTTATTTCGAGTTACTACCACTTAGCAACCGAACCGGTATTTAATACCCTGGTGCTACTAGGAGTACTAGTAAAGTACACATTATAATGTATATCCAATATACTTCTATTGGCCTTGCTAGCCTTCTCATCTACCAAGTATCTAGGGTAGTTCTGCTTCAGTGACCGTTCCCCTCATTTCAGAAGCACTTAGTCTCGGGTTTGGGTTCAACCTTGGGTTTCTTCACTAGAGCAGCAACTGATTTGCCGTTTCATGAAGTATCCCTTTCTTGCCCTTACCCTTCTTGAAACTAGTGGTTTTACTAACCATCAACAATTGATGCCCCTATTTGATTTCTACTTTTGCGGTGTCGCGAATTGCTCAAGGATCATCATATCTATCCCTGATATGTTATAGTTCATCACGAAGCTCTAGTAGCTTGGTGGCAGTGACTTTGGAGAACCATCACTATCTCATCTGGAAGATTAACTCCCTCTCGATTCAAGCAATTGTAGTACTCATACAATCTGAGCACATGCTCAACGATTGAGCTTTTCTCCTTAGGGCTTAAGAAACTTGTCAGAGGTCTCATACCTCTTGACATGGGCACTAGCCTGAAATCCCAATTTCAATCCTTGGAACATCTCATATGTTCTGCGATGTTTCAAAAACGTCTTTGGTGCCTCAATTCTAAACCATTTAGCATTACGCACTGAACTATCATGTAGTCATCAAAACATGTATGTCAGATGTTCGCAACATCCACAACCAACGCTCGAGGTTCAACACACTGAGCGGTGCATTAAGAACATAATCCTTCTACGCAGCAATGAGGACAATCCTCAGTTTACGGACCCAGTCCGCATAATTGCTACTGTCAACTCTCAACTAAATTTCTCTAGGAACAAATCTAAAACAGTAGAACCAAAGCGTGAGCTACGACATAATTTGCAAAGACCTTTTGACTATGTTCATGATAATTAAGTTCATCTAATCAAATTATTTAATGAACTCCCACTCAGATAGACATCCCTCCAGTCATCTAAGTGATACATGATCCGAGTCAACTAGGCCGTGTCCGATCATCACGTGAGACGGACTAGTCATCATCGGTGAACATCTTCATGTTGATCGTATCCACTATGCGACTCATGTTCGACCTTTCGGTCTCTTCTATTCCGAGGCCATGTATGTACATGCTAGGCTCGTCAAGTCAACCTAAGTGTTTTGCATGTGTAAATCTGGCTTACACCCGTTGTATGCGAACGTTAGAATCTATCACACCAGATAATCACGTGGTGCTTTGAAACAACGAACTTTCGCAACCGTGCACAGTTAGGGGGAACACTTTCTTGAAATTTTATGAGGGATCATCTTATTTATGCTACCGTCGTTCTAAGCAAATAAGATGTAAAAACATGATAAACATCACATGCAATCAAATAGTGACATGATATGGCCAATATCATTTTGCTCCTTTTGATCTCCATCTTCAGGGCGCCATGATCATCATCGTCACCGGCATGACACCATGATCATCATCGTCACCGGCATGACACCATGATCTCCATCATCGTGTCTTCATGAAGTTGTCTCGCCAACTATTACTTCTACTACTATGGCTAACGGTTAGCAATAAAGTAAAGTAATTACATGGCGTTTTCATTGACACACAGGTCATATAACAAATTGAGACAACTCCTATGGCTCCTGCCGGTTGTCATACTCATCGACATGCAAGTCGTGATTCCTATTACAAGAACATGATCAATCTCATACATCACATATATCATTCATCACATCCTTTTGGCCATATCACATCACACGGCATATGCTGCAAGAACAAGTTAGACGTCCTCTAATTGTTGTTGCAAGTTTTTACGTGGCTGCTATAGATTTCTAGCAAAAACGTTTCTTACCTACGCCAAAACCACAACGTGATATGCCAATTTATATTTAGCTTTATACGGACCCTTTTCATCGAATCCGATCCGACTAAAGTGGGAGAGACAGACACCCGCTAGCCACCTTATGCAACTATTGCATGTCAGTCGGTGGAACCTGTCTCACGTAAGCGTACGTGTAAGGTCGGTCCGGGCCGCTTCATCCCACGATGCCGCCGAATCAAGGTAAGACTAGTAACGGCAAGTAAATTGACAAAATCGACGCCCACAACAACTTGTGTTCTACTCGTGCATAGAAACTACGCATAGACCTAGCTCATGATGCCACTGTAGGGGATCGTTGCAGAAATTAAATTTTTTTCTACGCATCACCAAAATCAATCTATGGAGAGACTAGCAACGAGAGAGAGAGGGGAGTGCATCTTCATACCCTTGAAGATCGCGATGCGGAAGCGTTACAAGAACGCGGATGAAGGAGTCGTACTCGTAGCGATTCAGACCGCGGTTGATTTCGATCTAAGCGCCAAACAACGGCGCCTCCGCGTTCAACACACGTACAACCCGGGGATGTCTCCTCCTTCTTAATCCAGCAAGGGGAGAGGAGAAGTTGAGGGAGAGCTCCGGCAGCACGACGACGTGGTGGTGGAGCTTGCAGTTCTCCGGCAGGGCTTCGCCAAGCACTACTACTACTACGGAGGTATTGGGGAGGGAGAGGGCTCCGCCAGGGGAAGGGGTGCGGCTCCCATGCGCCTCCCCACTATATATAGGGGTGGAGGGGGCTGGTTTCTTGCCCTTCAAGTCCATTGGGGCGTTGGCAAAGGTGGGGGAAAGAAATCCCATCATTTCCCTTCCCCACCGATTGTTATCCCTTTTTAGGGATCTTGATCTTATCCTTGGGATATGATCTTATTCCTTCTAAGGGGGATCTTGGTGCGCCTTGACCAGGGGTGTGGGGCCTTTCCCCACTACCCACGTTCATGTGGGTCCCCCATGCAGGCGGGCCCCACTCCGAAACCTTCTAGAACCTTCCTGGTACAATACCGAAAAATCCCGAACATTTTCCGGTGGCCAAAATAGGACTTCCCATATATAAATCTTTACCTACGGACCATTCTGGAACTCCTCGTGACGTCCGGGATCTCATCCGGGACTCCGAACAACATTAGGTAACTGCACACTAATTCCCATAACAACTCTACCGTCACCGAACCTTAAGTGTGTAGACCCTACGGGTTCGGGAATCATGCATACATGACCGAGACAGCTCTCTGGCCAATAACAAACAGCGGGATCTGGATACCCATGTTGGCTCCCACATGTTCCACGATGATCTCATCGGATGAACCACGATGTTGGGGATTCAATCAATCCTGTATACAATTCCCTTTGTCAATCGGTACGTTACTTGCCCGAGATTCGATCGTCGGTATCCCAATACCTCGTTCAATCTCGTTACCGGCAAGTCACTTTTACTCATTCCGTAACACATCATCTCGTGATCAACTCTTTGGTCACATTGAGCTCATTATGATGATGTCCTACCGAATGGGCCCAGAGATACCTCTCCGTCACACGGAGTGACAAATCCCAGTCTCGATTCGTGCCAACCCAACAGGCACTTTCGGAGATACCCGTAGTGTGCCTTTATAGCCACCCAGTTACGTTGTGACGTTTGGCACACCCAAAGCATTCCTACTGTATCTGGGAGTTGCACAATCTCATGGTCTAAGGAAATGATACTTTACATTAGAAAAGCTTTAGCAGATGAACTACATGATCTTGTGCTATGCTTAGGATTGGGTCTTGTCCATCACATCATTCTCCTAATGATGTGATCCCGTTATCAACGACATCCAATGTCCATGGTCAGGAAACCGTAACCATCTATTGATCAATGAGCTAGTCAACTAGAGGCTTACTAGGGACATATTGTGGTCTACGTATTCACACATGTATTACGGTCTCTGGTTAATACAATCATAGCATGAACAATAGACAATTATCATGAACAAGTAAATATAATAATAACCATTTTATTATTGCCTCTAGGGCATATTTCCAACACAACATACGTTCTATGTCCTAAGACCTGAGCTGGCGCATGTACTCGGGATGGTGACAGACTTGCTTTGGGAAAACCAAATGCTACTGCGTGACTGGGTAGTTACAAAGGTAGGTTTCAGGCTTGTCCAGACCCATGCTGCGAGACATGGTCGAGCAAGATGGGATTTGCCCCTCCGATCAGGAGAGATATACTCTCGACCCCTCGTGTGATCCGACCAAGATAAGCATGGCCATGCGACATGGATTATGAGATAATCCGATTTGTGGTCGGCATGACTTGAACGAGAAAGAGGTCGGGCTAGCACAAGGATGACAGACTCGCCTTGAGCCTAACAACATATATCATGTGGCAAAGGGAATATAAGTGTGACACGCTGTACAGATTCGCCTAACCAGCTTCATCGGACACTTGAAGTCGGCACGCTTTGCTGGAGGCCGCTACCGACTAGACGAGGCAGATGTGATCTGACTCGTGACCAAGTGAACGAGAACCTAAGGGCTCGTGCGCTTAAGGGAATGAACCTATGAGGCTGGACACTACTCCACAAGTTGGATATTATCCTACTCGCACTCGGATCTAGGCCGAATAGACTTTGGGCTTTAGGATCCGTGTGAGGCCCAAGTGTTGAGCCCACGACGGATGCCTATATAAAGTGGGGGTACAACATACTCATTCGGTTGATCGCTTCAGCACTGTCACTAGGGTTCGCATGTGTTGCGAATAGCCACCTCCACTCGCCGCCGACTGTGTGATCGGACCTAGCAATCCACTGCACGGTGTTCCTCCTGCACGCGAGGATACCATTAGAGGAGGTGCACCTGTGCCGCTCCGCCGAACTTGTACGTGGGATCCGATGACTGGATGTTCGAGGGAGATCAGACGAGGAGGAGACGATCCACGCGGACGCGCTGCCCCAACTCTTCTTCTGCTGCACGGCACTGGACGTCTAGTGGTAACGATCTATGATCCATCTCCTGTAGCTTCTTCTTGGTTGTTCTACGCGTAGGAAATTTTAATTTGTAGTCGACACACCCTACCGTAGATCCCAACAGTCGAGGCCGCCCATGCCCAGCTCATGGCAGTCACCGCACAAATCGAACGAAGCTTCTCCTATAACGGTCGACAAGCCACGACCAAAGAGTTGGCAATCGCCGAGAGCGTTCAAGTAGCCGTCCGTTCCTTCGCGACATACCTTGCCACGACAGAGCCCGTCCAAGCCCAGAGCGCGGCTGCCCATGCCCAGCTCGTGGGGGCCTTTTCCAAAGAGATGGCGGACGCGGATGCCGAGATGCTTGCCGAGTATGGTGCGATTGATGCCATGGAGCCCCTTCCCCAGGAGATTGTTGGGCGCGAGCTGGACATGGATGAGGTGGCTGAGATCGACAAGCGCCAGCCGGAGTAGTACTCTTTGTTTAATTTAGACCGTCGATCCTTAATTTTTAGGTTAATGTTTAAGTCAGCTAGCTCTGTTTAATTGCTAAACTTGCTCGATTAAGAAGTGTGGGTGTGTTGTAGGCTCCTTTGTGTACCCAAATCATGCAATGACGTGGATGGCCACTGTAACCAGGGATATTTGGACCAAAATTTGCATGTTCAAACTCATCACACACGGGGTAAGCTATATGAATCATTTGTGATGTTCACATATCGTACATAGTGCTGAATAAGGGACCGTGTCTGATGACACTTTGCGCGCCAGTTTTTTCGTTGCACCGATCAAAAAATTTCGGCTTCCGCTGAAATATCTACCTCCCCGCCCCCTCCCCTTACCAAAAGCCACATTTTCCTTATTTCTGCCTTCCTTTCCAAGTTGAAACATTTACTCCTTGCTTGAAGCGCCGCCTCCTCGCCGGCGACCCTGCTTCACGCAGCTCGGCCTCGTCGATCCAGGCAGGTAATCCACACCCGACCCCCATCCTCCTCCTCCTTCCACATCTCACATGCCCCGACCGCCGGCGCGACACCTTCCACCCAAATCACCGACCCCTCCCCCAAATAAGCGCAGCCCTAAGCCATGATGCACGCAGTATAGCCAGGAGCTCAAGGAGCATTTGGCAGCGGAGAAGCAAATCACGCGCGCACGCGCGGATGAGGTCACGATGGCTGCCATTCGTGCCGACCCCTAGATCTTGGAGGAGCACCTCGTCGTTGAGGCCACCGTTGACACCTCGCCCGCCGACGCCGCGACGCGGTTGGCTGCTTTAAACGACGAGTCGTGGTGTTTTCTCGAGGCCACCGTCGGTGCCTTCGACGAAGACTACGAGGTGTTTTCTCAGCGTGCCCGTGCTTACCTCAACTCAAGAGCCAGCAGGTTGGTGCCCAGAGCGGCTCAGGCAACTCACCACTAAGACGAGGGCACCCACGATGTGGAGGCCTCGCCCTCTTCCATGTTCAAGGATCCAATCATCATCGATATCTTCGACGATGAGGAGTAGCTTGTCTTATTAGCTCACTATAAGGACCTATGTTCAGTTTGCTAGCTACGCCAGTTAAGCATGCTCGGTTTACCCGTTGCATGTGCTGCTCCTGCCTTTCCTTAACAAATTCTAGTGAATTGTCCTATCTACTTTTACCATGCAATCTGTTGCTCTAGTGTATATGTTCTATATGTCGTGCAATGTGGTGCTCACTTATTAACTATTTGGTGAATTAGTTGTCGTGTTCAGTTAACTGTTTGGTTTAATTCTACAAATGTGATATCCAATTCTTCAGGGTGCAATTTTGTATTGTCTTCCATGTGAGAAATAAATGAATTTATCTGTTCAAAATACATGAAAAACAAATATAACTGCTATATTTCCAAGTTGTCAAGCATGCTTGATTTGGTTAACTGTCTAATCTTCTAGTATGTTATATATTGTGCAACGTGGTGCTCGGTTAACGTTTGGTTCATTTGTTGTGGTGTTTAGTTAACTGTTTGGTTCAATTCTGCAATGCAATGTTCAATTGTTGTGGGTGCATTTTGTTATTGTATACCATGTGATAAATAAATCGAATTTGGTTGTACTAAAAATACATGAGAAACAAATACAATTGCTATATTTCCAAGTTGTTAAGCATGCTTGGTTTGGTTAACTGTCTGATCTTCTATTAGGAGTATGTTATATTGTGCAATGTGGTGCTCAGTTAATGTTTGGTTCATTTGTTGTGGTGTTTAGTTAACTGCTTGGTTCAATTATGCAATGCGATGTCCAATTGTCCTCGGTAGAATTTTGTATTGTTGTGCATGTGAGGAATAAATCGAAGTTGGTTGCACTTAATACATGAGAAACATATACAATTGATATATTTCCTAGTTCTTAATCATGCTTGGATTGGATAAATGGGTATTTCATGTGGCTCGAATTAATCTGATAAATCTGCAATGTGTTTATTTTTCATCAACATATTTTACTAATAGCATGCGAACCCTCACTTAACCTGATCACTAACTACCTTATATGTGTTGCAGGGAAACAATGGGAAGCATTGAGGTTTACAATCGAGGATTGCATCTGCATGGTCCTTTGTCTAATAGCACATTATTGTGCAATTGCAGGAACCATTCTAATATTTAGGTTTTTAACAATTTGGTCTTACACATGTAGGTCCCGCTGTCAGAGGTTTTGACCCACTGTTCAACCTATCTTGCATATGGGGAAATGAGTTGTCCATGAATATCAGTCAAGTCAAAAAACTAAGAAAGATTGTTAGGATAAAGAAATTAGCGACAAAAGATCTTTGTCCGCACAGTGAAGAAGGCATCAGTTCACTACATGATGGTACTAACTATTATACCCTGGTTTTTTTATTCCTTTGCTCCATTTCCAATCTAGACAAGATATTTATGCACATCCTTGTTTTCAGGCCTTTCCAAAGCAGTTCACTGATGATTATCTCTCAAACCACCTGTATGGTCAGGAGGCGAGGAAGGTATTCATACAACACCCACGGTTCAATATTGAAGTCTTCCTGAAGAGGACGAAGGATGGACGGTCAATCATCCACAGGCACTGGACTAAAGTTGCAATGACCTTCAACATCAATGAAGGCTCAATATCCGCCTTCCGCTTCAGCAGTTTTCCAGATGAGATTCATATGTCTATGTACCGTCTATGATGCTAATTTCGAAAGGTTGTAGATGTTGCATGTGAAACTTGGTGCTGGTGCAGTTGTGTAATGGGGTAGCTGAGTGCTGAAGTATATGATGTTGTACTCTGATGTATTTTAATTATGAAATCCTGCTTTCTTAATACGAAAATGAAATATATTGTGTGCTTAATATGGAATGTCAATCAAATTAATAAATGGTTTATTAATAATAGGACAATTAGCCTGCTAATTGGTTTTTTCTATTGCAAAAGGTTATTGAGAAAACACCGCGGGCGATGACCTCAGACAACGCACACTGTTTCTGGGAATAAAATGTGTTGGACGAATGAACAATCACACACGACTTCCTCTTGAAAACTGTTTGCATTAGGCCACCTTGCGCAAATGTTTACCACATAAAAAGTGTGTGTGATGGACAACTTATGCCACACAGTTTCTTCTACGAACCATGTGTGATGCATTCAATAACGCAAACGATAAAATTGTTAATATCATCTGCAATGACAATGCTATCACAAATGATTCAATGAGGAAAATTGTGTGTGATGTACCTGCGAACAGAAACGTTTTCCTTGGAGTGACTATGTGGGATGTATATACGAACGGAAACATGCTTCTTGGATTGAATGTGTGGGATGTACATACTAACGGAAACGTATTCCTCTAATTGACTGTGTGGAATGTACAAACGAACGGAAACGTTTAGCCGGGACTGACTGTGTGGGATGTACTTACGACTGGAAACAATTTGGCATGTATAATTGTATTTTTTAGCATAACTATAAGTATAATCGTATTTGATCGCTCGCCCGTCGCACACGACCTCATTTTTCCGAGCATGTGCGACCGGAGGGCCTATCCCCGACGGTTTATGGGTCGTGTGGGAAGGACCCCCCCCCCTATCGCACACACTCATTTGGCGACGGTTCTAAATGCCATCGGGGAAAGGGGTTAAAAACCGTTTGTATAGCACCTCGCTGTTCCAGTGTAGGGCTATGATTAGTGAGCTCCAGAAGGTGACTTGGCTAGAGGTCACCTTCGTGGAGACAATAAAAACTTGGCAGCAGGAGTGGTTTTACATCACTGAGCCACTTGCCGAAGATCATGTCAGAGTCCCAGTCTTCCTTGCTGGGCCCCCGATGAGGCGCGTCTCCTGGCAGAGGAAAGGACTGGACTGGGGCCGTCCGGAGGAGGCGGAGGCACTTCAAAAGAAGATTCAATCCTTGGTCAACTAGGAGATCAAGCTCCCTGACGTTATCACCGTCATGCTCCGTCGTCGTATACTTCCTCTCCAACTCCGGATGAATCCGATGTGGCTTTACAAGTCTGAAGACGACGCGCCAGTCTGACATTTCTTCCACATGACCCTAGATGGGATGTGGACAACACTTTTCAAACCATCCAAAACGAAATTCCTGCGGCAGGGCCAGACTGCGAATTTAAAGCCGAGCTCAGCCCACCCGGGGAAAAGTAGCCTGACTCATGCTAGTTTTACTTCCGCCACCTCTCGCCCTTTTTCCGCAGATTAATAACACCTTTCCCTTTTGCTTCCAGAAATGTCTTGCTAGGGCGCATAAATTGTCGTGTTCGGCACCATCACCGGAGGTAGAACAGACCCCCCCCCCCCCAGCTCGAGGCTCTTCTGGCCGCGGCTCTGTACAGGGTTCCAGCCAAGGGGGAGAAAGAAATGAAGAAGAGGGAAAGGGCCGTCTTCATGGTCTTTCTGATACAAGATCCGAGGATACTCGAGCTTCCTCCAACCACGAGGAGGAAGAAAAGGAGGGGTATCCTCCCCCAAAAGTAAGAGGGAGGCGTCCGAAGACGTCGAGGAGGTCGAGCCTCCTCGAACCCGTCGGAGGCACAAAAAGGCCTCTATGGTTCAGCCCAGCTAACCATCCATCTCCGCCGAGGCCGTCCTTTCTGGCTCTTTGGTGGGCGATCTCGATCGGCCGCACAGGGCGAAGCCACCACCGAGGAGGTAATGAAGTTTATCATGCTTTGCCAAAGATATTTTGAAGTGTAAATTTTTTTAATCCATGATCTGTCGTATGTCTTTACAACCCTCAATGCGCTTTCATCAGTGACCAGACTTTGGAAAGCGGGCTCCTTCTGTCTTTTGTGGTGGAGAGCGAATTCGACCTGCGGACCCGTCTCTGCCCTGCCCTTGACGAGCTAGGAGAGGCAACCTCACACCGGGCCACCTCCGCAGACAACGCAGAAGGCGCTACTGGTGCTTGCACGACCAAGGCCAACACCTCGGCCGCCGAAGGCTGAAGGGAGACCCCTTTGGCTATAGAGGGGGAAGAATTTGGACCACCCGAGTCCTCGGCCCTGCCACCCCCTGCCGCTCCAGGACAGGCATCCATGGGGTGGCCCGAAGAGATGGAGGTAGCTTTGACAAGCTCCTCTATCATCACCACCCATACTACTTGCGTAAAAGTAGAATTGACCATATTCAATTTAATTTCAGTAGTAACAGAAGTACCAAAATTGTGACCATCATAAATAGACTTAGGGATAGTGGAAACACCAGCACCTAGATTACACAAAAGCATTGAACTTATTTAGACCAATCTCAATCTCAATAGTAGGCTCAAAAATATCCTCTTGTTTAGCGGTTAGCTTACCATATAGCTTTTTTCCTTTCATCATCCGATTCACGTACCTTAGTTCCAACGTGCTCAACAAAGCGAGTATATGGTTCATCATTTGATACTTCAGGTAGTGGGTGTTTCAATGACAACATCTTCACGAAGTCTGCAACAGTATATGTATATTCTGGCAAATGGCTTTTATCAAGCTCTTATGCATTTTCTTCGCTGCTTCTCATCATTTTCACATCTTCAATCGGGTTAGGTTCCGGTTTTCTTGCAAACTTGGCTAGAATCAAAGTTGGACTCTCAACAATTTTAGCAACTTGTGCCTCCATGCTCTTAGTTCTTCCATCTAGAGTCTGCACATTGTTAGTGAGTCCAACAATCTTACCGATCAATTGACCAAGTAAGTTATCATGATTCTTTATATTAATTTCAAACATTTCATTTTCTCACTTTGACAAGCAATGACGTTTTTAGAGTTTCTTCCAAAGTGTTTATATTACTATTGCTTGTTCCATTGAAATTGTTAGGTACTCCACTATTATTAGGATAAGGAAATCTAAGAGCAAATCAATTATTTTTCTAGTTGGGATAACTATTGCGAGCAATGAAATTAACATCATTAACCTCTTCTTCAGTAATAACATTTATGTTTACCTCTTCTTTACCTTTCATCAATGAGATGAGTTTATCAAGTTTAGCGGTCAACTCCATATTCTTCTATTCAATAGCATTGACCCTCTTGATAGTAGACCTCATTTGGCATGGTTTTCTTGCATATCATCTAGCAACTTCTTTTGCTTCATCAATGGGTTTTTTCCGTAATAGTTCCTCCCGCAGTAGTGTCAAGCATAGTTTTCGACATGGGAGTTAAGGAATTATGAAATATATGAAGAATTAACCATTCTTCCATTCCATGATTAGGACAATTCCTTATAGCCTCCTTCATGCGATCCCACACAAGCGTTAGTGGCTCACATTCTTCCTGCTTAAAACTTGTTATCTGTGAACGCAATTGCATAATCTTTACACGTGGGCAAAACTTTTAGACAAAAAATTACTACAACACTCAGTCCATGAAGTTATATTACCTCTAGGCAAAGCCATAAGCGATTCTTTAGCTTTTTCTCTCAAAGAGAAAGGAAATAAACACAACTTCAAATCGTCATGTTCATAATCCCTTATGCGTGTCATGCTACACAATTCAGAAAAATTATGCAAATGCATGCCAGCATGCTCAGAAGCACAGAGTTCAAATTGGTCCCGTTGAACCATAGAGACTAGGTTGGGTTTTATCTCATACTCAGCGGCAGCAACATCAGGTTGTGCAATCAATTCATGCATGAAACTATTTCTAGGAGTAGCAAAGCCTCCAAAATTGTGAGCCATACTATTTTTTTATGGGGGGGTCTACCAACAAAACTTGCAACAAAATTAACAAAGACTCTAACACAAAGTCTAGCACGCAACTCCTCCCCGGCAACGGCGCCAGAAAAAGATTTGACGAGTCCCTTTGGTGATCCGTTAAAGGAGCATAAATGATTCTCGCCTTTTCTGCAAAGATGACCCTGAATTATCGAACCCACGCGACAAAACTAACAAAGACTCTAACACAAAGTCTAGCACGCAACTCCTCCCCGGCAACGGCGCCAGAAAAAGATTTGACGAGTCCCTTTGGTGATCCGTTAAAGGAGCATAAACGATTCTCGCCTTTTCCGCAAAGATGATCCTGAATTATCGAACCCACGCGAGGAAGTGTACCTTTAAGACAAAGGTCTCTAACAAGCTTTGCAAGAGAATTTACTTTCAACTTTTGGATGCCAGCACGAGCCGCTACACGTCATAACGGAGCTTGTCCAGACGTGTCGACCAAGTGGGCAGCCGTGACAGGGAGGTGCCCCTCGATGCGTAGACGCTGCGGCCCCAGGTGCTCCTGCTCGCGTGGCCGACATGGCGTCGGTGCTCGTCCACGCGCGCCGACAGAGCGGGCAGCCACGACGACGAGATTCCCTTCATGCACGGTCATCGTGGCCCCTGGTGCTCCTGGTCGCGTGGCTGATGCGGGCCGATAGTGCTTCCCCACGCGTTGTGCGACACAGACCAGGGTGCGCCGCCCTGTTCCCGGAATCACAACATCCTGGCCTCGCCGCCGGTAGCTGCACGATCCCGCGTGCGCTGTTTGTGGTTGGGTTGGATGGAGATGGGGAGGGCGTAAGAGTGGTGGAGAGATGTGGAGTGGCGAGGAAGATGGATGGATAAGCTTCTATGAGATGGAATCGTTCGCGCGAGGCTCGCTCCCAACGAATGGGTACGTTCGCTTGACGTGGCAGTTTTCAGTGCTTCAAGATCTGTGTTTTTTCATCCAATGGCCATATAATATTACCCCCCAAAATATAAATTATGATGAAAAAAATCATAATGAAGAGAGCAAAAGGGACGTACGTAAATTTGGACGAAGCCTATTGCGTGACAAGAACTTTTGTAACTACTCGCTCCGTCTGGAATTACTTGTTGTAGAATTTGAGCGACAAGTCGGTCCGGATGAAGAAAGTAAGTAGTATAGAGTATCCCCATCCCAAATAACTTGTTGTTTTGTCTAGATACATCGATGAATGTGTCTAAACACGTTTTATTATTAAATTCATCCATATCAAGACAAATGCAAGACAAATAATTCAAGACGGAAATGGTACTACCTCCTTTTCGGTTTATAGGCTTAATTCAAAAATATCATTAACCAAGGTAGATGATGAGTGACGAAATAATTTTTATAATTTGTAAAAGCACTCAATTAATGCAGTTGTTTTTTTCAAAAAATTGTGTTTATCAATGCATGCATGCATGAAGTACATGCATTGGTCATTTTTCTCTTAATCCTTGCATGCAATGATTTAATGCACCTTGAAATCTGAAGATGTGATGGAGAACAATCAAATTGGGACTTATAAAATGGGAAATCTAAAATTTTGAAATTAAGCCCTATAAACCAGAAAAGAGAGAGTAGTACAGAAATTGGGATACCACTGGAGAAAAAAAAGGCGGAAAAATCTAACTATATTTATGTGATGCACCGGTAAGGTTCCATACAGTTGAATAATTTGACCCGTTGGTAACTTGGACCACCGAAATTCCCCGTTCGGCACTCACTGTGTCGACATCGCCTTCACACAGGAGAACCGTATTCCGAACGCCTCGTCCCCTGCTAGATTTGCTTCCCGTAATTATTCCAGGAAGGAAAATATAACGCCGTGCATCGGGTGCGCGCACCCAACAAAAACAGAGGGAGCAAAGACCCCGAGCGGAAAAGGAGCGAGGGCCTCTCTCTCCATCCCGACCTCTCGTGGCCGCCGCGAAGAAAAGGTAGCACCTCCGCCCCGATCCCCTCCCGCCTTCCCCCCTCGCCGCCCCTCCTTCGATTCCGTCAGATCGGCGCCAGTAACGCCGGGGTCCGATCCCGATCTGTCTCCGTCCCGACCTTCGCGTATTTTTTCCCCAATTCCGTTGGCCGTGTCTGGATTGATATTTGTTTTGGTAGATCCGTGGCCTGGTGCCTGGCGGGGCCTCTCTTGTAGTAAGGCCTGTGCTGCGCGTAGATTCGTTGTGCTCCGGTGGCGATTCGTCCATCGGTCGGTCGATTCGATGCGTGCCCGCTCAATCCGCTGGATCGTCAGCCTCGATCTGTTGCGTGATGTGATTCGTTAGGATCGTCTAGTCGCGGGCTATCGAGGCGAGGTGTTTTGTTGTTCCTCTTATCGTGTGTGCACTGATGTAGGCTAGACGGTCTTGCTAGGTCTCAATCGACTGAGATTTTCTAAGGCTCCATCGATTCAGAAAAGTGCAACTCGTCACTACTTTTTTTTCCTGCGTGTGGAGAGCGTCGTTTCTAGCGTAGCCAGTGATCTGTTGTATGCGCAGATGGATTTGTGAACCTGTGGGATTCATCTGGTGGGATATGCCTTGCTTGTTAATGTAGTTTAGCATCCTGATGTCTACAGATCGTTATCTGTTGATGCTAATTTGATAACCACGTTAATTTTTAATTATTTGTCCCAGGATGAGTTTTATGCTAGTTTGTTTAATTTTGCTGGCTTTGAAATAACTTGTGGTGTTGGTGTAATGGAACAAATATGTTAAGGTTACCACCGAATCATTACTTGATCGAAGCTTTATGTTCTAGGTTACTTTGGAGGAATGTATACGAGTCAGTAGTGAAGTTACTTCAGTTCCAGGCTAAATATTTCGAGGCAATAAACCTGTTCTGTTTTACCTTTTGTTTATTTCTATGCTGCCAACTTATTGCAGTATGTGGTGAACAAAAACATGTTTAAACTCTAGAGTTAATAACTTATTCTTCAGTCTAATAAATATTTAAATGAAAATCAAAGCAGGAGCTTATCATGGCTTCAAAACGTATCCTGAAGGAACTGAAGGACTTGCAGAAAGATCCTCCGACATCATGCAGTGCAGGTATGAGCCAGATCTATGATTCAGTTATGACTGTTAGCCACCTTGTGTGCATCTTAGCAATGTTGATATATGCTGTGTTCATGTGAACTTTCAACTTTGTGTATCGTAATTCACCTTCCATCTCTGGTGAAATTCCAGGGCTATGTCCATCAAGGCTAGCCTTTAGCAGGCTATTTGTTATGCAGTGTCTACAAATCTTTGCGTGACTATAACTCCACTGGAACTATTTATGGCATCGGCCCATTGATAGAATGTATTATTTCCTGAAATGGATATCATCTTGTTGAATTATAATATACAGTTTCATTCACTGTTCTTGCCCTTGGAGAATGTATCACTATAGCAGTTGCTGTCTTGTCAGTGTCCTTTTTGTGGCTGACTAGCTAAATTGATGTTTTTATTTCGGAAAGGTATCTAGTAGCATATGGTAGCATATAGTCTTGTCAGTGTCCTTTTTGCGTCTGACTAGCTAAATTTGTGTTTTTATTTCGGAAAGGTATCTAGTAGCATATAGCCTTCCTGTGCTTTAAAGTATATTTCAACTTAGTAAGTGATGAACAGCCATCAACAACCACTACAACTGACCATCAATTCTTCTATAATCAGGCTATTCCCTTGCTTGCACAGACGATTGTGTTAATTTATTATAGATTTCTATTTATTTAGGTCCTTCTGGTGAGGATATGTTCCATTGGCAGGCAACCATTATGGGTCCTCCTGATAGTCCCTATGCTGGAGGTGTTTTCTTAGTGAATATCCATTTCCCCCCGGACTACCCCTTCAAGCCGCCAAAGGTTAGTGCTGAACAATGTTGAGCCAAACAAATTTCCTTGCATCTTTGTCATCTTTATTGAAAGATGGATCTTGTCAAACTGTCAGTATGTCTCCCCTCTTCATGTTCCATTGATGTTTCAGTTTTAGCTCGTGTGATTTATGTTCATCTCTGCATTTGATATTAAGGATCAACTATATCTTGTTATATCTCATTTGTTTACAGAAATCGTTATTATATCACCTCTTAATTTTAAAAGAAAAAAAAATCTGTTGCTGGACCTATCTTTTCTTTTATCACCACATTATAGGTTCGACTTTGTTGGTCTACCTGTTGTTGTTTTTAATCTTCCCTTTTCCTCCTTTGTGTTCTCAAGTATCTCTTCTTTCAGGTATCGTTCAAGACAAAGGTCTTCCATCCGAACATCAATAGCAATGGAAGCATATGCCTCGACATTCTGAAGGAGCAATGGAGTCCTGCTTTGACAATCTCTAAGGTGCTCTCACAACAATTTAGTCCTTTACACCTTTCGCTGATATGCTATATATACATAGTAAACGAATTATTTACATGCCCTAGCAGTCTAGCACTCTTGATGAGCTACAGTTCTCTGCATTGCTTCACTACACCATTTGTAATCTCAACTACATGTTTGATGTGATTTGATTGATGGACACTAGAAGAAGTTTTAAATGTTTTGCCATCTGGTTCTAGAATGTAGCTGTGTGCCTTGTCATGACCTTTTGGCCGGAGTCTTAATTGTTTGTCCAAATGCAGTCATTTGGTGTTACCTCATGTTGATGCTATCATATTGTTAGCAGATAGCCCAGTTACTTCTTTTGGGCTCAAAACATTGCAAATCGTCCTAATAAAAACTATACAGTTGGGATAAAAACATCCGACAGCCCTCTCCTTGAGGTCTAGTAATCTACAGTTAACATTTGGTGCATTGCATTTGCAGAATTTAGCTGCACTACTAACTCCCAGTAATGTTGTTTTCATCAGGTTCTGCTTTCAATCTGCTCGCTGCTTACCGACCCTAACCCGGATGACCCTCTCGTCCCCGAGATTGCGCACATGTACAAGACGGATCGGTCCAAGTACGAGACGACAGCTCGCAGCTGGACGCAGAAGTATGCCATGGGATGATACGAAGCCCATGCTCGTATCCACTGCTTGCATGCAGAAGATTGTGTTGCTGTCCCGAGAAACTATCTCTGGACCATTATTTTCTTTGATTACTTGTCGGTCGCGTGTGTCTCCCTGATCCATGTAGGATCGTGTCGTAGTCAAAACATCAACCTATCATTGCCAAAGTCCATAATGAAATTGACATATGCTTCTCGTGATAACTACGCTAGTGTTGGTTCTCCCATTCGCTAAATGGTGCTAGTGGCTGGAAATGTCTGTTCTGTGCCCACTTTGGGTGCTTTTGTCTCCTCTCTGGTTATGTTACTGCTCAATTTGTTGATGCCGGATTGGCGGTTAGTGTGAACTTAGCATCAGCAAAATACAAAGAATGATCCTGGTTCTGGAGCATCCATTTATAAAAGCATAAAACAATAGTACCATTTGTGAATAAGGATGGCAATTTTATCCATGGGTACGGGTACCCGCGGATACCGGACCCGCATGGGTAGGGTATGTGCATAATTTTATATTCATGGGTAGTATCCATATCCTACCCGTTAAGTCTTCAGTAGGACATGGGTATAGCCTCTTATCCGTGGATATGCCCATACCCTACCCGATTATACTGACATGTAAGCCTTACCCAAGATTCACAAGTGTACCTATGTTAAGAGTTATGTCATGAGCTTTGTGAACCTATGTTAAAGTTGTCACCAGTTGTCAATTTTAATAGAGATAATTGTCATGTACTCATCTATTTGTTGTTGAGTTGAGATCAATATTTTTTTTATCAAATGTAAAATTGTGAATGACTTGTGGGGTACCCGTCAAGTATAGGTACGGGTAAAATTTCATACCCGTGGTACGAGTATGGGTAGAATTTTGAACCATTGACTACATGGGTATGGTATTGCTCTACCCATCCATACCCTACCCGGACTGAGATCCAGTGACTCACGCTGCAACTTTAGCCATCTAATCTCCATCCAAAACACATCCAACGGTCTACATGAGACACATGCAAAAACTCCAGGACTTAGCAGTTTTGCAGCCTAGCAACAAACAACAGTACAGTCTAGCAGCAAAAAACGATACAGTGCGCTTGGATCCCCTTACCAATTTCTGTCATCCCACAACACTAAAAATTGTGAGGCACAGTAGAATTCTCAATTTTCAGAGCAGAGCACTCATGCTGATTTCAGTTACTCACACCTGAAAAACTTCAGTTAGTGACAATATTAGTATGCTAGAGTTCAGTTAGCATGCTGGAGATGTAGTTTTACTTACATAGCACTAAAATAAATCAGTTTCAGTTTAGTGAAGTTAGTTAAAATATGACTAACAGTAATCAGTTTTACTTACATATGACTACATGTACTGAATTTTTACATGAGCCTGATCGGTAATCTGTTTGCTTATGCACTGAACCTGATCGGTACTAGTATATGGACCTGTACATGTACTGAACCTGTACGCCCGGCCAATCGGCCATATCAAACCTCATGAGCTACATACATGTACTGAACTGGCCAGCAGGGACATGTAAAATTACCTCGTGGGCGTGACGCTGGGGCGATTTCTCTCCTTCAATGGAGGCAGCGATGGACTTCTCCTTGGCGGAACGATCTTGTAGTGGCGGTGTGTCCCTACTCCTCTCCCCCGGCGGCGGCCGCCCCTGCTCTTCTCCTGTACGACACGCCGGCGCGGCGCGGGAGAGCGATGCAGATTCCCGCGAAGTGTTTTCTTTAGCCTGCCCTTGTCCAAAACTGCTAAGTGCTGAGAGCTTTTGCCTTTCCGTGATATGGACCATTGGATCTGTTTTGGATGAAGATGAAGAGCCTAAAGTTGCAACGTGTCACTGAATCTCAGTCCACCCTATCCATTGCCATCCTTATTTGTGAATCACATGAAAATGGAAAAGGTCACAGAGTTATAGCTTCAAAACTTTTGTAGCATTCTTGACCAAGGTCACAGAGTTATACTGCCTCTGTCCCATTTCAGCGTCAATTAATGAGACCGAAGGAGTATTTTATTTGTGAAACCCTGTGTAAGTTTTTAATCAATGTCTATGCGCATGATCTCTATTTTCTAAAAAGATCAAAATTTTAGTGGACTCCGATTTGTCTGAATTCTACAAATCGGCTCTACCATGTGTGTGTCGGTAGTCTTGGATATACTAAGCGCCTCATTGGATTGAAGGAATTTCTAAGCCTTTTGGACCATTCAAATTCATATGTTTCTATACTTTTCATACCATAGGAATCTCAACATGAGCCCACACCTCTTTTTCATTTTTCTCCTATGCACCGTCTAAAGGCAGCTCTTATAAAATCCCAGTATTTTGAAATCTTGTTTAGCAGGCAAGGCATTAGAGAAATTCTGGGTTTCACTACGTGTCCTTATATACATGATACTGGTAGGTGAATTGGAAATTTTGACCATCAGTTGGCCTATTAGCTCAGCTGGTTAGAGCGTCGTGCTAATAACGCGAAGGTCGCAGGTTCGAGACCTGCATGGGCCAAGTATAATTTTTAATTTCCATGCAAAATTCTCGCCTTTTTTATGTGGCAAAAACTGCAAAATTTCAAAAAATAATAATCAAAAGTGCTAAATTCTACTTTGCCCGCTTGCACTCTCCTCTCCTGATATTTGCCTAGTGTGTGACAGTTTGATTTGCCGCTATTTTTCCTTCCTTTACAAGTTTGATGACATGCCTTGTGCAAGTACACACAACCCACTACTCTCTCAGCTCTATTCAGTAACTTGCAAAATTCTCGCCTTTTTTATGTGGCAAAAACTGCAAAATTTCAAAAAATAATAATCAAAAGTGCTAAATTCTACTTTGCCCGCTTGCACTCTCCTCTCCTGATATTTGCCTAGTGTGTGACAGTTTGATTTGCCGCTATTTTTCCTTCCTTTACAAGTTTGATGACATGCCTTGTGCAAGTACACACAACCCACTACTCTCTCAGCTCTATTCAGTAACTCAGCACGCAGCGTCTTGAACAGAAGCAAAAACAAGTAACGACCCTCTTGTTCACTGATTTGTGGATGATTTCCGTTTCACCTAGAATTCATGTGTTCTTAATGAGGACTTCTCGTAATATCAACATTCGTCAGACAATATATGATGATTTATTTATTTATTGCTCTGGACAAGAGGCTATTTATCATCTATTTTTTATTGCTTAGTTCAAGTGTTTGTTGAATCCAATTGCACAAGTTCTTTTAAAAGGAGGATGACCCCCGGCCTCTATATCTGGGCGATGCATGCAGCCATTTTATTAATTATTCACCGAGTGTTGCTGTCAGAATCAATTTCTTTATGTTAAATTGGTAGCTTTGTGGTCAAACGTGTTAAACCTGGCTCAAATCGACTTTGATGGACACATATGTATTTGTTCCATATGTTGCTTATTACCATCTGTTGCTTAGCCGAGGTTAGGTGAGAAGAAATAGTATTACCTCAATCCTAAATAACTTGTCTTAGATTTGTCCAGATACAGATATATCTAGCTAGATATTTCCGTATCTAGACAAATCTAAGACAAGTAATTTAAAACAGAGGGAGTAATAGTTAAGTTAGCCGGGTTTCGTAACACACACTAAAGCGAACAACTATAATTGATAAGTTTAGAAGAACAAAATAAATCGATTAACATATGAACCTTGGATCTCTCTTTCTCTATGTGGTAGATGGATTGAACTGTGTGGAATGGGATGTGGGTGGTGGCTCACCATGATGAATGTTGTGAGTGAGATGGAGGTGGTGAGTGGTGATTTCAGCCGCAAAGGGGTATGTAAGAGAATATATATACATAGAGAGTTCAAAATTTGATACTGAAGAAGTAAATGAGGCCCAAAAACACCAGTAGTAAACTAGCGAAACTACTGAATCAATTCAAATAAATTTGAATGGCCACTACAGTGTTCAGAAATCCAAAAAGTACCAATGGGAGAATGAGCGATGGTTCCAAACAAAAAAAAGGTAGCACATTTTTTTGCGAGGATAGAACAACTCAGAAAACTCCGCCTATGTTGTTTCACCTAGAATACATGTGTTCTTAATGAGGACTTCTCGTAATATCAACATTCGTCAGACAATATATGATGATTTATTTATTTATTGCTCTGGACAAGAGGCTATTTATCATCTATTTTTTATTGCTTAGTTCAAGTGTTTGTTGAATCCAATTGCACAAGTTCTTTTAAAAGGAGGATGACCCCCGGCCTCTACATCTGGGTGATGCATGCAGCCATTTTATTAATTATTCACCGAGTGTTGCTGTCAGAATCAATTTCTTTATGTTAAATTGGTAGCTTTGTGGTCAAACGTGTTAAACCTGGCTCAAATCGACTTTGATGGACACATATGTATTTGTTCCATATGTTGCTTATTACCATCTGTTGCTTAGCCGAGGTTAGGTGAGAAGAAATAATATTACCTCAATCCTAAATTACTTGTCTTAGATTTGTCCAGATACAGATATATCTAGCTAGATATTTCCGTATCTAGACAAATCTGAGACAAGTAATTTAGAACAGAGGGAGTAATAGTTAAGTTAGCCGGGTTTCGTAACACACACTAAAGCGAACAACTATAATTGATAAGTTTAGAAGAACAAAATAAATCGATTAACATATGAACCTTGGATCTCTCTTTCTCTATGTGGTAGATGGATTGAACTGTGTGGAATGGGATGTGGGTGGTGGCTCACCATGATGAATGTTGTGAGTGAGATGGAGGTGATGAGTGGTGATTTCAGCCGCAAAGGGGTATGTAAGAGAATATATATACACAGAGAGTTCAAAATTTGATACCGAAGAAGTAAATGAGGCCCAAAAACACCAGTAGTAAACTAGCGAAACTACTGAATCAATTCAAATAAATTTGAATGGCCACTACAGTGTTCAGAAATCCAAAAAGTACCAATGGGAGAATGAGCGATGGTTCCAAACAAAAAAAAGGTAGCACATTTTTTTGCGAGGATAGAACAACTCAGAAAACTCCGCCTATGTTGTCTCAACATAGCCGGTCCCAAGCCCGGGTAAAGGAGGAGGGTTGTGATAGGCTTGGCGAGCCAACGTAAAAACTCAGCCACTCTTATGGAGATGAAACCCAAAAGATTTTCGTTGGGGCGTAACCCTCTCAGCGACACGCCACATTGGAACCCGGGTGTGGTGGAAAATGGGAAAGGGCCGGGCCGTCACCCCCCAAGTGGCGCGCCGTATCTTGATCCGGATACGATGGCAAGTGAGCGAGGATCGGGTCGTCGCATCCTTAGTGGCGCGCTACATCGGCGCCCGGGTGTAGTGGAAAATGAGCAAGGGTCTTCGCATTTGACTCGACGAGTGCGAAGGGTAAGGAAGCTAGCCGAGCCTAGAAGGATTCGCTTAGGTAGCTGGAACGTAGGGTCTCTGACAGGGAAGCTTCGGGAGCTAGTTGATGCAACGGTGAGGAGAGGTGTTGATATCCTTTGCGTCCAAGAAACCAAATGGAGAGGACAGAAGGCGAAGGAGGTGGAGGATACCGGCTTCAAGATGTGGTACACGGGACGGGTGCAAGCAGAATGGCGAGGCATCTTGATCAACAAGAGCCTCAAGTATGGAGTGGTAGACGTCAAGAGACGTGGGGACCGGATTATCTGGTCAAGCTGGTAGTTGAGGACTTGGTTCTCAATGTTATTAGCGCCAGATGCCCATAAGTAGGCCACAATGAGAACACCAAGAGGGAGTTCGGGAAGGCACGGAAGACATGGTTAGGAGTGTACCGATTGGTGAGAAGCTCTTCATAGGAGGAGACCTCAATGGCCACGTGGGTACATCTAACACAGGTTTTGAAGGGGCGCATGGGGGCTTTGGCTATGGCATCAGGAATCAAGAAGGAGAAGATGTCTTAAGCTTTGCTCTAGCCTACAACATGATTGGAGCTAACACCCTCTTTAGAAAGAGAGAATCACATCTGGTGACTTTTAGTAGTGGCCAACACTCTAGCCAGATTGATTTCATCCTCTCGAGAAGACAAGATAGGCGTGCGTGCCTAGATTGTAAGGTGATACCTGGAGAGAGTGTTGTACCCCAGCATAAGCTGGTGGTTGCTGACTTCCGCTTTCGGATTCGTGTCCAGCGGGATAAGCGTGCCAAAGTCGCTAGAACGAAGTGGTGGAAGCTCAAGGGGGAGGTAGCTCAGGTGTTCAAGGAGAGGGTCATTAAGGAGGTCCCTTGGGAGGAAGGAGGGGATGCGGACAATGTGTGGATGAAGATGGCGACTTGCATTCGTAAGGTGGCCTCAGAGGAGTTTGGATTGTCTAGGGGAAGGAGAAGTGAAGATAAGGATACCTGGTGGTGGAATGATGATGTCCAGAAGGCGATTAAAGAGAAGAAAGATTGCTTCAGACGCCTATACCTGGATAGGAGTGCAGACAACATAGAGAAGTACAAGATGGCGAAGAAGGTCGCAAAGCGAGCTGTTGGTGAAGCAAGGGGTCGGGCATATGAGGACCTCTACCAATAGTTAGGCACGAAGGAAGGTGAAAGGGACATCTATAAGATGGCCAAGATCCGAGAGAGGAAGACGAGGGATATTGGCCAAGTCAAATGCATCAAGGACGGAGCAGGCCAACTCTTGGTGAAGGACGAGGAGATTAAGCATAGATGGCGGGAGTACTTCGACAAGCTGTTCAATGGGGAGAATGAGAGTTCTACCATTGAACTGGATGAATCCTTTGATGAGACCAGCATGCGTTTTGTGCGGCGAATCCAGGAGTCTGAGGTGAAGGAGGCTTTAAAAAGGATGAAAGGAGGCAAGGCAATGGGCCCTGATTGTGTCCCCATTGAGGTGTGGAAAGGTCTCGGGGACATAGCGATATTATGGCTAACCAAGCTTTTCAACCTCATTTTTCGGGCAAACAAGATGCCAGAAGAATGGAGACGGAGTATATTAGTACCAATATTCAAGAACAAGGGGGATGTTCAGAGTTGTACTAATTACCGTGGAATTAAGCTGATGAGCCATACAATGAAGCTATGGGAGAGAGTCATTGAGCACCGCTTAAGAAGAATGCCAAGCGTGACCAAAATTCAGTTTGGTTTCATGCCTGGGAGGTCGACCATGGAAGCCATTTTCTTGGTACGACAACTTATGGAGAGATATAGGGAGCAAAACAAGGACTTGCATATGGTGTTCATTGACTTGGAGAAGGCCTATGATAAGATACCGCAGAATGTCATGTGGTGGGCCTTGGAGAAACACAAAGTCCCAACAAAGTACATTACCCTCATCAAGGACATGTTCGATAATGTTGTGACAAGTGTTCGAACAAGTGATGTCGACACCGATGACTTCCCGATTAAGATAGGACTGCATCGGGGGTCAGCTTTGAGCCCTTATCTTTTTGCATTGGTGATGTATGAGGTCACAAGGGATATACAAGGAGATATCCCATGGTGTATGCTCTTTGCGGATGATGTGGTGCTAGTTGACGATAGTCGGACGGGGGTAAATAGGAAGTTAGAGTTATGGAGACAAACCTTGGAATCGAAAGGGTTTAGGCTTAGTAGAACTAAAACCGAGTACATGATGTGCGGTTTCAGTACTACTAGGTGTGAGGAGGAGGAGGTTAGCCTTGATGGCCAGCTGGTACCTCGGAAGGACACCTTTCGGTATTTGGGGTCAATGTTGCTGAAGGAAATATGCCCTAGAGGCAATAATAAAGTTATTATTTATTTCCTCATATCATGATAAATGTTTATTATTCATGCTAGAATTGTATTACCCGGAAACATGATACATGTGTGAATACATAGACAAACTTAATGTCACTAGTATGCCTCTACTTGACTAGCTCATTAATTAAAGATGGTTATGTTTCCTAACCATAGACATGTGTTGTCATTTGATTAACGGGATCACATCATTAGGAGAATGATGTGATTGACTTGACCCATTCCGTTAGCCTAGCACTTGAACGTTTAGTATGTTGCTATTGCTTTCTTCATGAATTATACAAAGTTCCTACAACTATGAGATTATGCAACTCCCGTTTACCGGAGGAACACTTTGTGTGCTACCAAACGTCACAACGAATCGGGTGATTATAAAGGTGCTCTCTGGTGTCTCCGAAGGTACATGTTGGGTTGGCGTATTTCGAGATTATGTTTTGTCACTCCGATTGTCGGAGAGGTATCTCTGGGCCCTCTCGGTAATACACATCACTTAAGCATTACAAGCATTGTAACTAATGAGTTAGTTACGGGATGATGTATTACGCAACGAGTAAAGAGACTTGCTAGTAACGAGATTGAACTAGGTATTGGATACCGACGATCGAATCTCGGGCAAGTAACATACCGATGACAAAGGGAATAACGTACGTTGTTATGCGGTTTGACCGATAAAGATCTTCGTAGAATATGTAGGAGCCAATATGAGCATCCAGGTTCCGCTATTGGTTATTGACCGAAAACAGTTCTAGGTCATGTCTACATAGTTCTCGAACCCGTAGGGTCCGCACGCTAACGTTACGATGATGTTTTATTATGAGTTTATAAGTTTTGATGTACGAAGGTTGTTCGAGTCCGGATGTGATCACGGACATGACGAGGAGTCTCAAATGGTCGAGACATAAAGATCGATATATTGGACGACTATATTCGGACACGGAAATGTTCCGGGTGATTTCGGAGAAAACCGGAGTGCCGGAGGGGTTACCGGAACCCCCCGGGGAAGTATTGGGCCTTAGTGGGCCTGAGGGGAGAGAGGGCAGCAGCCCAGGAGGTGGCGCGCCCCATGGGGAGTCCGACTGGACTTGGGAGGGGGGCGGCCCTCTTCCCTCTCCCTTTCCCTCTCTTTCCTTCCCCATCTCTCTTCCTAGTTGGACTAGGAAAGGGGAGTCCTACTCCCACTAGGAGGAGGACTCCCCCCCTCCTTGGCGCGCCCCCTAGGGCCGGCCGGCCTCCCCCCTTGCTCCTTTATATACGGGGGCAGGGGGCACCCTAGAACACACAAGTTGATCTTCGTGATCGTTCCTTAGCCGTGTGCGGTGCCCCCCTCCACCAGATTCCACCTCGGTCATATCATAGCGGTGCTTAGGCGAAGCCCTGCTTCGGTAGAACATCATCACCGTCACCACGCCGTCGTGCTAACGGAACTCATCCCCGACACCCTGCTGAATCGGAGTTCGGGGATCGTCATCGAGCTGAACGTGTGCAGAACACGGAGGTGCCGTACGTTCGATGCTTGGATCGGTCGGATCATGAAGACGTACGACTACATCAACCGCGTTGTCATAACGCTTCTGCTTACGGTCTACGAGGGTACGTAGACAACACTCTCCCCTCTCGTTGCTATGCATCACCATGATCTTGCGTGTGCGTAGGAATTTTTTTGAAATTACTACATTCCCCAACAGTGGTATCAGAGCCAGGTTTTATGCGTTGATGTTATATGCACGAGTAGAACACAAGTGAGTTGTGAGCGATACAATTCATACTACTTACTAGCATGTCATACTTTGGTTCGGCGGTATTGTTGGATGAAGTGGCCCGGACCGACATTACGCATACGCTTACGCGAGACCGGTTCTCCCGATGTGCTTTGCACAGAGGTGGCTAGCGGGTGTCAGTTTCTCCAACTTTAGTTGAACCGAGTGTGGCTACGCCCGGTCCTTGCGAAGGTTAAAACAGCACTAACTTGACAAACTATCATTGTGGTTTTGATGCATAGGTAAGAACGGTTCTTGCTCAGCCCGTAGCAGCCACGTAAAACTTGCAACAACAAAGTAGAGGACGTCTAACTTGTTTTTGCAGGGCATGTTGTGATGTGATATGGTCAAGACATGATGCTATATTTTATTGTATGAGATGATCATGTTTTGTAACCGGTTATCGGCAATCTGGGCAGGAGCCATATGGTTGTCGCTTATTGTATGAAATGCAACACCTGTAATGCTTTACTTTATCACTAAGCGGTAGCGATAGTCGTAGAAGCATTAGATTGGCGAGACGACAACGATGCTACGATGGAGATCAAGGTGTCGCGCCGGTGACGATGGTGATCATGCCGGTGCTTCGAAGATGGAGATCACAAGCACAAGATGATGATGGCCATATCATATCACTTATATTGATTGCATGTGATGTTTATCCTTTATGCATCTTATCTTGCTTTGATTGACGGTAGCATTTTAAGATGATCTCTCACTAAATTATCAAGAAGTGTTCTCCCTGAGTATGCACCGTTGCCAAAGTTCGTCGTGCCCAGACACCACGTGATGATCGGGTGTGATAAGCTCAACATCCATCTACAACGGGTGCAAGCTAGTTTTGCACACGCGAATACTCAAAGTTAAACTTGACGAGCCTAGCATATGCAGATATGGCCTCGAACACGGAGACCGAAAGGTCGAGCATGAATCATATAGTAGATATGATCAACATAGTGATGTTCACCATTGAAAACTACTCCATCTCACGTGATGATCGGTTATGGTTTAGTTGATTTGGATCACATGATCACTTAGATGACTAGAGAGATGTCTGTCTAAGTGGGAGTTCTTAAGTAATATGATCAATTGAACTTAAATTTATCATGAACTTAGTACCCGATAGTATTTTGCTTATCTATGTTTGTTGTAGATAGATGGCTCGTGCTGTTGTTCCGTTGAATTTTAATGCGTTCCTTGAGAAAGCAAAGTTGAAAGATGATGGTAGCAATTACACGGACTGGGTCCGTAATTTGAGGATTATCCTCATTGCTGCATGTAAGAATTACGCCCCGAAGCACCGCTGGGTGCCGTGCTCGCTGCAGAGCAACGCCAGATGTTATGAACGTCTGGTAGAGCAAAGATGATGACTACTCAATAGTTCAGTGTGCCATGCTTTACGGCTTAGAACTGGTCTTCAACGACGTTTTGAACGTCATGGAGCATATGAGATGTTCCAGAGTTGAAGTTAATATTTCAAGCAAATGCCCGGATTGAGAGATATGAAGTCTCCAATAAGTTCTATAGCTGCAAGATGGAGGAGAATAGTTCTGTCAGTGAGCATATACTCAAATATCTGGGGGTATAATAATCACTTGATTCAACTGGGAGTTAATCTTCCGGATGATAGCGTCATTGACAGAATTCTCCAATCACTGCCACCAAGCTACAAGAGCTTCGTGATGAACTATAATATGCAAGGGATGAACAAGACAATTCCCGAGCTCTTCGCAATGCTAAAGGCTACAGAGGTAGAAATCAAGAAGGAGCATCAAGTGTTGATGGTCAATAAGATCACCAGTTTCAAGAAAAAGGGCAAAGGGAAGAAGAAGGGGAACTTCAAGAAGAACAACAAGCAAGTTGCTGCTCAAGAGAAGAAACCCAAGTCTGGACCTAAGCCTGAAACTGAGTGCTTCTACTGCAAGCAAACTGGTCACTGGAAGCGAAACTGCCCCAAGTATTTGGCGAATAAGAAGGATGGCAAGGTGAACAAAGGTATATGTGATATACATGTTATTGATGTGTACCTTACTAGAGATCGCAGTAGCACCTGGGTATTTGATACTGGTTCATTGCTAATATTAGCAACTCAAACAGGACTACGGAATAAGCTTAACACCGCCAAGGACGAGGTGACGATGTGCGTGGGAAATGGTTCCAAAGTCGATGTGATCGCGGTCGGCACGCTACCTCTACATCTACCTTCGGATTAGTTTTAGACCTGAATAATTGTTATTTGGTGCCGGCGTTGAGCATGAACATTATATCTGGATCTTGTTTGATGCGAGACGGCTATTCATTTAAATCAGAGAATAATGGTTGTTCTATTTATATGAGTACTATCTTTTATGGTCATGCACCCTTAAAGAGTGGTCTATTTTTGATGAATCTCGATAGTAGTAATACACATATTCATAATGTTGAAGCCAAAAGATGTAGAGTTGATAATGATAGTGCAACTTATTTGTGGCACTGCCGTTTAGGTCATATCGGTGTAAAACGCATGAAGAAACTCCATACTAATGGACTTTTGGAACCACTTGATTATGAATCACTTGGTACTTGCGAACCGTGCCTCATGGGCAAGATGACTAAAACGCCGTTCTCCGGTACTATGGAGAGAGCAACCGATTTGTTGGAAATCATACATACAGATGTATGTGGTCCGATGAATGTTGAGGCTCATGGCGGATATCGTTATTTTCTCACCTACAGATGATTTAAGCAGATACGGGTATATCTACTTAATGAAGCATAAATCTGAAACATTTGAAAAGTTCAAAGAATTTCAGAGTGAAGTTGAAAATCATCATAACAAGAAAATAAAGTTTCTACGATCTGATCGTGGAGGAGAATATTTGATTTACGAGTTTGGTCTACATTTGAAACAATGCGGAATAGTTTCGCAACTCACGCCACCTGGAACACCACAGCGTAATGGTGTGTCCGAACGTCGTAATCGTACTTTACTGGATATGGTATGATCTATGATGTCTCTTACCGATTTACCGCTATCATTTTGGGGTTATGCTTTGGAGACGGCCGCATTCACGTTAAATAGGGCACCATCAAAATCCGTTGAGACGACTCCTTATGAACTATGGTTTGGCAAGAAACCAAAGTTGTCGTTTCTGAAAGTTTGGGGCTGCGATGCTTATGTGAAAAAGCTTCAACCTGATAAGCTCGAACCCAAATTGGAAAAATGTGTCTTCATAGGATACCCAAAAAAGACAGTTGGGTACACCTTCTATCACAGATCCGAAGGCAAGACATTTGTTGCTAAGAATGGATCTTTTCTAGAGAAGGAGTTTCTCTCGAAAGAAGTGAGTGGGAGGAAAGTAGAACTTGATGAGGTAACAATACCAGCTCCCTTATTGGAAAGTAGTTCATCACAGAAATCGGTTCCTGTGACACCTACACCAATTAGTGAGGAAGTTAATGATGATGATCATGAAACTTCAGATCAAGTTGTTACTGAACTTCGTAGATCAACCAGAGTAAGATCCGCACCAGAGTGGTACGGTAATCCTATTCTGGAAGTCATGCTACTAGATCATGGCGAACCTACGAACAATGAAGAAGCGATGGTGAGCCCAGATTCCGCAAAATGGCTTGAAGCCATGAAATCTGAGATGGGATCCATGTATGAGAACAAAGTGTGGACTTTGGTTGACTTGCCCAATGATAGGCAAGCAATAGAGAATAAATGGATTTTCAAGAAGAAGACCGACGACGACGGTAATGTTATCACATACAAAGCTCGACTTGTTGCAAAAGGTTTTCGACAAGTTCAAGGGGTTGACTACGATGAGACCTTCTCACCCGTAGCGATGCTTATGTCTGTCCGAATCATGTTAGCGATTGCCGCATTTTATGATTATGAAATATGGCAGATGGATGTCAAAACTGCATTCCTGAATGGATTTCTGGAAGAAGAGTTGTATATGATGCAACTGGAAGGTTTTGTCGATCCTAAAGGAGCTAACAAAGTGTGCAAGATCCAACGATCCATTTATGGTCTGGTGCAAGCCTCTCGGAGTTGGAATAAACGCTTTGATAGTGTGATCAAAGCATATGGTTTTATACATACTTTTGGAGAAGCCTTTATTTACAAGAAAGTGATGGGAGCTCTGTAGCATTTCTGATATTATATGTGGACGACATATTGTTGATTGGAAATGATATAGAATTTCTGGATAGCATAAAAGGATACTTGAATAAAAGTTTTTCAATGAAAGACCTCGGTGAAGCTGCTTACATATTTGGCATCAAGATCTATAGAGATAGATCAAAACGCTTGATTGGACTTTCACAAAACACATACCTTGATAAAGTTTTGAAAAAGTTCAAATGGATCGTGCAAAGAAAGGATTCTTGCCTCATTACAAGGTGTGAAGTTGAGTCGACTCAATGCCCGACCACCGCAGAAGATAGAGAGAAAATGAAAGGAGTTCCTATGCTTCAGCCATAGGCTCTATCATGTATGCAATGCTGTGTACTGCACTGATATGTGCCTTGCTATTAGTTTAGCGTGGAGGTACCAAAGTAATCCAGAGTGGATCATGGACAACGGTCAAGAACATCCTGAAATACCTAAAAGGACTAAGGATATGTTTTCGCTTATGGAGGTGACAAAGAGCTTATCGTAAAGGGTTACGCCGATGCAAGCTTTGACACGATCCGGACGATTCTAAATCGCAAACCGGATACGTATTTATATTAAACGGTGGAGCTGTCGGTTGGTGCAGTTCTAAACAAAGCGTCAGGCGGGATCTACATGCGAAGCGAGTACATAGCTGCTTCGGAAGCAGAAAATGAAGGAGTCGGATGAAGGAGTTCATTTCCGATCTAGGTGTAATACCTAGTGCATCGGGACCAATGAAGATCTTCGTGACAAGATCGTGCAATTGCCTTGGCAAAGGAATCCAGATTTCACAAGAGGACCAAGCACATCAAGAGACGCTTCAATTCCATCGGGACCAAGTCCGTGGGAGACATAGAGATTTGCAAGATACATACGGATCTGAATATTGCAGACCCGCTGACTAAGCCTCTTCCACGAGCAAAACATGATCAGCACCAAGACTCCATGGGTATTAGAATCATTACTATGTAATCTAGATTATTGACTCTAGTGCAAGTGGGAGACTGAAGGAAATATGCCCTAGAGGCAATAATAAAGTTATTATTTATTTCCTCATATCATGATAAATGTTTATTATTCATGCTAGAATTGTATTACCCGGAAACATGATACATGTGTGAATACATAGACAGACTTAATGTCACTAGTATGCCTCTACTTGACTAGCTCATTAATCAAAGATGGTTATGTTTCCTAACCATAGACATGTGTTGTCATTTGATTAATGGGATCACATCATTAGGAGAATGATGTGATTGACTTGACCCATTCCGTTAGCCTAGCACTTGATCGTTTAGTATGTTGCTATTGCTTTCTTCATGACTTATACAAAGTTCCTACAACTATGAGAGTATGCAACTCCTGTTTACGGAGGAACACTTTGTGTGCTACCAAACGTCACAACGAATCGGGTGATTATAAAGGTGCTCTACAGTTGTCTCCGAAGGTACATGTTGGGTTGGCGTATTTCGAGATTAGGTTTTGTCACTCCAATTGTCAGAGAGGTATCTCTGGGCCCTCTCGGTAATACACATCACTTAAGCCTTGCAAGCATTGTAACTAATGAGTTAGTTACGGGATGATGTATTACGGAATGAGTAAAGAGACTTGCCAGTAACGAGATTGAACTAGGTATTGGATACCGACGATCGAATCTCGGGCAAGTAACATACCGATGACAAAGGGAACAACGTATGTTGTTATGCGGTTTGACCGATAAAGATCTTCGTAGAATATGTAGGAGCCAATATGAGCATCCAGGTTTATTGGTTATTGACCGGAAACAGTTCTAGGTCATGTCTACATAGTTCTCGAACCCGTAGGGTCCGCACGCTTAACGTTACGATGACAGTTTTATTATGAGTTTATAAGTTTTGATGTACCGAAGGTTGTTCGGAGTCCCGGATGTGATCACGGACATGACGAGGAGTCTCGAAATGGTCGAGACATAAAGATCGATATATTGGACGACTATATTCGGACACCGGAAATGTTCCGGGTGATTTTGGAGAAAACCGGAGTGCCGGAGGGGTTACCGGAACCCCCCGGGGAAGTATTGGGCCTTAGTGGGCCTGAGGGGAGAGAGAGGGCAGCAGCCCAGGAGGTGGCGCCCCCCCATGGGGAGTCCGAATTGGACTAGGGAGGGGGGGGGGCCCTCTTTCCTTCTCCCTCTCCCTCTCTTTCCTTCCCTCTCTCTTCCTAGTTGGACTAGGAAAGGGGAGTCCTACTCCCACTAGGAGGAGGACTCCCCCCTCCTTGGCGCGCCCCCTAGGGCCGGCCGGCCTCCCCCCTTGCTCCTTTATATACGGGGGCAGGGGGGCACCCTAGAACACACAAGTTGATCTTCGTGATCGCCTTAGCCGTGCGGTGCCCCCTCCACCATATTCCACCTCACCATATCGAGCGGTGCTTAGGCGAAGCCTGCGCCGGTAGAACATCATCACCGCCACCACGCCGTCAGGTCGACGGAACTCATCCCGACACCCGCTGGATCGGAGTTCGGGATCGTCATCGAGCTGAACGTGTGCAGAACACGGAGGTGCCGTACGTTCGGTGCTTGGATCGGTCGGATCGTGAAGACGTACGACTACATCAACCGCGTTGTCATAACGCTTCCGCTTACGGTCTACGAGGGTACATAGACAACACTCTCCCCTCTCGTTGCTATGCATCACCATGATCTTGCGTGTGCGTAAGAATTTTTTTGAAATTACTACGTTCCCCAACAGTTGCAGGAGGATGGGGGTATTGATGAAGATGTGAACCATCGAATCAAAGCCAGATGGATGAAGTGGCGCCAAGCTTCTGGAATTCTCTGTGACAAGAGAGTGCCACAAAAGCTAAAAGGCAAGTTCTACAGGACAGCGGTTCGACCCGCAGTGTTGTATGGCGCGGAGTGTTGGCCGACTAAAAGGCAACATGTTCAACAGTTAGGTGTGGCGGGGATGCGTATGTTGAGATGGATGTGTGGCCACACGAGGAAGGATCGAGTCCGGAATGATGATATACGAGATAGTGTTGGGGTAGCACCAATTGAGGAGAAGCTTGTCCAACATAAATGCGAGATGGTTTGGGCATATTCACCGCAGCCTCCGAAGCTCCAGTGCATAGCGGACGGCCAAAGCGCATGGAGAATGTCAAGAGAGGGCGGGTAGACCAAATTTTACATGGGAGGAGTCCGTTAAGAGAGACCTAAAGGATTGGAGTATCACCAAAGAGCTAGCTATGGGCAGGGTGCGTGGAAGCTTGCTATCCATGTGCCAGAGCCATGAGTTGGTTGCGAGATCTTATGGGTTTCACCTCTAGCCTACCCCAATTTGTTTGGGACTAAAGGCTTTGTTGTTGTTGTTGTTGTTGTTGTTGTTGTTGTTGTTGTTGTATAGAACAACTCAGAAGTATCGGTAAAACCAAATTCTCGTTAGTACCGCATAAAACAGAGCAACTACTAGACTGAAAAAATCTGCAGAATAGAGCTAAGTCGTATCTTAGAAGTTCCGGACAAAAAGAAGCGGATGTACCAAACTTATATCCTGATTCCAAGATAGCTCTGAAGTGCCACTGAAAATGTGTGCTCAGAAGTACCAACAGAAGGTTGGACAAAGTGGAATTTGAGGTCGACATTTCTGGAACAAATGTAATGGTGGTTTTGAACTGTTGAAATCGGTTTAATCTCCAAGTATGAATAACCCTAAGTAGCTTGGCAGTATCGAAAAAATATTCAAAAGTACCAAGGTTTAGAGAAACTCATACAAAGGAATGGCTAGAAAGTGGACTTTGATAACTTTGACATGGAATCTGTTCTTGGAGTTCAAACCGAAGGACTTACTTGAGCTCCTGTCCATAGTACAATTGTCCTATATCCAATGTAAATCTTGGATTCACTAAAAGACCTAGGCACTACTAGGAAAAGGCTTATAGGTGAACTTACATTAGTTGCGGGCACAGTATAGCGCCTGCCGCTGGTAATCTCAAAAATTACTAGTGGCGAGCGAAAGATTGCACCTAACATGGTAGCAGGTGTCCAGATTTGAGTTGGGACAAATGTTACCAGTGGCAGGCACAAAACATCGCCCTCCACTGGTACTTGAGTTACCAGTGGCGGGCAGCAATACATGTCTGCCACTGGTGTTTTCTATCCCGAGGCAAATCTGTCAAAAAATACTAGTTGCGGGCAGTAATACGTGCTCACTACTAGTAACTCAAGTAGCAGTGGCAGGCGCGTTTTTATGCCCTCCACTGCAACTTTTTCTACCGGTGGCGGGCGTTTTTTGTGTGCCGGACATTGGTATTTTTTCTACCATTTTTTATAATGGAAGGGTTTTAGTCTTTTAGGTTTAGTCTTAAGGGCCAATTTTTTTTACATTAAAGGTACATCATTGAAAGTTTCATGTAAGAGTTTGGCCCTTTCGAGTGTTTATCCGCTATTTTTTGGACATTATATAGAATTGTTTATGTATTTAATGGAGGTACATGCACTTAAAGGCTTAAATATAGTAGATAGACCTGAAAACAATGTTAAATTTTGCCATATCACATGTGATGGTGCATTTGAGTGTGGAAAAAGCTTGAACACTAACTGAGAAAGGAGCTATCAGTTCGCATGCAAACCAGTCTATTTGAAATGTCTAGAAATGCATTTAGTTGCTTAAATATAGCAAACTGATCGCGGAAAATGCCCAATATGTAATGGCGTGTATTGAGTGCGGAAATAATTTCTAGGTCAACTGACAAAGCATGGCTCGATTTACATGCACCTGACTCGTTCCCTCTTGAAACCTAATTTCTTCCTTGGAGATGGTCCGGTTTTTAAGTAGTCTACATGACTACTTTTACGAAACATTCTCAACTTTTTACCACAGCCTCTATAGGTCATATCATGATACCATGCCAAATTTTATGATTTGATGGCATCGTTTGAATTTTTCTGAAATAAAATGCCAATAACCACCATGTTGTATGACATATACTAAACATATACACCATCTCTGTCACATGGCGTATGAGACTTCTTTTTTTTTCTTACACAAGGACTAAATATATACTAAAGACCACTAATAAGATTTTTCAGCTCGTGGCTTGTGTTGGGTAACGCAGTAATTACAAAAAAAAATTGCCTACGCACACGCAAGATCCATCTAGGTGATGCATAGAAACGAGAGGGGAGAGTGTTGTCCACGTACCCTCGTAGACTGAAAGCGGAAGCGTTATGACAACGTGGTTGATGCAGTCGTATGTCTTCACGATCTGACCGATCCTAGCACCGAAGGTACGACACCTCCGCGATCTGCACACGTCAGCTCGGTGACGTCCCATGAACTCTAGATCCAGCTGAGTTCGAGGGAGAGTTTCGTCAGCACGACGGCGTGATGACGGTGATGATGAAGTTACCCTCGCAGGGCTTCGCCTAAGCACTACAATGATATGACCGAGGTGGAAATCTGTGGAGGAGGGCACCGCACACGGCTAAACAATCAACTTGTGTGTCTATGGGGTGCCCCCCTCCCCCGTATATAAAGGAGTGGAGGAGGGGGAGGGCCGGCCCTCTATGGCGCGCCCAAGGGATTCCCCCTTCCCTAGTTGGAGTAGGAGAGAAAGGAAGGGGGAGAGAGAGGGAAGGAAAGGGGGGTCGACCCCCCACCCAATTTGGATTGGGCTTGGGGGGCGCCCACCTTGGCTGCCTCCTCCTCTCTCCCACTAAGGCCCAATAAGGCCCATTGACTCCCCGGGGGGTTCCGGTAACCCCCCGGTACTCCGATAAATGCCCGAACTCATTCGGAACCCTTCCGATGTCCAAACATAGCATTCCAATATATCGATCTTTATGTCTCGACCATTTCGAGACTCCTCGTCATGTTCGTGATCATATCCGGGACTCTGAACTACCTTCGGTACATCAAAACACATAAACTCATAATACCAATCTGTTGGGGAACGTAGTAATTTCAAAAAAATTCCTGCGCACACGCAAGATCATGGTGATGCATAGCAACGAGAGGGGAGAGTGTTGTCCACGTACCCTCGTAGACTGAAAGCGGAAGCATTAGCACAACGCGGTTGATGTAGTCGTACGTCTTCACGATCCGACCGATCCGAGTACCGAACGTACGACACCTCCGAGTTCAGCACACGTTCAGCTCGATGACGTCCCTCGAACTCCGATGCAACCAAGCTTTGAGGGAGAGTTCCGTCAGCACGACGGTGTGGTGACGGTGATGATGATGCTACCGCCGCAGGGCTTCTCCTAAGCACTGCTACGATATGATCAAGGTGGAATATGGTGGAGGGGGCACCGCATACGGCTAAGAGATCAAGAGATCAATTGTTGTGTCTAGAGGTGCCCCCTGCCCCCGTATATAAAGGACCAGGGGAAGGGGGCGGTCGGCCAGGAGGAGGGCGCGCCAGGGAGGAGTCCTACTCCCACCGGGAGTAGGACTCCTCTTTCCTAGTTGGAGTAGGAGGGGAAAGGAAGGAAGGAGAGAGGGGAAGGAAGGGGCGCCTCCTTGTCCAATTCGGACTAGAGGGGAGAGGCGCGCCAGCCCTAGCCGCCTCCTCTTCTCCACTACGGCCCATCTTGGCCCATTAAACTCCCCGGGGGGTTCCGGTAACCCCCGGTACTCCGGTATGTGTCCGAAACTCCCAGAAACCATTCCGGTGTCTGAACATAGTCGTCCAATATATCGATATTTATGTCTCAACCATTTTGAGACTCCTCGTCATGTCCGTGATCATATCCGGGACTCCGAACTACCTTCGGTACATCAAAACACAAAACTCATAATACCAATACTCATCTGACTTTCAGTGTGCGGACCCTACGGGTTCGAGAACTATGTAGACATGACTGAGACACGTGTCCGGTCAATAACCAATAGCGCAACCTGGATGCTCATATTGGCTCTGACATATTCTACGAATATCTTTATCAGTCAAACCGCATAACAACATACGTTGTTCCCTTTGTCATCGGTATGTTACTTGCCCGAGATTCGATCGTCGGTATCTCAATACCTAGTTCAATCTCATTACCGGCAAGTCTCTTTACTCGTTCCGTAATACATCATCTTGCAACTAACTCATCAGTCACAATGCTTGCAAGGCTTATAGTGATGTGCATTACCGAGAGGGCCCAGAGATACCTCTCCGACAATCGGAGTGACAAATCCTAATCTCGAAATACGCCAACCCAACAAGTACCTTCGGAGACACCTGTAGAGTACCTTTATAATCACCCAGTTACGTTGTGACGTTTGGTAGCACACAAAGTGTTCCTCCGGTAAACGGGATTTGCATAATCTCATAGTCATAGGAACATGTATAAGTCATGAAGAAAGCAACAGCAACATA
Organism: Aegilops longissima; assembly: GCA_021605205.1. NCBI lineage: Eukaryota > Viridiplantae > Streptophyta > Magnoliopsida > Poales > Poaceae > Aegilops > Aegilops longissima. The sequence goes on from CM038678.1 coordinate 578,088,141, forward strand.
CTAAACGATCAAGTGCTAAGCTAACGGAATGGGTCAAGTCAATCACATCATTCTCCTTATGATGTGATCCCGTTAATCAAATGACAACTCATGTCCATGGCTAGGAAACTTAACCATCTTCGATTAACGAGCTAGTCAAGTAGAGGCATACTAGTGACACTATGTTTGTCTATGTATTCACACATGTATCAAGTTTCCGGTTAATAGAATTCTAGCATGAATAATAAACATTTATCATGAAATAAGGAAATAAATAATAACTTTATTATTGCCTCTAGGGCATATTTCCTTCACGATCGTCACCGAACGTTAAGCGTGCGGACCCTACGGGTTCGAGAACTATGTAGACATGACCGAGACTCATCTCTGGTCAATAACCAATAGCGGAACCTGGATGCTCATATTGGTTCCTACATATTCTATGAAGATCTTTATCGGTCAAACCGCATAACAACATACGTTGTTCTCTTTGTCATCGGTATGTTACTTGCCCGAGATTCGATCGTCGGTATTTCAATACCTAGTTCAATCTTGTTACCGGAAAGTCTCTTTAATCGTTCTGTAATGCATCATCCCGCAACTAACTCATTAGTCACATTGCTTGCAAGGCTTATAGTGATGTGCATTACCGAGAGGGCCCAGAGATACCTCTCCGACAATCGGAGTGACAAATCCTAATCTTCGATCTATGCCAACTCAACAAACACCATCGGATACACCTGTAGAGCATCTTTATAGTCACCCAGTTACGTTGTGACGTTTGATAGCACACTAAGTGTTCCTCCGGTATTCGGGAGTTGCATAATCTCATAGTCATAGGAACATGTATAAGTTATGAATAAAGCAATAGCAATAAACTAAACGATCATAGTGCTAAGCTAACGGATGGGTCAAGTCAATCACATCATTCTCTGATGATGTGATCCCGTTCATCGAATGACAACTCTTTGTCCATGGCTAGGAAACATAACCATCTTTGATTAACGAGCTAGTCAAGTAGAGGCATACAAGTGACACTCTGTTTGTCTATGTATTCACACATGTACTAAGTTTCCGGTTAATACAATTCTAGCATGACTAATAAATATTTATCATGATATAAGGAAATATAAATAACAACTTTATTATTGCCTCTAGGGCGTATTTCCTTAAGTCTCCCACTTGCACTAGATTCAATAATCTAGATTACATTGTAAAGATTCTAACACCCATGGAGTCTTGGTGTTGATCATGTTTTACTCGTGAGGGAGGCTTAGTCAACGGGTCTGCAACATTCAGATCCGTATGTATTTTGCAAGTCTTTATGTCTCCTTCCTTGACTTGGTCGTGGATGGAATTGAAGCATCTCTTGATGTGTTTGGTTCTCTTGTGAAATCTTGGATTCCTTTGCCAAGGCAATTGCACCAGTATTATCACAAAAGATTTTCATTGGACCCGATGCACTAGGTATGACACCTAGATCGGATATGAACTCCTTTATCTAGACTCCTTCATTTGCTGCTTTTGAAGCAGCTATGTATTCCGCTTCACACGTAGATCCCGCCACGACGCTCCGCTTGGAACTACACCAACTGACAGGTCCACCATTTAATAAAAATACGTATCCAGTTTGTGACTTAGAGTCATCCGGATCAGTGTCAAAGCTTGCGTCGACGTAACCATTTACGACGAGCTCTTTGTCACCTCCATAAACGGGAAACATATCCTTAGTCCTTTTCACGTATTTTAGGATGTTCTTGACCGCTGTCCAGTGATCTACTCCTGGATTACTTTGGTAACTCCCTGCTAAACTAATAGAAAGGCACACATTAGGTCTGGTACACAGCATTGCATACATGATAGAACCTATGGCTGAAGCATAGGGAATGACTTCCATTTTCTCTCTATCTTCTGAAGTGGTCGGGCATTGAGTCTGACTCAACTTCACACCTTGTAACACAGGCAAGAACCCTTTATTTGCTTGATCCATTTTGAACTTCTTCAAAACTTTATCAAGGTATGTGCTTTGTGAAAGTCCAATTAAGCGTCTTGATCTATCTCTATAGATCTTGATGACAAATATATAAGCAGCTTCGCCGAGGTCTTCAATTGAAAAATTCTTATTCAAGTATCCTTTTATGCTATTCAGAAATATAGTATCATTTTCGATCAACAATATGTCATCCACATATAATATCAGAAATGCTACAGAGCTCCCACTCACTTTCTTGTAAATACAGGCTTCTCCAAAAGTCTGTATAAAACCATATGCTTTGATCACACTATCAAAGCGTATATTCCAACTCCGAGAGGCTTGCACCTGTCCATAAATGGATCGCTGGAGCTTGCACACTTTGTTAGCACCTATTGGATTGACAAAACCTTATGGTTGCATCATATACAACTCTTCTTTGAGATATCCATTAGGGAATGCAGTTTTGACATCCATTTGCCAAATTTCATAATCATAAAATGTGGCAATTGCTAACATGATTCGCACAGACTTAAGATCCCTACGGGTGAGAAGGTCTCATCCTAGTCAACTCCTTAAACTTGTCGAAAACCTTTCGCAGCAAGTCGAGCTTTGTAGACAGTAACATTACCGTCAACGTCAGTCTTCTTCTTGAAGATCCATTTATTCTCTATGGCTTGCCGATCATCGGGCAAGTCAACCAAAGTCCACACTTTGTTCTCATACATGGATCCCATCTCAGATATCATGGCCTCAAGCCATTTTGCGGAATCTGGGCTCGCCATCGCTTCCTCATAGTTCGTAGGTTCGTCATGGTCAAGTAACATGACTTCCAGAACAGGATTACCGTACCACTCTGGTGCAGATCTTATTCTGATTGACCTACGAGGTTCGGTAGTAACTTGATCAGAAGTTTCATGATCATCATCATTAGCTACCTCACTTACTGGTGTAGGAATCACTGGAACTGATTTCTGTGATGAACTACTTTCCAATACAATTACCTCGTCAAGTTCTACTTTCCTCCCACTCACTTCTTTCAAGAGAAACTCCTTCTCTAGAAAGGATCCATTCTTAGCAACGAATATCTTGCCTTCGGATCTGTGATAGAAGGTGTACCCAACAGTCTCCGTTGGGTATCCTATGAAGATACATTTCTCCGATTTGGGTTCGAGCTTATCAGGTTGAAGCTTTTTCACATAAGCATCGCAGCCCCAAACTTTAAGAAACGACAACTTGGGTTTCTTGCCAAACCACAGTTCATATGGTGTCATCTCAACGGATTTAGATGGTGCCCTATTTAACATGAATGCATCCGTCTCTAAAGCATAACCCCAAAATGATAGCGGTAAATCAGTGAGAGACATCATAGATTGCACCATATCAAATAAAGTATGATTATGACGTTCGGACACACCATTACGCTGTGGTGTTCCGGGTGGCGTGAGTTGCGAAACTATTCCGCGTTGTTTCAAATGAAGACCAAACTCATAACTCAAATATTCTCCTCCACGATCAGATCGTAGACATTTTATTTTCTTGTTACGATGATTTTCCACTTCACTTTGAAATTCTTTGAACTTTTCAAATGTTTCAGACTAATGTTTCATCAAGTAGATATACCCATATCTGCTCAAATCATCTATGAAGGTTAGAAAATAACGATACCCGCCGCCAGCATCAACACTCATGGGACCGCATACATCAGTATGTATTATTTCCAACAAGTCTGTTGCTCGCTCCATTGTTCCGGAGAACGGAGTCTTAGTCATCTTGCCCATGAGGCATGGTTCGCAAGCATCAAGTGATTCATAATCAAGTGGTTCCAAAAGCCAATCAGAATGGAGTTTGTTCATGCGCTTTACACCAATATGACCTAAACGGCAGTGCCACAAATAAGTTGCACTATCATTATTAAATTGGCTTCAATACTATGAACATGTGTATCACTACTATCAAGATTTAGTAAAATTAGACCACTCATCAAGGGTGCATGACCCTAAAAGATATTATTCATATAAATAGAACAACCATTATTCTCTGATTTAAATGAATAACCGTCTTGCATCAAACAAGATCCAGATATAATGTTCATGCTTAACGCTGGCACCAAATAAAAATTACTCAGGTCTAAAACTAATCCCGAAGGTAGATGTAGAGGTAGTGCGCCGACGGCGATCACATCGACTTTGGAACCATTTCCCACGCGCATCGTCACCTCGTCCATAGCCAATCTTCACTTAATCCGTAGCCCCTGTTTCGAGTTGCAAATATTAGCAACATATGCAGTATCAAATACCCAGGCGCTACTGCGAGCATTAACAAGGTACACATCAATAACATGTATATCACATATACCTTTCACTTTTCCATCCTTCTTCTCCGCCAAATACTTCAGGCAGTTCCGCTTCCAAAGGACCAGTCCCTTTGCAAGAGAAGCACTCGGCCTCGTGCTTAGGTCCGACTTGGGCTTCTTCACTTGAGCAACAACTTGCTTTCCTTTCTTCTTGAAGTTCCCTTCTTTCCTTTACCCTTTTCTTGAAACTGGTGGTCTTGTTGACTATCAACACTTGATGTTCCTTCTGATTTCTACCTCCGCAGCTTTCAAGATTATGAAGAGCTGGGAATCGTCTTATCCATCCCTTGCATATTATAGTTCATCACGAAGCTCTTGTAGCTTGGTGGCGTGATTGAAGAACTCGTCAATGACACTATCAACTGGAAGATTAACTCCCAGCTGAGTCAAGTGATTGTGGTACCCGGACATTCGAGTATATTCTCACCGATGTAACTATTCTCCTCCATTTTGCAGCTGTAGAACTTATTGGAGACTTCATATCTCTCAATCCGGGCATTTGCTTGAAATATTAACTTCAACTCCTGGAACATCTCATGTGCTCCATGACGTTCAAAATGTCGTTGAAGTCCCGGTTCTAAGCCGTAAAGCATGGCACACTGAACTATCGAATAGTCATCAGCTTTGCTCTGCCAGGTGTTCACAACGTCCAGCGTTGCTCCTGCAGCGGGTCTTGCACCTAGCGGTGCTTCCAGGATGTAATTCTTCTGTGCAGCAATGAGGATAATCCTCAAGTTACGGACCCAATCCGTGTAGTTTCTACCATCATTTTTCAACTTAGCTTTCTCTAGGAACGCATTAAAATTCAACGGAACAACAACACGTGCCATCTATCTACAACAACATAGACATGCAAAATACTATCAGGTACTAAGTTCATGATAAATTAAAGTTCAATTAATCATATTACTTAAGAACTCCCACTTAGATAGACATCCCTCTAATCTTCTAAGTGATCACGTGATCCATATCAACTAAACCATGTACCATCATCACGTGAGATGGAGTAGTTTTCAATGGTGAACATCACTATGTTGATCATATCTACTGTATGATTCACGCTCGACCTTTACATCTCAGTGTTCCGAGGCCATATCTGCATATGCTAGGCTCGTCAAGTTTAACCCAAGTATTCTGCGTGTGCAAATCTGGCTTGCACCTTTTGTATGTGAACGTAGAGCTTATCAGACCCGATCATCACGTGGTGTCTCGGCACGAAGAACTGTAGCAACGGTGCATTGGGATGTAAATGGTACGGATAATTTCCGCTCCGAATCCGCATCCGCATCCGTTTTTGAGGATATGGTATGCAATTTTGTGAATCCGCCGGATATGGATGCGGATACGGATATCAATCAATCGGATATCCGGCGGAAATGGTATCCCTGGTATCCGGCGGATGTGGATTATCCGCTATTTTTTGCGGATTATTTGAGGAATGGAAATCGGATTATATCCGACAAAATAAGCCCAATCGTCCCGGACTCCAGGTCCATATGAATGCCCATTTAACTTAGTGATTGTAGATTATACTCTACCATAATCTCATACGCAATCAAGGCATGCAAAATTGGTAGCATATCCATGATAGCGCATACATATCCTTCCCTCCATCGCCATATTGCATTTTTGGTTCTCTGGCGCGGTTGCATCTCCGATCTCTCCGTAGATCGGTGGTTCAACCATGGTCAAAGATGTCCATGGCCAATCAGTTGGTCCCAACAACGAAGGTAAGTGAATTCGTAGATGCGAGTCTGTGCAAGTTTAGAGCACCGATGATCGTGATGCGAGTCCGCTGTCGATGGACGCCGTGAGGAGCCGCACGCCGCACCAGACACCGTGCATGCCAACATCGTGAGAGCCTCGACAGGCGTGGCCGACGCTTCTACGGCCATGATCGGCAGCCTGACACGACTATGGGCAGCGTCAGCCCGTGCGCTACACGCACGTAGGGACGATGGTCCGCCATGGATCTGGCGTGGGTTTCGCCGACGCGACGTAACTCCGATAGGAATCTGTACTACTAGCACGCACGCACGCTCTTCTAAACCGACCAGATTGAAAGCAACGAATCTAGTAGCTAGCTCTAGAAATCAATCCAACTGCTTGCTTTGCCAGGGCCTTGGGTTAGCTTCTTGTGCGTCTCGCTGAATCCATGTAACTATGTGGTCACACCCTCTGTCTCTCTTGTCTCTGTCTATTTTCTTTGGACTCACACACATGCTGTGATTCAGAAAAATTGTCTGCTTCAGAGTTTCAGAGAAAAACAGGGAGATGATGAGAGACAGTAGTATCTAGTTCCGGGCAACACATGCCCTTTTCTTCTTCTATTTTCAGTTAGCCTTTTCTGTACAACAAAGTCCATACAAGATCTAGTTGCCAACACAACCTGACTTAAACACTGAACCGACGCACCCAGCTGGTTCAACTCAGTAGGTTCGAAAAACATTCTGGCACATGTGCAAGTTGGCTTGAGTTGCAGGCAAACTTAAACACTATGAATATATGTTGTTTAATGTCTTACTTGTTGCAGCTTCTAATAAATTCATTCCTTTGATCAGCAAAAAGTGACTGATTACTTATGCATTGTATTCTTTTTAGAATTTGTGAGAAAGATATCAGAGAAAAGGTCTACATCTACAAGAACAAGTGCAAATGCAGTCCAAAGTATGGTTGTATCACCCCCTGCTGGAAGTCAAAATGAAGAGCCTCTGAATTTGGGCAGCGACAATCAAGTTGCAAATGAAGTGATTGATCTGGAGGGTGAGAATGAGGTTGCAATAGTAGATGAGTCTGCAAGGAAGAAACTGAAGAAGATCACATCTGAACGTTGGGACCATTTTGTTAAAACTTACAAGACGGTGGTGACAAATGGACAGAAAATTAAGAAAGCATGGGCCAAATGCAAGTATTGCACTTATGAAACAAAGAGAAATAGTAAGAATGGGACATCAGTCTTCTTGAACCATATTAAGATGCATAGAGAAATAGCAGGTATGTCTGATTACCTCTTGATCATTACTGGTATTATATTTGTGTAAAGCGACAAATTTTTTGTTCACAAATTTCCATGCTGCTGGTACATAGGGCAATCAAGGAATGGATATTGAATAAGTGGCTGATCAACTACTTCAGGAGCAAGAAATTTAGGTATGCAGTTATACCAGCAATTCGCTAATGTATATTAGTATATACTTACCTAGCTTCTATCTTTTTTGCACATATAGATTAATTTTGCTAATATATGACCTACTTGTTCCTTGAATATGTGCATTGCTAGTTACTGATCAGATTTTACTAATATAATTTAATTATTCATGCATACTCTGATGCTAGTTTTTGTTGCACGTGAGAAAGCAAACAAGATATAAAAGCCATAAGTACATGCATGTTGTATGCATACATCAATACATGCATATAGTATGTGCATATAATATGCGATGCCTCATGTTTCTCTTCTCTTTATATATACACGCACTAAAAATTTGCATATTAAATCATGTGGACACATATACCTCACTACCTCAGAATTAATGTGTGTGTGTGTGTTCGAACTACTTAGTTCACCACAACTAATTATAAAATATTTTTTTGATTGTCAAGTGCGGCATCTAAATATCCTCTATTACTCTTACAGGATGTTGCAAGTGGACTGGTTGAAACACCACATTGAAGAAAGTCAAGGATGTGTTATGGACTTCTACTTGATCGACTAATTTCCTTTTATAATAAATAAAAACTTCAATAAACCCCTGGATTAAGTATTTCTTAAGTATGACCAGTACTGTTTATTGTTGCGATATTGGTGTGAGTTATGACTTTTAAAAGCTTGGCCACTCTCTAGTGTAATGTGGTTGGATAAAAACATGTTTTCATATTGTTTGCAAAGTAGAAATAAGTTCATGTTTCTTTGCACATATCACCCGATATTTTTGCCCGTTTCCGGTCCGAGTCCGTTCCGAATCCGCCCTGAATCCATAGTCCGATATAACCCACATTCGAATCCGCATCCGATCAATATCCGCTCCGCTCCGAATCCGACAAAAAAAATATGGTAAAGGATATGGTAAAGGCATTATCCGATCCGATCCGATCCGTTTACATCCCTAACGGTGCATACTCAGGGAGAACACTTATACCTTTAAATTTAGTGAGATATCATCTTATAATTCTACCGCCGTACTTAGCAAAATAAGATGCATAAAGGATAAACATCACATGCAATTAATATAAGTGATATGATATGGTCATCATCATCTTGTGCCTTTGATCTCCATCTCCAAAGCACCGTCATGATCACCATCATCACCGGCTTGACACCTTGATCTCCATTGAAGCATCATTGTCGTCTCGCCAACTATTGCTTCTACGACTATCGCTATCGCTTAGTGATAAAGTAAAGCAATTACATGGCGATTGCATTTCATACAATAAAGCGACAACCATATGGCTCCTGCCAGTTGCCGATAACTGTTACAAACATGATCATCTCATACAACAATTTATATAATCATTTTTTGACCATATCACATCACAACATGTCCTGCAAAAACAAGTTAGACGTCCTCTACTTTGTTGTTGCAAGTTTTACGTGGCTGCTATGGGCTTAGCAAGAACCGTTCTTACCTATGCATCAAAACAACAATGATTTTTCGTCAAGTTTGTTATTTTAACCTGAAGGAAATATGCCCTAGAGGCAATAATAAAGTTATTATTTATTTCCTTATATCATGATAAATGTTTATTATTAATGCTAGAATTGTATTAACCGGAAACATAATACATGTGTGAATACATAGACAAGCAGAGTGTCACTAGTATGCCTCTACTTGACTAGCTTGTTAATCAAAGATGGTTATGTTTCCTAACCATGAACAAGGAGTTGTTATTTGATTAACAAGGTCACATCATTAGTTGAATGATCTGATTGACATGACCCATTCCGTTAGCTTAACACTTGATCGCTTAGTATGTTAATGCTTTCTTCATGACCCATACATGTTCCCGTAACTATGAGATTATGCAACTCCGTTTACGGAGGAACACTTTGGTACTACCAAACGTCACAACGAATCGGGTGATTATAAAGGAGTACTACAGGTGTCTCCAAAGGTACTTGTTGGGTTGGCGATTTGAGATTAGGTTTTGTCACTCCGATTGTCGGAGAGGTATCTCTAGGCCTTCTCGGTAATACACATCACTTAAAGCCTTGCAAGCATTACAACTAATGAGTTAGTTGTGAGATGATGTATTACGGAACGAGTAAAGAGATTTACCGGTAACGAGATTGAACTAGGTATTGGATACCGACGATCGAATCTCGGGTAAGTAACATACCGATGACAAAGGGAACAACGTATGTCGTTATGCGGTTTGACCGATAAAGATCTTCGTAGAATGTGTAGGAACCAATATGGGCATCCAGGTTCCGCTATTGGTTATTGACCGAGAATGGTTCTAGGTCATGTCTACATAGTTCTCGAACCCGTAGGGTCCGCACGCTTAACGCTTCGATGACAGTTCATTATGAGTTTATAAGTATTGATGCACCAAGTTTGTTCGAGTCCCGGATGTGATCACGGACATGACGAGGAGTCTCAAATGGTCGAGACATAAAGATTGATATATTGGAAGCCTATGTTTGACTTCGAAGGGTTCCGTGAAAACAGGAAGTTGGAACACCGGGGTTACGGAACCCCGGGGGTATATGGGCCTTCATGGGCCTCAAGGAGAAGGAGAAGGGCCGGCCAGGTGGGCTGCGCGCCCCCTCCCCTCTAGTCCGAATAGGACAGGAGAGGGGGCGGCGCCTTCCCTCTTCCCTCCCCAATCCTACTCCAACTAGGAGAGGGGGAGTCCCACTCGGTGGGAGTAGGACTCCTCCTTGCGCCTCCCCTTGGGCCGCCACCTCCCCTTGTCTCCTTTATATACGGGGGCAGGGGGCACCCCATGACACACAAGTTGATCTACGGATCTTTCCTTAGCCGTGTGCGGTGCCCCCTTCCACCATATTCCACTTTGGTCATATCATCGCGGAGCTTAGGCGAAGCCCTGCGCCGGAGAAGTCATATCGTCGCGGAGCTTAGGCGGCTCTGCGTCGGTGGAGCATCAACATCGTCACCACGCCGTCAGGTCGACGGAACTCATCCCCGACACTTTGCTAGATCGGAGTCCGGGGATCGTCATCGAGCTGAACGTGTGCAGAACTCGGAGGTGCCGTACGTTCGGTGCTTGGATCGGTCGGATCGTGAAGACGTACGACTACATCAACCGCGTTGTTATAGCGCTTCGCTTTCGGTCACGAGGGTACGTGGGCGGACACTCTCCCTCTCGTTGCTATGCCATCACCATGGTCTTGCGTGATCGTAGGAATTTTTTGAAATTACTACGTTCCCCAACAAATGGCATCCGAGCCTGGTTTTATGCGTTGATGTGATGTGCACGAGTAGAACACAAGTGAGTTGTGGACGATACAAGTCATACTGCCTACCAGCATGTCATACTTTGGTTCAGCGGTATTGTGAGATGAAGCGCCCGGACCGACATTACGCAGACGCTTACGCGAGACTGGTTTCACCGCCCGAGCACTCGTTGCTTAAAGGTGACCGGCGGTGTCTGCTCTCTCACTTTAGTTGAATCGAGTGTGGCTACGCCCGGTCCTTGAGAAGGTTAAACGGAGTCTATTTGACGAAGTATCGTTGTGGTTTTGATGCGAGGTAAGAACGGTTATTGCTAAGCCCGTAGCAGCCACGTAAAACTTGCAACAACAAAGTAGAGGACGCCTAACTTGTTTTTGCAGGGCATGTTGTGATGTGATATGGTCAAGACGTGATGCTATATTTTGTTGTATGAGATGATCATGTTTTGTAACCGAAGTTATCGGCAATGGCAGGAGCCATATGGTTGTCGCTTTATTGTATGAAATGCAACGCCATGTAATTGCTTTACTTTATCACTAAGGAGTAGCGATAGTCGAGAAGCAATAGTTGGCGAGACGACAACGATGCTACGATGGAGATCAAGGTGTCGCTACCGGTGACGATGGTGATCATAACGGTGCTTGGCGATGGAGATCACAAGCACAAGATGATGATGACCATATCATATCACTTATATTGATTGCATGTGATGTTTATCCTTTATGCATCTTATCTTGCTTTGATTGACGGTAGCATTATAAGATGATCTCTCACTAAAAATTATCAAGAAGTGTTCTCCCGAGTATGCACCGTTGCGAAAGTTCTTCGTCGAGACACCACGTGATGATCGGGTGTGATAGGCTCTACGCTCAAATACAACGGGTGCAAAACAGTTGCGCACGCGGAATACTCGAGTTAAACTTGACGAGCCTAGCATATAACAGATATGGCCTCGAACACGGAGACCGAAAGGTCGAACGTGAATCATATAGTAGATATGATCAACATAGTGATGTTCACCATTGAAAGTACTCCATCTCACGTGATGATCGGACATGGTTTAGTTGATTTGGATCACGTGATCACTTAGATGACTAGAGAGATGTCCGTCTAAGTGGGAGTTTATTAATATGATTAATTGAACTTAAATTTATCATGAACTTAGTACCGATAGTATTTTGCTTGTCTATGTTTATTGTAGATAGATGGCTCGTCTGTTGTTCCGTTGAATTTTAATGCGTTCCTTGAGAAAGCAAAGTTGAAAGATGATGGTAGCAATTACACGGATCGGGTCCGAATTTGAGGATTATCCTCATTGCTGCACGTAAAAATTACGCCTGGAAGCACCGCTGGGTGACAGGCCTGCTGCAGATCTTTGAGCCGAAGTTGTGAACGTCCGCAAAGCGAGCTGATGACTACTCAATAGTTCGAGTGTGCCATGCTTTACGGCTTAGAACCGGGTCTTCAACGACGTTTTGAACGTCATGGAGCATATGAGATGTTCCAGGAGTTGAAGTTAATATTTCAAGCAAATGCCCGGATTGAGAGATATGAAGTCTCCAATAAGTTCTATAGCTGCAAGATGGAGGAGAATAGTTCGTCGGTGAGCACATACTCAAAATGTCCGGGTATAACAATCACTTAATTCAGCTGGGAGTTAATCTTCCGGATGATAGTGTCATTGATGAATTCTCCAATCACGCCACCAAGCTACAAGAGCTTCGTGATGAACTATAATATGCAAGGGATGACTAAGACAATTCCCGAGCTCTTTGCGATGCTAAAAGCATGGAAGTAGAAATCAAGAAAGAGCATCAAGTGTTGATGGTCAGCAAGACCACTAGTTTCAAGAAAAGGGCAAAGGGAAGAAGAAGGAAACTTCAAAAGAACAGCAAGAAAGTTGCTGATCAAGAGAAGAAACCCAAGTCTGGACCTAAGCCTGAAATCGAGTGTTTTTACCGCAAGCAAACCGACACCGAAGCGGAACTGCCCCAAGTATTTGGCGGATAAAAAGGATGGCAAGGTGAACAAAGGTATATATGATATACATGTTATTGATGTGTACCTTACTAATACTCGCAGATAGTACACTGGTATTTGATCTGGTTCTGCTAATATTTGCAACTCAAACAGAACTACGGATTGCGAAGATTGGCTAAGGACGAGGTGACGGCGCGCGTTGAAATGGTTCCAAAGTCGATGTGATCGCGGTCGGCACGCTACCTCTACATCTACCTTCGGATTAGTTTTAGACCTAAATAATTGTTATTTGGTGCCGGCGTTGAGCATGAACATTATATCTGGATCTTGTTTAATGCGAGACGGTTATTCATTTAAATCAGAGAATAATGGTTGTTCTATTTATATGAGTAATATCTTTATGGTCATGCACCCTTGAAGAATGGTCTATTCTTGTTGAATCTCGACAAGTAGTGATACACATATTCATAATGTTGAAGCCAAAAGATGCAGAGTTGATAATGATAGTGCAACTTATTTGTGGCAATCGCCGTTTAGGTCATATCGGTGTAAAACGCATGAAGAAACTCCATCCGATGGGCTTCGAATCACTTGATTATGAATCACTTGGTACTTGCGAACCGTGCCTCATGGGCAAGATGACAAAACGCCGTTCTCCGAACTATGGAGCGAGCAACTGATTTGTTGGAAATCATACATACCGATGTTTGTGGTCCAATGAATGTTGAGGCACGCGTGGCGGTATCGTTATTTTCTCACCTTCACAGATGATTTGAGCAGATATGGGTATATCTACTTAATGAAACACAAATCTGAAACATTTGAAAAGTTCAAAGAATTTCAGAGTGAAGTGGAAAATCATCGTAACAAGAAAATAAAGTTTCTACGATCTGATCGTGGAGGAGAATATTTGAGTTACGAGTTTGGTCTACATTTGAAACAATGTGGAATAGTTTCGCAACTCACGCCACCCGAACACCACAGAGAAATGGTGTGTCCGAACGTCGAATCGTACTTTACTAGATATGGTGCGATCTATGATGTCTATTTCGATTTGCCGCTATCGCTTTGGGGTTATGCTTTAGAGACGGCCGCATTCACGTTGAATAGGACACCGTCAAAATCCGTTGAGACGACGCCTTATGAACTGTGGTTTGGCAAGAAACCAAAGTTGTCGTTTCTTAAAGTTTGGGGCTGCGATGCTTATGTAAAGAAACTTCAACCAGATAAGCTCGAACCCAAATCGGAAAAATGTGTCTTCATAGGATACCCAAAGGAGATCTGTTGGGTACACCTTCTATCACAGATCTGAAGGCAAGATTTTCGTTGCTAAATTCGGATCCTTTCTAGAGAAGGAGTTTCTCTCGAAAGAAGTGAGTGGGAGGAAAGTAGAACTTGATGAGATAATCAGATCTGCCTTTATTGGAAAGTAGTTCATCACAAGAAATGGTTCTGTGACAACTACACCAATTAGTGAGGAAACTAATGATGATGATCATGAAGCTTCAGATCAAGTAACTCTTGAACTCGAGGTCAACCAGAGTAAAATACGCACTGAGTGGTACGGTAATCTTATTCGGAAGTCATGTTACTTGACCATGGCGAACCTACGAACTATGAAGAAGAATGGTGAGCCCAGATTCGCAAAATGGCTGGAAGCCATGAAATCTGAGATGGGATCCATGTATGAGAACAAAGTATGGACTTTGGTTGACTTGCCCGATGATCGGCAAGCCATTGAAAATAAATGGATCTTTAAGAAGAAGACCGACGCTGATGGTAATATAACTGTCTACAAAGCTCGACTTGTTGCGAAAGGTTTTCGACAAGTTCAAGGGGTTGACTACGATGAGACTTTCTCACCAGAAGCGATGCTTAAGTCTGTCCGAATCATGTTAGCAATTGCCGCATTTTATGATTATGAAATTTGGCAAATGGATGTAAAACTGCATTCTTGAATGGATTTCTAGAAGAAGAGTTGTATATGATGCAACCAGAAGGTTTTGTCGATCCAAAGGGTGCTAACAAAGTGTGCAAGCTCCAACGATCAATTTATGGTCAGTGCAAGCCTCTCGGAGTTGGAATAAACGCTTTGATAGTGTGATCAAAGCATATGGGTTTGTATGAGACTTTTGGAGAAGCCTTGTATTTACAAGAAAATGAGTGGGAGCTCAGAGCATTTCTAATATTATATGTGGACGACATATTATTGATTGGAAATGATATAGAATTTCTGGATAGCATAAAAGGATACTTGAATAAAAGTTTTTCAATGAAAGACCTCGTGAAGCTGCTTACATATTGGGCATCAAGATCTATAGAGATAGATCAAGACGCTTAATTGACTTTCACAAAGCACATACCTTGATAAAGTTTTGAAAAGTTCAAAATGGATCAGCAAAGAAAGGTTTTTACTGTATTATAAGGTGTAAGATTGAGTCGACTCAATGCCCGACCACAGCAGAAGATAGAGAGAAAATGAAAGATGTTCCTAAACTTCAGCCATAGGCTCTATCATGTATGCAATGCTGTGTACCAGACTGACGATGCTTAGCTGTAAGCTTGGCAGGAAGGTACCAAAGTAATCCAGAGTGGATCATGGACAGCGGTCAAGAACATCCTGAAATACGAAAAGGACTAAGGATATGTTTCTCGATATGGAGGTGACAAAGAGCTAGTCGTAAATGGTTACGCCGATGCAAGCTTTGACACTGATCCGGACGATTCTAAATCGCAAACCGGATACGTGTTTTTATTAAACGGTGGAGCTGTCGGTTGGTGCAGTTCTAAACAAAGCGTCGTGGCGGGATCTACATGTGAAGCGGAGTACATAGCTGCTTGAAGCAGCAAATGAAGGAGTCTGGATGAAAGAGTTCATTTCCGATCTAGGTGTCATACCTAGTGCATCGGGACCAATGAAGATCTTCTCGTGACAATCTTGGTGCAATTGCCTTGGCAAAGGAATCCAGATTTCACAAGAGGACCAAGCACATCAAGAGACGCTTCAATTCCATTCGGGACCAAGTCCAAGTGGGAGACATAGAGATTTGCAAAATACATACGGATCTGAATGTTGCAGACCGTTGACTAAGCCTCTTCCACGAGCAAAACATGATCAGCACCAAGACTCCATGGGTGTTAGGATCATTACTTTGTAATCTAGATTATTGACTCTAGTGCAAGTGGGAGATCTGAAGGAAATATGCCCTAGAGGCAATAATAAAGTTATTATTTATTTCCTTATATCATGATAAATGTTTATTATTCATGCTAGAATTGTATTAACGGAAACATAATACATGTGTGAATACATAGACAAACAAAGTGTCACTAGTATGCCTCTACTTGACTAGCTTGTTAATCAAAGATGGTTATGTTTCCTAACCATGAACAAGGAGTTGTTATTTGATTAACAAGGTCACATCATTAGTTGAATGATCTGATTGACATGACCCATTCCGTTAGCTTAACACTTGATCGTTTAGTATGTTAATGCTTTCTTCATGACCCATACATGTTCCTGTAACTATGAGATTATGCAACTCCGTTTACGGAGGAACACTTTGGGTACTACCAAGCGTCTGGCAACGAATCGGGTGATTATAAAGGAGTACTACAGGTGTCTCCAAAGGTACTTGTTGGGTTGGCGTATTTGAGATTAGGTTTTGTCACTCCGATTGTCGGAGAGGTATCTCTAGGCCTTCTCGGTAATACACATCACTTAAAGCCTTGCAAGCATTACAACTAATGAGTTAGTTGTGAGATGATGTATTACGGAGCGAGTAAAGAGATTTACTGTAGCGAGATTGAACTAGGTATTGGATACCGACGATCGAATCTCGGGTAAGTAACATACCGATGACAAAGGGAACAACGATGTCGTTATGCGGTTTGACCGATAAAGATCTTCGTAGAATATGTAGGAACCAATATGGGCGTCCAGGTTCCGCTATTGGTTATTGACCGAGAATGGTTCTAGGTCATGTCTACATAGTTCTCGAACCCGTAGGGTCCGCACGCTTAACGTTCGATGACAGTTCATTATGAGTTTATAAGTATTGATGCACGAAGTTTGTTCGAGTCCCGGATGTGATCACGGACATGACGAGGAGTCTCGAAATGGTCGAGACATAAAGATTGATATATTGGAAGCCTATGTTTGGACTTCGGAAGGGTTCCGAATGAAAACAGGATGTTACCGGAACACCGGGGGGTTACCGGAACCCCCCGGGGGGTATATGGGCCTTCATGGGCCTCAAGGGAGAAGGAGAAGGGCCGGCCAGGTGGGCTGCGCGCCCCCCTCCCCCCTCTAGTCCGAATAGGACAAGGAGAGGGGGGGCGGCGCCCCCTTCCCTCTTCCCCTCCCCAATCCTACTCCAACTAGGAGAGGGGGAGTCCTACTCCGGTGGGAGTAGGACTCCTCCTTGTGCGCCTCCCCTTGGGCCGCCACCTCCCCTTGTCTCCTTTATATACTGGGGCAGGGGCACCCCATGACACACAAGTTGATCTACGGATCTTTCCTTAGCCGTGTCGGTGCCCCTTCCACCATATTCCACTTCGGTCATATCGTCGCGGAGCTTAGGCGAAGCCTGCGCCGGAGAAGTCATATCGTCGCGGAGCTTAGGCGAAGCTCTGCGTCGGTGGAGCATCAACATCGCCACCACGCCGTCGTCTTGTGGAACTCATCCCCGACACTTTGCTGGATCGAGTCCGGGATCGCCATCGAGCTGAACGTGTGCGTAACTCGGAGGTGCCGACGTTTGGTGCTTGGATCGGTCGGATCGTGAAGACGTCGACTACATCAACGCGTTGTTATAACGCTTCGCTTTCGGTCTCACGAGGGTACGTGGACGGACACTCTCCCCTCTCGTTGCTATGCCATCACCATGGTCTTGCGTGATCGTAGGAATTTTTTTGAAATTACTACGTTCGCCAACATAACCTTCAACAAGGACCGGGCGTAGTCACACTCGATTCAACTAAAGTTGGAGAAACAGACACTCACTAGCCACCTGTGTGCGAAGCACGTCGGTAGAACCAGTCTCGCGTAAGCGTACGCGTAATGTCGGTCTGAGCCGCTTCATCCAACAATACCGCCGAATCAAAGTATGACATGCTGGTAAGCAGTATGACTATTATCGCCCACAACTCTTTGTGTTCTACTCGTGCATATAACATCTACGCATAGACCTGGCTCGGATGCCACTGTTGGGTAATGCAATAATTTCCAAAAAAATTGCCTACGCACATGCAAGATCCATCTAGGTGATGCATAGCAACAAGAGGGGAGAGTTTTGTCCACGTACCCTCATAGACCGAAATCAGAAGCGTTATCGTACGTCTTCACGTTCCGACCGATCCTAGCACCGAAGGTACGGCACCTCCGCGATCTGCACACGTTCAGCTTGGTGACGTCCCACGAACTCTAGATCCAGCTGAGGTCAAGGGACAGTTTCGTCAGCACGACGGCGTGATGATGGTGATGATGAAGTTACCATCGCAGGGCTTCGTCTAAGCACTACAACAATATGACCGAGGTGGAAATCTGTGGAGGGGGCACCGCAGACGGCTAAACAATCAACTTGTGTGTCTATGGGGTGCCCCTCCCCCGTATATAAAGGAGTGGAGGAGGGGGAGGGCCGGCCCTCTATGGCGCGCCCAAGGGGGGAGTCCTACTCCCGGTGGGAGTAGGATTCCCCCTTCCCTAGTTGGAGTAGGAGAGAAAGGAAGGGGGAGAGAGAGGGAAGGAAAGGGGGGCCCGGCCCCCCACCCAATTCGGATTGGGCTTGGGGGGGGGGGGGCATGCCCTCCACCTTGGCCGCCTCCTCCTCTCTCCCACTAAGGCCCATTGACTCCCCGGGGGGTTTCCGGTAACCCCCGGGTACTCTGATAAATGCCCGAACTCATTCGGAACCCTTCCGATGTCCAAACATAGCATTCCAATATATCTATCTTTATGTCTCGACCATTTCGAGACTCCTCGTCATGTCCGTGATCATATCCGGGACTCCGAACTACCTTCGGTACATCAAAACACATAAACTCATAATACCGATCGTCACCGAACGTTAAGCGTGCGGACCCTACGGGTTCGAGAACTATGTAGACATGATGGAGACTCATCTCTGGTCAATAACCAATAGCGGAACCTAGATGCTCATATTGGTTCCTACATATTCTACGAGGATCTTTACCGGTCAAACCGCATAACAACATACGTTGTTCCATTTGTCATCGGTATGTTACTTGCCCGAGATTCGATCGTCGGTATCTCAATACCTAGTTCAATCTCGTTACCGACAAGTCTCTTTACTCGTTCCATAATGCATCATACCGCAACTAACTCATTAGTCACATTTCCTGCAAGGCTTATAGTGATGTGCATTACCGAGAGGGCCTAGAGATATGTCTCCGACAATTGGAGTGACAAATCCTAATCTCGATCTATGCCAACTCAACAAACACCATCGGATACACTTGTAGAGCATCTTTATAGTCACCCAGTTACGTTGTGACTTTTGATAGCACACTAAGTGTTCCTCTGGTATTCGGGAGTTGCATAATCTCATAGTTACAGGAACATGTATAAGTTATGAAGAAAGCAATAGCAATAAACTAAACGATCATAGTGCTAAGCTAACGGATGGGTCAAGTCAATCACATCATTCTCTAGTGATGTGATCCCGTTCATCAAATGACAACTCTTTGTCCATGGCTAGGAAACATAACCATCTTTGATTAACGAGCTAGTCAAGTAGAGGCATACTAGTGACACTCTGTTTGTCTATGTATTCACACATGTACTAAGTTTCCGGTTAATACAATTCTAGCATGAATAATAAATATTTATCATGATATAAGGAAATATAAATAACAACTTTATTATTGCCTCTAGGGCATATTTCCTTCACCTTGCTATTATTTAGTGTACTTGCAGTTCAAATTTGGATTATATCCATTAAATGCCTAGAGATGCATTTAATGGTTTAAAGATAGAAAACAGACCCAAAAAATTACCAAATTTTGAAATGATACATGTAATGATGTGTGCTGATTGTGGAAAAAATTTCAAGCCCAAATGCCAAATTACTCACTCTGCGACTTCCCCACGATTGCCACGTGGTGCATTACCCAATAAATGGCAATAGTGAAAAAGTGGTAACCGTGGAAAAGCCGCATAGTAGAAAAATAGGCAAAAAGATAGCAATGGCGGGTGCACTGGCTTGCCGTCCACTGTTAATACAATTACCAATGGCGGGTACACATGTACTTCCTCGATCTGGTGTGGACAAAATGCTTCCTTCTGATTGGTAGAAACAACCCTCCCACTGGTTGATGACATGGCTCCCATCCGCACGTCCACGCCCATCTGTGCTTCTTCTGGATGGTGGAGAGAGGAGCCACAGAGGTCACCGGCTATATCCACTCTCTCTCTCTCTCTCTCTCTCTCTCTCTCTCTCTCTCAGCTCCGATCCCCTTTTCGCCTCCATCCTCACCGGCCGATTCCGGCCGGCTCCGGCCATCTCCCTTGGCACCAAGCACGCTCCAGTGCCGCCTCGCTCTCCTCTCTCTTCCCCACCAGACCGCATCATTGATTGTTTCGTTCCCACGCTGCATCAGCTAACTCTAATCGCCTTTGTCCGTGCAAATGCGATGGTGCTCATGTCCATGTATGTGAGCTCAATGGTGAAGCCAGTCCATGTGGGAGATGATGCTCCGATAGCAGTGTCGAGGTCACGTGTAACCTGCTTGAACACGGGAGCATCGACGCCGTGGAAGTGGAGCAGCGCGCAATGGATGGAGTGCAGACGGGCGCACGGAGGCGAGCGGGACGATGGATCCAGCGTGTGGCGACATTGCCACCCTAGATGTTGCGTGCGTGTGTGCCAGCTTCGTGAGCTGGGCAGGGCCGCATTGCGGAGTGCCACCGCTGCGGCACCGGGAGGTCCATATTTTTTCATACCAATGGTGGGCAGGAAATAAGGACCACCATAAGTACTTTTCCCAGCCAGTGGTGGGTGAATATTGACACCCGCCATTGGTAGTTTGTGCCATTAGCAACGTTAGTGGATTACTAGTGGCGAGCGCTAGGTAAAGCCCGCCAATGCTAGGCCTTTACCACTGGAGAGCACGCGCGCGATCGCTACTGATGCCATGTTAGCAGTGGCAGGAGGTCAGTGATGGGAGGCCCTGTGAGCCTTGCCCGCCAATGGTAGCCATCTCTGTAGTAGTGAGGGCGTGTTTGGTTGACATACTAAACTTGCCACACTTTCCCACCACAAGTTAGACAAGTTTAACCGAGTTAGCCCGTTAGACCCCACATGCCATTGACTTAGGAAAGTGTGGCTCTGATGTTTTATTTTTTATTTTACAAAAAAACTTAAATCTACTATAAAAGTTCATCAGAAGTATAAAGCACCCCAAACATAGTAGAAAAACACATCAAAGTCCCTTAGCCAATATTGTAGCAGACTTTACTCTTTGGACAAATATTCAGGTGGGGATGCCCCAACACAAACGTGGGAACGCGTCCGAAAGTGCAAGTAAACTCTACGAAATGACATTGCTATGTCCGTATGAACCATGCATACATTTTCAGTTTCCACAAGTAGGTAGGGAAGTTTAGAGCAGAGAGCGCGTCCGAACCGTGGGAACGCGTAGAGCATGCATGACGCGGCCTCGACCCTCACACGAGCCTGACTTTTTTCACGACGCTGGTTAGTGAATTAATTAACGCGGACGGCAGCCTGATCATGATACTGGTCCTGGTCCTCCCTTTGACGTCAATGCATAGCTGCGAACAAGTACGGGTGGACACCTCGAAATGCTCCACAGCTTACACGTAATAATAAAATAACGCCAGAAAGGGCTAATCCTCGTCATCCTTTCAGAACAGCTCAAGCTAAGTGATTAGTAGCTTGGATCAATTAGAGAAGTACCAGCAGTTGGGAGAAACATTCTGCACAAAGCGTTTGTAAGGGTATCTTTAGTATCATGATTAATAAATAGATTGGAAATTTCTCTAAAAAAAGGGTATCCCTAATATCCATCAAAACAGACAACCTAAATGTCTACAAGATACATCTAGATATGTCCACGAACAATGGATGAGGATGGCCATCCAACGCTATACAGTAAAATTTTGTCGGTTTTATCCTGTACTCGAAACACTTAAAATAAGTAAGATACCCTTCGTCATGGTAATGTGGAGCAAATATTCCAATGCAACAAAATAGTTAAAATTTGAATTGGACTTATTTAAACATATTTTTTTGTCCCTCCCTCCAGTCGCCCACAAATGCTCAATCAGATCATTCTGAAGTTACTCATGAGTTGCTCAATTATGAAATCTTGATGCATTTGGATAAATTTCTCGAATGTCGCTGAATTCTACTCAGGAAGTTCAATAGGATCACCCATTTGCTCAATTTCAAACCATGGCATGCTCCCCATTCTCATCGTGCACGATCATGTTGTGCATGATCACACACGTTGTCATCACGTCCCACAGTATCTCTGGATCCCATGTTTTTGTACGTCCCCAAACAACTACAAAACATGTTTGGAGCACTCTAAATGCCCTCTCGACATCCTTTCTCGCTCCTTGTCCATTGCTAGTGCATGGACTTCAGGAATTCGGCCATATCTGACCACCTTCTTGCTTTCGACAATGTCATGAGTGGTGCGATGTCTTGGTTCTTACAAGTACTCCGCTCCAAACACCTTGACCACCGCAGTAGCTAACCACCATGGCTTCGGGACATGTGGTTTCGGACATCAAGAGGTACTCGTCGCACGAATCGACGACCGTGTCTTAGGCAAGCATCCTCAAGGCAGCGGGTACCTTCTAGTAACCAGAGAATCCAATTTTTCCAACGATGAAAGGATCGATATAGTTGACTAGAGGGGGGTGAATAGGCAACTAACAATTTTAGCTTTTATTTACCAATTTAAACTTTGCATCAAAGTAAGTTGTCTAGATATGCAACTAGGTGGGCAACCTATAGAATGCAACAACAACAAGCACACAAGCAAGCAAGGGATATAACACAAATAAGCTTGCAAAAGTAAAGGCACGAGATAACCAAGAGTGGAGCCGGTGAAGACGAGGACGTGTTACCGAAGTTCCTTCCTTTTGAGGGGAAGTACGTCTCCGTTGGAGCGGTGTGGAGGCACAATGCTCCCCAAGAAGCCACTAAGGCCGACCGGACCTTTACAAACAAGGTTGGTGCAATCTCCACAACTTAATTGGAGGCTCCCAACGACACCACGAAGCTTCACCACAATGGAATATGGCTCCGCGGTGACCTCAACCGTCTAGGGTGCTCAAACACCCAAGAGTAACAAGATCCGCAAGGGATTAGTGGGGGGAATCAAATTTCTCTTGGTGGAAGGGTAAACCAATCCCTAAAAAATCAACAAGTTTGATTGGCTAGGGAGAGAGATCGGGCGAAAATGGAGCTTAGAGCAACAATGGAGCTTAAGGATGGAAGAGGTGGTCAACTCGGAGAAGAAGACTCCCCTTTTATAGTAAGAGAACAAATCCAACCGTTATCCACCAACTCAGCCTGCGACACGCGGTACTACCGCACCGGAGACGCGGTACTGCCGCTAGGGCACACGGTACTACCTTCTGCTACGTCTTGAGCTTGCGTTGGTTTTCCTCGAAGAGGAGAGGGTGATGCAGCAAGTGTAGCGTAAGTATTTCCCTCAGTTTTGAGAACCAAGGTATCAATCCAGTAGGAGGCTCCTCAAAAGTCCCACGCACCTACACAAACAAACTGAGAACTCGCAACCAATGCAATAAAGGGGTTGTCAATCCCTTCACGGCCACTTGCGAAAGTGAGATCTAATAAAGATAGTATGATAAGATAAATATATTTTTGGTATTTTATAATATAGATGCAAAAAGTAAAGATGCAAATAAAAGTAGATTGAGAGCAAATATGATAAGAGATAGACCCGGGGCCATAGGTTTCACTAGTGGCTTCTCTCAAGATAGCATAAGTATTACGGTGGGTGAACAAATTACTGCCGAGCAATTGATAGAAAAGCGCATAGTTATGAGATTATCTAGGCATGATCATGTATATAGGCATCACGTCCATAACAAGTAGACCGACTCCTGCCTGCATCTACTACTATTACTCCACACATCGACCGCTATCCAGCATGCATCTAGAGTATTAAGTTCATAAGAACAAAGTAACTCATTAAGCAAGATGACATGATGTAGAGGGATAAACTCATGCAATATGATATAAACCCCATCTTGTTATCCTCGATGGGAACAATACAATACGTGCCTTGCAACCCTTTCTGTCATTGGGTAAGGACACCGCAAGATTGAACCCAAAGCTAAGCACTTCTCCCATGGAAAGAAAGATCAATCTAGTAGGCCAAACCAAACTGATAATTCGAAGAGACTTGCAAAGATAACTTAATCACACATAAAAGAATTCAGAGAAGATTCAAATATTATTCATAGATAAACTTGATCATAAACCCACAATTCAACGGATCTCGACAAACACACCGCAAAAAGAGTTTACATCGAATAGATCTCCACAAGAGAGGGGGAGAACATTGTATCAAAGATCCAAAAATAGAGAATAAGCCATCTAGCTAATAACTATGGACCCATAGGTCTGTGGTAAACTACTCACAACTCATCGGAGGGGCAAGGATGTTGATGTAGAGGCCCTCCGTGGTTGATTCCCCCTCCGGCAGAGTGCCGGCGAAGGCTCCAAGATGGGATCTCGCGGATCTGAAGGTTCGGCGGTGGAAATTGTGTTTCGTGGTGCCCTGGATGTTTTCGAGTGCGAGGTATATATAGGAGGAAGAAGTACGTCGGTGGCGCCGAGGGGCCCACGAGACAGGGGCGCCTTTATAGGGGCGCCCTCCTATCTCGCGGAGGTCTTGGCTGCTTCTTGACTTGCACTCCAAGTCCTCTGGATCACGTTTGTTCCAAAAATCACGCTCGAAGGTTTCATTCCGTTTGGACTCGTTCGATATTCCTTTTCTTGAAATCTGAAATAGG
Source organism: Aegilops longissima (assembly GCA_021605205.1). Taxonomy (NCBI): domain Eukaryota; kingdom Viridiplantae; phylum Streptophyta; class Magnoliopsida; order Poales; family Poaceae; genus Aegilops; species Aegilops longissima. The sequence continues at coordinate 578,112,884 of CM038678.1, forward strand.
CGTAAAACAACAATATGGGCTGGGCCTCCGGTTAGTAGGTTAGTCCCAAAAATGATATAAATGTGTAAAATAAAGCCCATAAACATCCAAAAGGGGTAATATAATAGCATGGAACAATAAAAAATTATAGATATGTTGGATACGTATCACCGTCCATGCAGTAGAATCCAAAGCAGCCCTGATGCGGTGAAGCAGAGGACGGTAGAACCGCTGGCGCGGTACTACCGCTCCCACTTGCGGTACTACCACAAGGCAGGGATAGTCTAGATTTGGGAAGGCGTGGACATATAAAAATACTTTCGTGGCAACTTTCGCTGAGTTGGGATCGGTGCAAAATCCCACATGATAGTACTGCACCTAGCAAGCGGTACTACCGCGCAGGGCGCGGATGTAAAAAATTACATCCGCCCCTACTTCCGCTCATGTCACTGTGCTAGGTCAGGGCTCACGGTACTACCGCGCCCATGGGGCGGTACTACCGCGTAGGGCGCGGATGTAAAAAATTACATCCGCCCCTACAACCGCTCGAGCGGCTGAGCCTGGCCAGAGGCCACGATACTACCGCTCCTAAGGAGCGGTACTACTGTGAGTGCCTGCGGTACTACAGCGCCTACGGCCGGTACTACCGCAAGGCACTGCGGTACTACCGCTCAGGAGAGCAGTACTACCGCATGCCCCAGATCAGCAGCACTAGGAATCCTTCATTTTGCAAAGACACGGAAAAACGGAGGATGCTACAAAGAGCCAAAGGAAAGGTGGTGCAAAGGAAGCAGACGTGTACATGTTGATTCCACCCAAACCTTTCCAACACGGACCCCCTCTTAATAGTACGGCTTTCCTACGACTCAAATCCACCGAAAAAGAAACATAGAGAAACGCCGTCTTCAATAGTCTTTCGAGGGGCACCAAATCGTCTTGTGCCTAGTCATGATATGTCTGAAATGCTCAATGCACACTGTCGGTGTCAAAACCGGCGGATCTCGGGTAGGGGGTCCCGAACTGTGCGTCTAGGCGGATGGTAACAGGAGACAAGGGACACGATGTTTTACCCAGGTTCGGGCCCTCTCGATGGAGGTAAAACCCTACGTCCTGCTAGATTAGTATTGATGATATGTGTTACAAGAGTGGATCTACCACGAGATCAAAGAGGCTAAACCCTAGAAGCTAGCCTATGGTATGATTGTTGTTCGTCCTACGAACTAAAACCCTCCGGTTTATATAGACTTTGGATAGGGTTAGGGTTACACGAGTCGGTTACAATGGTAGGAGATCTACATATCCGTATCGCCAAGCTTGCCTTCCACGCCAAGGAAAGTCCCATCCGGACACGGGACGAAGTCTTCAATCTTGTATCTTCATAGTCTCGAGTCCGCCGATGATGATAGTTCGCTATCCGGACACCCCAAGTCCGAACTCCTCGGTAGCCCCTGAACCAGGCTTCAATGACGATGAGTCCGCGCGCATGTTGTCTTCGGCATTGCAAGGCGGGTTCTTCCTCGAATAATTTATAGAAGATTGTGAACACCGGATAGTGTCCGCTCTGCAAAAATAAATTCCACATGCCACCGAGAGAGAATAATATTACACAAGATCAATCTGCGACATATTTTGCGGTGTGACGTCGCACCACTACCAAGCCTTTATTCAAATTGTTTTTACTGTTCCACCTCGGTAGCGTTTAGCGGCGGTTTCTTGGCACGTCTTGTCGAGGCAGAGATCGTGTTCCCCTTATTCCGAGATTCCCATCAATACGGACGTGGGTAACCCAACCGCGCCATTGATTGTGGCGCTTGGGAGATAAGCGAGTTTTAGCAGGCCGGTGGGGACACATGTTTTTGTCCGCCCATATGAGGGGATAAGGATCCATCCTTTCACCTACGCCTTCTTCCTCCTTTGCTCATCCATTCCCGTGCACTCGAGCTCTAGCGGTCAAGTCCGCACTTTCCTCCTCAACCTTCTCCAACCATGTCAGGAGCGGGAGGCAGATGGATGGCCTCCTCCGTCACGGAGGAGCACATCACAAGACTGCGGGAGGCTGGATACTTGTCCGGCGATATCGCGCACAGGCTGCCCGACGCGGGGCAGCTTATTCCAACCCCCATTCCCCATGAGAGGGTGGTATTTCTCCCCCACTTCCTCCGCGGACTAGGTTTTCCACTTCACCCATTTGTCCGGGGGCTCATGTTCTACTACGGCCTGGACTTCCATGACCTGGCCTCGAATTTAGTCCTCAACGTCTCGGCGTTTATCGTCGTGTGCGAGGCTTTCCTCTGCATCCAGCCCCACTTCGCTTAGGCTCAAGACCTTGATGTCAAGCGAAGGTTGTGAAGGGCAGCCAAGCGGAGTGCGGAGGCGCCATGGTCGGCAAGATGGCCAAAGTCCTATGGCTCGAGGGCTCCTTTGTGGAGACAATAAAGGGGTGGTAATCGGGGTGGTTCTACATCACCGAGCCACGCGACCCTGAATGGGTGGCGGCCCCCGAATTCAGATCTGGATTCCCCACACGGCTCTCGTCATGGAAAAAGACGGGCCAGAAGTGGGGGGATTCAGACGAGCTATCCGGACTCCAAACACGTGTCCGGAACCTAGTGGACAAGAATCGCAGGCTTGTCAACGTAATCCAGGTGATGCTCATCCGCCGGATTCTCCCATGCCAACAACGGGACTTCAATTTGTGGGAGTTCGATCCGGCACAGCACCGAACCTTGAGTCGGCTCTTCGATACCACGTACGAAGATGCCTGGAAGGTGCTGTTCAAGGGCGCCGAAGCCCCCACATCCGCTAACAAAGATCGAGGATATAGCTCGCAGCGTCAAGCCAGCGAGGTAAGTCATTTTACCCTTTACGGGACTCCTTTTCCATAGATCGACTCTACGTGGGATCTGGAAACTCCCTATTCTTCGACAGGTCTGGCTGAAGACGTCCGGACAGATTAACTGTCCAGCTCCTTTGCCAGAAGACCCAGCGGACGCCCGATTGACGGGGCTGCTGGCTCCGGCACCCCATGTAGTGCCGGATAAGAAGGCCAAGAAGGAGGCTATGGGAACTCGAAGGAGCACCTGACGCCAGGTGTTGTCGGATTCTGAAGCAGAATCTTCTCCTGAAGACGAGGAGGAAGAAGAAGAAGCCTCTCCCCCAGCGGGGAAGGAGAGGAAAAGGAAGGCCGCCCCAACTAGGGAGGCCGGAGGGTCCAAGAAGGGAAGAACCCTTCCTCCGGACTTATCCACCAACGCGTCGGCGGATTTAGGGGATTGGCCTACAAGGGTCAAGCCCCTGGCGAGATCGTAAGTGTCCGGATACCCATGGCGTTTTATTATTGCAGAGTGTTCTCTAATGTCGAACAATCGTGCAGCCCGCCCAAAGGCGAGCTCGCCGATTCATCGAGCGGGTCCCTGGGCTCGTCGGAAATGGAGAGTACTTCACTTCCGACCGCCTCCTCGCCTCATGCAGCGGACGACGCCGCGGCGGGGCCCCAAAGGGGGCTTTGTCCCGAGGAGGTGGCGCAGGAGGTGCCACAAGGCAACCCCCCGAACTCCAGGCGCGTGGGGGGCAAGACCCCCAGGGGCTCTAAGGCCGTGTTGGGTAACGTAGCAGAAATTCAAAATTTTCCTACGTGTCACCAAGATCTATCTATGGAGAGACCAGCAACGAGGGGAAGGAGAGTGCATCTACATACCCTTGTAGATCGCTAAGTGGAAGCGTTCAAGTGAACGGGGTTGATGGAGTCGTACTCGTCGTGATTCAGATCACCGATGATCCTAGTGCCGAACGGACAGCACCTCCGCGTTCAACACACGTACAGAACGGAGACGTCTCCCACGCCTTGATCCAGCAAGGAAGAGGGAGAGGTTGATGGAGATCCAGCAGCACGACGGCGTGGTGGAAGTAGCGGATTCCAACAGGCTTCGCTAAGCTACCTGGAGGAGGAAGATGTGTCTCGGGAGGGAGAGGGAGGCGCCAGGCCATAGATTGGTTTGCTCCTCCTTTTTCCCCACTATATATAGGGCCAAGGGAGAGGGGGAGGCGCAGCCCTTGCCCCTTCCTCCAAGGAAGGGTGCGGCCAAGGGTGGGGAGGAGTCCATCCTCCCAAGGCACCTGAGGTGCCTTCCCCTTTAGGACTCTCCCCTTTTTCCTATCTCTTGGCGCATGGGCCTCTTGGGGCTGGTGCCCTTGGCCCATATAGGCCAAGGCGCACCCCCTACAGCCCATGTGGCCCCCCGGGGCAGGTGGCCCCACCCGGTGGGCCCCGGGACCCCTCCGTGGTCCGGTACAATACCGATGACCCCAAACTTGTCCCGATGGCGAAATAGGACTTCCTATATATAATTCTTTACCTCCGGACCATTCCGGAACTCCTCGTGACGTCCGGGATCTCATCCGGGACTCCGAAAAACTTTCGGGTTACCGCATACTAATATCTCTATAACCCTAGCGTCACCGAACCTTAAGTGTGTAGACCCTACGGGTTCGGGAGACATGCAGACATGACCGAGACGTTCTCCGGTCAATAACCAACAGCGGGATCTGGATACCCATGTTGGCTCCCACATGATCCACGATGATCTCATCGGATGAACCACGATGTCAAGGACTTAATCAATCCCGTATACAATTCCCTTTGTCTATCGGTACGATACTTGCCCGAGATTCGATCGTCGGTATCCCGATACCTTGTTCAATCTCGTTACCGGCAAGTCTCTTTACTCGTTCCGTAACACATCATCCCGTGATCAACTCCTTGATCACATTGTGCACATTATGATGATGTCCTACCGAGTGGGCCAGAGATACCTCTCCGCTTACACGAGTGACAAATCCGATCTCGATTAGTGCCACCCAAGACACTTTCGGAGATACCCGTAGTGTACCTTTATAGCCACCCGATTCGTTGTGACGTTTGGCACACCCAAAGCATTCCTACGGTATCCGGAGTTGCACAATCTCATGGTCTAAGGAAACGATACTTGACATTAGAAAAGCTTTAGCATACGAACTACATGATCTTGTGCTAGGCTTAGGATTGGGTCTTGTCCATCACATCATTCTCCTAATGATGTGATCCTGTTATCAACGACATCCAATGTCCATGGTTAGGAAACCGTAACCATCTATTGATCAACGAGCTAGCCAATAGAGGCTTGCTAGGGACATGGTGTTGTCTATGTATCCACACATGTATTTGAGTTTCCTATCAATACAATTATAGCATGGATAATAAACGATTATCATGAACAAGGAAATATAATAATAATAACTAATTTATTATTGCCTCTAGGGCATATTTCCAACAGTCTCCCACTTGCACTAGAGTCAATAATCTAGTTCACATCGCCATGTGATTAACACTGATAGGTCACATCGCCATGTGACCAACATCCAAAGAGTTTACTAGTGTCTTAAACTAGTTCACATCACCATGTGATTAGGTCTCAATGAGTTCTGGGGTTTGATCATGTTTTGCTTGTGAGAGAGGTTTTAGTCAACGGGTCTGAACCTTTCAGATCCGTGTGTACTTCGCAATTCTATGTCATATTGTAAATGCTGCTTTCACGCTCCACTTGGAGCTATTCCAAATGGTTGCTCCACTATACGTATCCGGTTTGCTACTCAGAGTCACTCGGATAGGTGTTAAGCTTGCATCGACATAACCCTTTACGCCGAACCCTTTATCACCTCCATAATCGAGAAACATGTCCTTATTTACTCCAAGGACAATTTTGACCGCTGTCCAATGATCCCAATTCCTGGATCATTCTTGTACCCCTTGACTGACTCATGGCATGGCACACTTCCGGTGCGGTACACAGCATAGCATACTATAGAGCCTATGCCTAAGGCATAGGGGACGACCTTCGTCCTTTCTCTCTGTTCTGCCGTGGTCGAGCTTTAAGTCTTAACTTCATACCTTACATCTCAGGCAAGAACTCCTTCTTTGACTGATCCATCTTGAACACCTTCAAGATCATGTCAAGGTATGTGCTCATTTGAAAGTATTATTAAACATTTTGATCTATCTTATAGATCTTGATGCTTATTGTTCAAGTAGCCTAATCCAGGTTTTCCATTGAAAAACATCTTTCAAATAACCCTGTATGCTTTCCAGAAATTCTACATCATTTCTGATCATCCATATGTCAACAACATATACTCATCAGAAATTCTATAGTGCTCCCACTCACTTCTTTGGAATTACAAGTTTCTCATAAACTTTGTATACACCCAAAATCTTTGATCATCTCATCAAAGTGCACATTCCAACTTCGAGATGCTTACTCCGGTCCTTAGAAAGGATCATTTGGAGCCAGCATACCTTTTAGCATCCTTAGGATCGACAAAACTTTTGATTGTATCACATACAACCTTTCCTTACGAAAACCGGTAAGGAAACTCATTTTGACATCCATCGCCAGATTTCATAAATGCAGCTTATGCTAACATGATTCCGACGGACTTAAGCATCGCTACTGAATGAGAGAATCTCATCATAGTCAACTCCTTGAACTTGTGAAAACTCTTCGCCACAAGTCGAGCTTCATAGACGGTGATATTACCGCCCACGTCCGTCTTCTTCTTAAAGATCCATTCATCTCAATGGCTTGCCGATCATCGGCAAGTCCACCAAAGTCCATGCTTTGTTTTGATACATGGATCCTATCTCGGATTTCATGGTTTCTAACCATTTGTCGGAATTTGGGCCCACCGTCGCTTCTCCATAGCTCGAGGTTCATTGTTGTCTAGCAACATGACCTTCAAGACAGGATTACTATACCACTCAAGTAGTACGCATCCTTGTCACCCCACGAGGTACGGTAGTGACTTGATCCAAACTTCATGATCACTATCATAAGCTTCTACTTCAATTGGTGTAGGTGCCACGGAACAACTTCCCGTGCCCTCGCTACACACTAGTTGAAGTGACGGTTCAATAACCTCATCAAGTCTCCACCATCCTCCCACTCAACTTTTCGAGACGAACTTTTCCTCGAGAAAGGACCCGATTCAAGAAACAATCCCTATTGCTTCCGGATCTGAATTAGGAGGTATACCCAACTGTTTTGGGTGTCCTATGAAGATGTATTTTATCCGCTTTGGGTTCGAGCTTATCAACCTGAAACTTTTCCACATAAGCGTCATAGCCCCAAACCTTTAAGAAATGACAGCTTAGGTTTCTCTAAACCATAGTTCATACGGTGTCATCTCAACGGAATTACGTGGTGCCCTATTAAAGTGAGTGCGGTTGTCTCTAATGCTTAACCCATGAACGATAGTGGTAATTCGATAAGAGATATCATGGTACGCACCATATCCAATAGGGTGCAACTATGATGTTCGGACACACCATCACACTATGGTGTTCCAGGCGGTACTAATTGTGAAACAGTTTCCACAATGTCTTAATTGTGTGCCAAAACTCGTAACTCAGATATTCATCTCTATGATCATATCATAGACATTCTATCCTCTTGTCACGAAGATCTTAAACTTCACTCTGAAATTATTTGAACCATTCAATAATTCAGACTTTTGTTTCATCAAGTGAATATACTCAACATCTACTCGAATCATATGTGAAGTGAGAACATAACGATATTCACTGCATGCCTCAGCACTCATTGGACTGCACACATCAAAATGTGTTACTTCCAACAAGTTGCTATCTTGTTCCATCTTACTGAAACCGAGGCTTTTCAGTCATCTTGTCCATGTGGTATGCTTTTGCATATCTCAAGTGATTCAAAATCAAGTGAGTCTAAACGATCCATCTGCATGGAGTTTCTTCATGCATATACACCAATAGACATGGTTCGCATGTCTCAAACTTTTCAAAAACGAGTGAGTCCAAAGATCCATCAACATGGAGCTTCTTCATGCGTTTTATGACTTACATGGCAGTGCCACAAGTAAGTGGTACTATCATTACTATCTTATATCTTTTGGCATGAAAATGTGTATCACTACGATCGAGATTCAATAAACCATTCCTTTAGGTGCAAGACCATTGAAGGTATTATTCAAATAGAGTAATCCTTATTCTCCTTAAATGAATAACCGTATTGCGATAGACATAATCCAATCATGTCTATGCTCAACGCAAACACCAAATAACAATTATTTAGATTTAACATCAATCTCGATGGTAGAGGGAGCGTGCGATGCTTGATCACATCAACCTTGGAAACACTTCCAACACATATCGTCAGCTCACCTTTAGCTAGTCTCCGTTTATTCCGTAGCTTTTATTTTGAGTTACTAACACTTAGCAACCGAACCGGTATCTTAATACCCTGGTGCTACTAGGAGTACTAGTAAAGTACACATTAACATAATGTATATCCAATATACTTCTTTCGACCTTGCCAGCCTTCTTATCTACCAAGTATCTAGGGTAATGCTGCTCCAGTGGATGTTCCCCTTATTACAGAAGCACTTAGTCTCGGGTTTGGGTTCAACCTTGGGTTTCTTCACTAGAGCAGCAGCTGATTTGCCGTTTCATGAAGTATCCCTTCTTTCCCTTGCCCTTCTTGAAACTAGTGGTTTCACCAACCATCAACAATTGATGCTCCTTCTTGATTTCTACTTTCGCGATGTCAAACAACGCGAATACCTCAAGGATCATCATCTCTATCCTTGATATGTTATAGTTCATCACGAAGCTCTAGCAGCTTGGTGGCAATGACTTTGGAGAAACATCACTATCTCATCTGGAAGATCAACTCCCACTCGATTCAAGTGATTGTTGTACTCAGACAATCTGAGCACAAGCTCAACGATTGAGCTTTTCTCCCTTAGTTTGCAGGCTAAGAAAATCGTCGGAGGTCTCATACCTTTTGACGTGGGCACGAGCTAGAAATCCCAATTTCAGCCCTCGAAACATCTCACATGTTCCGCGACGTTTCGAAAAAGTCTTTGGTGCCTCAACTCTAAACCGTTTAACTGAACTATCACGTAGTTATCAAAACGCGTACGTCCGATGTTCGCAACATCCACAAACGACGTTTGGGGTTCAGCAGACTTCGGCGGTGCATTAAGGACATAAGCTTTCTCTGTCCGCATAATCGCTACTTTCAACTTTCAACTATGTTTTTCTAGGAACATATCTAAACAGTGGAACTAAAGCGAGCCACGACATAATTTGCAAAAGGTCTTTTGACTATGTTCAAGATAATTAAGTTCATCTTATGAACTCCCACTCGAGATAGACATCCTCTGGTCATCTAAGTGATTACATGATCCGAGTCAACTAGGCCGTGTCCGATCATCACGTGAGACGGACTAGTCATCATCGGTGAACATCTTCATGTTGATCGTATCTACCATACGACTCATGCTCGACCTTTCGGTCTCTGTGTTCCGAGGCCATGTCTGTACATGCTAGGCTCGTCAAGTTAACCCCAAGTGTTTTTGCTGTGTAAATCTGTCTTACACCCGTTGTATGTGAACGTAAGAATCCATCACACCCGATCATCACGTGGTGCTTAGAAGCGACGAACTGTAGCAACGGTGCACGTCGAGGGAGAACACTTCTTGAAATTTTGTAAGGGATCATCTTATTTACTACCGTCGTTCTAAGTAAACAAGATGCATAAACATAATAAACATCACATGCAATTATATAGTGACATGATATGGCCAATATCATTTTGCTCCTTTTGATCTCCATCTTCAGGGCTCCATGATCATCATCGTCACCGGCATGACACCATGATCTCCATCATCATGATCTCCATCATCGTGTCTCCATGAAGTTGTCACGCCAACTATTACTTCTACGCCTATGGCTACCGGTTAGCAATAACGTAAAGTAATTACATGGCGTTGTTCAATGACACGCAGGTCATACAATAAATAAAGACAACTCCTATGGCTCCTGCCGGTTGTCATACTCATCGACATGCAAGTCGTGAATCCTATTACAAGAACATGATCAATCTCATACATCACATATCATTCATCACATTCTTCTTGGCCATATCACATCACATAGCATACCCTGCAAAAACAAGTTAGACGTCCTCTAATTGTTGTTTGCATGTTTTACGTGGCTGCTATGGGTTTCTAGCAAGAACGTTTCTTACCTACGCAAAACCACAACGTGATATGCCAATTGCTATTTACCCTTCATAAGGACCCTTTTCATCGAATCCGATCCGACTAAAGTAGGAGAGACAGACACCCGCCAGCCACCTTATGCATCTAGTGCATGTTAGTCGGTGGAACCGGTCTCACGTAAGAGTACGTGTAAGGTTGGTCCGGGCCGCTTCATCCCACGATACCGTCGAAACAAGATTGGACTAGTAACGGTAAGCATATTGAACAAAATCAACGCCCACAACTACTTTGTGTTCTACTCGTGCAAAGAATCTACGCAATAGACCTAGCTCATGATGCCACTGTTGGGTAACGTAGCAGAAATTCAAAATTTTCCTACGTGTCACCAAGATCTATCTATGGAGAGACCAGCAACGAGGGGAAGGAGAGTGCATCTACATACCCTTGTAGATCGCTAATGGAAGCGCTCAAGTGAACGGGGTTGATGGAGTCGCTACGTGCCGTGATTCAGATCACCGATGATCCTAGTGCCGAACGGACAGCACCTCCGCGTTCAACACACGTACAGAACGGAGACGTCTCCCACGCCTTGATCCAGCAAGGAAGAGGGAGAGGTTGATGGAGATCCAGCAGCACGACGGCGTGGTGGAAGTAGCGGGATTCCAACAGGCTTCGCTAAGCGCCATGGGAGGAGGAAGATGTGTCTCGGGAGGGAGAGGGAGGCGCCAGCCATAGATTGGTTTGCTCCTCCTTTTCCCCACTATATATAGGGCCAAGGGAGAGGGGAGGCGCAGCCCTTGCCCCTTCCTCCAAGGAAGGGTGCGGCCAAGGGTGGGAGGAGTCCATCCTCCCAAGGCACCTCGGAGGTGCCTTCCCCTTAGGACTCTCCCTTTTCCTATCTCTTGGCGCATGGGCCTCTTGGGGCTGGTGCCCTTGGCCCATATAGGCCAAGGCGCACCCCCACAGCCCATGTGGCCCCTCGGGCAGGTGGCCCCACCGGTGGGCCCAGGACCCCTCCGGTGGTCCCAGACAATACCGATGACCCCAAACTTGTCCCGATGGCGAAATAGGACTTCCTATATATAATTCTTTACCTCCGGACCATTCCGAACTCCTCGTGACGTCCGGGATCTCATCCGGACTCGAACAACTTTCGGGTTACCGCATACTAATATCTCTATAACCCTAGCGCCACCGAACCTTAAGTGTGTAGACCCTACGGGTTCGGAGACATGCGAGACATGACCGAGACGTTCTCCGGTCAATAACCAACAGCGGATCTGGATACCCATGTTGGCTCCTACATGATCCACGATGATCTCATCGGATGAACCACGATGTCAAGGACTTAATCAATCCCGTATACAATTCCTTTGTCTATCGGTACGATACTTGCCCGAGATTCGATCGTCGGTATCCCGATACCTTGTTCAATCTCGCACGGCAAGTCTCTTTACTCGTTCCGTAACACATCATCCCGTGATCAACTCCTTGATCACATTGTGCACATTATGATGATGTCCTACCGAGTGGGCCCAGAGATACCTCTCCGTTTACACGGTGACAAATCCGATCTCGATTAGTGCCACCCAAGACACTTTCGGAGATACCGTAGTGTACCTTTATAGCCACCCGATACGTTGTGACGTTTGGCACACCCAAAGCATTCCTACGGTATCCGGAGTTGCACAATCTCATGGTCTAAGGAAACGATACTTGACATTAGAAAAGCTTTAGCATACTGAACTACATGATCTTGTGCTAGGCTTAGGATTGTCTTGTCCATCACATCATTCTCCTAATGATGTGATCCTGTTATCAACGACATCCAATGTCCATGGTTAGGAAACCGTAACCATCTATTGATCAACGAGCTAGCCAATAGAGGCTTGCTAGGGACATGGTGTTGTCTATGTATCCACACATGTATTTGAGTTTCCTATCAATACAATTATAGCATGGATAATAAACGATTATCATGAACAAGGAAATATAATAATAATAACTAATTTATTATTGCCTCTAGGGCATATTTCCAACAGGCCGACCCTTGTCCGGACTCAATGCCGGAACCTTCAGTGGTTCCGGAGTCCGGCAAACAATCCCTTCGCAAGAAGGGTAAGACGCCGGTGTCCTTCGTCCAACCGGAGGCACCGGATAGCTTACTGGAGGCGCTCAACGGCGCCTCCATCGAGGAGGAGCACCGCCTTTGTTATGAGTGCGGTGATCCGGACAGATTCATCCGCCAAGAGCGGGCTGACGGCTCGTACCAGCCTTCTATCAGGCTTTGAGGTAAGAAATTTTAATATATGTAAAATGGTACCGCATAGACAGTAGCCCCTGATGCTCGGTTCGGTGTTCGGAAAGAAAAGCCGGACTGAGGATCTTTAGAAAGATAAACGCAGGAGTCATAAGAATATGTCAATATGGGATTGCAGGCTGTGTTGCTGACCTCCGTCACACTGACTGCGGAGGTCAATAATTTGAAGAAAAACCTCGAGCGGTCCGAGAATGAGCTCGGTCATGCCAAGAAGCAGCTCGAGGAAAAAGAAGGTGAGTAATACCTTATGAAAATTGTACCCATGTAAAAGGATTTGGTTGCAAGAAAATGACAAGGATAACGTGGGTATTGTAGGGGCCACTAACGAGGTGGCGACCACTGAAGGAGGCGGTGGCCGCGGCGAACGTAATGCGCCATGAACGCACCGAGCGAGAGAAGCAGGAGGCGCGGGTGGCGGAGGTACAGCAAGAGCTCCGTGATCTCATGAAAAACATGAGAACTTGAGCGTGACTCAAAGACTCGAGAGTCTCGAGCTTGCAACGGCTCTTGAGAGTGCCAAAGCCGCTAAGGCCGAAGCCTACAAGGCCCTCCAGGAGATTGAGGCGTTGAAGAAAATAGCAGCGGGTAAGGCATTTTTCATGCAGAGTAAGCATGTGAGTGTTAATTACCTGTTGCTTACCCAAATTTTCGGAGCTCTACAGGGGCGTTCGCAGATCTTCCTCGCAGCATGTCCGATGCTGCCGCATTCTACCGGGCCGAGGAAGGGAGCTCGACAGAGATGGTCTTCGGTCTCAAGATGTCGAGGCCGGACATCCGGTGTTTTAGCGACCAGTGAAGCAGCTGGTCGAGCTCCACAAGGCGGCCGAACAGGCCATGAAGGGCCTCATAGTTGGTGTGGCCTAAGGAGGCCATGCTGGGAGCTACTTTGCCCTGGCGCGGCGGCTGGTGGATGCGTGCCGTGGGTTGAAGTTATCAAGCATTCCGCTTGTATCGAGGGTGCCCGTCGGGCCTTGCCCATGTGAAGGTGCACTGGGCAAGATGGATGCCTGAAGCTCGTGACGGACCCGCCACGGAGGGCAAGGAGCATCGCGCGCCGAGATGTATTATAAGACTGTGTTTAGGGCGCCGCACTATTGCGGGTGAGTGTTCCAAAGATGAAATATTTGAGTAGACTCGCATTTTGTTATCCTGCGCTGAAAACTTAGTTCATATCGCTAAGCAACGCTTGTTAATTTAAAATATTACCTTCATGCGGCTTTTATCAAATCGAGAGATGGCAAGTCGTCGGCTTCAGCCCCATGCCACGAGTCTTTGGGGTGTTCGGGATAAACTTGAGCGCTCTTATTCCCATTTTGGGTCCATCTAGGAGGCGCCAACACAACGTAACAAGGCAACCGGACTTATAATGCTTGAACACTCTCACTTAGCCATAGAATTCTATAATTTTAAATTTAGTGAAGCCCCTAGTCTTCGAAGGTCAATTTGGGGCGCTATCACGCCTTGGCCGGACAAGTATCCGCTCCTCGCTCTAAGCGGCATAAGTCTTTAAGGACTCGCAGAAAACCTCTCGAACAGCGATCGGTCTCTCACCTCATCATGACGGTCAGTTTTAGCTTTCCATCGAGGCGTTAACCTCACCGAACTGGGCGGAATCGCAGTGGTTCTCCGGTGCTACCTTAGCCGATATAACGGAACGTAAGGTATCAAAACACGGAGCCGAGCAAACCCAACTATTGACCCAAGACAGGATTCGAGCCGATGCATATAGTGCTATAAGTTCGGGTGCCGCACTTGTGAAAGTGTTGGACTCATCACACCAAAACGCTGGAAACATAAGCCCTGGTGTATATTAGCCGCACTAAAGTGTACGGATGCAACATGTCGTGAATGAACATATGTATGAAAAGAAATGCGATTATAAGCAAAAGGTGCTGCATTGGTTTTTGAATAAGTGCTGCTACTCTAATGCGTAACGATACAAATAGTGCGATAAGCAAGGTATGAGACTATTAAACATGTCCCCTCCGTGGGTAGGCTGCAGATTGGTGTATGAAAATGCTCGTAATGGAGACCACCAGATATTCGTTGTAGCCTTTATCCTTCCCTGGCTGTTGCATCGTGAGTTCGGCAGGTCTGCTGCGGACAGGGCTTCGACAAACGGAGTCCTGTGGGTAAAAAGTAAAAGGTAAAAAGAAAAGAAAAGGAACGACACACTTGAGAGCCCTGGTGTGGTTGAGCCGCAGTCTGGGTTTATCGTGGTCGTGCCCTCTCCCCATGCCCATGTATCTTTGAGCGTAATGGTGTGCGAAGGACCTGCTTTGACGTTCGCGGGGGCTAGGGTTAGCCGCATCGCCACGCATGCTCGAACGTGCTGTGGTCTTGTTGTAAGTTACTCCGGCGCTTAGCTGTGTCCGCCGCTTAACGGCCGGACTCGAGAATTGCCTTAAGAGGCTGCATTGCACTTCGCCGCGAGAGCTGTATGTTCCTCCGCGGAGAGAATGTTCAGTGTTTCACTGACCGTAATGACTCCTCGAGGGCCTCGCATCTTGAGCTTGAGGTATGCGTGGTGCGGCGCTGCGTTGAACTTTGCAAACGCTGTATGTCCGAGCAAGGCATGATAGCCGCCGCGAACGGGACTGTGTCAAAGATTAACTCTCGCCGTAAGTTATCCGGGATCCAAGACCACTTCGGTGTAATTGAGCCTGTACAATTGTCTTCTACACCTGGTATGACGCCTTTAAAGGTCGTTTTGGTAGGTTTAATCCTTGAGGGTCTATGCCCATTTTGGCGACTTTGTATCCTTGTAAAGCAGGTTCAGGCTGCTGCGCCGCCCATCGTGACTCTGGTTAGGTGAAATCCATCGACGATTGGGTCTAGGACCGGTCGCGGCGAATCCGCCGTGGCGGATCTTTGGTGGGGTGGTCCTTCGGTCAAAAGTGATCGGGTAGGAGGACCATGGATTGAACTTGGGCAACTGGCTCCATCGCGAGACATCCTCGAGTGCACGCTCCGCTCCCTTTTGGGTATGTGGGTTGCGATATCATGTTCACCGTCCGCACTGTGGGGGAAACCTTCATCCTCTATTGTTCGGGCGGTTGGGTCTCGTCCTCGCCATCGCTATGCAGCCCCTTGTCATTGTTTTCGCAATTAACTTTGCCTTCTTGAATACCCAACAGTCCCTGTTGGTGTGGTTAGCTGGCTTTTCAGTGGTGCCGTATCCGCACAAGCGGTCGAGTATTCGGTCCAAATTGGACGGACCCGGAGTAGTTCTTTTGAATGACTTTTTCCGCTGACCTGGTTTAGAGCCTTTGAATCCGGCATTTACTGCCGTATCCTCAATATTGTCGCCGTTAGTGCGGCGTTTGTTTTTGTTACGACGCGGCCTGCCGTTTTGGTCCTTGAAGTCCGGACTGCCAGAATTTTTGGTGAGGTTGTTGCTGCGTGCTAGCCAGCTGTCCTCACCCGCGCAGAAGCGGGTCATGAGTGATGTGAGGGCTGCCATGGATTTTGGCTTTTCCTGTCCTAGGTGCCGGGCAAGCCACTCGTCACGGATGTTATGCTTGAAGGCCGCGAGGGCCTCTGCATCCGGACAGTCGACGATTTGGTTTCTCTTGGTTAAAAACCGTGTCCAGAATTGTCTCGCCGATTCGTCTAGCTGCTGAATTATGTGGCTTAGGTCATCACTTACGGTGGTCGCATTATAAGTGCCTTGGAAGTTATCGAGGTATGCGGCTTCGTGTCCTCCCAGCTCCCAATTGACTCTGCCGGCAAGCTGTTGAGCCAATGCCGGGCTGGTCCTTTAAGCTTGAGGGGAGGTATTTGATGGCGTGAAGATCGTCACCGCGGGCCATGTGGATGTGAAGGAGATAGTCTTCATCCAAACTGCGGGTCTCACAGCCATCATAGGATTCAATATTGACGGGTTTAAACCCTTCGGGATTTGATGATCCATTACTTCGCCTCGTGAAGCATAGTGGGTGTCTTGGCGCCTCAGATCGGGCGATATCACGACGGAGCTCAAAAGAGCTTGGTCTGTTTTGTTCGCCCGGCCGGACTTATCAGGTCCGCGCGACGGATGTCGCCACGCACGTGGGCGCCCACGCGATCCATAGATCAATCTTGATTGTCTTGCCTTGTCCTCCAATATATCTCGAGGTCCCGAGCGTTCCCCTTTGGCCATGTGCTTTTTGGGCGATGCCGGGCAGTTCTAGTGAAGGGCCTAGAGGCCTCTCTGTCATGCCACGGGTGGTCGGTCACCGATTGTCTCCGGTGATGCGGGTTCGTAAGCCTCCTCCTCTAATCGGGGAGCAGCTTGCTTAGGGTAGCTTTTGAGGGCGGTCGAGCTCATGCTCTTCGGCCGCGAGGACTTCGGTCCATCTGTCGGCTAGCAGATCCTGATCAGCTCTAAGTTGGTGCTGCTTTTTCTTTAGGCTGTTCGCCGTGGCCATTTGCCTGCGTCTAAAACGCTCTTGTTCGACGGGATTCTCAGGCACGACAAATTCATTGTCATCGAGGCTTGCTTCGTCTTCGGAGGGAGGCATATAATCCTCTACCTCTTCTTCTGCCGCTCTCTCTTGAGGGCTGGCATCTTCATCCTCCTGCGATGGATCTTGCTGGAGTGGATTGTCTTCGGTGTTGTCCGGTGTATTGTTATCTCCGGTGCCGGAATCTTCATTCTTGCTGTGGCGGGATTTAGAGCGGCGCCGCTGACGCCGGTGCTTGGTTTGCTTCTTGGAGGGGTCATCCTCCGTCGTTCCATCGCCGTTCCCATCTTTTGGGATGTCCACCATATATATGTCATATGACGAGGTGGCCTTCCAGCGCCTCGTAGGCGCTGGTCTTGGTAAATCTCCGCATCGCCGCCCATACCGCCGATGTCTTCGGAGTCGTAGTCTAGCATGTCGGTTAGATCGCCGACGTGGCTACCAAGTGGGTGGTGGGTGGGCGTTGAATTTCTTCGTCGTCCGCATCCAAACCTTCCTGACCGTAATCCGGCCAGGGCTCTCCGGATAAAGAGAGAGACTTTAGTAAATTCAGGATGTCGCCAAAGGGCGGGTGCTGAAAGATGTCCGCGGCCGTGAACTCCATAACGGGCGCCCAATCGGATTCGATCGGCAAGGACGCGGAGGGCTCGGAGTCCGGAGAGGAGTCCGGCACCCTAGAGTATTTGCAAAGGACAGGGATGGAGTTCGGCTCGATCACCGTAGAGATTGTAGCCCCCGAGGCGGTGTCCAACCACTGCGTCCTCGGTCGGGAATCCGCCCGGATTAAGGGCCGGAGCGGATCTCGGTGCGCCTCGTGGCATTGTTCGCCGCAGAGCTAGATCATGCCCATCAAAAAAGCAGTGCAGCACGTTATTGCGGCTCGAATCCGTCAAGATCAAGTCTCCGCGGATATCGGCCGAGATAGTTTAAACTTCCAAATCTGACCTGATGGCAGGGGCGTAGCTTCGATCTGCTCCCGATGGCTGCTTAATTGGCCCGCAGTAAAGCCGCCGAACACAAAGATCTGTCCGGGAGAAAAGTCTCACCGGACCGCGTCGTTGTTGATGATCAAAGGAGCCATCGAGCCTATCGGTGACGATATTACGCAGGAACTCTCAATGAAAGCACCAATGTCGGTGTCAAAACTGGCGGATCTCGGGTAGGGGGTCCCGAACGTGCGTCTAAGCGGATGGTAACAGGAGACAAGGGACACGATGTTTTACCCAGGTTGGGCCCTCTCGATGGAGGTAAAACCCACGCCCTGCTAGATTAATATTGATGATATGTGTTACAAGAGTGGATCTACCACGAGATCAAAGAGGCTAAACCCTAGAAGCTAGCCTATGGTATGATTGTTGTTCGTCCTACGGACTAAAACCCTCCGGTTTATATAGACACCGGATAGGGTTAGGGTTACACAGAGTCGGTTACAATGGTAGGAGATCTACATATCCGTATCGCCAAGCTTGCCTTCCACGCCAAGGAAAGTCCCATCCGGACACGGGACGAAGTCTTCAATCTTGTATCTTCATAGTCTCGGAGTCCGGCCGATGATGATAGTTCGGCTATCCGGACACCCCCTAGTCCGGAACTCCCTCACACACGATTAGTCTGCAAAAGCATTGTCATCAATCACCAAAACAACTAAGGGATAAATATGCCTTACAATCTCCCCCTTTTTGGTGGATTGATGACAATACGGGATTTGCACGAAGGGAAATAAACTAGAACAAGGGCAAACCCCACATCTATAAAATATAGACGGGCTCCCCCTAGATGTGTGCTATCTAGAGAGGTGCTTTGGACTGCATGGCACACTACTAGGATCAACACTCCCCCTATATTTTATAGACAAGGCATATCTTGCAATAATAAAGCTAACACTAAGCAAGGAGATAAGATAATAACTATGAGCATAAAGTAAAGGGCACAAGATATAGGATAGGCTCAATAGAGTACGATAGAGTGCATATGTCTTACACCATATGATATAAACTCTGGACTCACAAGCACAAACCAAACTAAAGCAAACGAGGTGCAATGGAACGAAAGCAAAGTGACAAGACGAAACACGACACACGGCTCGCAAATCCTACACTCTCCCCCCCTTTGGCATCGAGACACCAAAAAGGCAGAGAGGACACCTACGACACAAGTGGTGGCTCAAGCGAAGTGATCACTCGTCACGCTCTTCGTTGGACTCGGCAGCGGGGATGGACTCCTCCTCAGACTCAGTCCATTGATACCCCTGTTTCGCCATCCATTCGGCCTCTGGAGTGATGTGCTTCTCAGACCCACTGGATATTTCCTCGCCAAACATCCTCAAGATCCTCTTGTCGGCGGCGACTCTCCTTTGAAGCAACATGAGTCTTGTATTTCCCCTTTGCTTGCATGCAGAACAAGGCCTTCATCTTGGCCTTCAACTTCTTAGCCCATGATGGCTCAGTAGAGGGAGGGGCATACCCAGTAGAGTTGTCCTCATCCGCTTTCTCCTTCTCAATCTCATCCTCCTCAATATCCATTCTAGCAGCCTCTGCCTCAACACGAGTAGTAGTGTTAGCCCACTGAGGCTTGATGCGGAGCTTGATGGGGTCGTGACGGATCCAGCCAGGGGCAACAAACTCTTCATCGGAATAGAGCTTCTCCGAAGTCTTCGTGATCAAGAGAAACAAATAAGGTCCATAGATGGGTACCTTACGGTTGAACACCGCAAACTGAAGCTCGCACCACATGATGTGTGAGATGTCAAGCGGTTGTGTCTGAGCGTGACGCGCCTCCTCACAAATGAGCATCATATCCACTAGATAGGCATGCACCTTGTCCTTGTCACCAATGCGGGGAAATAGGGAGTTGCGGAAGATCCGGTGCATGATGTCAAGGAATGGGTTCAACACCCACGTTTTCTTGTCATTGGGAAGCTTCTTCTCAACATAGTATTGCTGGAGCTTGTTCTTGCTAGCGGACTCGGGGTTGGCATGAGGGCGAACACCAACAGGCGTGTTGAGCCCCTCATCACGCACCTGAAGCAAAGCCATGAAGTCCTTCCACTTAGTAGTCATCTATTGTCCATTGGTCATCTAGGTCATGGACCGTTCCTCATCAGGACAGAAGTGGACCGAAGCAAAGAACTGGGCCACAATCTCATGGTCAAAGTCCAGGTGAAAAGAGATCACGTCCTCAATGCCAAACTGCTCCACCAGGTCGAAGGACTCACCAAAATAGTCACGGTGCTTATCCTGCCTCATGTGATTCATGTCAATCCAGTGCATGTCCATGTAGATGTTTTGCTTGGCCTTGATCACATCCAGATAGATAAGATTCTGCTGCTTGGTCTAGAACAGATCATTCCCTCTGAAGTTTGCACGGGGATTCACATAGGGGTTGATCTTCCTTCGAGTGACAAACTCAGCAAGAGGTATCTCATCCATGCCCATTAAGGGCTCCTTGTTCTTGGTGGCGGTGGTCTTGGTTCTGCGTTGGGGGGCATTGGAGCCCTATGGAGCTTCATCTTGGTTGCGCAGGCACTTGGAGCCCGTGTCACGAACGGGGTTCGAGCGACGGACACTAGAACCGGAGCCACCACCTATGACACACAACACAAGAACACGCAAGAGAAGCGAGAATGCCACCACCTATCAATGCAAAGACCACAGCAAAACAGGTGAAACAAGTAGAACTAGCATTGGGTAATTGCCACTTGGGAGATTTGATACCAACGGTAGTACCGCATGGATGCGCGGAACTAAAATATTAGTGCCGCTCCAGCCACGGTAGTATCGCGCCAGAAGGCATCAGAGTATCGCTACCGAGCGGAAGTAAACTTTACTTCGCTACCGAGCGGAAGTAAAATTTTACTTCCGCGCCTCGCGTGGTAGTACTGCTACTGAGGAGCGGTAGTACCGTACGAGCGGTAGTACCACACGGGTTCAGATCCGAACCACAAACCTATCTGAGCACAACCGTGACAATGGAGCGGTACTACGGTTGATCAAATCTACCAAGGGGCAACATACCAAGTACCATCTCTACGCATTACTACTCTCCTACATCCTACTCTTGCAAAGATTTGGCCTAAAATCTCAAGAACAACATGCATCTCCCCAAAAACCTAGAGACGAAAGAACGAACCAAAGAGAGAGGGATTTCGGGAGAAACCTTGTTCCATGGCAAGAGGGCGTGGTGGGGAACGATCCCACCGGACGGAATGCGAGGAGAGCGGCCGGAGACGGAGATCCGGCGAGGTTCTCCGGCGTCGTTCTTGGGCAGGAGAGAGAGATGGCGTGGGAAAAAAGAGTTGAATGGGTATGGGAGAGTTGGATCTCCCCCTGCCCGCTCTTAACCCCCACGCGCTCACGACTGCGCGGTAGTACCGCGTGTCATCGCGGTAGTACCGTTGGGCGGAAGTACCGCACCGTGGGCGGTAGTACTGCTCCTCCAGCGGTAGTAAAAAATTACTGCCGTGCTGGGTGCGGTAGTATCGTGGCAAACCGCGGTAGTACCGTAGACCCAAGAAAATGCAAGTTTCGAAAAACAAAGAAGAAAAGGGCCTTTTCAATGCAACCTTCAAGCGAACGGACACACCAAAAAGCTAACCCACGAGAGAACACACGCAAGCTCGGCACGAAGAAAGGGAGGCAAGAGACAACAACGACTAAACACGCAACACAACCTCTCCAAACAGAGGGCGGTGGCCGGAGCCACCTATGTTTGAGTCAATTGGTATGGCACCGCAAAGAATTATCCTTGGGCCCACGACCAAAACTCGTCTTTGAAGCACAAGTACCATAAAAAATGGCTAATCTGAAAGGGTTGATCAATTTATGCATAATGGGGGGGAGGGAGAGTTCATTGAGAGAACAACACTCCGCCTATGTCCATGCCTACACCTAAACAAGATAACAAGTTGGGTATGGTGGGGTGTGCAAGGGTTCAAGCAACATTGCTCGAATCAATGATATTTAGCTCATGCCTTAACTCGCGAAATCTTGCTTCATCCAAGGGCTTCGTGAAAATATCTGCAAGGTTATCATGAGTGTTGACATAGTTGAGCTCGATCTCCCCTCGCCTAATGTGATCCCGAATGAAGTGATACCAAATCTCAATATGCTTCGTCTTGAAGTGTTGAACCGGGTTGAGAGAAATCTTGATGGCACTTTCATTATCACACCAAAGAGGCACTTTGTCACAAATGACATCGTAATCCTTTAAAGTTTGCGTCATCCATAGAAGTTGTGCACAACAACTACCGGCGGCCACATACTCCGCTTCGGTGGACGAGAGAGACACACAACTTTGCTTCTTGGAAGACCAACTTACCAATGAGCAGCAAGAAATTGGCACCCTCCGGAAGTGGACTTCCTATCCACTTTGTCTCCTGCCCAATCGGAGTCCGAATAGCCCACAAAGTTGAAGTTAGATCCTCTTGCATACCATAAGCCAAAGTTTGGGGTATGAGCCAAATATCGAAAGATTCGCTTGACCGCCACAAAGTGGCTTTCCTTAGGTGCGGCTTGAAACCGTGCACAAATTCCCACACTCAACATGATATCCGGTCTAGATGCACAAAGGTAAAGCAAGGAGCCAATCTTGGAGCGATATACCTTTTGATCTACCGCTTTACCATTGGGATCTATGTCAAGTTGGCATTTGACGGCCATTGGAGTGGAAGCCGGCTTGACATCACTTAGCTTGCATCTCTTGAGCATGTCTTGAGTGTATTTGACTTGGTTGATGAAGGTTCCTTCTCTTCTTTGCTTGACCTCGAACTCGAGAAAGAACTTCAACTCTCTCATCATGAACATCTTGAACTTGGAGGTCATGAGAGCGGCAAATTCCTCATTGAAAGCTTTGTTAGGGGAACCAAAGATAATATCATCTACATATAGTTGGCACACAAACAACTCCCCTTTGACCTTCTTAGTAAAAAGAGTGGGGTTGATTTTCCCAATTTCAAAACCGCGATCTTGCAACAACTCGGTAAGGTGGTCATACCACACACGTGGGGCTTGCTTAAGGCCATAGAGTGCCTTATCGAGTTGGTACACATGATCGGGAAAATAGGGATCCTCGAACCCGGGGGGTTGCTTGACATATACCAACTCATTAATAGGACCATTAAGAAAAGCACTCTTCACATCCATTTGTTGCAACTTAAAGTTATGATGTGAATCATAAGCAATCAACATACGAATGGATTCAAGGTGAGCAATGGGAGCAAAGGTTTCACCATAGTCGATACCCTCGACTTGGGAGTAGCCTTGTGCTACCAAGCGAGCCTTGTTGCGAATGATAATTCCATGAGCATCTTGCTTGTTCTTGAATATCCGCTTGGTTCCAATGACATTATGGTTCCCCATTGGCCTTGGCACCAATCTCCACACCTTGTTGTGCTCGAAGTTGTTGAGTTCTTCATGCATGGCATTAAGCCAATCCGGATCCTCGAGTGCCTCATATACCTTTTGGGGTTCAACACAAGAAAAACGCGTGATGTTCACAATAGTTTGCTAATTGTCTACGAGTGCTTACCCCCTTTCTTAAGCTTCCAAGCACATTTGTCATGAGATGATCTTTGGTGGATAGCTTGGAAGCGATCTTAGCGGCACGACGCTCCAATTCCTCATCAGGGGTGAGTTGAGGAGCGGAAACTTGATCATATTGAGCGTCGTCTTGAGCTTGTTCTTGATCTTGAACTAGCTCGGAGGAGAGAACTTGATCCCGAGCATCATTTGGTGATTCACCACCATCTTGAGGTTGATCTTGCCCTTGATCTTGTTCATTAGGTTGAGGGCCTTCACTTTGTTCTTCGGAAGCGTGTGTGTCTTGAGTTGGTGATGGTTCCAATTGAGTGGAACATTGTCCTTCTCCTTCGGCCACAAGGGGTTCCTCAATGGGTAGGATAAAGCCAACACTCATTCTTCTTATGGCTTGAGGAGGAATTTCATCACCTACATCACAAGTACCACTTTGCTCCACCTAGGAGCCGTTATTCTCATCAAACTCCACGTTACATGTCTCCTCAATAAGTCCCATGGACTTATTGAGGACACGGTAAGCATGATAGTTTGTAGCATAACCAACAAATATGCCCTCTTGAGCTCTAGCCTCAAATTTAGACAAACGAACACCTTTCTTGAGAACAAAACACTTACACCCGAACACCCGGAAGTACTTGAGGTTGGGCTTGTTACCGGTGAGTATCTCATATGGAGTCTGGTTCAAGCCCTTGCGAAGGTAGAGCCAATTGGATGCATGACAAGCGGTGTTGATGGCTTCGGCCCAAAAGTTGTAAGGAGACTTGAACTCCGCCATCATGGTCCTTGCCGTATCCATCAACATTCGGTTCTTTCTCTCCGCTACACCATTTTGTTGAGGGGTGTATGGTGCGGAATATTGATGCTTGATTCCCTCATCACTAAGAAACTCATTCAAGGTGTAGTTCTTGAGCTCGGTGCCGTTGTCACTTCTTATTGTCAAGATCTTTGCATTGTGTTGACGTTGGGCTTCATTTGCAAAGTCAATGACGGTTTGTTGGGTCTCGCTCTTCCTCTTGAAGAAATATACCCAAGTGTATCTTAAATAATCATCCACAATCACCAAGCTATACTTTCTACGCCCAAGACTATCAAAGGATAGAGGCCCATAGAGATCCAAGTGAAGGAGCTCCAAAGGCCTCTTCGAGTAAATGATAGTCGTGGGAGGGTGAGCCTTTTCATGTAGCTTTCTTTCGATACAAGCACTGCAAGCACGTTCTTTAGCAAAACTAACATTTGTTAGTCCACGGACATGGTCCCCCTTGAGAAGACTTTGCAAAGATCTCATATTGATATGGAAGAATTCAAACGTACGAACGGGCATTGAAGGATTTAAAGTGTCCGAACACATGGTCCGGGCATTAATGGGTGGTTTGATGCACGTGGTTAGATGTCATGGTCTGTACCACTCCCATGTTCCAGGTAGTCCTGGCCATGGGCAACCTGGCCCGAACGGTCCGACCCGACCCGGTCCAAAAAAGCCCGACCCAACCTTGCCCATGGGCCAGGCTTGGGCCTAGATTTTGAGCCCGACGGTTGGGCCGGGCCCGTCATATTCGTCATTTAAGGAAGAGGCCCGGCCCGTGGCCCGAGGCCCGGCAGGCTTTTAGCGTGATGGGCTAGGCTCGGGCCTGGGTTTTTTGCATCAGGCTTTGGTAGGCCCGACCCGAAGCCCGGCCCAGCCCGACAGATGGCCATGTATAGTTCCAAGTAGCACTTGGCACTGGGAAAGTCACCTTCTGAATTCTTCAGGGAGAGGGGGAGCGCTCGCAGGCAGGACCGGGTCCCCTACTACTCTTCGCTTTCAACGCCAGTGCACCTACCGTATGAATTCACTCGTTGCTCTAACGCGCCCGTCAACGTGGGTTTGGAAGCAGCGATCCGCGCTCCGGCTCCGGCCCCTTCCTTTCCTAAACGTGTGGCGTGGCCTCCTCTTAATTGGCATCGTTGAGAATTGTCATCCTCACATCTCTTCTCCCCGCTGGCTGCTTCCTCGCTCGCTGTCACGGGAGCTGGAGGGAGACTTTTCTGCTGCTTCGCTTCCTCGCTCGGTCGTCCGGCACCTACTGGTTGCTTGCTTGCTTTGGGATCCGCGTTGCAGAACAGAAAATCAAATACCCCGAGCGATTTTATCTTTGCTCTGCCGGTGGGAGATCGGGCCGTAGAGACGAGGAATCCGATACTGAGAATTTGGCTGGCATCGATCGAGGTAAACCCACTATCAGTTCTTGGTCCTGCCCATGAATTCTCGCCCTGTTCTTGCCGACTAGGGTATGTTGGATAACAGAGGACGCGATCATGTAGAATTCTCGATGCATATGGTCTCTCCAACCCTAGCTACCCACTGATTCCACATGCCAGATGCTTTGCAGTGGTGGAGGACTAATTTGAGAGACGAATTCCCAATCCAACACGGAGGAGGGCATTGCTATTTGTTAACCCAACTCGTTTCCTGCAGCTACTGAGAAGAAGAGGCCGGAGACGACGGGGGCCATGGAGAGCGAGCAGGTGAAGCGGCGGTTCGGGCGGTGCCCCTACTGCCGCGCCATGATCTACCAGGACCCGCAGGCCGTCATCTACTACTGCAGCAAGTGCCGCACGCCCATCCGAGGCAAGAACCCGGAGCCCACGGACGACACCGAGTACTCGCTCGCGCAGCTCGAGATCCTCTCCTTCGACACCATGTCCACCTACTCCGACGAGACGGATCCGCCCAATGGCGGAGACCTGGAGCCCAGCAGCCGGGACAACGGGGTCGCGTCCTCCTCGTCCGCGTACCGGCCCTACAGCGCGATCAGGACCGGTCCAAGGAGCGGCGATCTGGGCCGGCACGACGAAGCGGATCAGGTTCGGCGAAGCGGGTCGCCGCTGCACAGTCGCGTGAGCGAGCTCCGGCCGGCGTCGCGGAGGACCAGGCGGCCGGCGAGTGCTGACCTCGACGCGCCCAAGGACGGGGGCGGGGAGTTCGACGTGCCGCGGACGAGGTCGGCCTCGTCCTACGGCCGCCGGGCGTCGCCGCTGAGCTCGCAGGAACTGGACGCCGCGATGGCCTTGGCGGGGGATGGACCGGCCGCTGGTGTGGCTGCGAGATCGCCGCTGGCTGACCCGGGGTTCCAGCAGAACCTCCTGCACGCTCTCGAGAACCTCCGGAAGCTCATCGTCGCCGTCGAGGAGCCGCTCAGGCTCGACGCGCCCCGGCTCGCTCCCGGCGTGCCTCCCAAGAGCGCGTCTGGCAGCAACAGCGCCCCTCAGAAAGTCACGCGGCGCGACTCCCGCATCCTGCGCCGCCTCGAGTCGCAGCTCGCCCAGGCATTGCCGGCCACCGACAGCGGCCGGCGCCTTGGCAAGCCCACCACCTCATCGTCATTGTCTTCGTGGATGTCCGCGTCGGCGTCGGCATTGGCACCGGTGTCGGAACCGGCATCGGCATCGAGCAGCCGGCGCGGGGCGTCGGCGAGGCACCAAATCTGCCGCCCGGTGATGGGCGGCACGCCGTTCGTCCTCTGCGACAAGTGCGAGGAGATACTGCTGCTACCGGCCGGCCTATCTGTAGACAAATTCGCCAGGCTGCAGTGCGGCGGCTGCGACGAAATGCTCGAGGTGACGCTGCCGGCGAGGGGCGGCGGCTCGACGACGGACCGGCCGAGGAAGATATTCTCCGCGCCGCAGCCAGCTGGTTTTGGCGCCGACGACGCGGAGGAGCAGAACACGCGTGCAACTGCGAGGAGCCGTTTGAGCGGCGAGCAGCTACGGCAGGGCCCCGACCATGGGCTACTCCACCACGTGCTCGGCTACAGCTCGGTGAGCTCGGTTCTCCGGAGCCGTCGGTACGACGACGAGGACAGCTGAGCAAACATTTGCCTTCCGCTTCTCCTGGCGCGTAAAGATGCAATTGAATAGTAGATATTTACAACCATTCTTCATTTTTTTGGTTATTGTGTAAGAGATCTGATTCTTTTGGGGCGATGAGTAGTTTTTCTCTCTTCTTTTTTGGAAGCTAGGATGAATAGTTATTTGATTCATCAAAATACTGCTATTTTAGTGTACATACTACTAAATCAAACTTGAAAAGTTATATAAGATTTGTTTCTATACACGGTGTGGAGATTACAAATTATCCCCTTTTAGGTACTCCCTCTATAAACAAATGCAGAACGTTTTAGAGCAATAAGGGCTAATTCTTTTGGGCGGCTTTAAAAATAAGTTGTCTCTCTTCAGCTTAAAAAATAGGGAAGTGCTACGCGTCGGCCGGCGGATCTTTTTAAAAGATCCACCGTCTCGCGAGCCGTCCGATATAAGATGCTCAACATACTATCCCATTTCGCAACAAGAGTGTTGTTTCAGAAACAACGGTGACTATTGCAATAAAGAGTTTTGTTTCAAGAACATCAATAACGATTGCAAAAAGAGCTTTGTTTCAGAAACATTGATGACGTTGTCAAAAGCATCTCTGTGTATGGTTCCTCTTTGCAACAAGAGCATTGTTTCAGAAACACAGCTTACTATCGCAACAAGAGCTTTGTTCAGAAAACATGCTCTGCTGAAGGAGCACCGTGAGCCGCTGCCGTTGCAGGTCCTTGCTATGACGCTCACCGTCAACCCCACCGGACCTCGACGAGACGAGCCCCCGCCGCTCCCGGCCATCCCTACCTCCGACCCGCGGCTCATCCTCGTCGAATCCGACAAGATCCGGCTGGAATCCTCGCCATCGTCGCCTTCCTAGCCGCATGTGTCGCCACCCCTCGCGGCTCCCGGACGTCCCTGCCTCCTACCCGCGCCCCATTCTCGTCGGATCCGACGAGATTCCTCGCCTCCATAGCCCTCCAGCCGCAAGTCACCGCCGCTGCAAAAAAGGGCCAGGAAGTTGCAAATTCTCCTTTCCGAAACAACTGCTCAGTTGCAGAAACGGTGTGTACACAGAGGTGGGAGTGGGATTGCTCTCAGCCGTCTGATCAGCTGACGATCTGACGGACGGACCGCGCGATCCGCCGGTTGAAGGTAAGCTTTTCCCTAAAAAATAAGTCGTCCTCTAAATTCGTTGAGACTTCTAAATTAGTTATTCATAACTAGTTTAGAAGCCTCAATGAATAAGAGACGCAGCTGGGGAGGAGGCGGCTTATTTCTTAAGTTGCCCGAAGAACCGACCCTACATAATACCCCCTCTGTAAAGAAATATAAAAGCGTTCGACTGCTTTTGTAACTATATATATAATAGTCTACTACCTTTGTAACTAAATATAAGACATCTTTGACTCTGGGGTGCAAATGCTCCCTAATGAACGATAAATTCAAAATAAATAGCAAATAAAATTTTAAAATTCTGATTTTTTTAGATGTTCTTGTTAGGTAACAAGCGTGCTTGACAATTTTCATGCGAGACGGGATGACGGTGCTTTGTCGGTGAAAAAGACAAAAATAAATGTAACATTTGAAGGTAACATTTGTCGTTCGACTTTGTTTTTTTTTTCACTTATCAAAATACTTAACCTTTCCTCCAAAAAACTTGCAGGTAGCATTTTGGTGTGACAATGGACACATTTATTTTTTAAAAAATTTGACATTTGCAAAAAAACATTTTTGATAGGCAGGAGCACATGCTCCCAACAGCAGAATTGGATTTCCGGTTTTTGTAGTTCATCTTATATTTAGTTACAGATGATTTTTAGCGGTACCATCTCTCTCTCTCTCTCTCTCTCTGTGCGCGCGCCTCGTGGTTTCTTCTTTCCTCGTCGTGTCGGCGTGCATATGGTCGTTGCAAATTTCTCTAACGAAACCTACAAAGTTTGTTTTCCCTTTTGCAACACTCATTCCTCAACCCTAACTTTCATCAAGGTCTCCTCAACATCGTTGTCTCAGCCCCGCTCATCTCTTTCGCTCGAGGGTTTATCGGCAATTAGAGGAGTGGAAATCTGCCCCTTTCAATTTTTGTAGGTCTAGTAGGTTCTTATTTTCCTTCGGCGAGGTGGTGTTTGCGATGCCACGTTGGAATAGGATCGGCGCCTACGAGAGGCATATGCAAGTAGATGTTGTCAAATATACTGGCTCTCTTCAGTCGGAGCAATTGGCTGGCTCTTGGCACGACGACTTATTCTTTCTAGTTGTTTTGTGGCACGGCCCGGTTTCTCCAACATTCTAGATAGATGTTGAAGTATTGCAAGCCTGCGCTGCATTGGGTAGTGCCCTAACTGATATTTCTTCAACAGTTGCTACATCTTATTTCTGCCGCCAGTGATTATTGAGGTCTTCAAATCCTAGTATAACGAGGTGTTTGCAGGTGTCTCTTTCTCCTGATGTCAGTTAAGTTTATTCTCAAGTTCCGGTGGACGACGTATAGTGGAAGGAAGGACAATGTAATTTTCGATGTGATGTACTTTTTGTTGGTCGTTTTGTGTCATATCGTATTTCATTTTAATGTCTATTGTTTCGCTTCATAATTATCAAATGCTCCTTCGTCCACAAATGTAACATGTTTTGCATATTTTAATATGGACTACAGACAGACTGAAATGAATGAACAAACACACTAAACGTATCTTTCTCTGGAAAATGTGTTTTCTTTAGTATGGTGAGTTACTTATTTAACAATGCCAAGAGTTTTTTTTTTCACATCGTCGTCTGATCCTCTCGCTAGACCTCTCCCCTGGTCACTTGGCAGCACTAAAGAATGAACATCTCTGTCTAGGTGAGATTTATCTTGAAAATATAGATCGAACCGTTTGTATGCTTAGAATCAAGCCTTCACGTTTGATTCAGTACCAAAACATGCAGAAGCATACAGCCGTGGATGTCATTTGGAAATAAGGATGAGAATGATGCTTTGATGCATCGATCGTATGCACTAAAAATTGAAAGAACTGTTTTTTCTAAATCGCCTATATACTTAGCGAGGGCAATTTCTTGAAAGCCATGTTCAAGAGCCCACCATCATCTTTGAATCCATGACACCTATTTGAAAGTATACTTGAAAATTATTTTATGGGCTCAAATTACATTATTGGGCCATCATTGTTACTGGTTAAACACCTCAGCTCATTCAAGATGGCATTTTCTTGCATTTTCTTGATGGCATTTTTCTCTTAAAAAAAGTTGTTTTTTTACTTTCCTTCAAGATGGCATTTTCTTGGTGCTTCTGCATCTGCTCCTTCAAAGATTTTACTTGATCCTTCTTCTGCATCTGCTCCTTCAAAGATTTTATTTGATCCTTCAAGATGGCATTTTCTTGGTCCTTCTTCTGTATCTGCTCCTTCAAAGACGCAATCCCTTGCATCTGAGTCTGAATCTGCTCCTTCAAGGCAGCTTTCTCCTCTATCATCTTCTACAGATGCTCCTTCAGGACAGCTTCGTCTTGCATTTTCTGCTGAAGCTGCTCTTTCTGACTGGTGTGTTCCCTAATTGTGTTTTCGGCCGCGGTGATCAACTCTGAAGCCATTCGAGATTGTTCCACGAGCTTGTTAATCTGAAACAAGAAACAAACTAAGCATAGGGTGCAAAAGCCGGACCTCTGTCTGTGAGATGTATATATGTAAGACGTACTGTTTGCAGAAACCGTTCAAGATTATCCAACCCTCCAGCAACGCGGTCGTGGGCTGTCCTCAGTTCATTCACACACTCACGCGTTAGCAGCCCCATCGTCGCAACCTGCATAGCCAGAATTATAAATTGGACTGTTTTCAGTTGATTACAAACTCAAGCGTTAGCAGCTCCATCGCCACGTATTGATCGGGACGCGGCGGCGATGGGCGGGAACGATCGGATCGGGAGGCGGCGGCGATGGGCGGGAACGATCGGATCGGGAGGAGGAGGGGGTCGTGGGGGAGGGACGGTCAGGGTCAGGATCGATATATACTGTTGTTTTCGGAAGATATACCAAAATATGGACTGGGCCAGGGCCCAACCTGACCCTCCCTCCCTTTCCGCCATCGACCAGTGGTGATATTTTTCTTTTCTTTTCTGAAACTAACACAAAAACGATGAACTCTTCAGAGCTACTCCGGCATGCTAAAGAAACACCCGAAGCCCAATTGGACATCGGGCAGAAGAACGAACCCGCAGGGCAATATCAATCCTTTAACCCTGGGCAAATAAGCAAGTAGGAGGATGAGGCGGCGGCGGCGCAAGGGAAGGTCGTTCGGCCGACGAGTTGGCCCGGAGACAATGTGGCCTTCTAGCCCCGCTCTTGTCGGACTAAATATGTGTGCGCGGTTGACGAGAGCCAAAACGTAAAGCGGTGAATACATCTTTGAAAAGACCCAGCCTCTTGCAACGTGGACCGTCGATAGACCCAGCCTCTCGTGTCAGCGACCTGGGCCTTGTTGGGCCTCCAACAGCTGACCAGCCCAGCAAGAAAACGCAAGAGATTACATGTGTAGAGGGAGCCCCTCAAAAAAATGTAGAGGTACTGATTCACAACTAGGCTGGGATCAAAACGATGGCTTCGACCGAGGCTTGTGTTGGGTAGAGATGGTCTAAATGACCAAATTTAGTGTTTTGACCCTTTTGGCAAAGTTATGCCGGGTATGACACCGGTTTAAAAAAATCAGGATTTGACATTTTTCTACCGTTGGGGTCGATGACGGTAGGTTATCACAGCCTACCACCGAGGTCCTTGGCGGTAGGGTTGACGGCAGAGCCAGACGATCATCGGTTGTTGCTGACGTGGCCAGAGTGTCTACCGCCAAAGAGGGGAGCGGTAGGTTGAAGTACCATACCTCCATAGTCTCTGTCGGTAGGCCTCAACCCTCCCCCCAAACCCTGACCTCGGGCATATCTGTTCCTAAAACCGGGTTTTATTTTGCAGTAGGGTATTCAACCCTGCCGCCAGCTACCTCGACAGTAGGTGTCAAAGAGGGGAAATTGGTTTTGTTCCTGAAACTGGATTTTCATTTGCGGTAGGTGATACGTCTCCGTCGTATCTACTTTTCCAAACACTTTTGCCCTTGTTTTGGACTCTAACTTGTATGATTTGAATGGAGCTAACCCGGACTGGCACTGTTTTCAGCAGAATTGCCATGGTGTTGTTTTATGTGCAGAAAACAAAAGTTCTCGGAATGACCTGAAACTCCACGGGATGTCTTATAAAAAATAATAAAAAATCCTCGCCAAAGATGAAGACCAGGGGACCCACACCCTATCCACGAGGGTGCCCCCCCCTCTAGGGCGCGCCCCCTACCTCGTGGGCCCTCTGGAGACCTTCCGACGCCAACTCCAACTCTATATATTGGCTTTCGAGGAGAAAAAAATCAGCGAGAAGAAATCATCGCGTTTTACGATACGAAGCCGCCGCCAAGCCCTAATCTCTCTCGGGAGGGCTGATCTGGAGTCCGTTCGGGGCTCCGGAGAGGGGGATTCGTCGCCGTCGTCATCATCAACCATCCTCCATCACCAATTTCATGATGCTCACCGCCGCGTTCGAGTAATTCCATCGTAGGCTTGCTGGACGGTGATGGGTTGGATGGGATTTATCATGTAATCGAGTTAGTTTTGTTAGGGTTTGATCCCTAGTATCCACTATGTTCTGAGATTGATGTTGCTATGACTTTGCTATGCTTAATGCTTGTCACTAGGGTCCGAGTGCCATGATTTCAGATCTGAACCTATTATGTTTTCATGAATATATGTGAGTTCTTGATCCTATCTTGCAAGTCTATAGTCACCTATTATGTGTTATGATCCGACAACCCCGAAGTGACAATAATCGGGATACTTCTCGGTGATGACCATAGTTTGAGGAGTTCATGTATTCACTATGTGCTAATGCTTTGTTTCGGTTCTCTATTAAAAGGATGCCTTAATATCCCTTAGTTTCAATAGGACCCGCTGCCACGGAGGGTAGGACAAAAGATGTCATGCAAGTTCTTTTCCATAAGCACGTATGACTATATTCGGAATACATGCCTACATTACATTGATGAATTGGAGCTAGTTCTGTGTCACCCTATGTTATGACTGTTACATGACGAACCGCATCCGCATAATTATCCATCACGATCCGGTGCCTACGAGCTTTCCATATACTGGTTTTCGCTATTTACTTTTCCGTTCTCTTGTTACAATCACTACAAAATACCAAAAACATTACTTTTGCTGTCTTTACTTTTGTTACCGTTACCACCACTATCATATTACTTTGCTACTAAACACTTTGCTGTAGATACTAAGTTTCCAGGTGTGGTTGAATTGACAACTCAGCTGCTAATACTTGAGAATATTCTTTGGCTCCCCTTGTGTCGAATCAATAAATTTGGGTTGAATACTCTACCCTCAAAAGCTGTTGCGATCCCCTATACTTGTGGGTTATCAAGACTAATTTCTGGCGCCGTTGCCGGGGAGCATAGCTCTAATCTTTGAGTCACTTGGGATTTATATCTGCCGGACACTATGAAGAACTTTAAAGACGCTAAGACAACAATTTATCCCTCAACTACGAGGGGAGGTAAGGAACTGCCATCTAGCTCTGCACTTGATTCACCTTCTGTTATGAGTAAGCTAGCGACACCTAAACCTGCTTCTGCTATTTGTTCCGATATGTCGCATGTTATTGATGATGCCACTTCTGCTATGCATGATACTTATGATGAAACTACTTCTATGCTTGATACTACTGTGCCCCTTGGTGAATTTCTAGATGAACAAATTGCTAGGGCTGGAGAGAAATAAATTATTGAATCTGAATACGATGATGAAAGTGATGATGAAAATATGCCTGTTATTTCCTGAGGGTTATGTTTTTGATATGGAATCTTCTGCAGCTATTTTTGCTTGTAAAGATAGATATGAACTTAAGAGGCTGCTAGTTAAATGGAACAAAGAATCTCTTAGAGATAAAATGAAACCTGGCCCTGCTTTTGCTACTTCACCTATCTGTGTTCCTGATAAGGATTATGAATTTTCTGTTGATCCAGATATAATCACTTTGGTCGAATCTGATCCTTTTTATGGCTATGAATCTGAAACTGTTGTGGCACATCTTACTAAGTTAAATGATATAGCCGCCCTATTTACTAATGATGAGAGATCGTGCTACTTTTATATACTCAAAATATTTCCGTTCTCATTAAAGGGTGATGCTAAGATATGGTTTAATTCTCTTGATCCTGGTTGTGTGCGTAGTCCCGTGATATGATTTATTACTTCTCGCTAAATATTTCCTGCTCATAAGAAACAAGCTGCTTTGAGGGAAATATACAACTTCGTGCAAATTAAAGAAGAGAGTCTCCCACAAGCTTGGGGTAGGCTTCTCAAGTTACTTAATGCTTTGCCTGATCATCCTCTTAAGAAACCTGAAATACTTGATATCTTTTATAATGGACTAACCGATGCTTCCAGAGATCACCTGGATAGTTGTGCTGGTTCTCTTTTCAGGGAAAGAACACCGGATGAAGTTGAAATTCTATTGAATAACATGTTGACAAATGAAAATAATTGGACACTTCCTGAGCCAGCTCCTCGTGCCAACCATCGAGCCTATTCCTAAACCAACTCCAAGAAGAGAGGTGTTCTATTTCTCATCCCCAAGATATGCAAGAGGCAAAGAAATCTATGAAAGAAAAAGGTATTAAAGCTGAAGATGTTAAGAATTTACCTCCTATTGAAGAAATACATGGTTTTAATCTACCACTTTGTTGAAGAAACTTATGATATTGATCCATTACTTATTGAAGAACCTCCTGATCCCGATAACCCGACACAGGTAGTAAAGGTAAATTCTCTCTATAGATTTGATGAAGGTGATATTCCTCACCATAAGTCTGCTAGACAATGCTTGGATGAGTTTGATAATTTTATTATCAAACAAGATAATTTTAATGCCTATTTTGGTAGACAGTTGAAATATGATTCCGATATGATTAAACACTTGGGTGATTATATGGCTAATATTAGAGGTGAACTTAAACTTGTTAGCAAACATGCTTCTATGGTTACACTCAAGTAGAACAAGTACTTAAAGCTCAGAAAGAAGTGCTTGATGAAATGAATAGTAAGAAACATGATTATGCTGTTAGAGTGGCTACTAGAACTGGTAGAATGACTCAGGAACCTTTGTATCCTGAAGGCCACCCTAAGAGAATCGAGCAAGATTCTCAAAGAAATAATATTGATGTACCTAGCTCTTCTAAAAGGAAGAACAAGAAAATGATAGGACTTTGCAAACTTCTAGTGAACCTATTGCTGAACCACCGAGAATCCAAATGATATCTCTATGTCCGATGTGAAACACAATCTGTAATGAACATGAACCTAGTGAAAATGTTAATGATGATGTTCATGATGATGCTCAACCTAGTAATGATAATGATGTAGAAGTTGAACCTCTTTGTTGATCTTGTTAACCCACAATCAAAGAATCAACGTTATGATAAAAGAGACTTTGTTGCTAGGAAATATGGTAAAGAAAGGGAGCCATGGGTTCGTAAACCCATGCCTTTTCCTCCAAACCATCCAAGAAAAGGATGATGAGGATTTTGAGCGCTTTGTTGAAATGATTAGACCCATCTTTTTGCGTATGCGATTGGTGATGTGCTAAAAATGAATCCTTATGCTAAATATATGAAAGATATTGTTACAAATAAAAGAAAGATACCGAAGCTGAAATTTCCACCATGCTTGCTAATTATACTTTTAAGGGTGGAATATCAAAGAAACTTGGAGATCCGGAGTACCTACTATACCATGCTCCATTAAGAGAAATTATGTTAAAACTTCTTTATGTGATCTTGGAGCCGTGTTAGTGTTATGCTCTCTCTTTATATCGTAGACTTGACTTGAATAAGTTGACACCTACTGAAATATCTTTGCAAATGGCTGATAAATCAACTGCTATACCTGTCGGTATTTGTGAGGATGTGCCTGTTGTGGTTGCAAACGTTACTATTTTAACGGACTTTGTTATTCTTGATATTCCCGAGGATGATAGTATGTCTATTATTCTTGGAAGACCTTTCCTTAATACTGTAGGGGCTGTTATTGATTGCAACAAAGGCAATGCCACTTTTCATGTTAATGGTAATGAGCACATGGTACACTTTCCGAGGAAACAACCTCAAGTTCATAGTATCAACTCTATTGGAAAAATTCCATCGATTATATTTGGAGGTTTTGAATTTCCTCTCCCTACTGTCAAGAAGAAATATGATATAATTATTATTGGGGATGTCCATATCCCCGTTGAGGTAACATAGTGTTATTCGAAATTTCTCCGGTTCCATGTTAGTCGTAATGAGTTTGTTAACAAGACCTGATCAACCTTGTTAGTGGATTCCTTTTGATGAGCACGAGACGGATGAAACTAGAAGCACAACCTTCTGTACCCTCTTTATACTTTCTGTTATTTAGTTGAAATAAAGTAAAAATAGTATTTTTCTGTCTGTCTCCCGACTTATCCGTGCAATATAAAAAATATCCCGAAAATAAAAGTCCTCAGAATGCCATGCCAATTTAATATGATTTTTTCGGGAATATTAGAGGATTTATAGTGCAAAAATCACCGCGGGGGGAGCTGCCACCTGGCCACGAGGGTGGAGGGCGCGCCCCCTGCCTCGTGGGCCCACGGTGGCCCTCCTCCACTTATCCCTGCACCCATCTTCTTCCTCTGCCTCACACAAACCCGAAAAACCAACTCAAGCACGAGTTCCAGCCAGTTTTGCTGTGATTTTCGATCTCCTTGCTCAAAGCACCTCTCGCAAAACTGCTTGGGGAGATGTGTTCCTTGGTATGTGACTCCTCCATTGGTCCAATTAGTTTTTGTTCTAGTGCTTTATTCTTTGCAAATTTGTGCTGCATAGGTGACCATGTTCTTGAGCTTGCATGTCAAATTTATATGGTTCCAAGTAGTTCTAATGCTTGATATAGGCTCTAGATACTTGTAGGAGTAGTTGCTATCAATTTTATTGAAGTTGGTTCACCTTTGTTTGAAGTTACTAAGAATTTCAGATTATTTCAGAAAATAATGAAGAGACTTTTGAGGGGCTCGTCCAGCCAAAGCTTGAAGGAAAAACAAAAGGAAGAAGCACAGAAGCCCAAATATAATTTGCCTCGCACCGCGGAGGTCCGGCCGTGTGAATGGCCTTCCGATGACTTCTTGAGGAGAGCCGGGATTTATGAGGATTTCTATCTATTAATTGAGAACGCCGGCCTCATCGACTTCCTCCGCGACCAACGTCATCAGTATATCTTACTCACAAATACTTTTGTGCAAAACTTCTACTTTTTCCCTAAGAAATCACCTCCATCAGTAGAGTTTCATTTATATGACGTTGTTAAGGAGATGCCATTAGCTGAATTTTGCGAGGTTTGCAAAATACCCTTTGAGGGTACCTTGGATGAACCACACCGTAAAGAAGTGGAAGCTTTTATTAACACCATCACTGTGGGAGAAACGAGGAAGGTTTCTGATGCAAGGATTACTAGCATACATTTTCCTGTTTTACGCTACTTTGCCTTATTTGCTAGTCGTTGCTTGATTGGTCGTGGAAACTGTGGAAACCTTAGTGTTCCTGATATTATTATTTTGTTCCATGGTTTATACCGCAATAACTCTGTTAGTATGGGTGGAATTGTTGCTAGACGGTTAAGTCTGAACCGCACTAAGGGCCCCATCTTTGGAGGCATTTATGCTTCACGCCTAGCTGAATATTTTGATATACCTATTAGGCATTTGGAGAAAGAAGAAACATCGTTGCCCAGAGCTTATTTAGATTATAAGAGTATGCTAGCGCATGATTTTCTTGTTGAGGGCAAGGAAGGGGAGCTTAAATATAAATTGTACTTTGATAAACATCACCCTGAGACTATTACTTTGCCTGCTCCCTCTTTGTTTAACTTGTCTGCAGGTCCTCACATCGTTCCGTGGGCGGCCGTTCAAGCCTATCGGAATCCTGCACCAGCCCCAAACCGAACCACAAGATGAGCCTCCACGACAGTCTGCTTATTCTTGGGATCCGAGGCGGTTGCTGCCCGATGGCGCCGAGTCCTCTTCATCACAAGATGATCCCAACTATTCTTCGTCAGCAAGATGACCCCAGCTACACCTACGGGTATCCGCCAGCTATCCTCGGCAATAGACCAACTTAGGCCAAAAGCCTAAGCTTGGGGAGTACGATTCTCACCGACATTACATTTATGTTCACACACACTCATTGCTAGATGTCGGTGCTCATACTCTTTCACCTGTAATATCCATGCTAGTTTATTTTCTTTTCCTGCTTTCTTCTTGTGTGTTTAATAAACCTTAAGAAAAACAAAAAAATTAGTAGTAGTTTATTTTTCCTGCTGTAGTAGTAATAATTAAAAAGAAAACCCAAAAATATTTCCGCTCTTCTTTTGCTTGTTGGGAGCTTTCCGTGTAAATAGTTTTATTTCTTTTCTTTTCTTTGGGGTCGAGAGGAGAAGACCATGATTAAATTGTTGAAGTGGCTCTTATATGCATCATTGTTGATTTAACCAAGAGCCCATATTGCCTTGTCTTCTCCTGTTTATTGAATGCTCGCAGATTCCAGCTTAGTCCAATGCACGTGCACTCTTATTATTATTCACATCGTTCGGTTGTGCAAGTGAAAGGCAATTATGATGATATATGATGGACTGACTAAGACGAGAAAAGCTGGTATGAACTGGACCTCTTTTGTTTTTGTAAATATGATGAGTTCATCGTTCTTGATTCAGCTTATTATGAATAACCATGTTTTGCAATGACAATTAGAGATCATAGTTGCTCGTGCCATGCTTGATTAGCTATGAGTTATAATGGTTTACCTTGTGTGCCAACATGCTATTAAAATGGTTGTGATGTGGTATGATGGGTTGGTATCCTCCTTTGGATGATTTAAGTGACTTGACTTGGCACATGTTCACGCATGTAGTTGAAACAAATCAACATAGCCTTCACGATATTTATGTTCATGGTGGATTATATCCTACTCATGCTTGTATTCAATGTTTATTAATTTTAATGCATTCTCATGACTGTTGTCGCTCTCTAGTTGGTCGCTTCCCAGTCTTTTGCTAGCCTTCACTTGTACTAAGCGGGAATACTGCTTGTGCATCCAATCCCTTAAACCCCAAAAGTTATTCCATATGAGTCCACCATACCTTCCTATATGCGGTATCTACCTGCCGTTCCAAGTAAATTTGTATGTGCCAAACTCTAAACCTTCAAATAAACATTCTGTTTTGCATGCTCGAATAGCTCATATATCAACTAGGGCTGCCCTTATCTTCCGTGTTAGGCGGGTTATTCTCAAGAGGAGTGAACTCCGCTCCTCACTCACGAGAAAATGGCTGGTCACCGGGATGCCCAGTCCCATGCTTTATGCGAACTAAATCAAAATAATTGCAAACAAAACTCCCCCTGGGACTCGTTGAATGTTGGAGGCACTCGTTGTTTCGAGCAAGCCATGGATTGATGCTTGTGGAGGAGGGGGAGTATAAACTTTACCATTCTGTTTGGGAACCGCCTATAATTTGTTTAGCGTGGAAGATATCGTCATCTTTTAGTTGTTATGTTGACAATGAAAGTATGCTGCTCAAAATATAATTTATCTCTATTTCAAAACCGAGCTCTGGCACCTCTACAAATCCCTGCTTCCCTCTGTGAAGGGCCTATCTATTTACTTTTATGTTGAGTCATCACCTTCTTATTAAAAGCACTACCTGGAGAGCATAGCTGTCATTTGCATTCATTACTGTTAATTTATATCGGGTATGACTATGATTGGATCTCTTTTACCATGAATTACAATGTCTAGTCAATCCTTGATCTTTGAAGGTGCTCTGCATTTATGTTTTGCGGTCTCAGAAAGGGCTAGCGAGATACCATCTTGTTATATCATATTATGATTATTTTGAGAAAGTGTTGTCATCCAAGATTTATTATTATGGCTTGCTAGCTGATTATATTATTGATATGAGTAAACATGAGACCTAGGAGTTATTGCAAATGTGGTTAGTTATGATCTTTGCTGAAAACCTGAACGCTGGCTTGACATAGGTACAACAACAAGAGCAAACAGAGTTTGTAAATGTTTTTCTTTTTCTCTTTCAGTTTGTCAACTGAATTGCTTGAGGACAAGCAAGGGTTTAAGCTTGGGGGAGTTGATACGTCTCCGTCGTATCTACTTTTCCAAACACTTTTGCCCTTGTTTTGGACTCTAACTTGTATGATTTGAATGGAACTAACCTGGACTGACGCTGTTTTTCAGCAAAATTGCCATGGTGTTGTTTTATGTGCGAAAACAAAAGTTCTCGAAATGACCTGAAACTCCACGGGATGTCTTATAAAAAATAATAAAAAATCCTCGCCAAAGATGAAGACCAGGGGGCACACACCCTATCCACGAGGGTGGAGGGCGCACCCCCCCTCTAGGGCGCGCCCCTACCTCGTGGGCCCTCTGGAGACCTTCCGACGCCAACTCCAACTCTATATATTGGCTTTCGGGGAGAATAAAATCAGGGAGAAGAAATCATCGCGTTTTACGATACGGAGCCGCCGCCAAGCCCTAATCTCTCGGGAGGGCTGATCTCGAGTCCGCTCGGGCTCGGAGAGGGGATTCGTCGCCGTCGTCATCATCAACCATCCTCCATCACCAATTTCATGATGCTCACCGCCGTGCGTGAGTAATTCCATCGTAGGCTTGCTGGACGGTGATGGGTTGGATGAGATTTATCATGTAATCGAGTTAGTTTTGTTAGGGTTTGATCCTAGTATCCACTATGTTCGAGATTGATGTTGCTATGACTTTGCTATGCTTAATGCTTGTCACTAGGGCCCGAGTGCCATGATTTCAGATCTGAACCTATTATGTTTTCATGAATATATGTGAGTTCTTGATCCTATCTTGCAAGTCTATAGTCACCTATTATGTGTTATGATCCGACAACCCCGAAGTGACAATAATCGGGATACTTCTCGGTGATGACCATAGTTTGAGGAGTTCATGTATTCACTATGTGCTAATGCTTTGTTCCGGTTCTCTATTAAAAGGAGGCCTTAATTGTTGGAAATATGCCCTAGAGGCAATAATAAATTGGTTATTATTATATTTCCTTGTTCATGATAATCGTTTATTATCCATGCTATAATTGTACTGATAGGAAACTCAGATACATGTGTGGATACATAGACAACACCATGTCCCTAGTAAGCCTCTAGTTGACTAGCTTGTTGATCAACAGATGGTTACGGTTTCCTGACCATGGACATTGGATGTTGTTGATAACGGGATCACATCATTTGGAGAATGATGTGATGGACAAGACCCAATCCTAAGCCTAGCACAAAGATCGTAGTTCATATGCTAAAGCTTTTCTAATGTCAAGTATTTTTTCCTTAGACCATGAGATTGTGCAACTCCGGATATCGTAGGAATGCTTTGGGTGTACCAAACGCCACAACGAATCGGGTGGCTATAAAGGTGCACTACGGTATCTCCGAAAGTGTCATTGGGTTGGCACGAATCGAGATTGGGATTTGTCACTCCGTAAACGGAGAGGTATCTCTGGGCCCACTCGGTAGGACATCATCATAATGTGCACAATGTGACCAAGGGGTTGATCACGGGATGATGTGTTACGGAAAGAGTAAAGAGACTTGCGGTAACGAAATTGAACAAGGTATCGGTATACCGACGATCGAATCTCGGGCAAGTACAATACCGTTAGACAAAGGGAATTGTATACGGGATCGATTGAGTCCTTGACATCGTGGTTCATCCGATGAGATCATCGTGGAACATGTGGGAGCCAACATGGGTATCCAGATCCCGCTGTTGGTTATTGACCGGAGAACGTCTCGGTCATGTCTACGTGTCTCCCGAACCCGTAGGGTCTACACACTTAAGGTTCGATGACGCTAGGGTTATAAAGGAAGTTTGTATGTGGTTACCGAATGTTGTTGAGTCCGGATGAGATCCCTGACGTCACGAGGAGTTCGGAATGGTCCGGAGGTAAAGATTTATATATGGGAAGTCCTGTTTTGGTCATCGGAAAAGTTTCGGGTTTTTTCGGTAACGTACCGGGACCACCGGGAGGGTCCCGGGGGTCCACAAAGTGGGGCCACCAACCCCGGAGGGCTTCATGGGCCAAGTGTGGGAGGGACCAGCCCTGTGGGCTGGTGCGCCCCACAAGGGGCCCAAGGCGCAGGAAGAGTGGGAGGGGCAAACCCTAGGGCAGATGGGCCCTAAGGCCCACCCCAGCGCGCCTCCTCCCCCCCCTCCGCCGCCACCCAGATGGCATCTGGGGCTGCCACCACCCTTGGGAGGAAACCCTAGAGGGCGCAGCCCCTCCCTTCCCTATAAATACATGAGGTCCGGGGCTGCCCAACACACGAAGTTTCTCTCCCTCTTGGCGCAGCCCTACCTCTCTCCCTTCTCCTCTCTCGCGGTGCTTGGCGAAGCCCTGCTGGATTGCCACGCTCCTCCATCACCACCACGCCGTTGTGCTTCTGCTGGACGGAGTCTTCCTCAACATCTCCCTCTCTCCTTGCTGGATCAAGGCGTGGGAGACGTCACCGAGCTGTACGTGTGTTGAACGCGGAGGTGCCGTCCGTTCGGCACTAGGATCTCCGATGATTTGGATCACGACGAGTACGACTCCTTCAACCCGTTCTCTTGAACGCTTCCGCTTAGCGATCTACAAGGGTATGTAGATGCACTCTCCTTCCCCTCGTTGCTGGTTTCTCCATAGATAGATCTTGGTGACACGTAGGAAAATTTTGACGTTCCCCAACAGTGGCATCATGAGCTAGGTCTATTGCGTAGATTCTTTGCACGAGTAGAACACAAAGTAGTTGTGGGCGTTGATTTTGTTCAATATGCTTACCGTTACTAGTCCAATCTTGTTTCGACGGTATTGTGGGATGAAGCGGCCCGGACCGACCTTACACGTACACTTACGTGAGATGTGTTCCACTGATCGACATGCACTTGGTGCATAAGGTGGCTAGCGGTGCCGCTCTCCCACTTTAGTCGGAACGGATTCGATGAAAAGGGTCCTTATGAAGGGTAAATAGCAATTGGCATATCATGTTGTGGTTTTATGAGGTAAGAAACGTTTGCTAGAAACCCATAGCAGCCACGTAAAACATGCAAACAACAATTAGAGGACGTCTAACTTGTTTTTGCAGGGTATGCTATGTGATGTGATATGGCCAAGAAGAATGTGATGAATGATATGTGATGTATGAGATTGATCTTGTTCTTGTAATAGGAATCACGACTTGCATGTCGATGAGTATGACAACTGGCAGGAGCCATAGG
This sequence comes from Aegilops longissima, assembly GCA_021605205.1. Classification (NCBI taxonomy): domain Eukaryota; kingdom Viridiplantae; phylum Streptophyta; class Magnoliopsida; order Poales; family Poaceae; genus Aegilops; species Aegilops longissima. Next base: position 578,156,478 of record CM038678.1, read on the forward strand.
AGTTGTCTTTATTTATTGTATGACCTGCGTGTCATTGAACAACGCCATGTAATTACTTTACTTTATTGCTAACCGGTAGCCATAGTAGTAGAAGTAATAAGTTGGCGAGACAACTTCATGGAGATCATGATGATGGAGATCATGGTGTCGTGCCGGTGACGACGATGATCATGGAGCCCCGAAGATGGAGATCAAAAGGAGCAATATGATATTGGCCATATCATGTCACTATTTGATTGCATGTGATGTTTATCATGATTATACATCTTATTTGCTTAGAACTACGGTAGTAAATAAGATGATCCTCATTAAAATTTCAAGAAAGTGTTCCCCTAAGCGTGCACCGCTATGAAAGTTCGTCGCTTCAAGCACCACGTGATGATCGGTGTGATGATTCTTACGCTCACATACAACGGGTGTAAGCCAGATTTACACACGTGAAACACTTAGGTTAACTTGACGAGCCTAGCATGTACGGACATGGCCTCGGAACACAAGAGACCGAAAGGTCGAGCATGAGTCGATGGAGGATACGATCAACATGAAGATGTTCATCGATGATGACTAGTCCGTCTCACGTGATGATCGGACATGGCCTAGTTGACTCGGATCATGTAATCACTTAGATGACCGGAGGATGTCTATCGAGTGGGAGTTCATGAGATGAACTTAATTATCCTGAACATAGTCAAAAGCCCTTTGCAAATTAGGTCATAGCTCGCGCTTTAGTTCTACTGTTTAGATATGTTCCTAGAGAAAATATAGTTGAAAGTTGACAGTAGCAATTATGCGGTCAGAGAAAGCTTATGTCCTTAATGCACCGCTCGGTGTGTCTGGACCTCGAACGTGGTGCGTGGATGTTGCGAACATCGACACACACGTTTTGATGACTACGTGATAGTTCGGTAATGTTAAACGGCTTAGAATTGAGGCACCAAAGACGTTTTTGAAACGTCATGAACATATGAGATGTTCCGAGGGCTGAAATTGGGATTTCAGGCTCGTGCCCACGCCAAGAGGTATGAGACCTCCGACGAGTTTTCTAGCCTACAAACTAAGGGAGAAGATCTCAATCGTTGAGCTTGTATTCAGATTGTCCGGGTACAACAATCACTTGAATCGAGTGGGAGTTAATCTTCCGATGAGATAGTGATGTTTCTCCAAAGACATTGCCACCAAGCTACTAGAGCTTCGTGATGAACTATAACATATCGGGATAGATATGATGATCCTTGAAGTGTTCGCGATGTTTGACACGCGAAAGTAGAAGTCAAGTAGGAGCATCAATTGTTGATGGTTGGTAAAACCACTAGTTTCAAGAAGGGCAAGGGCAACAAGGGATACTTCATGAAACGGCAAAACAGTTGCTGCTCTAGTGAAGAAACCCAAGGTTGAACCCAAACCCGAGACTAAGTGCTTCTGTAATGAGAGGAACAGACTCAGAAGCGGAACCACCCTAGATACTTGGTAGATAAGAAGGCTGACAAGGTCGATAGAAGTATATTGGATATACATTATGTTAATGTGTACTTTACTAGTACTCCTAGTAGCACCAGGGTATTAGATACCGGTTCGGTTGCTAAGTGTTAGTAACTTGAAATAAAAGCTACGGAATAAACGGAGACTAGCTAAAGGTGAGTTGACGATACGTGTTGGAAGTGTTTCCAAGGTTGATGTGATCAAGCATCGCACGCTCCCTCAACCATCAAGATTAGTATTAAACCAGAATAATTGTCATTTGGTGTTTGCGTTGAGCATAGACATGATTGGATCATGTCTATCGCAATACGGTTATTCATTTAAGGAGAATAATGGTTACTCTATTTATTTGAATAATACCTTCGATGGTCTTGCACCTAAATGAATGGTTTATTGAATCTCGATCGTAGTGATACACATTTTCATGCCAAAGGTATAAGATAGTAATGATAGTACCACTTACTTGTGGCATCGCCATGTAAGTCATATTGGTATAAAACGCATGAAGAAGCTCCATGTTGATGGATCTTTGACTCACTCGCTTTTTGAAAAGTTTGAGACATGCAAACCATGTCTATTGGTGTATACGCATGATGAAACTCCATGCAGATGGATCGTTTGGACTCACTTGATTTTGAATCACTTGAGATATGCAAATCATACCACATGGGCAAGATGACTGAAAAGCCTCGGTTTGAGAAGATGGAACAAGATAGCAACTTGTTGAAGTAACACATTTTGATGTGTGCAGTCCAATGAGTGCCGAGGCATGCAAATGAATATCGTTATGTTCTTACTTCACGGATGATTTAAGTAGATACTTGAGTGTATTTACTTGATGAAACACAAGTCTGAATTATTGAATGGTTCAAGTAATTTTAGAGTGAAGTTAAAGATCATCGTGACAAGAGGATAAAATGTCTATGATATGATCATAGAGATGAGTATCTGAGTTACGAGCTTTGGCACGCTTATTAAGACATTGTGGAAATTGTTTCACAATTAATACTACCGAACACCATAGTGTGATGGTGTGTCCGAACATCATAGTTGCACCCTATTAGATATGGTGTGTACCATGATGTCTCTTATCGAATTATCACTATCGTTCATGGGTTAGGCATTAGATACAACCGCACTCACTTTAATAGGGCACCACGTAATTCCGTTGAGATGACACCGTGAGAACTATGGTTTGGAGAAACCTAAATTGTCGCTTCTTAGAAGTTTGGGGCTGCGACGCTTATGTGAAAAAGTTTCAGGTTGATAAGCTCGAACCCAAAGCGGATAAAATGCATCTTCATAGGACACCCAAAACAGTTGGGTATACCTCCAGTCTCAGTTCCGGAAGCAAAAAGGATTGTTTCTAGAATTAGGTCCTTTCCCGAGGAAAAGTTTCTCTCGAAAGAATTGAGTGGGAGGATGGTGGAGACTTGATGAGGTTATTGAACCGTCACTTCAACAAGTTTGTAGCAGGACACAGGAAGTTGTTCCTGTGGCGCCTACACCAATTGAAGTAGAGCTTATGATAGTGATCATGAAGTTTCGGATCAAGTCACTACCGAACCTCGTAGGACACAAGGACGCGTACTGCTTCGGAGTGGTACGGTAATCCTGTCTTGAAGGTCATGTTGCTGGACAACAATGAACCTACGAGCTATGGAGAAGCGATGGTGGGCCCAAATTCCGACAAATCGTTAAAAGCCATGAAATCCTAGATAGGATCCATGTATCAGAACAAAGCATGGACTTTGGTGGACTTGCCCGATGATCGGCAAGCCATTGAGATAAATGGATCTTTAAGAAGAAGACAGACGTAGACGGTAATGTCACCGTCTATGAAGCTCGACTTGTGGCGAAGAATTTTTCACAAGTTCAAAAGAGTTGACTACGATGAGATTTTTCTCATCCGTAGCGATGCTTAAGTCCGTCGGAATCATGTTAGAATTAGCTGCATTTATGAAATCTGGCAGATGGATGTCAAAACGAGTTTCCTTACCAGTCTTGGTAAGGAAAGGTTGTATGTGATACAATCAGAAAGTTTTTGTCGATCCTAAGGATGCTAAAAAGGTATGCTGGCTCCAGCGATCCTTCTAAGGACTGGGGTAAGCATCTCGGAGTTGGAATGTGCGCTTTGATAAGATGATCAAAGATTTTGGGTTTATACAAAGTTTATGAGAAACTTGTATTTCCAAAGAAGTGAGTGGGAGCACTATAGAATTTCTGATAAGTATATGTTGTTGATCAGAAATGATGTAGAATCTCTGGAAAGCATATAGGGTTGTTTGAAAAGTGTTTTTCAATGGAAAACCTGGATTAGGCTACTTGAACAATAAGCATCAAGATCTATAAGATAGATCAAAATGTTTAATAATACTTTCAAATGAGCACATACCTTGACATAATCTTGAAGGTGTTCAAGATGGATCAGTCAAAGAAGGAGTTCTTGACTGAGTTGTAAGGTATGAAGTTAAGAGTTAAAGCTCGACCACGGCAGAAAAGAGAGAAAGGACGAAGGTTGTCCCCTATGCCTTAGACGTAGGCTCTATAGTATGCCATGCTGTGTACCGCACCTGATGTGTGCCTTGCTACATATCTGGCAAGAGGGTACAAAGGTGATCAAGGAGTGGATCACCAGATAGCGGTCAAAATTATCCTTAGAGGAATAAGGATATGTTTCTCGGTTATGGAGGTGATAAAGAGTTCGACGTAAAGAGTTGCGTCGATGCAAGCTTAACACCTATCCGGATAGCTCTGAGTAGAGATACCGGATACGTATAGTGGAGCGACCATTTGGAATAGCTCCAAGTGGAGCGTAGAAGCAGCATTTACAATATGACCTAGAGATTTGTGAAGTACATACGGATCTGAATGTTGCAGACCCGTTGACTAAAACTTCTCTCACAAGCAAAACATGATCAAACCCAGAACTCCTTGGATGTTGGTCACATGGCGATGTGTCCTGAGAGTGTTAATCACATGGCGATGTGAACTAGATTATTGACTCTAGTGCAAGTGGGAGACTGTTGGAAATATGCCCTAGAGGCAATAATAAATTGGTTGTTATTATATTTCCTTGTTCATGATAATCGTTTATTATCCATGCTATAATTGTATTGATAGGAAACTCAGATACATGTGTAGATACATAGACAACACCATGTCCCTAGTAAGCCTCTAGTTGACTAGCTCGTTGATCAACAGATGGTTACGGTTTCCTGACCATGGACATTGGATGTCGTTGATAACGGGATCACATCATTTGGAGAATGATGTGATGGACAAGACCCAATCCTAAGCCTAGCACAAAGATCGTAGTTCATATGCTAAAGCTTTTCTAATGTCAAGTATTTTTTCCTTAGACCATGAGATTGTGCAACTCCCGGATACCGTAGGAATGCTTTGGGTGTGCCAAACGTCACAATGTAACTGGGTGGCTATAAAGGTGCACTACAGGTATCTCCGAAAGTGTCTGTTGGGTTGGCACGAATCGAGATGGATTTGTCACCCGTAAACGGAGAGGTATCTGTGGGCCCACTCGGTAGGACATCATCATAATGTGCACAATGTGACCAAGGGGTTGATCACGGGATGATGTGTTACGGAACGAGTAAAGAGACTTGCCGGTAACGAGATTGAACAAGGTATCGGTATACCGACGATCGAATCTCGGGCAAGTACAATACCGTTAGACAAAGGGAATTGTATACGAGATCGATTGAGTGCTTGACATCGTGGTTCATCCGATGAGATCATCGTGGAACATGTGGGAGCCAACATGGGTATCCAGATCCCGCTGTTGGTTATTGACCGGAGAACGTCTCGGTCATGTCTACGTGTCTCCCGAACCCGTAGGGTCTACACACTTAAGGTTCGATGACGCTAGGGTTATAAAGGAAGTTTGTATGTGGTTACCGAATGTTGTTCGGAGTCCCGGATGATATCCCGGATGTCACGAGGAGTTCCGAAATGGTCCGGAGGTAAAGATTTATATATGGGAAGTCCTGTTTTGGTCACCGAAAAAGTTTCGGGTTTTTCCGGTAACGTACCGGGACCACCGGGAGGGTCCCGGGGGTCCACCAACCCCAGAGGGCTGCATGGGCCAAGTGTGGGAGGGGACCAGCCCCAGGTGGGCTGGTGCGCCCCCCACAAGGGGCCCAAGGCGCAGGGAAGAGTGGGAGGGGGAAAACCCTAGGGCAGATGGGCCCTAAGGCCCACCCCAGGCGCGCCTCCCCTCTCTCCCCCTCTGGCCGCCACCCAGATGGCATCTGGGGGCTGCCGCCACCCTTGGGGAGGGAACCCTAGAGGGGGCGCAGCCCCCTCCCCTTCCCCTATAAATACATGAGGTCCGGGGGCTGCCCAACACATGAGTTTATCTCCCTCTTGGCGCAGCCCTACCTCTCTCCCTTCTCCTCTCTCGTGGTGCTTGGCGAAGCCCTGCTGGATTGCCACGCTCCTCCATCACCACCACGCCGTTGTGCTGCTGCTGGACGGAGTCTTCCTCAACCTCTCCCTCTCTCCTTGCTGGATCAAGGCGTGGGAGATGTCACCGGCTGTACGTGTGTTGAACGCGGAGGTGCCGTCCTGCTCGCACTAGGATCTCCGTGATTTGGGTCACGACAGTATGACTCCTTCAACCCGTTCTCTTGAACGCTTCCGCTTAGCGATCTACAAGGGTATGTAGATGCACTCTCCTTCCTCTCGTTGCTGGTTTCTCCATAGATAGATCTTGGTGACACGTAGGAAAATTTGAATTTCTGCTACGTTCCCCAACATTAATATCCCTTAGTTTCCAATAGGACCCCGCTGCCACGGGAGGGTAGGACAAAAGATGTCATGCAAGTTCTTTTTCCATAAGCACGTATAACTATATTCGGAATACATGCCTACATTACATTGATGAATTGGAGCTAGTTCTGTGTCACCCTATGTTATGACTGTTACATGACGAACCGCATCCGGCATAGTTATCCATCACTGATCCGGTGCCTACGAGCTTTCCATATACTGGTTCTCGGTTATTTACTTTTCCGTTGCTACTGTTACAATCACTACAAAATACCAAAAACATTACTTTTGCTATCTTTACTTTTGTTACCGTTACCACCACTGTCATATTACTTTGCTACTAAACACTTTGCTACAGATACTAAGTTTCCAGGTGTGGTTGAATTGACAACTCAGCTGCTAATACTTGAGAATATTCTTTGGCTCCCCTTGTGTCGAATCAATAAATTTGTGTTGAATACTCTACCCTCGAAAGTTGTTGCGATCCCCTATACTTGTGGGTTATCAGTAGGGTACGCAAACCTACCACCAGTCTCTGGCAGTAGGTATCTACCCCCTTTAAACTTTAATTCCTTTCCTGCAAAATTTGATCATTCAATATAAATAGCATAACCTCACACATCATAATATCATCTGGAAATAAAATTAGTATCTCACACATCATAATATGCATCACACATCGAAATAGTTCAACATACCCAACATTGCAAATAGGTTTACATGTCTAACATAGCAAATAGTTCAACAAATTCACGATAGCAAGTACTTGAACATAGCCAACAAGTTCTCGTTCAGCTCAACACAAAGCGAGTAGTTCAACATGACCATATCACTTGGTCTTCCTCCCCCTCTTGGCGGTACGCTCCTCGTTTCTCTTCAAGCGGGTCTCTTGCGTAATTGTTGTTGTACGACGAGAAGTACGCTCCCTCGGAACGGGGATGGACTCTTCCATTGCGTATTTGGTTGTTTCCCCATTTTGTCCTGGGTTGGCTAAGTGGGTGGTGGTCCGTCTTCCTCATTATACTCCTCCTCGTCATCCCCTTCTTCTTCTCCCTCGACTTGTTCCTCATCCTCTTCTTCCTCATCTTCCTCATCCTCCTCAACAATGTGAGACGATGAGGCGGCATTGCTAGAGCAACCTCTGCCTGCATGGCTCGACGAAGCGAGGGTACGTGTCGACGGTCCAGGAACATGCACATTAACCGAGCTAGCACACCCAAGCATGCCCACTAGCTTGCGACAATGGTTCTTGAACTTCTGCAATAACAAATAAACAAAAAGATGATATGGATCAAGTTTATGGTTATGGATCTAGCAGTGACAAATACTATAGTAGATTATGATTATGCCTAGTATGCTCAAAGTAAGTGACAAAAACATGACATGGACCAGTGTTGTGGTTTGCTAATTCTTGAGCTTGCGTTGGTTTTTCCCTTGAAGAGGAAATGGGTGATGCAACACAATAGAGTAAGTATTTCCCTCAGTTAAGAACCAAGGTATCAATCCAGTAGGAGAAGAACGCACAAATCACCAACACCTGCACAAACAATCAAACACTTGCACACAACGCGGTAAAGGGGTTGTTAATCCCTTCACGGTCACTTGCAAAGGTGAGATCTGATAGAGATAGATAAATAAAAGATAAAATATTTTGGGTTTTTTGGTATATAAATCTGAAAATAAAAGATTGCAAAATAGTGGATCGGAAAGTAATATGATGAAAAATAGACCCGAGGGGCATAGGTTTCACTAGAGGCTTCTCTCGTGAAGGCAAATAATACCCTGGGTGAACAAATTACTGTCGAGCAATTGATAAAAAAGCGCAAAGTTATGACATCCAAGGTAATGATTATGCATATAGGCATCACGTCTGTGTCAAGTAGACCGCCTCCTGCCTGCATCTACTACTATTACTCCACACATCGACCGCTATCCAGCATGCATCTAGAGTATTAAGTTCATAAAGAACGGAGTTACGTCTTAAGTAAGATGACATGATGTAGAGGAATTAATGATACGTCGGAGACGTATCTATAATTTATGGAGTATTCATGTCATGTTTACAACAATTCTATATGATTTTGGTATGATTTGATTAGAACTAGCCCGCACTGACGTTGTTTTCAGCACAACTACCGTGGTGTTGTTTTTGTGCAGAAATAAAAGTTCTCAGAACGAGCTGAAAATTAACGGAGAATTTTTCTGGAAAATATAAAAAATACTAGAAGAAAAAGATGTGAAAGAAGAGTCCCGGGCTAACCACAAGGGTGGAGGGCGCCCCCACCCCCCTAGGGCGCGCCCTCTGACCTTGTGATCACCTCGTGGGGCCCCCTGACGTGAAACCGACGCCAACCCCTCCTATAAATCCTAAAAACCCCAGAACAGAAGAGAGATCGGAAGTTACACCGCCGTAAGCCTCTGTAGCCACGAAAAACCAATCTAGGTCCTCTTTGGCACGCTGCCGAAGGGGTCCATCATTACCGGTGGCCATGGAGGAGGATCCCGGAGAGGCCATCATCGCCATGGAAGCCAAGGACCAGAGGGAGAACCTTTCCCCATCTAGGGGGAAGGCCATGGAGGAGGAAGCACAAGGGGGAGATCATCTCCCCCTCTCTCTCGGTGGCGCCGGAGTGCCATCGGGGGAACCATCGCTGCGGTGATCGTCTTCATCAACATCACCATCCTCATCTCTTTTACGCGGTCCACTCTCCCGCACCCCGCTGTAATCCCCTACTTGAACATGGTGCTTTATGCCACATATTATGATCCAATGATGTGTTGCCATCCTATGATGTTTTGAGTAGATTTCTTTTATCCTTTGGGTTGATTGATGATATATATTGGTTTAAGTTGTATGTGTTTACTTTGGTTCTGTCCTATGGTGCCTTCCGTGCCGCGCATACGTGGGGATTCCCGTTGTAGGGTGTTGCAATACGTTAATGATTCGCTTATAGCGGGTTGCTAGAGTGACATAAGCTTAAACCCGAGTAAGGAGGTTGTTGCGTATGGGATAAAGGGGACTTGATGTTGGGGAACGTAGTGATTTGAAAAAATTTCCTACGCACACGCAAGGATCATGGTGATGCATAGCAACGAGAGGGGAGAGTATTGTCCACGTACCCTCGTAGACCGTAAGCGGAAGCGTTATGACAACGCGGTTGATGTAGTCGTACGTCTTCATGATCCGACCGATCCAAGTACCGAACGTATGGCACCTCCGAGTTCAGCACACGTTCAGCTCGATGACGATCCCCGGACTCCGATCCAGCAAAGTGTCGGGATGAGTTCCACAAGACGACGGCGTGGTGACGATGATGATGTTCTACCGGCGCAGGGCTTCGCCTAAACTCCGCGACGATATGACCGAGGTGGAATATAGTGGAGGGGGGCACCGCACACGGCTAAGGAACGATCATGAAGATCAACTTGTGTGTCATGGGGTGCCCCCCTGCCCCCATATATAAAGGAGCAAGGGGGGAGGAGGCCGGCCCTAGGAGGGGCGCGCCAAGTGTGGAGTCCTACTAGGACTCCCTAGTCCTAGTAGGATTCCACCTCCCTTGTTGGAGTAGGAGAAGGGAAAGAGGGGAGAGTAATAAGGAAAGGGGCTGCGCCCCTTGTCCAATTCGGACCAGAGGGGGGGCGCAGGCCTCCTTCTTTTTGGCCCCTCTCCTCTATTCCCGTATGGCCCAATAAGGCCCATATACTCCCCGGCGAATTCCCGTAACTCTCCGGTACTTCGAAAAATACCCGAATCACTCGGAACCTTTCCGAACTCCGAATATAGTCGTCCAATATATCGATCTTTACGTCTCGACCATTTCGAGACTCCTCATCATGTCCCCGATCTCATACAGGACTCCGAACTCCTTCGGTACATCAAAACTCATAAACTCATAATATAACTGTCATCGAAACCTTAAGCGTGCGGACCCTACGGGTTCCAGAACTATGTAGACATGACCTAGAACTATTCTTGGTCAATAACCAATAGCGGAACCTGGATGCTCATATTGGCTCCTACATATTCTACGAAGATCTTTATCGGTCAAACCGCATAACAACATACGTTGTTCCCTTTGTCATCGGTATGTTACTTGCCCGAGATTTGATCGCGGTATCCAATACCTAGTTCAATCTCGCATCTTGGCAAGTCTCTTTACTCGTTACGTAATGCATCATTCCGTAACTAACTCATTAGCTACATTGCTTGCAAGGCTTATAGTGATGTGCATTACCGAGAGGGCCTAGAGATACCTCTCCGACAATCGGAGTGACAAAACCTAATCTCGAAATACGCCAACCCAACATGTACCTTTGGAGACACCTATAGTACTCATTTATAATCACCCAGTTACGTTGTGACGTTTGGTAGCACCCAAAGTGCTCCTCCGTTAAACGGGAGTTGCATAATCTCATAGTTACAGGAACATGTATAAGTCATGAAGAAAGCAATAGCAACATACTAAATGATCAAGTGCTAGACTAACGGAATGGGTCATGTCAATCACATCATTCTCCTAATGATGTGATCCCATTAATCAAATAACAACACATGTCTATGGTTAGGAAACATAACCATCTTTGATTAATGAGCTAGTCAAGTAGAGGCATACTAGTGACTATATGTTTGTCTATGTATTCACACATGTATCATGTTTCTGGTTAATACAATTCTAGCATGAATAATAAACATTTATCATGAAATAAGGAAATAAATAATAACTTTATTATTGCCTCTAGGGCATATTTCCTTCAGTCTCCCACTTGCACTAGAGTCAATAATCTAGTTCACATCATCATGTGATTCAACACTAATATTCACATCTGTATGTGATTAACACCCATAGTTCACATCGTCATGTGACCAACACCCAAAGGGTTTACTAGAGTCAATAATCTAGTTTACATCGCTATGTGATTAATACCCAAAGAGTACTAAGGTATGATCATGTTTTGCTCGTGAGAGAAGCTTAGTCAACGGGTCCATCACATTCGTGAGCCGTATGTATTTTGCAAATATTCTATGTCTACAATGCTCGCACGGAGCTACTCTAGCTAATTGCTCCCACTTTCAATATGTATCCAGATTGAGACTTAGAGTCATCTGGATCAGTGTAAAAAGCTTGCATCGATGTAACTCTTTACGACGGGCTCTTTTATCCTCCATAATCGAGAAATATTTCCTTAGTCCTCACTAAGGATGTTTTTGACCAATGTCCAAATGATCTACTCCTAGATCACTATTGTACTCCTTGCCAAATTCAGAGCAAGGTATACAATAGGTCCGGTACATAGCATAGCATACTTTATAGAACCTATGACCGAGGCATAGGGAATGACTTTCATTCTCTTTTCTATTTTCTGCCGTGGTCGGGATTTGAGTCTTACTCAATCTCACACGTTTGCAACACAGGCAAGAACTTTTCTTTGACTGTTCCATTTTGAACTACTTCAAAATCTTGACAAGGTATGTACTTATTGAAAAACTTATCAAGCGTCTTGATCTATCTCAATAGATCTTGATGCTCAATATGTAAGTAGCTTTACTGAGGTCTTTCTTTTAAAGAAATCCTTTCAAATACTCCTTTATGCTTTGTAGAATAATTCTACATTATTTCCGATCAACAATATGTCATTCACATATACTTATCAGAAATGCTGTAGTGCTCCCACTCACTTTCTTGTAAATACAGGCTTCTCCAAAAGTCTGTATAAAATCATATGCTTTGATCACACTATCAAAGCTTTTATTCCAACTCCGAGATGCTTGCACCAGTCCATAGATGGATCGCTGGAGCTTGCACATTTTGTTAGCTCCTTTAGGATTGACAAAACCTTCTGGTTGCATCATATACAACTCTTCTTTAATAAATCCATTAAAGAATGTTGTTTTGACATCCATTTGCCAGATTTCATAAAATGTGGCAATTGCTAACATGATTCGGACAGACTTAAGCAACGCTAGAGTTGAGAAAATCTCATTGTACTCAACACCTTGAACTTGTCGAAAACCTTTTGCAACAAGTTGAGCTTTGTAGATAGTAACACTAATATGAGTGTCCGTCTTCCTCTTGAAGATCCATTTATTTAACATGGCTTGCTGATCATCGAGCAAGTCAATCAAAGTCCATACTTTGTTCTCATACATGGATCCTATCTCAGATTTTATGGCCTCAAGCCATTTCATGAATCTGGGCTCATCATCGCTTCCTCATAGTTCGCAGGTTCATCATGGTCTAGTAACATGACTTCTAGAATAGGATTACCGTACCACTTTGGTGCGGATCTTATTCTCGAAGACCCACGAGGTTCGGTAGTAACTTGATCTGAAGTTTCATGATCATCATCATTAACTTCCTCACTAATTGGTGTAGGAATCATGGAACTGATTTCGTGATGAACTACTTTCCAATAAGGAGAAGGTACAATTACCTCATCAAGTTCTACTTTCCTCCCACTCACTTCTTTCGAGAGAAACTCCTTCTAGAAAGGATCCATTATTAGCAACGAATGTTTTGCCTTTGGATCTGTGATAGAAGGTGTACCCAATAGTTTCCTTTGGGTATTCTATGAAGATGCACTTCTTCGATTTGGGTTTGAGCTTATCAGGTTGAAAACCTTTTCACATAAGCATCGCAACTCCAAACTTTAAGAAACGACACTTAGGTTTCTTGCTAAACCATAGTTCATACGGTGTCGTCTCAACGGATTTAGATGGTGCCCTATTAAAGTGAATGCAGCTATCTCTAATGCATAACCCCAAAACGATAGTGGTAAATCGGTAAGATACATCATAAATCACACCATATCAAATAAAGTGCGGTTACGACGTTCGGACACACCATAACGTTGTGGTGTTCCAGGTGGCGTGAGCTGTGAAACTATTCCACATTGTTTTAATTGAAGACCAAACTCGTAACTCAAATATTCATCTCCACGATCAGATCGCAGAAACTTTATTTTCTTGTTACGATGATTTTCCATTTCACTCTGAAATTCTTTGAACCTTTCAACTATTTCGGACTTATGTTTCATCAAGTAGATATACCCATATCTGCTCAAATCATCTGTGAAGGTCGAAAATAATGATACCGCCATGAGCCTCTACACTCATCGGATCGCATACATCGGTATGTATTATTTCCAATAAGTTTGTTGCTCGCTCCATAGTTCCAAGAATGGAGTTTTAGTCATCTCGCCCAAAGGCACGGTTCGCAAGCATCAAATGATTCATAACCAAGTGATTTCGAAAATCCATCTTTATGGAGTTTCGCATGCGCTTTACACCGATATGACCCAAACGGCAAATTGCCATAAATAAGTTGCACTATCATTATTAACTTTGCATCTTTTGGCATCAATATTATGAATATGTGTATCACTACGATCGAGATCCAACAAACTATTTTTGTTGGGTGTATGACCATCGAAGGTCTTATTCATGTAAACAGAATAACAATTATTCTCTAACTTTAAATGAATAACCGTATCGCAATAAACATGATCAAATCATATTCATGCTTAACGCAAATGCCAAATAACATTTATTTAGGTTTAACACTAATCTCGAAAGTATAAAGAGTGTGCGATGATGATCATATCAATCTTGGAACTACTTCCAACACTCATCGTCACTTCCCCTTCAACTAGTCTCTGTTTATTCTGTAACTCCTATTTCGAGTTACTAATCTTAGCAACCGAACAAGTATCAAATACTCAGGGGTTACTATAAACACTAGTAAGGCACACATCCATAACCTGTATATCAAATATACCCTTGTTCACTTTGCCATCCTTCTTATCCACCAAATATTCAGGGCATTTCCGCTTCAAGTGACCATTTCCTTTGCAGTGTAAGCACTCAGTTTCAGGCTTTGGTTCAGCTTTGGTCTTCTTCACGGGAGTGACAACTTGTTTGCCATTCTACTTGAAGTTTCCCTTTCTTTCCCTTTGCCCTTTTCTTGAATTCTACCTTCGTCTATTTCAACATCACGAAGAGCTCGGGAATCGTTTTCGTCATCCCTTGCATACTATAGTTCATCACGAAGTTCTAGTAACTTAGTGATGGTGACTAGAGAATTCTGTCAATCACTATGTTATCTGGAAGATTAACTCCCACTTGATTCAAGCGATTGAAGTACCCAGACAATCTGAGCACATGCTCACTAGTTGAGCGATTCTCCTCCATCTTTTAGCTATAGAACTTGTTGGAGACTTCATATCTCTCAACTCGGTATTTGCTTGAAATATTAACTTCAACTCTGGAACATCTCATATGGTCCATGACGCTCAAAACGCCTTTGAAGTCCCGATTCTAAGCCGTTAAGTATGGTGCACTAAACTATCAAGTAGTCATCATATTGAGCTAGCCAAACGTTCTTACGCGCATTTGCTCCTGCAATAGGTCATCACCTAGCGGTGCATTAAGGACATAATTCTTACGTGCAGCAATGAGGATAAACCTCAGATCACGGATCCAATCCGCATCATTGCTACTAACATTTTTCAATACAATTTTCTCTAGGAACACATATAAAAACATAGGGAAGAAAAAACATAGGGAAGCAACAACGCGAGCTATTGATCTACAACATAATTTGCAAAATACTACCAGGACTAAGTTCATGATAAATTTAAGTTCAATTAATCATATTACTTAAGAACTCCCACTTAGATAGACATCCCTCTAATCTTCTAAGTGATCACGTGATCCATATCAACTAAACCATGTCCGATCATCACGTGAGATGGAGTAGTTTCAATGGTGAACATCACTATGTTGATCGTATCTACTATATGATTCACGCCGACCTTTCGGTCTCCGTGTTCGAGGCCATATCTGTATATGCTAGGCTCGTCAAGTTTAACCTGAGTATTCGCGTGTGCAACTGTTTTGCACCGTTGTATTTGAACGTAGAGCCTATCACACCCGATCATCACGTGGTGTCTCAAAGACGAAGAACTTTCATACGGTGCATACTCGTGGAGAACACTTCTTGATAATTTTAGTGAGAGATCATCTTAAAATGCTACCGTCAATCAAAGCAAGATAAGATGCATAAAGGATAAACATCACATGCAATCAATATAAGTGATATGATATGGCCATCATCATCTTGTGCTTGTGATCTCCATCTCGAAGCACCCGTCGTGATCACCATCGTCACCGCGCGACACCTTGATCTCCATCGTAGCATCATTGTCGCCTCGCCAATCTTATGCTTCTATGACTATCGCTACCGCTTAGTGATAAAGTAAAGCATTACAGTATGCTTGCATTTCATACAATAAAGCGACAACCATATGGCTCCTGCCGATTGCCGATAACCGGTTACAAAACATGATCATCTCATACAATAAAATATAGCATCACGTCTTGACCATATCACATCACAACATGCCCTGCAAAAACAAGTTAGACGTCCTCTACTTTGTTGTTGCAAATTTTACGTGGCTGCTACGGGCTGAGCAAGAACCGTTCTTACCTACGCATTAAAACCACAACGATAGTTCGTCAAGTTAGTGCTTTTTAACATTCGCAAGGACCGGGCGTAGCCACACTCAGTTCAACTAAAGTGAGAGAGACAGACACCGCCGGTCACCTTTAAGCACGAGTGCTCATAACGGTGAAACCAGTCTCGCGTAAGCGTCTGGCGTAATGTCGGTTCGGGCCGCTTCATCTCACAATACCGCCGAACCAAAGTATGACATGCTGGTAAGCAGTATGACTTGTATCGCCCACAACTCACTTGTGTTCTACTCGTGCATATGACATATACGCATAAAACCAGGCTCGGATGCCACTGTTGGGGAACGTAGTGATTTCAAAAAATTTCCTACGCACACGCAAGGATCATGGTGATGCATAGCAACGAGAGGGGAGAGTATTGTCCACGTACCCTTGTAGACCGTAAGCGGAATCGTTATGACAACGCGGTTGATGTAGTCGTACGTCTTCAAGATCCGACCGATCCAAGTACCGAACGTACGGCACCTCCGAGTTCAGCACACGTTCAGCTCGATGACGATCCCCAGACTCGATCCAGCAAAGTGTCGGGATGAGTTCCACAAGACGACGGCGTGGTGACGATGATGATGTTCTACCGGCGCAGGGCTTCGCCTAAACTCTGCGACGATATGACCGAGGTGGAATATAGTGGAGGGGGGCACCGCACACGGCTAAGGAACGATCACGAAGATCAACTTGTGTGTCATAGGGTGCCCCCCTGCCCCCATATATAAAGGAGCAAGGGGGGAGGAGGCCGGCCCTAGGAGGGGCGCGCCAAGTGTGGAGTCCTACTAGGATTCCCTAGTCCTAGTAGGATTCCACCTCCCTTGTTGGAGTAGGAGAAGGGGAAAGAGGGGGAGAGGAATAAGGAAAAGGGGGCTGCGCCCCTTGTCCAATTCGGACCAGAGGGGGGGCGCATGCCTCCTTCTTTTTGGCCTCTCTCCTCTATTCCCGTATGGCCCAATAAGGCCCATATACTCCCGGCGAATTCCGTAACTCTCCGGTGCTTGAAAAATACCGAATCACTCGGAACCTTTCCGAACTCGAATATAGTCGTCAATATATCGATCTTTATGTCTCGACCATTTCGAGACTCCTCGTCATGTCCCCGATCTCATACGGGACTCGAACTCCTTCGGTACATCAAAACTCATAAACTCATAATATAACATCATCATCGAAACCTTAAGCGTGCGGACCCTACGGGTTCCGAACTATGTAGACATGACCTAGAACTATTCTTGGTCAATAACCAATAGCGGAACCTGGATGCTCATATTGGCTCCTACATATTCTACGAAGATCTTTATCGGTCAAACCGCATAACAACATCGTTGTTCCCTTTGTCATCGGTATGTTACTTGCCCGAGATTTGTTCGTCGGTATCCAATACCTAGTTCAATCTCGCATTGGCAAGTCTCTTTACTCGTTACGTAATGCATCATTCCGTAACTAACTCATTAGCTACATTGCTTGCAAGGCTTATAGTGATGTGCATTACCGAGAGGGCCTAGAGATACCTCTCCGACAATCGGAGTGACAAAACCTAATCTCGAAATACGCCAACCCAACATGTACCTTTGGAGACACCTGTAGTACTCCTTTATAATCACCAAGTTACGTTGTGACGTTTGGTAGCACCCAAAGTGTTCCTCCGGTAAATGGGAGTTGCATAATCTCATAGTTACAGGAACATGTATAAGTCATGAAGAAAGCAATAGCAACATACTAAACGATCAAGTGCTAGGCTAACGGAATGGGTCATGTCAATCACATCATTCTCCTAATGATGTGATCCCATTAATCAAATAACAACACATGTCTATGGTTAGGAAACATAACCATCTTTGATTAATGAGCTAGTCAAGTAGAGGCATACTAGTGACTATATGTTTGTCTATGTATTCACACATGTATCATGTTTCTGGTTAATACAATTCTAGCATGAATAATAAACATTTATCATGAAATAAGGAAATAAATAATAACTTTATTATTGGCTCTAGGGCATATTTCCTTCACTTGATGCTTTAATGATATGGTTGGGTTTTACCTTAATGATCTTTAGTAGTTGTGGATGCTTGCTAGAGTTCCAATCATAAGTGCATATGATCCAAGAAGAGAAAGTATGTTAGCTTATGCCTCTCCCTCATATGAAATTTCAATAATGATTACTGATCTTGTTAACAATTGCCTAGGACAATTCCGCACACCGACCCATCATTATTCCACACTCGCTATTTATAATATATATTAATATATTCTAACTTTATGATAACGGCACCTACTTTTATATTTTAGTTCTTCGATATCATGCAAAGTTACCCTCTTCATACCCACAACGCAGTTTTATTTCTCGTTTCTACTTGAAAGCAAACGTTCGGTGTACGTAGAGTCGTATCCGTGGAAGATAGGAATTGAGAGAATATTGATCTTACCTTTAGCTCCTTGTGGGTTCAGCACTCCATACTTATCACTTCCACCTTTGGAAATTGCTATGATGATTCCTGGCACTTGGGGATTATCAAGTTCTTTTCTGGCGCCGTTGCTGGGGAGCAATAGCGTGGGGTAGATATTTTCATGTATGCTTGTTTGCTTTCTTCACTAAGTAGTTTTTGTTTCCCCTTTTGTTTTTGCTTAGTTGTGGGTGAAACAAACAAAAAAATTACAAAATGAAAATACCAAAAAGAAATTTTACTTGCCTCTTATGCCTAATTTTTTTTTTCAAAAAGAGAAGCGATTGGAAGGTTGTGCATTGGAGAAGTGAGGGTCGACCTTGAACACTTGTGTTCATGCTCATGGAAACAATGTAGAATTTTTCATGGAAGTTTTCCAAAAATAAGTATCCCCTTGTATATATTCATTGTATTATAAAAATAATGTGCCAAGTTTTGGTTGTAGGATGATTAGATTGTTTGTTTGCTATGTGCAGTGCAAAAACAGAAACTTTGGCTGTAGTGCGTGAACTCTCATTTTTTTACTGGAACATCGAATGCCTATGAAACTTTTTGCACAGTAGTTCTATACAAATTGTTTAAATTGTCCTATTTTTTTAGAATTTTTGGAGTTACAGAAGTATAAGAAAGTTGTAGAATACTACAGACTGTCCTGTTTTTGACAGATTATATTTTCAACGTGTTGTTCACTTATTTTGATGAATCTATGGGTAGTATCAGGGGGTATGAACCATGGTGAAGTTGGAATACAGTAGATATAATGCTAATATGAAATTGGAATGAGTTTACAACAGTACCTAAGGGTAGTGATTTGTTTTATTATACTAACGGATCTCACAAGATTGTTTGTTAAGTTTTGTGTGGATGAAGTGTTCAAAGAACGAGGAGTTACCGATATGAGAAGAATAAGGAGAGGCAATAGCTCAAGCTTGGGGATGCCCAAGGCACCCCAAGTAAATATTTCAAGGATACTCAAGCATCTAAGCTTGGGGATGCCCCGGTTGGCATCCCATCTTTCTTCTTCAAACAATTATCGATATACCTCGGTTTTTGTTTTGTTCACATGACATGCGTCTTTTTTGTTTATTTTTTCCTTTATTTTCCTTTATGATCCATGATAGTATGAGATAGCCCTTCATTGATTTGTATATTGCTCTTTGTGCTTCACTTAAATTCTTCGAGTATGGCTTTATAGAATGCTCTTTGTGCTTCACTTAAATCTTTTGAGTATAACTTTATAGAATGCTTCGTGTGCTTAACTTATATATTTTGAGCTTGGATATTGGTAAATTTATATTATTTGTAGAATGCTCTATGAACTTCACTTATATCTTTTAGAGTATGAATAAAATGATTACCGGAATTGGGCTTGGAAGAGTATCATTGGAATATCATGCCTAGCTAAAACGACATTAAAGAAAAGCGCTTGTTGGGAGACAACCCAACATTTATCCTTACTGTTTTTGTGTGTTAACATGATTATGCTACTGTATTAATCATTTTTTATAGCTTTTGTTTCAATAAAGTGCCAAGTAAGACCTTTGGGATAGCTTACAGTGATAGTTGATTTGATCTTGCTGAAAAATAGAAACTTTTGCGCTCATTGCCAGAATTGTAATAAATCACAGAAGCATGATTTTGATCTGAATTTTTTAAACTAGATTGATATACAAACTTCCTTGGTTTTCCTAATTTTTTAGAATTTTTGGAGTAGCAGAAGTATGGTTGTTGTTCAGATCATTACACACTGTTCTGTTTCTGGCAGATTCTGTTTTCAATGCATAGTTTGCTTGTTTTCTAGTTTCTATGGCTTATATTGCTCAATATAAATTATAGAAATGAAATGGTACAGTAGGCATTCTGTGAGAACAATTATGAGTCTTGTCTTTGATAGTAGCAAAGTGAATGATTTACTCTTTATCATGCTAACCCATCTCACAAAGTCCAGTAAATTTTGTGTGATTGAAGTTTTCAAGTTTTGGGTGACAGATCGATACGAGGAGAATAAGGAGTCAAAATACCCTAAGCTTGGGGATGCCCAAGGCACCCCAATGTAATATTCAAGGAAGACTCAAGCGCCTAAGCTTGGGGATGCCCCGGAAGGCATCCCTATTTCGTCTTCAAAACCATCGGTATACCTTACTCGGAGCTATATTTTTATTCGTCACATGATATGTGTTTTGCTTGGAGCGTATTTTCATTTTACTTGTTGTTTGAATAAAGTTATTGGATCTAAAATCTTGAAAAAGAGAGAGTCCTCCCATGGCTAGTTAATTATTTGACTACTCATTGTCCTTCACTTATATCTTTTTGGAGTAGTTTGTCATTTACTCACGTGCTTCACTTATATCTTATGAGTAAATGGGTGAATGAATTGAATATTATAGATATGAAATTTTATATGATTCATATGCTTATCCCATGGGGAGTAATGACTTCACTTATAAAAAGTATAGGTGGTAAAATTTATTGAAAGTTAGCAAACTCAACATTGGTCACTTGAACAATTCATGAAAGAATATTGAAGGAAGAGAGATTTCGCATATAAATATACTATATGGTCTAGTTGTTGGGAAAATTTGCAAATATGAATTTCGACTTTATTTGCAAAATCTCTCGAGAATTTGTAAAAATGGGCATAACTTTTGCATACTAACTCGGATGAAAAAGTTTTTTATATGAAAAATCATCTACTCGAAAAGTTACATCCGAATTTAACAGGGGGAACCCAGTTAAACATTTTCAAAATCCTAAAAAACCTAACAGAAAAAAAAGATACGGGGCTTTTAAGATCTGGAGAGGCAAAAAAATTCAAAAAAAAATTCAAACTCACTAATGGCGCTTTTGCCCATGGTGCGCCATTAGTATCTTCCGCCTTCAAAATTTAAAATAAGTCAAAAAATAAAAAAAAAGTTACTAATGGCGCACCTGCCCAAGGTGCGCCATTAGTATCTTCCCGCCTTCAAAATTCAAAATAAGTCAAAAAAATAAAAAAAAAAGTTACTAATGGCGCACCGGCCCATGGTGCGCCATTAGTATCTTCCCGCCTTCAAAATTCAAAATAAGTCAAAAAAAAAATAAAAAAAAGTTACTGATGGTGCACCGGCCCATGGTGCGCCATTAGTATCTTCCCGCCTTCAAAATTCAAAATAAGTCAAAAAATAAAAAAAGTTACTAATGGCGCACCGGCCCATGGTGCGCCATTAGTATGTCGTATATATGGCTGGGCGCACCTCCTCCACTCCACCTCTCCTCCACTCCATCTCCTCCTCTCCTCTCCTCCACTCCATCTCCTCCTCTCTTCTCCTCCACTCCATCTCCTCCTCTCCTCTCCTCCACTCCTTCTCCTCCTCTCCGGCGACCTCCTTCTCCTCTCCGTGACCTCCTCCTCCTCTCCGCGACCTCCTCCTCCTCTCCGCGACCTCCTCCTCTCCGGGAACCTCCTCCTCCCTCCTCTCCTCCCTCCCCTCCCCTCACGGTTTCTCCTCCCTCCTCTCCCGTGAGCTCCTCCTCCCTCCTCTCCTCCCATTCCCTCATGGTTTCTCCTTCCTCCTCTCCGATGCTTGGTGAACTCCTCTCCGCGACCTCCTCCTCCTCTCCCGCGATGTAGGCGGCGCCTCTCCGTGACCTCCTCCTCCTCCTCTCCGTGAACTCCTCTCCGGCAAAAAGAACACGGCAAAAGAACGTACAAGATCCAAAAACAGGAACAAAATTTGAAATAATATCATGCCAAAAACGAGCAAAAAAACTAGCAAAAATGGGCAAAAAATCACGATCCAGATCCAAATTCAAAATTCAAAAATAGCAATGGCGCGACGGTGGGGGTTAGGCGGTGCGCCACTACTATTTTCCCACCTTGAAAATTCAAAAATACTAATGGCGCACCGTTGCATATACTAATGGCGCACGGTGGCCTATACTAATGGCGATGTGGCCTATACTAATGGCGCACGGTGGTGCGCCATTAGTATACCGAATAATAATGGCGATCAATGGTGCGCCATTAGTAAAAATTACTAATGGCGTGCTAGTAATGGCGCACCAGTGATGCGCCATTAGTAGGCAAAACTGGTGCGCCATTAGTAGGCCTTTTCCTAGTAGTGCTAGATGCTCGCTCTTTTGCTATGCCTATGCTACGATGCCTATCACTTGCTTATCATGCCACCCACATTGCCATGTCAAACCTCTGACCATCCTTTCCTAGCAAACCGTTGTTTGGCTATGTTACCGCTTTGCTCAGCCCCTCTTATAGCGTTGTTAGTTGCAGGTGAAGATGAAGTTTGTTCCTTGTTGGAACATGGAGATGTTGTTCCTTGTTGGAACATGTTTACATGTTGGGATATCACAATATCTCTTATTTAATTAATGCATCTATATACTTGGTAAAGGGTGGAAGGCTCGGCCTTATGCAGTGTTTTGTTCCACACTTGCCGCCTAGTTTCCGCCATATCGGTATTATGTTCCCGGATTTTTGTCCCTAACGCGGTTGGGTGATTTATGGGACCCCTTGACAGTTCGCTTTGAATAAGACTCCTCCAAAGAAGGCCCAACCTTGGTTTTACCATTTGCCACCTAAGCCTTTTCCCTTGGGTTACGGAGACTCAAGGGTCATCTTTATTTTACCCCGGGCGGTGCTCCTCCGAGTGTTGGTCCAAACTAGAGCACCGTCTTGGGACCATTCCTTGGCAACTTGGATTACGTCGGTACACTGACGCTTAGCTTATTCGGTGTGCCCCGAGAACGAGATATGTGCAGCTCCTATCGGGATTTGTCGACCTGTGGGTGGTCTTGCTGGTCTTGTTTTACCATTGTCGAGATGTCTTGTAGTCCGGATTCGAGACTGATCGGGTCTTCCCGGTAGAAGGACTATCTTTCGTTGACCGTGAGAGCTTATAATGGGCTAAGTTGGGACACCCCTGCAGGGTTTGAACTTTCGAAAGCCGTGCCCGCGGTTATGTGGCAGATGGGAATTTGTTAATGTCCGCTTGTAGAAAACCCGAAGTTGATCTTAATTAAAATACATCAACCGCGTGTGTAACCGTGATGGTCTCTTCTCGGCGGAGTCCGGGAAGTGAACACGGTGTTGGAGTTATGCTTGACGTAGGTTGTTCTAGGATCACTTCTTGATCATAGTTGTTCGACCGTGCTTTTGCCTCCTCTTCTCGCTCTCTTTTGCGTATGGTAGCCACCATATATGCTAGTCGCTTGCTGCACCTCCACCTCATACCTTCTCCTACCCATAAGCTTAAATGGTCTTTATCTCGCGGGTGTGAGATTGCTGAGTCCCCGTGACTCACAGATTCTACAAAACAGTTGCAGTGCCGGCGATGCGGTGCGAGATGGCGCCACCGAGCTCAAGTGGGAGTTCGACGAGGAACGTGGTCGTTACTATGTGTATTTTCCTGATGATCAGTAGTGGAGCCCAGTTGGGACGATCGGGGATCTGTGTAGCATTTGGGGTAGTCTTCTTTTATTTTGGTTCCGTAGTCGGACCTTGATTGTATCTGTATGATGTAATGCTTTACTCATGTATTGTGTGAAGTGGCGATTGTAAGCCAACTATGTATCTCTTTCCCTTATGTATTACATGGATTGTGTGAAGATTACCTCACTTGCGACATTGCTTTCAATGCGGTTATGCCTCTAAGTCGTTGCCCGACACGTGGGAGATATAGCCGCATCGAGGGTGTTACAAGTTGGTAATCGAGCCATCCCGACTTAGGAGCCCCTGCTTGATTGTTTGTTTGGCGTTGTTGAGTCTAGAACAAAAATGTTTTGAGTCTTAGGATTATATATCGAGAGTAGGATTCTTTTACTCCTCGGTCCCTTAAATCGCTCTGGTGAGGCATCTGACGTAGAAGTTTTGACTCTTCTCTCCTCAAATTTCACTAAATTTTTTTTAGGATCACGCGGGTATCTTGGAATCATTCCGATGGTTTTGTGACGAGAACATTGTTCTTGGTGCCTCCTGACATTTAGTGGTTGTGGCAGTGTCCCGGGGAGTTGAGCTCCGAGGTGTTGTCGTCACAATTTTATCGTTGCAGTTCTGGAATACCTGAGCTTTGCCGACATCGAAAATCTCTTTTATGCAGTTGTTGGTGAGATAACCTCGATAACCCAGTACTAGGGCGAGTTCGGGAGTATTGCCATGACTCGTATAACGGATGCTTTTCGAAGGTCGAGGTACACGATTTCCGAAGGTTTCTTGGTTATGTGTTGAAGGATGGATACAGCTGGATCTAGGTATTGTTAGTTTGGGTGATATATTTTGTGTCCCTGATCCCCAACACCTGATTGCATAACCAGAAAGTTTGGGAGTTTATAAGTGGGAATTCAAGTATCTCAGAGGATATCTTTCCAACACACACATGATACGATATGGGATCTATCATATGTTTGTTTCCGGCTTATTCTGCAAGCCAAATCCTTTGTTTTTGTTCCGTTTTGTGGTATTCAAGTTGCTTCAATGCCAAGTGTTGATTCCATACCTTATTCTAAATGGTGTTCTCATATTTCTATGTGAATACTAATCCTTCTTGATCATCGAGTTTGTCATCTCAATTTCTTCTCACCCGTGTGCTTCTCTCCAAGTAAATCCGATCATTCCAACATTCGCAAGATCAATTCTAAGTTTTTGCTCAACGGTGTTTGCTTCATCCGTCCCAAGTTGTCTTTGTTTTCCCCGCCCTCCCACCCTTTTTCTTAAAGGACTCAGATTTCTCAATCTTGTATCATTTTATTTGTGTGAAGTCTCTCCATTCTTGTCCATCAATGCTCTTATCCAGTGATTCTCAGGAAGATACTAACGGAGCTTCAAGTTTATTATTCTTCGTTCTTTTCTTCTCCGGTGGACTTAAGTCAAGCTTTCGATATTCATCATATTCCTTTCCTCGTTTCTAATGCTTTCTCATGTCGATGCACCTCTTAATCATTCACTTCTTCCTATTCATTTGTTCCGGAGTGTTGAAGATATCTCTGAAGATTCAAGTTTCCATTCTCAATTCACTCAAGTTCTTTTGAGGATGCTATCTCATTCAACCCATTTAATTCAACCGGTGCAATCTCTCTTTTCAAGCAATCGTTCAACAGTGGTTCTTTTGAGTGGGACCTAACCCACAGGTCTTTTCCCAGGATCTTACCTGACTCTTCTCATTTTTTCCGGAGCTTCTAAAATTCTTTTCTAAGTTTGACGTAAGAATGGGTTTTCATCAGTCATGGCTTTCTCCAAGATCTTTCAAATTCTTTTCATCTTTGGTTCAACCTTTCTAATTTTCATTCCGGAGTGCCTCAACAATTCATGGTGGTGTTTCTCGTCGTCATTCTCGAATTTTGAAGACCGAAGAAGAGTTTCTCTTTAATCTTGCTCCATTCTCTTCAAGATTCATGGTTCTAGCTTCGTGCCATCCTCATAATTGTTTTGATTGTGAGAATTCTTTTCACCCATCCGGAGCAATTCAGGAGTCTTTTCAGTTTGATTCTTCGGAGCCCATCATCCCAGAATTATTCATTCCAGCTTTCAGCTTTCGTTCTCCAAATCTTACCGGTGCATCGTTCAAATATCCTCTAATCAGTTCATGATCTCTTTGTTCTCTTGTATCTAAATCCCCTCAAATATCTTCATTCGTTTTCCAATTCTTCCCGGTGAATTGCGCCTTTGCTACGTTCATTCTCAATTCTTACGGTGGTTTGTTCAAGTTTTTCCCACGTTTACGCTATATCTCTCTTAATCCTTTCTACGAGAATAAGTAGTATGCAAAATCCGTTGCTTGTCATCAATTTAAATTGGTGAAGGATAAGCATAACATAATTCTTGTTCTTGTTTCATCCAAGTGATTAATTCCTACTTTCGGAGTTTGTTCATGATGAATAAATTCTCGGTTTCAATTGTTTCATCTTTTCTTTTCCCGGAGTTCCAAGCTCTCATAATCACGAAGATCCATCTAAATCATTGCAAGGCTTCACCTTGTGTTTTCAACTTCTCTTTCTTTCTACCATCCTTTTCTTACCGGAGTTCTTCATGGAGGCTCTACATGATGGTTCGTCAAGGATTCTTTTCATTCTTCAATTGTTCTTCAAGATTTCTCTCGAAGTTATGATCCGCCAAGCTATACTCTAAAAATAAACATGATGCTCAACACATGTTTTGTTTTGAGGAGTTCAAGTATTCTTCTTCTTGCATTCCGAAGTGCAATTCTTTCTACCTTATCTCTTGAGATGGTGTTATGTCACTCTTGGCAATTTCCCTTCGTGTTTCTTGATTCACAAGTTGTCAGGAATGAGATATTTAAATCCATCATTTCTCTTCGTTCACGAGATCTTTTCAACCCAACAATTTATTCGTTGGTGTTATCTTGGTATAGATTTCACTTAAAGCCTTCCCTAAGGAATGTTGCTATTATGGTGTTTATCAATGATCCAAGTTTTCCTCCTATCCTCTCAATGAAAGAAGTTTTCATTTTCTTGTTGATCTTAATCCAATCAACTGTTTCCGTTAGTGGCGGGTTGTCACCTCATAATTTTGAGATGTGTTCCATAAGCCCACAACAAGCTTGTTCCTTTCGTTGTTGATAATCCAACAACTCCGTTCTAGCATTTCTTGTAAGCGTGCTCTTTCAAGATCTTGTTTCCCTTCGTCCATTCCATTCCATTCTTTCATTTCTTCCGGAGGCACTGTGATGTTGCTCTCTTCGACCCATCATCTTGTTTTGTCAAGATCATGTTCTTCTCCTTGCTTCTCCGTTTAGCCAGAGTGTCATGTTTTCATTCGAGTTCTCTCATCTTATCAAGTTTTGCCTGCTTCCTCAACCGGAGAGCTGTCTGAAATCTTTCTTACCCCTTGTGCCATTCTTTCAATAGTTCCGGAGGAGTGTGTTGTTGATTTCATCAAGTATCATCCCATCTTCTCAAGTTCATGATTCTAATTCCTTCTATTTTCAGTCGGAGTGCTGCCCAAATTATATCATTCTTATTCATTCTTATCTCGTTTCAACCAGAGTGGTTCCAATTCCTTCTTGTCCATTGTACTCGTCATTCATAGCTTTGCAACCCCCAATGTCACATGGTGTTCCTTGTTTCTATTTTCTACTGGAATGCTCTCAATTTCGTTCAACTCTATTGTGTTATTCTTTCAAGTTTTCAACCTCTCGAGGTTCATTGGTTTCACTCGTTTGTCAAAG
Source organism: Aegilops longissima (assembly GCA_021605205.1). NCBI lineage: Eukaryota > Viridiplantae > Streptophyta > Magnoliopsida > Poales > Poaceae > Aegilops > Aegilops longissima. The sequence continues at coordinate 578,183,885 of CM038678.1, forward strand.
AAGCAACTTTGTCTTACCTCTTTCTCTTCCGCTTCTCTCCGGCGCCATCCTAGATCTCGGGACGAGATCTCTTGTATGTGGAGGAGTGTTGTGACGCCCCGAGACCGATGCTCGAGAAGACTTCTAGCTATTCCGAGTTTCGCCGTGTGTTTCTTTTGTGCTTGCTCTTTTATTTTTGCATTGCATCATGTCATCATGCCATCATGTCATTTAATTTTTAAAACTCACCTAAATAAATTGCATAGATCGTTGATCTATTTAAATCGAGGGTTATTCACATGGTGATTTCTCTTTAAAACATATTCAAAGTCTCCTACTATTATTAGGGAGCTATAATAATAATTCCATTTATTTGGAATTAACCATAACACACTTGCAAAATAATTTTGTTCCTTTTCTACTTCAAGTTTGGTCTTCACCCCTTGCCATATTTCTTTCATCATTTTCCGGAGCCCCACCGAAATCCTCAACATTTTTGGACCTTCCCAACCCTCACTTCTTATTCAAACCATTTGAATTTAAATCAAATGAGTTTGAATTTAAATCTTTCAATCATGGCCTTTCTATTTTTCTTGGAACGAGCATATTTTTGCGAGTCCGGGAAAATTACCCCCATGCGTAAATGCTATCCCAAACACTTCCTTTCCTCTTGTTTTCCTCTTTGGTATTTTCTGTTTTGGAAAATAAAAGAGTAGAGGGAGAGAAGCAGACCAGCCGCAGCCCAGCTACAACCTATCCCTAGGCCCATGGCCTTGGCCCAGCCGTGCCCTTGCTAAACCCTAGCCCGATCGAACCCTCCTCTCGATCGCTCCCTTCTCCTCCTTCCCTCGCGCCGCCACACACAACAAACATCGCCAGGGAAAGGAGCTCCCCACACTGCAAGGTCGGAGCCCCTCGATCCCCATCTCCTTCCCGCAGCGCCGCCGGCGCTCGATCTCCCTCCCCCTTGGTCCATCTCTCCCTCGAGTGCGGCCTCAGCCTCCCTCCTCCTCGATCCCGAGCCCGAGCGCGTCGCCCCTGCGCCTCCACGTCGTCTTCGCGCGCGCCACCGCCTTCCTGCATCGACGCCGTGATCTACCTCTGTTTCGCCCTCCTCCTCAACCCGGCCTCCCCTGCTTCGCGCCAAGGACACCGCCGGCAACGGCGTCGCCATGGTCTTTGCGAGCCTGCAACGCTCGTCCTCCTTCCCTAGCTCGACCCCTCGTCCGTGAGCGCGTGCAGCTCGCGTCTCCACCCCTCCTCGCTGCCCCGTTGTGCTCCGAAGGTTAGGGACGCCCCTGCCGTCCCCGCACCCTGCTGCCTCCTAGAGTGCCGTGCCGTCGCCGTTCGTCTTCAACCGTGGGAGCGCAGTCCTCCTCCAACCCCGTCGAGATCCGGCTGGCCTCCGCTGCCTTGGCCCGTCCCCGTCGGAGTTGACCTCCACCGCAGGCCACGCACGAGCCCGCGTTGACTTCCCCTGCTCCACCACCATCAGCGCCCGGCAGCACCTCCTCTGTCCATGACTCGTCTTTGGTGCTGCTCGCTCGCCCGCCGCTGCCTTGGCCTCTCACCGTAGCCCCTCGCCAAGCATTCTACGTGATACTGCCCTTTTGTCGTTGCCAAGGCCACTGAATCCAGGGACACAAGACGGCCTTTGTGGATTCCTTTCGACAAGTACCACGACGACCGTTGTTCGCCAAGTACCCCTTCGGATCGCCAAGTTCATCCACCCGTGTACCACTACGTCGCCATGTACCACTACGCCCGAGTTCCACTACAAGATGTACGACTACCGTCGCCAAAGACCTGTGTACCACGAGCGGCAAGTTCAACTTCAAAACGTGTACGACTACTTCCACTATGGCCCGTGAACGACTACTTGCCTCGCCGAACCCGAACTGCTTCGAAAATGCACGCTTCGAAGGTATACCACCGAGACGACACCCGCGAACGAATGCATGTTGTATGAGATACTCATGTTCAAACCGTACCCGAGTTGTTCCTTCCGCGTTCCTCCTCGGTTGCCATGCCGTCGACCCGTGGGAACCCGGTATCCGGGATCACCCCACCATCTTTTGCATGTTCTGCACATCCACACTTTCCTTTGCACCGGTATCTCCTTGAGCTACCGGAACCGATATGTTGCCGTGGCATCATTTTCGGATTCGCCGCCGTGGCACCCTTTTTGTTCCGCCATGGTGACCAAATGCTTCATAACATGCTCATGTCAACATCTTCATAAAAATTGCTTAAAACTTGCATATGTCATCCGCATCATGATAACAACATTTAAAATGTTTAAAATTGTTGTTGCATTAAATTGCTAAATGCATATGGGGATTTACCGGATTTGTTGTTTTTATATCCGGCCCCATTTAAATTGTTTAGATGGTATAGTTTTTGTTATGCTTCACCACTTGCCATGTTAACCAATATTTAGTATTGTTGGGTACATAACCAAGAGAGAATTAAATGAGTCATGAGGTGTTTCGTCAATATGCAACTCGTTGCATATTGGGCTCCATTTAACTTGTAGTTTTGTTTGTGCATATTGCCACGCCATGCTATTTAAACCGGACACGCATCATACTTGGTTGTGCATCATGCCATGTGTATGGGATGGTTGTTTACTTTGTTGTTTGTTTCTTTCCGGGTTGCTTCTCTCGTTAGCTTCGGTTTCGTTCCGGAGTTGTGAGGATTCCTTCGACTTCGTCCGTTTGTCTTCTTCATGGACTCGTTCTTCTTCCTTGCGGGATCTCAGGCAAGATGACCATACCCTCGAAATCACTTCTATTTTTGCTTGCTAGATGCTCGCTCTTTTGCTATGCCTATGCTACGATGCCTATCACTTGCTTATCATGCCACCCACATTGCCATGTCAAACCTCTAACCATCCTTTCCTAGCAAACCGTTGTTTGGCTATGTTACCGCTTTGCTCAGCCCCTCTTATAGCGTTGTTAGTTGCAGGTGAAGATGAAGTTTGTTCCTTGTTGGAACATGGAGATGGTGTTCCTTGTTGGAACATGTTTACATGTTGGGATATCACAATATCTCTTATTTAATTAATGCATCTATATACTTGGTAAAGGGTGGAAGGCTCGGCCTTATGCCTGGTGTTTTGTTCCACTCTTTCCGCCCTAGTTTCCGTCATATCGGTATCATCTTCCCGGATTTTGCGTCCCTAACGCGGTTGGGTGATTTATGGGACCCCCTTGACAGTTCGCTTTGAATAAGACTCCTCCAGCAAGGCCCAACCTTGGTTTTACCATTTGCCACCTAAGCTTTTTTCCCTTGGGTTCTGCGCAGACTCAAGGGTCATCTTTATTTACCCCGGGCGGTGCTCCTCCAGTGTTGGTCCAAACTAGAACACCGTCTTGGGACCATTCCTTGGCAACTTGGATTACGTTGGTACCTGTGACGCTTAGCTTATCCGGTGTGCCACGAGAGCGAGATATGTGCAGCTCCTATCGGGATTTGTCGGCACACGCGGGTGGTCTTCTGGTCTTGTTTTACCATTGTCGAGATATCTTGTAGTCCAGGATTCCGAGACTGATCGGGTCTTCCCGGTAGAAGGAATATCCTTCGTTGACCGTGAGAGCTTATAATGGGCTAAGTTGGGACACCCCTGCAGGGTTTGAACTTTCGAAAGCCGTGCCCGCGGTTAAGTGGCAGATGGGAATTTGTTAATGTCCGGTTGTAGAAAACCCGAAGTTGATCTTAATTAAAATACATCAACCGCGTGTGTAACCGTGATGGTCTCTTCTCGGCGGAGTCCTGGAAGTGAACACGGTGTTGGAGTTATGCTTGACCTAGGTTGTTCTAGGATCACTTCTTGATCATAGTTGTTCGACCGTGCTTTTGCCTCCTCTTCTCGCTCTCTTTTGCGTATGGTAGCCACCATATATGCTAGTCGCTTGCTGCACCTCCACCTCATACCTTCTCCTACCCATAAGCTTAAATGGTCTTGATCTCGCAGGTGTGAGATTGCTGAGTCCCCGTGACTCACAGATTCTACCAAAACAGTTGCAGGTGCCGACGATGCCAGTGCAGATGACGCCACCGAGCTCAAGTGGGAGTTCGACGAGGCGTGGTCGTTACTATGTGTCTTTCACGATGATCGATAGTGGAGCCAGTTGGGACGATCGGGGATCTGTGTAGCATTTGGGGTAGTCTTCTTTTATTTTGGTTCCGTGGTCGGACCTTGATTGTATCTGTATGATGTAATGCTTTACTCATGTATTGTGTGAAGTGACGATTGTAAGCCAACTATGTATCTCTTTCCCTTATGTATTACATGGGTTGTGTGAAGATTACCTCACTTGCGACATTGCTTTCAATGCGGTTATGCCTCTAAGTCGTGCTTCGACACGTGGGAGATATAGCCGCATCAAGGGCGTTACAGTAGGGGGCACCCCCCACCCCCAGGGCGTGCCTCCCACCCTTGCCACCTCCTCGTGGCTCTTCTGACTTGGACTCCAAGTCCCCTGGGTGTCTTCTATTCCAAGAAAAATCATCGTGAAGTTTTATTCTGTTTGGACTCCGTATGGTATTCCTTTTCTGCGAGGCTCAAATGTTGGGAAACGTTGCATGGAAAACAAAAAATTTCTAAGCACACGCAATGATCTATCCATGGAGATGCATAGCAACGAGGGGGAGAGTATGTCCTTGTGCCATCGTAGACCGAAAGCGAAAGCGTTTCACTGATGTAGTCGAACTTTCTTCGCGCTCCACCGATCGAGTACCGAACGTACGACACCTCCGAGTTCTCACATGAGGTTCTCCTCTCAGCCTGCGATCTTCTTGAACGCGATGCGACCATGCACCGGCTCCTCCTTTCAGATTGTATGCGGCCAAAGGAACTCTATGATCTTCCGGAACCTCCATGACCTCAAAGAAAGTCTCCACTTCATATAACCAATCTAGGCACCCTTCAATATCAACATTTACATTAAAACTTGGGATCTCAGCTTTCACCTTGTATGTATCTCTTGCATATGTAGGATTGGGTGCTCTCTGATATGCGTAGAGATTTGGTTCTTCAAGGGCATCATCATATTCTTCACCTTCAGAAGCTTCAACATAAATTGGCCTTCTTGAAGCACATCGAACAACATGTTGTTGTGGCGGTCTTGCTCCAAGATTACCTCTCATTCTTATTTGATGAACATCTTCTTCTTCTTTAGATGAATCTCCTTCATTGGTAGCAGGGGGACACCTTTTTTATCATCTAAACCAGCTGGTCAAATCTCCGATTAAGATCTTCACGCAGCTCTTTGGTTTGTTGTTCTGCAACATCCATCCTCTTCTCCAATTGCTCCATTGTTTGCTGCAGCTTGCTCTCGAAGAGGGCAACAAGAACTAGTATGGATCAATGAGGCTCTGGTACAACCTGAAACAACACAAAGGTTGCGAAGGAGCAACTCCACCTTGCTGCTACAATGTGTACAACACAAGTGTTGAAGGAACAACTTCAACGTGATGTGCTAGATATCGCTCTAGTAGCGAATGTAGGCCGATATGGCAGCAAGAGTTCAATCCAGAACTCCTAGAGCACAAGATCTACTCCAAGATCTTAGATAAGAACAACAAGTTCTATTATAGGTAGTGGGTACATAGTCTGGGTTACAAAGTAGAGGTAAGGACCTCTATTTATAGGGCTTTGGGAAGCCTTCACATACTTCTACTTATAGCTGGAATACTCTAGAAAATATTACTTAGGATTCACCATTGTACTCACAGCTACTTATAACTAGAGAACTCTAGAAACAGCAGGTAGGGTAGAAAAGAAAAGAAACACTACACTAGAGTGGAAGCATCTAGAAGTAGCCAAACGAATCTGACATACGATATATATTTTTTCATCTAGTGTTCCTCACCACTCCACCACCAGATCCGGCATCTACAGGGCAATCCCTGCCGGTTCCCTTCCAGAACACCACCCCGAAGTTGCATCCCCGCCCGCACCCGACGTTGCACCCCCACCGGCTGCAGAGTCGACCTCAACGCTGGTGCTGACATCGACGGACCCCGGCTGAACCCCCGAGCACCCCTCTCCGACGGCATCAACCCTAGGTGAGCTCCCTTGCTTCTTCCCCAAGGTCCTCCCATGGCAGCCATGGTGAATCTACTGTACATGTAAATGGGTAATACTTTTTGCACATGTTTGCAGATGTTTCAATTGTGATTACTGCTGTGTCCATGTGACTTATGTATACATTGTTAGTTTGATATATGATTGAGCCTATGCAAAATTTCAGTTAGTGTGTTATGTGTATTGTTCTGTTCATATGATCTGTGCATAGACAATTCACAAGAGCTTCTGATTCGTGCATACACAAGTTACATGATCTTCTGATTTGTGCATAAACAAGTCACATGAGCTTCATACGATTTCTGCATACATGAGTACCAAAGTGATATGCATTTTCTTAGAGAAAAATCGAGCATGGCAAAGTGTTCAAGTTGCTAGAAAAATAAAGGTCAATTGAACTTTATTACTCCTTATTAGGTTGCCATACTTTTGTTCCTTGACTACCAACCTTGCAGAGCTCAATATGTATGTATGGCAAAGTGTTCAAGTTGCTAGGAAAATGAAGTTGGGCATCATAATTTTAATTTATATATAACAGCACCTTCTTGCCCAGTAGGGGTTTAGGGTTTAGGGTGCAACCTTTGTACATTCAATCTGATAAATTCTTAGGTGCTAGTAAGTTTTTTTTTTGTATCAAAGAAGGGTTTCCCCCTCCGAATTCCATTAAGGGAAACCAAGCAGCAAGCTGCAAGTCATGAGAACTACAGACACAAACGAAAAACGCAGCAAACAGCTAACTAACGAAGCCCAAAGTAATAAGATCCATCATCCAACGCAGGAGTTAAGCCCTCTAAACAAAAGCCAACAGGAGGGAGGCGCACAACAGGAGTGTCACGTAAGCAAAACAGGCATCAACAAGCAGACTAGATCTATTACAAGGAGATCAACGCCTGTGGAGACAAATCCGCACCACCAAAGCAGCCTCAGGCTTGAATCCTCGCAACGTTGATCCTCCATCCTTGTGGTGCCCAGTAAACCTCACTTGCCACCTATTCGAGAAGTCTTGACCCCAGCTCCAGCATTCTTCTTGCTTGGTCCTTTGTCTGTAAAATAGACCAAGAAGTAATCCAGTATGTCATAGACTGAACAAGATTCATAAGATCATTACAGTTTTTGCCATCAAATATAACAGCATTGCGACATTTCCAAACAGTCCACATCAAAGCACCCACGCCAATCATAGCAAGTTTCTGATCATTTTTAGCAAAAGTTTTAATCCACCTGCCAAAACAGTTCACACCTGAACTGGGCACAAATTGAAGATTAAAGGCACATTTAATTAAACTCCACAGAAGAGACGCAACAGAGCATAAAAAAATGGTCTACAGATTCATCTTTACCACACAATACACATTCTTTGGGCCCTTTACACCACCTCTAAAGCAGAGAATCTTTTGTTAAGTAAACATAACATGTGGTCCAGAATATATTAAGCTACCATTACTTGTGACTGTTTGCTTCTTTTATCACTTCATGGTTGATACAGGAAGAAGTTTCCTGCCAAGATGCAGTTTCTACTCTCAGCTTGGCCGCTCGCTCGAGTTAAGTGGCCACTCGACGCAAGTGGCCAACGAACAATGCCGCAGATCCACGAGTGTTACAAGTTCAAAATGGCAGATGTTAACTTGTTTGCAGTTGCTAAAAGCTCCTCAAGGCCAACTCTTCTACACACCAACCGAATCCCGTGGTAGAGAAGCAGGATCGGCCCCAATGGAGTTTGAGCGCATTTATTCTGAATTATATATCTTGTTGTTATTCTGAAATATATAACTTGTCTTAACTGGGATAATTTGTGATCATTCAAAAAAAAGTCAAACTTGTTGTTATTCTGAATTATATAACTTGTCTTAACTGGGATAATTTGTGATCATTCAAAAAATACAGCACATAAAACTCTCTGTACTAGAGGTCACAAATAACAAGTGCCATGGTGATAACACAGTATGTGATTGTAGGACTGGACATATTTTTTTACTCACCCAGAATCGGACTATGGCTGTACATTTTACCCAGTTAAACTACATCCTATAACAATTACGCACAGCCAATGGAACATCTTCAGGAAAGAAGTCATATACATGCAGTCCAAAGATACCAAGGCATGTCAGTTGCTTCTCACTCACTGGTGGAAAAACAGGCTTCCGTCCAGCCCCATAAGTCGCGAAGCTGTAGGAACCGCGACTAATGGGACCTTTAATCATGATTCGAGGAGAACCGCGACCAAAGGCCTGGGCCAGGCGCTCGGTGGCCAGCTGGTGCCGTGAGGGCTTTAGTCATGGTTGGCGGAGACAACCGCGACTAAAGGTTTTCGGCACTTTTTAGTCACGGTTTGCCGTGCCAACCGCGACTAAAGCCCTCCCTATATATACCCATCCAGCAGCCAACACTTAGCCATTTGGAGCCATTCTCTTCACAAGTGGGTGTAGGTTTGCTTTTGGTTCCTCTTATGCACATAAGGTGTTTGATGAAATGCCCCAAGAGCATGAAACAAACATGACATGAAGTGTTGGAGCCACACTCTTGATCATGGTTAGCAACTTGATGAACCTTTGATGTGTCAATATGCATGTGTGTAGTTCATTGTTTAATTTATATTGTTTGTAGCTAGTTAGTTTAACAAATGCATGATGGTTAATTATATATTTTATATTATAATAATGCAGATGAATCGGCAATGGATGTACGGTAACCGACTCTCCGGCGAGTTCACTACGGGTTTGAAAGATTTCCTCGTAGTGGCTAATGCGAACAAGCGGGGGGGTTTTGTTATCTGTCCATGTGTTATCTGTAAGAATGAGAAGGTTACTCTTCCTCAAGAGTTGTTCACATGCATCTGCTTCAGAAGGGTTTCATGCCAAGCTATAATTGTTGGACCAAGCATGGAGAAAGAGGGGTTATAATGGAAGAAGATGAAGAAGGGGATGATTTCATCGATGAAAGCTATCTTGCTCATTTCGGTGATACTTTCATGGAGGATGCTGAAGGTGAAGGGAAGGTGAAGAAGAGGCGCGTGATGATCCCGTTGATGATCTTGGTGGGACCATTGCTGATGCGGAGGGAGACGCTAAACTGAAAAGGAGAGGAGAATTTGGATCGCATGTTAGAGGATCACGAAGGCGCTGTACCCGGATGCGATGATGGTCGAAAAAGCTGGGCTGCTGCTGGATTTGCTGAAATGGAAGGCAGAGGCAGGTGTAGCTGACTCGGCATTTGAAAACTTGCTGAAAATGTTGAAGAATATGTTTCAAAGGATAACGAGTTGCCGCTTGAGACGTCTGAAGCAAAGAAGGTTGTCTACCCTCTAGGTTTAGAGGTTACGAAGATACATGCATGCATCAACGATCGCATCCTCTACCGCATGTGAATCGAGAATTTGAATGAATGCCGGTATACCTTGCATTGCGTTATAAGATCGAGGCGATGACCACGGTGGCGATGTTGAGGGCGAAACCCGGAAGAGGGTTCCGCCAAGGTGATGTGGTATGCTCCTATAATACCACGGTTGAAACGTCTGTTCAGGAACAAAGAGCATGCCAAGTTGTTGCGATGGCACAAAGAGGACCGTAAGTCGGACGGGAGTTGAGACACACCGCAGATGGAATAATGGAGAAAGATCGACAGATGGTTCAAAGATTTTGCAGGTGGCGCAAGGAACATAAGATTTGCTCTAAATACGGATGGCATGAATCCTTTTGGCGAGCGAGCTCCATCCATAGCACCTGCCCGTGACTATGCATCTACAACCTTCCTCCTTGGTTGTGCATGAAGCGGAAGTTCATTATGATGCCGGTGCTCATCCAAGGTCGAAGCAACCCGGCAGCGACATCGATGTGTACCTAAGGCCATTAGTTGATGAACTTTTACAGCTGTGGGGTGGTGTCCGTGTGTGGGATGAGCACAAACAAGAGGAATTTGACCTCTGACGTTGCTTTTCGTAACCATCAACGATTGGCCTGCTCTTAGTAACCTTCGGGACTGTCAAATAAGGGATACAATGCATGCACGCACTGCTTACATGAGACTGAAAGTGTACATTTGCCAAATTGTAAGAAGAGCGTGTACCTTGGGCATCGTCGATTTCTTCGAAAATTCATCGATGAAAGAAAGGCAAGCATTACAACGGCAAGGCAGATCACCGGCGAAGCTGCGGAACGACTGTGGTCTTTGGTATTTGATATGGTCAAGGATTTGAAAGTCATCTTTGGAAAGGGTCTGGCGGACAATCAGTTCGAAGGGAGCCGACAGCACGCAGCCATGTGGAAGAAGAAATCTATATTCGGGAGCTAGAATATTGGAAAGTCCTAGATGTCCGCTCTGCAATCGGCGTGATGCACGTTACGAAGAATATTTGCGTGAACCTCCTAAGCTTCTTGGGCGTGTATGGGAAGACAAATGATACAAAGGAAGCACGGCGGGACCAGCAACGTTTGAAAGACCACGATGATCGGCATCCGGAATGGTTTCAAGGTCGTGCCAGCTACGCTCGACCAAAGAAGAGAAGGTCATCTTTTTGAATGCCCGAGCAGTATGAAGGTCCCGTCTGGATTCTCGCCCAATATAAAGGGAATAATAAACATGGCGGAGAAAAAGTTCCAAAACCTGAAGTCTCACGACCGCCACGTGATTATGGCGCAATTGCTTCCGATTGCTTTGAGGGGCTCTGCGGAAAATGTTCGAGTAGCCATTGTGAAGCTATGTGCATTCCTCAATGCAATCTCTCGAAGGTAATCAATCCGGAAGTTCTACCACGGTTCTGAGCGATGTGATCCAATGTCTTGTCAGTTTCGAGTTGGTGTTCCGCCATCCTTCTTCAATATTATGGCGCACCTCCTGGTTCACCTAGTCGAAGAGATTTTCGTTCTCGGTCCTGTATTTCTACACAATATGTTCCCCTTGAGAGGTTCATGGGAGTATTAAAGAAATATGTTAAGTAACCGTGCTAGGCCAGAAGGAAGCATCGCCAAGGGCTATGGAAATGAGGAGGTAATTGAGTTTTGTGTTGACTTTGTTCCCGACCTTAAGCCGATTGGGCTTCCTCGATCATGCACGAGGGAGACTAAGTGGAAAAGGCACGATCGGAAGGAAATCAACGATATGTATGGACGGCCATTCTCATTGAAGCAAACCACCTTTATCTTGATCAATTCCAGCTTGGTGGCTCCGTGCTTTGAGAAACACAAGAATATTTTACGTTCGACAACCCGGGAAGCCTGAATCCTGGATTAGGAAGGCCCACATGGAGACTTTCGGCAGTTGGTTGAAAACATTTAATGAATGACAATGATGTTGTAGATCAGCTGTACATGTTGGCCAAGACACCATCTTCGACTATAACGACTTTCCAAAGTGCGAGATAAATGGGAATACATTTTACACGATCGCCCAAGATAAAAGAGCACCAACCAAAACAGTGGTGTCGCTTTGATGCAGCAACCGAGAATGGGCATCGGTCACATATTATGGTTACATAGAGGAGATATGGGAACTTGACTATGGACCCTCCTTTAAGGTCCCTTTGTTCGGTGCAAATGGTTCAAGCTAACAGGAGGTGGGGTAAAGGTGGACCAGCAATACGGAATGACAATGGTGGATTTCAACAATCTTGGTTACCTTGACGAACCATTCGTCCTAGCAAAAGATGTCGCTCAGGTTTTCTATGTGAAGGACATGAGTAGCAAACCGAGGAAGCGGAAAGATAAGAAAGCGATCAAGTACATCATGCGATGATCCAAAGCGCCACATTGTTCTTTCGGGGAAAAGAAACATCGTGGAAGTGGAGGACAAGACAGACATGTCGGAAGATTATAATATGTTTGCTGAAATTCCGCCCTTCAAAGTGAACACCGACCCAAGCATTAAGTTAAATGATGAGGATGCTCCATGGATCGGCACAATCGTAAGCAAGCAGGGACACAAGGGAAGAAATGATGTGTAATAATTTATTGTACCAAACTTTGTTGAATGGATCATGTGAATTATATTACCCGTGATGTGTTTGGTGTCCATTTTGAATGATTCGAGATACCACCGATGATACATGAAATTTGGAGTGATTTAGTCATACTCCTGCCTAGGCGTATAATATGCATACTAAGTAGTCTTCATAGCCGCCGTCGTCGTTGTCTTGGTAGTAATCGCCTTCTAAGTTGCCGCCGCCGTAAATCGCCGCTTTGTCGTCGCTTCTTTGTCGCTTTGTCGTCGGGCGGCGCCGTGGCTCGAAGCGAGGGTAGCGCAGGCGAGGGATATCGCCGCCGTGATGTAGTCCATGGCGCTCTGCGAGTCCGCCATACCACCATAGCCGACGGCTGGCCTCGTGGAAGTTCCTGGAGGCAGACCGTTCTCCTCATACCGGCGGCGCCCCCTCACGCCGATTGATGAAGAAGCGTCCCAAGTATGCTGGTTATCGGGATGCCGCGAGATTCATCCGCTGCTCCGCGTGAGGTCGAGGTAGTAGTGGTTCGTGATGGCCGCCCGGCGCCAGTACCACGAGGGCGGGAGGGACTGCACGCCGCCCGGCGCTTAGGCTCCAGCCGGTGGGGCCTTGATAGCCCGGTGGACAAGGGTAGTTCGAGGCGCCAAGCTCCTCCACCTGCTGGTAGGTTAGAGTGGGTGCGGTGGAAGCCATGAGAGAGTGATGAGAGATTGTAGAGATGTGATAATGCTGGCCAAGCCGGGCTACATATATGTAGTGAGAAATGGCGGGAAAAATGGGAGCGGGAAGGCAGGAGGCGGGAAGAAAGTGGCGGGAAGAAAGAGGCGGGAAGACAGGGAAGAAATGGCGGGAAGACGAGGAATCGAGCTGGTCATCTAACCTTTAGTCCCGGCTGGTTGGTGCAACCGGGACTAAAGGTTAGACAGACGCGTGGGTAGCGCCTGACATACTGTCGGAGGAACAAGACAAAGCGAAGCGGCGCCGTGCCTATAAAAGGAGCATCGTCTGGCGTGAAGAAATGGCGGGAAGACATAGGCGGGGAAAGAATGGCGGGAAGGCGGCGGGAAGAACTTGTGGGAAGACAGAGGCGGCCGGGAAGAACTTCTCTGAATTTTTGATATATTATTTGTATTTTAGAATTTTGAAATGAATTAGTTCTATTTTTCTGAATTTTTGATATATTATTTGTATTTTTAACATATTGAATTGAATTAGTTTTATTTTGACATATTATTTGTGTTTGAAATTGTACATTCATATGCATGTATGTAGTACCGTAGAATATGTGAAACTCCTTCAAAATTAAAATAAAGCACAAAAGAAATAAAACAATACAAATTAAACAGAAAACAATACAAATTAAAAAGAAAACAATACAAATTAAACAGAAAACAGGTTTGGGGGGCTAAAACCCTAAACTGCAAGGCCTTTAATCGCGGTTGGCAGACCAACCGCGACTAAAAATGAACCTTTAATCATGGTCGCCTGCCCAACCGCGACTAAAGGTGGGGCGTGAGACCATAAAAAAACCATAAAACCCTTTAGTCGCGGTTGGGCAGGCGACCGCGACTAAAGGCACCTTTAGTCATGGGTCTCCGCCAACCGCGACTAAAGGGGCTATAAATACCTGTTCCGTTTCTCGTCTTCTCGATTCCCTTTGTTAAATCGCGCCCTCGCGCCGCCGCCGTCGCCCTCGCCCTCGGCGCCGCCCGCCGTCGCCCTCGCCCTCGGCGCCGCCCGCCGTCGCCCTCGCCCTGTAACCCCTCGACGCCGCCCGCCCGTCGCGCCTCGCAGAACGCCGCCCGCCTCCGACCTCCCTCGCTCCCCTCCCTCTCTCCCCCCCGCCGTCGGCCCTCGTCCATGTGACCGCCCACCTCCCGATCCCCTTGGCATGCCGTCGACCTCCGCCTCGTTCCCTGACCCTCCACGCGGAGAATCGCCTCCTGTCGCCCCTTGGCCCCGGTCTTCCCCCTGGGCGATTAAGCCTTGCCCTGCACCCTGCCTGCTCCCCTCCCTTCGTGAAGATCCGTGATCGGCCTCCCAAGCTCCTGCCCCCCTCCTCCTTGATTTTTTGATCATGTATTAAAAATGTTAAACTTATATATGAAAATGTATTTAAAAATATTCTTGATACAAAAAAATGTAGAATGAAAACCAAAATAAAGAAAGAGGAAAATGAAAAACAATGAAATCCAAAAAGGAAACTAAAGGAAAATGAAAATGAAAAATAAAAGCAAAGAAACAAGCATAAAAAAATAGAAAACTATGAATACCGACAAAGAAACAAAGAAAAACAAAACTCGCTGAAAACTAAGAAGTAGACAAAAACCAAAGGAAAAAGAAGGAAAATTTGAAAAAAGGAAAATGGATAAAAACCATGAAAGAAACAAAGAGAAACCAAAAGAAAAACGAAAAAAACAAGATATAGCAACAAAAAAAAGAATACCAAAAAACCGAAGAAGAAAGAAAAAACCAAACAAATCACAAAAAAGAAACAAAAAAACGAAGAAATAAAAACAACTCCGGGCTTTCATCCTAAATTAGGAAGCGCCTCATTTAGTTCCACGACCCCAACAGTTGCGCAATGGCTAACAACACCCTCAACTACGGAGACGTGGTTGACAAATGTTTAATTGCTTGCAAAGTTTCTTCACAAAATGACATTCGTGAAGACGTGGTTGTCTGTTGTCCTCGCCTCCCTCTCCGTGTGTGTTGTCCTCGCCTCCCTCTCCGTGGACGCTGCTGCTCTGCCGCCCGTCTCGCGCTCTACCGCGACACCCTCTCCCACCCCTTCCTCGCCCCCTCCTTTTGCCACCGCCCTTTCGCCACCGACACCGCCACCGCCCCCTTCTTCACTTAATTAATTTGTTTTACTACATGTTTTCAGGACTGACATAATGGCGGACGATAGAGCTGACCCGATTATGGACAACTATGATCCGGACGGTGAAGCACATATGTTCGGCATCATAAACGGCGATATTCAATATGTGCCGACCGGAGAAGAAGAAGATGATATCTCTTCTTATCTGAACCTTGACGGTGAAGATGAAGGCGCCGTCAACAAGATGATGTCAAGAAAGCGTCGATAAAGCAGCGATCTTCAAATGGAAGTAGCAACCACCTCCCGCGCGAGGTATATATATACATTGAGCCTCGGTGATACAAACTAACTGATTTGAATAAATATGTGTGTACTAACGCGCGACTCTCTTTCTTATTTTAGCCCTCGGCGGATCGTCGAAACAATCGAGTGCGTCGTCAAAGCGTGGCGCAACCAAGACGATGAAACAAGGAGAAACATGCACCATCGAGGTTGTCGACGATGCAACCGGCAGGCAGCTGGAGCCCCGCAAGAACACCACCAAGTTTGTCGCCAATGCGGAGCCATTGTTAGAGACAACGTCTCGATCACCGCCCAGAGTGGAATGAGCCAAAGAAGGCACGAATTGATGGTTTCACTTTTGTCGATAAGAGAACAAAAAAGATTGCTTCAAGAAGCTTATGGAACATTTCGTTCTACCTCCGAATACAACAAATTCGATGAGGAGGGTAACAAGATTGAGGAAAACAAGGAGAGGAGGAGGCTAGTCAAACAGTTCGCTCTTCATAAGATGGCCGCGCATTCGGAAATTCAAGCAAAATCTAGCCCGTGACTTTGTCAAGCAGAACAAGACTCGATTTCAAAGGACAATATGAGAAACTGAAACATGATTGGCCAGAATTTGTGAAGCAAAAGAAATCGGAGCAGTTCATTGAAATATCGAAAAAATAAGGAAAATGCGGCTAAGAAGGAGTACAATCATGTTATGGGGCCAGGAGGGTATCGCATTTTGGTGCCTAGGTTGGAGAAGATGGAGAAGCGAGATGAGGCGCGAGGAATCCGTCCAGTGCGGAGGATGGGACCCAAGGGCCAAAAGCTGGTGAATGCGGGCATGGGGAACGCTGAACCCGGAGGCGGAGTGTGTTTACCGGGCAAATTAATTAAACCCACCCAAGCCCTTATTGGCGCAATGAAGGATGCTCAACAGGGAAGATCAAGTTCAACGAGAGAACGACGCTAGCGACAAAAGCCCTCGGGAATCCTGAACACGGAGGGCGTGTACGAGGCATGGGGCACATTCCGTGGAAAATAGGGTTCCCCGAGCGATGACCCGACGATTCTGAAGCCGTAAGAGAAAGATGGATCGGGAAGCAGATGTTGTGGCGCGGTTGGCATCGGAAATGGATGTGATGAAGAAAACCATGAGTGTACTAGTAGCGAAAGAGATGCAGCTCGGGTGGAGCATGAAGATCATCCAGCGGATCTCGGAAGCCAGCAGCGGAGAAGCAGCGTGGCTTCCACGGAGGCCCCACCGGCTGGTGCAGATGCACCGACGATCGAAATTACTGCACCGGAGCCTCGGTGGCGAAATTACTGCACCGGAGCCTCGGTGGTGAAATTACTGCACCGGAGCCTCCTCGCTACCCGTGGGCGATATAAAGGAGATGAAAGAATGTCATCAGTATTATCCTATCGGGAACATGTCCATGAAGGTAGCCATCGGCAGTGCTTTACCATGTTTACGGAGCACTCCACCACAACAACCCCATTCAAGATGGCTATGCTCGTGTCACGGTGGAGGACATAGTCCAAGGGTTTGAGGACACGGAGATTGACATTGCTATACGAAGGGAGAAAAGACTTGGAGATGTCAAGCGCCATTTCATTCTATGGCAAAAGAAGTTTATCAAGTTTCGAGCGAGGCGCCAAGGACAACAAGTCCACCCCCTACGGTGGTGGTGGTGGTGGTGGTGGTGGCGGTTCACCTACACCTCCGTCACGTAAGCCGGCGCCGCCCCGATCCACAACGTCCGGCGGGTGATCATCCGCCGCCCCATCCTCGTCCGGCGGGTGATCGACGCCGCCCCAATCCACCTACGGCAAAGAGGCGAAGCAGTCTGGATTATTAACCCGGACCCTTATGTACCTAAGACCACAAAGGTGCGGAGCCATCATGAAGCCTCTCCCACAAGGCCTTGGGAGCGTAGTGCCGAGGAAGTCGGCGCGCCGCTGCTGCTGATTTGGAGAAATGGAAGGCGGACTGCAAGAAGAAAAGAGAGCCCGAGCCCAAGCCAGATTTTACGATAAGCAAAAGAAGTGGGCTAAGTCATTTTGAGCACACCGTCCCAAGCCATGAAGAATCTGCCTAACGACTATGAGCGTGAACTTGCAGCAGGCACTCATGTTCAAGGAGAACAAAGAGCGGAGAAGGCGAAAGTAAAAAAGCGGAAACAAGTTGCCCAGCTCGGGAACAAAGTAAACAATCGATTGCCCGCTTATAGTGGAAGCCTTCTGTCCGGATGACCCGAGATCATACAAGCTGCGGCAACACATGGATTGACTATAACGAGTGCGGAGAACAAGCGGCCAACTTAGGTATTACTCTTCGTGAACTGTTAGGCCTTGATGAGGCGCCCGTGAAGGAGGTAGTAATTACATATGTCAAGAATGGGCCTCTCGTCGAGCCTGCTTGAGGAAAATGATCTACGACCAAATGAAAGGTCTGCTGAATTGGTACAAGGGTTACATAAAAATAAAAACGCCAAAGAATATATTTATGCGGAAGTTAGACATGAGCATCACTTCAAACATTACTATGTACAAATTGCACTGAGTGAATTGTTCCAGCTTTTCAATCTCGCGAGCTCGACAAATCTATCATCAGTTGCTACGTTACGTAAGTGATTTATTAATTTCTACCCCATCTCGTTCATATTGCCTGCACTATATATATGTCCTAACTATATTGTTGTATCCGCTATTATACATGCAGAATGAAGATTAAGGAATGCAGAGTAAGGAACATCCATGATGTTGGGTTCATTGACCCACACATCGTTAATGGACATGTGTTGGGCGTCACCCACCGACGTGGAGGCAGACCTGTGGCAGTTTCTTACAAAGCAGGATCTCAAAAGTGATATTCTATTTCCTTACCATTTTGGGTGAGTGTTTCTGTCTTGAGCACATTCTCTTTGTTTACTCCATGCATGGTATGTGGCGGCTAATCGATGAGTTATGCATGACGTACTGTGCATGTATCGTGTCCGCAGGTTCCACTGGATTCTGCTAGTAATTAAAGTTAACACCTCAGAATGTCTCGTCCACGACTCTCTGAATATGGATCCAAAGCTTTGGGCCGACATGAGAAGAATGCTGCAGAAGTAATTATTTTCATTCATTTGCGCTCTATATCGATCGGCCTATTTCGTTCATTTCCTAATATCAAGTAACTAATAACTCTCTTGTTCATTTAATTTTCTTTGCCTCGTAGGGTTTGGAGGCGGTTCAGTAGATACAAAGGTCGGTGAATTCAAAAAGAGCTAGAATTCAAAATGTTAAAGCCTAAGAATGCTGGGGATATTCAGCCACCGTTGACCAATCTATGTGGATACTATGTTCGTGAGAGGATCCGAGATACACCTCTGGCGGGTTCCGAGTGATACCAATGCTCAGAGGAATAACCTCCGTGGATGCTTAGTCCGAAGCTCGCTTCCGACCACTTCAAGAGGAACTAGCTGGATGGTTCAGCAGGAAGTCCGCCATCCTAAAGGAGAACACTATTACGAGGGCGTAGAACTTTATATGGATTAAATCATGTATGGAAACTTGTTCAAAATTGTATATGGTCATCCGATGATATTGAATATATATTGTATATTCCTCTTGAATTTTTTTTGGTTCTAATTTCAAATTTATTTGAAATTGTACATTCATATGCATGTATGTAGTACCGTAGAATATATGAAACTCCTTCAAAATTAAAATAAAGCACAAAAGAAATAAAACAATACAAATTAAACAGAAAACAAGTTTAGGGGGGGCTAAAACACTAAACCTGCGGCGGCCTTTAGTCATGGTTGACCAGAAGAACCGCGACTAAAGGTCCTCCGCCTTGACGGCGCCTGGCGCCCACGGGACGGGCCGTTAGTCGCGGTTCTTAAGCAGCCGCGACTAAAGGTGGGGCTTTAATCGCGCTTATTTGGTCGCGGTTGCGCAACCGCGACTAATGGCAGTTGCGAACCGCGACCAAAGGCCTTTTTTCCACCAGTGACTACAATAAAACAACATGCTTGACAAGTATTCAGCACTTCACAGTTCATCAGAAACTAGATTTTGCCAAAAGCCTAAGCACGCCCATGTGGATACTTGCAATAGTAGCAAATGTGTAAAGCTAAACTACATCCTATAAGAATTAAGCACTACAGAAAAAAAAACGTACGAGTCAAAATAATTGTTTTAACCTGCTACTTTTAATTGTTGCTGGATGTGGCTGCGGCTGCGGATGAGGATCTAGTGCTTCCTGAACTTGGTGGCGCTGCAAAAGTTCAACAGGTTAAGTCACATTGTGCGAAGACTAATGCAAGAAAATATAAGTGATACACAAGGGAACTACGTATCACCAGAAGAGGTTGAAGCTTCACGAGCAGCTAAGCGATCAACCCAAGCCTTCAAGGCGCCTTGCATGCGCTCCAAGTTCAGCTTGTCTTCCTCATGCCTATCCATAAGAACACCAGTGAGCTTCCTTATCTCGTCTTGGAGCTTGGCCGCATCACTCTTGCTTTTCTTTGCTTCAGCTTGATTCCTCTGCATGAGAGTTGCTATCTGCTGCTTGTACGTGGCTTCATCTTCGTTCTTCTTTCGAAGCTGCTCCTGCAAAAGAGCGTTGGCCTGCCTCTCCTTGACAAGCTGCTCCTCCAAGTGAGCTCTGGACTGGGCTTCTTGGTCAAGCTGCTCCATCAGCTGTTGGAGCTGTAACGTCGGGCTCTCGTGCTCGTTCAGGGTGTAGCGGGAATCAGTGATGAACGTCGGCAACTCTCGCGCTGCTTCAACGAGCTGGTTGATCTGAAACCAGAAACAAAGTAAGCATAGAGTGGACACAAAGTAAGCATAGAGTGGAAGAGTCCTCCAGGGCCGGCCCTGTGTTTTGGGAGGCCCTAGGTGAACTCGACGACATGGGCCCCTGTGTTTCAGATCACTTTCTTTCTTTTTTCTCCCTTTTTCAGCACCCTACAAATGTTTTTTCTTAGGCAAGATGGCAGGCTAATGTCCTAAAATTATGAAGAAAAGAGGATACAAAGAATTAGGATGATTGGAACCCTAGGCATGTACACAGCACGGCAAAAAATTAGGATGGATCATGGATGAATAGTTGAATACGTACTAAAGAATCAAAGAAACTACTGAAGTTTAGCTGTGGATGGAATCGGGGTATGGAACAGGACATGGATGGATACGTTCATACGTACTGTATTGCCGCCTTGCCGGATGCCGGATGGCTGAGCGGCGCGCGCAGCGACGACAACCAGCGGCGGCCGAGGCACGAGTGACACGCCGACGGTCGACGAGAGGATGAAGTCACGAAGACGAACCGACGAGGGACCAAGGCACAAGACCAGATCTTCGATTGATTTGTTTCACAGAGGCGAAGCGAGCGGCCGCGTGGGCGTGACGCTTCCCGATCGCTACCTAGGGCACCTAGCTAGGCCAGTAGCCCGTACTCTGCCCTGGCCCCAAATTTATTTGGGCCAGTCTGCTGCCGAGCGTTGGATCTGCAAAAACAAACGGACGAGATTGTCGCTACCAAATCATCTTCTTCCTTCCACGCACGCGCAAACAGAAAAAATGGATCTACGCCGTCCAGCCTCTTCGTGCTCGCCCTTGGCTGCCGCGTCGGAGCTCGCTGGGGCCACTCGCTATTGCAGCTCGCCGGGGACGCTCGCCACCACAGCTCGCCGGGGACGCTCACCATATGCAGCTCCGCCGGGCCGGTCAAAAAGAAAAAGACGTCCCTAGTTCCGTCGGGCCGGGCATGTCTCCCTCCTCCTGTTTGCAGCACCGCCGGCTGAGGGTTCCAGCATCGTCGCAGCCCGCCGCCATACTCGCCACACGCCCATCACAGCACCGCCATGCAGCGCCGTCGCCGCCGCTCGCCATTGTTAGCTAGCCGTTCACCGTTTGAAGCTTTTTCGGAAGCACGTTGCAGCCTTTCTCGACGCCGGTTGTAGCAAAATCGACCTCAACGGCTGCAGCAAAACGCCCCCGCTGGTCGTAACGTGGCTGTATGGTTGTAGCATTCTGTGTCGCCGGTTGTACCAAAAGTGTACGCCGGTAGTAGCAAAAATCCATCGACGGTTGCAGCAAAAATTCATCTCGCCGTCGGTCGCAGCTTCGCCATGATGGATGTAGCAAAATCCATCGCCGGTAGTATCAAAATCCAACAATGGTTGCAACAAAAAAAGCCACTGCCGTAGTAGGTCGTAGCTCCACTGCAATGGATGTAGCAAATCCAGTGCCGGTAGTAGCAAAAAATGGCGACGGTTGTAACAAAAAACTTGGCCATTTCGAGCAAAGTTCTTGTCGTCGGTTGCCTCACTTAGTTTGCTTTCTCCTTCGCCGCCTTTGACGTGGGGTTGCAACTTTTCTGCACACGCTTCCAGTGCCATCATTGGTGGGTTGTAGCTTATTTGCGCTCCTCGCCGGCCGGTAGAGCAGAGTTGTAACATCTCGCCGGCCGGTGTTAGCACTTCATCGCCGGTGACAGAGCTTGCAGAAGTTGCAAGAGGCATGGACGGAGGCTGCGGTCTGTGAAGAAGCAGAGCCGCGGCGGCTTGGGGTTGAAGAAAGAGGAAAGGAGAAGGGCAGTTTCACGCACGGGCCCTCCCATGTACACTTGGCTCCCGCGGGGACGGTTGTTTCGTGGGTGCATGCGCCAGCGTGGCATGCGAGACGGCAGAAAGTTCGGCCGGACTGCCGGCTCTAAACGTTTTCCACCTAGCTATGGGTCTAGCCCATGTCCTTTCGTTTCTCTGGTATAGTTTTTTCTTACCTATTTTTTGCTGGGCTGTATAAGATATGCATCCTACATCATGAGCCCCCTCCCGGCCTGGGCCCTGGGCCATTGCCCCTCCCGCCATACCCCAGGGCCGCCCCTGGAGTCCTCCATCGGTGAGATGTATGTTTGTAAGACATACGGTCTGTAGAGTCTGTTGAAGGACGTCCAAGCCAGGGGCAAAGCCCTCCTTTATATACGGGGGCAGGGAGGCACCCCAAAGCACAACAGTAATTCTCTTAGCCGTGTGTGGTGCCCACTCCACAGTTTACTCCTCCGATCATATCGTCGTAGTGCTTAGGCGAAGCCTGCGCGGATCAAATCACTATCACCGTCACCACGCCATCGTGCTGACGAAAATCTCCCTCGACCCTCTGCTGGATCAAGAGTTCGAGGGACGTCATCGAGCTGAACGTGTGTTGAACTCGGAGGTGTCGTACGTTCGGTACTAGATCATTTGGATCGTGAAGACGTTCGACTACATCAACCGCGTTAACCTAACGCTTCCACTTTTGGTCTACGAGGGTACGTGGACACACTCTCCCCCTCTCATTGCTATGCATCTCCTAGATAGATCTTGCGTGATCGTAGGAAAAAATTTGAAATTGAATGCTACGTTCCCCAATAGTGGTATTAGAGCCAGGTCTATGCGTAGATGATATTCATGAGTAGAACACAAAGAGTTGTGGCGATAATAGTCATATTGCTTACCACCAACGTCTTATTTTAATTCGGCGGTATTGTTGGATGAAGCAGCCCGGACCAACCTTACATGACCACATTCATGAGACTGGTTCCACCGACAGACATGGAACTTGTTTTGCATAAAGGTGGCTGGCGGGTGTCTGTTTCTCCAAATTTAGTTGAATCGAGTTTGACTACGGCCGGTCCTTGTTGTTGGTTAAGACAACATACTTGACGAAAAATCGTTGTGGTTTTGATGCGTAGGTAAGGACGGTTCTTGCTAGAAGCCCGTAGCAGCCACGTAAAACTTGCAACAACAAAGTAGAGGACGTCTAACTTGTTTTTGCAGGGCATATTGTGATGTGATATGGTCAATGAATGATGTGATGTAATTTGTTGTATGAGATGATCATGTTTTGTAAAAGTTATCGGCAACTTGCAGGGGCCTTACGGTTGTCGCTTTATTGTATGAAATGCAATCGCCATGTAATTGCTTTACTTTATCACTA
Organism: Aegilops longissima; assembly: GCA_021605205.1. Lineage (NCBI taxonomy): Eukaryota > Viridiplantae > Streptophyta > Magnoliopsida > Poales > Poaceae > Aegilops > Aegilops longissima. Next base: position 578,206,955 of record CM038678.1, read on the forward strand.
TGCGGTAGCGATAGTCGTAGAAGCAATAGTTGGCGAGACGACAACGACGCTACGATGGAGATCAAGGTGTCAAGCCGGTGATGATGGAGATCATGACAGTGCTTTGGAGATGGAGATCAAAGGCACAAGATGATGATGGCATATCATGTCACATATTTTGATTGCATGTGATGTTTATCTTTATGCATCTTATTTTGCTTAGTATGGCGGTAGCATTATAAGATGATCCCTCACTAAATTTCAAGGTATAAGTGTTCTCCCTGAGTATGCATCGTTGCGACTGTTCGTCGTGCCGAGACACCACGTCATGATCGGGTATGATAAGCTCTACGTTCACATACAACAGGTGCAAGCCAGTTTTGCACGTGCATAATACTTGGGTTAAACTTGAAGAGCCTAGCATATGTAGATATGGCCTCAGAGCACTGAGACCGAAAGGTCGAACGTGAATCATATAGTAGATATGATCAACATAGAGATGTTCACCATTGAAAACTACTCCATCTCACGTGATGATCGGACATGGTTTAGTTGATATGGATCACGTGATTATTTAGATGAATAGAGGGATGTCTATCTAAGTGGGAGTTCTTAAGTAATATGATTAATTAAACTTTAATTTATCATGAACTTAGTCCTGATAATTTTTGCATATGTTGTTGTAGATCAATGGCCCGTGCTACCGTTCCCTTGAATTTTAATGCGTTCCTAGAGAAAGCTAAGTTGAAAGATGATGGTAGCAACTACACGGACTGGGTCCATAACTTGAGGATTATCCTCATTGTTGCACAGAAGAATTACGTCCTTGAAGCACCGCTAGGTGCAAGGCCAGCTGTAGGAGCAACTCCAGACGTTATGAACGTCTGGCAAACTAAAGCTGATGACTACTCGATAGTTCAGTGTGCCATGCTTTACGGCTTAGAATTGGGACTTGAAAGACGTTTTGAACGTCATGGAACATATGAGATGTCCCAGGAGTTGAAGTTAATATTTCAAACAAATGCCCGTGTTGAGAGATATGAAGTCTCCAACAAGTTCTATAGCTGCAAGATGGAGGAGAATAGTTCTGTTAGTGAACACATACTCAGAATGTCTGGGTACCATAACCACTTGACTCAGCTGGGAGTTAATCTTCCTGATGATAGTGTCATTGACAGAGTTCTTCAATCACTGTCACCAAGCTATAAAGGCTTCGTGATGAATTATAATATGCAAGGGATGAACAAAACGATTCCTGAGCTCTTCGCAATGCTAAAGGCTGCGGATGTACAAATCAAGAAGGAGCATCAAGTGTTGATGGTTAACAAGACCACTAGTTTCAAGAAAAAGGTCAAAGGGAAGAAGGGGAACTTCAAGAAGAATAGCAAGCAAGTTGCTGCTCAAGGGAAGAAGCCCAAGTCTGGACCTAAGCCTGAAACTGAGTGCTTTTACTGCAAAGGGACTGGTCACTGGAAGCGGAACTGTCCTAAGTATTTGGCGGATAAGAAGGATGGCAAAGTGAAAGGTATATTTGATATATATGTTATTGATGTGTACCTTGCTAATGCTCGTAGTAGCGCCTGGGTATTTGATACTAGTTCTGTTGCTCATATTTGCAACTCGAAACAGGGGCTACGCATTAAACGAAGATTGGCTAAGGATGAGGTGACGATGTGCGTTGAAATGGTTCCAAGGTCGATGTGATCGCCGTCGGCACACTACCTCTACATCTACCTTCGGGATTAGTTTTAGACCTGAATAATTGTTATTTGGTGCCAACATTGAGCATGAACATTATATCTGGATCTTGTTTAATACGAGAGGGTTATTCATTTAAATCAGATAATAATGGTAGTTCTATTTATATGAGTAATATCTTTTATGGTCATGCACCCTTGATTAGTGGTCTATTTTTGTTGAATCTCGATCGTAGTGATACACATATTCATAATATTGAAGCCAAAATATGCAAAGTTAATAATGATAGTGCACCTTATTTGTGGCACTGCCGTTTAGGTCATATTGGTGTAAAGCGCATGAAGAAACTCCATGCTGATGGGCTTTTGGAATCACTTGATTATGAATCGCTTGATGCTTGCAAACCATGCCTCATGGGCAAGATGACTAAGACTCCGTTCTTCGGAACAATGGAGCGAACCACTGACTTATTGGCAATAATACATTCTGATGTATGCGGTCCGATGAGTGTTGAGGCTCACGGCGGGTATCGTTATTTTCTAACCTTCACAGATGATTTAAGCAGATATGGGTATATCTACTTAATGAAAATAAGTCTGAAACATTTGAAAAGTTCAAAGAATTTCAGAGTAAAGTGGAAAATCATCATAACAAGAAAATAAAGTTTCTACGATCTGATCGCGGAGGTGAATTTTTGAGTTACGAGTTTGGTCTTCATTTGAAACAATGTGTAATAGTTTCATAACTCGCGCCACCTAGAACACCACAGTGTAATGGTGTGTCCGAACGTCGTAACCGTACTTTACTAGATATGGTGCGATCTATGATGTCTCTTACCGATTTACCACTATCGTTTAGGGGTTATGCTTTAGATCGGCTGCATTCACGTTAAATAGGACACCATCTAAATTCATTGAGACGACACCATATGAACTGTGGTTTGGCAAGAAACCTAAGCTGTCGTTTCTTAAAATTTGGGGTTGCGATGCTTATGTGAAAAAGCTTCAGCCTGATAATCTTGAACCCAAATCGGAGAAATGCATCTTCATAGGACATGCAAAGGAAACTATTGGATACACCTTCTATCACGGATCCGAAGGCAAGATATTCGTTGCTAAGAATGGATCCTTTCTAGAGAAGGAGTTTCTCTCGAAAGAAGTGACTGGGAGGAAAGTACAACTTGATGAGGTAGTTGTACCTTCTCTCGAATTGGAAAATGGTTCATCACAGAAATCAGTTCGAGTGATGCCTGCACCAATTAGTGAGGAAGCTAATGATGATGATCGTGAAACTTTAGATCAAGTTACTACCGAACCTCGTAGGTCAACCAGAGTACGGTCCGCACCAGAGTGGTACGGTGATCTTGTTCTGGAAGTCATGTTACTAGACCATGATGAACCTATGAACTATGAGGAATCGATGATGAGCCCAGATTCCGCAAAATGGATTGAGGCCATGAAATCTGAGATGGGATCCATGTATGAGAATAAAGTGTGGACTTTGGTTGACTTGCCCAATGATTGGCAAGCCATAGAAAATAAATGGATCTTCAAGAAGAAGACTGACGCCGACGGTAATGTTACTATCTACAAAGATCGACTTGTTGCGAAAGCTTTTTGACAAGTTCAAGGAGTTGACTACGATGAGACCTTCTCACCCGTAGTGATGCTTAAGTTTGTCCGAATCATGTTAGCAATTGCCGCATTTTATGATTATGAAATTTGGCGAATGGATGTCAAAACTGCATTCCTTAATGGATTTCTTAAAGAAGGGTTGTATATGATGCAACCAGAAGGCTTTGTCGATCCTAAAGGTGCTAACAAAGTGTGCAAGCTCCAGCGATCCATTTATGGACTGGTGCAAGCCTCTCGGAGTTGGAATATACATTTTGATAGTGTGATCAAAGCATATGGTTTTATACAGACTTTTGGAGAAGCCTGTATTGACAAGAAAGTGAGTGGGAGCTCTGTAGCATTTCTAACATTATATGTGGATGACATATTGTTGATTGGAAATGATATGAATTTCTGGATAGCATAAAAGGATACTTGAATAAGAATTTTTCAACGAAAGACCTCGGTGAAGCTGCTTATATATTGGGCATCAAGATCTATAGAGATAGATCAAGACGCTTAATTGGACTTTCACAAAGCACATACCTTGATAAAGTTTTTAAGAAGTTCAAAATGGACCAGTCAAAGAAAGGGTTCTTGCCTGTATTACAAGGTGTGAAGTTGAGTCAGACTCAATGCACGACCATTGCAGAAGATAGAGAGAAAATGAAAGTCATTACCTATGCTTCAGCCATAGGTTCTATCATGTATGCAATGCTGTGTACCAGACTTGATGTGTGCCTTGCTATAAGTTTAGGAGGGAGGTACCAAAGTAATCCAGGACTGGATCACTGGACAGCGGTCAAGAACATCCTGAAATACCTGAAAAGGACTAAGGATATGTTTCTCGTTTATGGACGTGACAAAGAGCTTGTCGTAAATGGTTACGTCGATGCTAGCTTTGACACTGATCCGTATGACTCTAAGTCGCAAACTGGATACGTATTTATTTTGAATGGTGGAGCTGTCAGTTGGTGCAGTTCCAAGCAGAGCGTCGTGGCAGGATCTACATGTGAAGCGGAGTACATAGCTGCTTCAGAAGCAGCAAATGAAGGAGTCTGGATGAAAGAGTTCATATCTGATCTAGGTGTAATACCTAGTGCATCGGGTCCACTGAAAATCTTTTGTGACAATACTGGAGCAATTGCCTTAGCGAAGGAATTCAGATTTCACAAGAGAACCAAACACATCAAGAGACGCTTCAACTCCATCCGCGATTGATACATCTCCGTCGTATCTATAATTTTTGATTGTTCCATGCCAATACTATTCAACTTTCATATACTTTTTGGCAACTTTTTATACTATTTTTGAGACTAACATATTGATCCAGTGCCCAGTGCCAGTTCCTGTCTATTGCATGTTTTTGGTTTCGCAGAATATCCTATCAAACGAACTCCAAACGGGATAAAAACGGATGGAGCTTATTTTTGGAATATTTGGAAAATCTGGAAGAAAGATCAACGCAAAACGGTGTCTGAGGTGGCCACGAGGCAGGGGCCCACGCCCGTAGCAGGAGGGCGCGCCCTCCACCCTCATGGGCCACCCGTAAGGCGGTTGATGCCCTTCTTTGGCCGCAAGAAAGCTAATTTTTGGAAAAAAATCACGGCGAAGGTGTAACGCCCCGTACTCGATGCGCCAGGTGTCTGCCAGTTATTCGCCGTCTTTGCCATGTCATGTGCTTGCGTGTTGCACTTTGCCATGTCATCATCTGCATTTCATATCATGTCATCATGTGCATTTCATTTTGCATACGTGTTCGTCTCATGCATCCGAGCATTTTCCCCATTGTCCGTTTTGCAATCCGGCACTCCTATGTCTCCCGGCGCCCCCTTTTACCTCTTTTCATGTGTGGATGTCAAACGTTCTCGGAATGCCCCGAGGTTTGTCAAGCGGCCTTGGTATAGCACCGGTAGACCGCCTGTCAAGTTTCGGATCATTTGGAGGTCGTTTGGTACTCCAACGGTTAACCGGGTAACCGCAAAAGCCACTTTTGTTGCAGCCCAACACCCCTTTCTAAGTGACCCAAAACCCACCAAACTCCCCTCCATGCTCTCGGTCGTTCGATCACGATCGCGTGGCCGAAAACCGCACCTCATTTGGACTCTCCTAGCTCCCTCTACCTATAAATCAGTCCCCTCCCCCGAAATTCGCGGATGATTTCGCTCCTAACCCTAGCCTTCGTCCTCCTCCCGCAGCCGGACACGTCCGGACCCCGCCGGACATGTCCGTCGCGTCCGGCCACCTCACCCCGGCCAATCCCGGCATGCCACCTCAGCTCCGCCGCCACGTGGCGCCTCCTGACTCGCCGCCCCGCGCCCGCGCCCGGCCATGGAGCCAGGCGGGCCCGCCAGCCAGTTCGGCCGCCGCCGCCGCGCGCCGCCGCCGCCGCCGCGCTCGCCGCCGCCTCGCGCCGCCGGCCTGCGCCGCCGCCCGCCGCCCCGCCGCTCCGCGCCTCCGGCGCCCCAAGCCCCATGGTCGCGACTCCCGGCCGCCCGCTCCCTTCTCCTCGCCGCCCGGCCACCGGCCTCGGTCCCGCGCTCCATGCGGGTCAACTCCGGCCGCCTCCCCCGCGAACTCCGGCGAGCTCGTGGCCGCGCCCCGCGCCTCCCCTTGCCCTCCGGCCGTCGCCCTCGTCAACTCCGGCCGGAGGAGCCCCGGATCCGCCTCCTCCCGGCCTCCCCGACCTCTCCCGCAGCTCCGGCCACCTTCCCCTTCAACTCCGGCGGAGCTCCGGCGATCCTCGGGATCCGCGCCCCGGATCCAGATCCAGCCCTAAGGTTGACCCCCGAAATTTTCCCTAAGTCCCGAGCATATGTGATATTTTGTGCCATTTTCGTTGCATCATATCTCTGTCATCGTTGCTCCATTTTGCGCGTATAATATGTCAAAATGTTCGTCTCGATGAGTAGATCATTTCATCTCATTGCATCATTTTCATTTGAGCTCATCTTGATGCCCAAAATGCTGTTGCAAGACTGCTATGTGATGTTAGTTTCAGATTTTTATCAGAACTTGCACTTTTGTCATTTTTGCCATGATTGATGTGTGCATCCTATGGACTTGAGTCCTACATGTGTTTTGAAATATGCCATGTCTTCTTTCCAGTGGTGCTTGCTATGTATTTTTGTGATCTATGTGGTGACTAGCACAAGCATGCAAACTAGGTGTCTTGTTGTTGCTGATTTCAGCCCTGTTTGCTGTTATTTTGATGCCATGTTAACTTGATGCTACCGAGAGTTCCATGCATATTTTGAGATACTTTAGTAAGGATGTTTTGTAAAGCATATCTTGCTCTATCCATCCATGCCCTTGTTTGCAATTATGGAGTAGTCTAGCTTGAGTCAATCGAGCTCTACTTTTGCTATCAAATGTTTCCTGGCAGATTGTTTACATGTTATTCAATTTTGCCTAGGTTGTTGTGGTTGATCCTTGCATGCTATGTTATTGTTCTTGCCATGTTTGTCTTCTATGCCATGTCTTCTTGATGTATGTATGCTTAGTTTTGCATATAAGGCTCTGTAGTGAGTGCATTGAGCTTGTAAACATGCCTTCTCGTTATCAGTTTTTGACATGCCATGTTGCTGAATCTGTTAACGAAACTTTCGATATTGACATGGGTGTTACTATATTTTCTGATTCTTTTTGGCTTATGGTCACTAAAGGACTTTTGTTCTATGCTTTGAGTAGATTCATGCCATGCCTTTGTTTGCCATGATAAGTTCCTGTAACATGTTGTTTCATAGCTCTAAACATTGCAACCTGATGTTAATTTCTGCAATGCCTGAAACTGTTATTAGTTGCAATCTTGCCATGTGTTTTTGAGCATGTTCTAGTTGTTTCTGGAGGTAGCTCAGTTCTCATGTTTTGTAATGCTTTACCTGTACATCATGCCCATGCCTTTTATTATTATGTTGAGGTCCTGTAGCATGTTGTTTTGATGCTTGCAATATGCCTAGTTGCTGTTTTGGACAGCTTGTCCTTTAAACTTGTATTGTGTGTATGTGTTGAACCGTTGCTCCGATTTGAGTGTGCTCTATATGAAACTTGCTTGATTTTGCATGTAGTTTCATATTATCATGTTGGATCCTTGTTTTGAGGTGTTTTGCTTGATGTTTGTGTGCATTTTGCACCAATGCCATGTTCATCTTGTTTTGCTCATATCTTCTAGCCCGTAGCTCCGAATTTAATGAACTTTATATGTAACTTGACTAGAATTTCGTGTAGATCATCGTGGTGCATTTTAAATTGCTGTTTAACAACTTGAACATAAAGTTATCCAGATCTGGACCAATTTCGAAATTTGCATATGAGGACTTACCGGAATAGTTATATGTTGTTCCCGGCCTCATTTAAACTTGCTTTGATGTGTTGGTCTTGTTTGCATCATCTCTTGACATGAGTAGCCTCTCCTAGTTTTGTCATGCATCATGCTTGTTGTGCATCATGTCTTGTCTATGTGTGGTCTGTTTACTATGTTGTGTGCTTCTTCTTGTTAGTTCCTGTTTCGTTGCGATCGTGAGGATTCGTTCGTCTACGCTTGGTTCGGCTTCATCCGTTCATCTTCTTCATGGATCCGTTCATCTTCTTCATGGACTTGTTCTTCTTCCTTGCGGGATTTCAGGCAAGATGACCGCTACCCTGGATCTCACTACTATCATTGCTATGCTAGTTGCTTCGTTCTTTCGCTATGCTGCGCTACCTATTACCTGTTTATCAAGCCATCCCAAATTGCCATGAACCTCTAACTCGTTGTTCCCCTTCCCAGCAAACCGTTGTTTGGCTATGTTACCGCTTTGCTCAGCCCCTCTTATAGCGTTGTTAGTTGCAGGTGAAGATGAAGTTTGTTCCTTGTTGGAACATGGAGATGTTGTTCCTTGTTGGAACATGTTTACTTGTTGGGATATCACAATATATCTTATTTAATTGATGCATCTATATACTTGGTAAAGGGTGGAAGGCTCGGCCTTATGCCTGGTGTTTTGTTCCACTCTTGCCACCCTAGTTTCCGTCATATCGGTATTATGTTCCCGGATTGTGCGTCCCTAACGCGGTCGGGTGATTTATGGGACCCCCTTGACAGTTCGCTTTGAATAAGACTTTTCCAGCAAGGCCCAACCTTGGTTTTACCATTTGCCTCACCACCACCTACTTTTCCCTTGGGAGTCGCTCTCTCGAGGGTCATCTTTATTTTAGCCCCCCCGGGCCAATGCTTGTCTAAGTGTTGGTCCAAACTAGAGCCACTTGCGGTGCCGCCCCGAGGCAACTTGGGGTATCGTCGGTTGCCGTACGTACTGCTCATCCGGTCGTGGCTCGAGACGAGATCTGTGGCTACTATCGTGGTGTCGCACGCGGGAGGTCTTGCTGGTTTTGTTTTATTGCTGTGAAATGTCTTGTAGCCGGATTCCGAGACTGATCGGTCTTCCGGGAGAAGGTCTATTCTTCGTTGATCGCGAGAGCTTATCATGGGCTAAGTTGGGACACCCTGCAGGGTTTGAACTTTCAAAGCCGTGCCCGCGGTTATGTGGCAGATGGGAATTTGTTAATGTCCGGTTGTAGAAAACCCGAAGTTGATCTCAATTAAAATACACCAACCGTGTGCGTAAGCGTGAGTGTCTCTTTTCGGGTTGATCGAAGGAGAACACGGTTTCGGGTTATGTCGGCGAGGTAGGAGTTCAGGATCACTTCTTGATCATTACTAGATGACGACCGTTCCTTTGTTCCTCTTCTCGCTCTCATTTGCGTATGTTAGCCACCATATATGCTTAGTCGCTGCTGCAACCTCACCACTTTATCCCTTCCTTTCCCATTAAGCTTTGCTAGTCTTGATACCCATGGTAATGGGATTGCTGAGTCCTCGTGGCTCACAGATTACTACACCACCAGTTGCAGGTACAGGTTTGCCATGATCATGACGTGAGAGCGATGTTTATTTGTGTTGGAGTTCTTCTTACGCTTCTTCTTGATCGGGGATAGGTTCGGGTAGGCAGCCTGGGCTAGCAGGGTGGATGTCGTTTGAGTTTCTGTTTATGTTTCATCCGTAGTCGGATGTTGATCTTGTTTATGATGTTGATGTATTCTTGTGGCATTTGTGCCTTTATGTATGTATCCCTATGTATTATGTAATGTTGATGTAATGATATCCACCTTGCAAAAGCGTTTCAATATGCGGGTCTATCCTTGGTGGGACCGTCGAGTTCCTTTTGGATAGGGTCGCATATTGGGCGTGACTGAAGGTTTCAGTCCAATCGGAGTTACGGTCTCTGGATATAAAAGAAATGGTGAAAGGGCAGCAGAACAGAACGTAGAAACAGAGAGATAGATCCAATCTCGGAGGGGCTCTCGCCCCTCCCACGCCACGGGAGCCAAGGACCAGAGGGGAAACCCTTCTCCCATCTAGGGAGGAGGTCAAGGAAGAAGAAGAAGAAGAAGGGGCCCCCTCTCCCCCTTGCTTCCGGTGGCGCCGGAGCGCTGCCGGGGCCATCATCATCACCGCCATCTTCACCAACAACTTCACCGCCATCATCACCAACTCTTCCCCCCTCTATGCAGCGGTGTAACCTCTCTCTTACCCCTTGTAATCTCTACTTAAACATGGTGCTCAACGCTATATATTATTTCCCAATGATGTATGGCTATCCTTTGATGTTTGAGTAGATCTGTTTTGTCCTATGGGCTATTTGATGATCAAGATTGGTATGAGTTGCATGTTTTATTATTGGTGCTGTCCTATGGTGCTCTCCGTGTCGCATAGCGTGAGGGATCCCGCTGTAGGGTTTGCAATATGTTTATGATTTTCTTATGGTGGGTGGCGTGAGTGACAGAAGCGCAGACCCGAGTAACTAGGTTGTTTGCGTATGGGATAAAGAGGACTTGATACTTTAATGCTATGGTTGGGTTTTACCTTAATGATCTTTAGTAGTTGCGGATGCTTGCTAGAGTTCCAATTATAAGCGCATATGATCCAAGTAGAGAAAGTATGTTAGCTTATGCCTCTCCCTCATATAAAATTGCAATAATGATTACCGGTCTAGTTACCGATTGCCTAGGGACAAATAACTTTCTCATAACAAAAAGCTCTCTACTAAAACTAATTTAGTTGTGTCTTTATCTAAACAGCCCCTAGTCTTTATTTACGTGCTCTTTACTTTCTTGCAAGCTTATCCAAAAACACCTACAAAGTACTTCTAGTTTCATACTTGTTCTAGGTAAAGCGAACGTCGAGCGTGCGTAGAGTTGTATCGGTGGTCGATAGAACTTGAGGGAATATTTTTTCAACCTTTAGCTCCTCGTTGGGTTCGACACTCTTACTTATCGAAAGAGGCTACAATTGATCCCCTATACTTGTGGGTTATCAAGACCTTTTTCTGGCGCCGTTGCCGGGGAGTCATAGCGTGGGGTGAATATTCTCGTGTGTGTGCTTGTTTGCTTTATCACTAAGTAATTTTTATTTGTTGTTCTTAGTTGTTCTCTATCTTTAGTTATGGATATGGAACACGAAATACCAAAAAAAGTAGGTGTACTTTCTGCTCATGGAGATGGGGTAACTCCTAAAACCCTCGATTCTCATTATGTGAAAGATATTAAGTACTACTTTGATAATCCTGAGAAAACCCCATTCAGTTATGTAATGGGAGTAACGTTGGATCAACGTGAATACTTTAGGGATTATCGCTTAACACAAAAAGGGAAACTATTATGGGATCAAATTCATATATTGAGGTGGTATGCTTGGCAACTATGCGTGAGTTATGATTATACTTGTTGCTCTAGGATGAAGGCTCCACACCTTCCCTTTTCATGCAAATTTAATGATAATAAAATCTTAGCTTCTTATGCTAATGATATATATGATTACTATGATGTGGAACAAATAGAAGAATTTGTTGCTTTTATGGTTGCTTATGAAATTGAATCTATGTGTAAAGAGTTTGAAGATTTTGATGATGCTGTTTATAGATCTGAAAATTTAGCTATCCCCAAATATTGCTATGAGAATTATGAATACAATTCCGATATTAATGCACTCATTGACAAAGTCTCCGTTGTCCAAGAAGAGATTAATATTTTGCAGGAATCTATGGAAGAAGAAATTGATGAAACTGTGAGCTCATTAGATGAAAAAGATGAGGAGGAGAGCGAAGAACAAAAGGAGGAAGAGCGGATTGATCACCCGTGCCCACCTTCTAGTGAGAGTAACCCTTCAACTCATACATTGTTTAATTCCCCTTCGTGCTTACCGAAGGATGATTGCTATGATGACTATTATGATCACATTAATTCTCTTGCAATATCCCTTTTTGATGATGCTTGCTACGCTTATGGCCAAGTGTAACGCCCCCGATGCGGCTATATCTCCCACGTGTCGAAGCACGACTTAGAGGCATAACCGCATTGAAAGCAATGTCGCAAGTGAGGTAATCTTCACACAACCCATGTAATACATAAGGGAAAGAGATACATAGTTGGCTTACAGTCGCCACTTCACACAATACATAAATAAACATCCATCATTCAGAGTACACTCAAGGTCCGACTACGGAACCAAAATAAAAGATGATACCCCAAATGCTACACAGATCCCCGATCATCCCAACTAGGCACCACTACTGATCATCAGGAAAAGACACATAGTAACGACCCCGTTCCTCATCGAACTCCCACTTGAGCTCGGTTGCGTCACCTGCACTGGCATCGTCGGCACTTGCAACTGTTTTGGTAGAATCTGTGAGTCACGGGGACTCAGCTATCTCACACCCGCGAGATCAAGACTATTTAAGCTTATACGAAGGACAGAGTTGTAAGGTGGAGCTGCTGCAAGCGACTAGCATATATGGTGGCTACATCGCCAAAGAGAGCGAGAAGAGAGGCAAAGCACGGTCGTGAAGCTAGTAGCCATTAACAGCATGATGCAAATGACAAGCAAAACAAGAATGGCACAAATCTGCCATTAACAGCATGATGCCACTTAGCAAGCAACAAGAAATTAAGCTACTGCACCCAAACATACAAACAAAGTATATGACAGTGATCTACTCAAGATGCTTGACAAAAGATGAACACTGAGCTACGGCTAAATCACATCACAACAGGTTCAAACAAGCATGGCAAAAGTGCACAAAATATCAGGCTGGACATGACAAAAACAGCATCAGGTAGCAATGTTTAGAGCAAGAAAACTACATGCTACAGGAACTTATAATAGCAAATCAAGGCATGGTATGAATCTACTCAAAGCATAGAACAAAAGTCCCTTATTGACCATAAGCCAAAAGGAGCAGAAAATATAGTAACACCCATGTCAATATCGCAAGTTTAGTTAATGATTCAGCAACATGGCATGTCAAAACAGATAACAAGTAGGCATGTCTAAGAGCTCAAAGCACTCACTACAGAGCCTTTCATGATAAACTAAGCATACATACATCAAGAAGACATGGCATAGAAGACATACGTGGCAAGAACAACATCATAGCATACACGGATCAACCACAACAACCTTGGCAAAATTGAATAACATGTAAACAATCTGCCAGGAAACATTTGATAGCAAAAGTAGAGCTCGATTGACTCAAGCTATGGCACTCCATAATTGCAAACAAAGTGTCGGTGTACTAGAGTAAGGGTACCCTAGTACCCCGAACTCGCACAGACATCAAGGCGCCCTGACGGCCAAGCCCGGCACGATGGCCGCTAAGACCCTCGGTAGCTCCTTGGAGCCATTCAAGAGCAAAGCAGTCAAGACCCGGCAAGAGGAGCTTGCCGGGAAGGCCACCAGCAGCAAGCAAAACAAGGCCCCGCAAGAGGAGCTTGCCGGAAGGCTTGGCGGGCGCGAACCCCAAGCGCGACAAGATTCCTGCGCGGCAAGGTGCTTGCCGGGGCGGGCGACCTCTCTTCATCTCCGCTCCAGCTCACCCGCCAACGTGTCACCACGGGGCTCTCCCAAGGACGCGTCTCGGGGGGCTGTGCAGCCAGCGGAGAGTAGCGACAAGCAGCGCTGACAAGCTACCATCGTGGCGAACGGAGGCGCATTTAACGGTCCCTGTTAAACTGTTCGGGCGACTAGGACGGGCATTGATGACTCTTGTCCCTTGCCGTCAGAGTTAGGTATAAGTCACTGTACACTATACAAAGCGGTGTACCAACCTATGTTTTTACTACCTTACCCTTGCCTACTTGCCATATGTGGTAACCCCTTGTGCCTATAAAAGGAGGCCCGGGGGCAACGTAGAGGAGGGTTCGGTTCGGCTCGATAGAAAACCACACTCACGCTAGGTCTTGTAGCCCGCATTGCTCCCTAGCAAGAACGCAAGATAATCCACAAAGCAGCAGTAGGAGTATTATCTCTCCGGAGAGCTCCGAAGCTGGGTAAAATCCGCTTCGTGTATCGCCTCGATCGCTCTTTGTGCAATCTCCGCCCCCTCCGAACCACAAGGGACCAAGGTCCCATAGGTGCTCGTGGGGCACGACCAGCTCACCTCGACATCTTTGGCGCGCCCGGTAGGGGCGCCGAGGCTGTGCGAACCTGATCCGGTGGTCGCTGAGCAACTTCATCGACATCTTCACCGACATGGCGCCAAGAAAAGCCTTCAGCAGCAGCTGAGCCGTCGCGTCGAACCCACCACCACCGAGCCGCCAGCGGTGGGGAACGCTGGCGGAGGGACCGACGTCGCTGAGAGAGCCCACGATGCCGCCAGGTCCAAGGACAATGCGCGCGGGCGTCGGCGTCCGATCTGCACGCGCCCATCGCAGGAGGCGGGATGACAGAATAGCGCCACGATACTCATGGCGCCATACGCCATTGGATCAAGGTTGCTGGAGGGTCCCGAGGCCCTCGAGACCCACATGCGCCCCAAAGATGCGAGACGAGTGGGGTACGGTCGCTGGGGCGGGATGCTGCTCCTCCTAACTTGGTTAGGAGTCCGAGCACATCCCGTTCTTTGCTCCGTACACCGTTGCCGCCAACCACACCAGCAGAAGCCTTGGCAAGAGCTCAATTGTTCTAGATTACCCTCCAACGGCCGATAAGGTCGGCGAATGGAGGGCCACAATTCAAAGTCTCATCGGCTTCGCTTAACGGCGACGCCCCACAACCAAGTGCCGCGGCAGCGACGGGCGATAAGGCGCGAGCCGATGGCGACGAGACTTGCGGGTGCACCCACCGTACACTCCCTTCCGAAGGCCAAGATCGCCGACTCGCCGGATCCACCTCGACAGCGACTCCACGGCGCCGTCGGATCCACGAGCTCGCCGCGACCAACGCCAAGTTCTTCGAGCGGCAAGAAGAGGACGCCGAACCCGATCGAGCGTCAAGAGAAGCGCCATCAATCTGACCAACGCCGGGCCCATCGTCGATATGCATGCGCCGAGGGAACCAGCGACTTGTCAGATCGCGTAGGTTGCCCTGCGCTCACTCGTGAGCTGCGGCAAGTCCGTGGCCCGACAAGAAGAACTTCAAACCAGATGTGCGGAGAAGTACGACGGCAGGACACACCCATCGAGTTCCTCAAGATCTACACCATCGCGGTGCAGGCTGCGGGGGACGAGACGACAAGATCCTCGCCAACTACTTCCCTTGGTGCTCAAGCCAAACGCCGATCTTGGCTCATGCACTTGCCGGATGGCTCTATTTCTTCTTGGGCAGATTTGTGCCACCAGTTTGTTGGCGCCTTCACGGTGCCACAAGCCTCATGGCTGTGGAGAGTGATCTCCACCTGCTTGCCCGTAAGGAGGGGAGTCCTCGCGCAAATACATCCAGAGATTCATCGAGTGCACTACAACATCGGGACGCCCACCCTGCTGCAAAGTGATTAGTGCATTCCATCAGAATGTACGAAATCGCAGGATGAGGGAGGAGATGGCGATGTGCAAAGTGAAAGACGTCAGCGAGCTCTACGCCCTGGCGACAAGTGTGCACGCGCTGAAGAAGGAAGAAGGCTCCCAGGAGAGAGTGTGGGAGCAGAGTCGACAATGGGGACCGCCCTGCAAGGAATAGCCGTGGCGGAACAATAGGAGGAAGAAAACCAAGAAGTACTAGTTGTCGAGCAGTCCGGTAAGGATGGTGCCGCCAACAAAGCCAAGGCCGTGGCTCCGCAAGGAGATTGCCGTTGACGCCGACCGCCAAGCTGTGTGTTACCGACAAGCCCGACGGCTCCAACAAGCAAGATCTTGTAAAATCCACCGCACTAAGGGCCACGATCTCCAAAGCTGCAAGAAAGTCGAGCAGCTTGTTGAGCTACATAAAGCTGAATACGAGCGGCGAGACAAAGAGAAGGCCCAAGAAGGTGCAGGTGCGGCAAGTAAAAAGAGACCCGGTCGGGGAGGACGCCGCGGCAAGGCCAAGCAGCGGCAAGGAGACAGACCTCCCCGTGGCCGCGACAAGGAAGAAGATGAAGATGAAGATGACGAGGATTATGAAGACGATGAAGCTGATGAGCATGAGTTTCAAAAGGCAACAGAGGTCCTTTGCGTCGACGGTGGTGCGTCTCTGCATACCTCGCACCGCAACTCAAGCAATGGATGCGTGAGGTCAATGCAGCAGAACCATCCATAGAGTCACGCAGACCTCTGAAGTGGTCCAGCACGCCCATCATCTTTGACATTGAGGATCACCCTGATCGCATCACTGCGGTCGGGTGTTTGCCGATGTTGGTATCACCAACCGTCCGCAACCTCAAGGTCACAAAGATGCTGGTTGACGGCGGGGCCGGCCTGAATTTGATCTCCTCTGCAGTACTCCAGAAGCTTCAAATCCTCGACAGCGAGCTCAAGAAACCGGTACTTTCCAAGGAATCAACCCAGAAGGAGCAAGCCCAAGGGAAGATCACGCTGCGGTAACATTCGGCAGCGAGCTCAACTTCAGAACCGAGAGGGTCACGCTCGACGTCGCCGATTTCCCATTGCCCTACAATGGCATACTTGGCTGTCCAAAGACTCGCCAAGTTCATGGCCGCCTCATTATGCTTACAACCTACTCAAGATGCCTCGCCCGATAAGCGTCATTTCTGTCCATGGCGACAAGAAGGATGCACTTATCTGCGCCGACAAGATTTACCGGGATGCAGCGGCGGCACCAAATAGCAAACCACTTGCCGCTGAAGCTCCCGGGGGGAAGAAGACCGCCAGGTCCGGCGAGAGCTCTGTTGCCCACTCCGGCAAGCGCACCTCTTCGGAGTGCTGCGCTACCGTCGAGGACGCACCATCGAGCTCCACCGGCAAGTGCAACAAGACGATGGCAGCTCCGCCAAAGACCAAGAAGGTGCCCGCCAAGGAGGACGGCACTGGTGGTACCTTCACCATCAGTGCCACGCTTGATCCTAAATAGGAAGGCGAGCTCGTTGCTTTCCTGCGGGCGAATGTCGATGTGTTTGCATGGCAACCATCTGATATCCCCGGTGTTCCCAGGAAAGTAATTGAGCACCACCTAGCTGTCTGTCCTCACGCGAGGCCCGTCAAGCAAAAAGTTAGGAAACAGGCAGTGGAGCGCCAAGAGTTCATAGCAGAAGAAATCAAGAAATTGGAAGCAGCAGGGCTTGTCAGAGGAGTCCTCCACCCCACGTGGTTGGCCAATCCGGTAGTGGTACGCAAGGCTAATGGGAAATGGAGACTTTGTATTGACTTCACAGATGTTAATAAAGCTTGTCTCAAAGACCCATTTCCCTTGCCGCGTATCGACCAGATTGTTGACTCCACGGCTGGATGCGATCTGCTTTCATTTCTTGATGCATATTCTGGATATCATCAGATCTTCATGACAGAAGAGGATGAAGAGAAAACCGCATTTATTACGCCATGTGGCACGTACTGCTTTATATGGATGCCTTTCGGATTGAAGAATGCTGGTTCAACCTTTGCAAGGGTAGTCCATGATGCTTTTGGACCACAAATACACAGAAATGTAGAAGCCTACATGGATGATATAGTGGTCAAGAGCAAGGACAAGCGACTCGGTTCAGGATTTGATGAGACGTTTGCAAACCTCGCGCAAGATCAACCTCAAGCTCAACCCCGAGAAGTGCGTGTTTGGAGTCCCTTCCGCAAGCTTCTCGGTTCTTCATATCTCAGCGGGAATTGAAGCCAATCCCGACAAGATCAAGGCCATCGAGCAGATCAAGCACCAAAAGCGCGTCAAGGATGTCGAAGCTTGCGGTTGCGTGGCTGCTCTCAAGAGGTTCATCTCTAAGTCTGCTGAGCGCCTGCCGCTTTTTCAAGATTTTGAAAAGGCAGGTCCAATGAAATGGACTCGAAGCGGAGGCTGCGCTGCAGGACTTGAAGAGATACCTGTCCTCCACTCCAATACTTGTCGCACCTAAACCACAAGAGAAGTTGCTGCTATATATAGCAGCGACCAATCAAGTGGTTAGTGCTGCGTTAGTGGCAGAGAGGGAGACGGATGACGAGCCGGCAACCGAGGCAGGTGCGTCCAGCGACAAGCGAGGGGCTTCGCCGTCAAGCCCTGGTCCCGACAAGGACGGGTCAGCGCAGGGTTGCGACAAGGTACGGAAGAAGATGGTGCAGCGCCCAGTGTACTTTGTCAGTTCCCTTCTGCAGGGGGCTAGATCGAGGTACTCTGGTGTGCAGAAGCTGCTTTTCGGCCTTCTCATGGCCTCGAGGAAGCTGCGCCATTACTTCCAAGCACATGAGATAACAGTTGTCATTCGCTTTCCGCTAAAGAGGATTTTGCAAAATCCAGAAGCAACAGGCAGAATTGTTGAGTGGGCACTGGAACTGTCAAGCTTTGGTCTCAAGTCCGAAAGCACTTCAACTATCCAGAGCAGGGCGTTGGCAGAATTCATAGCAGAATGGACGCCAACGCAGGATGAAGAGATTCCAGAGACAAGCATCCCCGTCAAGGAGGCAAATAAAGAGTGGCTGTTGTACTTTGATGGTGCTTTCTCGCTGCAAAGGCGCCGGTCTTTGGCGTGCTGCTTATCGCACCCACCGGAGAGCACCTCAAGTACATAGTCCAGATGCACTTTCCCAAGGAACAAGCAACGAATAATACTGCAGAGTATGAAGGCTTGCTTGCCGGTCTCAGGATTGCGGTGGACCTTGGGATTAAGAAGCTCATTGTCAGGGGAGACTCACAGCTTGTCGTCCGCCAAGTAAATAAAGACTACCAGAGTCCGTTGATGGAAGCGCACGTCGATGAAGTGAGGAAGCTGGAAGAGCACTTTGAAGGCCTGCAAATGGAACACATTCCAAGAGCACAGAATGACATAGCTGATGGCCTCTCCAAATGTGCCGCACTTAAGTTACCTGTGGAACCAGGGATTTTTGTGCTCAAGCTGACTCAACCAACCGTGACACCTTCGACAGGACAGAGCAAGAAGGGAAAATTGGTTTCCGGCGACTACTTCCCGACAAAGCTCTCCGAAGCCGCCGCCAAGAAGGTCCCTAAAACCAACGCAAATATCACTGAGGAGCAGTCTGCTCCGACAAACCATGCAGTTTGTATCGTTGAAGCAAACGCTCCCGACAAGCTTAGCTCCGGCAAGCTTGACGGGGATCATCAAGCTCCGGCGGACCCGCAGGTCCTTGCCGTAGAAGCTGATGGTCCCACGGTGATAGATGAGCCTTTAGTCCTTGTTGTTGAGCCACAGGCTCCAACATGGGCACAAGCAGATCGTCCATTTCCTTGAGACGGAGAACTTCCCAAGAGCAAGAAGAAGCGGAAAAAGTAGCCCGGCAAGTCAAGTATGTACCAGTTTGTTGACAACATCCTGCATGTAAGAAGACTCAACGGAGTGAAATTGAAGTGTATTTGCCGGAAGATGGATGAAGCTGTTGGCAGAGATACACGGAGGCATATGTGGTCACCACATTGGCGCAAGAGCACTTGCCGGCAAAGCCTTCCGGCAAGGTTTCTTCTGGCCAGAAGCCCTCCAGGATGCAACTGCACAAGTAACCAAGTGTGAAGCGTGCCAGTTCCATTCAAGACAGATACACCAGCCAGCTCAAGCTCTCCAGACAATCCCTTTATCCTGGCCCTTCTCGGTCTGGGGGCTCGACATCCTCGGCCCCTTCCCCCGAGCTGTCGGGGGCTTTGAATACTTGTACGTCGCAATCGACAAGTTCACAAAGTGGCCGGAAGTGGAACCAGTGAGGAAGGTGACAACACAGTCAGCCGTCAAGTTCTTCAGGTCAATTGTTTGCCGTTTTGGGATTCCTAACCGGATCATCACCGACAACGACACACAATTCACGAGTCGCACCTTCATGCAGTACGCCCAAGATCTTGGCGCCAAGATCTGCTTTGCTTCCGTTGCTCATCCGAGAAGCAACGGTCAAGCAGAGAGGGCAAACGCTGAAGTGCTGTGAGGACTCAAGACCAGAACTTTTGACAGGCTGCACAAGTGCGGAAGGAACTGGATCGAGGAGCTGCCAGTGGTTCTTTGGTCGATCAGAACGACGCCAAATCGAGCCACTGGCCAGACACCCTTTGCTCTAGTTCACGGAGCAGAGTTCTCCCCACGAACTTCAGATACGGGTCACCTCGAGTGCTCGCTATGATGAGCTTGAGCAAGAGCAGCTGCGACAAGATGACGCTGCTCCTCGAGGAAGATCGTCTTCGAGCTGCAGACGAGCTGCTCGTTACCAGCAAGCTTTGCGCCACTACCATAGCCGCAGTTAACGCCGAAGCTTCGAGGAAGGCGACCTTGTTCTTCGCGCGCTCAATCCGCCAAGAATTCCAACAAGTTGACTTGAAGTGGGAAGGCCCTTATCGGGTGAAACGAGTCACTAGGCTCGGCGCTGTCCGCCTTGAGACCGAAGATGGCATTCCGGTGAGCAATTCCTGGAACATAGAACATCTTCGTAAGTTTTACCCATGAGGCGCGGTTGCCGGAACCCGTTTCGGCAACCACCCTTTTGTACAAGTCTTGCCGCTGTTGCATGTAATCCTTTGTACAAAGCCGGGCGCAGACCCCGTGCATCAGTAAAGCCTATGGTTGCGCACATTTTTGTTAATACATGCTTTCATAATCATATGTGCATGTGTTTACTAACAATCTTGTGCAGCACCCGCATCCGTAAGTTTATAATGAGCCATTAGGCTTCACAACTTTCTTTTTTCTTCTTTCTTCTCAAACAAGAAGGAGGTTCATCCACCCACAAGTTAACCGGGGAGGAGAGGAGGAGATAATGATGTGGGCGACAAGCGCCGCCGAGGAACCGTCGCCTTGCCGGAAAATGGACAAATGAAAAGCTAAGTTGCTAAGTTTAAGCGACCAGTTTTAAATTTTGAGTTATCTTCCTCGAACGATAAGTACTTTGTATGGAAAACCCAGCTGCTGGAGGAACCAAATCGTGACTAGTCGCGCCCTTACTTTGTTTCGAGTCCGCTCAACAACTTAAGTGAGCTGCGGCTAGTCCGCGACGAGGTTGCTTGTCGGTAGCGACCCCGCCAGCAGGCTGCTGAAGTTCCGCACTCGGCGCTCGCGGCAAGGGTGCCTGCACCGACAAGTTCCCCTGAAAGCGTAGGGTATAAACATGCAAGGGAAGAAATCGAGCAAAGGAAATAACAGTGCATTCGATTGCCTAAGATAGTGTATATTACAAAAATAGCTCATCGCGGCACTAGCTAAATCGTTCTCAGAACTGAAATAACAACGAAGAGAAGAAAGGTGCGCCGGCATCCAAACCCCGACAAACTAGAGTTGCCGGGGGCTGCGGCAAGCCGGAGTTGCCGGGGTCTGCGGCAAACCAGAGTTGCCGGGGGCTGCGATATCAGATAAGCCTTTCGTCCTTCCTCAAACATCCCTCTTTCATTAAAAACATTCTACTCGGATACAGTCCGCGGAGAGTGAAAAACATGAAAGAGAGGATTACAAGTTTTAAATGCAGATAAGGCCCAAGGCTTACAAATTAAAAGATAAGATGCCCGTAATCCCTTTTCTGTCCCTATCTTCGTGGAGGTAGGTTGAGGAGGCGGAAGGGCAAAAGAAGCGCCACGCTGAGCTACAGGTGCCGAAGGCACCAAGAGAACATGCCGGGGCTCTCCGAAGGCTTGACGGGATGGCGGCGCCGAAGCGGTGGTTCAAGACGGGCGGCAGGACGTCAAGACGCTGTCGAGGGCACTACGCCTCGTATTCGACTTGATGGCCTTGTCGCCATCCTCTTCCCTTCCGCAGCCTCCCCACGCCAGCCGCCCAAGGAGACGACCCGGGAGTTCAAGGAGCGGCGACACGGATGATGGGGTCGCCGATAATAGCATGAGCG
The DNA here is from genome assembly GCA_021605205.1 of Aegilops longissima. Taxonomy (NCBI): domain Eukaryota; kingdom Viridiplantae; phylum Streptophyta; class Magnoliopsida; order Poales; family Poaceae; genus Aegilops; species Aegilops longissima. The sequence continues at coordinate 578,228,464 of CM038678.1, forward strand.
GCGCCCGCAACTAGTTGGGCCCGCTACCCTCGTCGTCGCTGTCGCTCTCCTCCTCGCTACTCTCGCCGAGGAGGAATCGCCGCTGTCGGAGGAGCTATCCACGCAGCACCTTGCCCGAGTGCCAAGATCCCCGAAGACCTTGACGGAGAGGAGGTCACCCTCCATTAAATTAAAATGGAGGGTAAACCCCGCCAGCAGGTTGTGGATGCGGGCGAATGTCTTCCATCCACGGTCAAGGTACATCACATTAGGGGCTGGGAATACAACGCGGACTCGCGTGCGCTGATTCCACAGCCCCTCATGTGCAACCTCAACGTCTCGGCGGATCCGACTCCATTGCCATCGCGTCACGGAGCTGGAAGCCGGAGACGACGACGAGGCGCCCGACGAGCTTGACGAAGAACTCGCAAGGGTCGCCCCTCAGATGGACCGCCCGGCGGGCGGGACAGGCGCGCCGCCCGCCCGCCTCTTCCCGAGCGCCTCGAGCTCGCCCACGACCTCGTCCTCGAGAGGAACCGCCGACGGAGGCGGAGACGGCGCGCCGCCTCGTCCGCCTCTCCCCCGGGCTCCTCGACCTCGTCCACGACCTCGCCCCCTCCCTCTTCCCCTTGCGGCCGGCTCCGCCACCCCAGGCGTGGGATTGGGAGGGGTGCGCTGCCTAGCTGCGACCCTCGCCGCCACCGATGGAGAACCAAGGTTCCCTTTCTCCATGGTGAATGAGAGAAAGGGGAGCAGAAGCTGAAGAAAGGAAGGGATGGGAGAGTGCGGGCTTCTGCGCTCCCCTTCCGCCCTTCTTAAAAAGAGCAAGGTGGGGGCTCGGCCGCCCCGCTCGGCGAATCAAGGCGCAGGAAGAGCAGGGAATCAGGACAGACCTGCTGCCTCTCGCCGCAACGCCAAGTTTCCACTTCCACCGCCTGTGACCCCGAGTGCATGGGAACCACGTGGCGGAGATGCAGAACTGAGGCGACGGATGAGGCGACCTCACACGCCGCCCACTTCACCCACGACACCGCAATTAACGCGTGCCGTTACAGAGAAACGCGGTGGGCGCGTGCCGTTCGTGGGAGACGTGGTGGGTCCAAGGCAAATAACGGCGTAATCAAGACCACGCGCGCCCGTGCACTGTTTTGGGCCTGGCCCAACAGAGCTTGGCGCCGTGTATGACCCAGGCCCGGGGGATCCTGTTGGTGTACTAGAGTAAGGGTACCCTAGTACCCCGAACTCGTGCACAGACAGTCACGGCGCCCCATGGCCAGGCCGGCCTGATGGCCGCCAAGACCCTCGGTAGCTCCCTTGGAGCCATTCAAGAGCAAAGCAGTCAAGACCCCGGCAAGAGGAGCTTGCCGGGAAGGCCACTCAGGGCGCAAAGGAAACAAGGCCCCGGCAAGAGGAGCTTGCCGGGAAGGCTTGGCGGGCGCCGAACCCCCAAGCGCGACAAGATTCATGCCGCGACAAGGTGCTTGCCGGGGCGGGCGACCTCTCTTCATCTCCGCTCCAGCTCACCCGCCAACGTGTCACCACGGGCTCTCCCAAGGGCAGCGTGTCGGGGCTGTGCAGCCAGCGGAGAGTAGCGACAAGCAGCGCCGACAAGCTACCATCGTGGCGTAACGGAGGCGCACTTAACGGTCCCTGTTAATCGTTTCGGGCGACTGACGGGCATTGATGACTCTTGTCCCTTGCCGTCAGAGTTAGGTATAAGTCACTGTACACTGTACAAAGCGGTGTACCAACCTATGTTTTTACTACCTTACCCTTGCCTACTTGCCATATGTGGGAACCCCTTGTGCCTATAAAAGGAGGCCCGGGGGCAACGTAGAGGAGGGTTCGGTTCGGCTCGATAGAAAACCACACTCACGCTAGGTCTTGTAGCCCGCATTGCTCCCTAGCAAGAACGCAACATAATCCACAAAGCAGCAGTAGGAGTATTATCTCTCCGGAGAGCTCCGAAGCTGGGTAAAATCCGCTCGTGTGTATCGCCTCGATCTGCTCTTTGTGCAATCTCCGCCCCCCTCCGAACCACAAGGGACCAAGGTCCCATAGGTGCTCGTGGGGCACGACCAGCTCACCCCGACACAAAGGCATGGATGGATAGAGCATAACCATATGTTCAAAACATCCTTACTGAAGTATCTCAAAATATGCATAGATCTCTCGGCAGCATCAAGTTAACATGGCATCAAAATATCAGCAAAACAAAGCTGAAAACAGCAACATCAGGACACCTACTTTGCATGCTTGTGCTAGTCACCACATAGATCACAAAAATACATGGCATACACCCCTGGAAAGATGGCATGGCATATTACAAAACACACGTAGGACTCTAATTCATAGGGTGCACACATCAATCATAGCAAAAATAACAAAAGTGCAAGTTCTGTTAAGAAACATAAACTAACATCACATAGCCCTCTTCTAACAGCATTTCGGGCATCAAGATGAGCTCAAATGAAAATGATGCAATGAGATGAAATGATCTACCCTTCGAGAAGAACATTTTGACATATTATACGCACGAAACAGAGCTACAGATGCAAAGTGATGATGCCTTGAAAATGCCACAAAATATCACCGGATCTAAAACTTGGATGAAATAGAGGGGGAGAAAGTCAACCCCGATCCGATCGGGATCCGGCCCGATCGAGGGCGGCGGCGGTGAGCAGCTCACGGAGAGGAGAAGAGGCGGGCCGCCGGGAGGTCGCTTGGCGGAGGGCGGCCGGCGCCGTGGGGCGTGGCGACGGGCCGTGGCGACGGCGGAGGCTGCCGGCGCGCTGGTGGCGGTAGCGACGGCGGGTGGCGACGGCCGGCGGGAGGCGGCGACGGCGCCAGCCGGGCGAGGGCGGCGGCGGGTCCGCCGGCCGGGCGGGCGAGGGAGACGAGGCGGCGGCGGCACGCTGGCTGGAGGTGGCGGGCGCGGGGTCGGGCCCGCGGGAGGAGATGGGCTCGGGGCCCGATCCGCCTCGCTGGCCGGGCGCGGGTGGCGGCGGTGGCTACGTGCGTGGAGATTCGCCGGGCGGCGGCGGCGCAGCGGGGCGGACGTGTCCGGCGGCGTGTAGTTTTGTCCGGCGCGAGGTAGGGAAGGCTAGGGTTGGACCCGGATTTGGACGGGGAGGTGTTTAAATAGGCATAGAGGAGCTAGGAGAGTCCAAATGAGGTGTAGTTTTTCGCCACACGATCGTGATCGAACGACGGAGAGCATGGAAGTGACTTAGATGGGTTATTGGACTATTTTGAAGGGGTGTTGGGCTGCAACTTAAAAGAAGCTTTTGCGAGAGTGCGGTTAACCGTTGGAGTACCAAACGAGCTCCAAATGACCCGAAACTTGACCGGTGGTCTACCGATGGTATACCAAGGCTACTTGACAAACTCGGTCCATTCCGAGAAAGTTTAGTAACCGCTCATGGAAAAACGTAAAAGGGGCCGCCGGGGGAGATAGGAGTGCCGGATTGCAAAACGGACAACGGGAAAAATGCTCGGAATCATGAAACGATCACGTATGCAAATGCGATGCACATGATGACATGATATAACATGCATGACATGGACAAAATGCAAAAAGAAGAAAAAACCAACCACGGAGGGAATAACATATCACAATGCCAAAAATGGCAAGAGTTGGAGTTACAAATATGGAAAGTTACGTCCGGGGTGTTACAACACTCCACCACTACAAAAGGATCTCGTCCCGAGATCTAGGACTGAAAGAACTCCGGATATTCGGAATGGAGGTGATCCTCGCGCTCCCAGGTGGCTTCTCGGTCGGAATGGTGTGGCCACTTCACTTTCAGGAATTTGATTGACTTGTTGCGAGTCTTGCGCCGGTTTCTTCAAGAATAGCAACGGGTGCTCATGATAAGAGAGATCTTCTTGAATGTCAATTTCTTGAAGTTGATAGTGCGTTCAGAGTCTTGAAGCACTTGCGAAGCTGTGACACGTGAAACACATCGCACGTTTGCAAAGTTGGATGGAAGCTCGTTGATAGGCTAGATCGCCTCTTTTGCCAATGATCTTGAAAGGACCCACGATCTAGGGGCAAGCTTCCTTTGATACCGGGCGACGAAAGTGCCTTTCATTGAGAGACGCGGAGGTAGACATGGTCTCCGATTTCAAAAGCCACATCATGGTGCTTATCATCATAATAGTTTTCTTCGGCGCGATTATGCGGCTTTGAGATTCTCACGAATGACTTTGCACTTTTCTTCGCTTCGTGATCAAGTCATTGCCAAGAAGTTGGCGCTCACCGCCTGCACTAATTGAGAGGAGTACGCACTTTACGCCATAGAGAATTTCGAATGGGGCCTTGCCCGAACTCGCTTGGAAGCTGTTGTTGTAGGAGAACTCGGCATATGGAAGACAATCTTCCCACTTCATACCGAAGGAAATGACACAAGCCCTGAGCATATCTTCAAGGATTTGATTAACTCGCTCAACTTGGCCACTTGTTTGAGGATGGAAAGCTGTGCTGAAACAAATGTTGGTGCCCATGGCCTTCTGAAAAGAATCCCAAAACTTGGAGGTAAAGATGCTGCCACGGTCTGAAGAGATCACTTGTGGAATGCCGTGCAAGGAGACAATCCTGGAGGTGTATAGCTCTGCCAACTGAGCTGCTGTGATAGATTCTTTGATTGGAAGAAAATGAGCCACTTTAGTAAGCTTGTCAATGACAACGAAGATAGCATCATTTCCACGCTTGACTTTGGAAAACCAGTCACTAAGTCCATCTCGATATGATCAAACTTCCATTACGGAATAGCAAGAGGTTGGAGGAGACCAGCTGGTCATTGGTGTTCTGCTTTCACTCTTCTCGCAGACATCACACTCATTCACGAATTGAGCAATTTCTCGCTTCATTCGAGTCCACCAATATGACTGCTTGAGGTCATGGTACATCTTCGTATTTCCGGGATGAATGGATAGAAGCGAATTGTGTGCCTCGTTCATAATGACTTTACGTAGATCACCCTTAGCAACCACAATCCGGTCCTCAAAGAAAAGAGTATCTTTGTCATCAACGTGGAAGCACTTGTACTTGGAAATTGTAGCGACCAGACCCGAATGGATCTAGCGCTCTGTGCTCAGTGTCATCCCTGGATCAGTAATGCTGACACCACACAGTACTTCGAAGGATTTATAGCAGAGTAGCAATCACACACTTATTACATCGTTGTCCACAAGGGAACTGAATACAAAATATGGCTTAAGGCCATCTAATGATAACAGCGGAAGGCTTGGAAGATAAGCGAGTCCATCAACTCCAACGGCATCACTGAGTATAGAACCACGACCTAACACCTTACTCGTCATCTGAGAAGTCTGCAACGTGAAAAGTTGCAGCCAAAACGGGTCAAGACATGGAATATCTTTGGCAATGTAACACATAAAGAGTAATGAATGAATAAGCCTATACTACATGCATATTTGGCTGGTGGTAAGGCTCTCTGGTTACATTTGCATAAAGCTGATTTTCCCTACATCAAAGGAATAATTTTATTTAACTATCATGGTGGTTGTTAAACATTGAGAATGGTTGACAGATCCTCAATCCCAATTAAAAAGTACTCATCAAAACCCAATAACTTTTATTTAGAAGTAACATGTTGAGATTCACATGATAATCAAGTACGGATACTCAAATTGTCCATAACCGGGACACGGCTAATCATGATTAGTTTATACACTCTGCAGAGGTTTATGACTTTTCCCCACAAGACTCGATCGCCTCCGCTTGGTTCTCGTGACTACATGGTGTTTGAGAAACGGATGACCGAGACATAGTCTTTCGTAAGCGCTAGCACCTTACATGTGGGTAGACCGTACCAACCTACATCCCCTACATCAGCTAGCCTACCCGTAAGAGTTCGCACAACTTAATCAACTACGCCAGAGCCCATAATTGGCTTGTGGCTGCACACGGAAGTTTCCAGCTTGAATAATCTTATGATCCCTTAGAGCACGGGTGGCGGTCCAAGAAATACAGCAAGTCTGATAGAAACCAGGTGCCTCAATCCACCCAGATGTGTGTTAGGTTGCCACCTTAGATAAACCATTAATTAACAATCTCACATCCGTCATGGATATTCACTCACCCAATCCACGCCTACTAGCATAGCATGGCATGAACAAGCAAACGTAGAAGTAACTCCCAAGGTTTCATAAGTAAAACAGGTAATAGGTACTACCTCAATCTACTTCCCGATACCCACAATTTAATTAGATCCTAATCATGCAAGTGTTTGAGGAATAGATCTAATGCATAAAACTGGGTATGAGAAGGGTATGATCAAGTGTTACTTGCCTTGCTGATGATCCGCGAGTCCTAGAGATTCAAGTAACAAGCGGCGACCGGTGATCTAACGCAGACAAACAACAAGCATACAATAAGTACTCATCTAATGCACAGGGAAATCTCGAATAAAAGATCTAACCAGAAAGTTCAACTTAAGAACCCTGGTTGCAAAAGAATCGAATCAAAACAAACTCCGAAAGTCGAAACTCGAGAGAGAACGCCTCGGCTTAGCGATCTGAAATTAGGTCAAAATTTCACAGTAGCAAAACTCTGTGAAAGTAGGGTAGTCGAACGGCGGTTTCGTTCTTAAACTCCAGCGCTTGAATCACCTGATTCGATAAACGAGCGAGAAATAAAACAGTTTGAAAATCAGATCTGAAATCAAATCGAAAATAACGGATTAAATCCGATTAAAAGAAAACGACGAACGAGTTAAAAAGCGAACGCTAGTTAACGTAACGAATCTAACGAACGCGTTCATTGAAACGAACGGTTCGGTGAACGTCCGTTAAATAAGAAAACCAAAAAACAAAACCAATCTAGGTTTTTTTTAAAACCGAACATTTTTTTTAAAAACCGGATCGGTTCGAGGGGAAAAACCGTTCGGGCGGCGGGCGGGCTACCTCCGCGGTCACCGGGCGGCTCTCGGCGGGTCTCCGGCTGGTCGGGCGGGTCGGTGGGTGGCGGCGGGTCGGCGAGGGGCTCGGCGACGGCGGCGTGTTCGGCGACGAGGGCGACGGCGGCGGCATTCGGGCGACGGCGCAATGGCGGCTCGGGTCGAGTCGGCAAGGGCGGGGCGATGAGAGAGAGAGGGGGGGCGGGGTATTTAAGGAGGGAGGGCTCGGTTGCTTGGGAGGGGGCGACGGGTCCCGGGCGGAGCCGGACTCGGGCGGCGGCGGCCGTCTTGTGGGGGACCCCCGCCGGGCGCGAGGAGGAGGAGGGAGGTGGGCAGGGGGTGGGCCTGGGCTGGGGCTGGCTGGGCAGTGGGCCTCGTCCAGTGGGGGGTTTTTTTTAAAAAAATTAAACCAAAACAAATAAAAAAATACCAAATGAACTCCAAATTAAATAAAACAAATTTTCCCGACTCCTAAAATGAGTCGAACAAAATGAACTTTAAAAACAATAAACATGCATAAAATTTTTAAATGCTCATTTTGCCTAAGCAAAATAAATCTTTCAAAACCAAATTTGGTTTATTTATAATATCTTCATTTTTCCTAATTGTTTGGGAAAGTCATATTATTCCCTCTCAAGATATTTTTATAGGAAAAACTTTATGAAGATAATTTAAATAATCCAATGATCCTATTTCCAAAATTTGAGAGATCCCAAATATGAAAATTATGAAACTTCCAACTCTCCGAGGGTCCTTGAGTTGCATGAAATTTCTAGGATCGGAAAATGCGAGAAAATATGATATGCATGATGACCTAATGTATAACATTCCAAATTGAAAATTTGGGATGTTACAAACCTACCTCTTAAGATGAATCTAGCCCTCGAGATTCGGGTTGGCTAGAAAATAGGTGAGGGTGGTCCTAAGCAAAACTTCCTCTCTTTCCTGTGTGGCTTCATCCTCGGTGTGGTGGCTCCACTCGAACTTTGCAAAATTTGATAACCTTGTCTGGGTAACTCTGCTGGCATAATCGAGAATCTTAACCGGCTTTTCCTCATATGTCAAGTCATCCTTCAACTGAATTGCTTCCAGTGGCACTTGTGTCTCTTAACGGTACCTCTGCTATCTCGGGTGACATTTCTTCAATCGAGAAACATGGAATACATCATGAACTCTGACAGTCCTTCCGCAATTCCAACTTATACATAACTTCTCCCATGCGTTGCAAAATCTTATATGGTCCAACTAAACGGGTGCTAACTTTCCTTTAACTCCAAAACGCTTAACTCCTCAAGCGGGATACTCGAGATATACTCTGCTCCAACTTCATACTCAATTGCTTTGGCGCTTTGAATCGGCATAGCTCTTACGTTCAGGACTGGGCTACCTTGAGCCTGTCTCGAATCAACTTAACTTTCTGTTCAGACTCCTTAATCAAATCTGGTCCAAACAACTGACGATCTCCAGTTTCGTCCCATGACAACGGTGTCCTGCACCTTCTTCCATACAAGGCCTCGAAAGGTGCCATTTTAAGCTGGTTTGGTAACTGTTATTGTAGGAAAATTCTGCATACGGCAAATTGTCATCCCAACTAGATCCATAATCTAGTGCACAAGCTCTCAGCATGTCCTCCAAAATCTGATTGACTCTCTCGGTTTGTCCATCGGTCTGTGGGTGGAAAGCTGTACTGAATTCCAATCGGGTTCCCAATGTTTCGTGCAACTGGTTCCAAAATTTCGAAGTAAACTGGGTTCCTCTGTCTGATACAATGCTCCTCGGAACTCCGTGTAAACACACAATTCTGGTCATGTATATCTTTGCCAACTTAGCACTGCTATAGGTAGTCTTGATGGAATGAAATGGGCTACCTTGGTCAAACGGTCGACTATGACCCAAATCGAGTCATATCCTGAACGAGTCTTTGGCAAACCTGTGATGAAATCCATGCCTAGTTTATCCCACTTCCATTCGGGTATCGGCAATGGTTGTAATAATCCTGCTGGCTTCGATGTTCCGCCTTTACTTTTCGACATACGCCGCAAACTGCTACATACTCCGCAATATCCTTCTTCATTCCGTCCACCGAAAATATTCTTCAAATCCAAATACATCTTGGTATTTCCGGTGAATCGAATAGGGTGAATCATGGGCTTCTTGTAAAATCAACTTCCGATCTACGGGTCATTGGGCACATAAACACGGTCTTCAAACCATAGGGTATCGTGCTCATCCTCACGAAATCCTTTAGCTTTTCCTTTGCTCATTTTCTCCTTTATAGAGGCAACTTCCTTATCCGCCTTTTGGGCTTCTCGATTTTGTTCATCGTTGTCGACTGAATTTCCAATGCTGCTACATAGCCTCTGGAACTATTTCCAAACATAGCTCTCAAGGTCCTCGGCTAACTCATTGGGTATTCCTCCCATCATTAGGGTATTGACGTGGCTCTTACGGCTCAATAAATCTGCTACAACATTAGCCTTTCCGGGTGATAATGCAATCTCATATCATAATCCTTGATTAGCTCTAACCATCTCCTTTGTCTCGAGATTCAATTCATTCGTGTGAAGATGTACTTCAAACTCTTGTGATCCGTATATACTTCACAATGATTTCCAATGAGAAAATGTCTCCACGCCTTCAAGGCATGCACAACGGTTGCTAACTCCAAATCATGAGTGGCATAATTCAACTCATGGGGCTTAAGTTGTCGTGAAGCATACGAAACAACTCTTCCTTCCTGCATAAGCACTGCTCCAAGTCCTCGACGTGAAGCGCCGCATAAAACACCTCATAATCCTTAGTTTGATCCGCAATATCAAACTGGTGAGGTAACCAATCTTTTCTTCAACTCCTGAAAACTTGCCTCACAGTCCTCGGTCCATATGAATTTGTTTTCCTTCTTCAACAATTCTGTCATAGGCTTTGCAATCCTTGAGAAATTCTCAATGAATCTTGGTAGTATCCTGCGAGTCCAAGGAAACTCGAATCTCTCCAACTGTCGTTGGTGCTTCCCATTTGGTTACGGTCTCAACTTTTGTGGGTCAATCTGCTATTCCTTCTCCGGATATAACATGTCCGAGAAATCCAACTTCTTTAGCCAAAACTCACATTTGCTGAACTTGGCATACAACCTGGTGTTCCCTCGCCCAAAACCAATCTCAAATGTTCCTTGTGTTCCTCTTCATTCTTCGAGAAAATCAAAATGTCATCAATGAACACCACGATTTAACTTATCCAAAAACTCCATAAACACTTTGTTCATCGGGTTCATAAATAGGCTGGCGCGTTAGTCAGTCCAAATGACATAACGGTATACTCATACAGTCCATATCTCGTGGTAAATGCTGTCTTGGGTATGTCTTGCTCCCTAATCTTCAATCGATGGTACCACGATCGCAAGTCGATCTTAGAAAACACTTTGGCTCCTTGCAAGTTTATCAAACAGATCATTTATCATTGGTAGTGGGTACTTGTTCTTGATTGTTACTTCATTCAATCCACGATAATCAACAACCATTCTCAATGATCCATCCTTCTTCTCCACTAACAAAACGGGTGATCCCCAAGGTGAAGAACTTGGGCGAATAAAACCTTTATCCAATAGTTCCTTAATCTGCTTCTTAATTTCTGCCAAATCCTTTGCGGGCATCCTGTACGGTCGCTTCGATATCGGGCCTGTTCTCGCAACAGCTCGATCAAAAACTCAATGTCTCTATCCGCGGCATTCCCGCAACTCTTCCGAAATACATCAGATAATCCATCACCATCGGTACTTCTTCTGTACCACTCTGTTAAGCAATTAACTTGTGCTCTCCTCGGCTCGTGTCGTGATACATACTTAATCCTTCTTCCTTCGGTGTGGTGAGCAAAATTGACCTTGTGGTACAATCTATGTTTCCTCCATACTTTGATAACCAATCCATTCCTAATATCACATCCAATCCTTGGGATTCCGAACTATTAGGTCCGAGGGGAAAACATAGTGTCCGATCCTTAGTGGCGGTCGATCACACCATTTACTAGCCATGTACTCGCCTCGGGTGAGGTTACTAGCATGGGTGACCTAAGGGCTTGGGTTGGTAACTTGTACTTATCCACAAATCCCTTGATATGTATGAATGCGATGCACCAAGATCAAAAAGAACAACCGCAGAAAAGACTTAACCAAAAACTTACCGACATCTTGATCGGGCTGATCTTCAACCTCCTCCACATCAATGTGGTTCACTTGTCCCCTGTTGAAAGGGTTGGGCTTCTTTCGAGCTTCCATTGCCATTTCCATTCGCCTTCGGACAGTCATTTGCATAATGCCCGATCTTGCGGCACTTAAAGCAAGTAATGTGACTTAGGTCTACCTTGGATGGTGTAGACGGGTTGGTGCGGTTCTGTCCGCTGCTTCCTCCATTCCCGCTCCCATTCTTGGTGCCATTATGGTTGTGCGAATTACCTCCTCCATGGGTATGCTGAAACTGAATTCCTGATTTAGGGTATAACGTGGCTTCGCTGGGATCCTGAGTTATACTTCCCTTGTCCATACTTCCGCTATGCAGTTCTCAATTTGTCTTGCTGCTTCCTTCAATCATGAGAGCTCGGTCTACTAACTCCTGGTAGTTGTTGAAACTTGCTACCATCAACGGCATCTGAACTCATCATTCAGTCCTTCTAGAAACTTCTCTGCTTAGCTGCATCCGTAGCAACGTCATCCGGGGCATAACGTGCTAATTTGCTAAAGTCATCCACGATCGCCAACAGTCCTTCCTCCTTGGCGAAGTTGCGAAACTCATGCTTCTTCATGGCCATGGCTCCTGCCTGAAACATGGGCTGTGCGAAAAGCTTGTCAAACTGGTCCCATGTGGATGTGTTCACGGATAAGTGGCTGTGAAATTCTCCCACCATGCTGCCTGCGGGTCCTTCAAGCTGATGTGCTGCAAACTTTACTCTTTCACCATCCGTGCATCCCGCAGAGTCAGCTCCTTCCTATCTTGCGGAGCCACCATCTGCTACAATTGGCTCGGTGCTATTGGAATACACCGCGGTTCAGTCTAAGGAAACGAGTCGATGATCCGCAGTGGTGGTGGTGGCGGTGGGTTGTTGTTGTTGTTGTTGTTCGCACCAATGTTTGAATCGTGGTATTCGCTGCTGGATCAATTGGGTGATCTCTGGCGGGAAAACGAATCCGGGGTCGCGTCTCGGAGGCATCTGATGGGTTTAGAAAAGGAGAGAAATGTAGAATAGAATGAGGTCTAAGGGGAAATCACTACCCAAATGCACATGAGCAAATGCACACAAATCACTTCATTCAATCAAACAAGGGCTACAACGATCTAACTATCGCAAAAGTGCGGTACTATAAAGGTTTACATGGAGGAATACTACTAATATGTGGGGACTTCTACTAATTTGAACCGTGGAAGACTCCATGATGTCCGCTCCACTTCGTCTTCAAAATCGGGTTCACTTGGATCCGAATCTGTGTCGCCGATGTTGATGTAGTCGATTGGGTGTTCGACATACTGGTCTTCATTCCTGAGCGCCAACTTCTTCTTGAGCTCTTCGATCTCGCACTTAAGATCGTTATTGTGTCTTGCCGAGCTACGATCTCGCCCATGTAGTCCTTGCGTGTAGTCTTTAGTTCTTCTTCCAATTCGATGATCCTTTCCTTTGTCTTCGCAACTCCAACATGTCATTGCACATTTGATTCTCTGGCGCCGAATGTGCTGATTTAACTCTGGATGAACGCTGCAATGGATCTATCCTTCTTGGTGTGAAGACGCCCCGCTTGTCATCTCGGCGTCCGCAAATCTGGTAGATGGTGTCCTTGAGGTCTTCTTGATAAACTTCTCCAATGCGTCCCATGGTGATGTGAGCTGCCATGCTCTTTCCTGCACTCCAAGTGGGTGCACCGAAAACACTATCTATTGGCTTGGTGATTGGGGCGAATGTCCTTCCCGAACGTGAGCATGAATCTTCAGCGCTCCTCTTGCAGAGTGGCGTTGAAAGTCCCGTGAAGCTTGGTAATCCAATGTTCAGTACTTAGTAACTTCCTTCAAGTGAAATCCAAAAGGTGTGCCTTCATCCGGTTGGGTGTACTTGATCTTCGCGTCCGTCATCCTAAAGAGAGTAGAAAAGATGAGGAGTTAGAAATGAGAAGAGAGAGTGATCTATGGCTTTAACTTAGTGGTCGTGTCCTACACATCGGCGTGTGCTCGATACCATTCTCTCAGAGCGACCTGACCGAATGGATCTAGCGCCTCGTGCTCGATGTCATCCCTGGATCAAGAATGCCGACACCACACAAGATTTCAAGGATTTATAGCAGAGTAGCAATCACACACTTATTACATCGTTGTCCACAAGGGAACTGAATACAAAATATGGCTTAAGGCCATCTAATGATAACAACGGAAGGCTTGGAAGATAAGCGAGTCCATCAACTCCAACGGCATCACTGAGTATAGAACCACGACCTAACACCTTACTCGTCATCTGAGAAGTCTGCAACGTGAAAAGTTGCAGCCCGAAAACGGGTCAGCACATGGAATATGCTGGCAATGTAACACATAAAGAGTAATGAATGAATAAGCCTATACTACATGCATATTTGGCTGGTGGTAAGGCTCTACGGTTACATTTGCATAAAGCTGATTTTTCCCTACATCAAAGGAATAATTTTATTTAACTATCATGGTGGTTGTTAAACATTGAGAATGGTTGACAGCATCCTCAATCCCAATTAAAAAGTACTCATCAAAACCCAATAACTTTTACTTAGAAGTAACATGTTGAGATTCACATGATAATCAAGTACCGGATACTCAAATTGTCCATAACCGGGGACACGGCTAATCATGATTAGTTTATACACTCTGCAGAGGTTTATGACTTTTCCCCATTAAGACTCGATCGCCTCCGCTTGGTTCTCGTGACTACATGGTGTTTGAGAAACGGATGACCGAGACATAGTCTTCGTAAGCGCTAGCACCTTACATGTGGGTAGACCGTACCAACCTACATCCCCTACATCAGCTAGCCTACCCGTAAGAGTTCGCACAACTTAATCAACTACGCCAGAGCCCATAATTGGCTTGTGGCTGCACATGGAAGTTTCCAGCTTGAATAATCTTATGATCCCTTAGAGCCTGGGTGGCGGTCCGAAGAAATACAGCAAGTCCTCGATAGAAACCAGTGCCTCAATCCACCCAGATGTGTGTTAGGTTGCCACCTTAGATAAACCATTAATTAACAATCTCACATCTGTCATGGATATTCACTCACCCAATCCACGCCTACTAGCATAGCATGGCATGAACAAGCAAACGTAGAAGTAACTCCCAAGGTTTCATAAGTAAAACAGGTAATAGGTACTACCTCAATCTACTTCCCGATACCCACAATTTAATTAGATCCTAATCATGCAAGTGTTTGAGGAATAGATCTAATGCATAAAACTGGGTATGAGAAGGGTATGATCAAGTGTTACTTGCCTTGCTGATGATCCGCGAGTCCTAGAGATTCAAGTAACAAGCGGCGACCGGTGATCTAACGCAGACAAACAACAAGCATACAATAAGTACTCATCTAATGCACAGGGAAATCTCGAATAAAAGATCTAACCAGAAAGTTCAACTTAAGAACCCTGGTTGCAAAAGAATCGAATCAAAACAAACTCCGAAAGTCGAAACTCGAGAGAACGTCTCGGCTTAGCGATCTGAAATTAGGTCAAAATTTCACAGTAGCAAAACTCTGTGAAAGTAGGGTAGTCGAACGGCGGTTTCGTTCTTAAACTCCAGCGCTTGAATCACTGATTCCGATAAACGAGCGAGAAATAAAACAGTTTGAAAATCAGATCTGAAATCAAATCGAAAATAACGGATTAAATCCGATTAAAAAGAAAAACGACGAACGAGTTAAAAAGCGAACGCTAGTTAATGTAACGAATCTAACGAACGATTCATGAAACGAACGGTTCGGTGAACGTCCGCTAAATAAGAAAACCGAAAAAAACAAAACCAATCTAGGTTTTTTTTAAAACCGAACATGTTTTTTTTTAAAAACCGGATCGGTTCGAGGGGAGAAACCGTTCGGGCGGCGGGCGGGCTACCTCCGCGGTCACCGCGCGGCTCCGCGGGTCTCCGTGGTCGGGCGGGTCGGTGGGTGGCGGCGGGTCGGCGAGGGCTCCGGGCGACGGCGGCGTGTTCGGCGACGAGGGCGAGGGCGGACGGCGGCGGGCGTTCGGCGACGGCGGCGGCGGCTCGGGGTCGGCGGCGGCGGGGGGGCGATGGAGAGAGAGAGGGGGGGTATTTAAGGAGGGAGGGGCTCGGTTGCTTGGGGGGGGGCGACGGGTCCCGGGCGGAGCGGACTCGGGGGGGCGATCACTGGCGGGCGGCGGGACGCCGCCATGGGCGCGAGGAGGAGGGAGGTGGGCTGGGGCGGCTGGGCCTGGGCCTGGCTGGTGGGCCTGGCTGGGCCTCGGTCCAGGGGTAGCGTTTTTTTTTAAAAATTAAACCAAAACAAAATAAAAAAATACCAAATGAACTCCAAATTAAATAAAACAAATTTTCCCGACTCCTAAAAATGAGTCGAACAAAATGAACTTTAAAAACAATAAACATGCATAAAAATTTTAAATGCTCATTTTGCCTAAGCAAAACAAATCTTTCAAAAACCAAATTTGGTTTATTTATAATATCTTCATTTTTCCTAATTGTTTGGGAAAGTCATATTGTTCCCTCTCAAGATATTTTTATAGGAAAAACTTTATGAAGATAATTTAAATAATCCAATGATCCTATTTCCAAAATTTGAGAGATCCCAAATATGAAAATTATGAAACTTCCAACTCTCTCCGAGGGTCCTTGAGTTGCATGAAATTTCTAGGATCGGAAAATGCGAGAAAATATGATATGCATGATGACCTAATGTATAACATTCCAAATTGAAAATTTGGGATGTTACAGAAATGCCCTTGTCGATACCACGTTTCACCTTTTTCACCATGGTATCCAGAAGCTGAGCCTCACGAATCTGATCTTCCAAAGTAGGAGAGACTATGAGGTTGGCAAGAAGGCCTTGAGGACAACTTGAAGATTCAGCTATGAAAGCTTCACAAAGATCCGTTGGAAGGGCTTGAGGATCAAACTGCATTGCGATAAGCCTTCCCGCTCAAAGCATCTGCAATCACATTGGCCTTGCCCGGAGTATATTCAATACTTGGGTTGTACTCTTGAATCATTTCAACCCATCGAGTCTGCCTGAGGTTGAGGTTGGGTTGAGTGATGATATACTTGAGACTCTTGTGATCGGTGAAAATGTCCACTTTCCTTCCCAACAAGAGATGTCTCCATGTTATCAATGCATGGACAATCGCCGCCAACTCAAGATCGTGAGTGGGGTAGTTCTTTTCGTTGAGCTTCGGTGACGAGAGGTATAAGCCACACCTCTCTTCTCTTGCATTAACACAGCACCGAGACCTTGAAGAGAAGCATCACAGAAAACTTCAAATGGCTTGGATTCATCAGGAGGAGTCAAGACAGGAGCTATGACGAGTTTCTCTTTGAGGGTATTGAAAGCAACGTCACACTCAGGAGACCAGACATACTTCACATGCTTCTGGAGGAGGTTGCAAAGAGGCTTTGCAATCTTGGAGAAGTTCTCAACGAATCTTCGCAATAGCTTGCAAGACCAAGAAAATCATGGAGCTGCTTGACATTCCGAGGAGGTTCCCAATTCACAACTGCGGACACCTTCTCGGGATTAACAGCGATGCCCTTGGCGGAGATGATATGACCAAGATAAAGCACTTCATCAAGCCAAAATTCACATTTGGAGAACTTTGCATAGAATTGATGCTCTCTGAGCTTGTCTAGCACCAATTGCAAATGTTTGGCATGATCCTTCTTATTCTTGGAGAAGACCAAAATATCATCAAGATAGACCAAGACGAATTCATTGGTGTAGGGGTTGAAGATGAAGTTCATCATCCGAGAGAATGTTGGAGGAGCATTGACAAGGCCGAAAGACATGACAGTATATTCATAAGAACCAAAGCTTGTTCTGAATGCTGTCTTGGGAATATCTTGTTCACGAATGCGAATCTGATGATAACCCATACGAAGGTCAAGCTTGGAGAACACTTTAGCACCTTTGAGTTTCTCGAAAAGCTCATTGATGTTGGGAAGTGGATACTTGTTCTTGATTGTCTTCTTATTCAATGGACGGTATTCGACGCAAAGTCGGTCCGTGCCATCCTTCTTCTGGACAAAAAGAACACCACAACCCCAAGGAGATGAACTCGGTCCGATCAAACCCGAAGCTCTTGTTCATCGAGCTGCTTCTTCAATTCCTTCAGCTCATCAGTCCAAGCTTGTATGGACGCTTGCAAACGGGTTCGATGCTGTGCTCAAGATCGATAACGAACTCAATCGGCCGATGAGGAGGCATACCCGAAGCTCTTCCGAAAGACATCTTGGTACTCACAAACGATGGAATCGAGAGATAGCATCCAATTCGCCCTTCTCATTGAGAGAAAACAACCGAATGGTTTCATCACGAGCGGCATAGATCATCACATCATTAGAAGAGTGAGTCAATTGAATTTTCCTGGCAGCACAATCAAGCTGAGCTTTGTGCTGATAAAGCCAGTCCATCCCAAGAATGAGATCAATATCCGAGTCACCAAGGACAATTGGTTTAGCCAGAAATCTATAATCGCCCATCTTGATAGAAACATCCGGGACGCAAACATTAGATGTCATTTGCTTACCCGGGGACACAATCTTCAACGGAATAGGAATCTTTTCCGTCACAAACTCATGCTTGGCAACAAAAGGTCTCGAAATGAAAGAAAGCGATGCACCAGTATCAAATAAGACTTTTGCAGGAATATCATTAACTGAGAGATTACCCATTATCACATCAGAAGATTCCTCCGCTTGAGCTGCATTCATCATATTGACCTTGGCATGCTTTGGATTATGCTTGACCACTGCATTGCTTGAAGATTTCACAGGAGGAGGAGGCGGAAGACGCCTTTGGTTGAAGCACTTGTTCGCATAGTGACCTTTCTCACGACACTTGTTGCAAGTCACCTCGAGAGCGGACGGTGGTAAGGAGCACTTGACCTTGGAGCTTGAGAATTAGACTTGTTCGATAGCCTGGGTTGGGTGGGTGGGAAGATCCACGGCCACCTGAGTTCTTCTCACGATAAGGCCGACGGAACGGAGGAGGAGGAAGGTAGAACTTGCTGCTTAGCTGCCACTTGAGAGGAAGAAGAAGACTGAATCTGCATCCCCGATTCTCTTCTTAGAAGCCTCACATTTGAGCTGGGCAGCTTCTTGCTTGATGCCATGTTGTAGAATTCATCATACTTTTCCGCTCAAAAGCACAAGAGCTAATTGCAGATCTTCTCTCGGACCACCTCCGAATTGATAGATCATACTCTTTTCATCGTGGACGCCTTGCTTAGCAAAGCGAGCGAAGCTCGAACTGGATATTGTATTGATAGACAGACATGTTGCCTTGCTTGAGATTGCGGAACTCCTCACGCTTGCTCTCAACAACACTTTTCGAATGTGGTGAGCTCTCAAATCTCGGCGGAACTCATCCTGTAATGACACGACCTCCTCTCGAATCTTTGTATTGCTGGTACCACTCAGCAGCTTGGTCCTTGAGTTGAAACGAAGCAAACTTGACAAAGTCCTCGTGTCCGACATTGCTACAATCAAAATGCTTGCAGATGTCCACAAGCCAATCGTCGGCGTCGTGGCCTCGACACGTAAACCGAAAGACTTCGCTGATTAGCGAGGAACCGACCGAGAGTAGCAAAGTGCGGCTGGTTGTTGCCTTGACCTTGATTTCCTTGACTGCCTTGCCCTTGAGTACGTTCTTGCAAGAGCTGCAAAATCATCTGAGCATTGGCATTGGTGGCTGCCATGATAGCTTGCCAGGCCTCCGAAGGCGGAGGTGGAGGTGGAGGGTTCGACTGATTCCCATCATTCCGTTCCGGATTCAGACGCGTTGGCGGAGCCATCCTGAAGAGGGTGACATCCGTTAGCACTTTATAGACAAATAGACAAGTTGAATCAACGGATAGAAATTGCAACATATAGTCTTCACAATAAACATTCGAACAAGGATGAACGAATGAATTCCAAAAGTTAATCATCACATGTCCATTAAGGTGAGAAGCCACTTAGATAAAGGTATGAAATCACCATCTGCCTTTGAAACAACTCGAATATCACAACTGAAAACAAAACAAAAGATTGGCTTCTAGAATAAGCCGGAACAAACACATGATAGAGATTTCGCCCAAAGTGTTCGTGGTGGGGCCCACACGGGCACGACGTACAGCGGACGTCACGAATGACAAACAAGACGTCCCCGAATCAGCATAGCCAAGGATTCTTTAAGACGCCTCGCGACCATCAGAATCGACCGTGAATGGGCGGACCACTAGAGTTGGACCCCAATCTCAAATCATACATCCGTCGGAAAGATATCACGTAAGCTACTAGAATTCCCACCTATAAACTCCCAAACTTTCGGTTATGCAATCTGGTGTTGGGGATACAGGGACACAAAATATATCACCCAAACTAACAATACCTAGATCCAGCTGTATCCATCCGTCAACACATAACCAAGAAACCTTCGAAATCGTGGTACCTCGACCTTCAAAAACATCCGTTATCTGAGTCATGGCAATACTCCCGAGCTCGCCCCAAGATCGGGTTATCGGGTTATCTCACCAACAACTGCACAAAAGAGATTTCGATGTCGGTAAAACTCAGGTATTCCAGAACTGCAACGATAAAATTGTGACGACAACACCTCGGAGCTCAACTCCCCGGGACACTGCCACAACCCCTAAATGTCAGGAGGCACCAAGAACAATGTTCTCGTCACAAAACCATCGGAACGATTCCAAGATACCCGCGTGATCCTAAAATTTTTTTAGTGAAATTTGAGGAGAGGAGAGTCAAAACTCTACGTCAGGAGACCTCACAGAGCGACGAAGGGACTGGGGAGTAAAAAGAATCCTACTCTCCGATATATATAATCCTAAGACTCAAAACATTTTCCGTTCTAGACTCAACAACGCCAGCAAACAATCAAGTAGGGGGCTCCTAAGTCGGGGAAGGCTCTGATTACCAACTTGTAGCGCCCCGATGCGGCTATATCTCCCACGTGTCGAAGCACGACTTAGAGGCATAACCGCATTGAAAGCAATGTCGCAAGTGAGGTAATCTTCACACAACCCATGTAATACATAAGGAAAGAGATACATAGTTGGCTTACAATGCCACTTCACACAATACATAAATAAACATCCATCATTCAGAGTACACTCAAGGTCCGACTACGGAACCAAAATAAAAGAAGATACCCCAAATGCTACACAGATCCCCGATCATCCCAACTGGGCACCACTACTCGATCATCAGGAAAAGACATATAGTAACGACCCGTGCCTCATCGAACTCCCACTTGAGCTCGGTTGCCAGGCCTGACCGCATCGCATCGGCACTGCAACTGTTTTGGTAGAATCTGTGAGTCACGGGACTCAGCAATCTCACACCCGAGATCAAGACTATTTAAGCTTATAGGAAGGACAGAGTTGTAAGGTGGAGCTGCTGCAGTTTACTAGCATATATGGTGGCTACATCGCCAAAGAGAGCGAGAAGAGAGGCAAAGCACGGTCGTGAAGCTAGTAGCGATCAAGAAGTGATCCTGAACTACTTACGCCAAACATAACTCCAACATCGTGTTCACTTCCCGGACTCCGAGAAGAGACCATCACGGTTACACACGTGGTTGATGTGTATTTTAATTGAGGTCAACTTCGGTTTTCTACAACCGACATTAACAAATTCCCATCTGCCTCATAACCGCGGGCATGGCTTTCAAAGATAATACCTGCAGGGTGTCCCAACTTAGCCCATTATAAGCTCTCACGGTCAACGAAGGATATTCTTCTACTGGGAAGACCCGATCAATCTCGCATCCCGGACTACAAGACATTTCGACAGCAATAAAACAAGACCAGCAAAGCCGCCGGTTGTGCCGACAAATCCCGATAGGAGCTGCACATATCTCGTTCTCGTGGCACATCCGAATGAACACTACGACGGCAACCGAAGATGCCCCAAGTTGCCTCGTGGTGGCACCGCAAGTGGTTTAGTTTGGACCAACGCCGAGGAGCATTGGCCCGGGGTTAATAAAGATGACCCTCGGGCTCGCGAAACCCGAGGGAAAAGGGCTTAGGTGGCAAATGGTAAAACCAAAGTTGGGCCTTGCTGGGACGAGTCTTATTCAAAGCGAACTGTCAAGGGGTCCCATAAATCACCCAACCGTAAGGAACGCGAAATCAAGGAACATAACACCGTATGACGGAAACTAGGTGGCAAGAGTGGAACAAAACACTGCATAAGGCCGAGCCTTCCACCCTTTACCAAGTATATAGATGCATTAATTATAGCAGATATATATTGTGATATCCCCAACAAGTAAACATGTTCCACAAGGAACAACATTTCCATGTTCCAACAAGGAACAAACTTCATCTTCACCTGCAACTAGCAACGCTATAAGAGGGGCTGAGCGAAGCGGTAACATAGACAATCAACGGTTTGCTAGGAAAGGATGGTTAGGGGCTGACATGGCAATATGGGTGGCATGATAAGCAAGTCATAGGCATCGCAGCATAGGCATAGCAAAAGAGCGAGCATCTAGCATAGCAAAGATAGAAGTGATTTCGAGGGTATGGTCATCTTGCTCGCAATGTTCTCGAGTTGTCGAAAGCTTGATCCTCGTAAGCGTTCTCAACAGGGTCCTCGCTCACGCACTCGCCTCCGGCTCTACCCAAAGCAAGAACACAAACAAAGGAACCACAATAAATCACGGTGCAATGCACAAGCAACATGATGCAAAACATGACATGATATGCGGATGTGATATGCAATGCGATGCGGCGCTCCGGAAGGAAATGATGAACCAGGCATCAACTTGGCAAACCAAGTATGCCGCTGAAAGATGAGATGATTTCGGTTGAAATCGATATAAAGATCACCGGAATCGGATGCACGGTTTGCAAATGACAAGCAAAACAAGAATGGCACAAATCTGCCATTAACAGCATGATGCCACTTAGCAAGCAACAAGAAATTAAGCTACTGCACCCAAACGTACAAACAAAGTATATGACAGTGATCTACTCAAGATGCTTGACAAAAGATGAACACTGAGCTACGGCTAAATCACATCACAACAGGTTCAAACAAGCATGGAAAAAGTGCACAAAATATCAGGCTGGACATGACAAAAACAGCATCAGGTAGCAATGTTCAGAGCAAGAAAACTACATGCTACAGGAACTTATAATAGCAAAACAAGGCATGGCATGAATCTACTCAAAGCATAGAACAAAAGTCCCTTACTGACCATAAGCCAAAAAGGAGCAGAAAATATAGTAACACCCATGTCAATATCGCAAGTTTCGTTAACAGATTCAGCAACATGGCATGTCAAAAACAGATAACAAGTAGGCATGTCTAAGAGCTCAAAGCACTCACTACAGAGACTTTCATGATAAACTAAGCATACATACATCAAGAAGACATGGCATAGAAGACATACATAGCAAGAACAACATCATAGCATACACGGATCAACCACAACAACCTTGGCAAAATTGAATAACATGTAAACAATCTGCCAGGAAACATTTGATAGCAAAAGTAGAGCTCGATTGACTCAAGCTATGGCACTCCATAATTGCAAACTAAGTCATGGATGGATAGAGAATAACCATATGTTCAAAACATCCTTACTGAAGTATCTCAAAATATGCATAGATCTCTCGGTAGCATCAAGTTAACATGGCATCAAAATATCAGCAAAACAGAGCTGAAAACAGCAACATCAGAACACCTACTTTGCATGCTTGTGCTATTCACCACATAGATCACAAAAATACATGGCATACACCCCTGGAAAGATGGCATGGCATATTACAAAACACACGTAGGACTCAAATTCATAGGGTGCACACATCAATCATAGCAAAAACAACAAAAGTGCAAGTTCTGTTAAGAAACAAAAACTAACATCACATAGCCCTCTTCTAACAGCATTTCGGGCATCAAGATGAGCTCAAATGAAAATGATGCAATGAGATGAAATGATCTACCCTTCGAGACGAACATTTTGACATATTATACGCACGAAACGGAGCTACAGATGCAAAGTTATGATGCCTTGAAAATGCCACAAAATATCACCGGATCTAAAAACTTGGATGAAATAGAGGGGGGAGAAAGTCAACCCCGATCCGATCGGGATCCGGCCCGATCGAGGGCGGCGGCGGTGAGCAGCTCGCCGGAGAGGAGAAGAGGCGGGGTCGCCGGGGGAGGTCGCCGGCGGAGGGAGGTCGGCGCCATGGGTGGCTGGTGGCGGCGGCGGTGGCGACGGCCGGCGGGGAGGCGGGCGACGGGCGCTGCCGGGCGAGGGCGGCGGCGGGCGGCCGGCCGGGTGGCGAGGGAGACGAGGCGGCGCGGCACGCTGGCTGGAGGTGGCGGCGCGCGGGGTCGGGCCCGGCGGGAGGAGATGGGCTCGGGGGCCCGATCCGCTCGCCGGGCCGGGCGGGGCGGGCGGCGGCGGTACACGTGGCGCGTGGAGATTCGGCGGCGGCGGCGGCGCGGTGGGGCGGACGATGTCCGGGCGGCGCGGTAGTTTTGTCCGGTGCAGGTAGGGAAGGCTAGGGTTGGACCCGGATTTGGACGGGGGAGGTGTTTAAATAGGCATAGAGGGAGCTAGGAGAGTCCAAATGAGGTGTAGTTTTCGCCCACACGATCGTCATCGAACGACGGAGAGCATGGAAGTGACTTAGATGGGTTATTGGACTATTTTGAAGGGGTGTTGGGCTGCAACTTAAAAGAGGCTTTTGCGAGAGTGCGGTTAATCGTTGGAGTACCAAACGAGCTCCAAATGACCCGAAACTTGACCGGTGGTCTACCGATGGTATACCAAGGACACTTGACAAACCTCGGTCCATTCGGAGAAAGTTTAGTACCCACTCACGGAAAAACGTAAAAGGGGCCGCCGGGGGAGATAGGAGTGCCAGATTGCAAAACGGACAACGGGAAAAATGCTCGGAATCATGAAACGATCACGTATGCAAATGCGATGCACATGATGACATGATATAAAATGCATGACATGGACAAAATGCAAAAAGAAGAAAAAACCAACCACGGAGGGAATAACATATCACAATGCCGAAAATGGCAAGAGTTGGAGTTACAAATATGGAAAGTTACGTCCGGGGTGTTACACCAAGATGCCAATATGAATTATGCTTATGGAGATGAACTTGCTATAGTTCCTTATGTTAAACATGAAATTGTTGCTATTGCACCCACGCATGATAGTCCTATTATCTTTTTGAATTCTCCCGATTATACTATATCGGAGAAGTTTGCACTTATTAAGGATTATATTGATGGGTTGCCTTTTACCGTTGCACATGATGATTTTGATAGATATAATATGCATGTGCTTGCTGCTCCTACTTTCAATTATTATGAGAGAGGAACTATATCTCCACCTCTCTATGTTTCCAACATGATAAAATTGCAAGAAACTGTTTATACTATGCATTGGCCTTTACTATGTGTGCATGAATTGTTCTTTTATGACATGCCGATGCATAGGAAGAGAGTTAGACTTCGTCATTACATGATATATGTTACTTTGTGCTCACTACTAAATTACAAACCATTTATAATTAAAATTGGCTTTGATATACCTTGGGATCCGGGTGGATTCACTACTTGAGCACTATATGCCTAGCTTAATGGCTTTAAAGAAAGCGCTGTCAGGGAGACAACCCGGAAGTTTTAGAGAGTCATTTATTTCTGTTGAGTGCTTTCATATAATTTCAAAACAACAAAAATAAAGAGGGGAACCCAAAAATTTTCAAAAAGAAAAGCGAAAGTGAGAAAGACAAGCATTGTTGAAGTGGGAGCTAGCCTTGAACTTTTTTCATGCTCACAGAAACTTTGTGAATCTTGATTACAGAAACTTTTCAACAAAAATAATTATCCCCTTGTACAATTCCATTGTATTATAGAAATAATGTGCCAAGGTTTGCCTTTGGGATGTTTACAATGCTTGTTGGTTTGTGCGGTGCAGGATAGAAACTTTGGCTGTAGTGCACGATTTTTAATTTTTTACTGGAATGTCAAATGGTTCTGATTCTTTTTTCACTGTCTTGCTATACAAATTGTTTATTTTTCCTATTTTTTGCAGAAGTTTTCAAGTATCATAAGTATGGTGAATGTTCAGATTGCTACAGACTGTTCAGTTTTAGACAGATTCTGTTTTTGATGCATAGTTTGCTTGTTTTGATGAAACTATCAATTTATATCAGTGGATTAAGGCATGAAAAAGTTATATTACAGTAGACACAATGCAAAAACAAAATATGAATTGGTTTTCAACAGTACTTAGAGTGGTGATTTGCTTTATTATACTAACGGATCTTACCGAGTTTTCTGTTGAAGTTTTGTGTGAATGAAGTGTTCGATGATCGAGAAGGTTTTGATGTGAGGAGAAGGAAGAGAGGCAAGAGCTCAAGCTTGGGGATGCCCGAGGCACCCCAAGTAAATATTCAAGGAGACTCAAGCGTCTAAGCTTGGGGATGCCCCGGAAGGCATCCCCTGTTTCTTCAACAAGTATCGATATGTTTTCGGATTCGTTTCATTCATGTGATATGTGCAAATCTTGGAGCGTCTTTTGCATTTAGTTTTCATTTTTATTTTAAGCACCATGCTGGTATGAGATGGTCCTTGGTTGATTTATAGAATGCTCTTTGAACTTCACTTATATCTTTTGAGTATGGCTTTATAGAATGCTTCATGTGCTTCACTTATATCATTTGAAGTTGGATTGCCTGTTTCTCTTCACTTAGACAACCGCCATTTGTAGAATGCTCCTTTGCTTCACTTATATTTGTTAGAGCTTGGGCATATCTTTTGTAGAAAGAATTAAACTCTCTTGCTTCACTTATATCTATTTAGAGAGATGACAAGAACTGGTCATTCACATGGTTAGTCATAAAATCCTACATAAACATGTAGATCGCTGAATATGATATGTTTGATTCCTTGCAATAGTTTTGTGATATAAAGATGATGAAATTAGAGTCATGCTAGTGGGTAGTTTTGGATCATAGAAATACTTGTGTTGAAGTTTGTGATTCCCGTAGCATGAACGTATGGTGAACCGTTATGTGATGAAGTCGGAGCATGATTTATTTATTTATTGTCTTCCTTATGAGTGGCGGTCGGGGACGAGCAATGGTCTTTTCCTACCAAACTATCCCCCTACTAGCATGCGCGTAATACTTTGTTTCGATGACTAATAGATTTTTGCAATAAGTATGTGAGTTCTTTATGACTAATGTTGAGTCCATGGATTATACGCACTCTCACCCTTTCACCATTGCTAGCCTCTCTAGTACCGCGCAACTTTCGCCGGTACCATAAACCCACCATATACCTTCCTCAAAATAGCCACCATACCTACCTATCATGGCATTTCCATAGCCATTCCGAGATATATTGCCATGCAACTTCCATCATCATCATATACATGACTTGAGCATTTATTGTCATATTGCTTTGGATGATCGTAAGATAGCTAGCATCATGTTTTCATGGCTTGTCCGTATTTTGATATCTTTGCTATGCTAGATCATTGCACATCCCGGTACACCACCGGAGGCATTCATATAGAGTCATATCTTTGTTCTAGATATCGAGTTATAATATTGAGTTGTAAGTAAATAAAAGTGTGATGATCATCATTATTAGAGCATTGCCCTAGTGAGGAAAGGATGATGGAGACTATGATTCCCCCATAAGTCGGGATGAGACTCCGGATTTTATGAAATATAAAAGAGGCCAAAGAAGCCCAAATAAAAAAAGAGGCCAAAGAAGCCCACCAAAAAAATAAAAATAAAAATAAAAAAATGAGAGAAAAAGAGAGAAGGGGCAATGTTACTATCCTTTTACCACACTTGTGCTTCAGAGTAGCACCATGTTCTTCATATAGAGAGTCTTTTGAGTTATCACTTTCATATACTAGTGGGAATTTTCATTATAGAACTTGGCAAGAGCTCAAGCCTAGGGATGCCCGAGGCACCCCAAGTAAATATTCAAGGAGACTCAAGCGTCTAAGTTTGGGGATGCCCCGGAAGGCATCCCCTCTTTCTTCAACAAATATCGGTATGTTTTCGGATTCGTTTCATTCATGTGATATGTGCAAATCTTGGAGCGTCTTTTGCATTTAGTTTTCATTTTTATTTTATGCACCATGCTGGTATGAGATAGTCCTTGGTTGATTTATAGAATTCTCTTTGCACTTCACTTAAATCTTTTGAGTATGGCTTTATAGAATGCTTCATGTGCTTCACTTAGATCATTTGAAGTTTGGATTGCCTGTTTCTCTTTACATAGACAACCACCATTTCTAGAATGCTCTTTTGCTTCACTTATATTTGTTAGAGCATGGGTATATCTTTTGTAGAAAGAATTAAAACTCTCTTGCTTCACTTATATCTATTAAGAGAGATGACAGGAACTGGTCATTCACATGGTTAGTCATAAAACCCTACATAAAACTTGTAGATCGCTAAATATGATTTGTTTGATTCCTTGCAATAGTTTTGCGATATAAAGGTGGTGATATTAGAGTCGTGCTAGTTGAGTAATTGTGAAATTGAGAAATACTTGTGTTGAGGTTTGCAAGTCTCGTAGCATGCACGTATGGTGAACCGTTATGTAACGAAGTCGGAGCATGAGGTGTTTATTGATTGCCTTCCTTACAAGTGGCGGTCGGGGACGAGCTATGGTCTTTTCCTACCAATCTATACCCCTAGGAGCATGCGCGTAGTACTTTGTTTCGATGACTAATAGATTTTTGCAATAAGTATGTGAGTTCTTTATGACTAATGTTGAGTCCATGGATTATAAGCACTCTCACCCTTCCATCATTGCTAGCCTCTTTGGTACCGTGCATTGCCCTTTCTCACCTCGAGAGTTGGTGCAAACTTCGCCGGTGCATCCAAATCCCGTGATATGATACGCTCTGTCACACATAAGCCTCATTATATCTCCCTCAAAACAGCCACCATAACTACCTATTATGTCATTTCCATAGCCATTCCGAGATATATTGCCATGCAACTTCCATCATCATCATATACATGACTTGAGCATTCATTGTCATATTGCTTTGCATGATCGTAAGATAGCTAGCATGATGTTTTCATGGCTTGTCCGTTTTTTGATGTCATTGCTACGCTAGATCATTGCACATCCCGGTACACCGCTGGAGGCATTCATATAGAGTCATATCTTTGTTCTAGATATCGAGTTGTAATATTGAGTTGTAAGTAAATAAATATGTGATGATCATCATTATTAGAGCATTGCCCCAGTGAGGAAAGGATGATGGAGACTATGATTCCCCCACAAGTCGGGATGAGACTCTGGACGAAAAATAATAATAATAATAATAAAAGAGAAAGGCAAAAAAAAGAGAAGGCCCAAAAAAAGAAAAAAAGAAAAAAATGAGAGAAAAAGAGAGAAGGGGCAATGTTACTATCCTTTTACCACACTTGTGCTTCAAAGTAGCACCATGTTGTTCATATAGAGAGTCTCTTAAGTTATCACTTTCATATACTAGTGGGAATTTTCATTATAGAACTTGGCTTGTATATTCCAACGATCGGCTTCCTCAAATGCCCTAGGTCTTCATGAGCAAGCAAGTTGGATGCACACCCACTTAGTTTTAGTTTGAGCTTTCATACACTTATAGCTCTAGTGCATCCGTTGCATGGCAATCCCTACTCCTCACATTGATATCTATTAATGGGCATCTCCATAGCCCGTTGATACGCCAAGTTGATGTGAGACTTTCTCCTTTTTTGTCTTCTCCACATAACCCCCATCATCATATTCTATTCCACCTATAGTGCTATGTCCATGGCTCACGCTCATGTATTGCGTGAAAGTTGAAAAGGTTTGAGAAACGTCAAAAGTATGAAACAATTGCTTGGCTTGTCATCGGGGTTGTGCATGATGTGAATATTTTGTGTGGTGAAGATGGAGCATAACCAGACTATATGATTTTGTAGGGATGAGCTTTCTTTGGCTATGTTATTTCAATAAGACATAATTGCTTGGTTGGTATGCTTGAAGTATTATTGTTTTTATGTTAAACGATAGACTATTGCCTTGAATCACTTGTGTCTTAATATTCATGCCATGATTAGACATATGATCAAGATTATGCTAGGTAGCATTGCACATCAAAAATTATCTTTTTTATCATTTACCTACTCGAGGACGAGCAGGAATTAAGCTTGGGGATGTTGATACGTCTCCGTCGTATCTATAATTTTTGATTGTTCCATGCCAATACTATTCAACTTTCATATACTTTTTGGCAACTTTTTATACTATTTTTGGGACTAACATATTGATCCAGTGCCCAGTGCGAGTTCTTGTCTGTTGCATGTTTTTGGTTTCGCAGAATATCCATATCAAACGGAGTCCAAACGGGATAAAAACGGACGGAGCTTATTTTTGGAATATTTGGAAAATCTGGGAGAAAGATCAACGCGAAACGGTGTCCGAGGTGGCCACGAGGCAGGGGCCCACGCCCGTACCAGGAGGGCGCGCCCTCCACCCTCGTGGGCCACCCGTAAGGCGGTTGAAGCCCTTCTTCGGCCACAAGAAAGCTAATTTTTGGAAAAAAATCAGGCGAAGGTTTCAGTCCAATCGGAACTACGGATCTCCGGATATAAAAGAAACGGTGAAAGGGCAGCAGAACAGTGGGCAGAAACAGAGATAAACAGAGAGATAGATCCAATTTCGGAGGGGCTCTCGCCCCTCCCACGCCATGGGAGCCAAGGACCAGAGGGTAAACCCTTCTCCCATCTAGGGAGGAGTCAAGGAAGAAGAAGAAGAAGGGGGGCCCTCTCCCCCTTGCTTCCGTGGCGCGGAGGCTGCCGGGCCATCATCATCACCGCCATCTTCACCAACAACTTCACCGCCATCATCACCAACTCTTCCCCCCTCTATGCAGCGGTGTAACCTCTCTCTTACCCGCTGTAATCTCTACTTAAACATGGTGCTCAACGCTATATATTATTTCCCAATGATGTATGGCTATCCTATGATGTTTGAGTAGATCTGTTTTGTCCTATGGGCTATTTGATGATCAAGATTGGTTTGAGTTGCATGTTTTATTATTGGTGCTGCCCTATGGTGCTCTCCGTGTCGCGCAAGCGTGAGGGATCCCCGTTGTAGGGTTTGCAATATGTTTATGATTTTCTTATGGTGGGTGACGTGAGTGACAGAAGCACAGACCCGAGTAAGTAGGTTGTTTGCATATGGGATAAAGAGGACTTGATACTTTAATGCTATGGTTGGGTTTTACCTTAATGATCTTTAGTAGTTGCGGATGCTTGCTAGAGTTCCAATCATAAGTGCATATGATCCAAGTAGAGAAAGTATGTTAGCTTATGCCTCTCCCTCATATAAAATTGCAATAATGATTACCGGTCTAGTTATCGATTGCCTAGGGACAAATAACTTTCTCATAACAAAAAGATCTCTACTAAAACTAATTTAGTTGTGTCTTTATCTAAACAGCCCCTAGTCTATATTGACGTGCTCTTTACATTCTTGCAAGCTTATCCAAAAACACCTACAAAGTACTTCTAGTTTCAAACTTGTTCTAGGTAAAGCGAACGTCGAGCGTGCGTAGAGTTGTATCGGTGGTCGATAGAACTTGAGGGAATATTTGTTCTACCTTTAGCTCCTCCTTGGGTTCGACACTCTTACTTATCAAAATATGCTACAATTGATCCCCTATACTTGTGGGTTATCAGCGATCAAGTCAAGGAGGGACACATAGAGATTTGCACAATACATGCGGATCTGAATGTTGCAGACCCGTTGACTAAGCTTCTTCCACGAGCAAAACATGATCAGCACCAAGACTCCATGGGTGTTCGAATCATTACAATATAATCTAGATTAATGACTCTAGTGCAAGTGGGAGACTGAAGGAAATATGCCCTAGAGGCAATAATAAAGTTGTTATTTATATTTCCGTATATCATGATAAATATTTATTATTCATGCTAGAATTTTATTAACCGGAAAATTGATACATGTGTGAATACATAGAAAAAACAAAGTGTCCCTAGTATGCCTCTACTAGACTAGCTCGTTAATCAAAGATGGTTAAGTTTCCTAACCATAGACATGTGTTGTCATTTGATGAACGGGATCACATCATTAGGAGAATGATGTGATGGAGAAGACTCATCCATTAAATTAGCATAATGATCGTTAAGTTTTATTGCTGCTGCTTTCTTCATGACTTATATATATTCCTCTGACTATGAGATTATGCAACTCCCGAATACCAGAGGAACACCTTGTGTGCTATCAAACGTCACAATGTAACTTGGTGATTATAAAGATGCTCTACAGGTGTCTCCGAAGGTGTTTGTTGGGTTGGCATAGATCGAGATTAGGATTTGTCACTCTGAGTATCGGGGAGGTATCTCTGGGCCCTCTCGATAGTGCACATCACGATAAGCCTTGCAAGCAATGTGACTAATGATTTAGTTGCGGGATGATGCATTACGGAATGAGTAAAGAGACTTGTCGGTAACGAGATTGAACTAGGTATGAGGATACCGACGATCGAATCTCGGGCAAGTTGTTGGAAATATGCCCTAGAGGCAATAATAAATTAGTTATTATTATATTTCCTTGTTCATGATAATCGTTTATTACCCATGCTATAATTGTATTGATAGGAAACTCAGATACATGTGTGGGTACATAAACAACACCATGTCCCTAGTAAGCCTCTAGTTGACTAGCTCGTTGATCAACAGATGGTTACGGTTTCCTGACCATGGACATTGGATGTCGTTGATAATGGGATCACATCATTTGGAGAATGATGTGATGGACAAGACCTAATCCTAAGCCTAGCACAAAGATCGTAGTTCGTATGCTAAAGATTTTCTAATGTCAAGTATCATTTCCTTAGACCATGAGATTGTGCAACTCCCGGATACCGTAGGAATGCTTTGGGTGTACCAAACGTCACAACGAATCGGGTGGCTATAAAGGTGCACTACAGGTATCTCCGAAAGTGTCATTGGGTTGGCCCGAATCGAGGCTGGATTTGTCACTCCGTTAACGGAGAGGTATCTCTGGGCCCACTCGGTAGGACATCATCATAATGTGCACAATGTGACCAAGGGGTTGATCACGGGATGATGTGTTACGGAACGAGTAAAGAGACTTGCCGGTAACGAGATTGAACAAGGTATCGGGATACCGACGATCGAATCTCAGGCAAGTACAATGCCGCTAGACAAAGGGAATTGTATACGGGATTGATTGAGTCCTTGACATCGTGGTTCATCCAATGAGATCATCGTGGAACATGTGGGAGCCAACATGGGTATCCAGATCCCGCTGTTGGTTATTGACCGGAGAATGTCTTGGTCATGTCTGCATGGTTCCCGAACCCGTAGGGTCTACACACTTAAGGTTCGATGACGCTAGGGTTATAAAGAAAGTTTGTATGTGGTTACCGAATGTTGTTCGGAGTCCCGGATGAGATCCCGGACGTCACGAGGAGTTCCGGAATGGTCCGGAGGTAAAGATTTATATATGGGAAGTCTTGTTTTGGTTGCCGGAAAAGTTTCGCGCATTATCGGTATTGTATGGGGAGTGCCGAAAGGGGTCCGGGGGTCCACCAGCCCCGGGGGGCCACATGGGCTGTAGGGGTGTGCGTCTTTACCTATATGGGCCAAGGGCACCAGCCCCAAGAGGCCCATGCGCCAAGAGATAAGGGAAAGGGAGAGTCCTAAAAGGAGAAGGCACCTCCTAGGTGCCTTGGGGAGGATGGACTCCTCCCTAGCCGCACCCTTCCTTGGAGGAAGGGCCAAGGCTGCGCCCCTCCCCTCTCCCTTGCCCTTATATATAGTGGAGGGAGGGAGGGCAGCCGCACCAAGCCCTGGCGCCTCCCTCCCGTGACACCTCCTCCTCTCCCCATGGTGCTTGGCGAAGCCTGCAGGATTGCAGCGCCTCCACCACCACCACGCCGTTGTGCTGCTGCCGGATGGAGTCTTCCTCAACCTCTCCTCTCTCCTTGCTGGATCAAGGCATGGGAGACGCCACCGGGCTGTACGTGTGTTGAACGCGGAGGTGCCGTCCGCTCGCACTAGGATCTCCGGTGATTTGGATCACGACAGTACGACTCCTTCAACCCCGTTCTCTTGAACGCCGCTTAGCGATCTACAAGGGTATGTAGATGCACTCTCCTTCCCTCGTTGCTGGTTTCTCCATAGGTAGATCTTGGTGACACGTAGGAAAATTTTGAATTTATGCTACGTTCCCCAACAGTGGCATCATGAGCTAGGTCTATTGCGTAGATTCTTTGCATGAGTAGAACACAAAGTAGTTGTGGGCGTTGATTTGGTTCAATAAGCTTATCGTTACTAGTCCAATCTTGTTTCGACGGTATTGTGGGATGAAGCGGCCCGGACCGACCTTACACGTACACTTACGTGAGACAGGTTCCACCGATCGACATGCACTTGGTGCATAAGGTGGCTAGCGGTGCCGCCTCCCACTTTAGTCGAACGGATTCGATGAAAAGGGTCCTTATGAAGGGTAAATAGCAATTGGCATATCACGTTGTGGTTTTGCGTGAGGTAAGAAACATTCTTGCTAGAAACCCATAGCAGCCACGTAAAACATGCAAACAACAATTAGAGGACGCCTAACTTGTTTTTGCAGGGTATGCTATGTGATGTGATATGGCAAAAAGAATGTGATGAATGATATGTGATGTATGAGATTGATCATGTTCTTGTAATAGGAATCACGACTTGCATGTCAATGAGTATGACAACGGCAGGAGCCATAGGAGTTGTCTTAATTTATTGTATGACCTGCATGTCATTGAACAACGCCATGTAATTACTTTACTTTATTGCTAACGGTAGCCATAGTAGTAGAAGTAATAAGTTGGCGAGACAACTTCATGGAGACACGATGATGGAGATCATGATGATGGATATCATGGTGTCATGCGGTGACGATGATGATCATGGAGCCTCAAGATGGAGATCAAAGGAGCAAAATGATATTGGCCATATCATGTCACTATTTGATTGCATGTGATGTTTATCATGTTTATGCATCTTATTTGCTTAGAACGACGGTAGTAAATAAGATGATCCTCATTAAAATTTCAAGAAAGTGTTCCCCTAACTGTGCACCGTATGCGAAAGTTCGCTCGCTTCAAGCACCACGTGATGATCGGGTGTGATAGATTCTTACGTTCACATACAACGGGTGTAAGCCAGATTTACACACGCAAAACACTTAGGTTGACTTGACGAGCCTAGCATGTACAGACATGGCCTCGGAACACAAGAGACCGAAAGGTCGAGCATGAGTCGTATGGTAGATACGATAACATGAAGATGTTCGCCGATGATGACTAGTCCGTCTCACGTGATGATCGGACACGGCCTAGTTGACTCGGATCATGTAATCACTTAGATGACTAGAGGGATGTCTATCTGAGTGGGAGTTCATAAGATGAACTTAATTATCCCGAACATAGTCAAAAACCCTTTGCAAATTATGTCATAGCTCGCGCTTTAGTTCTACTGTTTTAGATATGTTCCTAGAGAAAATATAGTTGAAAGTTGACAGTAGCGATTATGCGATCAATAGAAAGCTTATGTCCTTAATGCACCGCTCAGTGTGCAGAACCCCAAACGTCCTCTGTGGATGTTGCGAACATCGGACATACACGTTTTGATAACTACGTGATAGTTCAGTTAAACAGTTTAGAGTTGAGGCACCAAATACATTTTCGAAACGTCGCGCAACATATGAGATGTTTCGAGGGCTGAAATTGGGATTTCAGGCTCGTGCCCACGTCAAGAGGTATAAGACCTCCGACGATTTTCTTAGCCTGCAAACTAAGGGAGAAAGGCTCAATCGTTGAGCTTGTGCTCAGATTGTCTGAGTGCAACAATCACTTGAATCGAGTGGGAGTTGATCTTCCTGATGAGATAGTGATGTTTCTCCAAAAGTCATTGCCACCAAGCTGCTAGAGCTTCGTGATGAACTATAACATATCAGGGATAGATGATCCTTGAAATATTCGCGATGTTTGACACCGCGAAAGTAGAAGTCAAGAAGGAGCATCAATTGTTGATGGTTAATGAAACCACTTGTTTCAAGAAGGACAAGGGCAAGAAGGGATACTTCATGAAACGGAAAATCAGTTGCTGCTCTAGTGAAGAAACCCAAGGTTAAACCCAAACCCAAGACTAAGTGCTTCTGTAATGAGGGAACGGACACTGAAGCAGAACTACCCTAGATACTTGGTAGATGAGAAGGTTGGCAAGGTCGATAGAAGTATATTGGATATACGTTATGTTAATGTGTACTTTACTAGTAATCCTAGAAGCTCCAGGGTATTAGATACCGATTCGGTTGCTAAGTGTTAGTAACTCGAAAAAAAAGCTACGGAATAAACGGAGACTAGCTAAAGGTGAGCTGACGATATGTGTTGGAAGTGTTTCCAAGGTTGATGTGATCAAGCATCGCACGCTCCCTCTACCATCGAGGTTGGTGTTGAACCTAAATAATTGTTACTTGGTGTTTGCGCTGAGCATAGACATGATTGGATTATGTCTATCGCAATACGGTTATTCATTTAAGGAGAATAATGGTTACTCTGTTTATTTGAATGATACCTTCAATGGTCTTGCACCTAAAAGGAATGGTTTATTGAATCTCGATCATAGTAATACACATTTTCATGCCAAAAGATATAAGATAGTAATGATGGTACCACTTACTTGTGGCACTGCCATGTAAGTCATATTGGTATAAAACGCATGAAGAAGCTCCATGTTGATGGATCTTTGGACTCACTCGTTTTTGAAAAGTTTGAGATGGGCGAACCATGTCTAATTGTGTATACGCATGAAGAAACTCCATGCAGATGGATAGTTTGGACTCACTTGATTTTGAATCACTTGAGATATGCAAATCATACCACATGGGCAAGATGACTGAAAAGCCTCGGTTTCAAAGAAGATGGAACAAGATAGCAACTTGTTGGAAGTAACACATTTTGATGTGTGCAGTCCAATGAGTGCTGAGGCATGAAGTGAATATCGTTATGTTCTTACTTCACAGATGATTTGAGTAGATGTTGAGTATATTTACTTGATGAAACACAAGTCTGAATTATTGAATGGTTCAAGTAATTTCAGAGTGAAGTTGAAGGTCATCGTGACAAAAGGATAAAATGTCTATGATATGATCATAGAGATGAGTATCTGAGTTACGAGCTTTGGCACACAATTAAGACATTGTGGAAATTGTTTCACAATTAATACCGCCTGGAACACCATAGTGTGATGGTGTGTCCGAACATCATAGTTGCACCCTATTGGATATGGTGCGTACCATGATGTCTCTTATCGAATTACCACTATCGCTCATGGGTTAGGCATTAGAGACAACCACACTCACTTTAATAAGGGCACCACGTAATTCCGTTGAGATGACACCGTTTGAACTATGGTTTGGATAAACCTAAGTTGTCGTTTCTTAAAAGTTTGGGGCTGCGACACTTATGTGAAAGAGTTTCATCGTGATAAGCTCGAACCCAAAACGGATAAATACATCTTCATAGGATACCCAAAATGGTTGGGTATACCTCCTATCTCAGATCCGGAAGCAAAAGTAATTGTTTCTAGAAACGGGTCCTTTCTCGAGGAAAAGTTTCTCTCGAAAGAATTGAGTGGGAGGATGGTGGAGACTTGATGAGGTTGTTGAACCATCACTTCAACTAGTGTGTAGCAGGGCACATGAAGTTGTTCATGTGGCACCTACACCAATTGAAGTGGAAGCTGATGATTGTGATCATAATGCTTCGGATCAAGTCACTACAAAACCACGTAGGACGGCAAGGACAGGTACTGCTTCAGAGTAGTACGGTGATCCTGTCTTGAAGGTCATGTTGCTAGACAACAATGAACCTACGAGCTATGGAGAAGCGATGGTGGGCCCGGATTCCGACAAATGGCTTGAGGCCATAAAATCCGAGAGAGGATCCATGTATGAAAACAAAGTGTAGACTTTGGAAGAACTACTTGATGGTCGTAGAGGCTGTTGGGTACAAATGGATTTTGGAAGAAGACGGACAATGATGGTAAAGTGTCACCATTAAGAAAGCTCGACTTGTCGTTAAGATGTTTTCTGACAAGTTCAAGGAGTTGACTGCGATGAGACTTTCTCACTAGTAGCGATGCTAAGAGTCTGTTGGAATTGGATTAGCAGTTACTGCATTATTTATGAAATCTTGCATATAGGATGTCAAAACATTGTTTCCTTGACAGTTTTTTGAGGAAAGGTCGTATGTAATACAACTAGAAGGTTTTGACAAATCCTGAAAGACGCTAACAAGTATGCAAAGCTCCAGCAATCCTTCTAAGGACTGGAGTAAGCATCTCGGAGTTGGAATGTATGCTTTGATGAGATGATCAAAGATTTTGGGTTTATACAAAGTTTATGAGAAACTTGTATTTCCAAAGAAGTGAGTGGGATCACTATAGAATTTCTGATAAGTATATGTTGTTGACATATTGTTGATCAGAAATGATGTAGAATTTCTGGAAAGCATATAGGGTTATTTGAAAAGTGTTTTTCAATGGAAAACCTGGATTAAGCTACTTGAACGTTGAGCATCAAGATCTATAAGGATAGATCAAAAACGCTTAATAAGTACTTTCAAATGAGCACATACCTTGACATGATCTTGAAGGTGTTCAAGATGGATCACCAAAGAAGGAGTTCTTGCCGAGTTGTAAGGTATGAAGTTAAGAGTTAAAGCTCGACCACGGCGAAGAGAGAGAAGACGAAGGTCGTCCCTATGTTTCAGACATAGGCTCTATAGTATGCTATGTTGTGTACCGCACCGGAAGTGTGCCTTGCCATGAGTCAGTCAAGGGGTACAAGAATGATCCAGGAACGGATCATTGGACAGCGGTCAAAATTATCCTTAGAGGAATAAGGAAATGTTTCTCGATTATGGAGGTAATAAAGAGTTCGGCATAAAGGGTTACGTTGATGCAAGCTTTAACACCTATCTGAATGACTCTGAGTAGCAAACCGGATACGTATAGTGGAACAACCATTTGGAATAGCTCCAAGTGGAGCGTGGAAGCAGCATTTACAATATGACCTAGAGATTTGCGAAGTACATACGGATCTGAATGTTGCAGACCCATTGACTAAAACCTCTCTCACAAGCAAAACATGATCAAACCACAGAACTCATTGAGTCTTGATCACATGATGATGTGAACTAGTTTAGTGACACTAGTAAACTCTTTGGATGTTAGTCACATGGCGATGTGACCTGTGAGTGTTAATCACGTGGTGATGTGAACTAGATTATTGACTCTAGTGCAAGTGGGAGACTGTTGGAAATATGCCCTAGAGGCAATAATAAATTAGTTATTATTATATTTCCTTGTTCATGATAATCGTTTATTACCCATGCTATAATTGTATTGATAGGAAACTCAGATACATGTGTGGGTACATAAACAACACCATGTCCCTAGTAAGCCTCTAGTTGACTAGCTCGTTGATCAAAAGATGGTTACGGTTTCCTGACCATGGACATTGGATGTCGTTGATAACGAGATCACATCCTTTGGAGAATGATGTGATGGACAAGACCCAATCCTAAGCCTAGCACAAAGATCGTAGTTCGTATGCTAAAGCTTTTCTAATGTCAAGTATCATTTCCTTAGACCATGAGATTGTGCAACTCCCGGACACCGTAGGAATGCTTTGGGTGTACCAAACGTCACAACGTGAATCGGGTGGCTATAAAGGTGCACTACGGTATCTCCGAAAGTGTCATTGGGTTGGCCCGAATCAAGGCTGGGATTTGTCACTCCGGTTAACGGAGAGGTATCTCTGGGCCCACTCGGTAGGACATCATCATAATGTGCACAATGTGACCAAGGGGTTGATCACGGGATGATGTTTTACGGAACGAGTAAAGAGACTTGCCGGTAACGAGATTGAACAAGGTATCGGGATACCGACGATCGAATCTCGGGCAAGTACAATGCCGCTAGACAAAGGTAATTGTATACGGGATTGATTGAGTCCTTGACATCGTGGTTCATCCAATGAGATCATCGTGGAACATGTGGGAGCCAACATGGGTATCCAGATCCCGCTGTTGGTTATTGAGCGGAGAACGTCTCGATCATGTCTGCATGGTTCCCGAACCCGTAGGGTCTACACACTTAAGGTTCGATGACGCTAGGGTTATAAAGGATGTTTGTATGTGGTTACCGAATGTTGTTCGGAGTCCCGGATGAGATCCCGGACGTCACGAGGAGTTCCGGAATGGTCCGGAGGTAAAGATTTATATATGGGAAGTCTTGTTTTGGTTAGGAAAAGTTTCGCGATTATCGGTATTGTACCGGAGTGCCGAAGGGGTCCGGGGTCCACCAGGGGTCCACCAGCCGGGGGCCACATGGGCTGTAAGGGTGTGCGCCTTGGCCTATATGGGCCAAGGGCACCAGCCCCAAGAGGCCCATGCGCCAAGAGATAAGGGAAAGGAGAGTCCTAGAAGGGAAGGCACCTCCTAGGTGCCTTGGGGAGGATGGACTCCTCCTAGCCGCACCCTTCCTTGGAGGAAGGGCCAGGCTGCGCCCTCCCTCTCCCTTGCCCCTATATATAGTGGGGGAGGGAGGGCAGCCGCACCTGAAGCCCTGGCGCCTCCCTCCCGTGACACCTCCTCCTCTCCCGCAGGTGCTTGGCGAAGCCCTGCAAGATTGCCACACTCCTCCACCACCACCACGCCGTTGTGCTGCTGCTGGATGGAGTCTTCCTCAACCTCTCCCTCTCTCCTTGCTGGATCAAGTCATGGGAGACGTCATCGGGCTGTACGTGTGTTGAACGCGGAGGTGCCGTCCGTTCGGCACTAGTATCTTCGGTGATTTGGATCACGACGAGTACGACTCCTTCAACCCCGTTCTCTTGAACGCTTCCGCTTAGCGATCTACATGGGTATTGTCGGCGTTCTGGGAACGGGGGTCCCTAGACTTGCCTGCCTGCGGCCTGCGGTGTGGCTCAAAGGAGGCCCAGGACGGCCCATCTTCATCAACGCAAGCTCAAGACCCTCGCGAGGGGCCAAGCCTCGCGGGGCGGACGACAAGGAGCTTCCTCAGGCACGGCCTCGTCAGGATGGCTCATGAGGAGGTGGAGAGTTCAAGGCAGGGTACCTCGCGAGGCGCCCATGATGCAAGCCATGACGACCAAGGGCACCAGTCGGGCGCCAGCCCGCGCAGCGTCCTCCTTTCCCCTTTGGTGCAAAGGGAGCAAGCGCAGGCGAGAGCATCAAGCAAAGGCATCCGTTTTGGTGCAACAAGACCAAGACCAGCCCCAACGGCTGGAAGGGGGTCATCGTGGAGCCCAAGCAGGCGTCATCACCAGAGCCTTTGGCAGGCGAGGACCAACTTTAGTCAGGATAAGTGTACCCGTTGTTCCCCTTCAAAATGGCCAATTGTTGGCGCCCTTCCCGCTCAATATTTGGGAAGAGGCCCAGGGCCTTCGTCTATATAAGTAGAGCTAGCCACCATAGTAGAAAAAGGGAGATCTGGCATTTGGAATCCAGAGAGAGAGATAGAGACCCGATCCTCAAGCTAGAGCGACGGAACACCACCTAGCAGCTCATCACACCCACCAAGAACAGACCCTCGTGAGGCTGTTCTTCCCTGTACTGTTCCTCATCAGCCCAAGAGGCAATCCACCACGCCACAAACTAGAGTAGGGTATTACACCACAACGGTGGCCCGAACTAGTATAAAACTTGTGTCTCTTGTGCTGTTCTGTTTAGTAGTTTAGGTCCCTACGATTCGGCGAGGTACGAGACGGTGGAGGGTTGGATCTCCGCGCGCACCCCGGTGTTCGTACCTCAAGGGTCTGCCGGAACCCGAAATCCGACATTTGGCGCGCCAGGTAGGGGTGCGCCGGAATCTGCCTTCCGTCGCCTCGCTCTTCCCCGACCACCGCAACCATGCCTGACGCTCGTCGGGCTCGCACCGAGCGCCGAGCCGCCCTCGCCTCCCATGTCGCCCGGACGGCTTCCGACGGCGGGCGCCCTCGCCGTTCCTCACCGCCCGCCGTCAACACCGCCACCGGCCCGGCGGGGGACGGGCGGCAAGCATCATCCCTGCGCTCCTCGGCGACCTCAGGGGAGGGGCCGCGCGGCTTCCTCGTCACCCGCCCCGTCGCGCCGGTTCCTCCGCTCGTCGCGGCCCTCCTGGGCGGCTCGCAGGAGCCGCCTTCCAGCCGCCATGTCAAGATATTCGTCCGCCGGGTCGGCGCCGCCTCCACGCGGCAGGGGGCTTCCTCAGGCCGGACGGAGTCGTCGGCCGGGCTGGCCTTCGACTCTCAAGACCATCCCACCAACTCGGCCGGCTCGGGTGCGTTCCCCATGCTCTGCACACCCACCATCTGCCAGGTTGCCGTCACCAGGACCCTCATCGACGGGGGCGCCGGCCTCAACATACTCTCAGTCGAGGCCTTCAACCTCCTCTGCATACCCAGGGAGCGGCTGCAGCCCAGCCGGCCTTTTTCGGGCGTAGGAGGAGGGTCATCCAGCTCCTTGGGGAAAATCCGGCTTCCGGTGACCTTCGGCACCTACGACAACTTCTGCACGGAACTGGTCGACTTCGACATCGCCCCCATCGGCCTCCCCTACAATGCCATCCTTGGCTATCCAGCATTGGCCAAATTCATGGCCGCAACTCACCCGGGGTACAACCTCATGAAGATGCCTGGGAGCAGCGGCGTCCTCACCGTGCCCGAGGATACTGAAGGTGTCTGCGAAAGGCCAGGCTCACCCTCAAGACGGCGGCAGCAGCGCAGCCGCCGATGCTGAAGCCCCCAAGCCCAAGGGGCTGCGCCACCAAGAAGAAGCAGTTGTTCACTCAAGACAAGGCGGAGACCAAGCGAGAGACACTGCCGATGAGGACGGGTCCACAAACGCCACCTTCACCATAGGCGCCAACCTCGAGCCCGAACAGGAGGAAGCCCTTGTCAA
This sequence comes from Aegilops longissima, assembly GCA_021605205.1. Classification (NCBI taxonomy): domain Eukaryota; kingdom Viridiplantae; phylum Streptophyta; class Magnoliopsida; order Poales; family Poaceae; genus Aegilops; species Aegilops longissima. Next base: position 578,270,646 of record CM038678.1, read on the forward strand.
GTTCCTGCGTGCGAACAAGAAGGTGTTCGCCTGGGAGCCCAATCAGCTGGCGGGGATTCCGCGGGGCGTAATCGAGCACCACCTCAATGTGTGCCCCAACGTGCGTCCAGTGAAGCAGAAAGCGAGAAGGCAGTCCACTGAAAAGCAGGCCTTCATCGTCCAACAGACCCGCAAGCTAGAAGCCGCGGGGGTTATTCGCAAGGTCCGAAACCCAGATTGGCTGGTCAACCCCGTGGTGGTGCCAAAGAAGGGAGGAAAGGAGCGCATGTGTGTCGACTTCACCAACCTCAACAAAGCATGCCCGCAAGATCCGTTTCCGCTCCCTCGCATCGACCAGATTGTCGATTCCACCGCCGAGTGTGACCTGTTATGCTTCTTGGACGCCTTTTCTGGGTATCACCAAATCAAGATGGCGGTGGAAGACGTGGAGAAGACGGCCTTCCTATCCCCGTGTGGAGTGTACTGCTATACGTGCATGCCATTCGGGCTGCGCAACGCAGGGGCAACCTTTCAGCGGCTCATGCACATCACCTTGGGCCCACACCTCGGGAAGAATGTGGAGGCATACGTCGACGACATCGTGGTGAAGTCTCGCGAGGCCAAGACCTTGATACAAGACCTGGAAGAAACCTTTGAACCTCAACGCAGTGAGCCTGCGACTCAACCCGGAGAAGTGTGTGTTTGAGTTCCTCAGTAAGCTCCTGGGTTTCCTCGTGTCCCACTGAGGCATCGAGGCCAACCCAGAAAAGGTCAAGGCAGTGGAAGACATGAGCCCACCAAAGACCCTCAGGGAAATGCAGAAGCTCACGGGGCGCGTAACGGCGCTGTGCCATTTCATCTCCCGATTGGGGGAGCGGGCGCTACCTTTCTTCCAGCTGATGAAAAAAAAGGGGCCCTTCGAGTGGACTGAAGAGGCCGACAAAGCGTTTCAAGACCTCAAGAGGTACCTGACCAGCCCTCTAGTGATGGTGGCCCTGTGCCCTCAGGAGCCCTTGGTACTCTACCTCGCCGCCACTCCCTACTCCGCTAGTGCTGCTCTGGTCGCAGTTAGGGAGGAGTGTCAGGCCAAGACCACGGCGGCCACCCGAGCTAAGGCAAGACCGCATCAGAAGGAACTAGCAGAAGCCAGCACCGCAATGGAAGAAGATCAGCCGTCACAGCAGAGCACACCAAGGGCGGGGGAGGCCTCCCATCCAAGCACCCAGCTTCAGGAGGCGCCGTCGCCTCGGGAGGCACCACAACTTCCGGAAGACGCCACCAGCACCGACGCCCCTAACCTCGTCGAGCACCCGTGTACTTGCCACAAGACCGTGTTACGGGATGCAAGGGCACGGTACCCCATGCCGCAAGCTCCTCCTCGCTGTTGGTGGCTTCGCGCATGCTTGCGGCACTACTTCGTGGTCATCCAATCAAGGTTGTCTCGGCATACCCCCGGAGAGGGTGCTCAGAGCCCCAACTCGGCGGAAGGGTCGCCGAGTGGAACATTGAGCTGCAAGCATTCCAGCTCGAGTTCAAGACAACCAGAGTCATAAAGGGCCGCTACCGCATATTTCGCGTCGAATGGATGTAAGCACTTGGGCCTCGGGGCGGCGAGATCAGTCCCTCTCCCTGTGAAGCGAAGCGCGAAGGTTGGGTCATGTACTTGACGGGCGTTCTCCAGACAGGGCGCTGGGGCTGGGGCAGTGCTCATATCTCCTGCTCAGGACAAGCTTTACTATGCCGTGCAGCTCTGTTTCCAGCATGGCGAGAAGGTCTCCAACAATACAGCAGAATACGAGGGGTTGATAGCGGGTCTGAAGGCTGCCGCTGCCCTGGGAGTGAAGCGCCTTACCATCAAGGGCGATTCGCAGCTCCTCGTCAATTTCTCCAACAAGGTGTACGAGCCAAGAGACGAACACATGGAGGCCTACCTAGTGGAGGTCCGCAGGATGGAGAAACAGTTCTGGGGGTTGGAGCTGCAGCACGTGCCCCGCGGCACCAATCAAGAGGCCGACGACATCGCCAAACGAGCCTCCAGGAGGTTACCCCAGGAGCCGGGCGTCTTTGAGGAACGGCTCTTCAAGCCCTCAGCCCTGCCGCCGTTATCAAGCACAGCACAGCCTCGGGAGGAGCTCCCTCAGCCACCTGCCTCGGGAGCCCCAGCCTGTGGCCCGGCCTCAGGAGCACGCCTGCTCCTAACGATGGAACCTCAAGAGGAGTGCTGGATCACGGAGCTCAAGGGTTACTTAACGCGTGGGACTTTGCCGGAGGAGGAGGAGGCAGAGCGTGTCGCGCGGCAAGCCACGGCATACAGCATCATGGATGGAGAGCTCTACCGGAAACGACCGAACGATGTATCCCTGCACTGCATCACCAGGGAACAGGGGAAGTAACTGCTAGCAGATATACATGGTGGAGATTGTGGGCACCATTCGTCGTCACGGGCCCTCGTCGGCAAGGCATTCCGCAGCGGTTTCTATTGGCCCACTGCGCTCAATGACGCTGTTGAACTCGTGAAGGCTTGCGAGGCTTGCCAATTCCATGCCAAGCAGATCCACCAACCGGCAGGAGGTCTGCAAACCATCCCCCTCACTTGGCCATTCGTGGTCTGGGGGCTGGACATTCTGGGCCCTTTTCCTCGGGCGCCAGGGGGCTATCGCTACCTCTACGTCGTCGTGGACAAATTCACCAAGTGGGCCGAAGACGAGGCTGTCCGCGCCATCCCCGCTGGTTCTGCAGTCAAGTTCAGCAAGGGCATCGTGAGCCGGTTCGGAGTGCCGAACCACATCATCACCGACAACGGTTCACAGTTCACCAGTAACCTTTTTAAAACGTACTGCGCTAACCTTGGGACGCAGATATGCTATGCTTCGGTGGCGCACCCCCGCAGCAATGGACAGGCCGAGCGGGCCAATGCAGAGGTCCTGAGAGGCCTCAAGACCAGGACGTTCAAGAAGAAACTGGAAGCCTGCGGCAGAGGCTGGTGCGACGAGCTTCCGTCCGTGTTGTGGTCCATCCGCACGACCGCAACCAAGCCAACTGGAGAGACCCCCTTCTTCCTGGTCTACGGAGCCGAAGCGGTCCTCCCTCACGAGGTCAAGCGTCGATCCGCGCGGGTCCTAGCGTTCGATGAAACACTGCAAGACGCCATGCGGGGGACGACCCTTGTGCTGGGGGAGGAGCGCCGTCAAGAAGCTGCGCTGCGAGCGGCAAGGTACCAGCAGGCACTCCGGCGATACCACTGCCGCAACATCCGCCCCAGAACTCTCGAGGTAGGGGACCTCGTGCTCCGACGGGTCCTCTCCAGGGAGGGACTGCATAAGCTCTCTCCCATGTGGGAGGGCCCATTCAAGGTTGTTCATGTTTCCAGGCCTGGCTCCGTGCGCTTGGAGACTCAAGAGGGAGTACCTATCTGTAACGCGTGGAACATCCGGCACCTCGGAGGTTTTACCCTAAAAGGCCCAGAGCTCGTGAAGAAGGCAAATGCCTGTGAAGTTCATCTTTTGGAAAAGGCCCAGAGCTCGTGAAGAAGGCAAATGCTGTGAAGTTCATCTTTTGGAAAAGGCCCAGAGCACATGAAGAAGGCAAATGCCTGTGAAGTTCATCTTTTGGAAAAGGCCCAGAGCACATGAAGAAGGCAAATGCATGTGAAGTTCATCTTTTTGGAAAAGGCCCAGAGCCTGTGAAGAAGGCAAATGCCTGTGAAGTTCATCTTTTTGGAAAAGGCCCAGAGCCTGTGAAGAAGGCGAATGCCTGTGAAGCTCACCTTCTGGGAAAAAGGCCCAGAGCCTGTGAAGAAGGCGAACGCCTGTGAAGCTGTCGCGTTCTGGAAAGGCCCGGAGCTGAAGAGGGCAAATGCCCGTGAAGCTTGTTTCCCAGAAGAAAGGCCTCGAGCCTGTGAAGAAGGCGAACGCCTGTGAAGCTCGCCGCTCGTGACACTCTCACGTAATAATGAGTTGGGGCTGTACACGCCCCGGAGTCTCGTGGAGTGCGGCCTCAGGCCCGGGCTCCCTCCCACGCCAGATGGCAGCACTTAGCTCCGCGCTGGTGAGAAGACGTCGAAGACTAGACTAGGTGCCGGACGCGGCTTTTTCATTTGCTTTCTGCAGTTGACTAGTTATTCCCATTTGGAGTTTTTTTATCAAAACTATCGCCCCTTTTTGGTCCGTGGTTCTTCGATCTTTTTCACTCTCCTGCCTCGATTTCTCTTGCGCGGTGACTCGTGAGGCGGAAGCCTCGGGAGCCCCCGCGAGCGTTCCTGCCCCTATCGCTCAAGTTTTCACGGCCCTGGCCCATAGCTGGAGCACCCCTCCTGACCATGCCTCACGGGCAGCACAACGCGAACACGGGGCCTGGATCGGTCGCCCCCGCGGCCACGGCTGGGGTTCACTTGCGAATGGGCGCACGGCAGAAGGGAACAGTATCAGGATAACAAAAGCAGTACAATAATTAACGGCGTTGACCTAAATGCGCCCCCACGGGGCCACACATTGTTCCCTTTTTACGCAGGAGAAAAGAAAGGAAAAGGACAGAAGCAGGTGAAGCACGCCCCGTGTCGGCCCTCTTGGAAGGCTCGAGCCGCCTCCGGAGCTCAGGCGGACTCCCTCGCACGCTTCACAGGGGCGTGGCGGCAAGCGAACCCGCTGCCACCCCCAAGCAGCGCTGGCGTGGGGGCAGGGCGCCCTCTGCTGGAAGAATCGCCACCCGAAGAAGAGCTGGTGAAGCGTGAGGAGTCGCGGACATCGCCGGCCGCCCGCGCGCTGCCCCCTCCGCCCACGCCGGGGCTGAGTCCTCGGCGCGATCGTCGTCTTGAGGCAGCACCCCATGCGGCGACCGTCTTCCCGAACACCCTCACATAGAGGTGGCGTCGCCATCATACTTGAAGTGCAGGGAGCACCGCGGCGGAGACCACGCACGCGAGCGAACGCCTGCCACCGGGGCCAGAACAGGTTCCTGCAGCAGAGACCTCAGAGAAGCCCACGAAGCCCGGCTGCAGTAGCCATCTGCACAGGCAGAGGCCACTCGTGGCGCCATCTGGGAGCTCACCCAGGAGGAAGCACAGGAGCTGAAGCCGGACGCCGGACGGCTCCTCCGCCCTCACCATGAACTCCAGCAGCGCTTCAGCAGCATCGAGGCGTGGCCTCGGGGGACGCGCGGCTAGGGCATGCCCTCCGGCCATGGCCAGCCGCCGTCGCCACGCTGAAGCCTCCCCACGACCATGGGGACCGCCGTGGAGGCCACAGGGGTGCTGCAGGCGACCTCGACCATGCTTAGGCGGAGGAGAGGAAGACTCGACCTGACGGCCCTTCCCCTTCTCTGCGGCCGAGAACTTCCTTGGTGGAGCCATGGAGAAGAAGGAGAGACAAGAAAGGATAGTCTGGAAGGGCGCGCGCCGTTCCGTACTTATTGCCGGCGAAGGCCAACCGTCGGCCTCCACGATCATCGGTAATCATGACCAACTCTGCATGCAGGGACTTGTCGAATCCGGGTGGTTACCGAGGCATCGTGGGGAAGCAGTACGCACGCGTCCAATCAACCGCCACGCGGCGCCCAAGGCTGCAGGCTATTAGGGCCTGCGACAACCAGACTTGCCCTTCGCCTCTCGCTCGGCCAAGTTCGGGCGCGCCGTGGGCCGGGGGGCTCTGTCGGCGTTCGGGAGCAGGGGTCCCCGGACTTGCGTACTGCGGCCTGCGGCGTGGCTCAAAGGAGGCCGGGGCGGCCCATCTTCATCAACGCAAGCTCAAGACCCTCGCGAGGGCCAAGCCTCATGGGCGGACGACAAGGAGCTTCCTCGAGCACGGCCTCGTCGGGCTGGCTCATGAGGAGGCGGAGAGTTCAAGCAGGGTACCGCGAGGCGCCCATGACGCAAGCCATGACGACCAAGGGCGCCAGTCGGGCGCCAGCCCGCGCAGCGTCCTCCTTTCCCCTTTGGTGCAAAGGGAGCAAGCGCAGGCGCTAGCATCAAGCAAAGGCATTCGTTTTGGTGCAACAAGACCAAGACCAGCCCCAATGGCTGGAAGGGGGTCATCGTGGAGCCCAAGCAGGCGTCATCACCAGAGCCTTTGGCAGGCGAGCACCAACTTTAGTCAGGATAAGTGTACCCGCTGTTCCCCTTCAAAATGGCCAATTGTTGGCGCCCTTCTCGCTCAATATTTGGGAAGAGGCCCAGGGCCATCACCAGAGCCTTTGGCAGGCGAGGACCAACTTTAGTCAGGATAAGTGTACCCGCTATTCCCCTTCAAAATGGCCAATTGTTGGCGCCCTTCTCGCTCAATATTTGGGAAGAGGCCCAGGGCCTTCGTCTATATAAGTACAGCTAGCCACCATAGTAGAAAAAGGGATATCTGGCATTTGGAATCCAGAGAGAGAGATAGAGACCCGATCCTCAAGCTAGAGCGACGAAACACCACCTAGCAGCTCATCACACCCACCAAGAACAGATCCTCGCGAGGCTGTTCTTCCCTGTACTGTTCCTCATCAGCCCAAGAGGCAATCCACCATGCCACAAACTAGAGTAGGGTATTACACCACAATGGTGGCCCGAACTAGTATAAAACTTGTGTCTCTTGTGCTGTTCTGTTTAGTAGTTTAGGTCCCTGCGATTCGGCGAGGTACGAGACGGTGGAGGGTTGAATCTCCGCGCGCACCCCGGTGTTCGAACCTCAAGGGTCTGCCGGAACCCGAAATCCGACAGGTATGTAGATGCACTCTCCTTCCCCTCGTTGCTGGTTTCTCCATAGATAGATCTTGGTGACACGTAGGAAAATTTTGAATTTATGCTATGTTCCCCAACACAAGAAACATACCGATGACAAAGGGAATAACATATGTTGTTATTGCGGTTTGACCGATAAAGAACTTCGTAGAATATGTAGGAACCAATATGAGCATCCAGATCCGCTGTTGGTTATTGATCAGAGATGTGTCTTAGTCTTGTCTACATAGTTCTCGAACCCGTAGGGTCCGCACGCTTAATGTTCGATGATGATTTGTTTTATGAGTTATGTGTTTTGCTGACCGAAGATTGTTCGGAGTCCCGGATGAGATCATGGACATGACGAGGAGTCTCGGAATGGTCGAGAGGTAAAGATTGATATATTGGACGAAGGTATTCGGACACAGGAATGGTTTTGGGACGTTTCAAATATTTATCGGGGTACCGAGGGGTTACTGGAACCCCCCGGGGAAGTAATGGGCCTTCATGGACCATAGGGGGGAAAGAGAGGGAGCCCACTGGGTGGCGCCCTCCCCAGGGAGTCCGAAGTGGACAAGGGGGAGGGGCGTGACCCTTTTCCTCTTTCCCTCTCCCTCTCCCTCTCCTTCCCTCTTTCCCCTCCATGAGAAAGGAAAAAAGGGAGGGGGCCGAATCCTACTAGGAGTGGAGTCCTAGTAGGACTCCCCCACTTGGCGCGCCCCTTGGTGGCCAGCCTCTTCCTCCCCTCCTTTATATACGGGGGCAGGGGGCACCCCAAAGCACAACAGTTATTCTCTTAGCCATGTGCGGTGCCCCCCTCCACAGTTTACTCCTCCGGTCATAGCATCACGGTGCTTAGGCGAAGCCCTGCGCGGATCACGTCACCATCACCGTCACCATGTCGTCGTGCTGATAAAACTATCCCTCGACCCTCTGCTGGATCAAGAGTCCGAGGGACGTCATCGAGCTGAACATGTGCTGAACTCGGAGGTGCCGTACGTTCGGTACTAGGTCAGTTGGGTCGTGAAGACGTTCGACTACATCAACCGCATTAACCTAACACTTCCGCTTTCGGTCTACGAGGGTACGTGGACACACTCTCCTCCTCTCGTTGCTATGCATCTCCTAGATAGATCTTGCGTGATCATAGGGAATTTTTTGAAATTGCATGCTACGTTCCCCAACATATCCACCGCCCGCGATCAACGCGACTGCATCGGACAACCGGGACCTCGTCTTCCGCACGCCGCCCCTTCCCGTCTCACGCCGCTGCCAGCCGACAGCACCTCGCCTGCCGCGCCTCGTCTGACACCCGACCGTGCCGCTGTCGCACGCCACCGCTATCGCGCCCGCGCCTTCCGCACGCCACCGCTGCCGCGGTTTAATGCCCTATCCCGCCAAGGCGCCTCACCTGCCGCACATTAATTCCCCGCCTATAAAACCCGCCCTGGCCGGCGAGTTTGCTCACACCGCCCGTCCATCCCTCCTCTCACTCTCCCCCGCCATTCTCTCCACCGATCTGCGCGGGATGGCGTCCAGCGACTGGGACAGCGACGGCGCGGCATCGGGCAGCGTCTGGCCGTCGAGCCTCACGTTGGGGCAGACGGGGGACCTCGCTTGGTTCGGCTTCTACGTGGCGTCGGCGATGAAGGTGTCGCGTCCGTGTAGGATCTCCGCGGATGGATACCGCATGATGGGCCCGCCGGCGACCAACGCAGAGCTTCGCGCGCACCCCGGGGGACGCTACAACCGGAAGACCGCCACCATTTTTGGACGGGCAAGCGGTTCGATGACGCCATCGGCGCTTCAAGCGCGCCGCCCGAGGGCTCCCCATCGGTGATCTCATTGGTGGAGCCGGGCCCTCCCGGTCGCGCGGGTGCGCCCCCGGCGCCGCCCCCGCCCCAGCAGCCATGGCCAACGTTGCAATCCCACCGGAGCAGGCAGCGCTCCAGCAGGACGGTGAACCGGAGGACACGCCTGGGCTCCTCGCGATCCTGGCGCAGTCAGCGGAGGAGGCTGCCGCGTCGGCGGCGCTGGAGGCCCAGGAGGAGCGGCGGCCTTGGCGGCCGTTCACGCGGCAGTTGTGGTGGAGCAAAGCGAGGAGGAAAGCTCGGACGATGATGACGGTGGCGACGGCGGTGACGGCGGCATGGTGCAGGTCATCGACCTCGTGATGGAGAGCGATGAGTAGTAGTTAGTTTGGGGGGCAGTGTTGTTTAGGTTGTTTTTATGTTTAATTTTAAATTTCGTTCAAGTTTATGTAAAATATCCTAAAAATATGAATGGAATTTGAAATGTTTGAATCAAAATAAAAAATTGTGCTTTCTTAAGATACCTATGAATTGTAATATGCAACAAAGAAAATAAAGTTTTCCTTGAACGGTTGTCTAAAACATAAATGTTTATCCAAACAGACCCTTCCATCCTAACCGAAGGATGTACATTTAATTTCATCGAGAAAATGGAAAACCTTATGCGATTAGCCATACCAGTAACGCCTTAAGCAAGATGACATGATGTAGAGGAATAAATTCATGCAATATAATAAATACCCCATCTTGTTATCCTCGATGGCAACAATACATACGTGCCTTGCAACCCTTTACATCCTTCGGGTAAGGACACCGCAAGATTGAACCCAAAGCTATGCACGTCTCCCATTGCAAGAACTACCAATCTAGTTGGCCAAACCAAACGGATAATTCAAAGAGACTTGCAAAGATAACCAATCATACATAAAAGAATTCAGAGAAGATTCAAATATTATTCATAGATAAGCTGGATCATAAACCCACAATTCATCGGTCTCAACAAACACACCACAAAAAGAAGATTACATCGAATAGATCTCCACGAGAGAGGGGGAGAACATTGTATTGAGATCCAAAAAGAGAGAAGAAGCCATCTAGCTACTAGCTATGGACCGAAGGTCTGAAGTAAACTACTCACACTTCATCGGAGGGGCTATGGTGATGATGTACAAGCCCTCCGTGGTGGATGCCCCCTCCGGTCGAGCTCCGGAACAGGCCCCAACATGGGATCTCGTGGATACAGGAAGTTGCGGTGGTGGAATTAGGTTTTGGCCTGTTACGATCGTTTGAAGTGCGTAGGTATATATAGGAGGAAGGAGTACGTCGGTGGAGCAACAGGGGGCCCACGAGGCAGGGGGCGCACCCTAGGGGGGCGCCCCCACCCTCGTGACCGCCTCTTTCATTCCTTGGAGTAGGGTCCAAGTCCCCTGGATCACGTTCGGTGAGAAAATCACGTTTCCGAAGGTTTCATTCCGTTTGGACTCCGTTTGATATTCTGTTTCTTCGAAACACTGAAATAGGCAAAAAACAGCAATTCTGGGCTGGGCCTCCGGTTAATAGGTTAGTCCCAAAAATAATATAAAAGTGGAAAATAAAGCCCAATATAGTCCAAAACAGTAGATAAAGTAGCATGGAGCAATCAAAAATTATAGATACGTTGGAGACGTATCAGGCATATTTCCTTCAGTCTCCCACTTGCACTAGAGTCAATAATCTAGTTCACATTGCCATGTGGTTTAACATCAATAGTTCACATCTTTATGTGGTTAGCACCCATAGTTCACATCGATATGTGACCAACACCCAAAGGGTTCACTAGAGTCAGTAATCTAGTTCACATCGCTATGTGATTAACACCCAAAGAGTACTAAGGTGTGATCATGTTTTGCTTGTGAGATCATTTTAGTCAACGGGTCTGTCACATTCAGATCCGTAAGTATTTTACAAATTTTTATGTCTACAATGCTCTGCATGGAGCTACTCTAGCTAATAGCTCACACTTTCAATATGTATCCAGATTGAGACTTAGAGTCATCTGGATCAGTGTCAAAACTTGCATCGACGTAACCCTTTATGATGAACATTTTGTCACTTCCATAATTGAGAAACATATCCTTATTCCACTAAGGATAATTTTGACCGTTGTCCAGTGATCTACTCCTAGATCACTATTGTACTCCGTTGCCAAACTCAGTGGTAGGGTATACAATAGATCTGGTACACAACATGGCATACTTTATAGAACCTATGGCTGAGGCATAGAGAATGACTTTCATTCTCTTTCTATCTTCTGTAGTGGTCGGGCTTTGAGTCTTACTCAATTTCACACCTTGTAACACAGGCAAGAACTCTTTCTTTGACTATTCCATTTTGAACAATTTCAAAATCTTGTCAAGGTATGTACTTATTGAAAAAACTTATCAAGCGTATTGATCTATCTCTATAGATCTTGATGCTCAATATGTAAGCAGCTTCACCGAGGTCTTTCTTTGAAAAACGTCTTTCAAATACTCCTTTATGCTTTCCATAAAATTCTACATTATTTCCGATCAACAATATGTCATTCACATATATTTATCAGAAATGCTGTAGTGCTCCCACTCACTTTCTTGTAAATATAGGCTTCATCGAAAGTCTGTATAAAACTATATGCTTTGATCAACTCATCAAAGCGTATATTCCAACTCCAAGATGCTTGCACCAGTCCATAGATGGATCGCTGGAGCTTGCACATTTTGTTAGCACCTTTAGGATCGACAAAACCTTCTGGTTGCATCATATACAACTCTTCTTTAAGAAATCCATTAAGGAATGTAGTTTTGACATCCATTTGCTAGATTTCATAAAATGTGGCAATTTTCTAACATGATTTAGATAGACTTAAGCATCGCTTCGAGTGAGAAAATCTCATCGTAGTCAACACCTTGAACTTTGTCAAAAACCTTTTTTCGACAAGTCTAGCTTTTTAGGTAGTAACACTACTATCAGCGTCCGTCTTCCTCTTGAAGATCCATTTATTTTCTATGGCTTGCCGATCATCGGGCAAGTCAAACAAAGTCCACACTTTGTTCTCATACATGGATCCCATCTCAGATTTCATGGCATTAAGCCATTTTTGTGGAATCTGGGCTCATCATCGCTTCCTCATAGTTCGTAGGTTCGTCATGGTCAAGTAGCATGACCTCCAGAACATGATTACCATACCACTCTGGTGCGGATCTCACTCTGATTTACCTACGAGGTTTGGTAGTAACTTGCTCTGAAGTTACATGATCATCATCATTAGCTTCCTCACTAGTTGGTGTATTAGTCACGGGAACAGATTTCTGTGATGAACTACTTTCCAATAAGGGAGCAGGTACAGTTACCTCATCAAGTTCTACTTTCCTCCCACTCACTTCTTTCGAGAGAAACTCCTTCTCTAGAAAGGATCCATTCTTAGCAACGAATATCTTGCCTTCAGATCTGTGATAGAAGGTGTACCCAACTGTCTCCTTTGGGTATCCTATGAAGACACATTTCTCCGATTTGGGTTTGAGCTTGTCAGGATGAAACTTTTTCTTATAAGCATCGCAACCCCAAACTTTAAGAAACGACAACTTTGGTTTCCTGCCAAACCACAGTTCATACGGTGTCGTCTCAACGGATTTAGATGGTGCCCTTTTTAACGTGAATGCAGTTGTCTCTAATGCATAACCCCAAAACTATAGTGGTAAATCGGTAAGAAACATCGTAGATTGCACTATATCCAATAAAGTACGGTTATGACGTTCGGACACACCATTATGTTGTGGTGTTCGAGGTGGCATGAATTTGTGAAACTATTCCACATTATTTTAATTGAAGACCAAACTTGTAACTCAAATATTTGTCTTCGTGATCAGATTGTAGAAACTTTATTTTCTTGTCACGATGATTTTCCACTTCACTCTGAAATTCTTTGAACTTTTTGAATGTTTCAGACTTATGTTTCATCAAGTAGATATACCCATATCTGCTCAAATCATCTGTGAAGATCAGAAATAACGATACCTGTCGCGAGCCTCAACACTCATCGGACCACATACATCAGTATGTATTATTCCCAATAAGTCAGTTGCTCGCTCCATTGCTCCGGAGAACGGAGTCTTAGTCATCTTGCCCATGAGGCATGGTTCGCAAGCATCAAGTGATTCATAATCAAGTGACTCCAAAAACCCATCAGCATGGAGTTTCTTCATGCGCTTTACACCAATATGACCTAAACGGCAGTGCCACAAATAAGTTGCACTATCATTATTAACTTTGCATCTTTTAGCTTCAATATTATGAATATGTGTATCACTACAATCGAGATCCAACAAACCATTTTCATTGGGTGTATGACCATAGAAGGTTTTATTCATGTAAACAGAACAACAATTATTCTCTAATTTAAATGAATAACCGTATTGCAATAAACATGATCAAATTGTGTTCATGCTTAACGCAAACACCAAATAACATTTATTTAGGTTCAACACTAATCCTAAAAGTATAGGGAGTGTGCGATGATGATCATATCGATCTTGGAACTTCTTCCAACACACATCATCACTTCACTCTTAACTAGTTTCTGTTCATTCTGCAACTCCCGTTTCGAGTTACTACTCTTACCAACTGAACTAGTATCAAATACCGCGGGGTTGCTATAAACACTAGTAAAGTACACATCAATAACATGTATATCAAATATACCTTTGTTCATTTTGCCATATTTCTTATCCGCCAAATACTTGGGGCAGTTCCGCTTCCAGTGACTAGTCCCTTTGCAGTAGAAGCACTTAGTCTCAGGCTTAGGTCCAGACTTGGGCTTCTTCACTTGAGCAGCAACTTGCTTGTTGTTCTTCTTGAAGTTCCCCTTCTTCCCTTTGCCCTTTTCTTGAAACTAGTGGTCTTGTTAACCATCAACACTTGATGTTTTTCTTGATTTCTACCTTCGTTGATTTCAGCATCACGAAGAGCTTGGTAATCATTTCCGTTATCCCTTGCATATTATAGTTCATCACGAAGTTCTAGCAACTTGGTGATAGTGACTAGAGAACTTTGTCAATCACTATCTTATCTGGAAGATTAACTCCCACTTGATTCAAGTGATTGTAGTACTCAGACAATCTGAGCACATGCTTACTGGTTGAGCTATTCTCCTCCATCTTGTAGGCAAAGTAATGTCAGAGGTCTCATACCTATTGACACGGGCATGAGTATGAGATACCAATTTCAACTCTTGGAACATCTTATATGCTCCGTGGCGTTCAAAACATTTTTGAAGTCCTGGTTCTAAGCCGTAAAGCATGGTGCACTAAACTATCAAGTAGTTATCATACCGATCTTTTGTCAAAATGTTCAAAACGTCTGCATCTGCTCCTGCAATAGTTCTGTCACCTAGCGGTGCATCAAGGACATAATACTTCTGTGCAGCAATGAGGATAATCCTCAGATCATGGAGATAGTCCGCATCTTTGCTACTAACATCTTTCAACTTATTTTTCTCTAGGAACATATCAAAAATAAAACAGGGGAGCTAAACGCGAGCTATTGATCTACAACATAGACATGCTAATACTACCAGGACTAAGTTCATGATAAATTAAAGTTCAATTAATCATATTACTTAAGAACTCCCACTTAGATAGACATCCCTCAAATCATCTAAGTGATCACGTGATCCAAATCAACTAAACCATGTCCGATCATCACGTGAGATGGAGTAGTTTCAATGGTGAACATCACTAGGTTGATCATATCTACTATATGATTCACGCTCGACCTTTCGGTCTCAGTGTTCTGAGGCCATATCTGCATATGCTAGGCTCGTCAAGTTTAACCTGAGTATTCCGCGTGTGCAACTGTTTTCCACCCGTTGTATTTGATCGTAGAGCCTATCACACCCGATCATCACGTGGTGTCTCAGCACGAAGAACTTTCGCAACGGTGCATACTCAGGGAGAATACTTATACCTTGATAATTTAGTGAGAGATCATCTTATAATGCTACCGTCAATCAAAGCAAGATAAGATGCATAAAAGATAAACATCACATGCAATCAATATAAGTGATATGATATGGCCATCATCATCTTGTGCTTGTGATCTACATCTTCGAAGCACCGTCATGATCACCATCGTCACTGGCGCGACACCTTGATCTCCATCGTAGCATCGTTGTCATCTCGCCAACTTATGCTTCTACGACTATCACTACCGCTTAGTGATAAAGTAAAGCATTAAAGGGCGATTGCATTGCATACAATAAAGCGACAACCATATGGCTCCTGCCAGTTGTCGATAACTCGGTTACAAAACATGATCATCTCATACAATAAAATATAGCATCATGTCTTGACCATATCACATCACAACATGCCCTGCAAAAACAAGTTAGATGTCCTCTACTTTGTTGTTGCAAGTTTTACGTGGCTGCTACGGGCTGAGCAAGAACCGTTCTTACCTATGCATCAAAACCACAACGATAGTTTGTCAAGTTAGTGTTGTTTTATCCTTTTCAAGGACAGGGCGTAGCCACACTCGGTTCAACTAAAGTTGGAGAAACTGACACCCGCCAGCCACCTGTGTGCAAAGCACGTCGGTAGAACCAGTCTCGCGTAAGCGTACGCGTAATGTCGATCCAGGCCGCTTCATCCAACAATACCGCCGAACCAAAGTATGACATGCTGGTAAGCAGTATGACTTATATCGCCCACAACTCACTTGTGTTCTACTCGTGCATATAACATCTACGCATAAAACCTGGCTCGTATGTCACTGTTGGGGAACGTAGTAATTTCAAAAAAATTCCTACGCACACGCAAGATCATGGTGATGCATAGCAACGAGAGGGGAGAGTGTATCCACGTACCCTCGTAGACCAAAAGCGGAAGTGTTAGCACAACGCGGTTGGTGTAGTCGTATGTCTTCACGATCCGACCGATCCAAGTACCGAACACACGGCACCTCCGAGTTCAGCACACATTCAGCTCGATGACGTCCCGCGAACTCCGGTCCAGTAGAGCTTCATGGAGAGTTCTGTCAGCACGATGGCGTGATGACGGTGATGATGTTGGTACCGACTTAGGGCTTCGCCTAAGCACCGCTACGATATGACGGAGGTGGATTATGGTGGAGGGGGCACCGCATACAGCTGGGAGAGATCAACAGATCAACTTGTGTGTCTATGGAGTGCCCCCTGGCCACGTATATAAAGGAGTGGAGGAGGGGGAGCGGGCCGGCCCCTATGGCGCGCCCTGGAGGAGTCCTACTCCCACCGGGAGTAGGATTCCTCCCCTTCCAAGTAGTAGGAGTAGGAGACAAGGAAGGGGAAGAGGGAAGAGAAGGAAGGAGGGGGTGCCGCCCCTCCCCCTAGTCCAATTCGGACTAGTCATTGGGGGGGGGCGCGGCCTACCTCTCTCTCTCCTAAAAGCATAATAAGGCCCATATACTTCTTCCCCTTATTCCCGTAACTCCCCGGTACTCCAAAAAATACCCGAACCACTCGGAAGCTTTCCGGTATCCGAATATAGTCGTCCAATATATCGATCTTTACGTCTCGACCATTTCGAGACTCCTCGTCATATCCCTGATCTCATCCGG
This sequence comes from Aegilops longissima, assembly GCA_021605205.1. Taxonomy (NCBI): domain Eukaryota; kingdom Viridiplantae; phylum Streptophyta; class Magnoliopsida; order Poales; family Poaceae; genus Aegilops; species Aegilops longissima. Next base: position 578,286,738 of record CM038678.1, read on the forward strand.
GCTACCTTCGGTACATCAAATCACATAAACTCATAATACAAATCATCACCGAACGTTAAGCGTGCGGACCCTATGGGTTTGAGAACTATGTAGACATGACCGAGACACGTCTCCTGTCAATAACCAATAGCAGAACCTGGATGCTCATATTGGCTCCCACATATTCTACGAAGATCTTTATCGGTCAAACCACATAACAACATACGTTGTTCCCTTTGTCATCGGTATGTTACTTGCCCGAGATTCAATCGTCGGTATCTCAATACCTAGTTCAATCTTGTTACCAGCAAGTCTCTTTACTCGTTCTATAATACATCATCCCACAACTAACTCATTAGTCACATTGCTTGCAAGGCTTATAGTGATGTGCATTACCGAGAGGGCCCAGAGATACCTCTCCGACAATCGGAGTGACAAATCCTAATCTCGAAATACGCCAACCCAACAAGTACCTTTGGAGACACCTGTAGAGCACCTTTATAATCACCCGATTCACTTGTGACGTTTGGTAGCACACAAAGTGTTCCTCCGTAAGCGGGAGTTTCATAATCTCATAGTCATAGGAACATGTATAAGTCATGAAGAAAGCAATAGCAACATACTAAACGATCAAGTGCTAAGCTAACGGAATGGGTCAAGTCAATCACATCATTCTCCTAATGATGTGATCTCGTTAATCAAATCACAACTCATGTCTATGGTTAGGAAACTTAACCATCTTTCTTTAACGAGCTAGTCAAGTAGAGGCATACTAGTGACACTATGTTTGTCTATGTATTCACACATGTATTATGTTTCCGGTTAATACAATTCTAGCATGAATAATAAACATTTATCATGAAATAAGGAAATAAATGATAACTTTATTATTGCCTCTAGGGCATATTTCCTTCAATTTTCGCCTGAAAAACCCTAGAAAATGCATCGGACGTAAACAAAATAACTAAAATTGTCATGCGTTCTCCCCATGGTGCCTGGAGTAAGTGGAAAAATTTGGGGGTCATTCGGTCAAGGTGAGAAAAAAAACCCGTCTTTGAGAGTAGCCCGACCGGCACACCGGAACGGTGCTGGTTGCACTAGGAGAGTGTGATCGCATGCATGAAATGAAACCAATTTTTGTGAGGGTGTGTGCATGCCCAATGTAGGCCCTCACGCAAGATATGAACGAAATCGGACACCGGACGCATGTCGCGTCACGTCCGGGCAGTGTTTTAGGGTATTTTCGCCTGAAAACCCCTAGAAAATGCATCGGACATCAAAAATAATGAAAATTATCATGTGTTCTCCCCATGGTGCATGGAGTACGTGGAAATATTTGGGGGTCATTCGGTCGAGGTAAAAAAACGTCTTTGAGAGTAGCCCGACCGGCACACCAGAACGGTGCTGGTTGCACTAGGGGTGCGTGATCACATGCATGAAATGAAACCAATTTTTGCGAGGGTGTGTGCATGCCCAATGTAGGCCCCCACGCAAGATATGTATGAAATCGGATATCGAACGCACGTCGCGTCATGTCCGTCGAGTGTTTTAGGGTATTTTCGCCTGGAAAATCCTAGGAAATGCATCGAGCGTAAGAAAAATATGCAAATTGGCGTGGGTGCTTTCGACGATGATGCCAACATGTGGAAAAAGTTTCGGGCCATTTGGCGGAGTAAAAAAGCGTGGTTGGAACCCCCCTCCGGCTGCATCAAAGCAGGCTTGTTGCCTTTGGGGCTACGTGGTCGCATGCATGCAATTGCACCAGAGTGTGCATACCAATGGGCACGGCCAACGTAGCCCCCACGCAAGGTTGGAACGAAAACAGACACAAAACGAACGTCGTGTCACATCCGGGCAGTGTTTTAGGGCTTTTTCACCGGGAAAATCCTAGGAAATGCATCGAGCGTCGGAAAAATATGCAATTTGGTGTGGGTGCTGTCGACGATGATGCCAACGTGTGGAAAAAGTTTCGGGTCATTTGGCGGAGTCAAAACAAAACGTAGTTGGGAACCCCTCCCCCCTCCGACAGACCGAAACGGAGCTTGTTGCACTGGGGCAACGTGATCGCATGCATGAAATTGCACCAGAGTGTGCATACATGTGGGCACGTCCAACGTAGGCCCCCACGCAAGGTTGGAACGAAAACAAACACAAAACGAACGTCGCGTCACGTCCGGGCAGTGTTTTAGTGCTTTTTCACCGGGAAATCCTAGGAAATGCATCGAGCATTGGAAAAATATGCAAGTTGGCGTGGGTGTTGTCGACGGTGATGCCAACATGTGGAAAAAGTGTCGGGCCATTTGGCGCGGTGAAAAAACGTCGTTGGGAACCCCCCCCCCCTCCGATAGACCGACACGAAGCTTGTTGCACTGGGGCTACGTGATCGCATGCATGCAATTGCACCAGAGTGTGCATACATGTGGGCATGGTCAAGTAGGCCCCCACGCAAGGTTGGAACGAAAACTGACAGAAAACGAACATCGTGTCACGGCTGGGCAGTGTTTTAGGGCTTTTTCACCAGGAAAATCTTAGGAAATGCATCGACCGTCGGAAAAATATGCAATTTGGCATGGACGCAGTCAACGGTGATGCCAACGTGTGGAAAAAGTTTCGAGCCATTTGGCGGAGTCAAAAAAACGTAGTTGGGAACCCCCCATCCGACAGACCGAAACGGAGCTTGTTGCACTGGGGCTACATGATCACATGCATGCAGTTGCACCAGACTGTGCATACATGTGGACACGGCCAAAATAGGCCCCCACGCAAGGTTGGAATGAAAACAGACACAAAATGAATGCCGCGTCATGTCCGGGCAGTGATTTAGGGCTTTTTCACCGGGAAAATCCTAGGAAATGCATCGAGCGTCGAAAAAATATGCAAGTTGGCGTGGATGCTGTCGACAGTGATACCAATGTGTGGAAAAAGTTTCGGGCCATTTGGCGGAGTAAAAAAATGTAGTTAGGAACCCCCCCCTGTGACGCCCGGGTGATTACGCTACAGTAATCCCGCGTTAATGAGGACACGTCACCTCGGTTACTACTATTAAACTCGCGTTAGTTCAAATCCGTTTCAAAATTCAAATTCAAAAACAAAGTCAAACAATAAAAATTTTCAGTTTTTAAAACTAAAGTGTTCGGGTGGTTCCAAATAATTCATAAGAGATTATGGTGGAGGAACCACACTTTTATAAAATGTTTAAATACTCTAAAATAAATAAAAAGGAAACTAGCAGAAAACTAAAAACAAAAAGGAGAAACAACCCCCTTCATTTGGGCGGCGGCCCAAGTGGCCTGCCACCGCCGCCCCAGCCCACGGGCCTCCATAATCCCCCCACCGGATCAAACCCTAACCCAACCGTTCCCCACTCGCTCCCTCCCGATCAATCGGGATCGGGACGAACCCCACCCCCCACGATTTCCTCGCCCCACCCCCACCTCGATCCGGATCGGGCGCTTACGACGCGACGCGCGTCGCCGCCGCCTTGGTTCGCCGCCCGGCAGCTGCGCCCGCCGCATCCGCCCCGGCAGCCTCCCGCCTCGGCCACGCCGCCGTCGCCGCCCGTCTTCGCCTCCTCCACGGCCGGAGCTTCCACAGCTCGCCGGACCGCCCGCCCCTAACACAACCGTCGCCGGGCGCCTCCCGTCTTCCTCCACGCGGCTTTCCCGAGCCTCGGCGCCCCTCTCCCGCCAGCGCCGGTGAGGCCATCGGCCTCCGCCTCCCTCTCCCCTCTCCTCTCACGTCGCCTCGTCGCCCCAGAGGCCTCCCACCCCCGGTTCCACGCCGTCCCGCGGCCAGCCTCGCCCACCCGTGCCCTTGAAGGCCGCCGTAGCCTCGCCTCGCCCGGCGTGCCGTCGCGCGTTCCCGTCTTGCCGGCGCCGCACCTGCCGCCCCCCCGCACCTTGAGGCCCTCGGCGTCCCACTCCGGTGACCGTCGGCGCCCCTTGGCCGAGACCCACGCCCTGACGCCGACGCCCTACTCGCCGCTCGGCCCTCTCTGGGTCGGGCGCCCTGGCCTGGCGCCGCCTGCACGCCCATAAACCCCCACAGGCCCCTTGACCAAAGGGCCCGCCCCCATAACGTTTAAAAAAAAAAATGTTTTAATTAACAGAAACGAAAAATGAATTAAAAGTAATTAAAATAATTAACTAATTAATTAATTAATTAATTAATTGGATAATTAATTAATCTAATTAATTCTGGATTAGTTAAACCTAATCATTAGCTAATTAATTGGGTAATTAATTAAACTAATTAATCCTGGATTAATTAATGCTAATCATTAGTTAACTTAATTAACTAAGTTTAATTAATCTGATTAGGTTAATTAAGTAATTAGTGTATGACATGTGGGACCCACCTGGCAGGGTTGACTTAGTCAACCCTGTTGGCTGATGACGTCAGCATGTCCTCATGCTGATGTCATAAATACTTTTCGAAATTAATTAATTAATTAATTAATTAAAATTCCAGAAATTATTAAAACCTTTTATAATTAATAACTTTTAATCCGTAGCCCGGATTAAAATAATTTCTACATGAAAGTTGCTCGAGCGGCGAGGCGATTCCGGATCGCGATCGTTCGTCCACCGCCGTCTCTAACCTATCGAACCTGCAAACTTTCTCCTCCGGTTCATCATCGACAGACGTCCGGAGCAGGATAAATTCCGGATACTTCCCCCTAAACCAGTACCCTTCTTACCACGTTAGGAACACGCCTAGCATCGCTTCTTGGCATGTCATGCATCGTTATGCATCTGTTATCGTGTATTCATTGTTTCTTCCCCTCTTCTCTTGGTGAACTCTGAGACCGGCCGCGGCGGTGGAGTTCGACTAAGGTCTTGTGATCACTCTCTCTTGCCCGAGCAACAGGCAAGCCCCCTTTGATCATCCCGATATCGCCCATTCCATTCTCTTATTGCTTGCACTAGATTTTGCTCTTTGTTATTGTTGCTCCTATTACATTGCATAGCTTTGATTATTGTAACACTGCTTTGTTACCTACACCTTATCCTAAACTGTTTAGTATAGGTTGGTTAGAGACCCATCGATGACCCCCACCTTGTACTTGTTGCCCTGCTTCATCATTGAAGACCCGATCAGCGGGATCGAAGACCAGGCCCGACACGCACATCACTTCCCTTAGTTGCTCGACACTACTAGGTTACTATCGAGTACCGAGGGTGAAACCTCTGCAGCACTTCGATATTAACCCAGTAGTATAGTTATCCGGTTGTGGTCATCGAGGGTGATTTCCTCTTTAACCACTTCGATCGACTCGTCGTGCAACCCCTCAAGTGTGGACCTCGAGGGTGAATCCTCTTATGTTCACCTTGATGACTACATTGAGTGGAATACACGGGGTGATTCCTCGTGTTTTCCCTTGATGTTTGGACTCACGGTTACTTGGACTGTTACCCTTTGTTACTTGGAAAGGCGGGTGCGACCACGAGGGGTACCAGCGTGTAATGCAGTGATGTGGAGCGGGTTGACACGGAGGTGCCGCGAGATAATTACGGCGTGGCGGGCATTCCTAGCCCTTGCCACAAGTCCTCGAGGCAGGCAGCGAGGTCACATCTTCGTGAGTTACGCTTGTTACCGCGTTCCTAATCCACTACGATTTGGATATTTGATCCGAGGGCCTCGGCACGATAGCACTAACCATCCGTGGGCTAAGTATGGGCGTTCTGCGTCGTATACATCAGCGAAGCTTATTAGGCGTCGGCGTCGGATGGCGCGGATTGGACTGGAGCGCTGTTAGGCTAGGTCGCTTCCGGCCGCCCGCATAGCGTCAGGAGTTCGGGGAGATGGCCCATGACCCCTGAGGGCATAGGTTTAGTCCGGCGTGCTGACCTCTCTATTAAGCCTAGGTCGGGTTGCGGCGTATTGTTTGACCGAGGCGGGCATGACCTGGAAAGTGTGTCGGCGGAGTTAAGCGGCGTGGTGGGTAAGTTGGTGCACCCTGCGGAAGAAAACATCTATCGATAGCCTGTCCTCTGATAGCGGACGCTTGGAGTTGTATCGATCGATACAACTAGAACTGGATACTTGAGATGAGGTTTGGATATGAGCAATGGATTGCGATGAGAATTGGATTGTGATGATAAGCTGGATAGTATGGCTCTGGGATTTCTTTCTCGCGGGAGTCGAGAAAGGATCTCGGCGAGTTGATAACACTCTGCTACTTTAAGTTATGTTACTCTACTCCCTCTTGTTTGCTGCAAGATGGTGGTTTCGGAAGATGCTAGTCTTCGTTAGGACTAGGCCTTCTCTCTATTACGGCATTCTGCAGTTCAGTCCTTGATATGGCCTTTACACATATATCCTTGCATATGTAGTGTAGCTCCTTGCTTCGAGTACTTTGGATGAGTACTCACGGTTGCCTTGTTCCCCTTTTCCTATCTCTACTCGATTGCTGCAATCAGACGATGGAACCAGGATCGAGCGCCACCGCCTCGGCGACTACTACTCTGGGGCGCCTACTACTACGTGCAGCCAGCGGCGGCGACTAGGAGTGACCTAGGAGGATCCCGAGGCAGGAGGCCTGTCCTCTTCGATCTGTATCGGTTTGTGCTAGCCATCTTATGGCACCATGTTTAACTTATATGCGTACTCGGATATTGTTGCTTCCGCTGACTTCGTCTATGATCGAGCACTTGTATTCGAGCCCTCGAGGCCCTGGCTTGTATTATGATGCTTGTATGACTTATTTTATTTGTAGGGTTGTGTTGTGATATCTTCCGTGAGTCCTTGATCTTGATCGTACACCTTTGCGTGTATGATTAGTGTCTGATTGAATCGAGGCGTCACAAGTTGGTATCGAGCCATTGCTGTAGAATCCCCTTCCACACTCCTTGGCGAAGTCGAGTCTAGACATTGCAAAACTTTTACTAACATGGCTGTGTGCCTTACGGGCCTGACGCCATCGGGTGGTATTAGGATCTTTTACTCCTCGATCTTTACTCGGGATTCTGAACTCTCTCCTATTCGGGTTAAGCGATTTTGCTAAAAACAAAACTAACTTTAGGTTCTCGCAGTACTTTCTCCGGAGAGCCCTCACTTGAGATGATCGATACGCTAATCGGAAGAATTTGGAGATACTCTTTGATATTCTCTCGAGACTTTGTGCCCATCACTTTTGCTATTCCCGACCACCGATAAATCCGTATGGATTACTACTTACACTTGCCATTCATACGATCATCCCCCGTTGATCTTGTTATTATAAGATTCCCCGAAGTTTTCTCTATTGTTCCGAGAATACTTTGTGCCTACTGCCTAGCAGTTCCCTGCCACATGAATACCCCTTCAAATAAATCCTAGCACTTGGCGAGTATCCGCTCGTCCCCAGTTGTTCATGTGCTTCACAAAAGTCTTCAATTTACTATTCGGTCTTCCGAAAATCCTCTGGAGCCTTGGCTCACGAAATTCTTGCTTGCTTGCATTATGGTTAACCCCATAAATCTGGTAGTCTTATTGACATTCCTTGTCATTATCATTTTGGGTCTGTTGACTCAATATGTTTGCGAATACCATAATCATCATTGATTCTTATAAGTTACCTTTACGGCTGAGCTGCCATTCTTTTACCGGAATTGGTTCTTGACCAATCCAATTGCCGATTGATTGTACCCTAAGGCTATTCAACTTATCCACCCCTAAATCAGAGCATTGCTTCTGATCCCTTGTTTTGGGGAATCATAATTCCTTTGCATTTGACAATTAAGTTAGTCAGTTGTTTCTATAGTTTGATCTCCTTACATTCTTCTTCCTCTAGTTGAGTACTGATGCTCACGTCAGATCCCTTGTGGACCGCCATATCCACTGTTGGATTATAATCTGACAGAGTCCTTCCTAATTAATCACTTTGTGAGTTCCCTCTCCGATACATATTGCCTTTGGTAAATTGTATCCTTCCTTTTTGCCAACCCTGCTCCGCTTTCGAGCTGGTGGTAGTTACTATTGAAGCTTGGGGTATATGTTTCCATGATACCCTGCCGGGTTGAACCTATGCCTTCCTTTATATGTGTGAACTCGGAAGTTTACACGAGTCATACTCATCTGGTATTTCACCAGGTACAACTTTCAACACTAATGCCTTAATCAGAGCGAGAAGTGAATGGAAGGGTATGCATTGGAAAAGTGGGAGTCGACCTTGAACTTTGTGTTCATGCCCATGGACACGATGTAGATCTTATCATTAAAACTTCTCTTAAATTAGTTATTCCTTTGGTATAAGTTCATCTTATATCGGGATCGGCCTTTTGCAACCGTGGTTCCGACCATGATTGTTCTTCTTTGATCTCATTTCTCGGACAAGTTAAAACAATTGTCTCCTATGGATCAATACACCAGTCCAACCTTTACTTTGATCTTGTGTCGAGTATTACCCCTGGTATCTCGAGTTTGTCATGGAACTGCATAACTTTTATGAGTTCTTCAAGTGCTACCTTCCTTGATTCCAATTTTTCACGGGCTCTGGGTTTTAAACACTCAAAGACACCGATAAATGAACCGAGTCCGCTTTCACGGTTCAACAACTCTTGATGAGCTTCTATAAGTGCGAGTTGGTACCCGATCACGCCGTTCCTAGTCTGTTTGGCTATATCGTTGTCGTGATGATTTTAAGCTGTCCTACCGTTCCTTCTTCATGGAACACAATTTTCGACGGTGAATTAACCTTCGTCGATCCTCATAAATCTTATCATTTCACCTTGGACAACAAGCTTGGTATCGAGTTTGTGTCGTACCCTTAGTTCTAATAACCTTTCACTTCATCATTACGTTGACTTGATGTCATCACCGATCGATTACATCTTCATGAAGTCACTCGACAATTGTATCGTGATCACCAACATTACGAGCTCATCCGGGATATCAACTGAAATCATGATGAGAAATACCATCCTTACCCTCGATGATTTGCATTTTCGCCGACCACTTATTGCCTTCCACCAACACAAGCTTGTTCATGTTTGGTGTTATACCTTGAGTTCCTTGCTACCCGGTGATCGTTCTTATTTACCTTGGAGTATTACCATCTTAAGAAATTCTTGGTATTGAGATGCTTCTCACCATCACCATTCTTTCTTGGTCCCCGCGTTGCTTCCAACCGGTGTACCAACAAGTGAACGATGCTGTTTGAATTCTGCCCTTCTAGCAAGCCTCTTGCTTTGAAGTGAAATTCTCAGACTATCGATTATTAAATCACCATTCTGACATTGATCGTGCAAGCCAACCCATCGGGCGCACCTTTCAACCAATGTTTACTTGTGTATGTTCTCCTCGAGCATACTCCCTTGTATCATTTGATCCGACAAATGTTATCTCCTTGTTCATTTAAATGTGGGAGTCTATCTCTTGGGAGTCTCGGTGAATTGCCATTGAGTTCACCAGAAACCTCCTTATCCTCTCCTTGGGTTAATGATGGACTCTTGTTCACGGGAATCACATCATAGTTCATTTCCCCGAGAATCTTACAAGGTCATCTCGTCAACTTGCGTTGCACCTTTTCTTCTCAGGTATCCTAAGCACGAGGTATCCGACACCAATCGGATCTGAATCTCGGTCGAGATATGATGGTTGGGACGACTTTCAAGAGTTATGATGTTGTTACTTTGATGACCTGGTAGCATGATGTCATGCCTAGCACCCCCGGCTGGAAGACCTATCTTTATAGTTTCCTTTTCAGCGGGGTTATCCGTTCATCCATGAGAAATTGTAAGACTTATTCTACCGTTATTCTGATGAATCCTTCGTGATTCCAAGTCTGATCTTCGCCTGAAGGCCATGTCAATGCTATCTCGAGGCATGTCCGTGATACTCTGATTTTCAACAAGAACATTCTAAGCCCAATGCTAAATGTTTCTTGCTCAATTATCCGAACACCGTTGTTTGGGTATTGTCATGAAATTTCTCTCCCCTTACCTAAAGGGTTTTCTACATTATCTCCTATCGTGGATATCTTGCTCTGCTTATCCTTGGGAAGGATATACCCTGAAATATGTGTTTAAGCACATTTTCCTTTCCATTATTCGGTTTAACCTAATGATCACATTTTCCTTCCATGGGTCTGTTTGACCCTTCTTGTGACCTAGATAATCTAAGCAGTGATAATCCTCTGCTTAGTTAAGCACCTCGTTGTACCACTCTGTAAGTAAGACCCTATTACTATTGTGATGACATTCCGGTAGCCACCGATGGACGAGAACCTTGCCTATTGGTCCGCCTCGTTCAGCGGCAGGAAAATGGTTCATTAGTCCCTACGCCCATAGTTCTTGTTGACCCTCGAGTCCCCTCGACATGCCTTGCTTTCATGATCGTGCAAGATGTCACCACCCTTCCTACTTTCAACCCACATGGTGGGCCCATAACCCACAGGTCCACTGGATTGAAACCTGACTCCCCTATACACCCTCGTCCCAAAGATATTCCTCCCGCGTGGACTCGTATGTAATTCACGGGCCACTTACTCTCGCGATACTTACTCTCGCTACTCTGAACCCCCTTCTCACCCGCTTGGAGCCTATTATGGTACCTTCGTACCTTACTCTCGAGGTATTTCTTATGTTCAACTCGAGAGATAATCTTATACTAATTCATGGGTTACCCCAGTTTGTTTCCCTTAGAAGCATTGTGTGAAGTGGCGGCCCTTTTCTTTCGTAAATGCGATGGAGTTCGAAGAAATGATGACCAGTTTATCATGATGCATCGGAATAAAGAATTGAAGACATCAGCGAAGGGATTAACTTCTTGAGAAGATCCGTTAGATTATCGCATCAGACCTTTCCCCTTGCTCCCTCTTAAATCTCGGGGCGAGATTTCTTGTAATGGAGGAGAATTGTGGCCTTGGGTGATTACGCTTCTGATAATCCAGCGTTAATGAGGACACGTCACCTCGGTTACTGCTATTAAACTCGCGTTAGTTCAAATCCGTTTCAAAATTCAAATTCAAAAACAAAGTCAAACAATAAAAATTTTCAGTTTTTAAAACTAAAGTGTTCGGGTGGTTCCAAATAATTCATAAGAGATTATGGTGGAGGAACCACACTTTTATAAAATGTTTAAATACTCTAAAATAAATAAAAAGGAAACTAGCAGAAAACTAAAAACAAAAAGGAGAAACAACCCCCCCTTATTTGGGCGGCGGCCCAGTGGCCACCCAGCCGCCCCAGACCCACCGGGCCTCCATAATCCCCCACCGACCGAAACCCTAACCCAACCGTTCCCCCCACTCGCTCCCCCCCTCCCGATCCAATCGGGATCGGGGACGAACCCCCCCCCCACGATTTCCTCGCCCCCACCCCCCCACCTCGATCCGGATCGGGCGCTTGCCCGGCGACCGCGTCGTCGCGCCGCCCGCCTGTGCCCGCCGCCCAGCAGCTGCGCCCGCCGCATCCGCCCCAGCAGCCTCCCGCCTCGGCCTTGCCGCCGTCGCCGCCCGTCTTCGCCTCCTCCCACGGCCGGAGCTTCCACAGCTTCGCCGGACCGCCCGCCCCAACACAACCGTCGCCGGGCGCCTCCCGTCTTCCTCCGCCCGGCTTTCCCGAGCCTCGGCGCCCCCTCTCCCCCGCGCCGGTGAGGCCATCGGCCTCCGCCTCCCCTACTCCCCTCTCCTCTCACGTCGCCTCCGTCGCCCCCAGGAGCCTCCACCCGCCCGGTTCCACGCCGTCCGCGGCCGAGCCTCGCCCCCCCCCCGTGCCCGCGAAGCCGCCGTAGCCTCGCCTCGCCCGGCGTCCGTCGCGCGTTCCCCGTCTTGGCGCCCGCTTTACCCGTCCCCCCCCTGCACCTTGAGGCCTCCCATGGCGTCCCTCTCGGTGGCCCGTCGTCGGCCAGCCTGTGAGACCCTTGCCCGGCAAGCGCCCTCTGCCGCTCGGCCCTCTCTGGGTCGGGCGCCCCGGCGCCTGGCGCGCCGCCATGCCCCATAAAACCCCCCACGGGCCCTTGACCAAAGGGCCCGCCCCATAACGTTTAAAAAAAAAATGTTTTAATTAATGAAGCGAAAAATGAATTAAAAGTAATTAAAATAATTAACTAATTAATTAATTAATTAATTAATTGGATAATTAATTAATCTAATTAATTCGGATTAGTTAAACCTAATCATTAGCTAATTAATTGGGTAATTAATTAAACTAATTAATCTGGATTAATTAATGCTAATCATTAGTTAACTTAATTAACTAAGTTTAATTAATCGATTAGGTTAATTAAGTAATTAGTGTATGACATGTGGGACCCACTGGCGGGGTTGACTTAGTCAACCTGTTGGTGATAACGTCGGCATGTCCTCATCTTGATGTCATAAATACTTTTGAAATTAATTAATTAATTAATTAATTAAAATTCAGAAATTATTAAAACCTTTTATAATTAATAACTTTTAATCCGTGGCGGATTAAAATAATTTCTACATGAAAGTTGCTCGAGCAGCGAGGCGATTCGGATCGCGGTCCGTTCGTCCACCTTGCGTCTCTAACCTATCGAACCTGCAAACTTTCTCCTCCGGTTCATCATCGACAGGCGTCCGGGCAGGATAAATTCCGGATACTTCCCCTAAACCCGTACCCTTCTTACCACGTTAGAACACGCCTAGCATCGCTTCTTGGCATGTCATGCATCGTTATGCATCTGTTATCGTGTATTCATTGTTTCTTCCCCTCTTCTCTTGGTGAACTACGAGGCCGGCCAGCTGCGGTGGCGATTCGACTCTGATCTTGTGATCACTCTCTCTTGCGAGCAACCAGGCAAGCCCCCTTTTGATCATCCGATATCGCCCATTCCATTCTCTTATTGCTTGCACTAGATTTTGCTCTTTGTTATTGTTGCTCCTATTACATTGCATAGCTTTGATTATTGTAACCTGCTTTGTTACCTACACCTTATCCTAAAGCTGTTTAGTATAGGTTGGTTAGAGACCCATCGATGACCCCACCTTGTACTTGTTGCCCTGCTTCATCATTGAAGACCGATCAGCGGGATCGAAGACCAGGCCCGACACGCACATCACTTCCCTTAGTTGCTCGACACTACTAGGTTACTATCAGTACAGGGTGAAACCTCTGCAGCACTTGATATTAACCACTGTAGTATAGTTATCCGGTTGTGGTCATCGAGGGTGATTTCCTCTTTAACCACTTCGATCGACTCGTCGTGCAACCCCTCAAGTGTGGACCTCGGGGTGAATCCTCTTATGTTCACCTTGATGACTACATTGAGTGGAATACACGGGGTGATTCCTCGTGTTTTCCTTGATGTTTGGACTCACGGTTACTTGGACTGTTACCCTTGTTACTTGGAAGGCGGGTGCGACCACGAGGGTACCAGCGTGTAATGCAGTGATGTGGAGAGCGGGTTGACTGGAGGTGCCGCGAGATAATTACGGCGTGGCGGGCATTCCTAGCCCTTGCCACAAGTCCTCGAGGCAGAACAGCGAGGTCACATCTTCGTGAGTTACGCTTGTTACCGCGTTCCTAATCCACTCGATTTGGATATTTGATCCGAGGGCCTCGGCACGATAGCACTAACCATCCGTGGGCTAAGTATGGGCGTTCTGCGTCGTATACATCAGCGAAGCTTATTAGGCGTCGGCGTCGGGCGGCAGCAGCCGGATTGGGTGGAGCGCTGTTAGGCTAGGTGCGCTTCGGCCGCCCTACATAGCGTCTTGAGGAGTTCGGGAGATGGCCCATGACCCACAGGGGCATAGGTTTAGTCGGCGTGCTGGCCTCTCTATTAAGCCTAGGTCGGGTTGCGGCGTATTGTTTGACCGAGGCGGGCATGACCACAGAAAGTGTGTCGGCGGAGTTAAGCGGCGTGGTGGGTAAGTTGGTGCACCCTGCGGTGAAAACATCTATCGATAGCCTGTCCTCTGATAGCGGACGCTTGGGTTGTATCGATCGATACAACTAGAACTGGATACTTGAGATGAGGTTTGGATATGAGCAATGGATTGCGATGAGAATTGGATTGTGATGATAAGCTGGATAGTATGGCTCAGGATTTCTTTCTCGCGAGAGTCGAGAAAGGATCTCGGCGAGTTGATAACACTCTGCTACTTTAAGTTATGTTACTCTACTCCCTCTTGTTTGCTGCAAGATGGTGGTTTCGGAAGATGCTAGTCTTCGTTAGGACTAAACCTTCTCTCTATTACGGCATTCTGCGATTCAGTCCTTGATATGGCCTTTACATATATCCTTGCATATGTAGTGTAGCTCCTTGCTTGAGTACTTTGGATGAGTACTCACGGTTGCCTTGTTCCCCTTTTCCTATCTCTACTCGATTGCTGCAATCGACGATGGAGACCAGGATCGAGCGCCACCGCCTCGGCGACTACTACTCGGGGCGCCTACTACTACGTGCAGCCCGGCGGCGACGACTAGGAGTGACCTAGGAGGATCGAGGCGGGAGGCCTGTCCTCTTCGTCTGTATCGGTTTGTGCTAGCCATCTTATGGCACCATGTTTAACTTATATGCGTACTCGAGATATTGTTGCTTCCGCTGACTTCGTCTATGATCGAGCACTTGTATTCGAGCCCTCGAGGCCTGGCTTGTATTATGATGCTTGTATGACTTATTTTATTTGTAGGGTTGTGTTGTGATATCTTCCGTGAGTCCTTGATCTTGATCGTACACCTTTGCGTGTATGATTAGTGTCTGATTGAATCGAGGCGTCACACCCCCCTCAAACAGGCCAAAGCGGGCTTATGCATGCTGAGGCTCGTGATCGCATGCATGCAATTGCACCAGAGTGTGCATACATGTGGGCACGACCAATGTAGGCCCCCACGCAAGGTTGGAACGAAAACAGACACAAAACGAACGTCGTGTCACATCTGGGCAGTGTTTTAGGGCTTTTTCACCAGGAAAATCCTAGGAAACGCATCGAGCGTCGGAAAAATATGCAAGTTGGCGTGGGTGCCATCGACGGTGATGCCAAAGTGTGAAAAAGTTTCGGGCCATTTGGCGGAGTCAAATAAAAAAGTAGTTTGGACCCCCCTCAACGGACGAAGCGGAGCTTGTTGCCTTTGGGGCTCGTGATCGCTTGCATGCAATTGCACCAAAGTGTGCAAACATGTGGGCACGGCCAACGTAGGCCCTCACGCAAGGTTGGAACAAAATGGACACAAAACGAACGTCGCGTCATGTCCGGGCAGTGTTTTAGGGCTTTTTCATCGGGAAAATCCTAGGAAATGCATCGAGCGTCGAAAAATATGCAAGTTGGCGTGGGTGTTGTCGATGGTGATGCCAACGATTGAAAAAGTTTCGGGCCATTTGGAGGATTCAAAAAAACATAGTCGCGTCATGTCCGGTCAGTGTTTGTCTTTCGTCTGAGGTTAAAAAAATACACGAAGTGGCGAAATTGTACGAAAAAAATAAGAAAACATATTTAATAGTGTGATGTGACTTCTGAGAACTACGGGCGTGCCGGACGATTGCCTTTACGAACAGTTGAAGTAAAGTCAAATCACATTGTTAAATATGACCACTTATGGGTTAACAAGCGGCTATTTAAGCGGTCGGGCGTCCTCATGGCGAGGTGGGACTAAAATGCATGGCGCCGCCCGCCCGACCCTCATCCACCCGCGTACTTAATAGATGGGCCCGACGTATACATGCATGTCCATCGGGGGTCAAATCCCTAGTCCACGATCGCCAGTCCACGCTGCCTCCACGATCGCCACTCCACGCCGCCGAACCCTAGCCATCTGCGCCCGCCGCCCCCAAGGCGCCATCTGCGGTGGCCTTGCCCCAGCATCATCGGCCCGGCGCCCCCATCGCCACATCGCGCCGCCGCCCCAGCGGCCCCGAGCGCCACCATCACGCACGCCGCCGTTCCCCAGCGCGCCGTCTGTGACGCCGCCGTCCGCCATCTCTGACGTCTCCGTCCGCCATCTCTGAAGTAGACATCCGCCGTTCCCCAGCGTGTCGTCGTCCCGCACGGCCGGCCCTGATCCCATGGCACGAGGTAAAACTTTTTCCACATGTAGTCTGCATTCATCATGTTTATCATGTACCCATGTAAATTAGCTAATATTTTGTTGCTTCTATTCGTAGTGATGGAGGAGCACGGAGAGGTATATTGTTGTGTTGAGAAGTGGTGTTTGTTGGTCAGCAAACTTAACTCTAGGCATAAAAAGCGTTTTGCAAGCACTAGACTGGAAAAAATGTTGACGATTCCTAGTGTGCTCATGCGAAAATGTTTGCTCAAATTTATAATTAAATCATATGCCTTGGACAGAAAAAAGTTCATTATGCCATCAAAAAACGGTGCGATATCATTGCGCACTGAAGATGTGTTTGACATTTTCGTGCTACAGAATAAGGGCAAAGTGCCATGAAAGTGTTAGGTAAAGGGGGTATAAAGGCGAAGGTGAAGGTGCCTAGTCATTTTCTAGATTCCAGTACGAGTGAAATGATGATAGACCAGCTGATTGAGAACATCGTTGCCAGCGGCACAGATGATGATGATTTCCTTCGTAGAATTGTTCTGGTTCTTCTAGGCACGGTTCTTACACCGCACTCCAGGAAAGAAGTTCCTAATGCTTATTACAAGTTAGTGGAGGATGTGGAGGCCATCAAAGCATTTAATTGGAACGTGTTTACTTTACGTGTTTGTGTTGATGGCATCACAAAGACCGTATCAGATCTTACAAAATTTACTTGGCCGGTCGGAAACCTTGCCCTCATACAGGTAAATCTTTTGTTATATTTGTTTCTTTCCAACTATAGTTTGTCAAAAAAAGTTTGCTAATATAATTCATGTTTGTTCATGACGTACTTGTTTTGGGAGAAAGTGCAGCCACCAGATGAAGAGACATTTGATCCATTGGCTCATGAATATCCGTTGATGCTTAATTGGACAGAAGATGAGGCTAAGAAGAGTGACACGTACGACACATCATACGGCCGTAGTAACGGGACGATAAGTATTAATGGTTCGTACTGCATGCACTTATGTTACTATTTAAATCTTGAGCAATTTAAATTGATTTGACGTGTCACAGATTGATGACGTAATAAGTGAGAAGTACAGACGAACACTAATTGCTCAACAAGGAAAAAAGGCGGAGGAAGAATTTGAGCGAGAAGATCGAACAGGTCGTGCCCAAAAAAGGAAAGATAATAGAGACGAGGCTTCATCGAGCAGGGACAGTACATTAGATCAAGTGATGAAATGCATCAAAGATATGCAAAAATAAATTAGCCTTCTCCCTAAAAAATGTGATGAGGTAATGAGTGATGTGTTGGGGATATTACTACTGGGCGTAAACCGGCCAGGAGAGGCCGGGTTAACTTCATCAGTAGCCAAGTATGCTTGAGGCCCGTGAGGATATTCAATAAGGGCCCAAGGCCCAGGACCGGTGTAAGGGTTGTAGCCGTAAACCGGCCTTTGTATGTAACTTGTGTTGTAAGTTAGAAATACTAGAGATCAAACCGGACACGTCTATGAGCCGGTCTCGGGACTCTGCAAACCGACGGGTGTCACCCATGTATATAAGGGGACGACCCGGCAGCGATTCGAGACAATAGACAACAACTTCGAGACTTAAGCGAAGCTTGTTTGCTCCTAGTCATGAAACCCCCATCAATTCCATCACAACTAGGCGTAGGCTTTTACCTTCATCAAAGGGGCGAACTAGTATAAACTCTCTTGCGTCCTTGTTCCGCTTTAACCCCTTTAAGCTAACCCGTAGCGATGGCTCCACGACTAAGTCCTTTCATGAGGACATCTGCCGTGACAAAACCACGATAGTTGGTGCCCACCGTGGGAGCTATCGCCGCGATGGTTTCAAGTTCTTAGAGGGCAACGAAGGACTCAAGGGTTCTGCTGTGGGCGGATGACCAAGAGTCGTCGGACAAGCTCTACATCGACTATTCAATTTGGGGCCCGAGGGCGGCTCGATTAGTCTGGTGCAGGTCCCCTTTAATTGCATCTACGTCTTCATTGGCAAGATCGGTGAGCAGGGCCTGGCGGACATCTGCACCGACCTCGTCGAAGCAGCTCGTGTGCGAGATCTGCCAGGTTAAACCGGCTATGAAGCTGTCGGTTTGAGATTCTGGCGAGACCCTTGAGGTTGAACAACTGGGGTGCCGCGGAGATCAACCCTCCACCGTCTACGCACCTTGCCGAATCGCTAAGACCTAAGCTACTCAGCGGAACAGCACAAGAGACCACGAGATTTATCTTGGTTGAGGCCACCATTATGGTGTAATACCCTACTCCGGTGTGTGGTGTGGTAGATTGCCTCTTGGGCTGGTGAGGAACAATACAAGGAAGAACAGCCTCGCGGTCATTCTTGGCGGGTCGATGAACTTCTAGGTGGGTTCGATCGCTCTAGCTAGTGGTTTCTTGATGAGATTCGGATCCCTCCGCTCTGGGGTGGCTACTCCTATTTATAGGCGAAGGCCTGGGCCTCTTCCCAAATATTGGCGGGAAGGGCGCCAACAATTAGCCATTTAAAGGGGACAGCGGTACACTTATCTGACTAAAGTTGGTCCTCGCTTTGCCAAAGGCTCTGGTGATGATGCTGCTTGGGCTCCACAATGACTCCCTTCCGGCCGTTGGGCTGGTCTTGGTCTTGTTGCACGAAGCGGATGCCTTTGTTGATGCTCTCGCTGCGCTTGCTCCCTTTGCACCAAGAGGAAAGGAGGACACTGCGGGCTGGCGCTGGCGCCATGGCGCCCTTGGTAAATCATGGCTTGCATCATGGGCACCTCGCGAGTACCCTGCCTTGAACTCTCCGCCTCCTCATGAGCCAGCCCGGCGAGGCTGTGCTGAGAAGCTCCTTGTCGTCCGCCCAGCAATCTGGCCCCTCGCGAGGTCTTGAGCTGCGTTGATGAAGATGGGCGTCTGGGCCTCCTTGAACCACGCCGTGGGCAGCGAGCAAGCAAGTGCAGGGCGTTCCCGAAAGCCGGCAGTAGCCCGGGCCTGGCGCGCCCAAACTTGGCGGCGAGAGGTGAAAGGGCAAGTGCGAGCGTCGCCGGCCCTAACACTGCGACCTTAGGCGGCAGCGTGGCGGTTGATTGGGCGCGTGCACAGCTTCCCCGATGCCTCGGTAAACACCCGGATTCGACAAGTCCACGCATGCGAGTCGGTCCACGATTACGGTGATCGTGGAGGCCGACAGTTGGCCTTCGCCCGGCTATAAGTGCTGAACAGCGCGCCCTTCGATCTATCCTTTCTTGTCTCCCTTCTTCTCCATGGCTCCACCAAGGAAGTTCTCGGCCCGAGAAGAAGGGAAGGGCCGTCGGTCGAGTCTTCCTCTCCTCCGCCTAAGCGTGGTGAAAGTCGCCCTCGCAAGCATCCCGTGGCCTCCCGGCGGTCCCCAGCGATCGTGGGGAGGCTCTCAGCGTGGCGACGGCGGCTAGCCATGGTCGGGCGTGCCCGGCCGCGCGTCCCCGAGCCTCGCCTCCATGCTCTTGAGCGCGGCCGGAGTTCATGGTGAGGCGGAGGAGCCGTCCGGCGTTCGGCTTCAGCTCGCGCTTCCTCTGGGTGAGCTCCAGTGGCGCCTGGTGGCCTCGGCCCCGAGGCGGATGGCTGCTGCAGCCGGGCTTTGTGGGCTTCTCTGGAGGTCTACCTTTCTGGGAACCTATTCACGACCGGCTGGCGAGGCGTTAAGCTGCGCGCATGGTCTTCGCCGCGGTGCTCCTGCACTTCAAATCGACGGCGGCGCCACCCTCTCGTGAGGGTGTTGGGGAAAACGGTCGCCGCATAAGTGCTGCCACGAAGGCGACGACGCGGCGATGACTCAGCCTGGCGTGGATGGAAGGGCAGCGGCGGCTGGCGATGCCGTGACTCCTCGCTTCACCAGCTCTTCTTGGTGGTGATTCTTCCGGCAGCGGCGCGCATGCAGCTGCCGCGCTGCTTGGGGGTGGCGGGTCCGCTTGCCGCCGCGCGCCGATGAAGCGAGAGAGTCTGCGTGAGCTCGGAGGCGGCTCGAGCCTTCAAGAGGGCGACGCAGGCGTGCTTCACCTGCTTTTGTCCTTTTCCTTTCTTTTCTCCTGCGCAAAAAGGCAACAATGTGGCCCGTGAAGCGCGTTTAGGTGCGCCGTTAATTATTGTCTGCTTTTGTTATCTGAGGTATGTTCCTTTACATTTATCGCCCATTCGCAAGTGAACTCCAGCCGTGGCATGAGGCGACCGATCCAGGCCCGTGTTGGCGTTGTGCTGCCCGTGAGGCATGGTCGGGAGGGTGCTCCGGCTGTGGACGGGCCGTGAAAACTTGGCGATAGGGGCTGGAGCAGCTCGCGGGGCTCCGAGGCTTCGCCTCGCGAGTCCCCACGCAAGAGAAATCGAGCGGGAGGCGAAAAAGATCGAAGAACCACGGACCAAAAAGGCGGCGATAGTTTCGATAAAAACTCCAAATGGGAATAACTAGTCAAGCTGCTGAAAGCAAATGAAAAAGCGGCGTCGGCACCTAGTCTAGTCTTGACGTCTTCTCACCAGCCAGAGCTAAGTGCTGCCACTTTGGCGTGGGAGGGAGCCCGGGGCTGAGGCGGCACTCCTGAGACTCAGGCGTGTACAGCCCCAACTCATTATTACGTGAGAGTGTCACAGGCGGCGAGCTTCACAGGCGTTGGCCCTCTTCACAGGCTGGGCCTTTCTTACAGGAAGCGAGCTTCACAGGCGTTAGCCCTCTTCACGGGCTCGGGCCCTTTCGAGCGCAGCGGCTTCACGAGGCGTTCGCCTTCTTCATAGGCTCTGGGCCTTTCTCGAAAGAATGAGCTTCACGGGCATTACGCCTTCTTCTGAGCTCTAGGCCTTTCTTGAAAAAGATGAGCTTCACGGGCATTCGCCTTCTTCACGAGCTCTGGGCCTTTCTTTCTCGAAAAAGATGGGCTTCTGGGCATTCGCCTTCTTCACGAGCTCTGGGCCTTTTCCAAAGAATGAGCATCACAGGCATTCGCCTTGTTCACGAACCTTTGGGCCTTTTAGGGTAAAACCTCCGGAGGTCTGGATGTTCCAGCGTTACGTATAGGTACTCCCTCTTGAGTCTCCAAGCACAGAGCCAGGCACTGGAAACATGAACAACCTTGAGCGGGCCCTCCACATGGGAGAGAGCTTATGCAGTCCCTCCACAGGAGAGGACCCGTCGAACCTGGTCCCCTACCTCGAGAGTTACAGGGGCGGATGTTGCGGCGGTGGTATCGCCCGGAGTGCTGCTGGTACCTTGCCGCTCGCGCAGCGCCTTCTCTGGCGCTCCTCCCCGGCCGAGTGCGTCCCCGCATGGCGTCCTGCAGCGTTTCGCCGAGCGCCCGGGACCCAGCGCGGATCGGCAGCTTGACCTCGTGAGGAGGACTGCCGGCTCCGTAGACCGGGAAGAAGGGTCTCTCGGTTGGCTTGGTTGCGGTTGTGCGGATGGACCACAACGGCGATTGAAGCTTCGTCATACCAGCCTCTACCGCGAGCCTCCGGTTTCTTCTTGAGCGTCCTGGTCTTGAGGCCTCTCGGGACCTCTGCGTTAGCCCGCTCGGCCTGTCCATTGCTGCGAAGTGCGCCACGAGCGTAGCATATCTGCGTCCCAAGGTTAGCCGATGCGTTTTAAAAGGTTCTTGGTGAACTACGAACCGTTATCGGTGATGATGCGGTTCGGCCTCCGAACCGGCTCACGATGCCTTGATGAACTTGACCGCAGAACCAGCGGGGATGGTGCGGACGGCCTCGACTTGGCCCACTTGGTGAATTTGTCGAGCGGCGTAGAGTGGCGATAGCCCCTGGCGCCGAGAGAAAAGGGCCGGATGTCCAGCCCCAGACGCGAATGGCCAAGTGAGGGGATGGTTTGCAGACCTCCGCTGGCTGGTGGATCTGCTTTGCATGGAATTGGCAAGCCTCGCAAGCCTTCACGAGTTCAACAGCGTCATTGGCGCGATGGGCCAATAGAAACGCTGCGGAATGCCTTGCCAAGCGAGGGCGTGGCGATGAATGGTGCCCACAATCTCCACCATGTATATCTGCCGGCAGTTCCTTCCCTGTTCCTGGTGATGCGGTAGCGAGGATACATCGTTCGGTCATTTCGGTAGAGCTCTCCATCCATGATGTTGTATGCCGTGGCTTGCCGCGCCACGCTCTGCCTCCTCCTCCTTCTCGGTAAAGTTCCGCATTAAGTAACTCTTGAGCTCCGTGATCAGCACCCCTCTTGAGGTTCCATCGTTAGGAGCTAAGCGTGCTCTGAGGCAGACCACGAGTGGGGCTCCCGAGGCAGGTGGTGAGGAGCTCCTCCGAGCTGTCTTGTGCTTGATAGCGGCGGCAGGGCTGAGGGCTTGAAGAGCCGTTCCTCAAAGACGCCCGGCTCCTATGGTAACCTCCTGGAGGCTCGTTTGGCGATGTCGTCGGCCTCTTGATTGGTGTCGCGGGGCACGTGCTGCAGCTCAACCCCGAACTGTTTCTCCATCCTGCGGACCTCCATAAGGTAGGCCTCCATGTGTTCATCTCTTGGCTCGTACACCTTGTTGGAGAAATTGGCGAGGGCTGCGAATCGCCCTTGATGGTAGAGCTTCACCCCGGGGCAGCGGCAGCCGCCGGACCCGCTATGAGCCCCTCGTGCTACTGCTATATTGTTGGAGACCTTCTCGCCCTCTGGAAAGCAGGCTGCGGCATAGTAGAGCTTGTCCTAAGCGGGAGATATGAGCCTTGCCCCAGCGCCCTGTCACGGAGAATGCTCCGTCGAGTACATGACCCAACCTTGGCGCTTCGCTTCACAGGGAGAGGATCGATCCTCGCCGACCACGAGGCCTGGTGCTTCATCCATTCGGCCATGAAATCTGCGGTGTGGCCCCTTGATGACTCTGGTTGTGCTGAACTCGAGCTGAAATGCTTGCAGCTCAATGTTCCCTCGGCGACCCTTCCGGCGAGTTGGGGCTCTGAGCACCCTCTCCGGGGGTATCTTGAGACAACCTTGATTGGATGACCACGGAAGTAGTGCGCAGCTTCGTGAAGCCACCAACAGCGCGAGGAGGAGCTTCTGCGGCATGGGGTACCGTGCCCTCGCATCCGTAACTGCTTGTCTTGGCGAAGTACCTGGGTTCTAGACAAGGCTAAGGCGTCGGTCTTGGTGGCGTCTTAGGAAGCTGTGGTGCCTCGAGGTGTGGCGCCTCCGGAGCTGGGTGCTTGGATGGAGGCCTCTCCGCCTTTGGCGTGCTCTGCTGCTGACGGTGATCTTCTTCCGTTCGCGGTCTTGGCTTCTGAGTTCCTTGATTTGGCCTTGCCTTCGCTCGGGTGGCGCCGTGGTCTTGGCTGGCGCTCCTCCTAAGCGCCACCAGGGCTGCGCTAGCGAGTAGGGAGTGGCGGCGTGAGACTACCAAGGGCTCTGAGCGAGAGCCACCATCCTTGGAGGCTAGTCGGTACCTCTTGAGGTCTTGGAGCGCTTTGTCGGCCTCTTGAGTCCATTGAAGGCCCTTTTTCTTCATCGGTGGAAGAAAGGCAGCGCCCGCTCCCCAATCGGGAGATAAGCGGCCCAGCGCCGTTATCGCCCGTGAGCTTCTGCATTTCCACGAGGGTCTTTGGTGGGCTCATGTCCTCAACTGCCTTAACCTTTTCGGGTTGGCCTCGATGCCTCGGTGGGACACGAGAAACCCGGGAGCTTGCAGGAACTCAAACACACTTCTCGGGTTGAGTCACGGGCTTCTGCGTTGAGGCTCGTGAAGGTTTCTTCAGGTCTTGTATCAAGGTCTTGGCCTCGCGAGACTTCACCGAGGATGTCGTCGGCGTAAGCCTCCACATTCTTCGAGCTGTGGGCCCAAAGTGATGTGCATGAGCGGCTGGAAGGTTGCCCCGCATTGTGCAGCCCGAATGGCATGCATGTATAGCGATTACCTCCACGGGGTTAAGAAGGCCGTCTTTCCCGTCTTCCACCGCCATCTTGATTTGGTGATACGGAAAAGGCATCCAAGAAGCATAACAGGTCACACTCGGCGGTGGAATCGACAATCTGGTCGATCGAGGAGGCGGGAGCGGATCCTGCGGGCATGCTTTGTTGAGGTTGGTGAAATCGACACATGCGCTCCTTTCCTCCTTCTTTGGCACCACCTTTGGGTTGGCCAGCCAATCTGGGTGTCGGACCTCGTGAATAACCCCGCGGCTTCTAGCTTGCGGGTCTCTTGGAGCGATGAAGGCCTGCTTTTGATGGACTGCCTTCTGCTATACACTTCACACGGCGCGTTGGGGCACACGTTGAGGTGGTGCTCGATTCGCCCGTGGGATCCCCGCTTGGTGATCGGGCTCCCGGCGAACACCTTCTTGTTACGCGCGAGGAACTTGACGGGGCTTCCTCTGACCGGGCTCGAGGTTGGCGCCTATCGTGAAGGTGGCGTTTGTGGACCCGTCCTCGTCGGCGGTATCTGCTTGGTCTCGCCTTGTCTTGAGTGAACAACTGCTTCTTCTTGGTCGGCGCAGCCCCTTGAAGCTTGAGGGCTTCCGCATCGGCGGGCTCTTTCTGACGCCGTCTTGAAGCGCGACTGGCGCCGCAGATGCACCTGCCAGTATCCCGACGCAGTGAGGGCGCCGCTGCTCCGGGCATCTTCATGAGTTGTACCCGGGTGGGTTGCGGCCATGAATTTGCCAATCTTTGGATAGCCAAGGATGGCATTGTAGGGAAGGCGATGGGGCGATGTTGAAGTCGACCAGTTCCGTCGGAAGTTATCGTGAGTGCGAAGGTTCTGAGGAGCGGTTGCCCCAAGGGCTGGATGACCCTCCTCCTCGCCCGAAAAAAAGGCTGGCTGGGCTGCAGCCGCTCACTGGTCTGTGAGAGGAGGTTGAAGGCCTCGGCGAAATGCGTTAGGTAGGCGCCGCCGTCGATGAGGTCTGGTGGCAACAACTTTGGCGGATGGTGGGCGTCTCGAGCATGGGGGCGCACCGAGCGGCGAGTTGGCGGGGTGGTCGAAGTCGAAGTCAGCCCGGCCGGCGGCTCCGTCCGGCGAGCCCCTGCGTGGCGTGGGCGGCGCCGACCAGCCGGACGAATGTCTTGACATGGCGGCTGGAAGCGGCGCTGCGGCCGCCAGGGAGAACATGACGACGGAGAACGGCCGTGACAGGGCAGGTGGCGAAAGCTGTCGCGGCTCCTCCCAGGTCGCCGAGGCGCGAGGGGCGCTTGCTGCCCGTTCCCGCCGGGCGATGGCGGTGTTGGCAGTGAGCGGTGAGAGCAGCGAGGCGCCCGCCGTCGGAAGCCGTCCGGCGACAGGGAGGCGAGTGGCTCGGCGCTCGGCGTGAGCCCGGCAGGCGTCGAACATGGTTGCAGTGGTGGTGAAGAAAAAGCGGCGAAAGGCAGATTCAGCGCACCTACAGCGCGCCAAATGTCGGATTCGGGTTCGGCAGAACCTTGAGGTTCAAACTCTTTGGGTGCTTGTGAGGTCCAACCCTCCACCGTCTCGCACCTCGCCCGAATCGCTGAGACCTAAGCTACTCAAGCGGAACAGCACAAGAGACCACGAGATTTATCTTTGGTTCGAGGCCACCATTGTGGTGTAATACCCTACTCTAGTGTGTGGTGTGGTAGATTGCCTCTTGGGCTGGTGAGGAACAATACAAGGAAGAACAGCCTCGCGAGGCTTTGTTCTTGGCGAGTCTGATGAACTGCTAGGTGGGGTTGATCGCTCTAGCTACGGTTTCTTGATGAGGATTCGGATCCCTCCATACAGGGGTGGCTACTCCTATTTATAGGCGAAGGCCTGGGCCTCTTCCCAAATATTGGCGGGAAGGCGCCAACAATTAGCCATTTTGAAGGGAACAGCGGGTACACTTATCTGACTAAAGTTGGTCCTCGCTTTGCCAAAGGCTCTGGTGATGATGCTGCTTGGGCTCCTGATGACTCCCTTCCAGCCGTTGGGCTGGTCTTGGTCTTGTTGCACGAAGCGGATGCCTTTGCTTGATGCTCTACTTTGTGCTTGCTCCTTTGCACCAAAGAGGAAAGGAGGACCTTCTGTGGGCTGGCGCTTGGTGGCGCCCTTGGTAAATCATGGCTTGCGTCATGGGCACCTTGCAGTACCCTGCCTTGAACTCTCCGCCTCCTCATGAGCCAGCTGCGAGGCCGTGCACGAGAAGCTCCTTGTCGTCCGCCCGTGAGGCTTGGCCCCTCGCGAGGTCTTGAGCTTGCGTTGATGAAGATGGGCGTCTTGGGCCTCCTTTGAGCCACGCCCGCGGGCCGCGAGGTAGGCAAGTCTGGGGACCCCGTTCCCGAGCGCCGACGAGCGTGCCGCCGCCAGGGAGTCATCCACCGGAGGAGAGTATGAAGGTGGATCGGCATCTGGTAGCGAGACCGTTGTTTACTCTAGCGACGAGTCCTCGACCGGAGAAACCGAATCATTGTATCAGCTGCAGGACGGCCGGATTGGGGGCTGTTCCGATGGCGACAGTATTCCGGACCCCTCTGATCTACCCAATCGGGTTGGGATATTCATGGTCCGTACACAAGCGGCGGTCCACTCTTCAACCGCAGCAGCAATGTTCTCCGGATCAGCAGCGGCGGCGGCTGCCGGGGCAGGAGGCTCTGTGCGCCCGCCGGCTCAAGTTTATCTGATTTGTTTGATGTGTTGGTTGTGCTTAGGGCAGAAGCTAACCCGGCGGATCAGGACACACACAACGCGGAGATTGCAAAGGTAAGGGAACAGATCACTCGAGGCCAAGGCGATTTGGCAACCGAGAACAACGGGATGGCGCGGATGGCACCGCTTTGAATCTTGTGAGCCTATAGGCTTATGCTAGACCGGACCGCATCGCATGAAGTCTGTAAAGGAAGCATCGGTCTCGCCTACCAACAGTCTTTGATGGCGAAACCTCTTTAACACCCGGAGGCGAGGGACTAGTAACCCGCCGTGGTTAAGCAGGCGAGAGGCACGGGGGCAGGTGCGCCGGTTCAACCTCGCTGATGGAGCCACCTCGACAGAATAACATCATGCCTCGGCCTGTCCGAGCGCCTCGAGGTCATTATTCCAATCCGATGGACAATCTTATTGCTGCCGCTTCACGGTGGAGGCCATCAATTGAAGGAGATTCTCATAAGCCGTGGAACACGCGGGTTAAAGAACTTCTTGAACAGCTTTGGTTCAGCGGGAAGAATATTCATATAGCCGTGACGGATTCATTCCACCCCCCAAGCGAGTTATAGCGGCGGATGGATGAACCGGCCGTATCGATAATGCGGAACCGTGAAGAGCCCGTGGCGTAACCCGGCGGAGATGCCGAAGTGGTGGACCGGGCCCAAGCGCAGGGATGCGAGTTAGCGTAGCGGCATGAGGCTCGTCAACTTCGCCGGTTAGTCCAACCACCACAAGCTGAGCCAGGGGTTACTTCTAGTTCTTTGGGAGTACCTTGTCTTGTCCCGCTTTACGCAATGTCGCTTTGCCCAAGGATTTCAAGGGTCGCGCAATGTACCAAATTACGGCCGATTTATCTCCGGAAGCATGGATGAGAGCTGTGAGATGGCCTTGGAGATGCTTGATGTAGATGAAGTGGCATGTGAAGTATTTTACCATGATCTTGGAAGGACAGCCCGTATTTGGTTAAAGAGCTTGCGGTAATTCTATCAGTTCATGGGCCGATTCTGAACCGGTTTATCGAATTTCAAGGATACATGTAAGCAGCCCATGTCGATAGTGGACTTAGCGGCTTGTGTCCGGGAGGAAGGAGAGTCAACAACCTTTAGATGCGCGAGTCTCGGAAATTTTGCACTCCTCGGACCGCGTGCGCGCCGACTCATGGTTATAACTTTGGAAAGCAAGCGCGGTTTAAACCTCGAAGTTGAAATTGGGAAGGATGAAGCGCCATTGCAGCGATATGGGAACCCTCATGACTGCGTTAGTGAAGTATGATGATTACGATGGTACCAAGTATCCCGAATCGATGATGACAAGGCGAGGAAGGGAAGAAGAGCGGCAACTCAAGGGCAGCAGCACAACACGGCGAGGTCATGGTAGCGGAGGCAAGCGTAAAGCGGATGGTAACATGGATTTTGTGGCTAATACCAGCGCACGGGGACAGGGTCAGCGGCGTGAGGTAAACCGCCAAATCGCGGTGGAGCTCAAGTCCCAATCCGGACGCTGACTTATCTATTAAACCAGCCTGTCCGAAAGCACGGGACGAAGGAAGCACCAGCCACCCACCTTTGGAAGGATTGTTATATTATGCAGGAGTTTAAAAATTCTAATGCTTTCGGTATGATCATGGATCGGTGGTGGCTCGGGATCCAGTTCCATGGGCGAGTCACGGTGGAGAAACACGGTTCGGGCTTCAATGGAGACCGGGGTGGACATAACAATCAAAATAATCGAGAATAGCGAGGTGGTTACAACCAGCAGCAGCCGATCGGGTTATCGAGCCATCCAAAACAGTTAAATAGTGGGCAATATCATGTATTCACCACTAGCTTGGATAAGCGGGACGAAGCTTCTGGCGGCGGTGAATTCAATTGAACGGTCGTGCCTCGTTATTTATGCTGGTCCGAACAGCCAATCATATGGGCAGAGAGGATCACCGCCCGGGTTGACAATCCAGTCAGCTAGCATTGGTGGTGGCACCTCAGGTGGGAGGTTATAAGTTCACCAAGGTGCTCATGGATGGAGGAAGCAGCATTAATATCTTGTATTACTGAGACCTTCCGTCGTATGGGGCTAACAGACAAGAATCTTAAACCGTCTAATATGGTGTTCCATGGTGTGGTACTAGGCAAGTCGGCATATCCTGTTGGCAAGATAGCTCGGAGGTAGCCTTTGGAGATGATCATGATTCGGATCGAAACATTGGTTTTGAGGTGGTTAAGATCCGGAGCCCGTACCACGCTTTGTTTAGGCGGCCGGCTTATGCGGTTTATGGCACGCCCTGTTATATCTATCTACAGCTCAAGATGCGGGTCACTGGGGACCATAACCGTTCATGGAAATGTAAGATTGCCTTGGAGTGCGAAGAAGGTGATCTGCGGCCTATCAGAGTCGGTTTGTGCCATGGAGGAATTGAAGTATTATAAGGATAATGTTGATCCGGTGACATGACTCCGTTGAAAAAAGCCAACCACAGAACATGATCCGGCTCTAAAGTTCAAATCGGCATTTGAGACCAAGCTTGTTGACTTCGTACTGGCGATTCGTCAAGAAGTTTAAGTATCGGTGCCAACTTGGATCCTAAATAGGAAGCGCTCATTGAGTTCATCCTCGAGAACGGGACATTTTGCATGGAAGCCTTCGACATGCCGGGTGTACGAGGGAACTCGTGAGCACACTCTTAATGTTGATCCTAAGTATAAACCGGTGAAGCAGTTTCTCCGCGGTTCAATGAAGAAAAGCGCAAAGCTATTGGAGAGGAAGTAGCAGGCTCTTAGCGGCTGGTTTTATTGTTGAAGTGTTCCATCTGAATGGCTGGCTAATCCGGTGCTGGTCCTTAAGAAAACGGCTGGCGCATGTGTGTGGATTACGAGATCTTAATAAGGCTTGTCCGAGATCCTTTTGCCCTCCCGCATTGATCAGTTATTGATGCTACGGCGGGTTGTGGCGTTGAGTTTTACGGATGCATATTCTGGTTATCATCGGATCAAGATGGCGATTAAGGACCAGGAAAAGCGGCGTTCATAACTCCTTTTGGAGCCTTCTGCTATGTCTCTATGCCCTTTGGGCTCAAGAGTGCCGAGCAACTTATCAGCGGTGTGTGCAGAACTGCCTTCATAAGCAGATCAGCTGTAATGTGCATGCGTATGTGGATGATATTGTGGTTAAGTCAAGAGAGAAGAAACTCGGTTGATGACTTGAAGGAAACCTTTGATAACCTACGGACATACAAGATGATGCTCAATCCGGCTAAGTGTGTTTTGGTGTCTTGGCGAGGCAAGTTATTGGGTTTTCGGTGTCCAACAGAAATTGAGGCTAATCCGGAGAAGATCACAGCTATCACTTCTCTGGCTAAACGAAGTGTATCAATGATGTCCAGCGTTTGGCAGGCGGATTGCGCGTTAAGCGGTTTATCGATCGCTGGGTGAGAAAGCAATACCTTTGTATCGGATCTTTCAAAAAAGCGGATCCCTTTGTTTGAGTCCAATTGGCGATAAAGCTTTGGAGGATCTGAAGCGGCAGCTAATAACCCTTTGTTCTTGCTGCTCACGATAGACAAAGAGCCATTGCTACTATATGTAGCAGCTAATGCTTGTGCAGTTAGCGTAGCTATTGTGGTAGAGCGCAAGGAGGCAGGCAAGGAATATCCGGTTCAGCCTCCGGTTTACTATAACAGCGAGGTGCTTATTGAGTCCAAGCAAAGATACCCGCATTGGCAAGCCGTAAGCTCAAGCAATACTTCCAGGGACATCCCATCACAGTGGTCAGTTCTGCTCCTTTGGGAGATATAATTCAAAACAAGGAGGCAACTGGCCGGATTGCCAAGTGGGCTATAGAGCTTGGGCCGCACGATTTGAAATACGTGCCTCGGACGGCGATCAAATCTCAAGCACTTATGGATTTCATCAATGATTGGACGGAACTGCAAGCGCCTGAAGAAAAACCGGATCACACCTACTAGAGTATTCATTTCGATGGGTTTAGGAAATTGGAGGGCTCGGGGGCTGGAGTCGTATTAACTTCCCCACGAGGTGATAAGTTCTGTTACGTTCTTTGCTTAATGTTCCCTTGTACTAACAATGCAGCTGAGTACGAAGCTTTACTCCATGGTCTCCGGATGACTAAGGAGATGAATCTCAGCCGAGTCAAATGCTTCGGTGACTCGGACCTGGTGGCCTAACAAGTGTCTGGTACTTGGGATTCTAAGGACCCGCTCATGGCAGCTTATCGCCGTGAGGTGTATGTTATTGCAGGCCACTTCAAGGGATATCAGGTGGATCATGTGGACAGACGGAAGAACGAAGCGGCGGACTCTTTAAGCCGGCTAGGCTCTCAGCGTAAACCGGTCCCGCCTAATGTCTTCTTAGATGTCTTGCATAACCCGTCGGTCAAGCTCCCTCGCAAAGAGGATTTGGCTATTCCTGATCCGGAGGCTCAGTTGGTGGCAGCACTGCATGTCATTCCGGACTAGACGGTTCCTTACCTTGCGTACATGAACCGGGGCGAGTTACCAGAGGATGAGACGCTGGCCAGACAGATAATCCGGCGATCCAAGTCCATGACTATTGTCAATGGCGAGTTGCATCATTGCAGTGTATCAGGAGCATTTCAACGTTGTGTATCGCCAGAGGAAGGTTGTGAGATCTTGCGCGAAATCCATGAAGGAGATTGTGTTCACCACGTCGGTTCGAAATCTCTGGTGGCTAAGGCGTTTCGTCACGGTTTTTATTGGTTGACTTCTCATGCTGATGCGGAGGACCTGGTTAGGCGATGTGACGGTTGTCAGAAGTTCTCAAGACGCGCTCATGTGACGGCTCAAGAATTGAGGATGATTCCAATTACTTGGCCGTTTGCCACTTTGGGGCTAGATATGGTCGGACATTTCAAAAGGTCCAAGGACAAGAAGACCCACCTTTTGGTGGCAGTTGATAAATTTACAAAGTGGGTAGAAGCGGAGCCCGTTAGCAAGTGTGATGCAGCCACGGCGGTTCAATTCATTAAAAAGGTGATTTTCCGGTTCGGCTTTCCACACAGTATTATTACTGATAATGGTACCAATCTATCTAAGGGTGCTATGAAGGAGTTATGTGAACGTGAGCACATCCGGCTTGATGTTTCATCAGTAGCTCACCCACAGTCCAACGGCCAAGCAGAGAGAGCTAACCAGGAGATCTTACGAGGCATCAAACCCCGGCTTATGGTTCCTTTGCAACGGACGCCGGGTTGTTGGGTTGAGGAGTTACCATCTGTGTTATGGAGCATCAACACTACACCCAACAGATCGGCGGATACACGCCGTTCTTCATGGTCTACGGAGTGGAGGCGGTCCTCCCCAGCGATATCCGTCATGACTCGCCTCGTGTAGCAGATTATGTTGAAGCGGACAACGAGGTAGCTCGGCAAGACGCTTTGGACCTGCTGGATGAGGAGTGTGACATTGCAGCTGCCCGTTCGGCGATTTACCAGCAGGATCTTCGTCGCTGCCATAGTCGCCGAGTTAGAACCAGAACCTTTCAAGAAGGAGATTTGGTGCTCAGGCTCATTCAAGACCAGACTGATATGCACAAGCTATCTCCACCTTGGGAAGGACCGTTCGTGGTCACCAAGAATCTGCACAACGGGTCATACTATCTGATTGATATTCGAGAGCATAAAGACTCAGGTACGTCAGAGGAAGAGACCAACAGGCCGAGGAACATAGCTCATCTTCGGCCCTACTATACTTAAGCCATAGGCTATACTTATGTACATATTATGACAATGTATATATTATGATCAATACAATACATCGGAGCCTTAGCTAAAGCGGGGTCTCTGTTATTTTTTACATCATGAGTGGTTACACGGAGTTTTGTCTTAAAGCGGTCTCCGGTTTACCCCTTGAGTTAGCTTTTTAACAAAGCTTTATATTATGTCACTTGGGGGCTTGTTTGTGTCCGAACCAATGCAACACCTTTTGACAGGAGAAAGCCACAAGATCACTTGGGGACTTGGTCACGTCTGAACCAGTGACGCCTTTTGGTCGGCCTAAGGCCACAGAATCACTTGGGGGCTTGGTCGAACCCGAACCATTGCTACACCTCTTGATCGGCGTAATACCACTGCATCATTTGGGGACCTGGCTAACATGAACCATAGCTACGCATATTGGGGGCTTGGTCATGTTCGACCATGGTAATGCCACTTGATCGGCTCAAGCAGCCTCTGTTCGCAAAAGATTTTGTCTTTGCCTTTGCTTGCAATTTATTTGTCTTTTTGCATTTATCTTTTGTTGTGTTCTTAAACCGACAGAATGTTAAACCGTTTCGACTGTCAGTTGACGAGATACGGTTTGTTTCTCATCCGGAGAAAATTTTGCCCGGTTTGATTTTTAATAAACATCCTATTATGGAGTAACACCGGTGTTCATCTTAACCCGGAACGGTTTACCTAGTAAACCGACTTATATATGCAGGAGCTGTCTTCTCCTTCAGCAGAGCGGGTTTTTTATGATTCCGCTTCAAGATTGGCACGGCCAAACTTCATGCCCTAGGATGGCAGGTATCATATATTCCTATATTTTATTATATGTTTGATCTAAAGTACTATCTTTAGTTTCATATACATGGGTATGATGACCCGTCTGGTGGTACAACCACTATGGCGGTTTAAGATTTTTTGGCTGCAGATAACAATTTGAAGTTCATAATTCAACAAAAGCATAAGTTGCAGTAAATATGCACGAAGGCATATCAACACAAAGTGTGGCAGCTAGTCTATTACAAGGCAACACAGTGCCCAGAATAATAATTGTTTTAAACAGCATGAAGCAGTAATGTAAACCGGACTCCGGTTTATGCTTGATCGCCTGCTTGGCCTGATGGTTGCGGGTCATCCTGCGCTGCTTCAACTTCTGATTCTCTACCCAGCGGCTGGAAATCAACAGTTGTCCAGTCGATTCCCATTAATGCTTGGAATACAGCTTCATCGTTGATCAGCAACGACGGTTCAATATCAGGAGCGTAAGTATGCTTACGGATTGGCGGTATAAGGTTCTCCGCTCAGAATTGGGATGCGACACTCGTTTGTTTTCTCCATCATACTGGGCCTGATAGTGAGACAGATTTTCTTCTTCAACCAGCTGACAGGCTAAAGGGAGCACCTCCCGGTTTATGGCTCGAAGATCTTCTTGGTTGAATTCCGTCCCGTCTTCTTCCAAACTTGGGAAGCCTTGGGCCGCTTCAATAGGATCAAAATCTGGCACCCATGCTTTGGCCCGGATTAAATCATTTATCGCGTCGGTTCTAGCAGCAGATTTCTTTAATTCTTCAAACCGGGCAAGAAGCATTGACAACCTTTTAAGGGTGTCCTGGATCAAGGTCGGGGCCGGGTTGTTGTGAGAAGCGGTACTGATGATCCGTTGTGCTCCGGTATAAAGTTGCTCCATCAATGTATAAGAAGCTTCCAATTTTTTCCGCACATCTGATCCCAAGTGGCCAATGCGTGTCCCTGTGTCATTCAAAGGATTATTAAACTGAAAGTTTTATGAGAAGGCTTTATTACAGCAGAAATCAAAAAGGACTTACCAAAGACAACAGCAGTCATGGCATGTACTTGCCGCTTTACGCTGGTCAGTTCATCCACCACCGGTTTAAGGGCAGCCTCAGCATGTTCTGCCCGCTGAGTTGAAGCGGCCTTTTCATTAGCCCAGTCTGCCCATTCCTTGTTGAAGCCCTCCTTAAGCTTTTCCATGACACTTAAAGCGCTGGTTAATTCGTCCTTTGCTTTGGAAGTTTCAGCTTGCTGGGATTTCAGGTTTTCTTGAAGATCAACAATTTGACTATCTTTCTTGTTCACATCAGCCTACATACAGAAAATCATTTAAGGATTGAGATGCAGAGTTGAAGTACCAACCCCACAACAAGTTATGCCCTTGGTACTTGGGGGCTAATGCATATTTACTTTTCATCCTGCAATTTATATACAAAGTCCCAAGCTCAATACAAGTATTCAACTTGGCACTTGGGGGCTAATGCATATTGGCTCTATCATTAAATGATGCTAGAATTCTTATGCTATTCAAGTCCCGGTTTAACTACATTAAGTTGAACCGGCCCTTGGGGGCTATCAGAGTTGACAGTTTGCAATTTACAAGCAGAGAGTTATGGAGTTTACCTCATATTTATCCTTCATCATGTTTACCAAACCGGCTTCATAGTCACGGCTGGTATATAACCGGTTCAAGTAGCCGGAATCAAGCTCTTGTGGATTCAAAGCAGCGTAGGTTGCCAAATCGGTATTCCACTTGCCTTTACCAAAGGCAGTAAATTCCTCCTTGGCAGTATGCTTGGACAAGGTGACTGGATTACCTGGCTCGGAATGGCCAAAGCCAGTAATCATAACATCATCATCATCCTTGGCTTCGCCGGTTAGCACTGGGGTCGCCGATTTATCCTTTTGCCTTGGTGGACTCGCTGCCTTGTCAGCTTGGGCAGGACTTGTGGGTTGACTTGGAGGACCGGTGGTATCAACATACGCCTCTTCAACAGTAACATCGTGACCTTGCAATGGTGGATCGGTCAGTATATCCTCCTGGATGTGTTCCTCCGGGTTTGGTGTTTCGCGGTTCAGGAGCTTCGTCTTCTGCCGCTTTATCCAGGCGAGCTTTCTTGCTTGGCCTGGGCTTGGCTCTGAAAGGAAAAAGATGGATCAATCCAATGAATATTGAAATTGATATATCAAACAGCATTATTAGGAATATGGCTTACCCAAGCACTGTCTTCAACGGTGGGAGTTGGGTGCCTGTTGACTCGCCAGAAGAAGAATGAGAAGTCACCTGATAATTGGAGTCAGATGAATTAAGAGGTTGACGAAAGCAGCCCGCTTTAGGATAAGCATTGACGAAACGGTTAGAGACCTCTGAACGGCGCTTCCGAACCGGACTGTTCGGTAAAACGGTGGATGTGACTACCTGGCCACTGTGTCGGGTTGCACGACGAGCTTCATGCTGTTGTGTCTTCATAAGAAAGTTTCGATCCAAGTAAGCAAGAGGATGAGAAAATTTAACTTTCCGGTTTGCCCGACGAATTTGTACTGAAGGTAAAGGGTTTGAATCGGAAGAAGGAGCGATTACCTCTACAACATCAGCATGACTAGCTTTAGCATCATCCTGGCAATAATCATTATCAATAAGGTGTGTAAAAAATAGACCGAGTGAGTCAAGTTCTACCACAAAGTCCGGATTACCCACATCATCATAGTTGGTGGATCGGAGGAGGCAGTGGTTTTCTTTCTATAAGCTGGTTTCTTCAGAACTTTGGTCTTGGGCCGGGCTATGGCCACCGATTTCTCTTGTGGAGTCTTCCTGCTCCAAAATGGATCATCACCCTGTTGGAAAGATGTTAAACATCAACAAGGAGTATTTGAACATAATCAGATTTTATAAATGAATAAGTTATGAATCTTACAGCTGGTGGTTTATTAATGGCAGAAAAGGGAGCCAGGCCGGTTTATGCGCAAGCAGCTTCCGGTTCGTTCAAAATCCTCTTAACAGCTTCAGTGACTTCATCGTCTGTCAGTTGGATCCCAATATGCCGGAGAGGGTCTTTTACATCTTCTGAGTATTTGCACATCAAACCGGAGCGCATGCTCAGGAGCAGTATACTCCAAGATATCCAGCATCGAGCAAGATCAATTCCTGTCAAACCGTTGGCCGTGAAGGCCCGGAGCTTGGATAGTTGGGGTGCATAAATGCTTCTTTCCCTAGCAGTCAGTCTGTGAGGGAGAGGGTGTGTATTGCTTAGCCGTTCCGGACGGTAACCCGGTAAAGGATTTTCTCCTTCAGGAGAGGTATCTTTGCAGTAAAACCATGTTGAATTCCACTCTTTGGGATGGCTATGCAGTTTGGCGTGAGGGTATGTGACCTCTTTCCATTTTTGAATCTCCACACTGCCCAATTCGGTGTTGGGACCGTCAGAAAATTCAGTGCGGCGGTTTAGATGGAAGCAGTCTCTGAACAGTTCAACTGAGGGCTCCTCCTGAAAGAACAACTCAGAGAGCACTTGAAAATGACAGATATTGGTTATGGAGTTGGGGCCAATATCTTGTAGACGCAGTTGGAAGTTGGCCAAGACATCTCGATAAAACTTTGAATCGGGCGGACTGAAACCCCGGGCTAGGTGGTCAGCAAAAACGACAACTTCTCCATCCTTAGGTTCTGGAGAACTCTCCGGACCAGGGACCCTCTAGTGAATGACATTTTTCTGGCCTAAAGCGCCGGTGCAAACTAAGTTCTCCAGTTGGGTTTCAGTCATTCGAGAAGGGACCCAGTTACACTCATACACTTGCTTAGCCATAATGCAATCTGCAAGACAGTAATACCGGTTCAAGAACATATTGGAAGGCTACAGATTGGTGCGTTCATTGTTAAACCGGCGTTCTGCAAAGTGACAATATATAAACCGGAAAAACTTTGGCGGTTCAACAAGGGGACTAATGATATATGCCGAGTTGTCAGTTTTTCTACAATGTTAAACCGCCTGGTCTGAAACATGGATGAATCAAGTGTGGAGGTGCGAAAACAGTTTTCACAAAAACTTGTTACAACTTTGGATCTGAAGCATATTCAGAAAAGGAATAAATATTCAAGGTATAACTCGGAGCAGTACTGAATCAACGAGCAAAGACGCAGGGAGATCTAAGACCTTGAGATGCGCAGGTAACAGCGGATGCTAAAAAACTACTGCTACGCAGAACAAGGATTCACAGATTTAACTGACAGATATCATATAAGCAAGAAATAAACGATGAACACCGAAGAACATGGAAACCCTAGAACAGATCTACGGTGAAAGGATAGAAGATTTACCGGAGCGGAGGAAGAAGCGGAAGGTCGCCGCGGTGTTCTGGTGCGCTCAGGGTGATGCAACGGCCAACGTTGGTGCAGAGGTTGACGGCGGCGGCGGAGCTCCGAAGCTGGGCAGCACGAGGAAGACGAAGCAGAGGGGCACGAAGGGGAAAAAAGGAAATGACCCTTCGGTCTACTTATAAAGGCAAAGGACATGTGTCAGGCACGAGAATCAAGGAGCCGCGAGTTTGGAAACGGAGTTGTCGCCTCGATTGTCGCAGGTCTATTAAACAAAGATGTTAGATATAATCCTTTATGGCAAATGAAGTCAAGCCGGTTCATCACAATCTGAGAAGATGACGTCACGGCGGTTCAACTAAGAAGATGATTAAAGACGAAGTTTTTTACTAAGGATTGACATGAACCTGTTCAAATCAATCTGGGGCCTAATTTTGGGGATATTACTACTGGGCGTAAACCGGCCAGGAGAGGCCGGGTTAACTTCATCAGTAGACAAGTATGCTTGAGGACCGTGAGGATATTCAATAAGGGCCCAAGGCCCAGGACCGGTTTAAGGGTTGTAGCCGTAAACCGGCCTTAGTATGTAACTTGTGTTGTAAGTTAGAAATACTAGAGATCGAACCGGACACGTCTATGAGCCGGTCTCGGGACCCTGCAAACTGACGGGTGTCACCCATGTATATAATGGGACGACCCAGCGGCGATTCAGGACAACAGACAACAACTCGAGACTTAGGCGAAGCTTGTGTGCTCCCTAGTCATCGAAACCCCCATAAATTCCATCACAACTAGACGTAGGCTTTTACCTTCATCGAAGGGGCCGAACTAGTATAAACTCTCTTGCGTCCTTGTGTCTGCTTTAACCCCTTTAAGCTAACCCGTAGTGATGGCTCCATGACTAAGTCCTTTCATGAGGACATCTGCCGTGAAAAAACCACGACATGATGTGTACTTCAATTTACATGGGATTATTCATAATGTTTGCATGTAGTTAATGCTTTCGATGTGTCATTGCAGATAGTAGTGGACAAGCTGGAGAAGAAAGGTCTTGTCTTCAAGCCAAACAAGGGGTTTCATGATGATGTTGAGTTTGTGGAGCATAGTGAAGATTGGGTGGGGAAGTATGGTCCATCAAAATATGGGACAGATGTAAAATCAACTCCTGCAAAAGAAGATATGGATAACAGGGTGGAGGCATCCTTCACCACTGGGAATGGGAAGAAGTTGGCGCGTGAGAAAGGTGTGCATCACAACACACCCGGTATAGGAGATGAAGGCGACCCCTTCGTTATTGAGGAGAATGGTAATTCACCCAACCCATCTCTAGCAACGGTAGACACGAATGACTTTCCAGCTCTTACTACAACCCCCAAGAATATAAATAAAGTGTCAGATGGGTCTAGCGCCAATAAATCTGAGGAGATTAGTATGGATAGTCTGAACACCCGTATTAAAAATGCGAAAGGAAGTGGCACTAAGGAGAATGATGGGAAACGCAAGAGGAAACAATAAAAATACTATCGATCAACGGTGGATGTAAACGTCCAAAGAAAAGTAAGTGCTAAGTAATTTATACTTGCAAGATATTTCTGTCCTTGCATGCGCACTTTATTAACTCATTGTTTGTTACTATTTTAGATCTGTTTGATATAAGAGCTGCTATGATTAGTACCGATTACATTAATGAGGAACACATAGAGGTCGCGAAGGTTTATATCCAGACACTAGCAGACTCGGAGAAGCTTTGATGGAAAATTGTCGTGCACATGACGGGAATTGGTGGGAAACATGTACACCTGATATGCTTCAAGCCATCATTTTGAAAAAGTGGTTGCATGGCGCTGTAAGTATTAGCATTAATTTATTAAGTTGTGCATGTCATTATATAAATTATCTAATAGGCGTATTGATGTTATGTTATTTTCAGGTCATCAATAGTTATTGCAACCATATGCATACCCATAATCCTCGTGCTGACCGTCACATATTATCATCTTGGGTGTCCCACTGGCTTATTCTTCGTGCTGATGGAAAGGTTAAGAACGCTAAGAAGCATTTTATGGAACATTTCACAAACCAAAGTAAAATGGTGTCTAGAGTTACTGAACAGTATTTCATCAAAGACAAGGTACTTCAGTTTAGTATGATTGAGGGAGTCCCGGATTAGGGGGTGTCTGGATAGCCGAACTATCACCGTTGGCCGGACTCCTGGACTATGAAGATACAAGATTGAAGACTTCGTCCCGTGTCCGGATGGACTTTCCTTGGCGTGGAAGGCAAGCTTGGCGATACGGATATGTTGATCTCCTACCATTGTAACCGACTCTGTGTAACCCTAACCCTATCCGGTGTCTATAAAAACCGGAGGGTTTTAGTCCGTAGGACGAACAACAATCATACCATAGGCTAGCTTCTAGGGTTTAGCCCCTCTGATCTCGTGGTAGATCCACTCTTGTACTACCCATATCATCAATATTAATCAAGCAGGAGTAGGGTATTACCTCCATCGTGAGGGCCCGAACCTGGGTAAAAACATCGTGTCCCTTGTCTCTTGTTACCATCCGCCTAGGCGCACGATTCGGGACCCCTACCCTAGATCCGCCGGTTTGACACCGACATTGGTGCTTTCATTGAGAGTTCCTCTGCGTCACCATCGGAAGGATGCCTCATCCGTCTTTAAAGACGATACTATCGCCAAAGGAGCGTTGGCCTTTGGGTCGACTCTTCGCTAGGTAGTTTTCTTATGACCGCCACCGCCATCGCGCCGACGATGACTTCTCGAGTCATCGAAACCAATCTTCACGTTAATTCGAACTTGCCGAACAATTAGATCCGATCGAGCTCTCCTCCGTAGAGCGAGCTCTTGGATCGCATTGCCGCCAGGAGTCGCCACAGGACTACGAGCGGATCGGGTCTAAAACCGATCGAGAGATCAACTCTCCCGGGCTACCCATCATGTTGCTGTGATAGAGGAGCAATACGGCGATTCTTCTTCTATCTTAAGGACTAGCTACATCGGATTCGATCCCTCCATGCTGGATTCCCGCAGAGGGACGGATGTCGATCAAGCCCTGAACTTAAAGTCAGGCGGCGGGTTGGATTCATTGGATAGCATTCAAAAATCCAAACTTCCAAGTTCGGAAACTTCTCGGCCCCCGAGTCTTAATTTGGACGGGGTTCCGGGTCTAGTTCCACCCGCCCACCCAAACATTAGCGATCTATCCCGAATTCGGCAAGAGCCCGCTGAAACAGTACATCATTACTGGGCCAGATTCCTCCTGGTTATGGACAGGATGAAGGACTGCCGAGAGAAGGACGCAATCCCACTTTTCTGCAATAATTGCACGGACAAGGGAATCCTAAACGCCATAAGTCGTCATGAAATTACACGCTTTGCTGACTTGGCGACCATAGTACGTAAATCTTGTGCGATGGAGAGTGCTTGGAAAACCGAAAGTAAATTTTGGGATAATCCGGCCCGAATACAGCCCTAGTCCGAAATAAAGGGTGCATCATCACCAAGCACCGGGTTATACATCAAAAACAAAAATCCCTAAAGGGTGCGGAACGTCTTGGAGGGTTGGCTAAACGGACCTGCAAAATTCATAGCACGAGGGCGCCACTCCAACTCATAGCCTTGAGCATGTTGGATACTACGACGGTGGCCAAAAGTGGCAAAGAGCTTCTAGCCTCAGAATCCCAGCCCAACAACACCAGTACGGTATTCACAGTCTTCGAGACTTTCGCATCAAATAATATGCGGAAACAAACACTCCGCAACCTTGCCGAAGTCTACCAAGTAGCAACAATAAATCCATGGGTGACACGGCTATTACCTTTAATGCCGGTGGCGAACCCAAATTCCGAACAGCCCGAGCACCAGCCGCATTGGTCCTCAGTCCAATAGTGGACGGCTTTCGCCTTACTAAGGTACTCATGGATGGCGGCAGCGAACTAAGCCTCATCTACGAGGAAACCCTCCGAAAAATGGAAATAGACTGGAACCGCATTGAGCGAAGCAGCACAACCTTTAGAGGAATAATCCCTAGCGGAAGCATGCTGCAGGAAAAATCACATGGACGTAGTGTTCGCTCGCGGACAATTACAGGTCCGAGGAGGTCACATTTCAAGTGGCCCCGTTCAGCAGCGGATATCACGCTTTATTAGGGCGAGAGGCATTCACAACTTTTCAAGCTATACCCCATTATGGGTACATGAAGATTAAAATGCCCAGACCTAACGGAATCATCACACTCGCTAGTGATCCGAACATAGCACTCCGCGCCGAAAACAAGACAGCCGCACTAGCCCTCAAGGCACTATCCGAAGCCCTAGCGGCCGAGGAACTCACTGTGATGCGCTCCACGGTGAACAGGGATGATGTGATACTTGATAAAAGATCCAAGTCCACCTCTTTTAAACCAGCGGATGAAATAGTCAAATTCCAAGTCCACCCAACGGACCCTGCAAAGACGGCCTCCATTGGGGCACAATTAAACTCGATGTAGACGCCGCACTACGAGAATTTCTATGAGAAAGCGGGACATTTTGCTCGGCACCCTTCGACATGCCGGGAATCCCACGTCGGCTGGCCGAGCACAGCCTAAATATCCTAAAAGGTTCAAGCCATCAAACAGGCTCTTCGGCGCTTTTCCGAACCCAAGAGACAGGCCATGGGAGAGGAGCTAGCCAAACTTCTGGAAGCCGGATTCATCAAGATATAAAACATCCGGACTGGCTAGCAAATCTGGTGATGGTACCAAAGAAGGATAAATCCTGGCGCCTATGTGCTGATTTCAAAGACCTTAATAAGGCTTGCCCAAAGGATCCCTTCCCCCTCCCTCGCATTGATCAAATTATCGACGCTACAGCAGGACACGACTCATTGTGCTTCCTCGGCGCATACTCCGGCTACCACCAAATCAAGATGGCGGAGCCAGACCAAGCAGCAACAGCATTCATCACTCCATACGGCCCATTCTGCTTCAACACAATGCCCTTCGGGCTCAAAAACGCCGGCGCAACATATCGGCGCATGATTCGGACATGTCCGCAAACCAGATCGGCAAAACGGTGGAAGCATATGTAGATGACGTGGTCGTCAAATCCAAGCATGTCGAAACTCTAGTAGACGACTTGAGGCTCACATTCGACAATCTCCGAAAATATGACATTAAGCTCAATCCGGAAAATGCGTCTTCGGCGTTCCAGCCGGAAAGCTCCTGGGCTTCATTGTGTCTGGTAGAGGAATTGAAGCAAACCCAGCCAAGATCCGAGCTCTGTCACAATTGGATATTCCAAAATACCTCAAACAAATACAAAAATTGACTGGATGCGTAGCAGCTCTAAGCCGCTTTATTTCCCGTTTGGGAGAAAAGGCGTTACCCCTTTACCGCCTCCTCCGGCGCACCGAACACTTCGAGTGGACGGATGCCGCCACGGCCGGACTCGAAGAAATAAAAGCCATATTGGCAACAAATCTGGTCCTGGCCGCGCCCAACATGGGCGAACCAATGCTATTATATATCGCCGCAACACATCAAGTTGTCAGCGCGGTGCTCGTCGTCGAACGAGAAGCGGACGGACACCGGTTCCCTCTTCAAAAACCGGTTTACTATGTGTCCACTGTCCTAACTCCATGCAAGTCCCGGTACCCACATTATCAAAAGATAGCATACGCGGTGTTCATGGCATCCCGGAAGCTGCGACACTACTTTCAAGAGTGTTCGATAACGGTAGCCTCCGAAGTACCTCTTAACGACATTATAAACAACCGCGACGCGACGGGCCGGATTGCTAAATGGGCCATAGAGCTCCTTCCATTCGACATAACCTATAAGCCACGGCGAGCTATTAAGTCGCAGGTTTTGGCCGACTTTGTGGCCGAATGGACCGAAGTCGAACTCCCTAAAGAGTACGGTGCATACTCCAATTGGATCATGCACTTTGACGGCTCCAAAATGTTGGTCGGCCTGGGGGCTGTCGTCGCCCTGACGTCCCCAACCGGGGACACAGTCCAATACGTCCTTCAGATAATGTATACGGACTCCAACAACGCAGCCGAATACGAGGCCCTTCTGCACAGCCTCCGGATGGCAGTCTCCATGGGCATTAAACGCCTAGAGGTGCGCGGGGATTCGAACCTCGCGATATCTCAAATAAACAGAGACTTTGATGCCAAAGATCCGAAAATGGCAGCGTACCGCAATGCTGTCCTAAAAATGTCTACACGGTTCGAACGGCTCGAATTTCATCATAAAGCCCGGGATAACAACGAGGCAGCGGACATATTGGCACGCATCGGTGCAAAACGCGATGCCGTCCCGCCCAACATCTTCCTGGAACGGCTGTTCAAGCCATCCGTACTATGGGAAGGGGAGTCCGGAAATAACAATCTGGACCCAACCGCACTGCCTGACACCGAACACTCTGACACAATCGGTGGCTCTGCCACCGAGATAACACCCTCCGCTCACGAAATAATGGCGGTTATCGCCCCGTGGACGGAACCATTCCTAGCCTACCTAACTAGGCAGGAACTCCCCGAAGACCAAAATGAGGCTCGCTGCATAGTACGGCAATCCAAAGCCTATAAAGTCCATGAGGGAGAGCTCTATAAGAAAAGCACAACAAGAGTCCTTCAAAGGTGTATCTCCGAAGAGGAAGGGCGAAACCTCCTGGCTGAAATTCATGCCGGACTGGGTGGGCACCACGCCGCAGCCCGGCCCTTGTAGGCAAGGCCTTCCAGATAGGATTTTATTGGCCGACGGCCCGGCAGATCTTGAGGATTTAGTCCAACGATGCGTTGGTTGCCGCTTTTTGCTAACCAAAGCCACATGCCACCCACCGCCTCAA
The DNA here is from genome assembly GCA_021605205.1 of Aegilops longissima. Lineage (NCBI taxonomy): Eukaryota > Viridiplantae > Streptophyta > Magnoliopsida > Poales > Poaceae > Aegilops > Aegilops longissima. The sequence goes on from CM038678.1 coordinate 578,330,941, forward strand.
AACTATACCCATCACCGGCCGTCATGGTGCAGGGGCTTGACATGGTTGGACCCCTTAAGGGAGGAACCCACAAGCAAAAATACCTATTGGTCATGGTGGATAAATTCACCAAATGGATAGAGGCCAAGCCTGTTCAAATCTGGACCGGTGATAGACTTCATATCAGGGGTAGTGCACCGTTACGGTGTCCCCCATAGTATCATCACTGATAACGGCACCAACTTCACGGCCGACGAGGTCAAATTATGGAGCAAAAACATGGTCATCAAGCTCGATTACGCCTCAGTCTATCACCCTCAAACCAACGGCCAAGTTGAGCAAGCAAACGGTCTAATCATGAGCGACATTAAACCCAGACTAGTGCGGTCTCTCAAGGAATCTAACACGCACTGGGTTGAGGAGCTCGACTACAGACTGGGGCTGCGGACCACGCCGAATCGTACTACGGATTCACACCATTTTTATGGTGTACGCAGTGCAGAGGCGTCTTGCCTGCGACATAATTCATGACTCACCTCGCGTGCGCATGTATGAAGAAAGAGAAGCCGAGCTCGATCGGCAGGACAGTTTGGACGCATTGGAGGAGGAGCGCGACATGGCAAAAGCTCGTTCCGCATTTTATCAACAGCAGGCTCGAAGATATCAAAGCAGGGAAGTACGGGCCAAAGCTTACAACATTGGCGAACTAGTTCTACGCCTGCCGGACAAGAAAAAGGACAAACTCAAGCCCAAATGGGAAGGTCCCTTCATCATCGACCAAGTCCTGACCGGCGGAGCATACCGTCTGCGAAACGCATCGAATAACCGACTCGAGCCGAACCCATGGAACGCAGCTCGTCTACAAAGATTCTACGCCTAAGCGCCGGACTCCAAGTTCGTCTCCTTCCTCCGTCCACATTTTCTATTTTTGTTGTCTTTTATTTCTCTCCTTCCTCCTCCTTCTTCGGGAAGCCTTTAGAGGCTCGTTTGCGCTTTGTTCGCACATACTTGACGCGCTGTCCGCGCTCATTATACCTGGGGGCTTCTTTAACAGAAGCTTATTTATACGGGCTTCATGCCCAACACATGTGTCAAACTTCCGCATGTACCTTTTACTCACCATTATATGCATCGATATGACTTAAGTTTTGGCCAAGCTGGGTTGCCTGGCTCCTGTGCTTACCCCTACGTTCCCGATTGTTCGGCTAGGTGGTAAAGGGAGCACCTCTGCGATTATTCTTGCGCGGGTCACCGGATGTGTACCTCAGACGGGTGAAGCCAAAGCTAGCGTTCTTAAGGGAATATTGGTTGGTGAACTGAAAGATGATTTTAACTATTTATCCATCTGCCCCCAGATGATTTTCTGCTTTCTTAGCAGTTTGGACATGCACTTTAGGGCATGCCTCCCAGCGAAAGGAACCCTTAACGGAACTATTCTCCCTGGAAGATGTTTCTTACTATCCATGTAATATAACATAACTAGTTGGGCACTTGTCTAATACAGCAATAATGACCCCTACGCCTTGTCTCCATGCATGCCCCGGTTCTTATATAGCCGCGAGGGTATTCGGACACACTCCGGACTATTGGGTCCCGAGGTCGAGCTTAAAAGGTTCGCTATGACAAACGATCTACAATCCGGCTAGAAGACATTTTTCATGTCATATTCAATTACATAGTCAACTCGACTCATTGTATTCCTCCTCAATGCCATCTAATAAGCTATCTAATTTACAATCTTGCTGGGAATACTTGGCGGCCAATTCTACTTGACCGTACACTAAGCTTACAGGATCTCCTTCCCATCAGGCCCCACAGTCCGACCTCGCCATGTGGTTTGGGTCAACCTTCGTGTACCGCGTCTTTACCATGGCCTGAGCCTCCCTGGCGCCTTGACGGCAGGCCGATATCTTCCATAGTCGGAAGCGCCGCCGTGCTCCTTGAAGCCGCTCTGCCAGCTCCAAAATGCCTTCGGGCAAGGAGATAGATGGCCACAAGGCCTGGCTGACGCCCTTCATCACCTGCCGAACTCGTTCGTGCAGCTGACGCAATTCGGGAAGAAGATGACCCGAAGAACTGGGCATCTCCTCCTCAGGACGACCTGTGAGCAAACCTACATACATGTTTATGTTAGTCGCCTTCCTCGCCGAACTCTTTCAAAGTTCGTTCAAGCACTTCCTGAAAATGCCGCGACGAAGTCGTCGATTCTCCTTTAAGGAGTCAGACAACTGGGCACGAACATCCTTCAGTTCCTCACCCAATTGGGTGTTGGCATCTTGGAGGTTATTTTTCTCCTGCCGCACCCTCGTAAGCACGCTCTCGCCAGCCTTTAGCTGGCGAAGGACCTGTTGCTTGTCCGGATCTAGTCCGGCGCCATCTGCAATATTATTGTCAGGTTTACACACCCGCCGCACTTCATAAACTATTTATCTTTTGAAGCATATATTACCGAGGGGGTCTGTGGCTCCCCTGTAGCGGCTAGTGCGGCCTCAAGTTGGGCCTTGCATTCTTCAAGTCCTGGGACAGTCGGGTATTCTTTTTTGTAAGATCCTGCATAACAAATGATCCTTAAATCAGTTATTCTAACCATTTTAAGTCTCGGGGCTCTTGGCATATATAATCTGTCAAATTTTCTCACCCGTATGTCCTTTACATACTGCTCTGCGTGGCTCGCTAGACCATCTTGAGCGGCACGGACGCAAGCGCATGTCCCAATTGAAGGCATTCAAGGCCTCTTGGGAGAAACATGCGCCACGAAGAACTGTCCAGCGGCGCCTGTGATTCATGGCGCTCTCCACCTCGGAGTTGGTGGCGGACAATCTGTCGGCATCCTCTGTCGGAGGAGCATCCGACGCACGCCTCGTGCTCGCCTCCGCTTCTGGACCCGGCTTTGGAGCCTGGCTGGCGGATGTTCGATCGGCAACCTCTCCGGACTTAGTCCGGTGAGCGCTCTTTTTCCTGAAAAGAGCACCAGCGTTAGTACGCCTTCCAGGAATCAATCCTGGGAATATGGTGACACGCCATATCGTTGCGACGGAGTTTCGATCCGGACCGCACTTCTTTTTAGCCTGCGGGGCCGTACTGCCCCTTGTTGGCTAGCCGCCACGGGCTCGGCCTCCTGCCTCGAAGGCGCCCCATGCGAAACACCATCAAATACGTGGTGATTAGAAGTAAAGCACGGGTGGGTCATGGTATCCGGACTTCGGTCACGGTTACCTGGGAGGCCGGAAATAATCCGGGGTAGTCGGCCGTAATGGCAACCAAAGCATTGTCGATGCTAAGTTGGTGGAACACCCCGTCGATCAGCTCCACCTTTATGTCCGGGTCCTCTTCGGAGGCCGGATCGAGGGACCGTTCTGGATCCTTGGGTTGTGGGGGCGGGCTGTGTATCTTCTCCACGGCCCGGCGTAGTTCCTGCGTAGAAACCATGAAATGAGATGTTTAACCACGGGAACATGGATCGGACAGGCCACAAAGATATTTGCTTACCCAACTTCGAGGTTATTCGCAGAAAACCCGCTCAGTGGATTGACGCGGAGAAAATCCTCCTCTTCCCCTTTGTACATGGCGGACAAGGTCTTCACCAGTTCGGTGACCGACCCCGGCCCTTTGCGGCCATGGCGGGTGGCATCGTCCTCCCCGTTGAAGTCCCACATGGGGTGGCCCCTATATTGGAGTGGCTGCACTCCCCTCATAATGCAGATTGCCATGACTCCAATCATGGTCAATCCGGCATGAGCCGATAATCTTATTCGCTCATCAAGTAAAGGACGCCCCGGTCATTTTCCCTCTGGGGGCTCATGGCGCCAGCTTAGGCGCTTCTTCGAGAGGCGTTGCTAAACTCCGGAAGGCCGACCCGAACAGGATCCGCAGCGGACGCCCTCCATGTAAAACCATTCCAAGGCCGTCTTGGAGGCCTTCTTCGGGTTCCGGATAGATATCGGTCCCGGCGATGCGCCATAGTTCGGCTCAGCCCACTTGATATATTGACCCCTCATGAGAACGGGTACAAGGAAGAATAATCTCTTCCACAGCGCAAAATGAGCCTCGATGCCAAGAACAGTTCGCACAGGACACGAAGCCCGCGATGTGCAAAATGGAGGCAAGCGAAGGTGGTGCAAGCTGGAGGCCGAGAACTCCAAGAGCCCCGGAGAAACCGATGGATTGGAAATCCGAGTCCTCTTACTAGATAAGAGATAAAGCATACCCTCTCCTTTAGAGGGATCGGGATGCTCTCCGCTTTCCGCCCTTGTAGGTGGCAAGTCCGCTCGAACCGGAACCATGAAGGCCGGGGAAGAAATCCCTTGGTTTGGAGTATAACTAGCTCGCTATGCGGGACTGAGCATCTCTCCCAATTTCCAGGCTGAGGGCTGGGAGCGCGAGAGGAGGAGCCGCGTCGACTGTCCATGATGGAATGGGTTTTTGTCAGAGGCGCTCCGATGAAAGCTCGCAGAGGGGGGATGGTGTGACTCAGATCTAGATCCTCGTCCCTCTTATAGGCGGCTCATTTGCGCAGCTAGGGGGTAAGTGTAAAAATACCCTGGCTTTTCGCATTCATTCAAACACGTGGAAGATGGCCATTATTGGGCGTAGAAGCCAAGGAGCGCAGCATTTATCAGAAGCCGGACACTATTCGACAAGTATATGGAATTTGGAGAAGAACCCGCCTCGCAATGCCGAAGACAATCAACTCGCCGGACTCATCGTCATTGAAGCCTGGTTCGGGGGCTACTGAGGGAGTCCCGGATTAGGGGGTGTCCGGATAGCCGAACTATCACCGTTGACCGGACTCCTGGACTATGAAGATACAAGATTGAAGACTTCGTCCCATGTCCGGATGGACTTTCCTTGGCGTGGAAGGCAAGCTTGGCGATACGGATATGTAGATCTCCTACCATTGTAACTGACTCTGTGTAACCCTAACCCTATCTGATGTCTATATAAACCGGAGGGTTTTAGTCCGTAGGACGAACAACAATCATACCATAGGCTAGCTTCTAGGGTTTAGCCCCTCTGATCTCGTGGTAGATCCACTCTTGTACTACCCATACCATCAATATTAATCAAGCAGGAATAGGGTATTACCTCCATCGAGAGGGCCCGAACCTGGGTAAAAACATCGTGTCCCTTGTCTCCTGTTACCATCCGCCTAGACGCACAGTTCGGGACCCCCTACCCGAGATCCGCCGGTTTTGACACCGACAATGATCCTTTGTACTACATAACTATCTGTGTGTACACTGATACGTCTCCAACATATCTATAATTTTTTATTGTTCCATGTTATTATATTATCTGTTTTGGATGTTTAATGGGCTGTAATATGCTCTTTTATATTATTTTTGGGACTAACCTATTAACCGAAGGCCAAGTGCCAGTTTCTGTATTTTTGCCTATTTCAGCGTTTTGCAGAAAAGGAATACCAAACGGAATGAAACCTTCACGAGGATCTTTCTTGGAACAAACGCAATCCAGAAGACTTGGAGTTGAAGTCTAGAACTCCACGAGGCGGCCACGAGGCAGGAGGAAGCACCCAGGGGTAGGCGCCCCCCTTGTGGGCCCCACGGAGCTCCACCGACATACTTCTTTCGCCTATATATACTCTTATACCCTAAAAACATCAGGGGGAGCCACGAAACCACTTTTCCACCGCCACAACCTTCTGTACCTGTTAGATCCCATCTTGGGGCCTTTTCCGGTGATCTGCTGCTACGTCTTGAGCTTGCATTAGTTTTCCCCGAAGAGGAGAGGATGATGCAGCAGAGTAGCGTAAGTATTTCCCTCAGTTTTTGAGAACCAAGGTAACAATCCAGTAGGAGGCCACGCGCAAGTCCCTTGTACCTACACAAAACAAATAGCTCCTCGCAACCAACACGAATAGGGGTTGTCAATCCCTTCATGGTCACTTACGAGAGTGAGATCTGATAGAGATGATAGATAATATTTTTGGTATTTTTGGTATAAAGATGCAAAGTAAAATAAAAAGCAAAGTAAAAAAGCAAAGCAATAATAAAGCGTAGGAAGATTAATATGATGAGAATAGACCCCGGGGCCATAGATTTCACTAGTGGCTTCTCTCAAGAGCATAGGTATTTTACGGTGGGTGAACGAATTACTGTTGAGCAATTGACAGAATTGAGCATAGTTTTGAGAATATCTAGGTATGATCATGTATATAGGCATCACGTCCATGACAAGTAGACCGACTCCTGCCTGCATCTACTACTATTACTCCACTCATCGACCACTATCCAACATGCATCTAGAGTATTAAGTTAATGAAAACATAGTAACGCCTTAAGCAAGATGACATGATGTAGAGGAATAAATTCATGCAATATGATAAATACCCCATCTTGTTATCCTCGATGGCAACAATACAATACATGCCTTGCAAGCCTTTCTGTCACTGGGTAAGGACACCACAAGATTGAACCCAAAGCTAAACACTTCTCCCATTGCAAGAACTACCAATCTAGTTGGCCAAACCAAACGGATAATTTGAAGAGACTTACAAAGATAACCAATCATACACAAAAGAATTCAGAGAAGATTCAAATATTGCTCATAGATAATCTTGATCATAAACCCACAATTCATCGGTCTCAACAATCACACCGCAGAAAGAAGATTACATCAAATAGATCTCCACGAGAGAGGGGGAGAACATTGTATTGAGATCCAAAAAGAGAGAAGAAGCCATCTAGCTACTAACAATGGACCCGAAGGTCTGAGGTAAACTACTCACACTTCATCGGAGAGGCTATGATGATGATGTAGAAGCCCTCCATGGTGGAATCCCCTTCCGGCAGAGCTCCTAACAGGCCCCAAGATGGGATCTCGTGGATCTGAAAGTTGCGCGGTGGAATTAGGTTTTGGCTTCAGATCTCGATCTGTTGGGGTGCGAGGTATATATAGGAGGAAGGAGTGCGTCGGTGGAGCTTGAGGGCCCACGAGGCAGGGGGCGCCTAGGGGCCCTCCACCTCGTGGCCGCCTCGTGGCTTTCTTTGACGGAGGGTCCAAGTCTCTGGATCTTATCGATGAGAAAATCATGTTCCGGAGATTTCATTCCGTTTGGACTCGTTTGATATTCGAATATTCAAACACTGAAATAGGCAAAAAAACAATTCGGGCTGGGCCTCCGGTTAATAGGTTAGTCCCAAAAGTAATATAAAAGTGAAAATAAAGCCCAATATAGTCCAAAACAATAGATAATATAGCATGGAGCAATCAAAATTATAGATATGTTGGAGACGTATCGGGCATCCCAAGCTTAATTCCTGCTCGTCCTCGAGTAGGTAAATGATAAAAGAGAATTTTGATGCGGAGTGCTACTTGGCATAATTTCAATGTAACTCTTCTTAATTGTGGTATGAATATTCAGATCCGAAAGATTCAAGACAAAAGTTCATATTGATTAAAAATAATAATACTTCAAGCATACATACTAAGCAATTATGTCTTCTCAAAATAACATGGCCAAAGAAAGTTCATCCCTTCAAAATCATATAGTTTAGTCATGCTCCATTTTCGTCACACAAGAATGCTCTCATCATGCACAACCCCGATGACAAGCCAAGAAATTGTTTCATACATTAGTAATCTCAAACTTATAAACCTTCACGCAATACATGAGCGTGAGCCATGGACATAGCACTATGGGTGGAATAGAATATAATAATGGGGGTTATGTGGAGAAGATAAAAAAGGAGAAGGTCTTACATCAACGAGGCTAACCAACGGGCTATGGAGATGCCCATCAATTGATGTTAATGCAAGGAGTAGGGATTGACATGCAACGGATGCACTAGAGCTATAAATGTATGAAAGCTCAACAAAAGAAACTAAGTGGGTGTGCATCCAACTTGCTTGCTCACGAAGACCTAGGGAATTTGAGGAAGCCCATCGTTGGAATATACAAGCCAAGTTCTATAATGAAAAATTCCCACTAGTATATGAAAGTGAAAACATATGAAACTCTCTATATGAAAAACATGGTGCTACTTTGAAGCACAATATATGAGACTCGCTATATGAAGAACATGGTGCTACTTTAAAGCACAATATATGAGACTCGCTATATGAAGAACATGGTGCTACTTTGAAGCACAAGTGTGGAAAAAGAGATAGTAACATTGCTCCTCTTTTTTTTTGGGCCTTATTTTTTTTTCTTTGGCCTTTCTTTTTTTTGGGATAATGCTCTAGAAAATGGTGACCATCACACTTCTATTTATTTACAACTCAATGAGTACAACTCGATACTAGAACAAATTATGACTCTATATGAATGCCTCCGGCGGTTTACCGGGATATGCAATGAATCAAGAGTGACATGTATGAAAGAATTATGAACGGTGGCTTTGCCACAAATACTATGTCAACTACATGATCATGCTAAGCAATATGACAATGATGAATGTGTCCTGAAGAACGGTATGGTGGAAAGTTGCATGGCAATATATCTCGGAATGGCTATGGAAATGCCATAATAGGTAGGTATGGTGGCTGTTTTCAGGAAGATATAAGGAGGTATATGTGTGAAAGAGCGTATCATATCACGGGGTTTGGATGCACCAGCGAAGTTTGCACCAACTCTCAATGTGAGAAAGGGCAATGCATGGTACCGAAGAGGCTAGCAATGATGGAAGGCTAAGAGTGCGTATAATCCATGGACTCAACATTAGTCATAAAGAACTCACATACTTATTGCAAAAATCTACAAGCCATCAAAAACCAAAGCACTACGCGCATGCTCCTAGGGGGATAGATTTGTAGGAAAAGACCATCGCTCGTCCCCGACCGCCACTCATAAGGAGGACAATCAAATAACACCTCATGTTTCAAATTTGTTACATAACGTTTACCATACGTGAATGCTACGGGACTTGCAAACTTCAACACAATCATTTCTCAAATTCACAACTACTCAACTAGCACGACTTTGATATTATCACCTCCATATCTCAAAACAATTATCAAGCATCAAACTTTTCTTAGTATTCAACGCACTCAAAAGAAAGTTTTACAAATCTTGAGTACCAAGCATATTATTATTAAGAAAATTGCCATGCTATTTAAGACTCTCAAAATAATCTGAAGTATGAGAGATCAATAGTTTCTTTAAAACAAATCCACCACCGTGCTCTAAAATATATAAGTGAAGTACTAGAGCAAAACCATAAAGCTCAAAAGATATAAGTGAAGCACATAGAGCAAAACTATCAAGCTCAAAAGATATAAGTGAAGCACGTAGAGTACTCTAACAAATTCCAATTCATTTATGGCTCTCTCAAAAGGTGTGTACAGCAAGGATGATTGTGGTAAACTAACAAGCAAAGACACAAATAATACAAGACGCTCCAAGCAAAACACATATCATGTGGTGCATAAAAATATAGCTCCAAGTAAAGTTACCGATGGAAGTGGACGAAAGAGGGGATGCCTTCCGGGGCATCCCCAAGCTTTGACTTTTTGGTGTCCTTGTATTATCTTGGGGGTTCCATGGGCATCCCCAAGCTTAGGCTCTTTCCACTCCTTGTTCCATAATCCATCAAAAAAATTCACCCAAAACTTAAAAACTTCACAACACAAAACTCAACAGAAATCTCGTAAGCTCCGTTAGCGAAAGAAAACAAAAGACCACTTCAAGGTACTGTAATAAACTCATTCTTTATTTATATTGGTTTTAACCCTACTGTATTCCAACTTATCTATGGATCATAAACTATTTTACTAGCCATAGATTCATCAAAATAAGCAAACAACGCACGAAAAACAGAATCTGTCAAAAACAGAACAGTCTGTAGTAATCTGTAACTAACGCAAACTTCTAGAACTCCAAAAATTCAGCCAAAATAGGAATACCTAGTAAATTTGTTTATTGATCAGAAGCAAATGGAATCACTATTTTATCACGTTCTGGTGATTTTTAACAATTGTTTTCGTGAACCGAAAGTTTCTGGAAATTACAGCAAGATCAAATAACTATTATCCAAGAAGATCCTATAGGTTTAACTTGGCCCAAACACTAATTAAAACATAAAACGACATCTAAAAATAAGGTAGATGGATTATTTATTCCTAAACATAAACAAAAACTAAAAACTAAAAATAAAATTGGGTTGCCTCCCAACAAGCGCTATCGTTTAACGCCCCTAGCTAGGCATAAAAGCAAGGATAGATCTAGGTATTGCCATCTTTGGTAGGCAATCCATAAGTGGCTCTCATAATAGATTCATATGTTAATTTTATCTTCTTCCTAGGGAAGTGTTCCATGCCTTTCTTTAATGGGAATTGGAATCTAATATTCCCTTCTTTCATATCAATAATTGCACGAATCGTTCTAAGGAAAGGTCTACCAAGAATAATAGGACATGAAGGATTGCAATCTATATCAAGAACGATAAAGTCTACGGGCACATAATTCCTATTTGCAACAATAAGAACATCATTAATTCTTCCCATAGGTTTCTTAATAGTGGAATCCGCAAGGTGCAAGTTTAGAGAGCAATCATCAAAATCATGGAAATCTAGCAAATCACACAAAGTTTTGGGAATAGTGGAAACACTAGCACCCAAATCACATAAAGCATAAAATTCATGATCCTTAATCTTAATTTTAGTAGTTGGTTCCCACTCATCATAAAGTTTTCTAGGGATAGAGACTTCCAACTCAAGTTTTTCCTCATAAGATTGCATCAAGGCATCAACGATATGTTTAGTAAACGCTTTATTTTGACTATAAGCATGCGGAGAATTTAGCACGGATTGCAACAAGGAAATACAATCAATTAAAGAGCAACTTTCATAATTAAATTCCTTGAAATCCAAAATAGTGGGTTTAGCAACATCTAAGGTTTTACTTTCTTCAATCCCTCTTTTATCAATTTTAGCATCATAATCTAAAAGCTCCGAATTTTTAGAACGCCTTCCAGGTAAAGGTGACTCATATTCAATCTCATCATTATCAAGATTCATATTGCAAAACAAGGATTTAATGGGAGACACATCAATAACTTTTAGATATTCATCTTGATTTTCATGGAAATGGGAAGAACACGCTTTAATAAAGGCATCTTTCAGAGCACGCATCCTAGCGGTTCTTTCCTTGCACTCATCGATATAAGTTCTCATGGATTTGAGAGACTCATTGATATCATGCTTAGGAGGAATAGATCTAAGCTTTAAAGAATCAACATCAAGAGAAATTCTATCAACGTTCCTAGCCAATTCATCAAAATTAAGTAATTTCTCTTCAAGCAAAGCATTAAAATTCTTTTTTGAATCCATAAACTCTTTAACACTATTCTCAAATTAAGAGGGCATCTTATTAAAATTTCCATAAGAGTTGTTGTAGGAATTTCGATAATTATTAGAAGGATTACTAGGATAGGGCCTAGGATTAAAATTTCCTCTATATGCGTTGTTACCAAAATTATTCCTACCAACAAAATTCACATCCATAGATTCATTATTATTCTCAATAAAAGTAGACAAAGGCATATCATTAGGATCAGAAGAAACACTCTTAGTAGCAAATAATTTCATAAGTTCATCCATCTTTCCACTCAAAACATTGATTTCTTCTATCGCATGCACCTTTTTATTAGTAGATCTTTCAGTGTGCCATTGAGAATAATTAACCATAATATTATCTAGGAGTTTAGTAGCATCTCCTAAAGTGATTTCCATAAAAGTGCTTCCCGTGGCCGAGTCTAAAAGGTTTCTATAAGCAAAATTCAATCCGGCATAAATTTTTTATATAATCATCCACAAGTTTAAACCATGAGTAGGGCAATTACGTATCATTAATTTCATTCTCTCCCAAGCTTGTGCAACATGTTCATGATCAAGTTGCTTAAAATTCATATCGTTCCTAAGAGAGATGATCTTAGCGGGAGGAAAATATTTAGAGATAAAAGCATCTTTGCACTTGTTCCAAGAATCAATACTATTTTTAGGCAAAGACGAAAACCAAGCTTTAGCACGATCTCTAAGCGAAAAAGGAAATAGCTTCAATTTAACAACATCATTGTCAACATCTTTCTTCTTTTGCATATGACATAAATCCATGAAGCTATTTAGATGAGTAGCGACATCTTCACTAGGAAGGCCGGCGAATTGATCTTTCATAACAAGATTCAATAAAGCAGCATTGATTTCACAAGATTCAGTATTGGCAAGAGGAGCAATCGGAGTGCTAAGGAAATCATTATCGTTGGTATTGGTAAAGTCACACAACTTGGTATTATCTTGAGCCATAGTGACAAGCAAGCAATCCAACACACTAGCAAACAGAAAAAGACAAGCGAAAAGAGAGGAGGAGATTGGGAAAGAGAGGGCGAATAAAACGGCAAGGGAGAACTGGGGGAGAGGAAAACGAGAGGCAAATGGCAAATAATGTAATGCGAGGGATAAGGGATTGTGATGGGTACTTGGTATGTTGACTTTTGCGTAGACTCCCCGGCAACGGCGCCAGAAATCCTTCTTGCTACGTCTTGAGCTTGCGTTGGTTTTCCCCGAAGAGGAGAGGATTATGCAGCAGAGTAGCGTAAATATTTCCCTCAGTTTTTGAGAACCAAGGTATCAATCCAGTAGGAGGCCACGCGTAAGTCCCTCGTACCTACACAAAACAAATAGCTCCTCGCAACCAACGCAAATAGGGGTTGTCAATCCCTTCACGGTCACTTACGAGAGTGAGATCTGATAGAGATGATAGATAATGTTTTTGGTATTTTTGGTATAAAGATGCAAAGTAAAATAAAAAGCAAAGTAAAAAAGCAAAGCAATAATAAAGCGTAGGAAGATTAATATGATGAGAATAGACCCGGGGGCCATAGATTTCACTAGTGGCTTCTCTCAAGAGCATAGGTATTTTACGGTGGGTGAGCAATTATTGTTGAGCAATTGATGAATTGAGCATAGTTATGAGAATATCTAGGTATGATCATGTATATAGGCATCACGTTCGTGACAATTAGACCGACTCCTGCCTGCATCTACTACTATTACTCCACTCATCGACCGCTATCCAGCATGCATCTAGATTATTAAGTTAATGAAAACAGAGTAATGCCTTAAGCAAGATGACATGATGTAGAGGAATAAATTCATGCAATATGATAAATACCCCATCTTGTTATCCTCGATGGCAACAATACAATACGTGCCTTGCAACCCTTTACATCCTTTGGGTAAGGACATCGCAAGATTGAACCCAAAGCTAAACACTTCTCCCATTGCAAGAACTACCAATCTAGTTGGCCAAACCAAACCGATAATTCGAAGAGACTTGCAAAGATAACTAATCATACATAAAAGAATTCAGAGAAGATTCAAATATTGCTCATAGATAATCTTGATCATAAACCCACAATTCATCGGTCTCAACAAACACACCTCAAAAAGAAGATTACATCAAATAGATCTCCACGAGAGAGGGGGAGAACATTGTATTGAGATCCAAAAAGAGAGAAGAAGCCATCTAGCTACTAACAATGGACCCGAAGGTCTGAGGTAAACTACTCACACTTCATCGGAGAGGCTATGATGATGATGTAGAAGCCCTCCATGGTGGAATCCCCTTCCGGCGGAGCTCTGGAACAGGCCCCAAGATGGGATCTCGTGGATACATAAAGTTGCGGCGGTGGAATTGGGTTTTTGGCTCCGTATCTGATCTGTTGGGGGTACGTACGTATATATAGGAGGAAGGAGTACGTCGGTGGAGCTTCGAGGGGCCCATGAAGCAGGGGGCGCGCCCTAGGGGGGCGCCCTCCACCCTTGTGGCCGCCTCGTGGCTTTCTTGACGGAGGGTCCAAGTCTCCTGGATCTTATCTGATGGGAAAATCACGTTCCCGAAGATTTCATTCCTTTTGGACTCCGTTTGATATTCCATTTCTTCCAAACACTGAAATAGGCAAAAAAAATAGCAATTCTGGGCTGGGCCTCCGGTTAATAGGTTAGTCCCAAAAGTAATATAAAAGTGGAAAATAAAGCCCAATATAGTCCAAAACAATAGATAATATAGCATGGAGCAATCAAAAATTATAGATACGTTGGAGACATATTATCTGCCGAAGGGGGAATCAATCACAGAGGGCTTTTACATCAACACCATAGCCTCTCTGATGAAGCGTGAGTAGTTTACCACAGACCTTCGGGTTCATAGTTATTAGCTAGATGGCTTCTTCTCTCTCTTTGATTCTAAATAGAAAGTTCTCCTTGATGTTCTTGGAGATCTATTTGATGTAATACTTTTTGCGGTGTGTTTGCCGAGATCCGATGAATTGTGGATTTATGATCAAGATTATCTATGAATAATATTTAGTTCTTCTCTGAATTCTTATATGCATGATTTGATATCTATGCAAGTCTCTTCGAATTATCGGTTTAGTTTGGCCTACTAGATTGATTTTTCTTGCAATGGGAGAAGTGCTTAGCTTTGGGTTCAATCTTGCGGTGTCCTTTCCCAAAGGATGAGGGACAGCAAGGCACGTATTGTATTGTTGCCATCGAGGATAAAAAGATGGGGTTTATATCATATTGCTTGAGTTTGTCCCTCTACATCATGTCATCTTGCTTAATGCATTACTCTGTTCTTATGAACTTAATACTCTAGATGCATCTTGGATAGCGATCGGTGTGTGGAGTAATAGTAGTAGATGCAGAATCATTTCGGTCTACTTGACACGGACGTGATGTCTATATTCATGATCATTGCCTAGATATTCTCATAACTATGCGCTTTTCTATCAATTGCTCGGCAATAATTTGTTCACCCACCGTAATATATGATGTCATGAGAGAAGCCACTAGTGAAACCTATGGCCCCGGGTCTATTTTACATCATATAAGTTTACGATCTATAGTTCTAGTTTCCTATTTATTTTATTTTGCAATCTTTACTTTCCAATCTATACAACAAAAATACCAAAAATATTTACTTTACTATCTTTATTAGATCTCACTTTTGCGAGTGACCGTGAAGGGATTGACAACCCCTTTATTGCGTTGGTTGCAAGGTTCTTGATTGTTTGTGCAGGTACTAGGTGACTTGTGTGTAATCTCCTACTGGATTGATACCTTGGTTCTCAAAAACTTAGGGAAATACTTACGCTACTTTGCTGCATCACCCTTTCCTCTTCAAGGGAAAACCAACGCAAGCTCAAGAGGTAGCAAGAAGGATTTCTGGCGCCGTTGCCGGGGAGATCTACGCTCAAGTCAAGATATACCAAGTACCCATCATAAACTCTTCTCCCTCGCATTACATTATTTGCCATTCGCCTCTCGTTTTCCTCTCCCGCACTTCTAAAACGATTTTCAAAAACCTTTGCCTTTTCTTCGCCTCTTTTTCGTTCACCTCTTTTCGCTTGCCTCTTGTGTGCTTGTGTGTTGGATTGATTGTTTGTCACGATGGCTCAAGATAATACTAAATTATGTGACTTTTACAATACCAACGACAATGATTTTATTAGCACTTTGATTGCTCCTATTACTGATGTTGAATCTTGTGAAATTAATGCTGCTTTGTTGAATCTTGTTATGAAAGATCAATTTTCTGGCCTTCCTAGTGAAGATGTCACTACCCATCTAAACAACTTTGTTGATTTGTGTGATATGCAAAAGAAGAAGGATGTGAATAATGATATTGTTAAATTGAAGCTATTTCCGTTTCACTTAGAGATCGTGCTAAAACTTGGTTCTCTTCCTTGCCTAAAAATAGTATTGATTCATGGAATAAGTGCAAAGATGCTTTTATCTCTAAGTATTTTCCTCCCGCTAAGATCATCTCTCTTAGGAACGATATTATGAAATTTAAGCAACTTGATCATGAGCATGTTGCACAAGCTTGGGAGAGGATGAAATTAATGATACGTAATTGCCCTACACATGGATTGAATTTGTGGATGATTATACAAAAAAATTATGGCAGATTGAACTTTGCTTCTAGAAATCTTTTAGATTCGGCCGCAGGAGGCACTTTTATGGAAATCACTTTAGGAGAATCTACTAAACTCCTAGATAATATTATATTTAATTATTCTCAATGGCACACCGAAAGATCCACTAGTAAAAAGGTTCATGCAATTGAAGAGATTAATGTTTTGAGTGGAAAGATGGATGAACTTATGTTTGCTAATAAGAGTGTTTCTTCTGATCTTAATGATATGCCTTTGTCCACTTTGATTGAGAATAAATGAATCTATGGATGTGAATTTTGTTGGTAGGAACAATTTTGGTAACAACACGTATAGAAGAAACTTCAATTCTAGGCCGTTCCCTAGTAATTCCTCTAATAATTATGGTAATTCCTACAACAACTCTTATGGAAATTTTAATAAGATGCGTTCTGATTTTGAGACTAGTGTTAAAGAATTTATGAATTCCCAAAGGAATTTCAATGCTTTGATTGAAGAAAAATTGCTTAAGATTAATGAGTTGGCTAGGAACGTGGATAGAATTTATCTTGATGTTGATTCTTTGAAACTTAGATCTATTCCACCTAAGCATGATATCAATGAGTCTCTCAAAGCCATGAGAATTTCCATTGATGAGTGCAAAGAAAGAACCGCTAGGATGCGTGCTAAAAAAGATTGCTTTGTGAAAGCGTGTTCTTCTAGTTTTCATGATAATAATGATGAAGATCTAAAAGTGATTGATGTAACTCCTATTAAATCTTTGTTTTCCAATATGAATCTTGATAAAGAAGGGACTGGAGATGAGTCAACATTAGTTAAAAGGCGTCCCGATGATTCTGAGTTTTTAGATCTTGATGCTAAAATTAATAAAAGTGGGATTGAAAAGGTCAAAACTTTACGTAGCAATGAACCCGCTATTCTGGATTTCAAGGAATTTAATTATGATAATTGCTCTTTGATAGATTGTATTTCCTTGTTGCAATTTGTGTTGAATTCTCCTCATGCTTATAATCAGAATAAAGCTTTCACTAAACATATCGTTGATGCCTTAATGCAATCTTATGAATAAAAGCTTGAACTAGAAGTTTCTATTCCTCGAAAACTTTATGATGAGTGGGAACCTACTATTAAAATTAAGATTAAAGATCATGAATGCTATGCTTTATGTGACTTGGGTGCTAGTGTTTCCACGATCCCGAAAACTTTGTGCGGTGTGCTAGGTTTCCGTGAATTTGATGATTGTTCTTTAAATTTGCATCTTGCGGATTCCACCATTAAGTAACCTATGGGGAGGATTAATGATGTTCTTATTGTTGCAAATAGAAATTATGTGCCTGTAGATTTCATTGTTCTTGATATAGATTGCAATCCTACACTCCTATTATTCTTGGTAGACCTTTCCTTAGAACGATTGGTGCAATTATTGACATGAAAGAAGGAAATATTATATTCCAATTTCCACTAAGTAAAGGCATGGAACACTTCCCTAGAAAGAAAATTAAATTGCCTTATGAATCAATTATGAGAGCCACTTATGGATTGCATACCGAAGATGACAATACCTAGATCTATTCTTGTTTTTATGCCTAGCTAGGGGCGTTAAACGATAGCGCTTGTTGGGAGGCAACCCAATTTTAATTTTTTTTCTTTACTTTTTGTTCTTGTTTAGCAATAAATGATTCATCTAGCCTCTGTTTATATGTGGTTTTATGTTTTAGTTAGTGTTTGTGCCAAGTAGAACCTTTGGGAAGACATGGGTGAAGTCTTTGCAATCTTGCTGTAAAAAACAGAAACTTTTGCGCTCATGAGATTAGATGCCAGTTTTTTACTGGTGAGTGCTTTTAGGTTGATTCTTTTTGAAGATGATTAATAGATAAATTCCTCACGTCCAACAATTTATTTAAGAATTTTTGGAGTTCCAGAAGTATTTGTTTGATACAGATTGCTACAGACTGTTCTGTTTTGACAGATTCTGTTTTTCATGTGTTGTTTGCTTATTTTGATGAATCTATGAGTAGTATCGGGGGGTATGAACCATAGAGAAGTTGGAATACAGTAGGTTTAACACCAATATAAATAAAGAATTATTTCATTACAGTACCTTAAAGTGGTGGCTTATTTTCTTATACTAACGGAGCTCATGAGATTTTCTATTTAAGTTTTGTGTTGTGAAGTTTTCAAGTTTTGAGTAAAGATTTGATGGATTTTGGAATAAGGAGTGGCAAGAGCCTAAGCTTGGGGATGCCCAAGGCACCCCAAGGTAAAATTCAAAGACAACCAAAAGTCTAAGCTTGGGGATGCCCCGGAAGGCATTCCCTCTTTCGTCTTTGTCTATCGGTAACTTTACTTGAGGCTATATTTTTATTCACCACATGATATGTGTTTTGCTTGGAGCATCTTGTATGATTTGAGTCTTTGCGTTTTAGTTTACCACAATCATCATTGATGTATACACCTTTTTGAGAGACACGCGTGAATCGGAATTTATTAGAATACTCTATGTGCTTCACTTATATCTTTTGAGCTAGATAATTTTGCTCTAGTGCTTCACTTATATCTTTTTAGAGCGCGGTGGTGGTTTTATTTTATAGAAATTATTAATCTCTCATTCTTAACTTATATTATTTTGAGATTCTTTTAGAACAACATGGTAATTTTCTTTGGCTATAAAATTAGTCCTGATATGATGAGCATCCAAGATGGGTATAACAAAATCTATCATATAAAGTGCATTGAATACTATGAGAAGTTTGATTCATTATGATTGTTTTGAGATATGAAGATGGTGATATTAGAGTCATGCTAGTTGAGTAGTTGTGAATTTTAGAGATACTTGTGTTAAAGTTTGTGATTCCCGTAGCATGCACGTATGGTGAACCGTTATGTGATGAAGTCGGAGCATGGTTTATTTATTGATTGTCTTCCTTATGAGTGGCGGTCGGGAACGAGCGATGGTCTTTTCCTACCAATCTATCCCCCTAGGAGCATGTGCGTAGTACTTCGTTTCGATAACTAATAGATTTTTGCAATAAGTATGTGAGTTCCTTATGACTAATGTTGAGTCCATGGATTATACGCACTCTCACCCTTCCACCATTGCTAGCCTCTCTAATACTGTGCACCTTTCACCGGTATCATACACCCACCATATCCCTTCCTCAAAACAGCCACCATACCTACCTATTATGGCATTTCCATAGCCATTCTGAGATATATTTCCATGCAACTTTCCACCGTTCCATTTATTATGACACGCTTCATCATTGTCATATTGATTTGCATGATCATGTAGTTGACATCGTATTTGTGGCAAAGCCACCGTTCATAATTTTTCATACATGTCACTCTTGAATCATTGCACATCCCGGTACACCGCCGGAGGCATTCACATAGAGTCATATTTTGTTCCAAGTATTGAGTTGTAATTCTTGAGTTATAAGTAAATAAAAGTGTGATGATCATCATTATTAGAGCATTGTCCCAGTTAAGAAAGGATGATGGAGACTATGATTCCCCCACAAGTCGGGATGATACTCCGGACAAAACAAAAAGAGGCCACAAAAAAAGAGAAAGGCCCAAATAAAAAAATAAAATATGAGAGAAAAAGAGAGAAGGGGCAATGCTACTATCTTTTTACCACACTTGTGCTTCAAAGTAGCACTATGATCTTCATGATGGAGAGTCTCCTATGTTGTCACTTTCATATACTAGTGGGAAAATTTTCATTATAGAACTTGGCTTGTATATTCCAATGATGTGCTTCCTCAAATTGCCCTAGGTCTTCGTGAACAAGCAAGTTGGATGCACACCCACTTAGTTTCTTTTGTTGAGCTTTCATACACTTATAGCTCTAGTGCATCTGTTTCATGGCAATCCCTACTCACTCACATTAATATATAATTATGGGCATCTCCATAGCCCGTTGATACGCCTACTTGATGTGAGACTATCTTCTCCTTTTATTTGTCTCCTCCACAACCACCATTCTATTCCACCTACAGTGCTATGTCCATGGCTCACGGTCATGTATTGCGTGAAGATTGAAAAAGTTTGAGAACATCAAAAGTATGAAACAATTGCTTGGCTTGTCATCGGGGTTGTGCATGATTAAATACTTTGTGTGATGAAGATAGAGCATAGCCAGACTATATGATTTTGTTGGGATAACTTTCTTTGGCCATGTTATTTTGAGAAGACATGATTGCTTTATTAGTATGCTTGAGGTATTATTGTTTTTTATGTCAATATTAAACTTTTATTTTGAATCTTATGGATCTTAACTTTCATGCCACAATAAAGATAATTACATTGAAAATTATGTTAGGTAGCATTCCACATCAAAAATTCTGTTTTTATCATTACCTACTCGAGGACGAGCAGGAATTAAGCTTGGGGATGCTTGATATGTCTCCAACGTATCTACAATTTTTTATTGTTCCATGCTATTATATTATCTATTTTGGATGTTTAATGGGCTTTAATATGCTCTTTTATATTATTTTTGGGACTAACCTATTAACCGAAGGCCCAGTGCCAGTTTCTGTTTTTTTGCCTCTTTCAGTGTTTTGCAGAGCAGGAATACCAAACAGAATCTAAACGGAATGAAACCTTCGCGAGGATCATTCTTGGAACAAACGTAATCCAGAAGACTTGGAGTTCAAGTATGGAACTCCGTGAGGCGGCCACGAGACAGGAGGGTGTGCCCAGGGGGGTAGGCGCGCCCCCACCCTTGTGGGCCCCACGGAGCTCCACCGACGTACTTCTTTCGCCTATATATACTCTTATACCCTAAAAATATCAGGGGGAGCCACGAAACCACTTTTCCACCGCCGCAACCTTCTGTACCCGTGAGATCCTATCTTGGGGCCTTTTCCGGTGATCTGCTGGAGGGGGAATCGATCACGGAGGACTATTCGATGTTCTTGGAGATCTATTCGATGTAATACTTTTTGCGGTGTGTTTGCCGAGATCCGATGAATTGTGGATTTATGATCAAGATTATCTATCAATAATATTTGGTTCTTCTCTGAATTCTTATATGCATGATTTGATATCTTTGCAAGTCTCTTCGAATTATCGGTTTAGTTTGGCCTACTAGATTGATCTTTCTTGCAATGGGAGAAGTGCTTAGCTTTGGGTTCAATCTTGCGGTGTCCTTTCCTAGTGACAGTAGGGGCAGCAAGGCATGTATTGTATTGTTTCCATCAACGATAAAAATATGGGGTTTATATCATATTGCTTGAGTTTATCCCTCTACATCATGTCATCTTGCTTAATGCGTTACTCTGTTCTTATGAACTTAATACTCTAGATGCATGCTGGATAGCGATCGAGGAGTAATAGTAGTAGATGAAGAATCGTTCCGGTCTACTTGACACGAACATGATGCCTATATTCATGATCATTGCCTAGATATTCTCATAACTATGCACTTTTCTATCAATTTCTCGGCAGTAATTTGTTCACCCACTGTAATATATGCTATCATGAGAGAAGCCACTAGTGAAACCTATGGCCCCCGGGTCTATTTTACATCATATAAGTTTCCGATCTATAGTTCTAGTTTCCTATTTATTTTATTTTGCAATCTTTACTTTCCAATCTATACAACAAAAATACCAAAAATATTTACTTTACTATTTTTATTAGATCTCACTTTTGCGAGTGACCGTGAAGGGATTGGCAACCCCTTTATCACGCGGTTGCAAGGTTCTTGATTGTTTGTGCAGGTACTAGGTGACTTGCGTGTAATCTCCTACTGGACTAATACCTTGGTTCTCAAAAACTGAGGGAAATATTTGCGCTACTTTGCTACATCACCCTTTCCTCTTCAAGGAAAAACCAACGCATGCTCAAGAGGTAGCATACACCAACATGAATAAACTCTGTTGTAGGCATACTTTCCTTCGCTTGTGGAAGAAAATCATTGGATAAAAGTTCTTATGCACAACAAGAAAAAAGAGTTTCAAATTTTAAACTCTACTGGTGAATGCAGCAGCAGAGTTTTTGCAATGATTACTAAGCTGGTAAGCTTACAACTTTACATAAAACAATATATAGTTATTCGAAACGTACTTCATATGGATTTCACATTTTTATTTCAGAGGGCAGAAATAGCTAAAGATACGACGGAGGTGAACTCGATTATTGGAACGAAACATCCTGATGTATCTACCTGGCCAATAAGGGAGTACGATATGCCGTTACAAACGGACGGGTATGCTGCAAATGTTGAATTAGTATGTACTTCTTTGATCCATCAATACTTGACTCGTGGTTTCTTGCAGAGTGTCTTATGGTCTTTTCGTGGTGAAATGCGTTGAAAACTGGGCCGGAGATGATTGGATATTTGAGTTTTACCAGGCAGAGGTTAATTCTTCAAGGGGACGCATTCTAGCTGAAATACTTTTTTCAGAATGCAACACGATGGAAGTAGTGAAAGAGAAGATTCTCAAGATCACGGAGAAGAAATGAGTCGTAGGATGGGGTGTTGGCTTCAAAGTGCGTTATATCGACTAGAGGGGGGGTGAATAGGCGATTTTTATGAATTCTTCACTAAGGAATTTGCCGGTGAGGAAATTCCTTAGCGAAGAACTACTTGCAGCGGAATAAGTACTCAGAAGTAAACATGACAGAAGAAAAGCATAGTCATCATGATGAAATGAAGACAAGCACAGAGTACTGAAAGCGTAAACACATGATAACACAGGCTGAAGACAAACAGACTGAAGAAATTGAACTGAGGAAATTGAGAAAGTCTTCAGTCAAAGTATTCAAACACAAATATGAACAAGCGCACAACACAGTAATGAGGAAATGAAAGAGTTGAGGAAATAGAACCAGTTGGCTTGGTGAAGACAATGATTTGGTAGACCAGTTCCAATTGCTGTCTCAGTTGTACATCTGGTTGGAGCGGCTAGGTATTTAAACCTGAGGACACACAGTCCCGGACACCCAGTCCTGAACACGCAGTCCAGGACACTTAGTCCTCACCGTATTCCCCTTGAGCTAAGGTCACACAGACCTCACCCAATCACTCGTGGTAAGTCTTCAGGTGACTTCCGAACCTTCACAAACTCGGTCATTCGGCGATCCACAATTTCCTCTTGGATGCTCTAGACCATGATGCCTAACCGTCTGGAAGAAGCACAGTCTTCAAAGGTAACAAGCGTCGGATCCACGCAGGATCAATCTCTTCAGTGATGCTCAATCACTTTGGGTTTGTAGGTGTTTGGGTTTGGGTTTTCCTCACTTGATGATTTTCGCTCAAAGTCCTCGGAGGATGGGATGCTCTCAAATGACAAGTGTCAGTTTCTCTCGGAGCAGCCAACCAGCTAGTGGTTGTAGGGGGCGGCTATTTATAGCCAAGGGAGCAGCCCGACATGATAAGACATAAATGCCCTTCAATGATATGACCGTTAGGTGGATAAGATATTTTGGTACAGGTGGCCAGTAGTACAAGAACGGTCGGAAATTTGAGGTACAAATTCCTCGGGCTATCATGTTCCTCTTTGTGTAGGCAATCCGCCTTTGGTGAATTCCTAACTCCTCGGTCGAACAAATTCCTCGTGACTGAAGAACTTCGTCTCATCATCAAGAAATTGACTGAATCTGTATGAGATTTCAATGGCTTCACTCGAAGGGATTGGTAGGTGTAGGATTTTGAGTTGAGCATCACATGGAAATTTTTCCTTAGTATTTCCTCGACCCCTTTAACAAGACGGTGTTTCCTATGACTCAAGAAAGAGAAAACGAAACTACGAAAACAAAAGTCTTCACGCTTCATGTTCCTCGAATGAATACCAAGTCTTCAAGGTCACACCAATTTCTTCACTTTCAAAGTCTTCAGAAAGTCTTTAGAAATCCAAAGTCTTCAGTCGAAGAACTTCATTTTTAGGGGTCGACTTTCTCTGTAATATCAAACTCCTCATAGACTTATAGACCTGTGTACACTCATAAACACATTAGTCCCTTAACCTATAAGTCTTCAATACACCAAAATCACTAAGGGGCACTAGATGCACTTACATGGCTATTATCTCCACTAAATAAATGTGCCGTTGTCGGTAGTTGATACAATTTTCATATTAAGACATCTCTTTATTGTAATGCGTCATGGTTTTGCATGTTTCGCAACTAAATAAATGTGTCGTGGTCCGTATTTGCTACAATATCTATTTTTCAATGTCACTCTTATTTACATCATTGTGGGTGATGATTTCTCAACATGTTATATTCACTGTTTTTATGATGTATATGTTGTGATGAATACGCCGCCGTACCCGGCCTGCCGCTGCTATTTTGTACTGTTTTGTAAATGTGGTCGGCCGGCCACTCCTTTCTGTCAAAAAAGTTAAGTTAGAAAAATAAAATTCCCAACCACCGTTGTTGGGCCCATAGTAGCTTACAGAACGTACCCAAATCAAGCCTGAAGGTGACTCGGGCGGCTGATTGATGTTAGGTTCCATGGTAGAGTGCGTCGACTGCAAATCAAAATTTTCCTATGCGCAGAACAACCAGGAACATGCTACGGGAATGGATCACAGATCGTTACCACTAGACGCGCAGTGCCGTGAAGCGGAAGAAGAGTTGGGGCTGTGTGTCCGCGTGGATCATCTCCTCCTCGTCCGATCTCCCTCGAATAGTCAGTCGTCGGATCCCACATACAAGTTCGCCGGAGCGGCGTAGGTGCACCGCCTCTAACGATATCCGCGCGTGCAGGAGGAACACCGTGCGGCGGACTGCTATGTCCGATCACACAGTCGGCAGCGAGTGGAGATGTCTATTCAAAACACATGCAAACCCTAGTGACAGTTCAGAAGCGATCAATCGCATGAGTGTGCGGCACCTCCACTTTATATAGGCGTCCGTCGCAGGCTCAACACTTGGGCCTCGCACAGACCCTAAAGCCCAAAATATGTCCGGCCGGGATCCGAGTCCGAGTGGGATCACATCTGACTCGTGGAGTCTGATCCGGCCTCATAGGTTCCTTCCCTTACACTACAAAAAAATACACATCCATGACATTTTGGGCCGAACGAATTTTTTTCTGTCATACATATGACACTTCTATATGATAACTGTGACAAAACCCGGTATCATCATAGATGTGGTGGGCTCCTACTTCTATGACAAAAAATCATGACAGAAAATGGGCTTTTCGTCCTGGGCGGGCCGGAGACGCGGCTGCAAGACATTCTTTAGGCTGTCCATGATGGAAAAAACCGTGGTAGAAGCGAGGGCGAGGAAAATTTCGGGGAGTTGCCGGTTACGGTGGGAGGTCGGGGGCCGAGCGATGCGTGTTTCTCTCGTACACGTACGCGCGTGTGTGCGAGGCATTGGCTCTAACTGAACCCGAGCGAGGCGTTGGGCTCTAACTGAACCCGAGCGATTGCACTGCAGGCTACGCGTTACTGAACCCGAGCGATCGATCGATGGTTGTTAACTGAACCCGATCGGCGATTCTTCATCATCGCTGCTAATCAAGCCGATCGATTGGATGAGCAGTGAGTGTTGCGGGGGTTTGGATGAACAATGGCGGTGGTGTTGCCTCTGGATGAACAGGACCCGTGGTGTGGAGGGCTGGATGAGCAGAGAGCGGTGGAGGGTGCCCGTGGAGGGTGGATGAACAGGACCCGTGGTGTGGAGGGCTGGATGAGCGATGAGCGGTGGAGGGGTGGTTGAGCAAGAGGCGGTGGAGTAGCGCGGTGGAGGCTGGATGAACAGGAGCCCGTGGAGACTGGAGGAGGTCGACGGTAGCCCGTGGAGGCTGGAGGAGGTCGACGGTGGAGATGAACAGTATCTCGTGGAGTCCCGTTTTGCAGTACGCTAGACCCCTCCTGATCAACAAGACCCCCGTTTCGACCGTAGGAGGTCCGTTTCGTCCGTTTTGTGGTACGCCACACCCCTCCCGATCAACAGGACCCCTCATTTCGACCGTAGGAGGTCTGTTTCCTCCATTTTGCGGTACGCCACACCCCTCCCGATCAACAGGACCCCGTTCCAAATGTGGCTGGTCGAACACAAGGCCGTTTCCTCTGTTTTGCGGTACGCCAGGCCTCGTTTCCATCGCATGTTCCGTCCAAGCCCTCCCGATGAACACGACCACGCATTCCGTTCCGACCCAGCTGGTTGGCTCCCACGCATTCCATTGCCTCCCGATGAACACGACGCATTCCGTTGCCTCCCCATGAACACGACGCATTTCGTTGCCTCCCCATGAACACGACGACGATGTTGTTTCTCCGTTCCGACCCAGCCATGTACACGAGCCCTGGCCGTACGTATGCGCGAGTAGGCGTTCGAGACCCCGCCCATATGTACACATACATGGTCGTATTTTCTTTCTTGCACCCTGGCCGTTGTACGTACGTGTACATCCACCAGTATATATGTATGTGCACGTTCGCGACAGAATGACAACGCTACGTACGCTTCGACCAGGTGTGTCCCGACTATCAGGCACTTCCTTGCGTGTGAAGATGTAGCTGGTGGGTCCCAGCAGTCAGGGGGGCGATTCGTTTTTTTTTTCCCGGACGCACTTCCTTGCTTGCGAAGATGTAGCTGGTGGGTCCCAGCAGTCAGGGGGATGAATCGTTTTTTTTCTTGCCTGGACGCACTTCCTTGTATGCGAAGGTGTAGTTGGTGGGTCCCAGCAGTCAGGGGGGCGAATCGTTTTGTTTTTTTGCCCGGACGCACTTCCTTGCGTGCGAAGATGTAGCTGGTGGGTCCCAGCAGTCAGGGGGAAACGTTTTTTCACGAAATACAGTGGCCCGTCCGGTGGGTCCCAGCTGTCAGGTGGAGGAACCATTATTTTCCGCGTAATAAGGAGGCACTTCCTTGCTACGGCCGTGGACCCAGTTGTCAGCCTCTCCACGTAAAGTCCACGTCCGATAGAAGTCGTTCCTTGACCATGTTGACCACGCCGCGCCGAGAGCACCAGGGCGGTGGACGACGGCGAGGCCTAGGAAGGGGACGACGGGGAGCCGGGTAAGACACGGCAGTGGAAGCCCGCGCGGAGAGGAGTATGAGGGTTCTTGGTTGGCTGCGGTGTGAGGCTGCCGCCGCCGCAGGAACTGGCGATGGTGGGAATAGTAGAGGCGGTGAGGCCTCCGCGCAGATAGCCGCCACGGGAGGCAGGAGCATGCGGCACGACCGGCGCTGCTTTGGGCGGCTGGAGCAAGAAGACCAGAGGTTGAAGAAGCACTACGGCCGTTGGATGGACATCGTACGGTCACTGGAGCTAGAATCGTTCATATTGACTAAAGTTGACAAAGGCCCCGCCCCGATCAACTTAGTAGGCTCTAAGTCAGCCTCCCACCATGGTGGGTCCCAGCTAGCAGGGGGAGTATTCATTTTTTTGTGCGTAATAAGGAGGCACTTCCGGTGGGTCTGAGTTGACAGCGGGGGGAACGTTTTTTCACGAAATACGCTGGCCCGTCCGATGGGTCCCACCAGTCAGGGGGGAAACGTTTTTTTCACGAAATAAGGTGGCCCGTCCGGTGGGACCCTGCTGTCAGATGGAGGAATAATTATTTTGCGCGTAATAAGGAGGCACTTCCTTGTGACCGCCTGGACCCAGCTGTCAGCCTCTCCACGTACATTACTCTTTCGATGGAAGTCGGTCGTTGACCACGTTGACCATGCCGCGCCGAGAGCACCAGGGGGTAGTCTGGACGACGGCGAGGCCTAGGAAGGGGATGACGCGGAGCCGGGGAAGACGCAGCAGTGGAAGCCCGCGCGGAGAGGAGTACGAGGGTTCACTGGTTCGGCTGCGGTGTGAGGCTATCGTCATCGCAGAATAACAGGGGGTGTGGGTGAGTAGAGGGATGGCCTGGCCAGCGGTGGGAGTAGTACAGGGCGGTGAGGCCTCCGCGGCATCACAGCCGGCCATAGGAGGCAGGAGCACGCGACACGACCGGCGCTGCTTTGGGCGGCTGGAGCAAGAAGACCAGAGGTTGAAGAAGCACTACGGCCGTTGGATGGACATCGTACGATCACTGTAGCTAGAATCGTTTATATTGACTAAGTTGACAAAGCCCTTGGTACGCGTCAACTTAGTAGGCCCACGGCTCGGATTTGGCAGCGAACATATAGCCCATTGCGATTTGTAAGAATGTACAGCCCATTTTTTAATTCTAACGGAATTTACTACAGCCCATTTACAGTTTGTTAAAAGTACAACCCAACTTCTAGCTAGGACAACGATTAATAATTTCAAACAACCGCTCAAAACAGAATTCAAAAAAAATTCCCACATTTTGATGGGATACGAAATATTTTTATCCGAAATTTCTAGTCGGGTTAAATATAATTTCAAAATAAAGTTGTATTACGTTAAAATCCAACGAAATATTGTGCGCGCAAAAAGTAATGAAATTAAAATTTCCAAATTCCAAAAATAATATATTTTTCAAACTAATTACGAGTTTGGTGCATAGTAATTGCCCAGTTATTATAATTACATCCCATTTATTATTTCTTAAAGTCCATTTTCTTGTTAAGCCTAATGCATACCTCCTAGGAAACTTTGCAGCCCAATGGGCGGATAACAAGTTGACCGGATATTGTGTACAACTGTCGGCCCAGCTTGCATTGCTGATGTTGAAAAAAAGGCATGTGTAGTACAGTACAACCTAACATGGTTACTCAGCCCACATTCATGACGCGGAAAGGCCCAAACAAGGCTTCAGACAACTTTTGAAGTCATCGAGCTCAATTAATAACTTAAGAAAAAAGTTAGATTACAGTGGAACCTAATTAAAAGCTGTCACGAGCAAATAAATAATTCAACGGGTCCCACTTGTGCATGTGTGTGTGTGTGTGTGTGTGTGTGTGTGTGTGAGAGAGAGAGAGAGAGAGAGAGAGACCCATCGGTCGATGCTCGTAAATACATCTTTCAGCCATATGCATTGATGATGCTCAGTAAAAACTTATATAGTTGACACAATCATATAGAACATCATAGCACACTGAACTTGCATACAAAAATTTCACGCAGGCGGCACAATCAGGATGGAAGCAGTGGATCACTACGGGAAGGGCTATGTTGAAACCAACGAAGTCGTACATAACGGTTCATCGTCTTTATAAATGACGGGGAAATATCTTGAATGTTGTGCAAAGAAAACAGACAGACAACACAATAAGTTCTGCTAGCACATTAAGTTGACGTACAGCCCTTTCTAAAAAAAGTTCAAGTACAAAATTAGAACAGGTCACAATCAAATGTACTGGCATATCAGTGCTTCAGACCCATAGCTCGGATTTAACTAGTACTATCTGACAAGATTCGATTGTTACCTCAAATTAGAGCACATTCAGGCAGCCAGCCCTGCCTCTTCTCCCAAAGAAGAAGTGGCCTCCGCCGCGCGATGGAGTAGGCCCTGTGCCATCCATCATTCCGAGCAACACAGGGAAAATCTGACGTTGACTCCTGTAATGGACGTCATCGAAGGACCCTGGCACTAGCGGCGGCGGCAGGACTTCGATTGATGGATTGACCACTTCTTCGACATGCACGAACACTCCATACAGGTACATCCCTAACATGGTCCGCGGTGGCCTTGGTGGCGATGAATAGTACAACCCCGGTTCCTGCACTGGTATCTCAACACCAATCACCTTCGCTGTGGTGGACGGCTTCTTCATCCATGCCATAACCGTCAGAGCCCAGCTGTCTGGAGGAACAAACATACTTACGAGCTCACCTTCAAGGTCGTTGATAAGCTTGTTCATGGACTCGTTGTTCCAAGCACATCGAGGCATGCCGTCGAAGGTAAGCTTTGTTAAAAACTCAAGCTCAGAGGGCACCGAGCCCCATCCTGGGTGCCACCAATTAAAGCTCACCAGCGCGCCATCACAGAACAAACGTCGGGAAGATTCGAACACATGACTGCAGTCGAAAGTTGTCCGGAACCTGACGAAGAAATCAGCCGGTGGCGGACAGACTTCGACGAGCAAGTCACTTATTTGGATGCCATGCGCAATGCCAAGAGCTTTGACAAGGTCGTCCGGCGAGACGGGAGGCCGGTCACCGTTGATGGTTACCATCAGCACTTTGCCAGCAAACTGGTCGTCAAGCACCGCCATGCCACTGTTGAGCGACAGCACGCAGCGACCAAAGGCAGGGCGGACCTCAGGATCTCCGGCTTGGAGATCGGTGTTGACCGGCGACATGATAGTGCGCTTGAGTACAGGGAGTACAGGAGGGGGATTTGGGGAACTGGAGTAGGAATCGAGATTCCAGAGGTGGGGAGGGGCGGAGGCGGGGATGAAAAGGTAGCATGAATTTCGAGCACGCGCCAATATGCTCTCGGCGCGCAAGCGCACGAAAACACCGGTGGCACCCACATGTCGGCCTAAGAGTCCTTATTCTTTCTTTTTTGGAGAGCTCGGCCTATTTTTTCAGGATCTTTTGAGAGCCCGGCCTGAGAGTCATAATTGACCTATTTGGCATTGCGTTACTACTCGGCCCATATTCAACGACACCTCACTGGCCCAAACAAGTGTACATCATCGAAAAGACAGTGAGCTCAAATTATATAACTTGAAAAAGGAGATATACTCGAACTTCGGAGAATGGTGATGCCCTCATTTAGCCCACCAGTAGTTCGAGACAATAAACAGTTTGAAACAACGATATATACAACATTCAAACACTGACTAGTGACTACTACTGACATAAACAGCAAGACATGATAATTCATAAGAAGTCTTGCTACACCACCAAAACGCACCCATCTGCAGCGCTCAGACTCTTGTGATCCAGACGAGAATGACATTCTAAACAGAAGCAAGTATTACACAGAAAGAGTGACATAGATGAGGATGACCAAATGACCAGGAATATGCATAACAAAATAAAGAATTACCCATCCAGAACCAGCAGCAAAGACAACAAAGTCATTCAAAGAGATGATCCAACACCATCATAATTTGCAGCCCCGCTTCAGCGACCGGTGATCCGGAGACACCAGTACTCCACCCTTTCGATGCAACAACCCAATTACCTATCAACCTGAAGGCTTGAACCACATCACTGCCTGTCAATTGAGACATCCAAGGATCAAAGTTAATCCGGATGCCTTTGTCATTCTCGCCTTCTTTTGGCTGCAGGCTGTATCATTGATAATCAGGGGAGTTTGCTCCCGAACTCCTAGGGCTCATCGTGTAGACACAGTTTTCCATAGCAAACAGAGCCTCTCTGCCATCAAGGTCCTTGCCAACGGTGATCTCCTGGTTAATCGGATAATTGAGTCCGAGAAACAGAGAGTGTGAACCAAGGCTGTTTACCCGCCTCCAACTAAAAAATCCTAAAGGCCCCAACAAGCTGGTATCCTGCTCATAGACGTAACAGCCACTGTCCGGATACTCACGTATTACACACTGCTTGTATACAGTGGGGTTTTTGCAATATAACTTTTCCGTATCATGTGTCCGAATGATCATCAGTCTTTTGTCGTCATCTGATCGAGCGAGGAACCAGTTGTGCTTCCCTGTTTTTGGCAAAGGTGGTGTGATTACAAAGGGTAGTAACTGTAGGGACACTCCATCATATCAAAAAGGACATGCATCGTTAATGTAAGATCAGCATTGTTCAGAGTATGAGTAGGATAATGCAAGAAACAACATTGATATGTCCTGTTGGGCGGGAGGAAAATACAGGAAATGTATCTTGGGTTCGAAAATATAGAAGTGCCATGCATGGTTATACTCATGTTATCTCGCAATCGATTCTTCACAGAAACTACCATGTCATGCATGTTATGTAATCATGTTCTGTCCTCACAAACAAATTCTTCAAGGTAACTAACAGACCATGCATTGTTATATACTTGTGTTCGTGGGCAAAAATTTTGTGAGGATATTATTCTAGCCATTGATTGTGAAGGGCTTAATATAGGTATGTACACATGGTAAGCATTGCAGGATTTCACTACTTCCAAATATAGAGTTCTCCATATGCACATTTACTTCCCTAATGTATGGTTAGATGAAACCAACAGTGTGGTGCATGTTTCTACATCATGAAAATGAGGAAACTAACATGGCCATTGATACACACTCATATTTAGTAGTAGTATATAGATTACTGTAAAATAAGGATAATATCCATATATTCCTAACCATTTGATTATTCAGGGTACAAATTGGCTGTAATGACATGGTCACAATCGCATGAATTAACTCATTCCAAATATAGCTGATTTACGGCGTCTCTAATATATTGCCATAGTTCTACTCAAATTCTGCTCAAACAGGGATATGCCAATCATCACAAAAAAGTTCAAACGGTGTCATGGCGTCATCATTAACATGAGATGGCAACAACTTACACGCGCCGTCCCAGCAATACGTGGTGCCATCTGCTTTGTCGATCGCGTAGATGATAACATTGTGTTCAATAGCATCGCAGAAGTGTGTATCAGCTTTGACGATGATCCACTGCGAGCCAAGTTGTCTCCAGCTAAAGAAGGCACCGGCGTAAAGATAGGCGAGTCCGCGGTCGAACAAGGCAATTAGCTTGAAGTCTGCGTAATTCGCATGTCCTGTGGGCACTTGGCAGATTACAATCTTCTGCAAAACAAGGTCCGTCCAACTGACATAGTAATCTAGATGACTTGGACCGCGATGGTAATACTCTATATAATCCAACGGAGGAAGGATAATCTCATGGGAGGTCGGAAGTTCACGAGCACCAACTTTTACCGTCTTCTCTCAAGGCAGCCATCCGATGGGAGTTCATGCCGACCTAGTACATACCTGCCAAGAAGTTTCGGGCGATGGTGATCGGATCGATGTCGAGGGAAATGATGTACGGCGACACACTACATACCCGCAAAGAAGTTTCGCTAATGGAGATCGGATTGAAGTCGAGGGCATCATGCACGCCTCAGATCATGGTGAGCCAATCTCGCAAGACCAGATAGCAGCAAGCAGGGTGTCTTGAAAAGCTTAGGCCTCGCTTTGACGATGGCCGTGTGCATGTCCCTCGAGCATGCAACCAGCCGCAGGGCGTTCAACATATCCATACACGAACAACGGAGGTCGAGGATGTCACTGGGGAGATTGCTCCAATCGCGGCTCATATGGATGTTGCGCGGTTCGCATTCGGCCATGGTGGAGTTTGGAAGGGGGCTTGATTTACGGGGGAGAAGGATGTCGGTGCTGGAGCGGCTACCGAGGGAATAGTGGTACTGGGGGAGGCGAGTGAGGCGACGGTACACAGGGGCACAGTGAGATGGAGATGGAGACGGAGACGGAGATGGAGATGGAGATGGAGATGGAGATGGAGTGGTGCTATGGGAGCGGAGAGGGAGACGAGGCGAGGTGCCAATGTGCTGTACAGCGGTGGTGACAGACTGACAATTCACAGGGTGAGGCTGACTTTGGTAACCCGAACACGCCGCCTCGCCTGGACTAGTGTCAGGCGCAGGGTGTTGTCACTTCACTGTGAGGACCGGATGAATAGTATTTTGACCATCAAGTGTACCACAGTTGTACTACTACTACTACTAGTAGGAACATGAGTACTCCGAAGATTGTATAGCGGAAATAGGTCTCCGTGCTAGCATGCCTGTTCACTTCATCGCTCGGTATCATCCATATTGCGGCAGAACCAAATTCTCGTGCATGCCCAATCAACGCATCGCCGCGATGCATGCAAAGTGGTCGGATTCTGGTGCATCAAGAACGGCATGCGATCGTTCCACACTTGAGAAGAGGAAAATGGAAAGGTAGAACGCGGCAGCAGAGGAAGAGAACGCTGGCTAACGAGGCTGGGAGGGGTTCGAGCAGGAAGTTAATGCTCCACGCCTAAAGGTTTTGGGAAAACCTGATTTTCATAAGGTGACTTGTACTCACCTAAACAGAGGAAGTATTCCTTAACCAGAGAATGTTGTGTCTCCCACTCATGCGCTCAAAAAAAAAGCTAGGACACATTTTTTTATCTGTTTGCATAGGTCCCACCTATCAGGAAGGATGGGCACATACACGAACAGGTACGACTCCTCAGTCTACCCGCATAGCCTTTTCGTTTAGTCTACCTAGCCGTCTAATCAACTGCCTGCACGCCACTTCTCCCATTTACTTCTCCATCGGGAACCGATTCGCCTCGGCTTCTTCACCTCCCCTTCGTCTTCATTTGCATCCAAACCCCACTGTGTTCACATTGTTTTAACCTCTTTAAATAATCATCTACTACTTCAGTTAGGCTAGCCATCTAATCCTAATTCTCCAAACCATAGCCCTCCGTTCCAGCGGTTCCAAATGGCGAAAGAGATCGAGATGCAGGTTTTTAGCATCCAACATGTCCTCGTCGAAGGCTCGATGTGCATAGTTGCCACCGTCACCGTCCACCCAAGGGTTGTTCGACAATGGATCAACAATGTATCCAACTCCCTCAAAAAGGTAGAGACGAGGGTCATCGGTCTCGATGCAGAGTACACGGAGCGTGCCCCTGGGAAGATCCAGCGCGCCACCGTCCTTCAGCTGTGCCTCGAAGATGATGTTTTGGTGTACCACATCATACACTCGCCCTCCATACCAGGTGAGCTTCACGATTTCTTGTCTCGGGAGGACGTATACTTTTGTGGGGCAGCCATCGAAGGGGACAAACAGAAGCTGGAGCTGTACAACCTTGATTTGAAAAGCATCACTGACCTACAAACCAGAATCAAAATTCCTGTAGAAGATTGTGCTAAACAGACACCATCCCTATTCGATGTAGCAAATTTTGTGCTCGGTACAAACCTTCAGAAGGGTGACGAGACGGTGGCATTAAGGTCGTCTGGCTGGGAGAATTATCCCTTGACGTACGAGCGGATAAAATATGCTGCCCTCGATGCCCATGTGAGTTTCAAGATAGCTGCAAGGTCCAAAGAGCTTGTTGCGAAGCCGTCTCCCATAGAGAATGAGAACAAGAAGAAGAAGAAGAAGAAGAAGAAAACGCTGCACCAGCAGGAGGGCATTATGGATGGATGAACTATTTCCTCTCTTGTAAAAAAAAATTATTCCCTCTCGGTGTATATTGATATAGATGGACTATTTCGATGGTTTAGATGTCTTTGGAACAGAGTAGTAGCATGGGTTCGCTTGACTATAAGGAACTATTTATCCGCATATATAGCTTTCTCTGCTACTCCTTCCAGTGATCGGTATGCAGTGCATGTGTCCGTAGACATGACAGCTTGTCCATGCAAGTTCAACTACGGCGACCATCATGTTTCATCTTGCGATTCCCACGACGCCTCTCCAACCCACGGCACCACGCCCCCCGACGTGCGCCTCACCCCTCTCGGCCGCACCGCCCCTTTGCCTTTGTGTGCATGACATGTGGGCCACCTAAAATGCGGCGAGCATCACGTTTCTACCACAGCCACCCGCGATTCCCACGACGCTGCTCGAACCCATGAAACCACACGTCCCCCGACCTGCGGCTCACCCCTCTTGGCCCCACTGCCCCTCTGCCTTCGGGAGCATTACATGTGGACCAGTCACCTATCGGGTCCACATGTTATTGACTCAAAGGTAGGTGTAGTAAAGCGATGAAGCTCGATCCCGACGGCCCCCTGAGGGAAATGTAACTCTGCGCCAGGCTTGTGGTGCTCCGTAGTACCTAACTCGTGCCAAACTCGAGATTTGTTTCTTTACTATACATGCACGCAACGATTTAATGGACATTGTAATCTCAACATGTGATGGGGAGCTCTAAATTTGAATTTGAAACTTATAAAACGAAAAGATTCAAAACAAATAAACCGGGAGAGAGGGAGTATATCGAGGATGTGTTCCATACAAAATAAGTCCCTGGTTTGTCACCATGAAGATGCGGTTAGAAAGGAGCACAGCGTCTTCCTACTCAGACGAAACAAATCGGCCATGAGACAGCATGGTCCGCCTTTGACCGCCATGTGCAAGGTTCGTGCTATCTTATTCAATCTCACCGTGGTTCCATCGTACCAATTCATGCGGTGGCCCGTTGCATGGCTGATCCCAATGTTGGACAAAGGTTCTAACGGAACGGTGTCACTGTTGTAAATGTTGTGCAAATTGATGTTGGTACCCTCCCGTACATATGCAAGCCAATCTCCACACGCACCGAGCCTAGCCTGTGAAATAGTGGGCAGGGGGAGAATTAGGAAATGGACACGAAAGTAGTCTTTAGAATGCATTTACTACGTGATCAAACTCATCTTACCTGCTCATCGGAGGAAATCCGAGTGCCCCTCAACGTCGGCATCTCAAGGGGCGTCAACTTGCAACTACGGCCACGCCGCGCTGGAGAGACCCCCAAGGAAACATTCTCGTGAGTTCCACGGAACATCAAGATGCATTTGTATGAGTAGTTTATCTTGTGAGAGAAAGGGATGAACGAGGGAAGGCCTCTAGAGATAGAGATGGACACTACTACTACCAATGTGCTGGCCCGTGCGTTGCAATGGATCCAAACTAGTAGAATAATACTTGTTCATGTGCTTGAAATATAAACACTCTAGTTTTGATATACATGTGTCAGCAGACACGACAGCTTGTCCATGGAAATTGAACCACGGTGACCATCACGTTTCTTGTTTCTACCACTGCCACACCCACACGCTATTCCCACGACGCCGCTCCAACCCACGGCACGACGTCCCCTAACGTGGACATGGATCCTCTGACGTGGCTATCATTGGCTTGCCCTGCCTTTCCTTCGCTGACAGGTGGGACCAACGCTTATGGGTCCCACATGTCAGTGATAGAATGGTAGGATTGTTCATGTCCCTCATCCCTCTCGGCCCCACCGCTCCTCTGCCTTTGTGTGCAGACATGCGGGCCAGCTGAACAGCGGCGACCATCAACTTTCTACCACAGACACACCCGATTGGACGCGGTTTGCCTGCTCCGCTGCTGTGCTCCGATCTGCACTCCCGCACCATCGAATTTTCATCCAGTGACTGTGACACATTTTGTCCCGGGCATCAATCATCAGCTCGAGTACTTATGTACTACAGGTAGTACCCGCCGGTGTGGCCATCTACGCCAGAACGCCCGACGCCCGGTGTGGCACCTCACCACGGCCACGCCACCACCAGCCGGTTCATCTCGAACGAGTGAGTCGTGAACCACGCCACCACCATGAGAATGACATGTGGGCCAGCCGCATTTAAGGTCCGCATGTCATTGACTCATAGGCCGGGCACTAAGCCAATGAAGTTCGGTCCGTGGGCCCCGAGAGGAAATGTAACTCTGCGGCAGGCCTTGTGGTGCTCCCCATGACGAGCTCGTGCCAAAACTGGAATTTGTTTCTTACTACTACCAACTAGTACTAGTAAGGTACACGGCATTGCACGCATGAGATTCTGGTGGTTTGTGCATTATGCTTCTACATGTGGAGTTTTCTGGATTCTAACATGTGGCAAAATCTGGTGCCATGTAAGGTTTGGCAAGTTTGATTAACTTAGGTAAGTGTTTGGTTCAAGCCACACCTTAGGCAAGCCACACTAAGGCCCCACATGACATACACACAAAAAATGTGGCAAGATTCCCTTAGGCTTGCCAACTTGTGGCTCTCATTTTGAAGAACTAATAACTTTGCCTAAGCTTAGTTGTGGCAAAGTTAGTCATGAATTAAGTTCAACCATGGAGTCTTCTAGATTATACATGTGGCGAATCGGTGGATGATATCCAACGGCCAAGAGTGCTCGGATTTGCCATCTTTGTACCGTCGGATTGGCATCATCCAACGACCAACTTTCAAAGTTTTTCACACACTATATAGGGGGTATAGATATAGATGTGCCGGTCCGTTGCAATGGATCCAAAGTATATCTATTTAGTGGAGTGCACTCTAAACACATTATCTATTTATTTTTCTCTAACCTTCCGTAGCCATGCAACCAAGCCACATAAGCCTCATGGGTGCCCCCCACATCATATTATTCATACTACGTTGATTAAAAAAAGATAAATCACCCAAAACAAAACAAGATCTTCCTGTTTTTTGTTCCTACGATGTTGTGTCGTGCACGTATCTACTAGTTGTATAGTGGTAGTACCAGTAATATAGTATTAGGAGTACAAACTTGGTACTAGTAGGAGTAGTACTAGTACGGAATGCTCCTACTCTATCAACGAGCCCCGTCTGACACAAAATTTCTTGGCTTCGTGCTACAGACTAGATCTTCCCTTGTTCCTGCTTTTCCAACCCCCGGGCGGGTGGGGTGTCGGTTTGCTCAACGGCGGTCCCACATGAAAGTGAAAATGCTAGGCAACACGCCTTCCCTAAGCTATGTGTCGTGGTCGGACGGGCCGTGTTGTACCACCGACTCCGGGCGTGTGGGGTGCGACGCTAACGCCGCAGGCCTTTTCCTTTACTAGCAATGTGCTCGTGCGCTATGACGGATCCAAAGTAGTAGAATAGTAGTATTTGTTCACAAACTTGAAAGAAATCACTATTGTTTTGATATACTCCTAATATATTACTCCCTCCGTACCTAAATATTTTTCTTTTTTGAGATTTCAAATGGACTATCACATACGGATTATATAGACATATTCTAGTGTTTCTAGCAAGATGCCCGCGCGTTGCACGAAGTTGATGGAAAAGGTAAGCACAACTTATAAATTGACGGATGGAGTACTAGTTACAGTGATGCATGTAATTAAGCAAAGGGATCGCACATGTTGGTATTGACTAGAACGAGAATGCAACAGCACAATAAGAATTAAGGCCATGATGATGCGATCGCAGTGGTGGTTACAGAAGGCAAGAAGAAAGATGGATCCACGAACGTACGACCTCCTCCTCCTCAACTTAGTGCGTCGGGCCACCGACCGGCGGCTAAGGAGCGGCCTCTTTTGTGGCGAGGTCGAGGTGCTTCTCAGCAAAGGCATCCAAGGCTTCCAGCCGGTTGAGGAAGGCCAACGTCGTAGCGTCCTCACTGGCCTTGTAGATACCTATGTACATGATTTGCTCGTACACGTGGATGTATAGGTCGACGAATTCTTGCAGGGCGAGGCGCCTCGCGGCGAGCGCGACCTCCAGGTGGACATTCTTCGTGGCGTCGGCGGGCAGTCGCAGGGCCACCAGGGCTTGAAACAGGTTCCGGCCATGGAGACCGATTAGGGTGGCAGGCAATGAGGAGCCCGGGCGCGTGGGCTGGAGGAGTACGGCGATCTTGTCCACGAGCTTCTTGAGGACGGTGAACTTGTTGCTGGTGGCAACGACCATCTGGTCCAACTGAGAGTGGCGTCGACAGCGGCCATCCACCAGCCGGTCTCCAACACCGTCTGGAGACGATCCTCGGTGCCATGCCGCAGGTCAGCGTCGTGGACCATCTGGCGCAGCCGCTGGCCGCTCACGCGCATCGCCGCCATGGGTCTGGAGCGAGCTCTTTTGCGCTTAGTGTAGGTGCTTAGGCAAATGCTTAGGTGCGTACGATGTGGTAGATGCATTGGAATGGAGGGGCGCCTTTATATGAGGGCAATGAGGGCAAACTGCATTGCATTCACATCGTGCAACCTCTTTTCCCGGACCTCCTCCCATTACTTCCCTCATGCATTAATTGAAGGAGGATGCATTGGCCGTTCAACATATAGGGAACCGCTACTCCCTCCCTCGTCTGCATTAAAGCCTTATCGGGAACTGCGTCGCCCGCTGTCAAATCGAATACTCCCTCTGTCTAGGTGAGTATTAAGTCATCTTACGAAAACCAAATAGTAAACACATAGGCGTGGTGCATTAACTCTCACATTGTTTCTTATTTTTTGAAATAAATAGAGGATCAACCAAGAAGAGATGTGGGGCTTGTATGCTTTTAATGACTTGAGACTACCAAACATGACATGCAGTGGTCAGTTCGTTGCACAAGAACAAATACAACCCACGTCAGCACACACGCATCTTATAGCATCACATCCAATGGCTATAAAAGATGAATGAGACCAAATTATATCTCATCTAGATGAGTTCTAGCAAAATTGTATTAATAATACTAAGTACTCCTGCGCCATGTATCATATATTAGTATCATGTAGTACTTTATTTATTGCCATGTATGACACATAGTTCACGAGCGCTCTCTATATGTACCACCTTTTGTTAATTTCAAGTTTTGCTCCATGGCGCAATCCATCGATACTACTATTGTACAAAAGTGGAGTATATACATTTTTTAAAAGGCTAGAGGGCGGGGCAATCTAGCTCGGTCGGTTTCACGAGAGGCGAGGGCCCTTGTGATTTGACGGCTCATTAATGCTGTCAAATCGAATAGTACTGCACCGCCCGCTGCACGCCCCGTGCCTCCATTAAACCCCTCCGTTAAACCCGCATGCAAACCAAGAATCCTACTCCGGCCACACGTCTGTTCATGAGCGGGCCGGA
Organism: Aegilops longissima; assembly: GCA_021605205.1. Classification (NCBI taxonomy): domain Eukaryota; kingdom Viridiplantae; phylum Streptophyta; class Magnoliopsida; order Poales; family Poaceae; genus Aegilops; species Aegilops longissima. The sequence goes on from CM038678.1 coordinate 578,371,204, forward strand.
ATTAAGCGCAACACCGGCCGAGCTCCTTCTGTCCGCCCTCAGTTTAAACAAGGCCAGACGCCGGCCAAGCTCCTACCATCCGCCCTCTGTTTACACGAGGCCAGACAGACAGCGGGCAAGAACCGCACCCCTCTGCCGCTCCCCCATCTCCTCCTTCACCATTTTCTCCACTCTACCGATGGCTTCCGATGAGTCGTTCTCCGACATATTACCCGGCTGGGTGGCCCGCCGAGCCCTCCGGATACGGGCGAGGCCGCTCGGTGCTTCACCAACCTCGCTTGGCCCGACGGAGCCAGTTGCCGCCCCAAGCAGGCGCGTGGTTCAGCAACTCGCCGCTCCAGTTTAGCTCGATGAGGAGTGGCGAGTTGCTCCACACCGGCACGGCGGCGAGCACGCCGGTACGGGTGCCGTCGCTGCCGCGTCGTACCACGCCACCAGTGTCTGCGGTGGCCGCGCCTCCCGTGTCTGTGGGCGCGCCTCCCGTGCCTGCGGCAGCGCCAATGCAGGCAGAGACAGAAGCCGGGTGCGTGGAGAGCGACGAGTCGGTGGCCAGCTTCTCCGTGTCCGCCGCCATCCTCGAGGAGAAGTAGAACACGGGAGGCCGCCGCCACTTGGGACCCATGAAGGCCACCGCCGAGGCGACGACCGCTGATTCAGGTGGTTTCTTTGCTGCTTCGTCTCTTCCGAGGACCTTCGTCGACCCCGCAAGTGTCTGACGGACATGAGGAAGACAAAGGGATCCGCGGGCGGCCATTTAAAACTAAAATAATTCTAGATATATCCATTTCTGCGACAAGTATTTCCGGACGGAGGGAGTATTAATTATACAAGAGAGTCGGATTGGCACCTCTTAGTTCATGTAAATGTAATGAAATCCATCATGTTTATATGAAGATCTGGCTTTTTTATACGAAATCCTTCATGCTTATATGAAATCAGTCTGTGTTTGCACGAATTTCATCTGGTTGGTTAGAGTTGTAAAAATGTATGCGGCTGGCGTTTGATGTAAATCCTCCGCGGAAGGAAGCGGAGGAAATTTGCGGCTGCCATTGGAGATGCTCTTTATGCTGGAAATAATAGGGTGACATCCAATCCATTTGAGTTAATTGCCTGTATGATTGTCCCTCTATAAAAATTTAATTTCATGTACAGTGTACACGTGACTTGCGTGGTGGCTACAGCTTCGCATGAAAGTTAAAAAGAAACAAGTCCATCCTTAATATTCTAAGTACTCTGTGGGTTCCACTGTCAAGACAGATGTAAAGAAGTATATATTAAATAAGTAGAGTAATATATAATATAAAAATCTAAAGTTAAAAGACAGAATCCGAACTCATGTCATCGCGCTGCGAGCATCCGGCGCTAACCAGCCCAGCACATTTTTGTTGTAGACCATGCTGGAGATATATATCCATGTCTACTCTTATATATACTCCATTCGTTCCTAAATATTTGTCTTTTCAGATTTCAAATGGACTACCACATACGGATGTGTATGTAGACATATTTTAGAGTGTAGATTCACTCATTTTGCTACGTATGTCTTTTCGTGAAGGGTCAGATTTGTCCTTGATTTATTTATGAGGTATCCAGATGGCCCGCACCGCCAAGAAAAGAGGGTAACATCAAAATTATGGACTACTTTTTGAGTATGTTGGTAAGGTCGGTCATAGTCACTTGTTGAAATCTCTAAAGACAAATACTTTCTCCGTCGGAATACTTGTCATCAAAATGGATAAAAGGAAATGTATCTAGACGTATTTTAGTTTTAGATACATCTCTTTTTATCCATTTTGATGACAAGTATTTTCGGACGGAGGGAGTAGAAAACAGAGTTGGTGATGATGGTGTGCGTGCCATCCTGCAATATAGGCCGTCGGATTTATATCTAACGGATAGGAAAGAAACTATGGCAATTTTGCAAAAATATACCCACACGTCTCTCCACGTTCGCAAATAAGGCCTTCCCTCGTTCAGCCTTTTCTCTCACAAGATAAACTACTCATACAAATGCATCTTGATGTTCCGTGCAACGCACGGGCAGCTAGCTAATTTCTTTTAAAATAGTTGCTGTGATAATTGGGTTGAAGTGATATATTTTATGTCTGCCCCGAATGATTTCAGATTCACTAGTAGTAACAAAGAAAAGGTTGCCTTGTTAATTAACAGAAAACAGGGTGAAAACTATCACATGAGGCTGGTAAAAACAAGGCACACTGAGTTCAGCATCATCGTCACTACAGCTGTGCGCGCGCGAGAAGTCTACATATCGAGGGGGCTACCAAGCAAGGCACCGAGACACAATGTTTGAGAGAGAAACCAATTGACAGATTATGATCAGATCGAGTTGTCACCCTTCCGCTGTCATTGTTGGGGGGGGAGAGAAAGGCGTGTCGAGAGTGTGTGCGGTAGGCACAGAGGCACAACTAGCGAGTGTGTGTGTGTGTGTGTGTGTGTGTGTGTGTGTGTGTGTGTTTGAAAGAGGAGTAGATAGATTATTATCAAGATCGATGTGCCACCCTACTCCTTTGGTGTCGAGTAGTGTGTGTGTATGTTTGAGAGAGAATCCAGTCGATAGATTAGTATCAAGATCGAGGTGTCACCCTACTCCTTCGGTGTCGGGTAGTGTGTGTGTGTGTATGTTTGAGAGAGAAGCCAGTCGATAGATTAGTATCAAGATCGAGGTGTCACCCTACTCCTTCGGTGTTGGGAAGTGTGGGTGTGTGGGGGGGGCAGTGACACACATATCTCTACTCTTATAAAAAATCAGAGTTGGTGATGATGGTGCTCCTGCCATCCTGCAATATAGGCCATCCGATTTATATCCGACGGACAGGAAGGAAAATATGGCAATTTTGCAAAAAGATACCCACACCCCTCTCCGCATTTGCAAATAAGGCATTCCCTCGTTCATCCTTTTCTCCCACAAGATAAACTTCTCATACAAATGCATCTTGATGTTCCGTGCAACGCATGGGCATCTTGCTAGTAGGGAGAAGGAGTTTGTGTGACACATATCTAGCTATATTAAGGGATAGGTAGATAGCATATGTGTGAGAGACATTATTATACTTTGAGACATTAGTGGCTGTGGGTGGGCGGAATTAAAGGGGTGGGTGTGTTAGACATAGAGGCGTGTGTGTTTACGTGTGAGAGACTTGTAGGACGGGTAGAAAGGCGAATTTAACCCCGACGGAGGGAGAGAAATACAGGAAGTGGCGTGTGTGATTCCGATGCCCACAGGAAATGAGATATGTATGTGTGAGAGAGATTGCACAATTCATTCACGTATCACTATCTAGCGATCGTGGGCGTGCATCGCTTGAACATAAGTCAATATCTACTTCGTATCGTGGCCAAAGGTACAATATCGATTCAAAGCTATAAAGATTGGACACTCACATATCACATTTTTTTTCTATTTAAATAAACCTTTTCAGTTGTGCATGCCAAAGTTACAGTGATGTTTCTTCAAACAACCAATGTAGCTATCATGTACATGCACCATTGTTACTCTTGCATTCAAATTCATTAGTCTTGGATGATTTAAGTTTCTATTTTGAAGTAATATATGTAATATTCATATATGAATTCAACGGTACATAATTTATGAAATGGAGGCTATGTAATCATATGAGGTAACACTTTTAAGTAGCTAACTACAATATCCATTTCTTTTTGTGCGCCTCTACACTAACACGTCAATGCATTATGTTTAAAGTAAATAACCAATGGCACTAAATTATCTATTTACACGAGAAATACATAGGCTGAGCGTTTGATCCTTTTTTGTGAACACGCCACTACACCCGTACAATTGGCCGCGCCCGTGTGAACGTCCAAGTTATCGGCGCATCATCCCGAGTTATTGTCTTTTTTTCTGGGGTGGACTTCACACAAATTATTAATCACGACGCGTGCCCGTGTACACAGTCTAGCATGACCTTCCGCTAGCGCGGTCCAAAATTAGTTGAAACTGGATACGAACGATCCATGGGCGCAAAATCTCCGCCTCCTTCTAAAATTTCCGCCACCTTAGTCTTTAGCATGTGAAATCCCCTTTGTCCATGGTGCACGGAGACCAACAGTTACAATACCGCCCTCATCTACATGATAGGTCGGGCTGCTTTGGTAACTTCGGTTCCCCCACTACACGGCACCCCATTTCCTCTCACCCTCCCATAAAAGCGACTAACTCCACAGCACCAGAGAATCTTACATCACACCGTCTGCATTTCATCGCCCTTTCTCCCTCCCTCTCGAAACCCTAGACTGCTCATCCACCGCGCACCATAGCCCATTCATCGCCAGTGGCGTCCACCTCACCGGATCTGCCTGCGGCCGCATCTACCCTCCCACCTCCCTAGAAACAAGTAGACTGCTCATCCACCACTGTACCACAGCCCATTCAAGGTGCCGCCTTGTCCATGGCGCGGATCTGCTTCTCGGTACTCTCATCAACCGCCGGCGCATCTGCAGCGGCTCATTCATCTCCCCACGGAGACGCCGTCCACACCCCGGAGCCGCCCCACCGATGCCCCCGTCGACGGCCTCTGATCCTCTTCGCCGACACCTTCCTCAACCCTACCGGAGCCGCTTCGCCAACACCTTCCTCAACCCTACCGGAGCCGCTTCGCCGACACCATCGTCAACCCTACCGGAGTAGCTTCGCCTATACCATTCTCAACCCTACCGGGGCCGCTTTGCCAACTCACAAGTCCACAGCCTCAGATCCGCTTCCTCGCACCCTCATCCAACCTACCGGAGCAGCTTCTGAAACCCCGTCCACAGCCGCAGATCCGCATCGTCGACACCACCCTTAACCCGACCACTGGAGCAGCTTTTGATGCCCCGTCCACGGTCGCAGATCCGCATCATCGACACCATCCTTAACCCAAGCACCGGAGCAGCTTCTGACGCCCCGTCCACAGCCGCAGATCCATGTCGTCGACACCATCCTTAACCCAACCACCGGAGTAGCTTCACCTACGCCCTTGTCCACGACCACAGATCCGCTTCGCCCACACCGTAGTCCACCCTACCGGAGCCGCTCCACAAACACCCTACTCGACGGTTCTAGATCTCCTTACGGACCCGACAGCCCGCGCAGCGTCATCACCTCGACGCGTTTCTAACCTGATTCCCACCGTGCGAGAGATGCCAAGCACCCGCCACGGCCTAGGTACTTGTCACCTTTAAACCCGTCCAGCATCACCGCCCTATGTACTTCAAATATACTAACCGGTCGTTGTTACTGTTATGCGGTGGCAAAAACTACAAGGACGATGTTTCTTCGGATCTAACAGCTTGGCCAACCAGATCACGGGTCGAGGCATTGCTATGATCTTGTAAGCGTGTCTCTCTCTCTTGTATTGTTCTCGGCTCGCTGGCGTGCTTTGCTAGGATTTTGACCAGTAATCCCTTTGTGCGCACAATGATTTCTACTCTGGCTGCTAAATTAGATATGTAGATGTCATACATGATACTACCTCATACCTCGTTCCTAAATATAAGTCTTTCTAGAGATTCCACTATAGGCTACATACGGAGCAAAATGAGTGAATCTACACTCGAAAATGCATCTATATACATCTGTATGTGGTCCATCTTGGAATCTCTACAAAGACATATATTTAGGAACAGGGGTACATTACACAAAATCGTAGGTGGTATGTAGGAATTCCGATTGCACTACATTAGGCTCCCTTAGAGTGCTGCTAGTCCAAACATCTGAGTCATGGCTAGTTTATGGTACGCACACAATCGTTAATTGGTGGTTTAAATATGCATAAGGGATATGCAATGTAGTATCATGTAGAGATGTCTGAAATTAGCCGTGTCAACTTGCAGATAGGGTTACACAATGAAAAAGTACAAGATGTATGTGGCAATTTCATGGAACATCGCAAAAAAAAGGAGAGGCGGCGGTGAGCCTATATGATGTGCTATGGTACGTCACTCCTCCATTGCAATCATCGTGACATGTTATTTGTATGCAGTTCTATTAGCCAAGTTTCTTAGGGACAGTTATTACGAGTTATCCTAAGAAAATAAGCACCTGTGAATATAAGCTCCATGTAATAAGCCAACCAGTTCTTTTCATTGCGTTTTCAGCTTATCTTTGGTATGATCAGTGGAAAGTCTAGATTGCATTATATATTTTTCATTTTGCTGCCCATATGGAAATTAATTTGACTTGCAAACATCACAAATTGAACCCAGTGCAGTAATTAATATGATAGGAAAACAGACCATCACTATTTGCTCAAAATGCAAATACAAAGATACCATCTACTTGGCACAATCTACTTTGGTCAATGTTTTCCATAGAGATCCCATTGCCTAATTTAAACGAAGAACGCATGACCCACATTTAAATGAAGAACAATTATTTATTGAAATTCGATGGTCCAAGTGGCTGGTTATTATCATATAGCAGCACCACCTAAAAGCATCATATAGCAGCAGCAGTAGCTCATAGCAACTCATCATACAGCAGCAGCAGTCTGCAATTCATCATATACCAGCAGCAGCTCATAGCAATTCATTATATAGCAGCAGCAGGAGCAGCTCATAGCAATTCATCATATAGCAGCAGCAGGAGTAGCTCATAGCAATTCATCATATAGCAGCAGCAGGAGCAGCTTGTAGCAACTCATCATATAGCAGCAGCAGCAGCTCATAGCAATTCATCATATAGCAGCAGCAGCTCATAGCAACTCATCATACAGCAGCAGCAGCTCATAGCAATTCATCATATAGCAGCAGCAGGAGCAGCTCATAGCAATGCATCATATAGCAGCAGCAGCAGAAGCAGCTCATAGAAATTCATCGTATAGTGGATCAGAATGAAAATTTGGCAAAAAATCAGAGGAGATCCTCTCCTTGTTGGATGAGCTCATCCTTCAACAGTACCTCAAGGCCATGGCCTGGGAGGAGGGGAGGGGGAATAAGGTGCCTTCTGCCACAGTGTGGCATCAGCCATAGGTGTGCAGCGCCCCGAGTAGTGTGTTGGACGAACCACAGTGGAGCAGCTGCTGGAGACCATGAGAATGAGGGGCGGCGCCAGAGGAGGAGCAGCCAGGAGATTTTCCCTACCCGCCGCCATGTAGCCTAGCTGGACATAGCATCGTCGAGACCAGGCCAGATGGGACCCGATGGCGACGGCTGTTGGAGGAACCCTAGTCTTTGCAGTGCGGGGATCGAGTAGAGGGAAAGGGAGAGGAGATGCAAGCGGGCAGGGCAATGAATGCTTGCGTGTTTGTTTTACTTGAGGGTCAGGTGTGACACGGGCATCGCAGATTGCATTTTGAGTGTAATATAGGCGGAACAACGAGTCATTTCACTATTCCCCTTCCCTTCAATTTTTAGTGAGGTTCTACCCGAAACACCCCCCTCCAAAGCGAAATTAGTTAAGCCCAAGCCCATAAATCAAAAATGACTTCTTTACATCTTTTATGGCTTATTTTGACAATATGCCCTGAAAAGGCGGAGTCGAACTGGCCCTTAACCTGCAATTCAATTGTGCGTGCAATGATGAATCACTCATGCACGCTATCGTACATTTAGGCATCATCATACATGGCATAACCTAATACATGTGCATTCCATTGTAAAATCTGGAATACGCGATGTTTATGTTAGTTCATACGTTGCACATGATGTTTAAATGCCCCTTAAATCTGGTCAGTCAAGTGATGGTCTTTAAGCCTCCTTCTTTGCTTCTTTTCTTGATATGTAAGATTTGCTCACACATCTGTTCAATTGCTTGTTTGCATCAGCCAGCCATACTAGGACTGTTTGCTTTGATTACTTGTTGTTCTTGACCTAACACTCTAATGAGCTTGTCAACGATTTAAACACTAAGGGCTGCTGTAGTGGGGCCTTGTCTAACTCATAGATGACATAAAGGTTTGGCTGTACACTACAGTAGGCTCTCCAAGAGTACCTGGAGATCCAGTTCGAAGGTATGCCTAGTTTTTACATAGTGCAGACATAGTAAATGCTCATTTCATTGTGTGCAAGTGCAAGAGATGCGGCATGTTTCATTATGTGGTGTTGTTTTGTTATAATCTCATCCTTTTGTGTTCATAGACTGGAAAGTATGCATATTTATCTTCCAAGGAGGCGAGTAACTAGTTTGTGTCACCTTGCGAGGGGTGCAATGAAGATAAGATTGAGGATTTCCAAGTACAAGATGTTAGGAAGGAGCCTTGCAAGAGAAGTAGGAGCTGCTTGAGCCTCTTCAACCTGCTAAGGTAAGTCTTGTATGCAACTCAACAGTTCAATTCCTTTTTTGTTTCAGGCATAGTTAATTTTCTCTTTTCAATTGCTTTATTTGTCCTGACTTAATGAGATGCCCAAATAATCATGCCTGATGTTCAGTACTTGTATCACTATTAGTTGGCATAATTAAAGGCCTTACCATTTAATTACTCTGCCGAAGTGTGCCTGAAGCTTTGAAGTCTATTAACCAACTATTATTGCATGAGGCTCACAATCTAGTTTATACTACACTAATGATTGCATAGTTTTGCCTGCTGTAGTATGTTTGTATGAAACCCTCTGCTGTTCATTATGCTCCCTAAGACTTTAATTGAGGTACAGAATGGCCAACTGGTTGCTTACTTATACGCAACGTGCTGTCTAAATTTGTAACTTGTCTGTGTCTTCGATTGGGCCCCAACATCATGCTCCTCTGGTGAGCTAAGAGGGATTTCTATATGCAGGCTGCACAGACTATCTTTTTTATAATTTTTCAAATATCACCTGCTTATGCTTCATGACTTGTAACATTTGTTTTGTGAAAGTGACGTGTAACATTATTGTTAGTCCTGTTTTGCCATGTAGTACAAAATAGTGTCTTGGTCGCTTCACTGTTGTAACTATATTTTTGCCCTAGTCATGTGTACTTACAGAAACATTTCAGGATGAAGTGACATCAACACAAAAATCTGCGAGCAGTGCGGCATGGTCGTTACCGAATGATTATGGATTGGAATTGGAATGTGCTGATGTTCTCGAGCATCAACTAGAGGTGGCAAGACAACGTGTACATGATTGTCAACGTATAATCAACAAGTTGAGACTGGACATGCAGGTATTAGATGCAGGAGTCAAAAAATGAAACAAGACACCGAGGTAACCATGAAGGAATTGGAGATTTTGCAGACTGAAATTTGTGCTATCTGAATCCGGCCAATCCTATTTTCTGAAGAGATTATAGTTCAAATGGAGTTAAGTTGATGCGCGTCCATGATGTATGAGTTGTATTTGCCCAGTGTATGTAATTTGTTATTTGTGTATGCTTTATTATCACCTGTGCCGAACCATAATGCCCAGTGGGTATAATCGGCTATAATTTCTTTATTGTATAGTGTAGGATTATTCTACCTTTCTATGCCTTGATCTCTTTGTTGTATAGTGTATGCTTTTTAGAGGTGATAGTATTGAGTAGGATAATTCTTTGAATATGCTATATCGTTCAAATGGGGGCCAACTCGCCCGACCATGGCCCTTCACGGGCCGTCGGATCCATGGGCCTTCTACGTCTCGTAGGATCCATGGGCCTTCTACGTCTCGTAGGATCCATGGGCCTTCTACGTCTCGTAGGATCCATGGTCCTTCTATGTCTCGTAGGATCCATGGGCCTTCTACGTCACGTAGGGTCCATGGGCCGCCGACTCATTTATGGATCTTGTACGGCCCTTTAATGGGCCATAGACGGGCCTATAATGGAAATCGTACGTTTTATGGGCTGACCATAACAGGCCGTTAATAGGCTGTATCTGGTGATGCTATGAAAATGGCCCAACAGACTAACGGACCACAAACGGGCCGACTGTAACTACGGGCTGAATTTGGCCCCAAGCGAAAATAGCGAACGGGCGTATGTGGCGAATCTGCAAATGAGCCCAAGAATAAATGGGCCCTCAGAAGGCCGAAAGTTAACTTGGGATGGAAACGGCCCAATGGAATAACGGCTCGTTAATGGGTATAAAGTGTTACACTGTTCATTACGTGCCAGTTTCACCACGGGCCGTTAATGGGTGTAAAGTAATACACTGTTCATTACAGGCCAGTTTCAGCACGGGCCGCTAATGGGCCAAGAGTTACAAAGGGCCTCATATGGGCCGAAAGACGTCATGGGCCATACATGGGCTAGAAGTGAAAACGGGCTGGAATCATATTGGATGGCCCAGATGACGCTACTGGGCCTAATTCGCATAGGGCGTAACGGGCCTTGGGTTAGCGGGCTGTAATGGACTATATGCTAACGAAGCCGTTAATAAAGCTTTCCATGGGTCGCCCGCTTGACTTTTGACCAAGTCAAGCGGGCGGCCTTTTCACGAGAATGGGCCTTTGTTGGGCGTGCCACATGTCGACGTATCATAGGCGCCTTACATCAAAGTGAGTGGATGACATCTGTCCCAATGATGAGCGGACACGTGTTTCCTCCGACCAATGATGATTTTACACGTGGAAAATCCCCATTGGTCGAGGTGTTAACGGGTTATCGGATCCAAAACCCGACCCGATAGCTTAACGGCGTTCCGTTACGGTGGATGCCACGTGTCGGTCACCCTTGACGAAAGCACTTCGTGACGCGCGATTTATCGTCATGGAAGTGGACACTTCGTGATGATAACTTTGGTAATGTCATGGAACACTTCTCTGACAACACGACGGTATGACTATCTTGATTACGTCATAAAATCGTCATGGATGTACATGCATGACAGAAAACGCGACCTACTGTGACAAACACGTATCATCATAGAAGTGTATTTTTTTGTAGTGTTAAGTGTGCGGCCCCTTAGGTTCAAGTCTGCTTGGTCGCAGGTTGGATCACCTCCGACCTGCTCGGCTGGTAGCGGCCTCTAGCAAGGCATGCCGACCACCAAGTAGACAATGAAGCCGGTTGGCAAACCTGTACATCATACTTCTGTTCCCTTTGCCACACGATATATGTTGTCGTGCTCAAGGCGAGTCTGTCATCCTTGTGCTAGCCCGACCTCTTTCTCGTTCCAGTGATGCCGACCGCAAACCGTATTATATCATAATCCTAATCGCATGGCCATGCTTATCTTGGTCGGATCACACGAGGGGCCCAGAGTATATCTCTCCTGATCGGAGGGGCAAATCCCATCTTGCTCGACCATGTCTCACAGCATGGGTCTGGATAGGCCCGAAACCTACCTTTGTAACTACCCAGTCACGGAGTAGCGTTTGGTCGGCCCAAAGCAGGTCTATCACCATCCCGAGTACATGTGCCAGATCAGGTCTTAGGATATATATAGAACGTATGTTGTGCTAGAGACTCACAGATGACATATCGCTGCGTCTCATAGTTGGGTCTGTCCGACTCGGATCCGACTACGTCAAATCCGACCAGATCCTTCCAAGTCCATATTATCCGGTTAGCATCCAATGCTCCATGGCTAGTGAGACCAAGCCATCGACCGTGTCATATGCTAGTCTAGTTGGCTGCGCGTCCACACAGCCCTTTCGACTAGGGACCTTTTAGGACAGTCATCATACAATGCATAGTCCCACAAACAAGTCACGTACTTGCTGATACACATCATTGATAATGTCCAAGGACTATCTTTATTCATAAACACATAGGAAATATCATCATACATAATTGCCTCTAGGGCATCTCTCCAACAATTGAGTCCACTAATGGGCCCAGAAACGGGGTCCAACGGGGCAGTGGGGAGTAATAACAGAGGAGTTTGAGAGAGGGGGTGGAGGCAGCTATTTAAGTCGCTCCTCGCGCCCCCGACTTCTGAGGTGGGACTAAAGATTGCGCTGCATCGTGCCCCGCACTGCACGCGGCCGCCGTAGGGCTCACGAGGCTGTATTCTGCGCTGTCAGTGGTCGGCCCAGTTCGGCCCAATAGAGTCAGGCCGCCACTCACCCCCTCCCCCGGCCCACGCCCCCTCCCCTCGCCCGCGCGGGGCAGCACTCAGCGTTTAGTCCCACCTTGAAAGCGGGGGCGAGTGAGGAGCGGCTTAAATAGCCAGGCGTGCATTAGCCGTTGAACTCGTTTGAATGCTCCCAGCCCCGTTGGACCCAGTTGCTGGTCCGTTTGCGTGCATGTTTGCCGTCCCGAGTCGCGGCCCATCTTGATTTGGGTCGGAAAAACGCCTTCTCTCGGTCCAGTAGCGCGGTCGGGCAAAAAATTTTATGTGCAATGTGTGGGGGCTGAATGGGCACAACACGTTGCGAGATACGTGGTGGAGGCGTGCATGGGGGCGGGGAGATCGAGGAGGATGCGGTGGGGCTAGCGTTAGGCGGGGCAGAGGCGCTGGGCGCGGGGAGCGAGGCTGATCCGGTCGCAGTGGAAATGGCAGACACGGAGGGATCGGGCTGAGGCGATTGGGTGGATCGGCTGGTGCACGTACGAGGTTTCCGGAGTGGCTGGTTGACCAACTGGGAGGGTAGGTGCGATTCGGTGGGTGGGATCTTGTAACGCCCCGGATTCGATGCGCCAGGTGTCTGCCAGTTATTCGTCGTCATTGCCATGTCATTTGCTTGCGTGTTGCATTTTATCATGTCATCATGTGCATCTCATTTTGCATATGTGTTCGTCTCATGCATCCGAGCATTTTCCCCGTTGTCCATTTTGCAATCCGACACTCCTATGTCCTCCGGCGTCCCCCTTTTGTCTCTCGTTGTGAGCGGGTGTTAAACTTTCTTGGAATGGACCGAGGTTTGCCAAGCGGCCATGGTATACCACCGGTAGACCGCCTGTCAAGTTTCGTGCCATTTGGAGGTCGTTTGATGCCCCAACGGTTAACCGTGTACACCGAAGGCCTCTGTTGTGTGCAGCCCAACACCCCTCCAAGGCAGCCCAATAACCCATCTAAGTTATCTCCATGCTCTCGGTCGTTCGATCACGATCGTGTAGGCGAAAACCGCACTCCATTTGGAGTCTCCTAGCTCCCTCTACCTATAAATATGTGCTCTTCCCCGAAATCCCGCAGTCAAAACCCTAGCCCCGCTCCTCTCTCCGCGTCGGACACGTCCGGACGGCGCTGGACGCATCCGCCGCCGCGCCCGCAGCCAACCAGAGGCCGCCACATGGCGCGTCCGCCATCCCCACGCCATCGCCCGCCAGCCCGGACGGGCCTCGAGCCAGACGCGCATCCGCCGCCGCGCTTCTTCCGCTGTCGCGCCGCGACCGCCGCCGCCGCCTTCCCGTCGCCGAGCGCCGGCGCCCGCTCCGCCGCCCGTCGGCCTCGCTGGCTCCGCCGCCGCCAGCCACCGCCTCCCGCTCCGGCCGCCTCAGCGCCGTGCGCCTCGCTCGCCGTGGATCCGGCGAGCCGCCGCCCGGATCCGGTGGCCCCGACTCCCTCCGGCCTTCCCGACCTCCTCGGCGCCGCCCCGCCCTCCGGCCGCCGTCGCCGGCCACCTCGTCGCCGGATCCGGCGGATGGGACGAGATCCACCCGCCCGGCCATCCAAACGCGGCCCCTCCGTCCCGGATCCCTCCATCCCGCATGGCTCCGTCCCGTTTTCTGCGAGGTTGAAATTCCCAAGTCCCCAGATTTTCCACATCATGCATGCATCTTGTGTACCTTGTATCTTTCTGTGCATGATATACCAAAATGTCCATCATGAGATGCTCTTCATTTCATTCCATTGGGTCATATTCATTTGAGTTCATCTTGATGCCCAAATCAGCGTTGCAAGAGTACTATATAATGTTGTCTGCTGTAGTTTAACAGAACTTGCTCATTTGTCATTTTTATATCTTTTTGTGTGATTTCTTTTTGAACATGAAGTCTATATGTGTTACGAGATACAACATGCCATCTTTCCATTGGTGCAATCCAATCTTCATGATATGACATGTATTGATTGATTTAAGCTTGCAAAGTAGCCTCCATGATGTTGCTGATTTCTGTGACTTAGTCATTTCTGTTAAGTCTGAAACTGATGTATTGTGATGCTATGCAAACCTGTTGATACCATGAGTTCTATGCATAATCTGGAGATGTTCACTAAGGGTGTTTTGCTAAACATGTTATGCTCTATCCATCCGTGCCCCTGGTTGCATTTATGGAGTGCTCTAGCATGTCTTAATCTTGCTCTACTTTTGCTATAAAATGTTCCTGACAAATTGTTTACATGTTATTCAATTTTGCCATGGTTGTTGTTAGTGATCCATGAATTCTATGAACTTTCTCTTACCATGGTTAGCTTCATGAACATGTCATCTTGATGTAGGTATGATTATCTTGTCTTGCAATGCCTTGTGATGAGTGAATCGAGCTCGCAAAGACGCCTTCATAATTCTGTTTATGCCATGCTCTGTTTTTCACCAAGTCTGAATCTGTTTATGAAACTTGCTATGTTTACATGGGTGCCATCATATCTTATGTGCCTTTTTGGCTCATGGTCAGTAAGGGAATTTAGTTCTATGCAATTAGTATATTCATGTCATTCCTTTGGTTGCCATGATAAGTTCCTGTAGCATGTTGTTTGATAGCTCTAAACATTGCAACCTGATGTTATTTCTGCCATGTCCTGTGAATTCTGCTAAGTCTGTGAAACTGTTATTATTTGCAATCTTGCCATGTCCTTTTGAGAATGTTCTAGTAGTTTCTAGAGATAGCTCAGTGTTCATGTTTTATAATACTTTACCTGTAGATCATGTCCATGCCTTTTTTTCATGTTGTGGTGCCGTAGCATATTGTTTTGATGCTTGCAATATGCCTAGTTGCTGTTTTGGACAGCATGCCCTTTAAACTTGTATGGTGTGTATGTGTTGAACCGTTGCTCCGTTTTGAGTACCTCTATATGAAACTTGCTTAGAATTGCATGTAGCTTTATATTATCATGTTGCATCCTTGTTTTGAGGTGGCTGCTTGATGTTTGTATGCATTTTGCATCAATGTCATGTTTAACTTGTTTTGCTCATATCTTCTAGGCCGTAGCTCCGAATTAAATGAATTTTATATGTAACTTGACTAGAATTTCGTGTAGATCATCTTGGTGCATCTTAACTTGCTGTTTAACAACTTGAACATAAGGTTTATTCAGATCTGGACCAATTTCGAAATTTACATATGAGGACTTACCGGAATTATTATATGTTGTTTCCGGCCTCATTTAAACTTGCTTTGAGGTGTTGCTCTTGTATGCATCATCTCTTGCCATGAGTAGCTTCATGTAGCCTTGTCATGCATCATACTTGGTTGAGCATCATGCCTTGTTCATGTGTGGTGTGTTTACCATGTTGTGTGATTCTTCTCGATAGTTCCCGTTTCGTTGCGATCGTGAGGATTCGTTCGACTACGCTTGGTTCGTCTTCATGGCTTCATCTTCTTCATGGACTCGTTCTTATTCCTTGCGGGATTTCAGGCAAGATGACCATCACCTTGGATCTCACTACTATCATTGCCATGCTAGTTGCTTCGTTCTATCGCTTTGCTGCGTTACCTACCACTTGCTTATCAAGCCTCCCTAATTGCCATGGACCTCTAACCTTTGTCACCCTTCCTAGCAAACCGTTGTTTGGCTATGTTACCGCTTTTGCTCAGCCCCCTCTTATAGCGTTGCTTGTTGCAGGTGAAGATGAAGATTGCTCCATGTTGGATTATGTTTATGTTGGGATATCACAATATCTCTTATATTATTAATGCATCTATATACTTGGTAAAGGATGGAAGGCTCGGCCTTATGCCTGGTGTTTTGTTCCACTCTTGCCGCCCTAGTTTCCGTCATATCGGTATTATGTTCCTGGATTTTGCGTCCCTAACGCGGTTGGGTGATTTATGGGGCCCCCTTGACAGTTCGCTTTGAATAAACTCTTCCAGCAAGGCCCAACATTGGTTTTACCATTTGCCTCACCTATGCCCTTCTTTTCCCTTGGGTTTCCGGAGCCCAAGGGTCACCTTTATTTTAGCCCCCGCGGGCTAGTGCTCCTCCAAGTGTTGGTCCGAACCGAGCAGCCTGCGGGGCCACCACGGGGAAACTCGAGGCCTAGTTTTACTCGTAGCTTGACTTATCCGGTGTGCCCTGAGAACGAGGTACGTGCGACTCCTATCGGGATTTGTCGGCACATCGGGCGACTTTGCTGGTCTTGTTTTACCATTGTCGAAATGTCTTGTAACCAGGATTCCGAGACTGATCGGGTCTTCCCGGGAGAAGGAATATCCTTCGTTGATCGCGAGGGCTTATCATGGGCTAAGTTGGGACACCCCTGCAGGGTTTGAACTTTCGAAAGCCGTGCCCGTGGTTATGTGGCAGATGGGAATTTGTTGATATCCGATTGTAGTAAACTTGAAGTAAACTCTTCTAAAATACACCAATCGTGTGCGTAACTGTGATTGTCTCTTTTCGGGGTTGTTCAAGAGGAGAACACGGTTTTTGGGTTAGGTTTGACGTAAGTAGGAGTTCAGGATCACTTCTTGATCATTACTAGTTTGCGACCGTTTGCTCAGCCTCTCATCTCGCTCTTGTACTCGTAAGTTAGCCACCATACTTTGCTTAGTCGCTGCTGCAACCTCACCACTTTACCCCTTTCTTACCCATTAAGATTTGCTAGTCTTGATACCCATGGTAATGGGATTGCTGAGTCCTCGTGGCTCACAGATTACTACACCAACAGTTGCAGGTTCAGGTTATGCGATGATCATGACCCGAGAGCGATGTTTACTTGTTTTGGAGTTCTTCTTCTTCTTCTTCTTCGATCAGGGGATATGTTCCTGGTCGGCAGCCTGGGCTAGCAGGGTGGATGTCGTTTGAGCTTCTGTTAGTGTTTCATCTGTAGTCGGATGTTGATCTTATGTATGATATATTGTTGTATTCATGTGACATTGTATGTCTTGGATGTATCCCCATCTATTATGTAATGTTGATGTAATGATATCCACCTTGCAAAAGCGTCTTCAAGATGCGCTTCTATCCTTGGTGAGACCTTCGAGTTCCTTTAGGATAGGGTTGCATCTTGGGCGTTATAGATCTTCTGTGAATGTGCGGGTTTGTGGCGGCGTGTATGGGAAGGACGTCTCATAAAAAATATGGCATGAGACAATAACACGGCGCGAGTCTAAATCAAAGCACTGGTAATCCTTGTGCTCGAGAGGTCTCAACTTTAGTAATACTGTAGACTTATTTTCGAACAGAGAGAGTACACCATGAGACAACAGCAAACAAAATCGCCACGTCAGTCATCCCAGGTAGTATAACATATACAATGTCATCATCATGAAACAACAGCAAACAAAATCACCGCACGGGTCAGCCCGGGTATAGTGATCATCACCAAACAAAATAAATAGAACTTTCAAACTACAGACTATTTCACATAGGACAGTACAAAATACAAATTTATTACATAAATATTTTGAGAAAACATAAACAAATCACTTATCAAGTTTTCTGGAACACACGTACGAATAAAAAACAGCATAGGTTATTCAGACATGACTCGTGCGACCACTTTTATTCTTCCAACAAACCAACCTGCTTCTCTACGCCCGATTCCTAAAGAAAATGTAAAAAAATGGGGATAAAATATAGTCGGTGAAATCAAATTGGCGACATAACAAAAATAAGAAGGTAGCAACTCACTTCTCGTTCAAACTACATATAGCCTTGTTATGACCTAGGAGACTACACAGACTGCATAAAGGACCACTTTTCTTCTATGTAAAATATTTTGGCCTACCATTCTTTGTAACGTCAGGGCCCCCCTTTGACCGCCCCTTCTTAGGTGCACCCTTCGTCGAAACTTTCTGAGGATCACCAATACCATGCCCAACTTGTTGCGCCTGACTTGCCTCCTTCTTAAGCATAGCATACCTTCTACTTTGTATAAGTTCCTCCTCTGAAATCTTTTTCTGCGCTATTATGTTGTCGAGACACTTCATCACCTCGTCGAACAAGAAGGGATCATTTGCTGCAACATGAGCAGCTTCTGCGGTTTTAATGGTTATTGCACTATACCGTTCTCTCTCCAATGGCTCTGACCAACCCCATCCAAACATATCACTCTTTCGCTGCACAGGCAACCCATCTCTCGCATGTTTGGACAACCGATGAAGGACACAGCACTTTGGTATTTCAGTTAAGTTCAGATGATGGAGAACAAAGAGAATGTGTTTGCATGGCAGCCCTTTCCGAACCATCCTAAGACAACTGCATGTAATAGTTTCTTCTGAGTTACCTGGTTCATAAACAACATTGTACCTAAACTTGTGGTTATCCTTCCATGTCACCATGAATGTCTGACACTCAATTCTCATGAGCGTCTCAAATATCTCCAGCTGACCCATCTTATGCAAATCATCTTGCGGGATGTAGAAATTAGCAGGTGTGAATACTTTGGCGGCATGCTCCTCAAGGGCCTTATATTCAATAACCGACGGTGGTTCTTTCTGGTGTGCCTCACAGTCATCGTACGCCTCATTCTCACGTAGGCAAACTATACGCTTCTCATAATGCACTACCAAATCAACTATTGTCATATCGTAGTCCAGGTGAAGGTGAAGGTGAAGGCAGGAGTTGAGGCTTTCACTCCTCTGGTTACTTCGCATACCAAGAAAAAAACCATCGAAAAGATATGAAGCTGCCCAAAGTCTCCTCTTCCTGTACATCCTGTCAAGCCACTCTTCAGTTCTATCCGTCTTCCACTTATCATAGAAAGCGGTCCATCTCTGATCAAAGTTCGCTTGAGAGGTGGCATAGTACAAGAGCGATCTGAACTCATCCAGTGACTTGTAATGCAGGTGCCTCTGCATATTTTTCTCGATATGCCAGGAGTAAAGACGATGGAACACATCTGAAAGGACAATCCGAATAGCCTAGATCATTGCAGCGTCATCGTCTGTGATTATTGACTTTGGCTTCATCTGACAGTTTGCCTTCATAAATGTCTGCAACAGCCACACGTATGTCCCTTCCGTCTCGTCAACAATGATGGCACAACCAAACACTATGGTGCAACGGTGGTTGTTAACTCCGACAAAGGGGACGAACGGCATACCATATTTGTTCATCTTATACGTGCTATCAAACACGACCACATCTCCGTAATCTCGATAGTCCCTCTGTGACTGTGCATCACACCAGAACATACTCTTCAGTCACCCTTCCTTGTCAAGCACATACTCAAAAAACACTCAGGGTCCTTCTCCTTCCTGCTCCTCATAATGCCAACTGCCGTCTCAGCATCACCCTTTGCAATGAGCTTCATTTTTTCTCTGCAACAAAGATTGTAAATGTCCCTCCTGATAAGCCCGCACTTATCGTACGAACTGTATCTGTTGATGAAGTTGTCCATTATTATATGCTTTCTTATCCCGACCACTTCCATTGCCAATATCTAGGCCCTCTTGCCATCTCCAATCCGTCTGTGTGACCACAAAAAACAAACCTCGTCGGGCCGAGCCATCACGTGGTTGTGATCATCCACGAATGATGCGACGAACCAAACTCCACGTTCTCTGTCCAGCTTCACCACCATATGTGCAACGCAGTCGCAACGAGTCTCCGGTCTAAGCCTGCGCTTGTGGCCCTCCATGGTTATGAACTTGCTCTGCCTTCTCCCTGCCCTGGAGCAAAGAAACCGCCGGTACCGTATCATTCCTGAAGCACCTCGTTTCACCTTATGTTTCCTGATGCTAAACCTGTGCTCTTTGGCGTGATTGTTGTAGAATATATATGCATCCCCTTGCGACCGAAAGGTCATAGCCATGACCTTCCAATGTGTCTCCAGCATCTGCTATTGCCTTCGAGGCTCCTCAATGTCGATCTCTCCCTCATCATGATCACCGCTAGGACCATCTGACTCCTCCTACAAAATTCATTTGAAAATATATATGTCAATTAATATCATTTAATTCATACTATTGATCGATGTACAACATCTATCAACTAACCTGGCTCAAGTTATCTGCGAATGATTCTTGCCAACTATTTTGCACATTGTCAACATCCACATCTTCCTGCAAATTTGTATACATAGATAAATAGTTAGCCATGCCATACTTTGCAAATTCAAAAATAAAATCAAAATATACGCCACTTACGTTTTCACTATTTGCGCCATGTTTATTATTATCAAAATCCTTCGGAGGTAAGATATCATATGACGAGACGGAATCGTTGTCGCTGTTGTCATCATCTTTGTTAAAATTATCGTTATCAGTCTTAGTCACCTTATCAGTATCATTCTCATCCCTCGTGAATGTTGTTTCTTCATCCATGTCAACACGCTAATTCACACAACTGCAAAACATCGTGTGTTAGGTTTAGTACACTGCATCATGCCCAAAGCAACGCTAGTTCTCTAAATCATGCGGTAGTCCGTAGAGACGCTACGGCGGGAGGTTTTGATGAACCCTAAACCCTAAATCAGTACATGCACGAACTAGCCCTCACTTCTATCCATCATGCCCGCCCAATGCCCGCTAGGTTTAGATGACAAACCTTGGCCCGCGGTGTAGACGTCGCCTGCGTTCGATGACGGTCTTCACGCGGCGACGTGCACGACAGTGGTGCGGAGGCGGCGGCGGACGTCGAGCCCTTCACGTCCGCGGCGTCGGACGACGATGATGAGATGCGGCGACGGACAACGTTGGGATGGCGACGGCGGCGGCGGACGGGGTTCGAACGGCGGCGATCTGCCACTTGGAACTACCGTGATCGCCGGGCGGGCAACCAGATGGGGCAGGCGAGTAGATCATGCAACTGGCAGTTTTTCTTTTGGCATGCGCGCGGTATATACGTACGCCCGGCACAACTGTACAATACGAGGTGGGCATACGTTTCTTCTGTATGACCATTCTGCCCTTCTACGTTTTGTTGGGGGTCTACCGAAGCAAGGCCTCAAATTTTTTTTAAAAAAAAAACCCGGCTTGTGCTGGCTAAAATGACCACCGAGCCTTCCACCTCCGCGGCGACTTCCACCGCCGCCGCCTTAGCAGGTGACGCTAATTGCACGGAGCCATGGAGCGCCCGGGTGCGCACCTTGGCGCGCCTCGGCCGGCACCGGGAGGTCATGGAGCAGCACATCCAGAGCCTGGCCTTGAATAATTTATAATTTGCCTGTCTTGAGGAGGAAGCGGGCGAGCGCTTGGCCTGCTCACGCGCCTCGCCTCCTGCTCCATGGGTCTTAAGTAGATAACTAAGCAATCTAAGGCTATGTAGCTCAAATGCCAAGCACCAGGGCCACCGCCGACGCCAGCTGGACCCCCGCCGACGCCACCAGGGCAAGGAGCTTGGCCCTCAGCTGGCCTTGCCTCCTGCAAAATGAAACTACAGTATCAGCCACATGCCACAATAGCATTACACCAACACTTCACAGTTCATCAAAAACTAGATGGGTGATCACCAAAAAGATAGACCATAAGCACACATTATGCAAGGAAGATGCAACTAACTAAGGGCCTGTTCTGATCTCCTCCCGCTTCTAACTTCTCAGATTTCAGATGTGAAGCTGTACCGAACGTTTTTGGTAGTAGAAGTTGGATTCGAGAAGCTCAGCCCGCTCGTAGTGTAAAAACGCGAAGCCCGGTCAGCCCAACTCCAGAAAAACGAGAAAAGGAAGTTGCTCACAATTACAACCAAACGCCGGTCGTGACATCAACGGACCCCAGCTGAACCCCCGAGTACCCCTCTCCGACGGCATCAACCCTAAACTCCCTTGCTTCTTTCCCCAGGTCCTCCCATGGCAGCAATGGTGAATCAACTGTACATGTAAATGGGTAACACTTTTGCACATGTTTGCAGATGTTTCAATTGTGATTACTGCTGTGTCCATGTGACTTATGTATACATTGTTAGTTTGATATATGATTGTGCCTATGCAAAAATACAAAGTGTTCAAGTTGCTAGAAAAATAAAGGTCAATTGAACTTTATTACTCCTTATTAGGTTGCCATACTTTTGTTCCTTGACTACCAACCTTGCAGAGCTCAATATGTATGTATGGCAAAGTGTTCAAGTTGCTAGAAAAATAAAGCTGGGATCATTATTTTAATTTATATATAACAGCACCTTCTTGGCCAGTAGGGGTATAGGGTGCAATCTTTGTATATTCAGATCTGATAAATTCTTAGGTGCTAGTAAGTTTTTTTTTTATCAAAGAAGGGTTTCCACCTCCGAATTCCATTAAGGGAAACCACAAGCAGCAACCTGCAAGTCATGAGAACTACATACACAAACAAAAAACGCAGCAAACAGCTAACTAAAGAAGACCAAAGTAATAAGATCCAGCATCCAACGCAGGAGTTAAGCCCTCTAAACAAAAGCAACCAGGAGGGAGGCGCACAACAGGAGTGTCACCTAAGCAAAACAGGCATCAACAAGCAGACTAGACCTATTACAAGGAGATCAACGCCTGTGGAGACAAATCCACACCACCAAAGCAGCCTCAGGCTTGAATCCTCGCAACATTGATCCTCCATCCTTGTGATGCCCTGTAAACCTCACTTGCGACCTGTTCGAGAAGTCTTGACCCCAGCTCCAGCATTCTTCTTGCTTGGTCCTTTGTCTGTAAAATAGACCAAGAAGTAATCCAGTATGTCATAGACTGAACAAGATTCATAGGATCATTACGTTTTTTGCCATCAAATATAACAGCATTCCGACATTTCCAAACAGTCCACATCAAAGCACCCACGCCAATAATAGCAAGTTTCTGATCATTTTTAGCAAAAGTTTTAATCCACCTGCCAAAACAGTTCACACCTGAACTGGGCACAGATCAAAGATTAAGGCACATTTCATTAAACTCCACAGAAGAGAGGCAGCGGAGCATGAAAAAATAACAAATGGTCTACAGATTCATCTTTACCACACAATACACATTCTTTGGGCCCTTTCCACCCCCTCTTGAGCAGAGAATCTTTGTTAAGTAAACAGAACATGTGGTCCAGAATATATTAAGCTACCATTACTTGTGACTGTTCGCTTCTTTTATCACTTCATGGTTGATACAGGAAGAAGTTTCCTGCCAAGATGCAGTTTCTACTCTCAGCTTGGCCGCTCGCTCGAGTCAAGTGGCCACTCAAGTGGCCAACGAACAATGCCGCAGAACCACGTGTTACAAGTTTCAAAAGGGCAGATGTTAACTTGTCTGCAGTTGCTAAAAGCTCCTCAAGGCCAATTCTTCTACACACCAACCGAATCCCGTGGTAGAGAAGCAGGATCGGCCCCAATGGAGTTTGAGCGCAATTATTCTGAATTATATAACTTCTTGTTATTCTAAAATATATAACTTGTCTTAACTGGGATAATTTGTGATCATTCAAAAAAAAAGGGCAAATTTGTTGTTATTCTGAATTATATAACTTGTCTTAACTGGGATAATTTGTGATCATTCAAAAAAATACAGCACATAAAACTCTCTGTACTAGAGGTCACAAATAACAAGTGACATGGTGATAACACAGTATGTGATTGTAGGACTGGACATATTTTTTTACTCACCAAGAATCGGACTATGGCTGTACATCTCTCTGTACATTTTTACTCAGCTAAACTACATCCTATAACAATTACGCACAGCCAATGGAACATCTTCAGGAAAGAAGTCATATACATGCAGTCCAAAGATAGCAATGCATGTCAGTTGCTTCTCACTAAAATAAAACAACATGCTTGACAAGTATTCAGCACTTCACAGTTCATCAGAAAGTAGATTTTGCCAAAAGCCTAAGCACGCCCATGTGGATACTTGCAATAGTAGCAAATGTGTGAAGCTAAACTACATCCTATAAGAATTAAGCACTACAGAAAAAAAACACGTACAAGTCAAAATAATTGTTTTAACCTGCTGCTTTTAATTGTTGCTGGATGCGGCTGCTGTCTGCTTCAAATAGTGGCCATATAGCTCTTCCTTTTCTTCGCTTCAGTTTGGTTCTTTGCTATCTGCTGCTTGTACGTGGCCTTGGCCTTCCTCTCCTTGTCAAGCTCCTCCTCCACAAGAGCCTTGGCCTTCCTCTCCTTGTCAAGCTCCTCCTCCACAAGAGCCTTGGCCTTCCTCTCCTTGTCAAGCTCCTCCTCCACAAGAGCCTTGGCCTTCCTCTCCTTGTCAAGCTCCTCCTCCACAAGAGCCTTGGCCTTCCTCTCCTTGTCAAGCTCCTCCTCCACAAGAGCCTTGGCCTTCCTCTCCTTGTCAAGCTCCTTCTCCAAGTCAGCTCTGGACTGGGCTTCTCTTTCAAGCTTCTCCGTCAGCTGTTGGAGCTGTAACGTCAGGCTCTGGTGCTCCTCCATGGTGTATCGGGCCTTAGCAACGAACGTCGGCCACTCTTGTGCCGCTTCAACGAGCTTGTTGATCTAAACCAGAAACAAATTAAGCATAGAGTGGACAAAAAGTAAGAATATAGAGTGGAAGAGTCGGACATACGGTATGCAGAGCTTGCTGAAGGACGTCCAATCCAGGGGCAAAACCCTCATTGAGGCCTTGTTTGGTTGTTGGGTAGGAAAAAACCAGGGCAATCAACCCCTAGGGGGGATTTTCCTGTGCTCATGATATCCCTCCCACCACGTGGGAGATCTCCCCACTGCCCAGGTGTCCAAATGGCAAGAAGGGGGAGGGAAGGAAATACCTCAATTAACACATATCATAACAGACTTTGCTACACATATAACAATAGATTTCCACAAAATTTCACAGCCTTCATACAAAATTCTACAGATACAATGGACCATAGATAAGAATTCCATGAATAATTCTAAAAAAACAAACACATATAAAATCTCAGGATTTATGTAAACTAGATAGGATTATTACGACCAATAGCCATCAATTCACAAGGGTTCAGATACCGGTCGGTCCACATCTCATTCAGAGCAAGCGTTGGTCGAAACCGTTTTCATGTGCCATCATCATTCAAATTTGTTCACGATAACAAAAAAATGAATTATCACTTGCCAAGTCCACGGCAAGAGATAACGAATTAGAAGAACTGCAAGGCGGCGATCACTAGCCCTACTCAAGTCGTTTCTCCACTCCGCATCCTCGTCGACATCAGGTACTGCATCTTGATGTTGACTGAACTACACAAAAAAATTAAGTTAGCACCAGTTCACAGTTTCAATAGACTATTTTTTAGTACAAACGGATTAAGATGAAATATTATCAACCAAAATTTGATATGACTAGAAGCTTTCTATTTCAAACTATTTGTTTCAAGTTGTAGTTGTGCATGGTGCTTCTTGCCGAGATTGCACAGAGAATATAACCAAGTCTGGAGTGTCTACATGCCTCTCCCGTCAAAGCAGAAACACATGCCTTTTCTCCTCAATACTCAGGCATCTCACATGTGCTTTGCTCTCCGTTTAACATTCTCAACAGAAGGATGAACAGAATCCAGAACAAACTGGACTGAATTTACACAAAGGTGACATGTGCTGCCAAGTTCCGGTACAGAGCTCGGAAGCTTCCTTGGATAGATCCACTAGCTTGAAGACCCAATTAAGTATCCACTGAACGTTCAAGTGTAACTATCTAGTAGAGGCCGATGGGAAAATATTTTTCACGGGAGTTAACTAGAGACAATTGCTAGTATATACTCCCTCCGTTCCTAAATAATTGTCTTTCTAGAGATTTCAACAAGTGACTACATACGGAGCAAAATGAGTGAATCTACACTCTAAAACATGTCTACATACATCCGTATATTGTAGTCCATTTGAGATGGCTAGAAAGACAATTATTTGGGAACGGAGGGAGTACATAGCAAAGAAAGCCTAGTAGAAACCATTGGATGTCTAGCTAGCATAGAATGAATACCTTATGTTCTCTCCATTGCAGTAATCTCCTCCTTCAACCAGAAAAGCCTAAGGCTTGGGTTCTTGGTATTGATGAATATCTCTCTATTCATTGGGCATTTGAAAAGCCGCAGCGCCTTTGCTTTTGCTGAAACAGATAGCTCTTCAATTATCTCTAGCGCAGAAACACAATTTCCAATCGAGTACAAGTCCTCTTGCTTTGATTCCTTTATCTCTTCAACTAATTTGCAGATTGCTTCTTCAGAAAATCTATGTAGTCCTCGAGTGCCAAAACCAATGAACCGAAAGGAACCCAACAACTGAACATGACGTCTTCGGACAAAGCAAAACGGTTCTAATGTCAGAGCACCTGCATTTGACACACGATAAAATATTTATCAGTCAGACTCACAAATTAGCACCCACTAGATATCAATGATCGTTGACCAGCCAGGCAAACCAAACACACTACTGGTATTTTAATACTTCATAAGCAAGATACATGTAGCTAGATAGAGCAGCCTTACAAACCATGCATCTAGAACTGTACTACAGTGTTCCCTGTTCTACATACAGGATGACAAGTTCTAGCTCCATCAATGAAACTTGTGTAAAGCAACATCAATGAATTGCAAGTACATCCTATTAAATGCTGGTAGTACAGACTACAGAGTGCATAAGAACCCAAAGGACTACAGAAGGCGACAAATGTGCCAATACATATGCTGATATTCTAACCTACAAGCTCCCTACAAATGTAACAAGGTCCCTTCTATCAACTATCAATATGAGATAGAAACCGCACACTGAAAAACCAATAAAAAGCACTGGGATTAAAAGCATTGACAATCCATATACAATTTCAACCAATAAGAATCAGCAGCAAAAGATTCATCATGTAAACGGTAGCACAACTCAGCACATAAACATCACAAACACATCTCTTCTTGACTAGCTGTTCAATTCATACCAACCAATAAATTTAAGCTTTAGCATACCTTTCTTGCTTTCTTCTCAATGATCGATAAAGACAACAAGATCAACATGATATAGTGAGTTGAAAGCCTGCAACAGGGAAGCAGTGCTCTGTCAGTATGCAGCTGCTATCGCTTGGTGTGAAACAAGCTAACCGATCGGTACAGGCACGGAAGGGAAAGGTATAAGGCGCGAGGTTTGAATGTAATGGGCCAGGGGCCTGGTGTAGTGGAGTTGGTGGGCCGTGGGCCGTGTGTGAGTCGACCGAGCGCAGTTATAAGCTCGAGGTGGAGTCTGTAGCAAGGCATCGCGTTTAAATTGAATCCATTCTGTCTCTGTTATCCTCTTTCTCCGGCTGTCGTCTCCTACCTTCTCTCCCTCGTCAATTCTCCATTTCAGATCGAGATTTCATCAGTGACTCCGCCCCAAATCCGGCGAACTACCTCGTTCCTCGGCAAGGTGTGACATGCTCGAGTTACTATTTCTATCTAAAAAATGTGCAGAATAGTTGCTCACAAATGTCACCTACTCACAAGAGCTTGATTCATACAACTATATTGATCTGCTTGTATCTAAATCTAATCAGTAATCAGTGTTGTGTACCTCATAACATATGAAATATGATGTCAACAATAAAAATACTATGGACAGATACACAATTATGAAACTGAACCAACTGACCCACAGGTCTGGTGCATACAAGTGCAAATTTTATGAAATACATGAGAAACTATATGCATCAAGCTTCAGACTACATTTCACAATTTGTATGGGCAACATAAGCATGGTACATAGAAACAAATCGTAGCTAGCACACATGAAAATACAACTCGTATGGAACTGGTGGTTCATGAACCAAACAAGAAAATACAAATTCATATGAAACTGGTGGTGCAAATCATGGACGGTGAAGGTACGAACTGAAGAAAAATACATGGGGGGAGGAGGAGGGGGCCAACCCTTGATCAGATGACATAGAATACGTCCACGGAACCGTCGCCGTCGCCGGAGTGTACCGGAGCTTCGAGGCGGAGGAGAGATCCGGGGAGGGAGAACGGTGATGGCCGCGGTCCGTTGCCGTCGCTGGAGGGGCGGATCTTGGATCCTGAGCACTTCTGTCGCCGGCGGAGTAGCTCGGGGGCGGAGGAGGTGGGGCACCGGATCTTGGCCGACGGCGCATCGTTCGGTCGTCTCTCGCTCGAGGCTCGCGGCGTGGCTTTCCTCCCCGACCTCTCGAGTCGTGGCTTTCCTCCCCGTGGTAAAGACGTGGGTCGGGCAGGGTTAACCCTCGAAGGATGCGGTCCAAATGACCAGCTCGATTTCCCTGGGCCAACTCGGCCCGTGGTTCTTCGACCCGGGGAAACAGCGGGGATCCCCCCGGGAAACCTTGCAACCAAACGAGGCCTGAGCTGTTCCATTTGATCCACAGAAACATTGGTTAGCAGCGCCATCGTCGCAACCTGCATAACCAGAGTTGTTATAGATTGTAACACACATACTTAGGCCGCGGGGCTGGGCGGGATGGGAGGAGGGGCTGGGCGGATGGGATCGGGAGGCGACAGCGGCGGCGGGATGGGGAGGACGGGAGGGGGGCGGGGGGATACCTTGGGAGGCCGGCGTGGAGGAGGCGGCGGCGGCGGCGCGAGGAGTTGCTGAGGTTGGAGAAAATGCGCTGTTCTAGAGCCGACGAGAGCCAAAACATAAAGGAAGCACGTGTTTAGGCGACCTGGGCCTTGTTGGGCCGCCAACAGCTAACCAGCGACCTGGGCCCTGGGAGGGAGGCACCGTTTCGCAACTAGGCCGGGATAATCTCGTCCCCTCAAAATTTACTCAAAAAAAAACTCCCGGCTTGTGCTGGCTAAAGATGACCACGGAGCCTTCCACCTCCGCGGCGACCTCCACCGCCGCCGCCTTAGCAGGCAACGCTAACGGCACGGAGCCATGGAGCGCCCGCGTGCGCACCTTGTCGCGCCTCGGCCGGCACCGGGAGGTCCTGGCCCTGCTCCGCGACGGCGACCCCTCTTCGCCGCCGCACGTCCTTGCGCTACCAGCCGCGGTCATCTCCTGCACGGCGCTATCCCTGGTCTCCGGCGTCGCCCAGATACAGGCACTCGGTTGCAAGCGCGGCCTGCTCCCTTCCTCCGACGCCTACCTCCTCTCCTCGCTGCTCTCCTCCTACTCCCGCCTCGGCCTCCTCCCGCGCGCCCACCAACTCCTCGACGAAATGCCCCTCGCGTCCACGCCTCCCACCACGCTCCGCACCGCCTTCAACTCCCTCATCTCCGGATGCGCGATGCACGCGCTCCCGGCCGCCTGCTTCGCCCTCTTCCGCCGCATGCGGGCGGCCGGCGCCCCCTTCGACGCCGTCACACTCATGACGCTGCTCCCCGCCGCTCCTCAGAGCGTCGTGCCACAGCTCCATGCCCTCGCGGGGAAAGCAGGGCTCGCCGCCGAGACAAACGTGGCCAACTGCCTCATATCAGTGTACGCACGCCGGGGCGCTGGCCTTGCCCGGCAGGTGTTTGACGAGATGCCACTGACCTCCCGTGACATCGTCTCGTGGAACGCCGTGCTCTCAGCCCACGCGCAGAATGGCCTCGCGGTGGACGCCCTTGATCTCTACAGCCGCATGTGTGGCCACGATGGCGGCGGCGTGGAGCCGGACGCCGTGACGCTCGTGGGCGTGCTCTCCTCGTGTGCCCACCTTGGAGCCCGCAGTGTAGGCCTGGGTGTCGAACGCTACATGCAGGAGAGACTCCCAGGCTTCCGCGCCAACGTGCAGCTTTGCAACTCTCTCATCAACTTCCATGCACGCTGTGGCAGTTTGCCCCAGGCACAGCAGCTATTCAACGAAATGCCCAGAAAGAGCATTGTGTCTTGGACGGCGCTGATCACTGGGTACGGCATGCACGGGCATGGAGATGTTGCTGTAAATCTCTTCCAGGCGATGGTGTCAGAAGGCATCCGGCCAGATAATGTCGCAATGGTCGGCCTCTTGTCGGCGTGCAGCCACGCTGGATTGTACGAGGAGGGGCGCAAGTACTTCTCAGCAATGGAGAGTACATACCAGTTGCGACCTACATTGGAGCACTACACCTGCATGGTGGACCTCCTTGGACGGGCCGGCCGTCTCAAGGAGGCGCAAGAACTCATTTCTTCAATGCCCATGCCAGCCGACGGTGCCGTGTGGGGTGCCCTTCTTGGGGCATGCAAGATACATAAGAATGTGGAGATAGGGGAGGAGGCTTTCGAGCATGTCATCAAGCTCGAACCGAGCAATGTGGGCTACTATGTGCTCATGGCGAACATATACACAGACACGGAACAACCAGATGGTGTAGTGAGGGTGCGGGCGATGATGAGGGAGCGCGGGCTCAAGAAGGAGCCTGGGTGCAGCTATGTCGAACACAAGGGGAGAGTACATCTATTCATGGCTGATGACCACTCACATCCACAGGCAAATAGGATTTACGAGCTCGTGATTAGGCTTGAACAAATGGTGAAGGAGAAAACAGATTGCACTGCGGAAATGGGGCAAGGCAGAGTGGACAAGGGACACTCCGAGAAGATGGCTGCGCCATTGATCGGCTTTCACAGCGAGAAGCTCGCTGTGGCTTTTGGTATGCTGAACACTGATGACAGTGAGATTGTGGTGATCAAGAACCTAAGGGTATGCGGGGACTGCCACTCTTTCCTAAAGGTAGTCTCTGCAATTGCCAACCGGGCATTTCTCGTCAGGGACGCGAGCCGCTTCCATCGCTTCGAAGGTGGAGCATGCTCCTGCAAAGATTATTGGTGAAGAATTTGGTGCTCGCTGTTAGGAGAAGGAAGAATTCACTCCAGATCTTCAGTGCTCACTGGAACAGGCTTGGTGACTATGCTACTACCATCCTTCCACTCCAGCTATGAGAAAAGTGGAGGGCTGGATCAACAGCGGGCATAATGGACTCGCTGTTAGGTTGACCAGTAGTCTCAGATCGAAATGCTCAACTCCCTGAAGATCAGGCTCCCATTTGTTTTGCAGAATCCGAGGTGCGGACCCGATTCATGGATGGTTATCCTGGTGCTGGACAGCCAGTAGAACAAACTGCGAACTTTCTCGAGGCTTGCATTCTACCCCTGATCAATTGGCATTGCTCATGTAATTGCTTGTGGAAATGCAATGCTCCACCCACGCCCTTGGACCTTCTACGGAGGAATTACCCGGCCCTGTTTGAGACAATGGTGTGACAATGCCAGATTTTTTACCAAATGTGGTTCAGAGTGCACCAGCGATGGTCAGCATGTTCTGCATCGTTGGCATGGTTCAGGTCGGTTGTTTACTGTTCAGTCAAATATAAAGAATGAACCGCCATCTTTTGCATCAGGAAAGGGCTGATGGAAGGGCAAAGGAAAATTTTGACCGTGATGCTGAGCCGTATGTTCATGGGTGCGCGTAAATTTTAGAGTTTATTAGATTCCACTGGTGTTGGTCGATTTTGAAGGCAGTTTTGTATTCTTGTCATTGCATTCCTGCTGCTATCAACTATTTTTGCCATTCTAGTGCACTTATTCGTTGCCAGGATAGCAAGATCAGGCACACCAGGAATGCAGCGGCGTCAGGTTGCGATATATACTGTCCGTTGTTGGTTGAGCTCAGTGTGATCTATGCTTTGTTACAACAGCACCCCCTGGCTTCATACTGGGTGCTGCGCTTACTGACGGCTACTGTAAACAATTTCCTAACCCACAAATTGTTGCGGAGTATACTTCTTAATACGTTGAACAATTTTGTGCCGTGTTGTAAACTGAGATCTGTGGTTGCTTGCAACAGGCTGATGATGGTTTCGGGCGGTTTTCCAACATGGAAGCTAGAGCTGCATGTTAATCCCCAGTTCATCATAGAAACCAACAGAGTGGTAGCTCCTGACGGTACATATCATCATAAAAATTGCACAATCCTGGTCATAGGCTATCGACATGCATACAACATGCAACACCAAAATTTTAGAACGATTCTTAGACGAATCCAGACGATCATTTAGAAGATCTGTAGAAACCTTGTCTGGTTCGTCCAAACAAATCTAAGCCCATGAAAACAAAGGCAAAATCATATATTGATGGCACAGTTCAAGCACTGTACCTGTGATGTACATAAATTTCCTGAGCTACCACCATATTACACGATTGTGATATTATACAACGGGCAGAGTTCAAGCAATGTTCATGTCGTATAAATGATTGGGCTAGTTTACAAAGAGGATCTCCTAGACACATCAAGGACAAAAGAAAAGGAGAAAAAGGTTGCATCCTTGTACAACAACTGTATCATGGCACTCTACATGCCAGTTGAGGAGGTCCTTCCTATTCTTTGAGCACCAAGTTTTGGTTGTGCTGGCTTTGCTCCTCGGCCCCTACCGGATGACGCCAGAGGCCTAGCTTTGGTTGCCGGCGGGGGTGCTGCAATGGCACCCCATAGGTCGTCATTATTCGCTGCTGCTGGTTTCAAAGCCTTCCCAGATGATTTCGGCTGAGGTGCAGCTATTGAACCCCAGAGATCATCATCATCATTGTGCGATACCGAGGGTTTGATGCCTGCAGACTTCGGTGCGATTTTGGGTGCTGGAACAGCCGTAGGGCCCCATAGAGCATCCTCCTCTGCTTTTGGTGCCGCTGGCTGATTTGATCTTGATGAACTTGGAACTGTGGTTGAAATTTTTGAATTGAGAAAATAAATTAGCCAATAAGTGTTTTAACAGAGATGCATATGTCCTTCCTTGAGATACAAATGCACCACGACAGAAAGGTAAAACTTACTTGGTTGCTTCGGTTGCACCACCGGACGTTTCTGGGCAGCTTGTATGTTAGAAAGAAGAGATGGCGGTGACTTTTCTTCAAATGGATCTACATCATCCCATCCTTCGTTATCACTACCATTCTCTTCCTGGTTACCGTTCTCGAGCTCACCCCATCCATCCATAGATGAGCTTGCTGATGCTGGTGCAGTTTGATCAAAAGAGTTGGAAGTGGCTGCTGGTGCATATGCTGCTGGGGCAGAGTGAGTATCTGTGACAATATAATACCCAACATAAGGACTCACATGCAATGTAACACATCTATAATTTCTGTTAATCCTCGTTCCACAAAATTACACCTTGACACCTTTATAAGCCCTCCAGGCTTATGGAAGAGATGAAAACTGAGATCAAAACTCCCAAGGATTTAAGAAATTTAGAAAATGAATAATACCTGATGTGGTACTTGGGGGTGCTGAAACTTGAGAGTTACTGGCATTTGCAGTAGATACTGGACCATGGTCGGAAGGTTTTCCCTTCTGAGTAATAGAACTCATGGCCCACCTGTATATGTACGCTTTCTAGTAAGTAATAAATCAACTGCATACAAAACCAGAAAATTCTAAAGATAAACTGAAAAGGCATAAAGATAGCTCCAGTACAACTGTAGATGCATACATCATTCAGGCTTCATTTGGCCAAGTAAAAAAGGGAAGTAGCTAAGTTTTTGCTCTTGTATACACTAACTAGTTAGTTTCAAGCAAAAAAAATATCAGTGTCATAGTTTTCAAAGGTTAATGGACGTTATTAGATCCCAGAGCACAATGCAGCACAAAATTGACACGGCTGCCTTAAGAAATGGGTGTTTCCTAGCAAGCATGCTAGCATCAGACATATTCAGCAGCATCTGCTACATGAGTTGATATGTACTCCCTCTGTTCACTATTAGTTGACGCATCCCTCTGATCCGAATTAATTGACGCATCCTCTATACAATGTAAAATGGACATTGTGTAGAGGCTGTGTCATTTAATTCGGATCAGAGGGAGTAACTTTTTTTCTGAATCGGATGTATATAGACGCATTTTAGTGTGTTTATTCACTCATTTCAGTATGTATCTAGTCCATACTAAAATATCCAAAACATCTTATAATAGTGAACAGAGAGAGTACTAAATAACTACATTCACCAAGGGCCTTTACAGCATGGTTCCCACAATCAATTTTTTTTGCATGTTTCCTTTGTTTATGAAAGTTCAGTTTGATATTAATATGTCCAAAATTTAAGTTTTCAAATAGATAAGAAATCTTGTAGTCTAAGACTGTTTTAAGTTCTAAACACATACTAGACACAA
This sequence comes from Aegilops longissima, assembly GCA_021605205.1. NCBI lineage: Eukaryota > Viridiplantae > Streptophyta > Magnoliopsida > Poales > Poaceae > Aegilops > Aegilops longissima. The sequence goes on from CM038678.1 coordinate 578,405,044, forward strand.
TTCTAAGCATTCAAGTAGAGATACTGTTTTAAAATGAGGTTAGTTAGGAAAACTCTACTTTGCAGTATATGTAGGACCTTGAAAGATATAAGCAAGCTTGCATATGATGATTGGGACATATGACAACTTACCCAAGTAAACTAGCATTTCCAGGCTTTAACTGAACACCAGTACCTTCGGCTGCCCTGTTGTCTCCTGTGTTAAGCTATAAAACACAACAAAGTAAACAAATAATCACAATATAAGAAGAGCAACACTGATAAAACAAAAGGGTAGAGGTACATATGTTGTACTAAGGTTAAGACATTTATTTTGGGACGGAGGGAGTATACATGAATGTATTTTTGGAACAATTAGGCTAGTATACTAGATCTGGTACCTTCACCAGCCAACATCCGGGCAGATCAAGGAAATAATAAATGTAAGAAAGAGTTAATGATAATAAACATGCATAGGACATGGATTTTGTACACCTAAGCATATGTGTTCTTTCTATTTTGAAATTTTAAAAAGTGGGTTTCAAAATAAAATAAAATATCACATGTACATATTAGATTTGGAATAAAGAAAACAAAAGGACATGTTGCAACACTCAGTTAACAGCCAGCATATTGTGCCACAATCCACAGTTAGTGTAATAAAACAGTCGATTTATAGTAGGCATATAAACTAGATATGCTACCTTTTCATGATGTTGTTTTGCTATTTGCAAGAATTGGTCAGTAGCCTGGAAAGCCTTGGTCCTCACATCACTATAAATAAAATAAGAATGGATTAGCTGAAAGACCAAGTCAAAAAAGTACAGTAAGAACAAATGAAAAAGGCCTTAACGTGATGCACGTCACATTTTGCCATCTTGGCATTGACCACTTTGGTTGTTAAAACTTTGTATTCAGGTATATATCAACTTTTGTCAAAAGTGGAATATGCCAGTTCTTTAAAACTAATGATGCATCTAGTGCTCAAATGATGTCTTTTAATTGTGAGATCACAAAATTCACTCGTGTCATGGGAGGATAGCTAGTTAATAACCAAGGCTTGCTTTTAAAGGAGACATGTGTGAATACTAACATATTGATACACATGGCTATGGAGGTCTGGGTAAGAAGAAAGGCTGCAGTGAGACAGTGAATAAAATAGGACAGAACATCCACTCAGATGGAATTTGGGAGCTCAAATTTGCATCAATAATAAAATTAGGCGGGTTTACAGCTGTTCTCCTCAGTCGATGGATGGGATAAATGCCTATATCGCTTTTTAATTTTGATGCTAAATGGCTTAAAGTCCCTAAACGCAATCCTAAAAAGGGAAAACCATCACTTTGTTGTGAGTGCAGTTCAAACAAAAGGGAGTTAAATAGGGACAGTATTGTAACAAAAACTACTAATTAACCACAAATTGCTAGTCCGTAAGAGTGCAATTCCAGCTAAAGGGAGTGATTAGGGACAGCCTCATAATAAACACCACTAACCACAACATGGTATTTTGCAAACATGGCTAAAAACAACATATGTAACAACTGGAGGCAGTAGTGATTAGGCCAGCACAGTCTTCTATTTCAGCAATGACATACTAGAGAGAGCTAGAGCTAAAGGTTCCAACTTACCTGTCTGGGTCAAATGTAAGGACAACAATGTTAGGCAGTATACGGGTTGCAATCTCTGTCATTTCGTAGTATGAACTAGTGACACTCAGTGCCATGATTCCTGGCAAGGTAAAATAATGATTCATACTTTGTCACAATAATCAGTGGAAGAATGCTCTATCAATAGTACAACAACACATCTGCTCAGGTTAATGTACCAGCTGCTCGAGCAGGCGGGAAGGTATCACGTAATGCACGGACTGTGAATGCATTGATCAATACTCGCTTCCTAGTCTGTAAAAATAACAGAGCTGCATTAACAAAGATTATAAATAAGGTTGAACTGTAAAAAAAATCAAATGAAGTCCATATCCAGGACACAGAAGAAAAAGCAGAAGTTGCACTTGCATTGCACAATCAAACAAGAAAAGATTTTAAGCTTGCCCCTAGACATTGCTATCTTTCCATTTTGTGACAAATCGTGGCCAACTAGTACTCTTTTCTTCCGGTCTTCATTCATTATTGTATGTGTTTGCCGCCAGCAACCAGCTAGTTTTCAACAAAAAATAGAACCTTACTGATGGAGAATATCTAGGATTCAAGCCTTAAAAACAATTGTGGTCAAGATCTCCCCAGATATGCCAATTGGCACATCTAGAATTCAGCAGCATCACTAGTGCAGCATATCTAAGCAACACTTCAAAGGAAAACTAGCAATAAGAGCAACGAAAAAGGTAGAGCATCTTTGGAACAAACCCCATCATTCATGTAAGTTGAAATATTCCCAAGAAGAATTGTAGTGTTTGTCCGGATTGCAGGTTCTTCATCCACCTGAAGACAAACAACAATGCTTTTACTCAACTGTACAACCCTTCTCATATCCAACAACGCATCACTAGGTTGAAACCAATTTTAACTAGAATGAAACATCACCTGAAGCTTAGAGAGATACTTCAAGAGAGATCCTGAGATTGTACGCTGAGATAACTACAGTAACAGATCAGCCAATTAGCACAAAAGACAAAAAAAACTCTCATGTAATAGAGGAGGACCATGTAACAAACTGAAGTCCCTGGATTGTTCTTTAAAACCATAATTATGACTAAAGGGAACACAAAAATCAAAATTCCGAAGCAAGAATGGTTATAGTTCCAAAATCTTCAAATGAACTAAGCCTAAAATACTAGACCTAGTCAAATAAAACTTAGGCCCAACGTGGAAGTACGTGCAACTCACTTTTGGTGCCAATACAAGCATCGACTTCAGTGTCAGTTCACGGAGCAAAGAAGAAGTATCAGAGAACCCAGTGGCAACATGAGGAAAAACCTGCAAATCCAGAATTATCCTGTCAAATGTGAACACTCAGAAACAAACATACGACCATATAAAAATAGAGCGCATACTTGTTCATCAACTGTTTGAGATGCCAATGACTCTCCAAACTGATCTATGTGCTGCAAAAGACTAACTCGGATAGCTCGGTCATTCGAGGCAAAAAGCTTCACAATAGTTGGCAAAACCTGAAAAGGGCCAGTATTCTCAACATGAGTGACAAGCCCACAAACCATCTTTACTGGATGGTCAAGAACCAAAATATATATTGAGCAAAAGCAAAATAAATGATGACAAACCTTAGTACTAAACTGATCAGCTGGAAGCCAGGAACCCATCTTTAACAGAACAGTCAAGGCTGGAGCAGCAGCAGAACCAAATTCAAGAGCAGATGCCAATACAGGGAGCAACTATTCACAAAGTAGACAAGATATAAACATAAACAAGGAACTCCAGTTAGTTGCACAGAAAATTAACAAAGTCCAAACTCAGGCCTCATGGGTTCTAACTGGGAGTTTCACGGTACCTTTTTCAGAACTATCTCACGGGGAAGTTGTTCTGCTATATTTGGGAGTTTCCGGAAAAAGCTATCTTTCTCAACACTGTCCTTTAAATTAAGAACTTCCATGAACTGGATGGTCTCTACCAACTTGTTCTGGAAAAACTCTGAAATTAAAAGCCAAATTGTTAATTACAGCATTAAGAACAAAGGCTGAAGAAGATGGGTGTTAATAAAAGACGGAGAAAATGAAAAAAAATAGTGCTTGAATGACAATGAAAAACTATTGAACTTGCCGCTGTTGTCAATAAGTTTTGAAGGATTCATTCTACGAGAAGGTGTAGAACTTAAGAGCTTCTGGTAATCTGGAAGCAGAGACTGCAACAAAACAAAAACGAAATCAATAACATTAGAAGTCAGAGAAACCATGTCAATGATGTTCTACGGTACAGACAATGGAGAATCTGATGTGTTCACAAGATAGCTCAAGAACAAACCAAACCCCAGCACACAGTCGTGCAAGCTAACCTTTGGGATTGAAGCAATGTTGCGAAGGTCCTCTGTCCTGCTCAACTTTCCACCAGAAAAGAGCTCATGAATTAAACACCCTGCAATGAGTGGCGTATGTTGTGTCATATGTTCTCATTATTTCATTGTGCATAAGGAGCAACATTGAAGAAAGAAGAGGGATGGTGCACCAAACAGAAGTATCACCATACAGAAGAGTGGATATCATCTGATTTTCTCAGTTTAGACTTGACAAGTTTTCATTAGTCAATCTCACCGTTGACTTGGTCTAGAATTCAAAATGGGTAAAATTACCATGAAAGACTTCCATGCATTCACGCACAGAGAAAATACCCATTGCGAAATAACTGAACAACTTCGATAGGTTAAGTAAAGAAGAGTGAGTGCGCAACTGGTAGTGGTGAGAACCGTTTGAAAAAGAAGTTTTCCCCATTTTTAAACAGGAAGAATAAACAGAATCGCCACATAAGAATGCAATTGAGGAAAGGGAACCCTATTACAATGCAGTGAGTTAGGTCAGCTCACCCAATCCCCATGAATCAATTGCCCACGGAGGTGATTTTCTAATTGAAGCCCAATCTGACTTTGTCAGCTCCAGTGGCTTGTACTGTGCTCCAACTAACCATTCAAATTGCTGCAGATGAACATAAAATGAGAAGATCTTGACATAGATTCAAACATCTATATGATGTAATCACGGAAAATAATATATATTTCTGAATTTCCGAGCTTGACATAAAAGCTGGTTTGAACAGTCACCAAAACATAGCTGAAAGAGAACTGTATGTAGTGCTACATCTGTCTAGCATAAATAAAGGTATCGATTGAGAGGCATTACCAACATAGGGCTACTAGCGATTTCGTTATTGGCATCAAATTCTGAGAGAACATCAAAAGCATGAAGCTTCCAGTCCAGAGTTTGAGTAACAACTACACTAGCCAAGCACACATTTCCATGAACCTGAAATTGACAAAGGGGCAGCAATCAGCTCATTTAAGATTGAAATACTGACAGTACTTGTTATTTTCAACAATAAAGTTACGAATTATCACAATATCAGGTCAAATATGACCCCATAAACCATCCTCCAACATGATTTTACCGTCACCAAGACATATCTGTACGTTCAACAAGTATATCTACTACATGTGCATTATATAGTCCTCTAATTATCGGTTAACAAGTTATGTCAACTAACAAGGTTGGCTTGACACAGTTCACAGACATAAATATAAATTGCAGTGAAGCAAGAGAAACATGGTATTTTATGATCCGTGAGAACCTCTCAAAAAGGCAGTGCATAGTAAAGGAGTAACTTAAAGCAGAAATCAAATGCTCAATGAAGTAATACAGTATAAGCCGTTTGACAGCGGAATAATACTTGGCCTCATCTGCATCAAGGGTTTGGAGTGTAAGGCTTGCAACAGATTTTGGTGTTAGGTTGAACGCATGATCTAATGCCAAAGTTATATGTCCCACATTAATCTTTTAATAAGGATGAAAGTTTTTTTTAAGAGCTAGGCGTTAATTGTTCGGTTTGCCACAGCCTTGCGCTTTTCTTTGCTATTGCCTAGAGCCTAGGCATGCCTTTTTTAACTACGAAAAAGATGAAGAAATTAAGGATCTCACAGAAAATAATTTGTTCCGGTGAAAAAAGTCTGTATGCTCAAGTGGCAGCCATGTAATAACTAGAAGAAGCTCTGTCAAAAGCCATAGAACCAAATAAACAAAGAAGTTCTGAAAATGGCTTGGGCTTCAAGCATGATGCGACAAATCGATTGGCACAATATACATATAAAATTTGCTTCAGTGTCTGGAACAATATAGAACGATACAATGAGCAAGCAGCAATCCAGCAACATTAGCAGTAATCAAATCTACAAGCGGATATGAGATAGCAACAAATAAAGGATTTTTTTTTATAAACAGCTTGCGTGGAAAAGAAATAGAAGATAAGGTTTCATATTAAGGCAGGAACTTACGAGCTTGCAATCATTGTTGAGAAAGCTCACAGCTTTTGATATCTGGTGAAGACCCCAAGCAAAATACTCATCTCTGGAACAACTTACTGATGAGAATAAAGTTTATACTGAACAAAAGTGAAAATAAAAATGGAATAAAAATATAAAATCTTGAGGACAAAAGAAGATAGCCAGCCAACTGCAAAATTTTGATCTCAAGAAATGGGTAGCAATGGCACAGTAAGCCAACATATCAATGACTCTTGACTAGAATTTGTGCAGTACCATGTAAACTGCTGTCTACAGTCTACTATGAAGTATACCCATTCATATACAATGATTTTGTGCCCCTATCAGTGCAATTACCGATCAGGCCGCATGATCGAGTTGGTTAGGTCGTGTGATAACTACTGGGTGTGTGAACAGTCAGACGCGAGCACTGGTTACAAGGTAGCACCACGGTGAACACTGAAAAGAACTCTTTATCTCTAGACTTCTCAGACACAACGCCACTGGTTTGCCTACCAGCAGATTCCAACCTGGTTATTAGATATTTTCACACAGGAATGTTATTACAGATCCTCAGCGTTATGGAATAACTGTTCAGTTAGTGTGGATCAAATATAATCTAGTTAAAACAAATCATATCGCTCAGCTAGCCTTACGGTAGACAAGTACGCACATGCATGCCAAGTTTTGTTAAACACGAGAAGACAAGAGAAGCGCATTGTACCTCTGTGTACCTCCCAGGTTCAGCTCTTTGATCTTTTCAGAAAGTGGTGTAACAGGCTCTGTGACTATATATATTGTGTGTTTTATAGCAGGTCCATCAGGAACTTCTGCTTCTGTACTGTGAAGAAAGGATAATATATTTGGATGGCGTACCTGCATTACAAACAACACACAACTGACTTAGCACTTAGCAGGTGCCAATACAAAAATGATAAACATTGACTGAAGTATATTAGAACATCATGTTATCAATACTGAGATATAGCACCATTATAAAATATATGATGTCTACAGTTGTTTGCCTCGAAGTATATTAGAAAATCATGTTTGCAAAGCTGAGATATAGCACCATTATTAAATATATGCTGTCTACAGTTGTTTCCCAACTTTTGTGTTGGTCGTAATGTTTTTAAGACTAATTGTTTACCATCACTCACTTTGCTCTTATATGTCGTAGTAATAGCACTCCTAGTTATCAATAATCTTATAGATAAAAATGAGAAACTTACTGTTCGTAATCTCTTAACACCATTACGGCCAGCAACCATGTGCCTGTCCTGAGGGTTGCTCCCTGACAGTGAGAAAATAGACACAGGCGATCCATCATCCTGGAGAAGACAAGGGAACGGTTATGTTGGAAACAGAATTACGGTGAAAATAACCTGGGTGATCAGCGGTAACATTATGCACAAACGTTTCACACTTCAATACATTGAATCACAATGGAGGGCCTCCACAAATTATGCAATCCATTTCAAGTTCAACCATCCACTAACCGAGATTATCAAGTATCAACTAAGCACTGGATCCACGAATTCTACTTCCTAAGGGCACTGAACTCAGCCATTTGACTTCCTTCAACGTTGCCAAAGCTAGCACCAGCCTAACACGAACTAGAAAACTGTACCCTGACCTGAGACTGCTACAGGGCACACGCTCATACAAGGTCCAGCGCACACGAGGCCTCGAAGCACCGAAAGCCCAAGCTAAATCCCCGTAGAAAAGCGCACGCAATTAGCTCCAGCTCCCGGATCACCAGTTCAGCACGACATCGAGAAGCTCGCGTGCCCTACGGGGATCCAATCGGCCCGCCCACGGTGGGGAGGCAGGAGGCGGGGAGGACGCGAGCGTGAAGTACCTTGGAGGCGCCGCGGTGGTGCGTCCAGGAGCCCCAGGCGGAGGCGTGGGGCTCGCCGATGGTGTAGGGGAAGTCCTTGAGGCCCGATCCGGATCCCGCGACCACGTCCTTGAGGAACTTGAACATTTTGCTCTGCTCCCTCGGCGCGTTCCCCCTCGATTCTCCGGGTGACGACTGGGCTCCCTCGGTCGCCTCCCCCGGCGGTGGGTGGCTGTGCGGGAGGAGGAGGAGGCGTCGGGGTAGATCCGGGGAGGACGAGGGGGTGGAGGCCGCTTCCAGGGAGGTAGACGGGGAGGGGGGAACCGGCACGTGGGGACCTACCTGCAAGGGGGCGAAGATGGGTGCGGTGTTTTGCATATCCCCCCTTGCCTGTCAGAATCTCCAACTGTGATTGGTGGACAGGCAGGATGACAGCTCATGCTTACACGATGCGATTAGTAGATTTCTTTTCCATGTCAAATTGCGTAATTTGTATTTTTTTTTTACACTGTGATGGACTCTAAAAAACGTCTTATAAAATGTTGCTGTAGACAAGTACGCACATGCATGCCAAGTTTAAGTTCTTTTTTATGTGAATCTTAAGTTCCAACATCATTATGAAAATTTTACCATCATTAGAAGTATATGGAACTTTATGAAATATAATTTTGTATTGCATATTTTATTTAAAATAGCTTTTTTTTTAAATAACATGTTTCATAGTTTATTTGCAAAAAAGAAAAATTGAGTCCAAGTTCTACTTTTCCAACTGTGTCGATGACCAAACCGAGTTACATCTACGATTAAAATAAGTAGCATGTAGTCATAGTATGTCCAATCATATATACCTGACGCAACCCCTCTTCGGCTTCACACTCCTGCGTTAATAAATCGACGGCCTCCTCCTCCGTCGGCTTCGCCGATGGAAGGTGTGCAAGGAGGCCCCGATCTATTAATGGAAGTTGTAGTTTCCTCTGTCATGGTGCATTAGGTGCGTCTCCATTTGTCCGTCACTTCGGCCCTGCCGATGGTGATGGTGGCCGGTGTTCAATATTGGTTCCTTTAGCCTCTTCGTCGGTCACGATTGTACGTGTTCAATCGAATCCATTGACGAGATTGGGTGGATAGGTAGGTCTTCGATGTTCATGATGGCTCGAGAATTTGTGACATTTTATAAGAGGTTTTGACATGGTTTTCATCGGGTTTTCGCTATCTAGGTCATTTTAACGCTAATCCTTCGAGGGAGAAGAAAACTTGTTTTTCCATTGTTTGGTAGGAAAATTCATTTATGAAAGGAAACCAAGGAGGATTACTCCAAATCAAGCCAAAAGGAGCAACTTCCATGCACCAGACGCACCAGAGCGCAAGACGGCCAACCATATGAGGGCAAGCGCTCGTATGAGAGGTCGTGCCAGGCGCCAAGTGCTTCCCCTCATCTATGGGAACAACTTTTGTGAAGACAGGGGGACGCATCAGAGAAACCTAGCCGCCGTCACTCCATCCAGAACAGAGGGATAAGAGATCCGGAGAAGAAGAACCACCGGAGATCCTTCTCGTTTAGTTTTCCCAGCACCATATTCATTTGATATCATCACCATTGTAAGAGGAATTTCAAGTTGTAAGATCAGGGTGTATAACTCTATTCACACTCATCCGGAGATTGAGACTTGTTGAATCAATCATCCTATTGTGGATCTTCACGGTATTATTGATATGGTTTCCACAAAATTATTCTCTATGATGATTGGTTATTCACTTTCGATGTGTGAGTAATTCCCCTCGGCGTGTGAGATGTAGGTGAATTGTAAGATTTATCTGTGCCTAATCTATATGTCATCATTGAAGGAAATATGCCCTAGAGGCAATAATAAAGTTATTGTTTATTTCCTTATATCATGATAAATGTTTATTATGTAGGGGAACGTAGTAATTTCAAAAATTTTCCTACGATCACGCAAGACCATGGTGATGGCATAGCAACGAGAGGGAAGAGTGTCCGTCCACGTACCCTCGTAGACCGAAAGCGGAAGCGTTATAACAACGCGGTTGATGTAGTCGTACGTCTTCACGACCCGACCGATCCAAGCACCGAACGTATGGCACCTCCGAGTTACGCACCGTTCAGCTCGATGGCGATCCCGGACTCGATCCAAAGAAAGTGTCGGGATGAGTTCCGTCGACCGACGGCGTGGTGGCGATGATGATGCTCCACCGACGAGGCTTCGCCTAAGCTCGCGACGATATGACTTCTCCAGCGAGGCTTCACCTAAGCTCATGACGATATGACCGAGGTGGAATATGGTGGAAGGGGCACCGCACACGGCTAAGGAAAGATCCGTAGATCAACTTGTGTGTCATGGGGTGCCCTCGCCTGTATATAAAGGAGGGAAGGGAGGGCTGGCCGGCCACCTATGGCTGCGCTGGGAGTCCTACTCCCACCGGAGTAGGATTCCCCAATCCTAGTCCAACTAGGGTTTGACCAGGGAGAGGGAGAGAGGCGCCCCTTCTCCTAATCCTAATAGGACTAGGGAAGGGGAAGGCTGCGCCAGCATATGGCCCCTTTCTCTTTCCCCTTAAGGCCCATCAAGGCCCATTGACTCCCGGAGGTTCCAGTAACCCCGGTACTCAGTAAAATTCCCAATTTCACGGAGTGATTAGGAGTCCAAACATAGGCTTCAATATATCAATCTTTATGTCTCGACCATTTCGAGACTCCTCGTCATGTCCGTGATCTCATCCGGGACTCGAACAACCTTGGTACATCAATATCATATAAACTCATAATAAGCATCATCGAAGCGTTAGCGTGCGGACCCTACGGGTTCGAGAACTATGTAGACATGACCGAGACACCTCTCGGTCAATAACCAATAGCGGGACCTGGATGCCCATATTGGTTCCTACATATTCTACGAAGATCTTTATCGGTCGACCGCATAACAACATACGTTGTTCCTTTGTCATCGGTATGTTACTTGCCCGAGATTCGATCGTCGGTATCCAATACCTAGTTCAATCTAAATTCTTGGCAAGTCTCTTTTCTCGTTCCGTAATACATCATCTCACAACTAACACATTTAGTTGCAATGCTTGCAAGGCTTATGTGATGTGCATTACCGAGAGGGCCAGAGATACCTCTCCAGACAATCGGAGTGACAAATCCTAATCTCGAAATATGCCAACCCAACATGTACCTTCGGAGACACCGTAATGCACCTTTATAATCACCCGATTACGTTGTGACGTTTGGTAGCACCCAAAGTGTTCCTCGGCAAACAGGAGTTGCATAATCTCATAGTCATAGGAACATGTATAAGTCATGAAGAAAAGCACTAGCAACAAACTATACGATCGGTGCTATGCTAATGGAATGGGTCATGTCAATCAGATCATTCAACTAATGATGTGATCCCATTAATCAAATAACAACTCCTTGTTCATGGTTAGGAAACATAACCATCTTTGATTAACGAGCTAGTCAAGTAGAGGCATACTAGTGACACTCTGTAGGTTTATGTATTCACACATGTATTATGTTTCCGGTTAATACAATTCTAGCATGAATAATAAACATTTATCATGATATAAGGAAATAAATAATAACATTTATTATTGCCTCTAGGGCATATTTCCTTGATCTCCCACTTGCACTAGAGTCAATAATCTAGATTACACGGTAATGATTCTAACACCCATGGAGTCTTGGTGCTGATCATGTTTTGCTCGTGGAAGAGGCTTAGTCAGCAGGTGCGCAACATTCAGATCCGTATGTATCTTGCATATCTCTATGTCTCCCACGGACCAAATCCGGATGGAGTTGAGGCGTCTTTTGATGTGCTTGGTTCTCTTGTGAAATCTGGATTCCTTTGCCAAGGCAATTGCACGATATTGTCACAAAAGATTTTCATTGGACCCGATACACTAGGTACAACACCTAGATCGGATATGAACTCCTTCATCCGAGACTCCTTCATTAGCTGCTTCAAGCAGCTATGTACTCAACTTCACATGTAGATCCCATAGCGACGCTTTGTTTGGAACGCACCAACCAGCAGCTCCACCGTTTAATGTAAATCGTATCCGGTTTGCGATTTAGAATCGTCGGATCGTTGTCAAAGCTTGCATCGGCGTAACCGTTTCTGACGAGCTCTTTGTCACCGCCATAAATGAGAAACATATCCTTAGTTCTTCTCAAGTACTTAAGGATGTTCTTGACCGCTGTCGATGATCCACTCTGGATTACTTTGGTACTGCTGCTAAATTTACACAAGGCACACATCAGTCCAGTACCTGACATTGCATACATGATAGAGCCTATGGCTGAAGCATAGGAACATCTTTCATTTTCTCTCTATCTTCTGCGGTGGTGGGCATTGAGTCTTACTCAATTTCACACCTTGTAATACCGGCAAGAACCCTTTCTTTGCACGATCCATTTTGAACTTTTCAAAACTTTATCAAGGTATGTGCTTTGTGAAAGTCCTATTAAGCGTCTTGATCTATCTCTATAGATCTTAATGCCCAATATGTAAGCAGCTTCACCGAGGTCTTTCATCGAAAAACTTTTATTCAAGTATCCCTTTATGCTATCCGAAATTCTATATCATTTCCGATCAATAATATGTCATCCACATATAATATCGGGAATGCTCTGAGCTCCACTCACTTTTCTTGTAAATACAAAGCTTCTCCAAAAGTCATATAAAACCAAATGCTTTGATCACACTATCAAAGCGTTTATTCCAACTCCGAGAGGCTTGCACCATCCATAAATGGATCATTTGGAGCTTGCACACTTTGTTAGCTCCTTTGGATCGACAAAACCTTCGGTTGCATCATATACAACTCTTCTTCCGAAATCCATTCAGAATGCAGTTTTAACATCCATTTGCCAAATTTCATAATCATAAAATGCGGCAATTGCTAACATGATTCAGACGGACTTTAAGCATCGCTACGGGTGAGAAGGTCTCATCGTAGTCAATCCCTTGAACTTGTCGAAAACCTTTTGCAACAAGTCGAGCTTTATAGACGATAACATTACCATCGGCGTCAGTCTTCTTCTTGAAGATCCATTTATTCTCAATTGCTTGCCGATCATCGGCAAGTCAACCAAAGTCCATACTTTGTTCTCATACATGGATCCCATCTCGCATTTCATGGCCTCAAGCCATTTTGTGGAATCTGGGCTCACCATCGCTTCTTCATAGTTCGTGAGGTTCATCATGTTCGATAACATGACTTCCAAAATAGGATTACCGTACCACTTTAGTGCGGATCTTGCTCTGGTTGATCTCGACGTTCGTAGAAATTTGATCTGAAGTTTCATGATCATCATCATTAGCTTCCTCCTATTTGGTGTAGGTGTCACGAAGCTGTTTTACGTGACGTACTACTTCTCAATAAGGGAGTAGATACTGATTATCTCATCAAGTTCTACTTTCCTCCGCTCACTTCTTTCGTGAGAAACTCTTTCTCAAAAAGTTTCGAATTTAGCAACAAAAATCTTGCCTTCGGATCTGTGATAGAAGGTGTACCCAACTGTCTCCTTTGGGTATCCTATGAAGACACATTTCTCGATTTGGGTTCGAGCTTATCAGGTTGAAGCTTTTTCACATAAGCATCGCAGCCCCAAACTTTCAAAAACGACAACTTTGGTTTCTTGCCAAACCACAGTTCATAAGGCGTCGTCTCAGCGGTTTAGATGGTGCCCTATTTAAAGTGAATGTAGCCGTCTCTAAAGCATAACCCCAAAACGATAGCGGTAAATCGGTAAGAGACATCATAGATCGCACCATATCTAATAAAGTACGATTCTGACGTTCGGACACACCATTACGTTGTGGTGTTCGGTGGCGTAAGTTGCGAAACTATTCCACATTGTTTCAAATGTAGGCCAAACTCGTAACTCAAATATTCTCCTCCACGATCGGATCGTAGAAACTTTATTTTCTTGTTACGATGATTTTCCACTTCACTCTGAAATTCTTTGAACTTTTCAAATGTTTGGACTTGTGTTTCATTAAGTAGATATACCCATATCTGCTCAAATCATCTGTGAAGGTGAGAAAATAACGATATCCGCCACGAGCCTCAACATTCATTGGACCACATACATCGGTATGTATGATTTCCAATAAATCTGTTGCTCTCTCCATAGTTAGGAGAAGCGGTGTTTTAGTCATCTTGCCCATAAGGCACGGTTCATAAGTGCCAAGTGATTCATAATCAAGTGACTCCAAAAGTCCATCGGCATGGAGTTTCTTCATGCGTTTTACACCGATATGACCTAAGCGGCGGTGCCACAAATAAGTTGCACCATCATTATCAACTCTGCATCTTTTGGTTTCAACATTATGAATATGTGTATCACTACTATCAAGATTAAGTAAAACAAACCATTCTTCAATGGTGCATGACCATAAAAGATATTATTCATATAAATAGAACAACCATTATTCTCGATTTAAATGAATAACCGTCTCGCATCAAACAAGATCCAGATATAATGTTCATGCTCAACGATGGTACTAAATAACAATTATTTAGGTCTAATACTAATCCGAAGGTAGATGTAGAGGTAGCGTGCCATTGCGATCACATCGACTTTGGAACCATTTCCCACGCGCATCGTCACCTCGTCCTTAGCCAATCTTCGCAATCCGTAGCCCTGTTTGAGTTGCAAATATTAGCAGCAGAACCGGTATCAAATACCAGTGCTCTGCGAGTATTAGTAAGGTACACATCAATAACAAGTATATCACATATACCTTTGTTAACCTTGCCATCCTTCTTATCCGCCAAATACTTGGGGCAGTTCCGCTTCCATGACCAGCACTGCTTGCAATAGAAGCACTCGGTTTGAGCTTAGGACCAGACTTGGGTTTCTTCTCTTGATCGACAACTTGCTTGCCGCTCTTTTGAAGTTTCCTTTTCTTTCCTTTGCCCTTTTCTTGAAACTAGTGGTTTTGTTAACCATCAACACTTGATGCTCCTTTTGATTTCTACCTCTGCTGCTTTCGACATCGCGAAGAGCTCGGGCATAGTTTTGGTCATCCCTTGCATATTATAGTTCATCACGAAGCTCTTGTAGCTTGGTGGCGATGATTGGAGAATTACATCAATGGCGCAATCATCCGGAAGATTAACTCCGGTTGAATCAAGTGATTGTTATATCCGGACATTACGAGTATATGCTCACCGCAGAACCATTCTCCTCCATCTTACAGCTATAGAACTTATTGGAGACTTCATATCTCTCAATCCGGGCATTCGCTTGGAATATTAACTTCAACTCTGGAACATCTCATATGCTCCATGGTGTTCAAAACGACGTTGAAGTCCGGTTCTAAGCCGTAAAGCATGGCACCTTGAACTATAGAGTAGTCATCGACTTTGCTTTGCGGGCGTTCACAACTTGGCGCAGCCCTTACACCAGGCCGGCACCTAACGGTGCTTCGGGGCGTAATTCTTACAATGCAGCAATAAGGATAATCCTCAAATTACGGACCCAGTCCGTGTAATTGCTGCCATCATCTTTCAACTTTGCTTTCTCAAGGAACGCATTAAAATTCAACGGAACAACAAAGACGAGCCATCTATCTACACATCATAGACAAGCAAGATACTATCGGTACTAAGTTCATGATAAATTTAAGTTCAATTAATCATATTACTTAAGAACTCCCACTTAGAAAAATATCCTCAATTCTCTAAGTGATTGCGTGATCCATATCAACTACACCATGACCGATCATCACGTGTGATGGAGTAGTTTCAATGGTGAACATCAATATGTTGATCATATCTACTATATGATTCACGCTCGACCTTCGGTCTCCGTGTTCGAGGTCATATCTTATATGCATAGCTCGTCAAGTATAACTTTGAGTATTCGCGTGTGCAACTGTTTTGCACCGTTGTATTTGAGCGTAGAGCCTATCACACCCGATCATCACGTGGTGTCTCGGCACGAAGAACTTTCATAGCGGTGCATACTCGGGAGAACACTTCTTGATAATTTAGTAAGGATCATCTTATAATGCTACCGTCAATCAAAGCAAAATAAGATGCATAAAGGATTAACATCACATGCAATCAATATAAGTGATATGATATGGCCATCATCATCTTGTGCTTGTGATCTCCATCTCGAAGCACCGTCATGATCACCATCGTCACCGGCGCGACACCTTGATCTCCATCGTAGCATCGTTGTCGTCTCGCCAACTATTGCTTCTCGACTATCGCTCTTTGCTTAGTGATAAAGTAAAGCAATTACATGGCGTTGCATTTCATACAATAAGCGACAACCATATGGCTCCTGCCGATTGCCGATAACTTCGGTTACAAAACATGATCATCTCATACAATGAAATATAGCATCACGTCTTGACCATATCACATCACAACATGCCCTGCAAAAACAAGTTAGGCGTCCTCTACTTTGTTGTTGCAAGTTTTACGTGGCTGCTACGGGTGAGCAAGAACCGTTCTTACCTCGCATCAAAACCACAGCGATACTTTGTCAAATAGACTCGTTTTAACCTTCTCAAGGACGGGCGTAGCCACACTCAGTTCAACTAAAGTGAGAGAGCAGACACCCGCTTGATCACCTTTAAGCAACGAGTGCTCACGGCGGTGAAACCAGTCTCGCGTAAGCGTCTGCGTAATGTCGGTCCGGGCCGCTTCATCTCACAATACCGCTGAACCAAAGTATGACATCTTTGGTAGGTAGTATGACTTGTATCGCCCACAACTCACTTGTGTTCTACTCGTGCATATGACATCAACGCATAAAACCAGGCTCGATACCTTTGTAGGGGAGCGTAGTAATTTCAAAAATTTCCTACGATCACGCAAGACCATGGTGATGGCATAGCGAGAGGGAAGAGTGTCGTCCACGTACCCTCGTGACCGAAAGCGGAGCGTTATAACAACGCGGTTGATGTGTAGTGCGTCTTCACGACCGACCGATCCAAGCACCGAGCGTATGGCACCTCCGAGTTACGCACGTTCAGCTCGATGGCGATCCCGGACTCCGATCCGGCAAAGTGTCGGGGATGAGTTCCGTCGACCTGACGGCGTGGTGGCGATGATGATGCTCCACCGGCGCAGGGCTTCGCTAAGCTCATGACGATATGACTTCTCCCGCGAGGCTTCACCTAAGCTCATGACGATATGACCGAGGTGGAATATGGTGGAAGGGGCACTTTGACACGGCTAAGGAAAGATCCGTAGATCAACTTGTGTGTCATGGGGTGCCCTCGCCTTGTATATAAAGGAGGAAGGGAGGGGCTGGCCGGCCACCTATGGCTGCGCTGGGAGTCCTACTCCCAGGGAGTAGGATTCCCCCAATCCTAGTCCAACTAGGGTTTGACCAAGGGAGAGGGAGAGAGGCCACCCCTTCTCCTAATCCTAATAGGACTAGGGAAGGGGAAGGCTGCGCCAGCATATGGCCCCTTTCTCTTTCCCTTAAGGCCCATCAAGGCCCATTGACTCCCAGGAGGTTCGGTAACCCCGGTACTCAGTAAAATTCCCAATTTCACCGGAGTGATTAGGAGTCAAACATAGGCTTCAATATATCAATCTTTATGTCTCGACCATTTGAGACTCCTCGTCATGTCCGTGATCTCATCCGGGACTCGAACAACCTTGGTACATCAATATCATATAAATTCATAATAAGCATCGCCGAAGCGTTAGCGTGCGGACCCTACGGGTTCGAGAACTATGTGACATGGCCGAGACACCTCTGCGGTCAATAACCAATAAGCGGGACCTGGATGCCCATATTGGTTCCTACATATTCTCTGAAGATCTTTATCGGTCGGACCGCATAACAACATCGTTGTTCCTTTGTCATCGGTATGTTACTTGCAGAGATTGATCGTCGGTATCAATACCTAGTTCAATCTCGTTCTTGGCAAGTCTCTTTTCTCGTTCCGTAATACATCATCTCACAACTAACACATTTAGTTGCAATGCTTGCAAGGCTTATGTGATGTGCATTACGAGAGGGCCGGAGATACCTCTCCAGAGCAATCGGAGTGACAAATCCTAATCTCGAAATATGCCAACCCAACATGTACCTTGGAGACACTGTAATGCACCTTTATAATCACCCGATTCGTTGTGACGTTTGGTAGCACCAAAGTGTTCCTCGAAAAGCAGGAGTTGCATAATCTCATAGTCATAGGAACATGTATAAGTCATGAAGAAAAGCACTAGCAACAAACTATACGATCGGTGCTATGCTAATGGAATGGGTCATGTCAATCAGATCATTCAACTAATGATGTGATCCCATTAATCAAATAACAACTCCTTGTTCATGGTTAGGAAACATAACCATCTTTGATTAACGAGCTAGTCAAGTAGAGGCATACTAGTGACACTCTGTAGGTTTATGTATTCACACATGTATTATGTTTCCGGTTAATACAATTCTAGCATGAATAATAAACATTTATCATGATATAAGGAAATAAATAATAACATTTATTATTGCCTCTAGGGCATATTTCCTTCATATTATTCATGCTAGAATTGTATTAACCGGAAACATGATACATGTGTGAATACATAGACATACAGAGTGTCACTAGTATGCCTCTACTTGACTAGCTCGTTGATCAAAGATGGTTATGTTTCCTAGCCATTGACAAAGAGTTGTCATTTGATTCACGAGATCACATCATTAGGAGAATGATGTGATTGACATGACCCATTCCGTTAGCTTAGCACTTGATCGTTTAGTATGTTACTATTGCTTTCTTCATGACTTATACATGTTCCTGTGACTATGAGATTATGCAACTCCCATTTACCGGAGGAACACTTTGTGTGCTACCAAACGTCACAACGTAACTGGGTGATTATAAAGATGCTCTCTGTGTGTCTCGAAGGTATTTATTGGGTTGGCGTATTTTGAGATTAGGATTTGTCACTCCGATTGTCGGAGAGGTATCTCTGGGCCCACTCGGTAATGCACATCACTATAAGCCTTGCAAGCATTGTAACTAATGAGTTAGTTGCGGGATGATGTATTACGGAACGAGTAAATAGACTTGCCGGTAACGAGATTGAACTAGGTATTGAGATACCGACGATCGAATCTCGGGCAAGTAACATACCGATGACAAAGGAACAACGTGATGTTGTTATGCGGTTCGACCGATAAAGAACTTCAGAGAATATGTAGGAGCCAATATGAGCATCGAGTTCGCTATTGGTTATTGACCGGAGGCGTGTCTCGGTCGTGTCTATATAGTTCTCGAACCCGTAGGGTCCGCACGCTTAAAGTTCGATGACGGTTATATTATGAGTTTATGTGTTTTGATGTACCGAAGGTTGTTCGGAGTCCTAGATGTGATCACGGACATGACGAGGAGTCTCTAAATGGTCGAGACATAAAGATTGATATATTGGACGACCATGTTCGGACACCGGAATGGTTTCGGAGAGTATCGGGCATATACCGGAGTACCGGGGGGTTACCGGAACCCCCCGGGGAGACTAATGGGCCTTTTGGGCCCTAGTGGAGAAGAGGAGGGGCGGCCAAGGGGCAGCCGCGCGCCCCCTCTCCCCAATCCAAATTGGACAAGGAGGGGGGCGGCGCCCCCTTTCCTTTCCCCCCTCTCTCCTTCCCTCTCCTCTCCTACTCCCACATGGAAGGGGGGAGTCCTACTCCCGGTGGGAGTAGGACTCCTCATGGGGCGCGCAAAGGGTGGTCGGCCCCCTCCCCCTCCTCCACTCCTTTTATATACGGGGAGGGAGGCACCCTTGGAGATACAACAATTGATCCCTTGGATCTCTTAGCCGTGTGCGGTGCCTCCCTCCACCATAATCCACCTCGATAATATCGTAGCGGTGCTTAGGCGAAGCCCTGCATCGGTAGAACATCATCATCGTCACCACACCGTCGTGCTGATGG
The DNA here is from genome assembly GCA_021605205.1 of Aegilops longissima. Lineage (NCBI taxonomy): Eukaryota > Viridiplantae > Streptophyta > Magnoliopsida > Poales > Poaceae > Aegilops > Aegilops longissima. The sequence continues at coordinate 578,424,734 of CM038678.1, forward strand.
AACTCTCCCTCAAAGCTCGGCTGGATCGGAGTTCGAGGGACGTCACCGAGTTGGACGTGTGATGAACTCGGAGGTCGGTACTTGATTGGTCGAATCGTGAAGACGTACAACTACATCAACCGCGTTGTGCTAACGCTTCCGCTTTCCGTCTACGAGGGTACGTGGACACACTCTCCCCTCTCGTTGCTATGCATCGCCATGATCTTGCGTGTGCGTAGGAAATTTTTTAAAATTACTACGTTCCCCAACAGTGGCATCCGAGCCTGCTTTTATGCGTAGATGTTATATGCACGAGTAGAACACAAGTGAGTTGTGGGCGATACAAGTCATACTGCTTACCAACATGTCATACTTTGGTTGGCGGTATTGTTGGATGAAGCGGCCCGGACCGACATTACGTGCGCTTGCGAGACTGGTTCTACCGGCGTGCTTTGCACACGGTGGTGGCGGGTGTCGGTTTCTCAACTTTAGTTGAACGAGTGTGGCTCGCCCGGTCCTTGAGAAGGTTAAAACAACACTAACAGCGAACTATCGTTGTGGTTTTGATGCGTAGGTAAGAATGGTTCTTGCTCAGCCCATAGCAGCCACGTAAAACTTGCAACAACAAAGTAGAGGGCGTCTAACTTGTTTTTGCAGGGCATGTTGTGATGTGATATGGTCAAGGCATGATGCTATATTTATTGTATGAGATGATCATGTTTTGTAACCGAGTTATCGGCAATGGCGGAGCCATATGGTTGTCGCTTTTATTGTATGCAATGCAATCGCTTCTGTAATTGCTTTACTTTATCACTAAGCGGTAGCGATAGTCGAGAAGCAATAATTGGCGAGGCGACAACGATGCTACGATGGAGATCAAGGTGTCGGGCGGTGGCGATGGTGATCATGCGGTGCTTCGGAGATGGAGATCACAAGCACAAGATGATGATGGCCATATCATATCACTTATATTGATTGCATGTGATGTTTATCTTTTATGCATCTTATTTTGCTTTGATTGACGGTAGCATTATAAGATGATCTCTCACTAAATTTCAAGATAGAAGTGTTCTCCCTGAGTATGCACCGTTGCCAAAGTTCATCGAGCCCAGACACCACGTGATGATCGGGTGTGATAAGCTCTACGTCCATCTACAACGGGTGCAAGCCAGTTTTTGCACACGCACAATACTCAGGTTAAACTTGACGAGCCTAGCATATGCAGATATGGCCTCGGAACACTGAGACTGAAAAGTCGAGCGTGAATCATATAGTAGATATGATCAACATAGTGATGTTCACCATTGAAAACTACTCCATTTCACGTGATGATCGGTTATGGTTTAGTTGATTTGGATCACGTGATCACTTAGATGATTAGAGGGATGTCTATCTAAGTGGAAATTCTTAAGTAATATGATTAATTGAACTTAAATTTATCATGAACTTAGTACCTGATAGTATTTTGCATGTCTATGTTTGTTGTAGATAGATGGCTCGTGTTGTTGTTCCGTTGAATTTTAATGTGTTCCTTGAGAAAGCAAAGTTGAAAGATGATGGTAGCAATTACGGACTGGGTCTCGTAATTTGAGGATTATCCTCATTGCTGCACGAAGAATTACGTCATGAAAGCAACGCTAGGTGCCAAACACTACTGAGAGCAACACGGATGTTATGAGCGTCTGCGCGAGCAAAGTCGATGACTACTCGATAGTTCGGTGTGCCATGCTTACGACTTAGAACCGAGACTTCAACGATGTTTTGAGCGCCATGGAGCATATGAGATGTTCCAGAGTTGAAGTTAATATTTCAAGCAAATGCGGATTGAGAGATATGAAGTCTCCAATAAGTTCTCTGACTGCAAGATGGAAGAGAATAGTTCGTCGGTGAGCATATACTCAAGTATGTGCGGGTATAACAATCACTTGATTCAAGCGGGAGTTAATCTTCCGGATGATAGCGTCATTGGCAGAATTCTTCAATCACTGCCACCAAGCTACAAGAGCTTCGTGATGAACTATAACATGCAAGGGATGGATAAGACGATTCCCGAGCTCTTCGCAATGCTAAAGGATGCGGAGGTAGAAATCAAGAAGGAGCATCAAGTGTTGATGGTCAATAAGACCACAAGTTTCAAAAAAAGGGCAAATGGAAAAAGAAGGGGAACTTCAAGAAGAACAGCAAACAAGTTGCTGCTCAAGAGAAGAAACTCAAATCTGGACATAAGCTTGAGACTGAGTGCTTCTACTGCAAGCAGACTGGTCACTGAAAGCGGAACTGCCCCAAGTATTTGGCGGATAAGAAGGATGGCAAGGTGAACAAAGGTATATGTGAATATGTGATATACATGTTATTGATGTGTACCTTACCAAAGCTCGCTATAGCACTGTTGGGGAACGTAGTAATTTCAAAAAAATTCCTACGCACACGCAAGACCATGGTGATGGCATAGCAACGAGAGGGAGAGTGTCGTCACGTGCCCTCGTGAGACCGAAAGCGAGGCGTTATAACAACGCGGTTGATGTAGTCGTGCGTCTTCACGATCCGACCGATCCAAGTACCGAGCGTCACGGCACCTCCGAAGTTCGCACACGTTCATTTCGATGGCGATCCCGGGCTCCGATCCAAAGAAAGCGTCGGGGATGAGTTCCGTCAAGACGACGGCGTGGTGGCGATGATGGCGTTCCACCGGCGCGAGGCTTCGCCTAAGCTCATGACGATATGACTTCACCGGCGCGCAGGCTTCGCCTAAGCTCATGACGATATGACTTCACCGGCGCGAGGCTTCGCCTAAGCTCATGACGATATGACGAAGTGGAATATGGTGGAGGGGGCACCGCTGCGGCTAAGGAGCGATCCGTAGATCAACTTGTGTATCATGGGGTGCCCCCGCCCGTATATAAAGGAGCAAGGGAGGGCGGCCAAGGAGGAGGAGGCGCCCAGGGGGGAGTCCTACTCCCAGGGAGTAGGACTCCTCCTTTCCTAGTAGGAGTAGGAGAGAAGGAAGGGGAAGGGAGGAAGGGTGCGGCCCTCCTTAGTCCAATTCGGACTAGGCCTTGGAAGCGCGGCCTGCCCTAGGCAGCCCTCTCTCTTTCCCGAGGCCCAATAAGGCCCAATACTTCTCCCGGCGAATTCCGTAACTCTCGGTACTCAGAAAAATACCGAATCATTGGAACCTTTCCGAACTCGAATATAGTCGTCCAATATATCGATCTTTACGTCTCGACCATTTGAGACTCCTCGTCATGTCCCCGATCTCATCCGGGACTCGAACTCCTTCGGTACATCAAAACTCATAAACTCATAATATAAGCATCGCCATCGAAACCTTAAGCGTGCGGACCCTACGGGTTCGAGAACTATGTAGACATGACCTAGAACCATTCTCGGTCAATAACCAATAGCGGAACCTGGATGCCCATATTGGTTCCTACATATTCTCTGAAGATCTTTATCGGTCAAACCGCATAACTACATCGTTGTTCCTTTGTCATCGGTATGTTACTTACCCGAGATTCGATCGTCGGTATCCAATACCTAGTTCAATCTCGTTGCCGGTAAGTCTCTTTACTCGTTCAAGTAATACATCATCTCACAACTAACTTATTAGTTGCAATGCTTGCAAGGCTTATGTGATGTGTATTACCGAGAAGGCCTAGAGATACCTCTCCGAGCAATCGGAGTGACAAAACCTAATCTCGAAATACGCCAACCCAACATGTACCTTTGGAGACACCTGTAGTACTCCTTTATAATCACCCGATTCGTTGTGACGTTTGGTAGTACCCAAAGTGTTCCTCCGTAAGCAGGAGTTGCATAATCTCATAGTTACAGGAACATGTATAAGTCATGAAGAAAGCAATAGCAACATACTAAGCGATCAAGTGCTAGGCTAACGGAATGGGTCATGTCAATCGATCATTCTCCTAATGATGTGATCCGTTAATCAAATGACAACTCATGTCTATGGTTAGGAAACATAACCATCTTTGATTAACGAGCTAGTCAAGTAGAGGCATACTAGTGACACTCTGTTTGTCTATGTATTCACACATGTATTATGTTTCCGGTTAATACAATTCTAGCATGAATAATAAACATTTATCATGATATAAGGAAATAAATAATAACTTTATTATTGCCTCTAGGGCATATTTCCTTCAAGCACTTGGGTATTTGATACTCGTTCTGTTGCTAATATTTGCAACTCAAAACAGGGACTACGGATTAAGCGAACACTGGCTAAGGACGAGGTGACGATGCGCGTGGGAAATGGTTCCAAAGTTGATGCGATCGCCGTCGGCACGCTACCTCTACATCTACCTTCGGGATTAGTTTTAGACCTAAATAATTGTTATTTGGTGCCAACGTTAAGCATGGACATTATATTTTGATATTGTTTGATGCGAGACGGTTATTCATTTAAATCTGAGAATAATGGTTGTTCTATTTATATGAGTAATATTTTTTATGGTCATGCACCCTTGAAGAGTTGTCTATTTTTTATGAATCTCGATAGTAGTGATACACATATTCATAATGTTGAAGCCAAAAGATGCAGAGTTGATAATGATAGTGCAACTTATTTGTGGCACTGCCGTTTGGGTCATATTGATGTAAAGCACATGAAAAAACTCCATACTGATGGACTTTTGGAATCACTTGATTATGAATCACTTGGTACTTACGAACCATGCCTCATGGGCAAGATGACTAAAACACCGTTCTCCAGAACTATGGAGCGAGCAATTGATTTGTTGGAGATCATACATACTGATGTATGTGGTCCAATGAATGTTGAGGCTCGCGGTGGGTATCATTATTTTCTCACCTTCATAGATGATTTAAGCAGATATTGGTATATCTATTTAATGAAACATAAGTCTGAAACATTTGAAAAGTTCAAAGAATTTCAGAGTGAAGTTGAAAATCATCGTAACAAGAAAATAAAGTTTACGAGATCGATCGTGGAGGAGAATATTTGAGTTCTGAGTTTGGTCTACATTTGAAACAATGCGGAATAGTTTAGCAACTCACGCCACCCGGAACACCACAACAGTAATGGTGTGTCCGACGATTTAATCGTACTTTACTAGATATGGTGCGATCTATGATGTCTCTTACTGATTTACCGCTATCGTTTTGGGGTCATGCTTTAGAGACGGCTGCATTCACGTTAAATAGGGCACCATCAAAATCCATTGAGACGACGCCTTATGAACTGTGGTTTGGTAAGAAATCAAAGTTGTCGTTTCTTAAAGTTTGGGGCTGCGATGCTTATGTGAAAAAGCTTCAACCTGATAAGCTCGAACCCAAATCAGAGAAATGTGTCTTTTCATAGGATACCCAAAGGAAACTGTTGGGTACACCTTCTATCACAGATCCGAAGGCAAGACATTCATTGTTAAGAATGGATCCTTTCTAGAGAAGGAGTTTCTCTCGAAAGAAGTGAGTGGGAGGAAAGTAGAACTTGATGAGGTAACAATACCTGCTCCCTTATTGGAAAATAGTTCATCACGTAAACGGTTCTGTGGCGTCTACACCAATTAGTGAGGAAGTTAATGATGATGATCATGAAACTTGAGATCAAGTTATTCTTGAACCTCGTAGGTCAACCGAGTAAGATCCGCACCAGAGTGGTACGGTAATCCTGTTCGGAGGTTATGTTACTAGACCATGATGAACCTACGAGCTATGAAGAAGCGATGGTGAGCCCAGATTCCGCAAAATGGCTTGAGGCCATGAAATCTGAGATGGGATCCATGTATGAGAACAAAGTATGGACTTTGGTTGACTTGCCCAATGATCGGCAAGCCATCGAGAATAAATGGATCTTCAAGAAGAAGACCGACGACGACGGTAATATTCTGTCTATAAAGCTTGACTTGTTGCAAAAGGTTTTCGACAAGTTCAAGGGATTGACTATGATGAGACCTTCTCACCCGAGCGATGCTTAAGTCTGAGAATCATGTTAGAAATTGCCGCATTTTATGATTATGAAATTTGGCAAATGGATGTCAAAACTGTATTCTGAATGGATTTACGGAAGAAGAGTTGTATATGATGCAACCGGAAGGTTTTGTCGATCCAAAGGGAGCTAACAAAGTGTGCAAGCTCCAGCGATCCATTTATGGACTGGTGCAAGCCTCTCGGAGTTGGAATAAATGTTTTGATAGTGCGATCAAAGCATATGGTACAGACTTTTGGAGAAGCCTGTATTTACAAGAAAGTGAGTGGGAGCTCTGTAGCATTTCTGATATTATATGTGGATGACATATTGTTGATTGGAAATGATATAGAATTTCTGGATAGCATAAAAGGACATTTGAATAAGAGTTTTTCAATGAAGGACCTCGGTGAAGCTGCTTATATATTGGGCATCAAGATCTATAGAGATAGATCGATACGCTTAATTGGACTTTCACAAAGCACATACCTTGACAAAGTTTTGAAGAAGTTCAAAATGGATCAAGCAAAGAATGGGTTCTTGCCTGTGTTACAATGTGTGAAGTTGAGTAAGACTCAATGCCCGACCACTTCAAAAGATAGAGAGAAAATGAAAGATGTTCCCTATTGACGGTGTCCTGGACTAGGGGGTACTCACCACGTCATCTCCCGATCAGTTGGATTGGGCCGAGGATCCCCATGGCCGTATACTCATGGGCCAGTCCGAATAGTTGCCGCATACAAGGAAGATTCCACAAGACTTGGCGATCAAGACAAGGACTCCTCCCCCACCGGCGTATTCGGCTAGGACTCTTGTTATCCTAGGCCTCTGGTGCACTATATAAACCGAGGCCAGGCTAGTCGATAGACAATCTCATATACAACAATCATACCGTGGGCTAGCTTCTAGGGTTTAGCCTCTCTGATCTCGTGGTAGATCTACTCTTGTACTACCCATATCATCAATATTAATCAAGCAGGAATAGGGTTTTACCTCCATAGAGAGGGCCCGAACACAGGTAAACATCGTGTCCCTTGTCTCTGTTACCATTGATCCTAAGACGCACGATTCGGGACCCCCTACCGAGATCCGCCGGTTTTGACACCGACATTGGTGCTTTCATTGAGAGTTCCTTTGTGGGATCGGCGAAAGGATCAATGGCTCATTGCGGAGTTAAGCTGCGACGTCGGCTTCTTCGTCACCATTTCATTGGTCACCTTGGCTTGACCGAGGATCTGTGCCCTACCTCCGATCGTCATGTTGGGATGAGGGCCTTCATCAACACCAACTCCGATCTCTATCAAGATCATGGAGGAGTCATCCATGGAGCTCGGGGCTCTCGTCAACATTGCCCTCAGCGCGTCAGGCTTTTTTTTACGGACAGCAAACTTGTATTCGCCGCCGCCGCCTCCTCAAGCGTCGTTTTAACGATTGCTTCGGTGGAATTGTGCGGAATTAAGTCTACAACAAACCCTGGAAAATTTCGTCGAGTTCCGATGGAGGAATCTCTGGCAATCTCCGATATACCGGAGCCGCATTGAATCTGGACGAGAATCCGGACGAGTTTATGGCGTGGTGTCCAGCTTCTAGCTCGGACTTCCTTTGGAAGATCCGACCGTTGATCGGCTGCTGAATTCCTATATCTACCACCCCTCAAAATTTTAGCTCGATCTGACCGTCCAAACTCCGGGAACCTTCCGACCCGAGTTCGTCTTTTTTATGAACGGGATTTCGGACATCCTTTTTGAAGGAAGTTTTGTATGGGGTATTGTGTTTTGTTCCCGAACACATCCCACTAACTTTAAGATCTTTTGAACATGATCTTCAACATCGTGCTGGTGTTAAACCAGTCCGGCAATATTGCTCCACGGCTGCCGACCTGCGCTAGACACGTCGTCACTTTGTTGAGTCGAGCTCAACTTCTTCAGATCATCATCTCGGCAAGCCGAAGAAGAGTCCGGCATCGCTAAGGATAAATCATCACCAACATCGCCGCCCCACGGATTACGGGCGGGCATACCGTATCGCCGCGATCGCTTCATCAAGCCGGCATCGACCACGTCACGACCTGCATCGGCAGGGCCGCACTATTGCTTCTTCAAGCTAGTGTCCATCACGCCGACCTACTTCGACATCTCGGCTGGACCGGGGGCTTCGCCATATCTTCATCAACCTACTCCGGACACTTCGACGTCACTAGCCGACCAGGTCCGTCACGTTAGCTGGACCGAGGGCTTTGCCTCGGCGAGCCAACCTTTGCCAGCATTGTCATGCCGTCGTTTTATCGCCCATCAGGCAATGGGTGCGCGGATCGAGTCCCAATTTTGGGAATCACCTCCCTTCGGATTGCTACAACAAATAAACCAGGTGCTATTAATCCCAGTATTTTTTGCTTGTTTAGGTTCATTTTTCCCAAGGAATTATTACTCTGGTTTGTCCATCATATGTACACAGGTCTATCAAATGGTGGCGCATTATCGACGATCGCATGATGGTTCGGTCGATTTCGTACATAGTCCGTGACGCCGCATCCGAACTCGGACCGACACGTGAATTCAGGCCTTGCCATGCCTTTACCGCATCACGCCGCCGCCTGCATCGACATTGACTTGGCGCCAAGCCATATTTCTTTTATTACTCACTTTGCATAAATTATTTATTATGCAATGATTTTTTACTATTATCTCTGGTTTGCACTATTTTTTGTGCACGGAAAATGATCGGCCGGACTATATCCTTTAGCGTCACCTCGGTGGACGGGGGCTTCGTCAACACTTCATTACCCCATGCCGGGGACTTGCATCACTCTGCCGTCCTGCATTGACCGTGCTATGTCACCACTTCAAAGTGTCGAGCTCTTTGCTCCGCCACCTCGGGACCGGCTTGGGGGATGGAACCTTGTCCCGCATCAAGCTCGGACCGCATCGTCAATACTGAACACATTAACTAGCTAAGTTGCCTTCATGCTCAAAGTTTTAAATTTCTAACTTGTGTTCGGTTCGACCAAGCATTATACTTTTTTGGAAAAAAGTTGCTTGTAAAAATTTTCCTTGTCGAAAATTTGTTACAAGACACTGACGCGCTACCCGCGATCATTATACTGGGGCTTCTTTAATGAAGCTTATTAATTAGGGCTTTATGCCCAACACATGTGTCACACTTCCGCATGTACCTTTTATTCACCATTATATGCATCGATATGACTTAAGTTTTGGCCAAGCTGGGTTGCTGGCTCTGTGCTTACCCCTCGTTTCCGATTGTTCGGCTAGGTGGTAAAGGGAGCACCTCTGCGATTATTCTTGTCGGGTCACCGGATGTGTACCTCGGTGGGTGAAGCCAAAGCTAGCGTTCTTAAGGGAATACTCGGTCGGTGAACTAAAAGATGATTTCTTACCTATTCATTTACCTGCCCCCAGATGTTTTTCTGCTCTTTTCGCAGTCCGGACATGCACTTTAGGGCATGCCTCCCAGGGAAAGGTGTTGGGGAACGTTGCAGAAAATTAAATTTTTTTCTACGGTTTCACCAAGATCCATCTATGAGTTCATCTAAGCAACGAGTCATGGGAGTGAGTTTGCATCTACATACCACTTGTAGATCGAGTACGGAAGCGTTCGAGGGAGTGGTGATGATGGAGTCGTTCTCAACGTGATTCCGATCACCGATGACCAAGTCTTTGAGCGGACAGCACCTCCGCGTTCAACACACGTGCAGTGCAGGCGCGCCCCTCCGTCTTGATCCAGCAAGGAGGAAGGAGAGGTTGAGGAAGATGGCTCCAACAGCAGCACGACGGCGTGATGATGGTGGAGTCTGATTCTCCGGCAGGCTAGCGTAGCGCGCGGAGGAGGAGAGGTGTTGGGGAGGGAGGGCTGCGCCTTCAATTGTGTATGCAGCCTCCCTCACCCCTCTATTTATAGGGGAAGGGAGGAGGGGCGGCCCCTCTAGATGCATCTAGAGGGGCGGCCAAGGGAGGGGCTTGCCCCAAGCAAGGGGCGCCCCTTAGGGTTACCCCCTCAACCCTAGGCGCATGGGCCAAGGGAGGTGTGCCCAGCCCACCAGGGGCTGGCTGCCTCCCACGCAGCCCAAAGTGGCCCCCGGGAGGTGGTCCCTCCGGTAGTCCTCCGAAACTTTCGGTGGCCCTCCATAATTCGATATGACCCGAAACTTTTCCGGTGTCCGCTTGACACTTCCCATATATAAATCTTTACCTCCGGACCCTTAGGAACTCCTCGTGACGTCCGGATCTCATCCGGACTCCTAACAACATTCGGTAATCACATACAAGTCTTCCTAGTAACCCTAGCATCACGAACCTTATGTGTAGACCCTACGGGTTCGGGAGACATCTGAACATGACCGAGACGCTCTCGGTCAATAACCAACAGCAGGATCTGGATACCCATGTTGGCTCCTACATGCTCCTCGATGATGTCATCGGATGAACCACGATGTCGAGGGTTCAAGCAACCCGTATACTATTCCCTTTGTCGACGGTATGTTACTTGCGAGACTCGATCGTCGGTATCCCAATACCTCGTTCGGTCTCGTTACGGCAAGTCACTTTACTCATCCGTAATGCATGATCCGTGACCGGACACTTGATCACTTTGAGCTCATTATGATGATGCACTATCGAGTGGGCCGGTGATACCTCTCCGTCATACGGAGTGACAAATCCTGTCTCGATCCGTGTCAACCCCGCAGACACTTTCGGAGATACCGTAATGCATCTTTATAGTCACCCGATTCGTTGTGACGTTTGGTACACCAAAGCACTCCTACGGTATCCGGGAGTTACACGATCTCACGGTCTAAGGAAGAGATACTTGACATTGGAAAAGCTCTAGCAAAAGCGAACTACACGATCTTTGTGCTATGCTTAGGATTGGGTCTTGTCCATCACGTCATTCTCCTAATGACGTGATCCGTTGTCAATGGCATCGATGTCCATAGTCAGAAACCATGACTATCTGTTGACCAACGAGCTAGTCTACTAGAGGCTTACTAGGGACGTATTGTAGTCTATGTATTCACACGTGTATTACGATTTCCGGATAATACGGTTATAGCATGAATAAAGACAATTATCATGAACAAGGAAATATAATAATAATGCTTTTATTATTGCCTCTAGGGCATATTTCCAACAGTCTCCCACTTGCACTAGAGTCAATAATCTAGTTACATTGTGATGAATCGAACACCCATAGAGTTCGGTGTTGATCATGTTTTGCCCATGGAAGAGGTTTAGTCAATGGATCTGCGACATTCAGATCCGTATGCACTTACAAATTTCTATGTCTCCATCCTGAATGTTTTCACGGATGGAGTTGAAGCGACGCTTGATGTGCTGGTCTTCTTGTGAAACCTGGGCTCCTTGGCAAGTGCAATAGCTCCAGTGTTGTCACGGAAGAGTTTGATCGGCCCGACGCATTGGGTATGACTCTAGGTCGGTGATGAACTCCTTCACCCAAATTGCTTCATCGCTGCCTCCGAGGCTGCCATGTACTCCGCTTCACATGTAGATCCCGCCACGACGCTTCGCTTGCAGCTGCACCAGCTTCATTGCTCCACCATTCAACATATACACGTATCCGGTTTGTGACTTAGAGTCATCGGATCGTGTCGAAGCTAGCGTCGGCGTAACCCGTTCTGACGAGCTCTTCATCACCTCCATAAGCGAGAAACATGTCCTTTGTCCTTTTCGGTATTCAGGATATTCTTGACCGCTGTCCGGTGTTCCTTGCGGGATTACTTTGGTACCTACCTACCAAACTTACGGCAAGGTTTACATCAGTCCAGTACACAGCATGGCATACATAATAGATCCTATGGCTGAAGCATAGGGATGACACTCATCTCTTCTTTATCTTTTGCCATGGTCGGGCATTGAGTGAGCTCAATCTCACACCTTGCAATCTGAGCAAGAACCCTTTCTTGGACTGATCCATTTTGAACTTCTTCAAAATCTTATCAAGGTATGTGCTTTGTGAAAGACCTATGAGGCGTCTCGATCTATCTCTATAGATCTTGATGCCTAATATATAAGCAGCTTCTCCAAGGTCCTTCATTGAAAAACACTTATTCAAGTAGGCCTTAATGCTGTCCAAGAATTTTATATCATTTCCCATCAAAAGTATGTCATCTACATAAAATATGAGAAATGCTCTGAGCTCCCACTCACTTTCTTGTAAACGCAGGCTTCTCCATAAGTCAAGCATAAACCCAAACGCTTTGATCATATCATCAAAGCGAATGTTCCAACTCGAGATGCTTGCACCAGCCCATAAATGGATCGCTAGAGCTTGCATACTTTGTCGACATTCTTAGGATCGACAAAACCCTCCGGCTACATCATATCTGACTCTTCCTTAAGATATCCGTTAAGGAACGCTGTTTTGGCGTCCATCCGCCATATCTCATAATCATAGTATGCGGCAATTGCTAACATGATTGGACGGACTTAAGCTTCGCTACGGAGAGAAAGTCTCATCATAGTCAATCCCTTGAACTTGCCGATAACCCTTAGCGACAAGTCGAGCTTTATAGATGGTGACATTACCATCTCGCGTCCGTCTTCTTCTTAAAGATCCATTTGTTTTCTATCGCTCGCCGATCATCGGCAAGTCGGTCAAAGTCCATACTTTGTTTTCATACATGGATTCTATCTCGGATTTCATGGCTTCTAGCCATTTGTTGGAATCTGGGCCGCCATCGCTTCTTCATAGTTCGAAGGTTCACCGTTGTCTAACAACATGATTTCCGGAGACAGGGTTGTCGTACCACTGCAGTGCGGGGCGTGTCCTTGTGGACCTACGGTTCAAGAGCAACTTGATCCGAAGTGCCTTGATCATCATCATTAATTTCCTCTTGGTTGGTGTAGGCATCACAGAACATTTTCTGAGTTGCACTACTATCTGTTGAAGAGGTAGTACTTCATCGAGTTCTACTTTCCTCCCACTTACTTCTTTCGAGAGAAACTCTTTTTCCAGAAAGGATCCGTTCTTGGCAACAAAGATCTTGCCCTCGGATCTTAAGTAGAAGGTATACCCTATGGTTTCCTTAGGGTATCCTATGAAGACGCATTTTTCCGACTTGGGTTCGAGCTTTTCAGGTTGAAGTTTCTTGACATAAGCATCGCATCCCCAAACTTTTAGAAACGACATGACTTAGGTTTCTTCCCAAACCATAATTCATACGGTGTCGTCTCAACGGACTTAGACGGTGCCCTATTTAAAGTGAATGTAGCTGTCTCTAGAGCGTATCCCCAAAATGATAGCGGTAAATCGGTAAGAGACATCATAGACCGCACCATATCCAATAGAGTGCGATTCGACGTTCGGACACACCGTTCTTTGAGGTGTTCCAGTGGCGTTAGTTGTGAAACGATTCCACATTTTCTTAAGTGTGTACCAAATTCGTGACTTAAATATTCTCCTCCACGATCGATCGTAAGAATTTTATCTTTCGGTCATGTTGATTCTCTACTTCATTCTGAAATTCCTTGAACTTTTCAAAGGTCTCGGACTTGTGTTTCATCAAGTAGACATACCCATATCTACTCAAGTCATCCGTGAGAGTGAGAACATAACGATATCCTCCATGAGCCTCAACCCTCATTGGACCGCACACATCGGTATGTATGATTTCCAACAAGTTGGTTGCTCGCTCCATTGTTAGGAGAACGGAGTCTTGGTCATCTTGCCCATGAGGCATGGTTCGCATGTGTCAAATGATTCATAATCTAAAGACCCCAAAAGTCCATCGGCATGGAGCTTCTTCATGCGCTTGACACCAATGTGACCAAGGCGGCGATGCCACAAGTATGTGGGACTATCGTTATCAACTTTACATCTTTTGGTATTCACGCTATGAACATGTGTAATACTACGCCGAGATTCATTAAGAATAAACCATTGACCATCGGAGCATGACCATAAAACATATCTCTCATATAAATAGAACAACCATTATTCTCGGATTTAAATGAGTAGCCATCCCGTATTAAACGAGATCCGGATACAATATTCATGCTCAAACTTGGCACCAAATAACAATTATTAAGGTTTATCACTAATCCCGTAGGTAAATGAAGAGGTAGCGTGCGACGGCGATCACATCGACTCTGGAACCATTCCCGACACGCATCGTCACCTCGTCCTTCGCCGATCTCCGCTTATTCCGCAGCTCTGCTGTGAGTTACAAATATGAGCAACGACACGGTATCAAATACCGGGAGTTACTACGAGTCTTGGTAAGGTACACATCAATTACATGTATATCAAATATACCTTTGGTGTTGCCGGCCTTCTTGTCCGCTAAGTATTTGGGGCAGTTCCGCTTCAAATGACCCTTCCCTTGCAATAAAAGCACTCGGTCTCGGCTTGGGTCCATTCTTTGACTTCTTCCCGGCAACTTGCTTGCGGGCGCGGCAACCTCCTTGCCGTCCTTCTTGAAGTTCTTCTTGCCCTTGCCCTTCTTGAACTTAGTGGTCTTATTGACCATCAACACTTGATGTTCTTTCTTGATTTCAACCTCGGTGACTTGAGATATAGAATACTTCAGAATGGTCTTTACCATCCCCGCATATTGTAGTTCATCACAAAGCTCTTGTAGCTTGGTGGCAGCGATCGGAGGATTCTGTCAATGACCGCCTCATCGGGGAGGTTAATATTCAGTGGGTCATACGGTTGTGCAACCTGGACATCTTGAGAATGTGCTCCCGTGTAACTATTTTCCTCCATCTTACAACTATAGAACTTGTCGGAGATGTCATATCTCTCGACCCGGCGTGAGCTTGGAAAACTAGTTTCAGCTCCTCGAACATCTCATATGCTCCGTGGTGCTCAAAACGCTTTTGGAGCCCGGTTCTAAGTGTAAAGCATGCCGCCTTGAACGAGGGAGTAATCATCAAGACGAGACTGCCAAGCATTCATAATGTCTTGGTTCTCAGGGACGGGGCGTCACCTAGCGGTCCTTCTAGGACATATTGTTTCTGGCAGCTATGAGGATGATCCTCAAGTTCGGACCCAGTCCGTATAGTTCTTTGCCGTCATCTTTCGACTTGGTTTTCTAGGAACGCGTTGAAGTTCAAGTTGACATGAGCGTTGGCCATTTGATCTACAAGACATATCATTCAAAAGTTTTTAGACTAAGTTCATGATAATTAAGTTCATATAATCAAATTATTTAAATGAACTCCCACTCAGATTAGACATCCCTCTAGTCATTTAAGTGTTACACGATCCGAGTCAACTAGGCCGTGTCCGATCATCACGTGAGACGGACTAGTCATCGTCGGTGAACATTCTCATGTTGATCGTATCTTCCATATGACTCGTGTTCGACCTTTCGGTCTCCGTGTTCCGAGGCCATGTCTGTACATGCTAGGCTCGTCAAGTTAACCCTAAGTGTTTTGCGTGTGTAAATCTGTCTTACACCCGTTGTATGTGAACGTAAGAATCCATCACACCCGATCATCACGTGGTGCTTAGAAGCGACGAACTTTAGCAACGGTGCCTTCGTTAGGGAGAACACTTCTTGATATTGTTGTAAGGGATCATCTTATTTACTACCGTCGTTCTAAGTAAACAAGATGTATAAACATAATAAACATCACATGCAATTATATAGTAGTGACATGATATGGCCAATATCATAAAACTCCATTGATCTCCATCTTCGGGCTCCATGATTATCTTGTCACGGCATGACACCATGATCTCCATCATCATGATCTCCATCATTGTGCCTCCATGAAGTTGTCACGCCAACGACTACTTCTACTTCTATGGCTAACGCGTTTAGCAATAAAGTAAAGTAATTTACATGGCATTCTTCAATGACACGCAGGTCATACAAAATAAAGACAACTCCTATGGCTCCTGCGGTTGTCATACTCATCGACATGCAAGTCGTGATTCCTATTACAAGAACATGATCTCATACATCACAATATGTCATTCATCATTCATCACAACTTGGCCATATCACATCACATGACAATTGCTGCAAAAACAAGTTAGACGTCCTCTAATTGTTGTTGCATCTTTTACGTGGCTGCAATTGGGTTCTAGCAAGAACGTTTTCTTACCTCGATTAATAACCACAACGTGATCTTGTCAACTTCTATTTACCCTTCATAAGGACCCTTTTCATCGAATCCGCTCCAACTAAAGTAGGAGAGACAGACACCCGCCAGCCACCTTATGCAACTAGTGCATGTTAGTCGGTGGAACCGGTCTCACGTAAGCGTACGTGTAAGGTTGGTCCGGGTCGCTTCATCCCACAATACCGCGGAAGCAAGATAAGACTAGTAGCGGCAAGTAAGTTGACAAGATCCACGCCCACAACTAAATTGTGTTCTACTCGTGCAAAGAGAACTACGCATAGACCTAGCTCATGATGCCACTGTTGGGGAACGTTGCAGAAAATTAAAAAAATTTCTACGGTTTCACCAAGATCCATCTATGAGTTCATCTAAGCAACGAGTCATGGGAGTGAGTTTGCATCTACATACCACTTGTAGATCGAGTACGGAAGCGTTCGAGGGAGTGGTGATGATGGAGTCGTTCTCAACGTGATTCCGATCACCGATGACCAAGTGCTGAACGGACAGCACCTCCGCGTTCAACACACGTACGGTACGGGCAACGTCCCCTCCGTCTTGATCCAGCAAGGAGGAAGGAGAGGTTGAGGAAGATGGCTCCAACAGCAGCACGACGGCGTGATGATGGTGGAGTCACAGTTCTCCGGCAGGGCTTCGCCAAGCGCACGCGGAGGAGGAGAGGTGTTGGGGAGGGGAGGGGCTGCGCCTTCAATTGTGTATGCAGCCCTCCCCTCACCCCTCTATTTATAGGGGAAGGGAGGAGGGGGGCCGGCCCCCTCTAGATGCATCTAGAGGGGGGCGGCGGCCAAGGGAGGGGGCTTGCCCCAAGCAAGGCGCCCCTTAGGGTTCCCTCAACCCTAGGCGCATGGGCCAAGGGAGGGTGCGCCCAGCCCACCAGGCTGGCTGCCTCCCACGCAGCCCAAAGTGGCCCCGGGAGGGGTGGCCCTCCCGTAGTCCTCCGAAACTTTCGGTGGCCCTCCATAATTCGATATGACCCAAACTTTTAGGTGTCCGCTTGACAGCTTCCCATATATAAATCTTTACCTCCGGACCCTTCCTAACTCCTCGTGAAGTCCGGATCTCATCCGGGACTCCTAACAACATTCGGTAATCACATACAAGTCTTCCTAGTAACCCTAGCGCCACCGAACCTTATGTGTAGACCCTACGGGTTCGGGAGACATCTGAACATGACCGAGACGCTCTCCGGTCAATAACCAACAGCAGGATCTGGATACCCATGTTGGCTCCCACATGCTCCTCGATGATGTCATCGGATGAACCACGATGTCGAGGGTTCAAGCAACCCCGTATACTATTCCCTTTGTCGACGGTATGTTACTTGCCCGAGACTCGATCGTCGGTATCCCAATACCTCGTTCGCCTCGTTACGGCAAGTCACTTTACTCGCATCAGTAATGCATGATCCCGTGACCGGACACTTGATCACTTTGAGCTCATTATGATGATGCACTACCGAGTGGGCCCAGTGATACCTCTCCGTCCGCACGGAGTGACAAATCCTCGTCTCGATCCGTGTCAACCCCAGACACTTTCGGAGATACCGTAATGCACCTTTATAGTCACCCGATTCGTTGTGACGTTTGGTACACCCAAAGCACTCCTACGGTATCCGGGAGTTACGCGATCTCACGGTCTAAGGAAGAGATACTTGACATTGGAAAAGCTCTAGCAAAACGAACTACACGATCTTTGTGCTATGCTTAGGATTGGGTCTTGTCCATCACGCCATTCTCCTAATGACGTGATCCGTTGTCAATGACATCGATGTCCATAGTCAGAAACCATGACTATCTGTTGACCAACGAGCTAGTCTACTAGAGGCTTACTAGGGACGTATTGTAGTCTATGTATTCACACGTGTATTACGATTTCCGGATAATACAGTTATAGCATGAATAAAAGACAATTATCATGAACAAGGAAATATAATAATAATGCTTTTATTATTGCCTCTAGGGCATATTTCCAACAAGAACCACTGCGATTGCGTTTCCAGCTCGCATGGTCAAGCACCTCAGTGGAGAAAGCTGAAAACTGACTGTCACAATAGGTGTAAACTGGTCAGCGGTCCGATGACTATATTAAATGACGGGCCATTCATAACATTGGCCGAAGTGTTTCTGGCTTGACCTCGACTGTCGTCGAACACTACCGGGGGCTAGTAACTGGCCTCCCAAACTAAATCCTCAATATTTTGCTCTTACATTGGAGTTGAGGTTCCATGATCATGCTTAGCATGACAACCCAAAGAAAGGAACCGATAGCGGGACTATTTTCTTTGGAAGACATTTCTTCTGTTAAACAGTAATATAACATATCTCTCTGCGTACCTTTGTTTATAAAACCGTATGGCCAGATTGCCTTGTTTGTCGTGAATCTTTGCCCTCATAAAGGCTTTATAAAGTAGGATAAACACTCCTCGCCACTCTTGGCGAGGAGGTTAAGCCGATGGTCGGTCAACAAAGTTTTGTACAATGCGGATCCGAGCATTAATGACATAAAGTACTTGGATACATTGAGTCATTACACATAATTTGTGATTTTACTATGGATATCGATCCTTAATTCGCCACCCGTGCCGCATTAAGGCTCGGGGCTCTTGGGCTTCGGGCTTATTATTTACAAATATTAAAGGGCACATCAATCCTCGATGCGGTGTTGCCACCCGACCCGGTGTCTCGGGGCTCTTGCATTGTGCATTCTATGCGAGAAAATTTTAAGTGCAATACAGATTTCGAGGAGATTTTGATCCTCGGGTTGGTCGGCCGCACCCAACCCGAGTCTTGAGGATCGAGCACGCCACTTTTGTGTCCCAAGTATTCTGCGCGAGTTAGGACTTGATCCTCAGAACGATTTTGCAAATCAACCCGAGTCTCAGCAGCTACGGGGATCAGCGGTATTATGTCATCCTTCATGTGCATCTCGGGTTTTAGACCGATACACACCTTGTGGGCTACTGGCTATGTATCTCGGTAGAGAATAAATTGCACCAATCAAAAATATTGACAAACATCGGCCCACATTCGGGGTGGTGCACCACCTCGGAAGCAGTCCGGCATAAAGCTCGAACGCTAGTTGCTGGCTCCATAGAGGGCATTTCCGGCATTAAGCTCGGCTAAACTCCTTCAAACTTCTTTGAACCAAGGTGATTTACGACACCTCGGATACAGTCCGGCGTTGGAGCTCGGATACATAATCCGGCGTTGGAGCTCGGATACAGTCCGGCGTTGGAGCTCGGATACATTTCGGCATTAGAGCTGGGAAGCGGTCCGGCGTTGGTGCTCGGCTGCAAAAGATAACTCGAATGCAGTCCGGCGTTGGAGCTCAGACGCAAGAGGACGCTGCCACCCGGGGACAACTTCAAACCCGAGGTGTGGCATAAAAATAACAAGGCATTGATAAAGGCCGTAAACTTAAAGGGGCTCCTCGGATACCCGACATGTAAACTCGTCGAATGCATTTCGGCGATCCTCAAGATCGAAGATGAGAAGATTTGTTGAACCAGTTTTCAAGACCGACGGATCAAGATGAAGAACAGTTCGGAAGAATCGAGAGCGTCCCCAACTTGAAGACCGGTTCAGGGCTCTCGACGGTGTCTGGACTAGGGGTACTCACCACGTCGTCTCCCGATCGGTTGGATTGGGCCGAGGATCCCCATGGCCGTATACTCATGGGCGGTCCGGACGGTTGCCGCATACAAGGAAGATTCCACAAGACTTGGCGATCAAGACAAGGACTCCTCCCCCACCGGCGTATTCGGCTAGGACTCTTGTTATCATAGGCCTCTGGTGCACTATATAAACCGAGGCCAGGCTAGTCATAGACAATCTCATATACAACAATCATACCATAGGCTAGCTTCTAGGGTTTAGCCTCTCTGATCTCGTGATAGATCTACTCTTGTACTACCCATATCATCAATATTAATCAAGCAGGAGTAGGGTTTTACCTCCATCGAGAGGGCCCGAACCTGGGTAAACATCGTGTCCCTTGTCTCCTGTTACCATTGATCCTAAGATGCACAGTTCGGGACCCCCTACCCGAGATCCGCCGGTTTTGACACCGACACCTATGCTTCAGCCATAGGCTCAATCATGTATGCAATGCTGTGTACCAGACCCGATGTGTGCCTTGCTATTAGTTTAGCAGGGAGGTACCAAAGTAATCCAGGAGTGGATCACTGGACAACGGTCAAGAACATCCTGAAATACCTGAAAAGGACTAAGGATATGTTTCTCATTTATAAAGATGACAAAGAGCTCGTCATAAATGGTACGTCGATGCAAGCTTTGACACTGATCCGGACAATTCTAAATCGCAAACCAGATACGTGTTTTTATTGAACGGTGGAGCTATCAGTTGGTACAGTTCTAAACAAAGCGTCGTAGCAGGATCTACATCCTTATCACCAGTTCGGAAGCAGCAAATGAAGGAGTCTGGATGAAGGAGTTCATATCCGATCTAGGTGTCATACCTAGTGCATCGGGTCCAATGAAATTTTTTTGTGACAATACTGGTGCAATTGCTTTGGCAAAGGAATTCAGATTTCACAAGAGAACCAAGCACATCAAGAGACGCTTCAACTCCGTCCGGGATCAAGTCCAGGTGGGAGACATAGAGATTTGCAAAATACATACGGATCTGAAGGCTAGAATTCCTCTTAAAATTATAGTCTTTACGTGGCAGACCATGTGTGGCAGATTGTTGGCTGCTGACCAAATCCGGAAACATAATGGGCCAGGCTCTGAGTTTTGTGCGTTGTGTGGGGCTCTTGAAGATTCTGGTCATATTATTCTCGTTGCCCTCTGGCTAGCTTGTTTTGGAGTTGCACCTGATCGTGGCTGGGTGTGTCTTGGGCCCCTTCATCATTCAATGATCTTACGCCTTTGACAACATAAAAGTTTGTTTTGATTTGTTTTTTGGGCCATGTGTTCGGCCCTGTGGACTATCATGAACAGGTTTATCACTGAGCACTACTTTCCAGTAAAGTCGGTTGACTGTATTTCCAAAATGTCATTTCTTTTGCAGCAGTGGAAATCATTGACTAAGAGGGTAATAAGGATGTCGTGGAGCTGCTGGTCTGTCATATAAGGGCTACGACAAACTCTATCTCGAGTGGGGATCAAGCTCAACATACCTAGGAGGGTCGCTGGTAGGACTAGGGTTCCTACCAGGCCTCCGGCGTAGATTGTATGGGCAAGGAGGAGGGGGACGAGGGCTGGAGCGGGCGCGCCGGCGGGTAGGCGCCGTCGCGGCTAGGGTTAGGTGCGGTGGCTAGGGTTCCGGCTTCTTCGGGAGCCAGGCAACAGAAGATTATAATATCTTTATTGCTTGATCTCAAACGGTGTCTTACAACTAGTATTTATAACTTTAGCCTAAGATAACTTGTGGGCCAAGCCCCTAATACTAATGCCCGGTGGGCCTCTTTCTGGTATAGACCAAACCGGTCATAACATCTCTCCCCGCCTGCGCAAACAACTCGTCCTCGAGCTGAAAGTCTGGATAGTGTTGGCGGAATTCGTCACGCTGCTCCCAAGTAGCCTCCTCCTTCGGAAGGCCCGCCCACTAAACAAGGACGAACCAGACGCCACGACGGAGCTGCGCCTGCAACACCTTTGCCAGCTCGGGAAGAATGCGACCATCAGCGATTGGAGGAAGCGCCAGAGGAGCCGCCGGTGGCCCGCCACGGAAAGGCTTGAGCAGCCCAACATGGAAGACGTCGTGGATGCGAGCATGGGCTGGAAGCTGAAGACGATAGGCCACCTTCCCAATGCGCTCCATGATAGGGAAGGGCCCGGCGTAGCGAGGGCCGAGCTTGCGCTTCGCACGCGGGTCGAGTGACTGCATAGAGCGGTGGAGAAGACGCAGCCACACCCAATCACCCACCGCAAACTCTGCCTCGCGATGATGATCGTCGTAGTAGTGCTTGGCCAGCTGATGTGCCTGAAGGAGACGCTGACGAACCTCAGCAAGCATCTCGTCACGAGTGCGGATAAGGTCACCCGCAATCTCCGTCCGAGCCGTCTCCGGGTCCACCGGAAGTATAGACGGGGGTGGTCGACCATATACCACCTCAAATGGCGTCGCGCGCAGGGCGGAGTGATAAGAGGTGTTGTAGCAGTACTCCGCCCAAGAGAGCCAATCCACCCAAGCGCGAGGCCGATCACCTGTCACACAACGCAAATACATGGCAATGACCTTATTAACCACCTCAGACTGACCATCCGTCTGAGGATGGAACGCCGTACTCAGGCGGAGCTGGACACCCGCCATCCTGAAGAGGTCGCGCCAGACATGGCCCGTGAACACTGGGTCCCGATCACTGACGATCGAAGCAGGGAACCCGTGGAGACGGATGATGCCGTCGAAGAAGGTCCGGGCCACTGACGCCGCCGTGTACGGATGGCCGAGCACGATGAAATGGGCGTATTTGGAGAAGCGGTCAACCACCGTGAGAATAACCGACTTGCCGCCCACCTTGGGAAGGCCCTCGATGAGGTCCATGGATATATCCGCCCAAACCTGAGACGACACCTCCAAGGGCTGAAGTAACCCAGCCGGCCTCAGGGTCTCCGTCTTGTTGCGCTGGCATGTCTGACAAGACCGAACCCAGTCGTGGACCAGGGCGCGATCGCCAGGGATGTACAAGGCCAATGACGAACGGCATGTACAAGGCCAATGAGCTCCCGCTCGTATGCCGCCAACTTAAGATGGCGCGGAGCGAAAGGCCGGCTGAAGAAAGCGAGGGGCCCATCGCCCTGATGAAGCACGACGCCGAAACCGACGCCCGAGGCGTCACAGTCCACCACGAACGGGCGGTCGAAGTCGGGCATCTGGAGGACGGTGCCCGTCGTGAGGGCCCCCTTGAGGGCCTCGAATGTCGTCATCGCCTCGTCGTCCCAGGCGAAGACGTCGCGGCGAAGCAACCGCGTGAGGGGCGCCGCGATGAGCCCGAACTCCCGGATAAATTTTCGGTAGTAGCCGGCGAGGCCGAGGAACCCGCGGAGAGCCCGCGGCGAGTGAGGCGTCGGCCATGCAGAGACGGCCGCCACCTTGTCGGCGTCCATAGCCACCCCGTCGGCCGAGATGACATGGCCGAGGTAGGCGACGATAGGTGTCCCGAACGAGCACTTCGAGCGCTTAAGGTGGAGGTGGTGCACCCGAAGCTCGTTGAAGACGATGGCGACGTCTTTGGAGGTGCTCAGCCAGTGGTGGCTGTAGATAAGAATGTCATCAAAGAAAACAAGCACAAACCGCCGTAAGTAGGGTTGAAGGACGTCGTTCATCAGGGCCTGGAAAGTTGCTGGGGCGTTGGCGAGACCGAAGGGCATCACCAAGAACTCGAAGTGGCCATGGTGGGTGCGAACGCCGTCTTGGCGATGTCGTCTGGATGCATGCGACTGATGATAGCCCGACCGAGATCGAGCTTGGTGAAGAAGCGCGCCCATGGAGCTCATCCAAGAGCTCGTCGACCACGGTATAGGGAACTTGTCCTTGGCGTGGCGCGTTGAAGCGCCGTAGTCGATGCGTAAGCGCCACGCGCCGTCCGACTTGCGGACAAGAAGCACCGCGCGGAGAAGGCGGTGTGGAGATCCGGATGATGCTCGCCGCGAGCATAAGGGCACACTGTCGCCCAACTCATCCTTCTGCGGTGAGGGTAGCGGTAGGGCCGAACCGCCACGGGGTGGAGCACGGTACGAGGTGAATATGATGGTCGTTACACCCGGCAGCGGAAGACCCCGCTGCTCGTCGAAGGGTCATTGTCTTGCTGCGAGGGGATCCAGCAGGGGGTGCTTGGCCTCCTGGGACGCGGCGGCCAGCTGGAGGTGTGGCACGGCCGGCGCGGCGCCCCCAAGGCCGTCCCACCGGATGTGGCAGCCCAGCCGCCAGAACGTCATCGTGCGCGCGTCAAAGTCCCACAGGATGGGCCCGAGGGTCCGGAGAAAATCCACCCCGAGGATGAAGTCGAAGCAGCCGAGGTCGATCCCTACACAGGTAATGAAGAAGTGCTCGCCACCGATGGAGATGGGAACGTCGCGGGCGAGCCCATGACACCGGAGGCGATCGCCGTTTGCCACCATGATCCGCAGGCGCTCCCCGCCCGTGGTCGGCAGTGCTAGCCGACGTATGGTCGCCGCGGGCAGAAAGTTGTGGGTGGAGCCAGTATCCAGCAGGGCCACCAGTCGCTCGCCATGGATCGTCACGGGGAACAGCATGGTCCGCTCGCCCCGGATGCCGGCAAGGGGGTGAAGGGAGACGTCGCCGCGGGATCCGCGGTCGTGTCCTCGGTCGCCGCAGGTGGTGGTGGCGCGTCGGGCGAGTCATCCGCCTCGGTGTAGTCGACCGTCTCCAAGTAAAAGAGGCGGGGGCAGACATGGGTCGACGTGTAGGGCTCATCGCAGTTGAAGCAGAGACCCTGACGGCGATGCTCCTGCTGCTCGGCTGGTGACAACCGACGGAAGGGCCGTGTGGTGGCCAAGGGTGCGGCCGTCGCGGCTGGAGGAGGCCGGCCCGAGGTTGGTGGAGTAGGTGCTGGGCGACTGGGCTGGCGGCCACCCCGTCCGAGCGGTTGCTGCAGTGCCTGGGCCTGCTGCTCGAAGGCTCGGGCGTAATACATGGCCGTCTGAAGGTCGGGGGGATCTCGGAGCTCGACGTCCACGCGAATATGGTCCGGCAGACCGCCCACAAATAACTCGGCGCCCTGAGTCGCGGAGACGCCCGGCGCGTGGCACGCCAGGGCCTGGAAACGGTCGGCGTAGTCCTGCACCGTGGATGTGAAAGGTAAGCGGCCGAGGGCCGCCAGTCGGCTCCCGCGGATAGGAGGCCCGAAGAGGAGGAGACAGAGCTCTCGGAAGCGCTCCCATGGTGGCATGCCTCCTCGCCCCGCCGAGGGCGAGTACAGTCTGCGCGCGCCTCGAAGATGATAGGACGCGAGCCAGGTACGATCCGAAGCGAGCATCCGCTGCCCTCGAAAGAACTGCTCGCACTGGTTGAGCTAGTTGAGGGGGTCCTCTGTGCCGTCGTAAGTGGCGAAGTTCAGTTTGGCGAAGCGAGGGGGTGTCGGACCATCGTGCCCGGGGGCTGCAGTCAACGGTAGCGCGTGTGCGGGGTCGGTGATCTCTGGGGCATAGTTCGCCGAGCTGGAGGGACGATCAAAGCGGAGGGAGGGCATCGGGTGTTCCGGCACCGTAGTATACATCGGGTCCGGAGACGAGCCGGCCGCCCATGCGGGAATCGGCGATGGCGAGGGTGGAAATTGCACCTGGTGCAGGGGTCGGCCAGTAGGCCGAGACGCGGGTGGTGGTGCTGTCGATGGCAGCGGCGCCTGGTGGTGCCGCTGCACCGTCGCGTGCGTCGTGGGGGCCGGCGGTGGCGCCGGGAGGAACTGCTGAGGCGGGCCCCCCAGCGATGCGGTGGCGGTCGGCCACGCTGGCCAAGGCGTTCCCACGGCCGGGTAGTGCGGCAGCAGGAGCGGCAGAGGTGCCCTCCGTGGCGCGCTGAAGGCGGGCGGCCACTTTAGTGGCGGCGGCTCATAAGCGGTGGTGGCGGCGCTTCGCGGCGGGCTGGTTCCGGCGAGGTAGAGGTTGATGCCCGGACGGCTTGGACGAGCTCGCAGGTGCCCGACACCTCCTCGGGTGTGAGGCGGGCGGATCCGCCGTGGTGGTGATCGGCGCGGGCGCGGTGGTGGTGATGGTCCGGACATGATCGCCGTCATCGGCGAGGAGGTGGCCGACGGCAGCAGTGGTGGAGCAGAGGTGGATGGCAGCGGCGGCGGTGATGGAGGAAGCGACATGATCGGCCTGGTGTTCCTACCAGGCCTCCGGCGTAGATTGTATGGCCAAGGAGGAGGGGGACGAGGGCTGGAGCGAAGCGCTGGCCGTGGCAGGCGCCGTCGCGGCTAGGGTTAGGTCGGCGGTTAGGGTTCCGGCTCCTTCAGAGCCGGGCAATGTAAGATTATAATATCTTTATTGCTTGATCTCAAACGGTGTCTTACAACTAGTATTTATAACTTTAGCCTAAGATAACTTGCCTAAGATAATTTGTGGGCCAAGCCCCTAATACTAATGCCCGGTGGGCCTCTTTCTGGTATAGACCAAACCGGTCATAACAGTCGCGGTGTTCTGCTTATTCTTATTTTTGTTGTCTCATATGGTAGTTGGTCTGTGTGCCATGAACTCCTGTTGGCGGTTGTGGCAGTCTGTACTGACTAGGTTAACTTGCCTAGTTGGTTGTTTATGTGGGTTGTATGAACATTATGTTTGGTTTCTGGTGGCTTTATTAATATAAAGTCATGTGTATGCTTTTTATCTATGAACATCAGGATTTGAAACTTAGTGCATAAAATTGTCCATAACTATTTTACTACACTATGAAGAGGTGGTTCTCTTTTTTCATTTGTCTCGAACATCTCCTATTCACGTATAACAATTATGGGTACCATGAGCACCTTGTCTAGTAATGGTGGAATATTGAGTCGAGTGGTTATGAACTTCCCATGTCTTAATTTGTTGGTGCACCGAATAGATTGGATTATCGATTTCATTCATGAAACCACCTATAACAAATGTTTGAGGAAAAAACAGAGGTGCCATTCAACCATTTTTGTAAGGATCTGGCATCTAAAGTCGATAATATAGAACATATATAATCCAGTAGGACAATGCTAAACAATATTTATAAAAAAGGGATAATGAGAAGTTCACAGATATCTTCTTTCAACTATTTTTGATCTTGATGATCGTGATGATACACCAGCAATTTATGCTACACGTGCTTAACAATTTTTATACTATTATACGACGGTGAGGCAAGTTTACTGTGGAACTCTGCCTATTTTGGAAACAAGTTTTAGTAGTTTATTTAAATTTTGTAGGTGATTTTGTTGGAGCATATGCATCGTATAACCACACAAGCATTTCAATACTATAAATAGTCACATGTCGATACACGCCCTCGCTCCACCATCAACAATTGTCACTTTTTACTATAAGTAGACGTATGAGATCATTCTCATAAAGAAGATGAATAATTGGATTTGAATAATTAGAGGATTTCAAATACCAGAGTGATTGAATGGTGTTACAATTTGTATGTTCTCAGGAAAACTACTGCTAAAACATGGATGCACACAAAATTTACACCCAATCCAAGCAAAGCCTAAGGGGTTAAGCATTGTCGTTTTAAAATGTTTGGGGGTTTAAGTGAATGGTTATAATTTTCATATAGGTAATCTACCTTCTTTCTTTCCGTACAACAACTCCTATACAAATTGCAATGTTTTCAGACCATACGAAAAGAAAAGTGATTCTTTAAAAAAATTGACATCATAATTTATCTATTTTAGACAACAAGATTTTAGAAAACCGAGTGGTAGATTTGGCACTTTACTTTTCATGACGCCTACTCTATATAGACAGACTTTATATCCTATCGATCCTGGACCAAATTGGTTTGGTTAAGCACCAAAAGGTTGGTGCAACAACCAACTGGGGAACAAGCAGAAGCAAAAAGGTAGAGTTAGTGGAAACTGAAGCATCACAACCAATGCAACCTATGCCTGCAATAGCTTTGCTTGAACCGAAAGCAATTTGCAATGCAGAAATAGTCAGTACTATGGAATTTTCCGAGGAAAACGAAAATGAAGAGGACGGCGTCGCTTCCCATAGGGTTGTGTTAGAGTAGACAAGTTTTCCACAGAAGTGATCGTTACAAATGAATCCAGAAATTTACAAGAAACAAACTGAGGATTATTTCGTTTGTGAAAAATCATCAATATTTCAAGAATTTAATTTATCGCAGCATCAGGAGTACGTCTGATGGAAGTCGTCCAGTCTTTTCCTCCCCGTTCGACATTTCTTCAGCTCCTCTGTTTCTTGCGGTTTCTTGCGGATAACATTAACCAAACGTGTGTCTACTCTGTGACAGATATACTATAATCAAGTATACTTAGACGAGCGAACAATTATGAAAGTACAACACCAACACCAAACCAAAATGCTGGAAGTCCAAACTCCAGAGCACGTACGTCACTGCTCTAGAAGACCCTGGGCTTGGCCACGATGGTGGAGTGCTTGAGGATGTGGAGGCTGAACTGGCCGCCCTTCTCGGTGGTGTCGAGCTTGTCCTGGCCGGGCGGCGGCGAGAGCACGAAGTTCTGGACGAGGCGGCCGATGGTGATGCCGAGGATGGGGAGCGCGAGGATGATGCCGGGGCAGCTCCGGCGGCCGACGCCGAAGGGCAGGTACCTGAAGTCGTTGCCGTTGGCCTCCACGTGCTTCTCCTCCTCGAGGAACCTCTCGGGGCGGAACTCGTCTGGCCGCTTCCACTGCTCGGGGTTGTTGGCGAGGAACCAGGCGTTGACGAGGATCTTGCTCTCGGCGGGGATGTTGTAGCCGGCGAGCTTGGCGTCGTGGAGGTTCATGTGGGGCACCAGCAGCGGGATGGCCATGCGCAGCCGCAGCGTCTCCTTGATCACCGCCTGCAGGTAGGGCAGCCTGTGCGTGTCCGGCTCCGTGATCTGGTGCCCCGCGCCCAGCACCGCGTCCATCTCGTCCCGCAGCTTCTGCTGGATCTCCGGGTGGTTCACCAGCTCCGCCAGCCCCCACTCGATCGACCACAGCGTCGTCTCGATCGCTGCATAGTTCACGAGCAAACGGATTAGAGGAATGGGAAACGCCGTCACCTGAACATTTCAACAATCATCATTTCTACTGGCAATCGGGTCGCAGTACTGATCGGTCGCTACCGCCTACTCAATGAGAGCAGATGGGATGGCACTGTGCCACAGTCGGCATGGACAGAAATAGTTTCACGGACATGGTGGTGCGTTGCCGTCTGACCGTCCTACACGAGGACGGCCCCCTGCAATGGATGGGGCCAAATCCACGAGGGCCAATTGAAGACCACTCTGGGTTTTCAGATAATTGGTGGCACTACTGCTGAGTGCTGAAGAAGCGACTGGTACAGTACAGGGTTTGGTGCTGGTGCTATTAGGTTGGTGTAATAAGTTTCGGGAGGAAAAAAAGGCTGGTGTAGTTTGGAACACCGAATTGAGGTTAGGTGAGTATTTTTGACCAGTGCACAGTGACAACTGACAAATGCTCCTATAGTCCTGGTGCTTCTGGACCAAACACTTCACCAACCTTCCAGCCCCGCACTATACTCCAACCCCAGATGTGACGCGATGGTGCAGTGTTGCTATCTCACAAACGTAAATGCCAATGCAACGCAATCTCTGCCAGAAACAAAGAAAATTTGAAGAGAAACTAAGCGTACCAGCGACGTTGATGTTCTCGATGATGTAGAGGACGTTGTCTTCGTTGATCTCTCCCTTCTGCTCAGCCTCCAGGATGTGATCAATGGCGCACTTGAGCCCACCGTTGTTCTCCACAGACTTGGTGCTCACCAGCTTCCTGCACACACACAAACAGGCACGCACAAGGCGCCTCACCATGTCAGCAATCTATCATGCCATCCCTATGATTTCTCATGGTTGGCCTTTCGCTTTCAGCCAAATGGCCCAGCTAATCATGGACAGTTAGGAAGACAGGGGTCAAGAAAGATGTCTCAATTAATTAAGACTAGTAAAGAGCTTACTTCCTCTCGTCCAGGAAGTAATCCTTGAAGAGCTTGAGGCGGGTCTCCTTGACCTCCTTGCAGAGCCGGAGGTAGCCGCGGAGGAAGGGGCGGAGGATGGGGATGAAGTCGCCGTAGTTGTACTCGAAGCTCTGCGCGAGCCGGCTGCGCTCGCCGTTGAGCGCCCGGAGGCGGAGGAACAGCGGGTCGTCCATGCTCTCGAACCGCCGGTCGAACATGATGCGGTACATGTTGTTGTACATCATGAGCTGCAGGTGGCGGCGGAGCACGACGCCGTCGGTGGCGGCCCTGGGGTCGGCGCGGACGTTGTCGACGACGAAGGCCGCCTCGGCCTCCCACCCGGGGCGGTACTGCTGCACCACCTTGTTGGTGAAGAAGGGCACCGTCATGATCCGCCGCATCTTGCGCCAGTGGTCGCCGTACACGGTGAACACCATGTCCTGGCCCTCGCCGGTGAAGATGTCGAACACCACGTTGCGGGTGCGGGACCCGAACTCCACGCCCTGCGTGTGGAGCACCTCGCGGGCGAGCGGCGGGGAGGAGACCACCACCAGGTTGCGCTGGCCCATGCGGAGGAGGAAGACCTCGCCGAACTTGCGCGCCATCGCCGCCAGGTTGCGGTGGTTCAGGTCGTCGCCGACCTGCAGCCAGTTGCCGAAGATGGGCACCGGGAAGGGGCCCGGCGGCAGCCTCAGCTTGCGGCCCCGGATCTTGGACACCACGATGGCGCCCACCACGGCCGCGAGGAGCCCCACGAGGAGCTTCTCCACGAAGACGAAGTCCATGGCGCCGGCCGGGGCGGGAACGGCCCGGAAACTGCTGCCGCTCTGTTGTGTGATCGCGCTCTGGAACGGGCGGGGTGGGGTTGGTTGTTCTGTTTTGTCCCTGGGGAGATGACCGTGCCACCGTGCGCTTAAATAAGGACGGGCGCGGTAGAGTTCGAGTGCCCGGCCGCCGTTAGAGTTGACGGCGGTGGGTAGGTAGGGAAGGAGACGGAGTGAGTTTGGTGAGAGGAGAGGAGAGGAGAGGCTCTTCCGTCCTTTCTTGGTCGAGATCACTCCTACTCACTTTCGCCTCTGCCTTCTGCGACTTAGTACAAAGTTATATTAAATCTGTGATAATAAGTCTAATTTAGGCCGGAGGGAGAAGTGCATATATTTGGTGTAGCCATAATTTTTTTTTGCGTGGAAGTGGAACTATATAACACACATATGTTCGACATTTCCTAAAAATAATATGAAAAAATAGCTACCGTGATATGTACAAACAGTCCAACCGCTAATCAAAGTGATTGAATGGTTGAAGTGCAATGATACTTTCAACACACTAGGAATCAAGCCCTAGTTCAATGTTTTGGTGTTTCATTAATACTCCCTTCATACGTAAATATAAAATGTTTTAGATATTTCAGTGTAGACTACCTAGGGACCGAAATGATCGAACAAACACACTAAATTTTTATATATACATTCGTATTAGAAAAAAAGTTAAAACATATTATATTTGTGGACGGAGGGAGTACAAAATATTTTTCAGTAAGAAACAACAATGTCTTTAGTGAGACGCCTGTGATGGCTTCATCAATCTCGATACTCTGCAACTTCGATCCGGGCGCGAACCACCCGTGGTTGGATGTTTAGAAGAACAGTGGTATCCCCAGCCTAAAAGGATTCAAATCCTGGTGCTCGTATTTATTCTGGATTTATTTTAGGATTTTTGACGATATGCGTTCAGTGAGAGAAGACGTTCTTCTAAATTACGAGACGCCTATGATGATTTCTTCTATGCATAGTGTGTGAGTGCACGTGTGTGATGATGCGAGTGTGTATGTCTACTTTTTTATCAATGTTTAAGAAACGATTCGATTAAATGATGAAGAGCAGCGCGGATGTAAAACATTGTTTGACTTTGTCGAACAGGAGCACGTGCAAAAGAACCACGAGTAGTGACGGCGTTAGGTGAGTCCGGGACTGCGGCCCGCAGGCAGTGTCTGATCTCATGGTGGTCTGAACTTTGAAGAGTGGGTGTGCTGTGTGCGTAGACGTGCGCTTGCGTGGAGGCTTCTGCGGCCGCCATGTCTTCGGGGCGTTTGTTGAGCGGAGAGAAAAAACGCAGGATTCGCTGGTGGTGCTCTGGGTAGGTGAGGTTGGGAGTTGATTTTTGACCATTTCCCCCGCATGTTTGGTGTATCTATCCTGCAAACCTTACTTTAGCTTTTAATTGATAGATATATCGTGTGTGTATAAATTGACATTGTGAACATGTGTTTTTCCTCTGCGAGAAGTCAAAAAATGAAGGTAGTGAGTGCTGTGTCGTCACTGACAAGGTAAGCAGGTGGGTGTGGTTAACATATTGTACAACATATACTCCCTTCAATTCACTCCATCCTGTTTTGAGAGCATACATTTGTGTATTTTTTCCGACGCGAATTTTGAGGACATGCGGCCACGCGAGGTCGTTATCTCGTGCGTCTGCAGCGCATCGTGATCAGCAGCTAATATAGCATCTCCTGCCCACGCGCAAATACCGCACAGTGTTTTCCTTTTTCACAACGGGGATACGCCCGCTATATGCTCTCGCATGTGGGCCAACACGCATTTATTTGCGTACAAATACAACCTTGTTTGTTAGCGACTCGACACGCTGGGACTGCCGTTCGATGGTGTGGTCATAAATGCCCTGACGTTGGGTGCACCATCATTTAGCAAGCGGGCGAACCGTCCCTCGATCTGTAGCACTGTACATCTTCTTGAAGCCTCGAGCTGGTGGAGGCGCAATGGGGGAAGAGGGCATGGCTTCAGCAGAAACAGAGAAATCCAGGTTAGCCTGTCAGGATCCATATGAATCCTCTTGTTTTCTCAACATGATAGTAATAGACGAGCTCTAATCGATCCCTCCTGTCTTTCATAGCATGTATACGATTATGGGGGAAAGCAACGGATCTGTGTGCTCAGGAGTATCGTCGGGGACTGCTAATTACCCCGATTTTGTTGTTTCCGGCATCGATTCGGAGAGGCTGAGCATGCTGCGAGTGGTTACTGAGGACGACCCCAGTGGCATCGATTCGGAGAGGCTGATCAGGCTGTGTTTATTGGAGCAATCAATTCATCATGGGTGTGGTTATTTCGGTGCAGGGGGCTGGGCGTATTGATGGTGTGCACCGCCCTCTCTTATTGGTGCATTCAAGTGAATGGCGGCCGACGACTGGGTGATGACTTTACTCTCTCTAACAAAGTACGTGTTTGCATCTGTTCCTGATTAGAGACAGGCTAATTACGGTAGGGCGCCCGCTCAAGACGGGTGCTAGATAATTTATTGGACATAGCAGCTCCCGCCCCTACATGGGCAAGCTGGACGTACTAGCTGATACATGCAGATCGGCTAGCGATACTAGAAATATATATATATATATATATATATATATATATATATATATATATATATATATATATATATATATATATATATATGTGTGTGTGTGCCTGGGCACTTTGATCGGGTCCAACCCGTTAGTACAACGTTTGGTTTATTTCCTAATGTATTTGCATGCAACATATTCCATCTATGAAACAACATGAAGCATTTCCTTTTATTGTTTTTTCTCTCATCCTTTCCACATAGAAGATTTAGACCGCGTATTTGTGAATATCTACAAAAGTAGAATATGCATGGTGCGCACACGTTTACATGGACATATATTCATAAAACAATTGAGTATCATACCCCCGTATCTGTGACTGTATATGTTCTTTAATATATATGTTCTAGTATCGCTAGTATCTGTGAACATATATATTACTGTATATGTTTTTAAAGTACATACTCGAAATTGAATGGGTATATATGGTGGTATAGAAATATTGGGTATGTACGCATATATTTCAATTTAGATACCCACTTATTTTTGGAGTATGTACTTAAAAAACAATTAGGTATAATACCTACGTATTATTGGGGTATATATTCATATATTTCAAGCATGAGTATGTAGATGTAGGGAAATATGGAAAAACAATGAGGCATAATATCTACGTATATATCATTGAGGTATGAACTCGTATATTTCACATCGGGCTATGTAGCTATAAAAAAATGTTGGGATATATACATACACAAAAAACTAATGAGTACATACTTGGATAAAAATCCCTAAATGCATAATGCTAAAAGTTCTTACTATATTTTACATGGTAATAGTATGGAATCTTTTTTATTGCCTGATCTCACTAATGGACAATTGATGACGCACATTAAATAATTAGATTTTACTATTTCCATATAAGGTACGCCATGCAAACATCTATGGAAGGAAATTCATTGACATAATTGACACGCATTAGAGCCATGCAAACAAGTATGGAAAGTTTTTTTTCTGACAAAAATATAAATTAAAATACCACCTCATCTGTTAACGGATCAAATCCAATGACTCATATATCCATCATCACGACACAATCACGATGCAATCGAACGACATCTAGGCCAGGTGCCTGGGCACCTAGGTGTCCTAAACAGCCGTCCTATGGAAATTGTTTGGGGCACCTAGGTGCCTGGGCACTTTGATCGGGTCCAACCCATTAGTACAACGTTTGGTTTATTTCCTAATGTATTTGCATGCAACACATTCCATCTATGAAACAACATGAAGCATTTCCTTTTATTGTTTTTTCTCTCATCCTTTCCACATAGAAGATTTAGACCGCGTATTTGTGAATACCTACAAAAGTAGAATATGCATGGTGCGCACACGTTTACGTGGACATATATTCATAAAACAATTGAGTATCATACCCCCGTATCTGTGACTGTGTACTTTAGATAACAGTTAGGTATAATACCTCCATATATTACCATGCAAAAAAAGGTATAATACCTCCATATTATTGGGCTATGTACTTATATATTTCACACTGGGGTATGTAGCAAAATATGCAAAAACAATTAGGTATAATACCTATATATTATTATAGTCGTATATTTTATGCTGGGGTATGTAGTTGTAGAGAATGGGTATATATGGTGGTATGGAAATATTGGGTATGTACGCATATATTTCAATTTCGCATACCCACTTATTTTTGGAGTATGTACTTTAAAAAACAATTAGGTATAATACCTACGTATTATTGGGGTATATATTCATATATTTCAAGCATGGGTATGTAGATGTAGGGAAATATGGAAAAACAATGAGGCATAATATCTACGTATATATCGTTGAGGTATGAACTCGTATATTTCACATCGGGCTATGTAGCTATAAAAAAATGTTGGGATATATACATACACAAAAAACTAATGAGTACATACTTGGATAAAAATCCCTACGTACGCAATGCTAAAAGTTCTTACTATATTTTACATGGTAATAGTATGGAATCTTTTTTATTGTCTGATCTCACTAATGGACAATTGATGACGCACATTAAATAATTAGATTTGACTATTTCCATATAAGGTACGCCATGCAAACATCTATGGAAGAAAATTCATTGACATAATTGACACGCATTAGAGCCATGCAAACAAGTATGGAAAGTTTTTTCTGACAAAAATATAAATTAAAATATCACCTCATCTGTTAACGGATCAAATCCAATAACTCATATATCCATCATCACGACACAATCACGATGCAATCGAACGACATCTAGGCCAGGTGCCTGGGCACCTAGGTGTCCTAAACAGCCGTCCTATATATATGACTACGGCAGGAAAAAGAAACAGCAGTCCCTACGCAGAGGGGATACAGTACATATATGACTACGACAGTGCCCTGTTCATGGCCATGGCCGTGCGGTGGGTACATCAAACTGCACTGAGCACAGCAAGATGAAGACATGTATGAGTACGACACTACGTACGCAGACGGGATGACGTGGGGACGAGGAGCGTCGCTTGGCTAGCCGTTGCGACTGAACGGTGACCAACACGCATCTAGCCGTTGTCACTACCACGCAGCAAATGCCTCCGCGCTGGTCGCTGCCGCTTGTTGCAGCTAGCCGTTGTCATTACCAGATGGCATGTGGGCCTTTACTGACGCACAAAGAGAAATACGAGCGCTATACAAGATGTTGTACGCTGCCCAGTGGAGTTTACACGCCAACGTTGTATTGGAGTTAGCACGAATCACGTGGGGACGAGGGGTGCGGATAACAACCTCGCGTGGCCGCATGTGCACACGCGATTTATCGATTTTTCCCCTTTCTTTTGCACTGAATGCTGGCTAGTGTTGCTGTTATGTTATCATTGATGGTAGAACCCGGTCCATCCAGGATCACATGGTTTAATCTTTTCCATAAAATTACATGTATACCATACACCATGATATATGTGTTGTTCTTGTTCTACAAATTACATGTGAATGGTGATAAGTTAAAGATCGGTAACAACTTAACACAAGGGAGTCGAGAGAAGACAAGCGACAGGAAAACTTGTCAGCCGGCGGACTTGAAGGCGTGACCGGAGGCCTATTCGGCACTAGGGGGCAATGAGAACCACCATCAAGATTGTGGTGTAGTTTAATTACCTTGTTCTTTCGTTAGATAAGTGAAATCTTCGACCACATATTGATAGTGAAGACATAGGTCACACATTGTAAGCGTCACATTACTCTAATTGTGTCCCAGTATGGTCGTCGTGGAGAACTCAAAAGTCATTGGGAGCCTACGATGCATTTGCCACAAGGCTAGTTACCTTTTGGTCGGTTTGTTCAATGCGCCAATGGCCGAGCTTGACAAAGTTCTTGGGGGGGGGGATAGGATGTTGGGGGGCAAACACAAAAAGAAAATAAACTAAGACCTCTCTCTCAAAAAAATTATGCACACATGTGCCAATCCGGAGGGTGGGGCAAACACAAAAAAATATAAGACCTCTCTAAAAATGCACACCTATGCCAATACACGCGGAGGAGGGGGGGGGGGGGGGGAGGGCACAACCCCCCAGCAATGCACTAAGCTCCGCCGTTGTCCGATGCTTTAGCCTATCTTGATGGTGGTGATGGTAATGATGATATGAGGTGTGTTTTGGTTACAAGTCACCTATATCTTTATTTTATGTTCTAGGTGTGTTTTCAACGATGGCAATGGCACAACGGTTCAAGTTTGTCTTGCAAGGGATGTGTCCCTAGCCATGCTACCTTCAACGACCTTAGGTTCTTCCATATTTGAGTGGATGGCTTATGCATTTTTTAGGTTAGTCCGAGTTATACATGCTTAGTCTTCTGCATATTATTCGCCAAATCATGGTGGAGCGTTGAGATGTAAAGATGAAGCTAGAGATGACAACTTCGAATAACCTTGATGTAAGTGGATGTGAAGTTTTTGCACCTGAGCTCAAATCAATAGTAAAATTAAAAATATTTAAAAAATGTTCAAAAAAATCTGAATTTTTATGGCAAACTTTGAAAAATGTTATAAGAGTTTGCAAAGTTTCACCATCAAATCACATTTGTGGGAGTCGTGGCAAAAAAAAAAAAAACAAAATCGATACTCTGAAAATGCTACTTTCGAAATCATTTTGGAGCACTGATTTTGTCTTTTTTCCACGACTTCCACAAATGTGATTTCGTGATGAAATTTTGCAAGCTCTTAGAATATTTGTCAAAGTTTTCAATAAAAAATCAGAACATTTTGAGCATTTTTTAAATGTTTTTTGAGTTACTGTTCATCCCGAGCTCATTGGAGCTCGGGTGTACAAAGGGACTTTCGGATGTAAGTTTTGAAAGATCGTGGATGTAGCCTAGAGGGGGGGGGGGGTGAATAGGCGCTTTAAAATAATTATGGTTTTGGCTTGAACAAATGCAGAATAAACCTAACGGTTAATTTGTCAAGCACAAAACCTAAAACCACTAGGCTCACCTATGTGCACCAACAACTTATGCTAAGCAAGATAAACAACTATGTGATAGCAAGATATATGACAAGAAACAATATGGCTATCACAAAGTATAGTGCATAAGTAAAGAGCTCGGGTAAGAGATAACCGAGGCACGTGGAGACGATGATGTATCCCGAAGTTCACACCCTTGCGGATGCTAATCTCCGTTTGGAGCGGTGTGGAGGCACAATGCTCCCCAAGAAGCCACTAGGGCCACCGTAATCTCCTCACGTCCTCGCACAATGCAAGATGCCGTGATTCCACTAAGGGACCCTTGAGGGCGGTCACCGAACCCGTACAAATGGTTACTCTTGGGGGCGGTCACCGAACCCGTACACTTTGGAAACCCTTGGGGGCGGTCACCGGAACCCGTCAAATTGCTCGGGGCGATCTCCACAACCTAATTGGAGACCCCGACGCTTGCCCGGAGCTTTACACCACAATGATTGAGCTCCGAACACCACCAACCGTCTAGGGCGCCCAAGCACCCAAGAGGAACAAGCTCAAGGGTACCAAGCACCCAAGAGTAATAAGCTTCTCAACTTGTAACTTCCACGTATCACGTGGAGAACTCAAACCGATGCACCAAATGCAACGGCAAGGGCACACGGAGTGCCCAAGTCCTTCTCTCCCAAATCCCACCAAAGCAACTAATGCTAGGGAGGAAAATGAGAGGAAGAACGAAAGAAGAACACGAAGAACTCCAAGATCTAGATCCAAGGGGTTCCCCTCACTTAGAGGAGAAAGTGATTGGTGGAAACGTGGATCTAGATCTCCTCTCTCTTTTTCCTCAAGAACTAGCAAGAATCATTGGAGGGATTGAGAGTTAGCAAGCTCGAAGAAGGTCAACAATGGGGGAAGAACACGAGCTTAAGGGATAAGATCTCAATGGGGAAGAAGACCCCCTTTTATAGGAGAGGAGAAATCCAACCGTTATCCCCTCACTCAGCCCGCACGACGCGGTACTACCGCACGGAGCTGCGGTACTACCGTGGTTGGCTGCGGTACTACTGCTGCAGGTTGCGGTACTACCGCAAGTGCAGCACTGGCCAAATGAAGGCCTGTTGCACAGGGCAACGAGCGGTAGAACCGCCGGAGCGGTACTACCGCAGCGCCCTATGGTACTACCGTAAGGCGAGCAACACTAGGCTAGAGAAAGCACGAAGTAAAAATTACTTCGTACCTACTCGCCGAGGAGGACTGCGCAAAAAATCCGCACGGTACTACCGCACATGAAGAGCGGTACTACAGCACAGAGGGCGGATGTAAAAATTACATCCGCCCTACTTCCGCTCATCCGGTAAGCTGGCGAGCCCACGGTACTACCCTCCCACAGAGCGGTACTACCGTGAGCACCTGCAATACTACCGTAGAGAACTGCGGTACTACCAGAAGGGCCCGCGGTACTACCGCTCCGGAGAGCAGTACTACCGCATGCCCCAGATCAGCAACACTAGGAGTCCTTCATTTTGCAGAGAAGACAACAGAGGGATACAATAAAACCAGAACTGCCATAACTTCTGCAAATGAGCTCCGAATTGAGCAAACTCAAGCTTGTTGGATACAAGACAACGAGTAGCATCAAAACAGAGGCAGGGGAGGTGTGCCTAACAAAAGGAGGAGAGAAACCTCCAACAGAGAAGAACCGACATACCCTCCAACATCGAAAACATCATAGAAGATGCAAGTGAACTCCGTTTTTGATGAACTCGAGCTTGTCATAAAAATGACCACAAGCTCCAAATCTCACAAGGAGAAGAACCAAACGAGAACCAATAAAGATGATGCAAGGATGCAATGGTTTGAGCTCTCTACGAACGATACGATCAAGCAACTCATCGAGAGCCCCCCTTGATAGTACCGCAATCGATCCTATAACCCGGTCTCCCACAACTACCATGAGACCGGTAAAATAGAAAACCTATCAAGGGCAAACCTTTGCCTTGCACAAAGTCCACTTGAGCTAGATGATGACGATCTTGACTCCCTCAAGTTGGACCACCTTTCTTGATTGCGTTGGCTCGATGAAGACTAGATGATTGCTCCCCCATAGTCCACTATGGGTGAGCCACTCTTTGGCTCATCTTCACAAGTCCATTGTCACCACAATGGACGACAAGCTTCAAGCACTTGATCTCTTCATGATGCATCACTTAAACTTGCACACTGCATCCTAACCCCACAAAGAACTCTCACAAAGACCATGGGTTAGTACACAAAGCATAATTGACAATGCTTACCATACCATGGGATCACTTGATCCCTCTCGGTACATCTTCTACGCTTTGTGTGTTGATCAACTTGATTCACTCTTTGACTTAGTCTTGATCAACCTCTCACAAGACCAATCTTTTAGGTAATTCCTTGAATTACACCTTGGTCGACACAAACTCTCCTTCAAACCAACACATGTACTCCAAGAAAAGCCTATGGACAAAACCTTCAAATATAACTCAAGGCAACCATTAGTCCATAGAGATTGTCATCAATTACCAAAACCAAACATGGGGGCACCGCATGTTCTTTCAAGTTTCTTTTTATTTTAGTTTTATTTAACTGGATGCACTATGTTCAGCTAATCAATTATGACATACTAGATTTTTTTCCAAATCTAGAATGTTTCAAAATTCCCAGGAAATAAAAAAATTCCTAGAAATTCTTGTGCATGCTAGCTATTTAGCTGGAATTGATCTAGGATTGCTTGAAATGTTTGAATGTGTGACCTTGTGCGATTGTTTAAATGGAAGTAAAATTCCAAAACCCCTAAATAATAAAACCCTAGCATTTTAAAGGAAACCTTAAATCAATCTAGATTTCAAAGGAGATCCTAAAGGGGCAAATCTGGAAACAAAACAATGCCCCAAAATGAATTGACAATGCAATTAATTAGGAATTGGCAGAAGTCCAAATTAAAATAGTAAAGAAAACTCATTTGGAAATGAGAATAATTTAGATGAAGTATTTAAAACAAGGCCATAACAAAATACTGGGAGAAAATAAAAGATCAAAGGCTCCAAATAAATGTCTAACAATTTACAAATATTTCAAAAGGAATTTAGAAAGAGTTCGGTTTGGAAACCAAATTGAAATTCAAATCCGAAAATAATTTAGAAACAAAAACTAAAATAAAATAAAAAAAGGTTGTCCTCCTCTCGATGGTACGCTTGTCCTTAAATTAATGCGAATGTTGGATTCACCAAATAGGGGTATAAGAGATGAACTTTCAGGACATTTACGTGTAAGCAATTATGTATATGAGTGGGTTGGCGAGATGATTGATGGGGACTTGAAACTGATCCTTTCCTAAGTAGTTGGTGTGTTTTTACCTTGTCTCAATCATTTGCACATCACATATACTCCCTCCGTCCGGAAATACTTGTCATCAAAATGAATAAAAGGGGATGTATCTAGATGTATTTTAGTTATAGATACACTTTTTTGTCCATTTTGATGATAAGTTTTTCCGGACGGAGGGAGCAGTAATTAACAGCCAAAAGTAGCGTGTATCCACTCCGTACATGTGTGGGTTGGTGTGGTGATTGTTGGGAAGTTGGATTTGACAATTTCCCTAGGGTAGTTGGTAACTTTTACCTTGTCTTGATCGTTTTACATGCCAGATATTATAAATTAACAACCAAAACTAGTGTTTCTACAATTTGACTTTTTTCTTTCTAAATTGACCATCATGCCCGTGTTTTTAGACACCAACAATTTTTTTAAGTTTCTATGTGCCCCTTCACAAATTTTTGTCATGTTCAATGAATAAAATTCTTAATTTGCCATGAGACCAGTACATATTTTTCATGCATTTGCCATGACCCATAGATCATTCTTTTTAAAGTTGCCATGTCACTTGTACTCTGTTGTTTTCTAAATTTGCTATCAACCAGGGAACAAAAACAAATGTAAAGTACTTTCTGGTTTTGCCATGACCTATACAACAAATTCTTAAAAAGTTGCCACTCTGCACTATGTTTTTTTCTTCTAAATTTTCCATATTTAGTGAAGAAAAAGTTTACACTAGGATTTTTTGGTAATTGTGTACTACTGACATGACATATTTTACATAAAAATCTACAATCATGGCAAATTTAGATAACATTTTTTTTAAAAAAAGTTCCCATGTGACCTTTTTAGAATTTTTATATATTTTGACCAGATATGCAACTAGTTGATCATGCCTTTTCTTTGTAGCCCCGTCGAGCGATCACATTTTTCTTAAATACGGAGAAGAAACACTTCCTCTTCATGCATTGTTGGTTGGAGTTGAATGTGTATCCCAGGTGGCTCAATGTCGTTGTCAATTCCGTCAAGACCGCCGCCATGCCCAGTATAGGTGAAGATGGTGATGCAAAAAAAGGAGGTTTTGCTCCGGCCAAAAGGATAGCTAGGAACCGGGGGAGGAAGTGTAAGAAGAAGAAAGAGAAGCGAGAAGGGCAATGACCAAGATAAGGGAGATGTTCTAGGATATCATGACGAAGAAGTAGGAGACATGCGTCAAGTGTAATGACGTGAAGGAGGAAAAACGACTAAGAGGTTTGACAAGTTCAACGTGGTGCAAGAGAAGATGATCAGCTCCAAGAGAAGAAGTATGAGCTCGCGGTCGCTTCGGAGGACACCAAGATGTTGACCATGAAGATCTCGGACTTGGATCCTGATGCGGCAAAGATCCCGCAAGCCTACCCTGCTAGGATGTTGAAGCGCTTGGCGGCCAATTTGGACGAGCCGACGGCACAGTGAAGAATTTTACACGAACAACCGGTCTAGGAAACAATAAAACAAGGTTTTTGCACGACAATTAGACTGCCAACTTTTGGGATCGACCACATGTACAATACTTACCAACATCCAACGCATTTTGGTTATGATTGCATATCTTCACATTATACTATTGATCATATATGCATGTCAAATGGAAGAGGCCGAGCCTGGGACGGACATTTGAGGCACCAGGTTTGATGGCCGGCTCCGCTACCGCTATCTGCGGACACGTCTGAACGTGTCCGTAGATGTTTGGGTGTTTGTTTCAATGTAGATATCCTCAACCACTAGTTCTATCTCCCCCCCCCCCTCACTCTTCCATATACCATGGCTTCGCTTTCTTCACATCACGCATGGTCCCTTTACCTCAAAATTAGATGGCAAATTTGCAAGATTTTGTATGGCAAATCACCACTTCATTGTTGGAAATATGAGCAAATTACTACGAGATCTAATCCAAATGAACAAAAGATAAATCATGACAGCAATAGCAGAGATTAAACTAATCATGCGAACTAGCATAGTACATGAACAGATCACATCTAGGGCACATACTAGAAACATGAATTTTACCACGATCTCGAACAGGAAGGATAGAATCACATACGGTGCAGCGGGAGCAGCACCGCCGGCGTTGACGTTGTCGCCGATGTTGTCGAGGATGTGGTTGCCGAGCTCGGGGAAGAAGTCGTCGTTCGCGAAGTCATCGCTGCCAGCAGTCGCGCTAGTGCGTTCCTCAAAAACCTTATCGCCCCTCTCTCGTACAGGATCACGAGAGGCGGGGTTCCGGAGGCCTGCTGTCCCTTCTCTAGAGAAGACTTGCTTGGCGGCGCAATGATCTGAAACGGTGGTGAGAAACCATACGAAGCGGCGGCCGCTAGGGTAGATGTCTGCCTGACTATATAGTGCGGGCCGGGTAGGTCGTGGGAGTAAACCCCACGTCCGAGTCGTCACGATCCCAAAAAATTGAAAACGGTTCAGTAATTAACGCATCCGTTAATTATTAATTAATGACTTATTAATTTTTCCCGAGCAGCAAAAATATAGACAACGTGCATAGCTCTGTCCTTAGCTCAATCCCGCGACGCGTTGTGGCGAGGCGTGATGTGGCGAGGCGAGTGAGGAGGAGGAGCGCGCGTGTAGGTCTCCTCTTCTCATGCTTATACAAGTGGTAGAAGAGCTCACCTTATAAAGAGGTGCAACTCTCTCTCAACTTTCGAGGTGGGACTAAATTTTAGTCTCACTCACTCCACTCACATGTGTGCATGAATGGGCCAAGAGAATTTCAAAATTTTAGTTGGGCTTTGGGCCAAAGGCCTACTAGCAAAACTCCAACAATCCCCCACAAAGTCTCATTGGCACATCTCATCATTTAGTCCCAAAATATTGTTTATATACTGGTGCTTAGTGGAGACTGTGAAGTTGAACTTCCACTTAGAGTTTTATGCTACACTAGATCACAACTTGAATAGTGGACT
Source organism: Aegilops longissima (assembly GCA_021605205.1). Taxonomy (NCBI): domain Eukaryota; kingdom Viridiplantae; phylum Streptophyta; class Magnoliopsida; order Poales; family Poaceae; genus Aegilops; species Aegilops longissima. The sequence continues at coordinate 578,468,503 of CM038678.1, forward strand.
ATGCCTTGAACTACAAGTTTTCCGTGAAACTAGTTTCACATAAATTCTTGACCGATACTGGGCTGCCGCAAGGCTTCCCCGCGGGTGAAGCATATACGTCGTACTCCAGGGCCTTTTAATGAATTTATTAGAGAACATCCAATTCTCACAGACTGCGACGTTAACAGTCAAATTCATATAGGTGTGTTCCTCAGAAGATGTTCTGCAGAACAACATCTCTATTTACCCGAATAAGCCACTTGGAACACATTAAGATAAGTATCAACCTGCCATGCAGATCAGGAGAGTATTACATCTTCATGGAGTGGGATAGTTAATATAGGGATACTCTCCTCCCAGTTGACCAACAACTTGTCTCCCACTTCTACTTCACGGGATCTCCGATCACATAGAGTGGGTTACCACTATGGACAACTCATGCGGTGGGTCTCAGACCCATCTCCATCCATGCATTATCTATCACATTACGTGATAGACCCTTTGTGAAGGGATCTGCCAATTTTTTCGACGTTTGGATATAATCCAACGTAATAACTCCGGAGTTCCTCAATTTTTTGACAGATTTTAGTCTCCTCTTCACATGCCTTGAGGACTTCATATTGTCCTTAGAATTGTTTATCTTGACGATCACAGTTCATCAGGATAGGGGGTATTAGTTTTTCAACCATAGGTAAGTCCATCAAGAGCTCTCGAAGCCACTCTGCTTCAACAGTGGCAGTGTCTAATGCTGTGGGTTCTGCTTCCATAGTTGACCTTGTTAAGATGGTCTGCTTGCAAGACTTCCAAGAAACAGCGCCACCACCAAGTGTAAAAACATAACCACTTGTGGCCTTAATCTCATCAACATTAGATATCCAGTTTGAGTCACTATAACCCTCCAGTACCCTTGGATACCCGGTGTAGTGAATCCCATAGCTCGCGGTGCCTTTCAAATAGCGCATAACTCTCTCAAGCGCATGCCAATGATCATCTCCCGGTTTTGACACAAACTGACTTAGTTTGCTCACAGCAAACGAGATGTCAGGCCTCGTGGCACTCGCCAAATACATAAGCGAGCCAATAATCTGAGAATACCTCTGTTGATCCCTAGCAATCCGTCGATTCTTTCGAAGCAACACACTAGCATCATATGGAGTTGGAGAAGGCGTGCAGTCGCTATACCCAAAATGACTCAAGACCTTTTCCACATAGTGAGACTGAAGCAGTGTGAGCCCACCATTCTCATCTCTCAGCAGCTTGATGTTTAAGATAACATCAGCTACTCCTAGATCCTTCATCTCAAAACAGCGAGATAAGAAATCCTTAACCTCCTTAATTAAATCAAATTTGGTTCCAAAGATCAATATGTCGTCGACATACAGACAAAGAATAACTACTTCGCCCCCACCATGGCGATAGTACACACACTTGTCACCATCGTTTACTACAAAGCCGACAACAGTTAATGTTCTTTCGAACTTCTCATGCCACTTCTTAGGAGCTTGTTTAAGGCCATATAAAGACTTTAATAACTTGCACACCTTTCCTTCCTGACTAGGTACTACAAAACCATCTGGCTGATCCATGTAAATTTCCTCCTTCAACTCTCCATTGAGGAAAGACATCTTAACGTCCATTTGATGAACGAGAAGACCATGTGAGGCAGCCAGTGATAGTAGCACCCGAACTGTGGTCAGTCTAGCCACGGGTGAGTAAGTATCAAAGAAGTCTTCACCTTCTTTCTGGGTATAACCCTTAGCCACAAGCCGTGCCTTGTACTTTTCAATCGTACCATCAGGTCTAAGCTTTTTCTTGAACACCCACTTGCATCCTACATGTTTGCACCCATAAGGATGGTTAGTGATCTCCCAGGTTCCGTTAGCTAAGATGGAATCCATCTCTCTACGTACATCTTCCTTCCAGTAGTCAGCATCAGGAGATGCATAGGCTTCTGAAATAGTCCTAGGTGTGTCATCCACGAGGTACACAATGAAATCATCACCAAAGGACTTTGCAGTCCTCTGTCTCTTACTCCTTACAGGAGTTCCATTGTCACCCTCAACAGGATTCTCAACGTGTTCCATCGCAATGGTGGGTTCGGGAATTACAGTGAATTCCTCACTAGATGGAGTAGGTATCTCCTGATTTAATGAACTCGACATATCCTTCATAGGAAATATGTCCTCAAAAAAAGTTGCATCATTCGACTCCATAATCGTACCAACATGCATGTCGGATACCTCAGATTTTATTATCAAAAATCTATAGCCGATGCTATGAAAAGCATAGCCCAGAAGAACACAATCCATGGTTTTTGGTCCAAGCTTGCGCTTCTTGGGAATTGGTATGTTGACTTTGGCCAAACAACCTCAAGTACGTAGGTAAGAGAGTTTCAATCTTTTCCTTTCCCATTCCTCAAATGGAGTCATGGTATTATGCTTTGTGGGAACTCGGCTTAGGACATGACACGCAGTCATTAGCGCCTTCCCCCATAATTCCTTGGAGAGACCCGAAGTGTCTAACATGGTGTTAACCATAACAGTTAGAGTTCGGTTCTTTCTTTCGGCTACCCCATTTGACCGGGGTGAGTAGGGAGGCGTCCTCTCATGGATTATACCATGTTCCGCACAAAACAAATCAAATTCATTGGAAAAATACTCTCCACCACGATCAAACCTAAGCCGTTTAATTTTTCCATCAAGTTGGTTCTCTGCTTCAGCTTTATAGTTTTTGAAGAAAGTTAAAGCCTCATCTTTTGATTTCAGAAGATACACGTAACAATATATAGTGGAGTCATCAATCAACGTCATGAAGTATCTCTTTCCACCTTTTGTCAACACGCCATTTATCTCACAAAGATCAGAATGTATAAGCTCTAGTGGCGCCAAGTCTCTTGCCTCTGCAGTCTTATGGGACTTGCGAGGTTGCTTAGCTTGCACACATACTTGGCAGTTGGAGCCTTTGACAGTAGAGATTTTCGGAATTAAATTCATATTGGCTAGCCGCGTCATGCAACCAAAGTTAATGTGACAAAGTCGTGAATGCCAAATATCAGACTCATTATTGTGGCAAAACATTATTAATAACTTTAGTGCAAATTTCTGACAAAGACAGGCGGAACAAGCCTCCACTCTTATAGCCTTTTCCAACAAATTGTCCATACTTAGAAACTACAACTTTATTGGATTTGAAAACCAACTTAAAACCATCTCGACATAAACGGGAACCGCTAACGAGATTTTTATTGATGGACGACACATGATGAACGTTCTTCAGACGCACGGTCTTCCCCGAAGTAAACTTCAAATCGACCGTACCAACACCTCGAACGATGGCATGTGACCCGTTCCCCATCAGCACGGGAGAAGTCCCTGTGACCTGGTAAGAAGAAAACATGGAGGCATCAACACAAACATGTACATTGGCACTGGTGTCAATTAACCAATCAGGAGATTGAAATACTGAAAAGATGGTAGGAAGAATACCATACCCAGATTCCTTCATATCAGTATCACCGATGACAACATTAGCGGACTTGCCGCTCTTCTCATGTTCGCGCTCCTCAAAGCGGTTAGGACACTTCGGAGCCCAGTGATTAGGATCATCACAGACATGGCAAAGTCCCTTCCCCTTCTTATGAGAATTCTTCTTGAAGTTGGTAGAATGTGACGGCTTGTTCTTTGTGTCAAACTTGCCTTTGCCCTGAGTTTTGTTCTTGTTGTTTTTGAACTTGTTGGGCTGAAAGTTCTTCTTCTGTACCATGTGGGCACTAGAAGCTCCCTCGACAACTCGAGCACGTGTGTCCTTTGCTCTCGCCTTCTCTTCAACATCAAGAGTGCCAATGAGATCCGCAACGGAAAACTCCTGTCTCTTGTGTTTCAGGGAAGTAGCAAAATTGTTCCACGAAGGTGGAAGCTTGGCAATGATGCCTCCGGTAACAAATTTATCCGGCAACATACACTTGAAGTACTCAAGTTCTTTTGCGAGCGACTGTATCTCATGAGCCTACTGTACAACAGAGCGCTCATCAGTCATCTTGTAGTCATAGAATTGCTCCATGACGTACAACTCGCTGCCGGTTTTCAAGGCATCAAACTTGGCCTCGAGCGCAGCCCACATGTCCTTGCCGTTTTCAAACGACATATACGAATCATGGAATCATCCAGAACACTCAGAAGAGCGCCTTTAAAGAGAGTATCGATCTTCTCAAAAGCTTCCAATTATGCTGGATTAAGATCGCCCTCAGGCTTGTCTTTGGTGGCGTCATAGCAGCCCATGGTCTGAAATCAGTAGACTGCTCTCGTGCGCCACCTCTTATATTGCGCCCCCTTAAAGGCAGGCGGCTTCAGATGCGCAACAAAACCACTCGGAGTAAATTGCCTATTATCAGGTTTTTGGATTGTTGGAAATATGAGCAAATTACTACGAGATTTAATCCGAATGAACAAAAAATAAATCATGACAGCAATAGCAGAGATTAAACTAAGCATGCGAACTAGCATAGTAGATGAACAGATCACATCTAGGGCACATACTAGAAACATGAATTCTACCATGATCTCGAATAGGAAGGATAGAATCACATACGGTGCAGCGGGAGCAGCACCGCTGGCGTTGACGTTGTCGCCCACGTCGTCGAGGATGAGGTTGCCGAGGTCGGGGAAGAAGTCGTCGTTCGCGAAGTCGTCGCTGCTGCCGGCCGATCATGAAAAGTCGCTCCCAAAACCTGATCGCCCCCCTAACAGGATCACGAGAGGCGGGTTCCAAAGGCCTGCTGTCCCTTCTCCCGATGCACGCCAAAAGGAGGGATGGAGAAGATTTGCTTGGCGGCGCAATGATCTCGAACGGTGGTGAGAAACCATACGAAGCGGCAGCCGCTAGGATAGACGTCTGCCTGACTATATACTGCGGGCCGGGTAGGTCGTGGGAGTAAACCCCACGTCCGAGTCGTCACGATCTAAAAGAATCGGAAACGGTTCAGTAATTAACGCGTCCGTTAATTTTTGATTAATGACTCATTAATTTTTCTCAAGCAGCAAAAATATAGACAACGTGCATAACTCTATCCCCGGCTCGGCTCTCATGCTCATACAAGTGGTAGAAGAGTTCACCTTATAAAGAGGTGCAACTCTCTCTCAACTTTCGGGGTGGGACTAAACTTTAGTCTCACTCACTACACTCACATGTGTGCATGAATGGGCCAAGAAAATTTCAGAATTTTAGTTGGGTTTGGGCCAAAGGCCTACTAGCAAAATTCCAACATTCATAACATCTTCAACATATTATCCAATTTTTGAGTCATGGCAAATCTCTAAAATTTCATCTAAATCTGAGGCGAGAGAAGAAGGGTCACGCTGGGTCTGACGTAGAGCGAACGTTTTTTCCCTCGGATTTGTTCGCTTGCAACTTTGCCTCGTCTCTGTCCACGCAGCCCTTGGTTTCCTTTCCGAGTTGCGGCACCCGCGCATGGACCTGTAGATGGAAACACATAAACACTGTTGGCGGTGCGTCGTGCCGTGCCGTTCCCTGCTTCTCTGCCGCCGCAGCGAGGGATCGTCGACGCACACGTGCAGCTGAGTTGTGGAGCACGGCATGACGCATCACCGCCTACCCTACCTTTTCGTCACCCTCGCAATGCCCCGCGCCTGAAGCAGTGGCCCGACGCAGCGGGGCAAATTTGATAAATTTAATCTATAGACAGAATTGAATTACAGAATGAACTGTCCGTGAAACTATTTCACGCGGCTGACCCGTGGCGCCTAACTCTCAGGCGCTGCACTAATCTGCAACGCAGGAGAGTAGGCGCTGCACTAGTGCAACGCCTGAGCTAAAGCGCTACATCTGTATAGTGTGGCGCTAGCTCTCAAAGCGCCTGCATACGATTTAGTAATTTTTGATCACACGTGTGCGATCTTTGGTCGTGTAGCGCCTATCGTGAGGCGTTACAGTGTAGTGTGGCGCGCCGTGTCGGGCGTCGCGCACAAAAAGGTCGGCCGCGTGAAATAGTTTCGCGGATAGTTCATTATATGATTTGATTTCGTCTATAGGTCAAATTTGTCAAATTTGCCCGCAGGCGGGTAGGCAGGCGCACGCAGGTCGAGGCGATCCCCAGCGGTACACCACATGGCACGAGCCTGCCGCGCCAAGTAGCAGAGCCGCCAGCCACCAAGGTCTCTTTCTGCAGTTTAATTCGCTCGCCGCCGTCGTTTGTGTTTGCAGCCACACATACGTCTTCTCTCTGGCCCGTTTCGAGACCCTTTGCATGTACTACGTCGTGTGGCCGGCTAGCTGTGGTTGGTTTTGTGCATGAGCCAGCCGCTCTCACACACCGAGCTGGGCGTGCTTGTCTGGTCGTTGCTACCATGATTTATGTTAGATTGTGACTGATCTCTTCCGGACTTTGACGTCGGTCACGTTGATGATTACGTTGATATTGGAGCTCTTTGGGTATGTTCTCGACGAACTCGTGTGATCTAGATCAGTTTGGCACTTTACCCGTCCATCATTTGTTGTGTTGCGTACGTATATCACACGCACTTTCTGGCTTTTGCTTGGGTTAGAGCAACTCGAGCAGACTGTTTCGGAGCGCAGCCCTTAAATTTGAAAGTCACGGAGATGATGCGCAAACTCATAGTCCTCATAATCTGTGGACCCATCAATTGATGTCTTTGTTCTTTCCTCACACAAAGAAATTGCAATGGATTCACATTGCGTTGAACATTACATTCATTACATTGACATTGCGATTCGAAACTTACTTTCAACATCACCTAACCGAAATTGAAATTGAAATTGACCTAGATCGATGAAACACTTTTATTTCGGCGGCTTCCTCCTAGTGGAAGTGACCTCACATGAGGGGTGACTTCATCTGCTTCCACTTGCGTTTTGACGCGATTTACGTACCACTGGGCTTCTTGAATGTAGGCGACGACCACAACCTTGTAGTCCTTCATGACAATGACTTCTATTTCTGCCATAAGGAGGTACTGGAGAGGTACTGGCAGGTCTGACGACTGATTCAGCCTCTCAGAGCGCTTTGGCCTGGATTGTCTCGGAGTACCGCCATGTCCTCCTTTAGTACTTCCTTTCGACGGTTCCTCTCCAATCTCCCCGGTGAAGGGTCCATAAGGAGGGCCTGAGCGTGACAAGGCTCTAGAAAGGCGGGCCCGGAGTAAAGATAGTGGGCGGAGAGGAGGATGGCTAAGTGTGGCGGTGACGGGGATACTACGGTTTGTATGTGCACTCCGGCGGGACAAGGGGCCCAAAAAGGGCGCGCTCCAATGAAAAATGACACATACAGGCAGGAAACAAACGCAGTCAGGTGGGACACGTGTCGCCGGCCATTAGTGGGTGTGTTTCTCCCCTGGAAATCACATCTGCGGGATTGATACGGACGACTGCACCATTCCCAAAGAGAAGAAGAAAGACATATGTGACATAGGTTCCTCCCGCACTGGCAGTTGAGTTTGGAGTGTGCTCCGAACAACGCCCCAGCGTACAACCCACTATTTGAACCACGCTCCATTATTTTCGTCAAAAGCCATCTGGCGACTTTGTCATACCCTTTTTGGGCTCCGAACTTTATATTAATGGTTATTATGGAGTTCAACCCACTATTTTGAAGTTCTTATACAAACTGAGACGATTCACGGGTGCACATAAACCTATAAAGTAATAAAAAAATCATTAGCGAATATGTCACATATGTTCCATACAAAAGAAACATGGATCTCTCTTATCATTTTTGCACATGGCTTTCTATCCTTATGGCTTGTTGTTTGTAGCATTCACATAAGTGATATCTCTTGATTCCACATTGTGGCATGCACAAAGCTCCAAGTATTACAAAGTTTTTGCAGAACTCGACCTAAAATAGAAAACTAGACAAACATTAGCAAACTAAAAATTATACAAATTCATGTACAAGAGAATCTTGGGTGGCTCCCCCTTTCCCAATCAGTTTCTTGTATCGCGGGAGTTGTGCCAAAAAACGCGCTCCGGCACCTCCTTTTTGCCAATATTTTTTTGTGATCGCCATAAATTACCCAAATTCCCTTTATATAGGTGGAGTTGCCTCACCGACTCTACCCCAATACCTCCTCCAATACATGGTATGTCATCAAACTATCACCAATGCCCATCGGGCCGCCATCATTGTTGCTGCCGAGCAGTATGCCTCCATTGTCGTTCTCCATCGTGGTCTCGAGAGATATCTCACTGACAAGTGGGACCCATATGTCAGGTTTAGTATTGTGGATCAGTTTATTAGGGAATTGCAAAAGCACCACACCCTAAAAGCTCAACAAATTTACTGAGAGAGCTCAAATAACCATGTATTGTTGGAGATTTATTGGGGGGCTCTTGAAGATACTCTAACATGATGCTAAAAGGTCGGCCGAGTCTACGGAAGATCTCCCTGCTAACGCATATAAGGACCGACATGTTGTCATACAATGCCTAGTTCTCGAGCCTCTTTACCATGCTAACCAGGATTGAAGCTAATGTCTCCACGCATAAATAACCCACGTGGGGATTGAAGAACATTTTCTTGTCAAATACAACAACGTCAACATGTATATACTTTACTTTGACTGTTCAAGTAGCTTTGAACTTTAACTTTTCAATTCTCAATACAATATTTTTTGAATTTGTCAACGGGGCGGGCGGGGGGTGGGGAGATTCCCACATGTATATTAATCTCAATTCAAAAAAACTTAAGCTAGTTTATTTGAGAAACCGGATCGAAAATCTTGATTGAGTTTATGTGGGAAACCGGACCAAAAATCTGAACAAATTGACTCCGTTACTCTCGTATGGTTCTTAGTACAATATGGATCAATACTTGTGCAATTATGATAAAAAATTGTTTTCTGGATCACTAGAGTCTTGCACAAAGAGAAAACAATAAAATAATGTTTTTTTATCAATACTTATACTTCCTCCGTCCCAATTTTTTTGTCTTAGATTTGTCTAAATACGAATGTATCTACTCCCTCCGTCTAAGTGTGTAAGTCATCTTACGTTGTGCACCGCAACTAAGGTGGAGACGAAAACAAGAAAACTTGATGTCTTTTTTGCTAATTAATAGCATTGCATGCAATGAACTAACCACTGCATGTCATGTTTGGTAGTCTCAAGTCATTGAAAGCATGCACGGCCCACATCTTTTATTGATTAATATGTCACAAAACAAGAAACGAGGAGGGAGTTAATGTACCGTGCCTAAGTGTTTTGGGATTATTTGGTTTTCATAAGGTGACTTACACACCTAGACGGAGGGAGTAGTTACGTTTTAGTGTTAGATACATCCGTATCTAGACAAATTTAAAACAAAAATTTTGAGACGGAAAAAGTATTAATTATGTAACATCTTTTAAAACAGCATGCAACATAACCATTGTATGAATTCCTTATTGACCCAAGAGTTGGACCGTCGAACTATAGCACAATTACATTTTAAAATTCAATCATTTCATATGATAGTTACCGACGTACTCCCTCCGTTTCAAAATAGATGACTCAACTTTATACGAGTCATCTATTTTAGAACGGAGGGAGTACCTACCTAAAACTTCGTGCAGTCGCCCTCCATGGTCAAGCAATTGTATCTTTGGTTGGTGACACCAACCAACGCCCGACCTGGTAGGTGTCCGAGCATGCAGTGCGGTCGTTCTTGGTTGGGCTGGCAAAGCTATTCGCCCACTACAGATCAGCTGCGAGCAGACCGATGCAGCACTAGGACTACCTCTCTAGGACTATTCCCTCTGTCCTTTAAAAAGTGTATTTTTAATTTTATTGGAAAGTCAAACTTTATGTATTTGACCGTATTTATATAATAATAGATCAACATTTATGCCATTAAATTAGTAGTATTAGATACACGATAAAATATATTTTTATCATATACTTATTTGATTTCATAAATATTAATATATTTTTGCATAAATTCGGTCAAACTTTGAGATAGTTTGACCCTTCAATAATGTTGGAAGTATACTTTTTAAAGGACGGAGGGAGTACCTCTGAAGGCAGTGGTTGCTGCTCAGATTTCCCCCGGCATGGAAAGACTTGTAGGTCGTGTTTGGTTGCCAATATGAGGCCCGGCCTGACTCGTGCTGGACGCAAACGGGTCGATTGGTTGCCTGCTTTTACTGTTCGGCCCGCATGGCACAATGTTTAAAGCACTCCTGGGCCCGGTGACGATGACATGTACCTAGGGTAGGGTAATGGGTCTGACCTAGACACCCTTTCCAAGGACACTGCCCTAAAGTCAAAGACATTCAAGATACAACAACATCTATCGACTGTAATCACCTCAGAGTGCAACCCTCTCGACCAGAAGCATTTCACTCGGGTAACTCAATTCCATTCGACCAGGATATACTCACTCGACCACATCAGGAATCACTCGGAAGATAGAAGATCTAAAGTCACTCAGAATGGCAACGGCCAGGCGTTCACTCCGTGGTCTTAATGATCATTTATATGGCTTTATTGCTGGCGTTACCAGTAACGTCCTACCTTTATGTACATTGAACCCCTTGTAACGTGGGCTGGCTGGGGTCCTGGCACACTCTATATAAGCCACCCCCCTTCTCTGGTATAAGGGTTCACACCCCCTGTAACTTCACGCATAATCCAATCGACCGAGCCTCCGGGCACCGAGACGTAGGGTTGTTACTTCCTCCGAGAAGGGCCTGAACTCGTAAATCCGGCGTGCACAACCTCACCGCAGCTAGGATCTTGCCTCCTCCTATCTACCCCCCATTCTACTGTCAGACTTATTCCCACGACAGTTGGGGCTCACCGTGGAGCAGGTGTCTTAGCGACTTTCCGGTGAGGTTGCGATTTTTTCCAATTCCCATCATCATGGTTTCTGGTGGCGGTTTGGTTGAGGGCCGCGAGATCCGTCTTGGCGCGCTCGTCTTTATAGCCGACGACTCCGCCTGGCTCCAGGAGGCCCCCCTCAACGTCGAGACGCTCCCCGTCCGCGGGGCGATGCACTTTCGCGCATGCGTTCGCGGCGTCCTTCTGCGGCTGCCGTCGACCCAATATTGGTCGGCTCCCGCAGCATCTTCGCTCCCCGCTGTTCGCCGTCGCAAGCGATCCGGTCGGTCGCGGCTTCAGCGGCGGGTGAAGCATGCGGTGGCGCGTCATTCGGCCACCCCTCAAGTCGCGGCAATCGAGCCCGACGAATCTCTCTACGGCCTGTTCGACTGGCTCCGTCGAGACCCTGTCCGAGTGCGACAGCAGTGACCCTGCAGTGAAGGTCCTGATGGTTGACACGTCACGCAGCCCACCTGGTATGCGTCGCAATAGTGGCGGCGATCCGTCGCGTGTTCACGAGGAATATCATCCCGAAGTCCTCACTTCGCAACAGAGGGAGGAGCTGCACCGTCGCAACATGGAGGCCCTCCATACTCTGATCGTCGGGGAGACCATCGAGGCCCGGGCCTTGGAGGCTGCGCGCCTGGCCACTTTGGCTGAGCGCGCACGGCTAGAGAACCTTCAACATTCACTCGACGAACGCGCTCGGCAACAGGTCCCTGAATCCAGTCGACGGTGTCAGTTGTTCCCGCCTGAACCTCAGGTATACCGCACTCCGATTCAGAATCTTACGGGTGCAGATCATATAGCAGAGTCCATCTAGCTGTCCTAGTCAGAGGCTGGACGAGGTTTGATGCAGATCCGGGCGTTGCTCCGGGCAGCAGGAGAGCAAAACACAACAGTATCTCAGTCTCGTAACAGAAACCATAGCAGATCTGTGGTGGCTGACACAGTCCATTCGGCTCACAGCCCAAGATCGCCTCCGCGGCGTGAGGGACGTGGGCATCGCCAAGAGCAGTACTTGGGTCGGATCCACGAGCAATACGACCATCGGCTCGGCCGTGATGACCGCTGTCGTGTGCCTACGCCCCCTCCGAGGGGCGGATCATATGTGCCCCGGCATTATGATGACAGGCGCCCGTATAGCGATGAGCGGAGGATGCCAGTCGACCCAAGAGAGCCGGGGTTTGATGCGAGGTCAATTTTTGTGCAAGGCCTGGTCGATAGGAACCGAGCACACAGAGAAGGGCAGGACAGAGATCGCCCGACTGGAAGCAGAGTGCATGTTTCTAGTCTCGAGTGTTTTAGCAGAGCCATTAGAGCTGCATAGGTCCCTCCCAACTTCAGGTTGGCGACTGGAGTTAGTAAGCTCACTGGTGAGTCGAAGCCTGCCACTTGTCTGGAAGACTGCCGAGTGGCAGTGCAGATCGGTGGTGGAAATAATGATGTGGCTGTTGGGGAACGTTGCAGAAAATTAAAATTTTTCTACGGTTTCACCAAGATCTATCTATGAGTTCATCTAAGCAACAAGTTACGAGAGAGTTTGCATCTACATACCACTTTTAGATCAAGTGCAGGCGTTCGAGGGAGTGGTGATGATGAAGACGTTCCCAACGTGATTCCGATCACCGATGACCAAGTGCTGAGCGGACAGCACTTCGCGTTCAACACACGTGACGGACGACGGCGTCTCCTTCGTCTTGATCCAGCAAGGAGGAAGGAGAGGTTGAGGAAGATCACTCAATGGCAGCACGACGGCATGATGCAGATGGAGGGACTGTTCTCAGCAGGGCCGCCAAGCTCACGCGGAGGAGGAGAGGTGTTGGGGAGGGAGGGCTGCGCCTTCAATGGTGTGTGCAGCCCTTCCCTCTACCCCTCTATTTATAGGGGAAAGGAGGAGGGCTGGCCCCTCTAGATGCATCTAGAGGGGGGGGCGGCCAGGGAGGGGCTTGCCCCCAAGCAGGCGCCCCTTGGGGTCCCCCTCAACCCTAGGCGCATGGGCCAAGGGGGGGTGCGCCCAGCCCACAGGGGGCTGGCTGCCTCCCACGCAGCCCAAGTGGCCCCCCAAAAGGGGTGGCCCCTCCCGGTGGTCCTCCGGAACCTTTCCGGTGGACCCTCCATAAAACCGATATGACCCGAAACTTTTCCGGTGTCCGTTTGACGACTTCCCATATATAAATCTTTACCTCCGGACCATTCCGGAACTCCTCGTGACGTCCGGGATCTCATCCGGGACTCCGAACAACATTCGGTAATCACATACAAGTCTTCCTATTAACCCTAAGCGCCACCGAACCTTAAGTGTGTAGACCCTACGGGTTCGGGAGACATGTAGACATGACCGAGACGCTCTCCGGTCAATAACCAACAGCGGGATCTGGATACCCATGTTGGTTCCCACACGCTCCTCGATGTTGTCATCGGATGAACCACGATGTCAAGGGTTCAAGTAACCCCGTATTCTATTCCCTTTGTCAGACGGTATGTTACTTGCCCGAGACTCGATCGTCGGTATCCCAATACCTCGTTTAGTCTCGTTACGGAAAGTCACTTTACTCGCACCGTAATGCATGATCCGTGACCGGACACTTGATCACTTTGAGCTCATTATGATGATGCATTACCGAGTGGGCCCGGTGATACCTCTCCGTCATACGGAGTGACAAATCCTGTCTCGATTCGTGTCAACCCAAGACACTTTCGGAGATACCTGTAATGCACCTTTATAGTCACCCGATTCGTTGTGACGTTTGGTACACCCAAAGCATTCCTACGGTATCCGGGAGTTACGATCTCACGGTCTAAGGAAGAGATACTTGACATTGGAAAAGCTCTAGCAAAACGAACTACGATCTTTGTGCTATGCTTAGGATTGGGTCTTGTCCATCACGTCATTCTCCTAATGGCGTGATCCGTTATCAATGACATCGATGTCCATAGTCGAAACCATGACTATCTGTTGACCAACGAGCTAGTCAACTAGAGGCTTACTAGGGACGTATTGTTGTCTATGTATTCACACGTATTACGATTTCCGGATAATACAGCTTGTAGCATGAATAAAAGACAATTATCATGAACAAGGAAATATAATAATAATGCTTTTATTATTGCCTCTAGGGCATATTTCCAACAGTCTCCCACTTGCACTAGAGTCAATAATCTAGTTTACATTGTGATGAATCGAACACCCATAGAGTTCGGTGTTGATCATGTTTTGCCCATGGAAGAGGTTTAGTCAACGGATCTGCGACATTCAGATCCGTATGCACTTTACAAATTTCTATGTCTCCATCCTGAACATTTTCACGGATGGAGTTGAAGCGACGCTTGATGTGCTGGTCTTCTTGTGAAACCTGGGCTCCTTGGCAAGGGCAATAGCTCCGGTGTTGTCACGAGAAGAGTTTGATCGGCCCCGACGCATTGGGTATGACTCCTAGGTCGGTGATGAATTCCTTCACCCAAATTGCTTCATGCGCTGCCTCCGAGGCTGCCATGTACTCCGCTTCACATGTAGATCCCGCCATGACGCTCTCTGCTTGCAGCTGCACCAGCTTCTTGCTCCACCATTCAACATATACACGTATCCGGTTTGTGACTTAGAGTCATCCAGATCTGTGTCGAAGCTAAGCGTCGGCGTAACCCTTCTGACGAGCTCTTCGTCACCTCCATAAACGAAACATGTCCTTTGTCCTTTTCGGTACTTCAGGATATTCTTGACCGCTGTCCGGTGTTCCTTGCGGGATTACTTTGGTACCTTCCTACCAAACTTACGGCAAGGTTTACATCAGGTCAGTACACAACATGGCATACATAATAGATCCTATGGCTGAGGCATAGGGATGACACTCATCTCTTCTTTATCTTTTGCCGTGGTGGGGCATTGAGCTGAGCTCAATCTCACACCTTGCAACAGAGGCAAGAACCCTTCTTGGACTGATCCATTTTGAACTTCTTCAAAATCTTATCAAGGTATGTGCTTTGTGAAAGACCTATGAGGCGTCTCGATCTATCTCTATAGATCTTGATGCCTAATATATAAGCAGCTTCTCCAAGGTCCTTCATTGAAAAACACTTGTTCAAGTAGGCCTTAATGCTGTCCAAGAATTCTATATCATTTCCCATCAAAAGTATGTCATCTACATATAATATGAGAAATGCTCTGAGCTCCCACTCACTTTCTTGTAAACGCAGGCTTCTCCATAAGTCGCATAAACCAAACGCTTTGATCATCTCATCAAAGCGAATGTTCCAACTCCGAGATGCTTGCACCAGCCCATAAATGGATCGCTGGAGCTTGCATACTTTGTCGACATTCTTAGGATCGACAAAACCCTCCGGCTGCATCATATACAGCTCTTCCTTAAGATAACCGTTAAGGAACGCTGTTTTGGCGTCCATCTGCCATATCTCATAATCATAGTATCGACAATTGCTAACATGATTCGGACGGACTTAAGCTTCGCCACGGAGAGAAAGTCTCATCGTAGTCAATCCCTTGAACTTGCCGATAACCCTTAGCGACAAGTCGAGCTTTATAGATGGTGACATTACCATCCGCGTCCGTCTTCCTCTTAAAGATCCATTTGTTTTCTATCGCTCGCCGATCACCGGCAAGTCGGTCAAAGTCCACACTTTGTTTTCATACATGGATTCTATCTCGGACTTCATGGCTTCTAGCCATTTGTTGGAATCTGGGCCGCCATCGCTTCTTCATAGTTGAAGGTTCATTGTTGTCTAACAACATGATTTCCAAGACAGGGTTGCCGTACCACTGCAGTGCGGAACGTGTCCTTGTGGACCTACGAGGTTCAGTAGCAACTTGATCCGAAGTACCTTGATCATCATCATTAATTTCCTCTTCAGTTGGTGTAGGCATCACAGGAACACTTTCCTAAGCTGCACTACTATCCTGTTCAAGAGGTAGTACTTCATCGAGTTCTACTTTCCTCCCACTTACTTCTTTCGAGAGAAACTCTTTTTCCAGAAAGGTTCCGTTCTTGGAAACAAAGATCTTGCCCTCGGATCTTAAGTAGAAGGTATACCCAATGGTTTCTTTAGGGTATCCTATGAAGGCGCATTTTCCGACTTGGGTTCGAGCTTTTCAGGTTGAAGTTTCTTGACATAAGCATCGCATCCCCAAACTTTTAGAAACGACAGCTTAGGTTTCTTCCCAAACCATAATTCATACGGTGTCGTCTCAACAGACTTAGACGGTGCCCTATTTAAAGTGAATGTAGCTGTCTCTAGAGCGTATCCCCAAAATGATAGCGGTAAATCGGTAAGAGACATCATAGACCGCACCATATCCAATAGAGTGCGATTCGACGTTCGGACACACCGTTCTGTTGAGGTGTTCAGCGGCGTCGGTTGTGAAACGATTCCACATTTTCTTAAGTGTGTACCAAATTCGTGACTTCAATATTCTCCTCCACGATCTGATCGTAAGAATTTTATCTTTCGGTCACGTTGATTCTCTACTTCATTTTGAAATTCCTTGAACTTTTCAAAGGTCTCAGACTTGTGTTTCATCAAGTAGACATAACCATATCTACTCAAGTCATCCGTGAGAGTGAGAACATAACGATATCCTCCGCGAGCATCAACGCTCATTGGACCGCACATAT
The DNA here is from genome assembly GCA_021605205.1 of Aegilops longissima. Classification (NCBI taxonomy): domain Eukaryota; kingdom Viridiplantae; phylum Streptophyta; class Magnoliopsida; order Poales; family Poaceae; genus Aegilops; species Aegilops longissima. The sequence continues at coordinate 578,484,939 of CM038678.1, forward strand.
CGGTATGTATGATTTCCAACAAGTTGGTTGCTCGCTCCATTGTTCCGGAGAACGGAGTCTTGGTCATCTTGCCCATGAGGCATGGTTCGCATGTGTCAAATGATTCATAATCTAAAGACTCCAAAAGTCCATCAGCATGGAGCTTCTTCATGCGCTTGACACCAATGTGACCAAGGCGGCGTGCCACAAGTATGTGGGACTATCGTTATCAACTTTACATCTTTTGGTATTCACGCTATAAACATGTGTAATACTACGCCGAGATTCATTAAGAATAAAACATTGACCATCGGAGCATGACCATAATACATATCTCTCATATAAATAGAACAACCATTATTCTCGGATTTAAATGAGTAGCCATCTCGCATTAAACGAGATCCGGATACAATATTCATGCTCAAACTTGGCACCAAATAACAATTATTAAGGTTCATAACTAATCCCGTAGGTAAATGAAGAGGTAGCGTGTCGACGGCGATCACATCGACTGGAACCATTCCCGACGCGCATCGTCACCTCGTCCTTTGCCGCTTCCGCTTATTCCGCAGCTCTGCTGTGAGTTACAAATATGAGCAACGGCACCGTATCAAATACCCAGGAGTTACTACGAGTAATCGGCAAAGTACACATCAATTACATGTATATCAAATATACCTTTGGTGTTGCGGGCCTTCTTGTCCGCTAAGTATTTGGGGCAGTTCCGCTTCAAAGGACCCTTCCCTTGCAATAAAAGCACTCGGCCTCGGGTTTGGGTCCATTCTTTGACTTCTTCCCGCAACTTGCTTATCGGGCGTGGCAACCTCCTTGCCGTCCTTCTTGAAGTTCTTCTTGCCCTTGCCCTTCTTGAACTTAGTGGTCTTATTGACCATCAACACTTGATGTTCTTTCTTGATCTCAACCTCGGTGACTTCAGATAGAGAACACTTCGAGGATGGTCTTCACCATCCCCTGCATGTTGTAGTTCATCACAAAGCTCTTGTAGCTTGGTGGGAGCGATCGGAGGATTCTGTCAATGACCGCCTCATCGTGGAGGTTAATATTCATTTGGGTCATACGGTTGTGCAACCGGACATCTTGAATGTGCTCACCGACAGAACTGTTTTCCTCCATCTTACAACTATAGAACTTGTCGGAGATGTCATATCTCTCGACCGGCGTGAGCTTGGAAAACAAGTTTCAGCTCCTCGAACATCTCATATGCTCCGTGATGCTCAAAACGCTTTTGGAGCCCGGTTCTAAGCTGTAAAGCACGCCGCCTTGAACGAGGGAGTAATCATCGCACGAGACTGCCAAGCATTCATAATGTCTTGGTTCTTCAGGGACGGAGCGTCACCTAGCGGTCCTTCTAGGACATATTGTTTCTGGCAGCTATGAGGATGATCTCAAGTTCGGACCCAGTCCAGAGTATAGTTCTGCCGTCATCTTTCAGCTTGGTTTCTCTAGGAACGCGTTGAAGTTCAAGTTGACATGGCGTTGGCCATTTGATCTACAAGACATATCATTCAAAAGTTTTAGACTAAGTTCATGATAATTAAGTTCATCTAATCAAATTATTTAAATGAACTCCCACTCAGATTAGACATCCCTCTAGTCATCTAAGTGTTACACGATCCGAGTCGACTAGGCCGTGTCCGATCATCACGTGAGACGGACTATTCTCGTCGGTGAACATTCTCATGTTGATCGTATCTTCCATACGACTCGTGTTCGACCTTTCGGTCTCCGTGTTCCGAGGCCATGTCTGTACATGCTAGGCTCGTCAAGTAAACCCTAAGTGTTTTCGCGTGTGTAAATCTGTCTTACACCCGTTGTATGTGAACGTAAGAATCCATCACACCCGATCATCACGTGGTGCTTAGAAGTGACGAACTTTGGCAACGGTGCACAGTTAGGGGAAACACTTCTTGAAATTGTTGTAAGGGATCATCTTATTTACTACCGTCATTCTAAGTAAACAAGATGTATAAACATAATAAACATCACATGCAATTATATATAGTAGTGACATGATATGGCCAATATCATAAAGCTCCATTGATCTCCATCTTCGAGGCTCCATGATCATCTTGTCACCGGCATGACACCATGATCTCCATCATCATGATCTCCATCATTGTGCCTCCATGAAGTTGTCACGCCAACGACTACTTCTACTTCTATGGCTAACGCGTTTAGCAATAAAGTAAAGTAAGTTACATGGCGTTCTTCAATGACACGCAGGTCATACAAAATAAAGACAACTCCTATGGCTCCTGCCGGTTGTCATACTCATCGACATGCAAGTCGTGATTCCTATTACAAGAACATGATCTCATACATCATAATATGTCATTCATCATTCATCACAACTTGGCCATATCACATCACATGACAATTGCTGCAAAAACAAGTTAGACGTCCTCTAATTGTTGTTGCATCTTTTACGTGGCTGCAATTGGGTTCTAGCAAGAACGTTTTCTTACCTCGAATAACCACAACGTGATCTTGTCAACTTCTATTTACCCTTCATAAGGACCCTTTTCATCGAATCCGCCCAACTAAAGTAGGAGAGCAGACACCCGCCAGCCACCTTATGCAACTAGTGCATGTTAGTCGGTGGAACCGGTCTCACGTAAGCGCACGTGTAAGGTTGGTCCGGCCGCTTCATCCCACAATACCGCGGAAGCAAGATAAGACTAGTAGCGGCAAGTAAATTGACAAGATCCACGCCCACAACTAAATTGTGTTCTACTCGTGCAAAGAGAACTACGATAGACCTAGCTCATGATGCCACTGTTGGGGAACGTTGCAGAAAATTAAAATTTTCTACGGTTTCACCAAGATCTATCTATGAGTTCATCTAAGCAACGAGTTACGAGAGAGTTTGCATCTACATACCACTTGTAGATCAAGTGCAGGCGTTCGAGGGAGTGGTGATGATGAAGACGTTCCCAACGTGATTCCGATCACCGATGACCAAGTGCTGAACGGACAGCACCTCCGCGCTCAACACACGTGACGGGACGACGGCGTCTCCTTCGCCTTGATCCAGCAAGGAGGAAGGATAGGTTGAGGAAGATCACTCCAATGGCAGCACGACGGCGTGATGCGGATGGAGGGACTGTTCTCCCCAGGCTTCGCCAAGCTCACGCGGAGGAGGAGAGGTGTTGGGAGGGAGGGCTGCGCCTTCAATGGTGTGTGCAGCCCTCCCTCTACCCCTCTATTTATAGGGGAAAGGAGGAGGGCGGCCCCTCTAGATGCATCTAGAGGGGGGCGGCGGTGAAGGGAGGGGGCTTGCCTCTGCCAAGGGGCGCCTAGGGTTCCCTCAACCCTAGGCGCATGGGCCAAGGGAGGTGCGCCCAGCCCACCAGGGGCTGGCTGCCTCCCACGCAGCCCAAGTGGCCCCCCAAAGGGTGGCCTCTCCCGTGGTCCTCGGAACCTTTCGGTGGACCTCCATAAACCGATATGACCCAAACTTTTCCGGTGTCCGCTTGACGACTTCCCATATATAAATCTTTACCTCCGGACCATTCCGAACTCCTCGTGACGTCCGGGATCTCATCCGGACCAACAACATTCGTAATCACATACAAGTCTTCCTATTAACCTTAGCGCCACCGAACCTTAGTGTGTAGACCCTACGGGTTCGGGAGACATGTAGACATGACCGAGACGCTCTCCGTCAATAACCAACAGCGGGATCTGGATAGCCATGTTGGTTCCTACACGCTCCTCGATGTTGTCATCAGATGAACCACGATGTCAAGGGTTCAAGTAACCCGTATTCTATTCCCTTTGTCGACGGTATGTTACTTGCCCGAGACTCGATCGTCGGTATCCCAATACCTTGTTTAGTCTCGTTACCGCAAGTCACTTTACTCGCATCAGAATGCATGATCCCGTGACCGCACACTTGATCACTTTGAGCTCATTATGATGATGCATTACCGAGTGGGCCCAAGGATACCTCTCCGTCACACGGAGTGACAAATCCTCGTCTCGATCCGTGTCAACCCAATGCAGACACTTTCGGAGATACCGTAATGCACCTTTATAGTCACCCCGATTCGTTGTGACGTTTGGTACACCCAAAGCATTCCTACGGTATCCGGGAGTTACACGATCTCACGGTCTAAGGAAGAGATACTTGACATTGGAAAAGCTCTAGCAAAACGAACTACACGATCTTTGTGCTATGCTTAGGATTGTCTTGTCCATCACGCCATTCTCCTAATGACGTGATCCCGCTGTCAATGACATCGATGTCCATAGTCGAAACCATGACTATCATTGACCAACGAGCTAGTCAACTAGAGGCTTACTAGGGACGTATTGTTGTCTATGTATTCACACGTGTATTACGATTTCCGGATAATACAGTTGTAGCATGAATAAAAAGACAATTATCATGAACAAGGAAATATAATAATAATGCTTTTATTATTGCCTCTAGGGCATATTTCCAACAGTGGCCATGAAGCACCTCCCCCTGATGCTTGAAGGTTCAGGTAGATCTTGGCTGAATCAGTTAGCTCCTGGCAGTGTCTTCAGCTGAGAAGAATTGGCTTGAGTGTTTGTCAGAACTTTTGAGGGCACTTGCAAACGGCCCACAGGGCTGACTGAGTTACAAACATTGTGTGCAGAAATCGAATGAAACTCTGAGGTATTACATCCAGAGGTGGACCACTTTGCATCACACGGTGGAAAATGTATCTCAGCACCAAGCTGTTTGTGCTTTTAAAGAAGGTGTTCTTACAGAGAGCTTAACCTGAAATTCGGTCGGACAGGAGATATGAATCTGGCCCGAATGATGGAAATAGCCACTTGGTACGCTAATGGTGAGGAAGAAGACCGACTCCATAGTGGCAAGAGCAAACCAGTCGCCCAGGACACTGAAGGAGGTCGGAAACAGAAATGCAAGGCAGAACCTGCAGGCCCCGGTGAAGCTGCAGTTGTGACCCAGGGAAAGTTCAAGGGAAAGCCCAAAGGGCCCTGGATCCGTAAGAAGGTGAAAGATCAAGCAGGAAACGATGTGTTGGATTTGCCGTGTCATATTCATACCAAGAAGGATGAAGAGGGGAACCTGATTTATCCCAAGCATACCACTCGACAGTGTAGACTCCTTATCCAGCAGCTTCGCGAGAGTCAGCCCAGCGAGAAAGAGAAGGAGTTTGACAAGGATGAGGACAAAGAGGACGATGATGGTTTTCCTAATGTCAATTCCACTTTGGTGAATTTTGCTGACATCGAAAGCAAAAGTCGACTGAAGGTCATCAACAAGGAAGTAAACATGGTAGCTCCGGCAACAACGACATATTTGAAGTGGTCAAAGACTCCCATCACATTCGACCAGTCCGACCACCCACCACACGTTGCTACCCCCGGGAGGCAAGCGTTGATGGTCGACCCAGTCGTTGGGGGCACCCGACTGACCAAAGTCTTGATGGATGGCGGCAGTGGTTTGAACATTTTGTATGCTGAGACCCTTAGAGGGATGGGCATTCCGATGTCCAAGCTCAGCGAAAGCAATATGCGATTCCACGGAGTCATCCCTGGAAAGAAAGCCGATTCACTTGGCCAGATCACTCTTGATGTGGTTTTCGGTGATTCAAAGAATTACCGTAAGGAAAAGTTGACGTTTGAAGTTGTGGATTTTCACAGTGCTTATCATGCTATCCTGGGCAGAACTGCATATGCTCGTTTCATGGCTCGACCATGTTACGTGTATCTCAAGCTGAAGATGCCTGGCCCTAAGGGTGTGATCACAGTCACTGGTAATCCGCAGCGAGCAGAAGAGTGCTTCCAAAAGGGCTCAAAGATCGCCGATGAACAAATGGCGGCAGTAGAAATGGAAGAATACAAGAAGACTGCAGATCCGAGTGATTTGTCGAGAGCTAAGAAGCTTGCTTCAGACTCTGCATTTTAGTCGTCTGGTGAAACAAAATCAGTTCATATTCACCCGATCGATCCCAATGCTGCTCCGACTCATATCTCAACAACACTCGAAGACAAATTGGAAGAAGCGCTCATCCAGTTGCTCCGTGAGAACTAGGACATCTTTGCATGGAAACCTTCTGACATGCCAAGTGTACCCAGGGGACTAACTGAGCACCATTTGCAAGTCGATCCGAAAGCAAAACCTGTCAAGGAACATCTCCATCGGTCCGCCGTGGAGAAGAGAAAAGCAATTGGCGAAGAGGTGGCCCGGCTTCTGGCAGCTGAGTTCATTCGAGAGATATAGCACTCTGAGTGGCTTGCCAATGTGGTTATGGTCCCCAAGAAGGACGATTCACTTCATATGTGTATTGACTTCAAGCATATCAATCGGGCCTGCCCGAAAGATCACTTCCCTCTCCCGCGCATTGACCAAATAGTCGACTCAACTGCGGGGTGTGAACGTTTGTCCTTTCTGGATGCATATTCCGGGTACCATCAGATCTGATTGTATGAACCCGATGAAATAAAAACAGCTTTCATCATCTCATTCGGGTGCTTTTGCTATGTTACCATGCCCTTTGGTCTCAAGAATGCCCGTGCCACATTCATGCGCATGATTCAGAAGTGTCTGCTCACTCAAATCAGTCGGAATGTGGAAGCATACATGGATGACATCGTGGTTAAGTCGCCTAAAGGTTCCGACCTACTGACTGACCTCGCGGAAACCTTTGCCAACCTGAGGAGATATGATATCAAGCTTAATCCGTCGAAGTGTACATTCAAAGTTCCGGGTGGGAAGTTACTCGGTTTCCTTGTTTCCGAACGAGGGATCGATGCAAACCCAGAGAAAGTTGGTGCAATCCTCCGAATGAAACGCCCTGTGTGTGTGCACGACGTTCAGAAGCTTACTGGTTGTTTGGCCGCTCTGGGTCGATTCATTTCTCGTCTCGGTGAAAAGGCATTGCCTCTTTACTGACTGATGAAGAAATCTGACAAGTTTGAGTGGACTCCTGAAGCTGACGCAGCGTTTGCAGAGCTCAAAGCCCTACTTTCCACCCAGCCGGTGCTCGCTGCCCCAATCAACAAAGAGCCTTCACTGCTTTATATTGCAGCCACTGGACAAGTTGTCAGTACAGTGCTCACGGTCGAGCGGGAAGAAGAAGGCAAAGCCTACAAAGTTCAACGCCCAGTGTACTACATTTCTGAAGTCTTAACTCCATCGAAGCAGAGATATCCGCATTATCAGAAGCTTGTTTATGGAATTTACCTGACCATGAAGAAGGTTGCACACTACTTCTTAGATCAATCGGTTTCGATTGTCAGTGCTGCTCCTTTGTCAGAAATTTTGAACAACAAAGATGCAACTGGTCGAGTGGAAAAGTGGGCGATTGAACTCCTTCCGCTAGATATCAAGTTTTAGGCAAAGAAAGCAATCAAATCCCAAGCAATAGCAGATTTCCTCGTCGAGTGGATTGAAAAGCAGCGACCGACTCAGATTCAGTCGGAACATTGGACCATGTTCTTTGATGGATCCAAGATGTTGAATGGTTCAGGTGCTGGGGTAGTCCTGGTATCCCCACGAGGCGACAAGCTCAGTTATGTTCTCCAGATTCACTTTGACTCCTCCAACAGTGAAGCTGAATATGAGGCACTTCTATACGGGTTGCGTATGGCCATTTCACTCGGCGTCCGACGCCTAATGGTTTATGGTGACTCAGACTTAGTGGTCAATCAAGTGATGAAGGAGTTGGACATCAGGAGTCCGGCTATGACTGGTTATTGCAATGCAGTGAGAAAATTGGAAAAGAGGTTTGAGGGGTTAGAGCTCCACCACATACCCCGAGTCAAAAATCAAGCAACTGATGACCTAGCGAAGATAGGTTCCAAGCGAGAGCCAATTCCTAGCAATGTGTTCTTGGAGCATCTCCGTATCCCGTCAGTTCAAGAGGATCCCTTCACAAAAGATCCCCCGCAACCTAAGAGTTCTACTGATCCGACTGAAGTTGAAATCCTAGCCGTGATCGACTTGATCATGGAGGTTTTGGCTGTGGACAGCTTTACAGGGAGAGTGTTACTGGAGTTGCTCTGCGGTGCATCACGCCAGAAGAAGGTCGAATGATTCTCAATGACATCCACTCGAGGACCTGTGGTCACCATGCGTCCTCTCGGACCATTGTGGCCAAAGCATACCGAGCGGGATTCTATTGGCCGCGAGCAAATGAAATGGCAAAGGACATAGTCGACAAATGTGAGGGTTGTCAGTTCTACTCCAACATGTCCCACAAGCCTGCATCAGCCTTGAAGACCATTCCACTCGTCTGGCCATTTGCTATTTGGGGATTGGACATGGTTGGACCTCTGAGGACCGACTGGAGCGGCTTCACCCATCTGCTTGTAGCAGTCGACAAGTTCACTAAATGGATTGAAGCTAAGCCCATCAAAAATCTCGACTCGAGTACCGCCGTCAGCTTCATCAGGGAATTAACATTCAGATATGGGGTCCCGCACAGCATCATCACGGACAACAGTTTAAACTTTGATTCAGATGAGTTCAGAGCTTTCTGTGCTTCGCAAGGCACTCGGGTCGACTATGCTTCAGTTGCTCACCCACAGTCGAATGGACAAGCAGAAAGAGCAAATGGTTTGATCCTCCAAGGGCTGAAACCCCGATTGATGCGTGACCTCAAGCATGCAGCGGGCGCTTGGGTAGATGAGCTTCCATCAGTCCTTTGGGGATTAAGAACAACACCAAATCGGTCGACTGTTCGAACTCCCTTCTTCATGGTCTATAGGGATGAAGCTATGCTGCCAAGTGACTTGCTTCACAATGCACCCCGAGTAGAACTTTTCTCAGAAGCTAAAGCAGAACAAGCTCGGCAAGATGCTGTTGATCTTCTGGAAGAGGAAAGAGAGATGGCCCTGATCAGGTCGACCATTTATCAGCAAGACCTCCGCTGATTTCATGCCAAAAACGTAAGAGGTTGAGCATTTCAAGAAGGAGACCTTGTGCTCCAAGTGGATTAGAGACGGCCTCACAAGCTTGCTCGTGCTTGGGAAGGTCCCTTCATCATCAACAAGGTGCTCCACAATGGAGCGTAACACCTGTATGATGTGGAACACAAGAAAGACGAGCCACGCGCTTGGAATGCGGAGCTGCTCCGCCATTTTCATACTTAAACATGCAGACTGTTGAGATGTAACAAGAAGTACCTTTCAGTTTGTTTATCAAAGAAGCAGTTTTACAGTCTCCTAAATGATTGTTATTACATATGCATGTGTCCAAAAAACCCCAGTGGGTGGCTTAGCTACGAACCCGATTCTCCTAAGTTTCAAAAACAAAATCCTACCGAGTGAAGAGCAATCCTCTCACTCGGGGGCTTAGCCGCGAACCCGATTCGCCTAAGTTTTTAAAATCCTACCGAGTGAAGAGCAACCCTCTCACTTGGAGGCTTAGCTGCAGTTACGTTCTCGCCTAAGTTTTAAAAATCCTACCGAGTGAAGAGCAACCCTCTCACTCGAGGGCTTAGCTGCAGTTCCATACTCGCCTAAGTTTCAAAAAATCCTACCGAGTGAAGAGCAATCCTCTCACTTGGGGGCTTAGCCGCGAACCCGATTCGCCTAAAGTTTTAAAAATCCTACCGAGTGAAGAGCAACCCTCTCACTCGGAGGCTTAACTGCAGTTCCGTACTCGCCTAAGTTTTAAAAATCTACCGAGTGAAGAGCAATCCTCTCACTCGGGGGCTTAGCCGCGAACCCGATTCGCCTAAGTTTCACAAAATTCTACCGAGTGAAGAGCAGCCCTCTCACTCGGAGGCTTAGCTGCAGTTCCGTACTCGCCTAAGTGTTAAAAATCCTACCGAGTGAAGAGCAACCCTCTCACTCTGAGGCTTAGCTGCAGTTTCGTACTCGCCTAAATTTAAAAAATCCTACCGAGTGAAGAGCAGCCCTCTCACTCGGGGGCTTAGCTGTAGTCTCATACTCGCCTAAGTTTCAAAACCTCCGAGTGAAGAGCAATCCTCTCTGTCGGTGTCAAAACCGGCGGATCTCGGGTAGGAGGTCCCGAACTGTGCGTCTAGGCGGATGGTAACAGGAGACAAGGGACACGATGTTTTTACCCAGGTTCGGTCCCTCTCGATGGAGGTAATACCCTACCCTGCTTGATTAATATTGATGATATGGGTAGTACAAGAGTAGATCTACCACGAGATCAAGGAGGCTAAACCCTAGAAGCTAGCCTATGGTATGATTGTTGTTCGTCCTACGGACTAAAACCCTCCGGTTTATATAGACACCGGATAGGTTAGGGTTACACAGAGTCGGTTACAATGGTAGGAGATCTACATATCCGTATGGCCAAGCTTGCCTTCCACGCCAAGGAAAGTCCCATCCGGACACGGACGTAAGTCTTCAATCTTGTATCTTCATAGTCTTGGAGTCCGCCGTGATGATAGTTCGCTATCCGGACACCCCTAGTCCAGACTCCTCAAGAGCTCCTGAACCAGGCTTCAATGACGACGAGTCCGCGCGCATATTGTCTTCGCATTGCAAGGCGGGTTCCTCCTCCGAATACTTCATAGAAGGTTTTGAACACCAGGATAGTGTCCAGCTCGCAAAACAAGTTCCACATACCACCGTGAGAGAGAATAACTTTTGCCTCGATCTGCTGACGATTCGGGCGTGACAACACACCACGGCCAGCCTTTTTATGATTCGATTTTTACCGCTCCACCTTAGCGCATTTAGCGAGGCGGTTTCTTGGCACGCCTTATCAAAGCATAGATCATGCCCCTTATTCCGGGATTCTCATCAATACGGACGTGGGTAACCCATCCGCGCCATTGATTACGACGCTTGGGAGATAAGCGAGTTTTACCGGTGCTGGTGGGGACGATAGCTTCGTCCGTCCATATAAGGGATAAGGATCCACCTTTACCCACGCCTTCTTCCTCCTTTGCTCATCCATTTCAAGACTCGAGCTCTAGCACCCAAGTCCGCACATTCCTCCTCAACCTTCTCCAACCATGTCAGGAGCGGGAGGCAGATGGATGGCCTCCTCCGTCACGGAGGGGCACATCACAAGACTGCGGGAGGCCGGATACTTGTCCCGGCGATATCACAGACAAAGCTGCCCGATGCGGGCAGCTCATTCCAACCCCTGTGCCCCATGAGAGGGTGGTGTTTCTCCCCACTTCCTCCGCTGGACTAGGTTTTCCACTTCACCCATTTGTCCGGGGCTCATGTTCTACTACATCCGGACTTCCACGACCTGGCCCCAATTTCGTCCTCAACATCTCGGCGTTTATCCTCGTGTGCGAGGCCTTCTCTCTGATCCAGCCCCACTTCGCCTATGGCTGAAGACCTTTAGTGTCAGCCGAAGGTTGTGGGCGGCCGTCTGCCGGAGTGCGGAGGCGCCATGGTCGGAAAGATGGCCAGAGTCCTATGGCTCGGGCTCCTTTGTGGAGACAATAAAGGGGTGGCAATGGGGTGGTTCTACATCACCGAGCCACACGACCCTGAATGGGTGGCGCCCCCAATTCAGATCTGGATTCCCCACGGCTCTCGCCATGGAAAGAGACGGGCCTGAAGTGGGGGGTATTCTGACGAGCTATCCGGACTCCAAACATGCGTCCAAACCTGGTGGACAAGAATCTCGTGCTTGTCGACGTAATCCAGTGATGCTCATCCGCCGGATTCTCCCATGCCAACAACGGGTGTCGGTGTCAAACCGCGGATCTCGGTAGGGGGTCCCGAACTGTGCGCCTAGGCGGATGGTAACAGGAGACAAGGGACACGATGTTTTACCCAGGTTCGGCCCTCTTGATGGAGGTAAAACCCCACGCCCCGCTAGATTAATATTGATGATGTGTGTTACAAGAGTGGATCTACCACGAGATCAAAGAGGCTAAACCCTAGAAGCTAGCCTATGGTATGATTGTTGTTCGTCCCACGGACTAAAACCCTCCGGTTTATATAGACACCGGATAGGGTTAGGGTTACACAGAGTCGGTTACAATGGTAGGAGATCTACATATCCAGACGCCAAGCTTGCCTTCCACGCCAAGGAAAGTCCCATCCGGACACGGGACGAAGTCTTCAATCTTGTATCTTCATAGTCTTGGAGTCCGCCGATGATGATAGTTCGCTATCCGACACCCCTAGTCCGAACTCCTCAAGAGCTCTCGAACCAGGCTTCAATGACGATGAGTCCGGCGCCGCATGTTGTCTTCGCATTGCAAGGCGGGTTCTCCTTAGTCTTCATGTTCCCGCCGAATAGTGTCCGCTTCTTTATAAATGTTGCGCCCTTGGCTTCTACGCCCAATAATGGCCTTCTTCCACGTGTCGTACGAATGCGAAAGGCTGGGATATTTTTACATTTTACCCCCTAGCCGTGCGAACGAGCCGCCTACAAGAGAGGCGAGGATCTAGATCCAGCTCACACCATCCTCCATCCGCAAGTTCTCATCGAAGCGCCTCTGACAAAAATCCATTCCATCATGGATAGCCGACGCTCCTCCTCTCGCCCCAGCCCTAAGCCAGAGATTGGGGAGATGCTCAGCCCACACAATGAGCTAGTGGTGCTTCAAACCGAGGGATATCTTCCCCAGCTTTCATGGTTCCGGTTCGAGCCGGACCGCCACCTACAAGGGTGGAAAGCAGCGGAGAGCATCCCCAACCCTTCCAAAGGGGAGCGGTATGCTTTGTCCCCTATCTAATAAGGGGACTCGGATTTCCCATACATCCGCTTTCTCCGGGGCTCCTAGAGTTCTACGGACTCCAACTTCACCACCTCACGCCCGGCCCATTTTGCACATCGCGGGCTTCAGAGCTTTTTATGAGCTGTTCTGGGCATCGAGCCCCATTTTGCCCTGTGGAAGAGATTGTTTTGTCTCGCACTCGCTCTCATGAGGGGTCGATATACCAAGTGGGCGGAGCCAAATATGGCGATCGCCGGACCGGATATCTATCCGCACTCGAAGAAGGCGTCCAAGACTGGCCTTCGAATGGTTCTACATGGAGGACGCCTCCGCCGGATCCAGTCCGGATCGGCCTCCCGGAGTTCAACAATGCTCCTTGAAGAAACGCCTGAGTTGGCGCTCATGAGCCCTCAACGGGAAGATGACAGAGCGCCCATTATCCGATGGGCCGGATTAGGTTATCGCCCATTCCGGATTGACCATGATTGGAGTCATGGCCACGCGCATTATGCGAGGGTGCAGCCACTCCAATATAGGGGCCACCCTATGTGGGATTTCAACGGGAAGATGACGCCACCCGCCATGGCCGCAAAGGGCTAGGCTCGGCAGCCGATCCGCAAAGATCCCGTCCGCTTGTACAAGGGAGAGGAGGAGGACTTCTCCGCAAGAATCCGCTGAATGGATTTTCTATGCATAACCCTCGAGCTGGGTAAGCGGATGTTCATCTACCCGATCCATACCTTTTTAAAGTCAAGTATCTTACTCGTGATTTCGACGCAGAGCTGCGCCGGACGTGGAGGGCATCTGAAGCCTAGCTCCACAGCCCGAGGATCCGAACGATCCTTGATCCGACCTCCAAGAGGATCCGACATAAAGGTGGAGCTGATTGACGGGTGTTCCACCAACGTAGCATAGACAATGCCCTAGTCGCCATTACGGCCGACTACCCCGGTTTGTTCTCGCTTCCTGTGTGATCGTGACCAAGGTCTTGACACCATCATTTGATCCGCGCCAATTCTAACCATCCCATACCGATGGTGCATCGCAGAGGTGCCTTTAAGGTGGAAGTCGAATTGCGGGCGGCCGGACAACAAGGGTCATCCGCCCAGCAGAGGAAGAGGAGCGCGACGTAATGTAAACGCCGCCAAGAACGGTATGGAGCACCGCTATTTTTAAGGGAAGGATCCCCGTAAGGTATATTAATGCTCATAACTTTTCCAGAAGAGCACTCACGGACAAAGGTCCGGAGAGGTTGCCAATCAAGCCTCCGCCGCCATGCTCCAACGCATGGTCCGGAGGGGAGGTGAATACAAGGCGTGAACCGGACGCCTCCGACGGAGGATGCCGACAGCTGTCCGCCACCCGGTCCGAGGTGGAGAGCGCCATGAATCACAAAGGCCGCCGACAGTTCTTCGTGACGCGTGTTTCTCCCCGAGGCGTTAAATGCCTTTAAAGCGGAACGCGCACTCCGTGCCGCCAAGATGGGTTAACCAGAGCCACGGAGCAAGATGTGAAAGACATACGGTAAGTAATTTTAATAGTTATATATGCCAAGAGTCCCCGAGACTTAAAATAGTTGAAATAACTGATTTAAGGATCAATTATTATGCAGGTCTTATGGAGAAGAATACCCAGCTGTCCTGTGAGCTCCAAGAGTGCAAGGCCCAACTTGAAGCCCAAGACTGCCGCCATGTGGGGAGCCACAGAGACCCCCGCTGGTAAGACGACTTTGAAAAGATAATTATTTAGCAAAGTGTGGCGTGAATCGACAATAATATTGCAGAGGGCGCCGGACTAGATCCGGACAAGCAACAGTCATGCGCCAGCTAAAGGTCGGCGAGAGGGTGCTTATGAAGGTGCAGCAGAGAGAAACAAGCTCCAAGATGCCCACACCCAGCAAGGAGAAGAGCTGAAAGGTGTTCGCCCACTGTCCTGCTCGTGAAGGAGAATCAGCGGCTTGCCGCATGCATTTATAGTAAGTGCTTGAACAAATTCCTTTGAAAAGAAGAATTCGCGAGGAAGGCGATTGATGTAAATATGTCTTTAGGTGTGCTCACAGTGTCGCCCATGGAGGAAATGCCTGAGTCAACGGGTGACCAACTTCCCGAGCTAGTGCAATTGCTCGAACGTGTTCGGCAAAGCGGCGAGTGGCGCTGCTCATGCTTTATGGCCATCCGCCTCCCTACCCGAGGGCCTTGGTGAGCTTGCCGAGAAGCTTCAGGAGCACGGCGACGCCCGCTTGTGGAAGATATACCTGCCGTCAGGCGCCAGGAGGCTCGGGCCATGGTGAAGACACGCTATTCAAGTCCGACCCAAACCACATGGCCGAGGTCGGACTGCGCAGGGCCTGATGGGAAGGAGATCCTCGTGAGTTGATGTACGCCAAGTAGAACTGCGTCATGAATATTCCCAACATGATGTAAATTAGACAGCCTCGTTAGATGGGATTGAAGAGGAGTACAATCACCGGTTTGACGATGTAATTTGAAATGACATGTAAAATGCCTTCTAGCCGGATTGTAGATCGCTTGTCTTTGCGGACCGCTTCGCTTCAACCTCGGGACCCAACAGTCCGGAGTGTGTCCGAATACCTTACGGTTATAAAAGAACCGGGCATGCATGGAGACAAGGCGTCGGGGTCATAATTGCTTTATCGCATAAGTGCCCAACTAGTTATGTTATATTACATGGTTAGTAAGAAACATCTTCCGTGGAGAATAGTTCCATTAAGGGTTCCTTTTCTCGAGGCATGCCCTAAAGTGCAATGCCGGATCGCGTAAAATAGCGTAAAAAGCATCCGGGGCAGATAAATAAGTAAGTAATAAATCATCTTTCAAGTCACCGATCAATATTCTCTTAAGAACGCTAGCTTTTGGCTTCACCCACCGAGGTACACATCCGCCGACCCGGCAAGAATAATCGCAGAGGTGCTCCTTTACCTCCTAGCCGAACAATCGGGAACGAGGGGTAAGCACAGAGCCAGCAACCCAGCTTGGCCAAAACTTAAGTCATATCGATGCATATAATGGTGAATAAAAGGTACATGCGAAGTATGACACATGTATTGGGCATGAAGCTCAGATGAATAAGCTTCGTTAAAGAAGCCCCAGTATAATGAGTGCCAGGGCACATCAAGTGTAAAGTAACAAAGCGCAAATCAGCCCATAAAAGGTAAAAAAAGGTGGGAAGAAGGAGGAGGAGGAGAGACAAGTAAAAACAAGGAGTGGACGGGGAGTGAGACGAACCCGAGTCCGGCGTTAGGCGAGAATCTTCGGAGACGGGCTGCTCCATGGGTTCGCTCGAGTCGGTTGTCCGATGCGTTATGAGACGGTACGCCCGCCGGTCAGACTTGGTCGATGATGAAGGGACCTTCCCACTTGGGCTTGAGTTTGTCCTTTTCTTGTCCGCAGCGAGAACAAGTTCGCCAACATTGTAAGTTTTGGCCCGCATTTCTCTCGCTTTGATATCTTCGAGCCTGCTGCCGATAAAATGCGGAACGAGCCTTTGCCACGCCCCGCCTCCTCTAAGGCGCCCAGACTGTCCCGCCGATCTAGCTCGGCTTCTTCTTTCTTCGTATATGCGCATTACCCAGGTGAGTCATGAATTATATCGCAGGCAGGACTGCCTCTCGCGCCGATACCATGAAAAATGGTGTGAATCCGTAGTTCGGTTTGGCGTGGTCCGCAGCCCCGTGAGTACGGAGTCGAGCCTCTACCCAAAGGCGTGTTAGATTCCTTGAGGGACCGCACTAGTCTGGGTTTGATGCCGCCATGATTAGACCATTTGCTCGCTCAACTTGACCGTTAGTTTGGGGTGATAGATCGAAGCGTAATCGAGCTTAATGCCCATGTTTTTGCACCGAGTTTAACCTCGCCGGCCGTGAAGTTCGTGCCGCTGTCGATGATGATGCTGTGGGGACACCAAACGGTGTACTACCCCGGATATGAAGTCTATCACCGTCCGGATTCTGCTGCTTTAACCGCTTGGCCTCAATCCATTTGGTGAATTTGTCCACCATGACCAATAAGTATTTGTGCTTGTGGGTTCCCTTTAAGGGGTCCGACCATGTCAAGCCCCTGCACCGCAAACGCCAAGTAATGGGTATAGTTTTGAGGGCGGTGGGTGGCATATGGCTCGATTAGCAAAGAGCTGGCAACCGACGATCGTTGACTAAATCTCGAGCATCCGCCCGGCTGTCGGCCAATAAAATCCTGTACGGAAGGCCTTGCCTACAAGGGCCCGGCTGCAGCGTGGTGCCCGCCGAGTCCGGGCGTGAATTTCAGCCAGAGATTTCGCCTTCCTCTTCGGAGATACACCTTTGAAGGACTCCGTTGTGCTTTTCTTATAAAGCTCTCCTCATGGACCTTGTAGGCTTTAGATCGCCGAACTATGCAGCGGGCCTCATTTTGGTCTTCGGAAGTTCCCGCCGCATTAAGTAGGCTAGGAATGGTTCTGTCCACGGGCAATGACTGCCATTATTTCGTGAGTCAAGGTGTTATTTCGCTATGAGCCGCCGATTGTGTCGTAATGGTCTGAGTTAGGTGATGCAGCTGGCTCCGGATTGTTATTTCCGGACTCCTCTTCCCATAATACGGATGGCTTAAAGAGCCGCTCCAGAAGATGTTAGAGGGACGGCGCCTCGTTTCATGCCGATGCGTGCTAACACGCCCCGCTGCCCGGTTATTATCCCGGCTACATGATGGAATTCTAGTCCTTCAACCGAGCTGACATTTTTAGGACGGCGCTATGTAAGCTGCCATTTTGGATCTTTGGCGTCAAGTTCCATTTACTTGGGATATTGCGAGGTTTGAATCCTCGCAAGACCTCTAGGCGTTGAATGCCCATGGAGATTGCCATCCGGAGGCCATGTAGGAGGGCCTCAGATTCGCCGCGTTGTTGGAGTCCATGTACATTATTTGAAGTACATATTGATTGTGTCTCCTGCTGGGGACGCCAGACGACGCCAGCCCCAAGCCAGCCAACATTTTGGATCCGTCAAATGCATGATCCAGTTTGAGTACGCTACTGCATTTTTAGGGAGTTCGCCGTCCATTCGGCGATGAAGTCCGCCGTAACTCGCGACTTTATAGCTCGCCGTGGTTTGTAGGTTATGTCAAATGGTAAGAGCTCGATAGCCCATTTTGCAATCCTGCCCGCTGCGCCGCGATTGTTTATAATATCGTTGAGAGGTACTTCGAGGCCACCGTTATTGAACACTCTTGAAAGTAGTGACGCAGCTTCCGGATGCTATGAACACCGTGACACGCTATCTTTTGATAATGTGGGTACCGGATTTGCATGGAGTTAGAACAAAGGATACGAGTACATCGGTTTTTGAAGAGGGAATTTGTGCCCTTCGCTTTTCGCTCAACGACGAGTACCGCGCTAACAACTTGATGTGTTGCTGCGATATATAATAACATAGGCTCGCCCAGGTTGGGCGCGCCAGACCGGATTTGTTGCCAGATGGCCTTTATTTCTTCGAGTCCGGCCAGGCAGCATCCGCCCATTCAAATGTTCGTGCACGGAGGAGGCGGTAGAGGGCAGAGCCTTTTCTCCCAAACGGGAGATGAAGCGACTTAAGGCCGCCACGCATCCGTTAGTTTTGTATCTGCTTGAGGTCTTTTGAATATCCAATTGTGACAGAGCTCGGATTTTGGCCGGTTTGCTTCAATTCCTCGACCGGATACGATGAAGCCCAAGAGCTTTCCGCTGGTACGCCAAGACGATTTTTCCGGATTGAGCTTAATGTCATATGCTCGGAGGTTGTCGAATGTCACCTCAAGTCTTCTACTAGAGTTCCGACGTGTTTGGTCTTGACGACCACATCGCCTACGATGCCTCTACTGTTTTGCCTATCCGGTAGCCGATATGTTTGAATCATGCGCTGATATGTTGCGCCGGCATTTTGAGTCCAAGGGCATTGTGTTGAAGCGTAATGGCCCATATGGAGTAATGAATGCCGCTATGCTCGGTCTTTCTCCGCCATCTTGATTTGATGGTATCCGAGTATGCGCCGAGGAAGCACAATGAATCGTGTTCGCGGTAGCATCGATGATTTGGTCGATGCGAGGGAGGGGAAAGGGTCCTTGGACAGGCCTTGTTAAGGTCTTTAAAATCGACGCAGAGGCGCTGTGGATTTGTCCTTTTTGGTACCATTACTAGATTGGCTAGCCAGTCCGGATGCTTTATATCTCCGATGAATCCGCTTCTAAGAGTTTGGCTAGCTCTTCTCCCATTGCCTGTCTTTTGGGCTCGGAAAATCGCCAAGAGCTTGTTTGATCGGCTTGAACTTTTAGATATTTAGGCTGTGCTCGCCACCTCATGGGATTCCCGGCATGTCTCAAGGATGCCGTGCAAAATGTCCCAATTTTCCCAAGGAATTTCATAGTGCGGCCTCGACATCAGGACTTAATTGTGCCCCAATGGAGGCCGCTTTTGTGGGGTCCGTGGATGGACCTGAAATTTGACTATCTCATCTCGCTGGTTTAAAAGAGGTGGATTTGGACCTCTTATCGAGTATCACATCGCCCCTATCCACCGTGGAGCGCAGCGTAGTTAGTTCCTCCGCCGCTAGGGCTTCGGACAATGCCTCTAGGGCCGCAAGCGGTTGTCTTATTTTCAGCGCGGAGTGCAGATCCGGATCATCGGTAGAGTGATTATCCCATTGGGTCCGCATTTTGAGCTTCATGTACCCGTAGTGGGGTATAGCTTGAAGATTGTGAATGCCTCTCGCCCTAACAAAGCGTGATATCCGCTGCCGAATGGGGCCACTTGAAACGTGACCTCCTCGACCTGAATTGTCCGGTGAGCCAACACTACATCTAGTGTGATTTTTCCCGCGCAGCGCATTTCTCGACTAGGGATTATCCTCCAAGGTTGTGCTGCTTCGCCAATGCGGCTCCACCAATTTCCATTTTTGAAGGGTTTCATAGATGAGGTTTAACCGCTGCCGCCATCCATGAGTACCTTAGTAAGACGAAACCGCCCACTATCGGACCGAGGACCAATGCGGCCGGTGCTCTAGCTGTTCGAATTTAGGTTCATCGTCTGGCGTTGAAGGTGATAGCCGTGTCGCCCATGGATTTGTTGTTGCTACTTGGTAGACTTCGCGAGGCTGCGGATTGTTCGCTTCCGCATGTTATTTGATGCGAAAGTCTCAAGACCGTTAATACCATATCGGTATCGCTGGGTTGGTTGCCCGGGCTAAAAAGCCTACGCCACTTTTGGCCACTGTCGAGTATCCAACACGCCAAGGCTGTGTGTTGGAGTGGCGCCCGTGTCGTGGATTTTGCAGGTCCGTTGAGCCAACCCTCCAAGACGGTTCCGCACTTTAGGGGTTTTGGTTTTTGGTATTCAACCCGGTGCTTGATAATGATGCACCCTTTTGTTCCGGACTAGGGATGTATTCGGGCCGGATTATCCCAAAATTTACTTTCGGTTTTCCAGCGCTTCCATCGACAAGATTTTTTGTACTATGGTCGCCAAGTCAAGAAAGCGTGTAATTTCGCGATGACTTATGGCGCTTAGGATTCCCTTGTCCGTGCAATTATTGCAGAAAATTGGGATTGCGCCCTCCTCTCGGCAGTCCTTTATCCTGTTTAACCAGGAGGAATCGCCCAAGAATGATGTACTGCTTCAGCGGGCTCTTGCCGAATTCGAGAGATTGCTAATGTTTGGGTGGGCGGTGGAACTAGATCCGAACCCTTTCCAATTCAGGACTCAAGGGCCGAGAAGTTTCCAACTTGGAAGTTTGGATTTTGAGTGTTATCCAATGAGTCCAACCCACCACCGACTTTAAGTTCAGTGGCTTGGTCGACGTCCGTCCCTCTCAAGGGAATCCGCATGGAGGGATCGAACCGGATGCAACTAGTTTTTAAGATACAAGAAGAATCGCCGCATTGCTGCTCTATCACAGCAACATGATGGGTAGCCCGGGAGAGTTGATCTCTCAGATCGGTTTTAAGCCCGATCCGTCGTAGTCTGTGGCGACTCCTGTGGCAGCGATGCGATCCAAGAGCTCGCTTATGGAGGAGAGCTCGATCGATCTAACTGTTCGGCAAGTTCCAACTAACTCGAGATTGGTTTCGATGACTCGAGAGGTCATCGTCGGCGCGGTGGCCGGATCGGGCGGTCATAAGAAACCACCTAGCCAAGAGTTCGCCAATGGCCAAGGCTCCTTTGGCGATAGTATCGCCTCTAAAGACGAGATGAGGCATCCTACCGACGGCGACGACACACCGAGGAACTCTCAATGAAAGCACCAATGTCGGTGTCAAACCGCGGATCTCGGTAGGGGGTCCCGAATCGCAAGCGCCTAGGCGGATGGTAACAGGAGACAAGGGACACGATGTTTTACCCAGGTTCGGGCCCTCTTGATGGAGGTAAAACCCCACGTCCTGCTAGATTAATATTGATGATGTGTGTTACAAGAGTGGATCTACCACGAGATCAAAGAGGCTAAACCCTAGAAGCTAGCCTATGGTATGATTGTTGTTCGCCCCACGGACTAAAACCTCCGGTTTATATAGACACCGGATAGGGTTAGGTTACACAGAGTCGGTTACAATGGTAGGAGATCTACATATCCAGACGCCAAGCTTGCCTTCCACGCCAAGGAAAGTCCCATCCGGACACGGACAAAGTCTTCAATCTTGTATCTTCATAGTCTTGGAGTCCGGCCGATGATGATAGTTCGGCTATCCGGACACCCCCTAGTCCGGAACTCCCTCAACGGGCCTTCAATTTGTGGGAGTTCGATCCGGCGCAGCACCGAACCTTGAGACGGCTCTTCGATACTACGTACGAAGATGCCTAGAAGGTGCTGTTCAAGGGCGCCGAAGCCCCCGCATCCGCTAACAAAGATCGCGGATACAGTTCGCGCGCCGCCGGCGAGGTAAGTTATTTTACCCTTTACGGGACTCTTTTTCATAGATTGACTCTACGTGGGATCTAAAACTCCCTATTCTTTGACAGACGGTTGAAGACATCCGGACAGATTAATCGTCCGCCTTTGCCGAAGACTCCAGCGGACGCCTGATTGACGGAAGTTGGCTCCGCACCCCATGTGGTGCCGGAGAAAAAGGCTAAGAAGGAGGCCACGGAACTCAAGGAGCTCCCGACGCCAGTGTTGCCGATTCTCAAGCAGAATCTTCTCCCAAGATGAGGAGGAGGAAGAAAGCCTCTCCCCAGGGGGAGGAGAGGAAAGGAAGGCCGCCCTAACCGGGAGGCCGGAGGGTCCAAGAAGGAAGAACCCTTCCTCCCGACTTCTCCACCAACGCCGACGACGACGAGGAGGATTGGCCTACAAGGGCCAAGCCCCCGCAAGATCATAAGTGTCCGGATACCCATGGCTTTTTATTATTGCAGAGTGTTCTCTAATGTCGAACAATCAGGCAGCCCGCCTAAGGGCGAAGTTCGCCGATTCATCGAAAGGGTCCCCGGGCTCGCCGGAAATGGAGAGTACTTCGCTCGACCGCCTCCGCCTCACGCCATGGACGCCGGGGGTGGGGCTCCAAGGGGGCTTGGTCAAGAGGAGGTGGCGCAGGAGGTGCCACAAGGAACCTCCCGGACTCTAGGCGCTGGGGGGCAAGACCCCAGGGCTCTAAGCCCCACCCTTGTCCGGATTCCATGCCGAACCTTCAGCCGTTCCGAGTCCGCAAGCGTCCTTCGCAAGAAGGTAAGACGCCGTGTCCTCCGCCCAACCGAGGCACCGGATAGCATCGAGGCGCTAACACGCCCATCAGGAGAAGCACCGACTGCTCGCTCGAGTGCGGTGATCCGGACAGTTCAGTCCGCCAAGAGCGGGCTGACGAAGCCTGCATCAGCCTTCTAACAAAGCTTTGAGGTAAGTTTAGAATATGTAAAATATTACCGATAGACAGAGTTCGTGATGCTTAGTTCGGCTCGAAAGAAAAGCCGGACTAAGGATCTAAAAGATATACGCAGGAGTCTAACATAAGTATGTCAATATGGGAATGCAGGCGCTGCCGACCTCTGCCAGACCGATCATGGAGGTCGATGCGTTCAAGCAGAGCCTCGAAGCGGTCCGAGAACGAGCTCGCCAAGCCAATAAGCAGCTCGAGGACAAGGAATGTATGAGTACCTTATTAAAGAAATACCATATAGAAAGGTTTCGCTGCAAAAGATAACAGGAATAACATGGGTACTGCAGGGCCACTTAACGAGGTGGCGACTCAAGGAAGCGTGTCCGTGGGTCGAAACAAAGCGGCTGCGGAACGCACCGAGCAAGAGAAGGGGAGGCGAATGGCTAAGAGTGCGGCAAGAGCTCCAAGCTCGTGGAAAAACACGAGAGTTTGGAGCGTGACTCAAGACTCGAGAGTCCGAGCTCGCCTGCTCTTGAGAGTGCCAAAGCTGCTAAGGCCGAGGCCCAAAAAGCCCTCCAAGAAATTGAGTCGTTAAAGAAGATAGCAGCGGGTAAGGCATTCTTTATGCAAAGCAAGCATGTGAAAGTGAATTACCTATTACTTACCCGGATTCGGAGCTCTCTAGGAGCATTCACAGATTTGCCCCGTAGTGTGTCTGATGCTGCCGCATTCTACCGCACCAAGGAGGGGAGCTCGACGGAAAAGGTGTTCTGGTCTCAGTATGCTGAGGCCGAACATCCGGTGCCTCGGTGCGACCAGCTGAAGCAGCTGGTCGAGCTTCACAAGGTCGCCGAACAGGCCATGAAGGGCCTTATAGCGCGGCTGTGGCCATTGGAGGCCATGCCCAGGAGCTACTTCGGCTTGGTGCAGCGGCTGGTGGATGCCTGTCCACGGATTGAAGTCATCAAGCGCCCGCCTGCATTGAAGGTGTCCGCTGGCCCTTGCCCTGCTAAAGTGCACTAGGGCAAGCTGGATGCGGAGAAGCTTGTGATGGACGGCCACCAAGGGCCATGAGCATCGCATCACCAAATGTACTATGAGGTCCTCTCAAGGGTGCCCACGAATAGCGGATGAGTGCTCCAAAGATGTAATTTTGAATAGGCTCGCATTTGTTATCCCAGACGCTGAAAACTTGTTCATATGCGCTAAGCAACGCTTGTTAATTTAAAATATTACCTTCAGGCGGCCGCTTATCAAATTTGAGAGATGGCAAGTCGTTATTTCAGCCCCATGCCACGAAAGTGCCGGGTGTTCGGATAAACTTGAGCACCCTGTTCCCATTCTTGGGTCCATCTAGGAGGCGCCAACACAACGAACAAGGAAACCGGACTTATAATGCTTGAACACTCTCACTTAGCCATAGAATTCTATAATTTTAAATTTCGCGAAGCCCCTAGTATTCGAAGACCGAGTTCGGGCGCTATCCACGCCTTGGCCGGACAACCCGTTCCTCGCCTAAGCGGCATAAGTCTTTAGGGACCAAAAACCTCTCGAACAGCGATCGCTCTTGCCCTATCATGACGGTCAATTTTAGCTTTTCCACCGAGGTGCTCGACCCAGCTCATCCGGGGCACAATCGCAGTGGTTCTCCGGTGCTACCTTAGCCGATATAACGGAACGTAAGGTACCAAAACACGGAGCCGCAAACCCAACTATTGACCCAAGACATGATTCGAGCCGATTCATATAATGCTATAAGTTCGGGTGCCGACTTGTGAAAGTGTTTGGACTTATCACACCATAATTTTGGGATACTTAAGCCCTCGGTGTATTGGCCGCACTAAAGTGTACGGTTGCAACATGTCGTGAAATGAACATATGTATAGATAAAGGAAGTAGAGCAATAATAAGCAAAAGCTATGTATTGTTTATCCAAAAGGTACCGCAATGAAAGCGAACGATACAAATAGTGCGATAAGCAAGGGATGTGACTATCTAACATGTCCTCTCCGTGGGTAAGCTGGATGGTATGTAAAACAGGTATAATGCTCGTAATAGAGACCACCGAACACTTCGATGTGGCTTATCGCTTCCCCGGCTGTTGCATCGTGAGTTCGGCGATTCGAAAGTGCCGGACAGGACTTCAAAGACGGATTCCTGAAAGTAAGAAAAGGAAGAAAAAGGAAAAAGGAAAAGAATGACACAATCGGCAGCCCCTGGTGCGGTCGAGCCGCATTCTTGGCGTGCCGTGGTCTTGCCTCTCCCCATATGCCCATGGTATCTCCAGAGCGTAATTATGTACGCGTAACACTAGCGTCGCAATTTCGCGAGGGCTGGGGTTCGGGCCAGATTGCTACGCGTGCTTGAATCGTGCCAGGCGGTCTTGTTGTAGGTTACCCGGCGCGCTTGATGTTGTTCGGACGCTTAATGGCCGGACTCGAGAGTTGCTGTGAGAGGCTGCTTTGTACCTCCGCCGCGAGGGTCGCTGTGTGCTCCTCCGCTCGAGAGAGCGCTCGTGTTTCCATTGACCGTGATTACCTCGAGGGCCCGCATCTTGAGCTTGAGGTATGCGAAAGCGACACCGCATTGAACTTTGCAATGCGGTTCGTCCGAGCAAAGGCATGATAGCCGCCGCGGAATGGGACGATGTCGAAGATTAACTCTTTGCTTCGAAGTTATCCGGGATCCGAAGACCACTTCGAGTGTAACCGAGCCTGCATAACTGGCCTCTACACCCGTATGACGCCTTTAAAGGTCGCCTTTGTAGGTTTAATCCTTGAGGGTCTATGCCCATTTTGCGATCAGTATCCCGATAAAGCAGGTTTAGTTGCCGCCGCCGGCCCATCGTGACTCGTTAGGTGAAAACCACGATAATTGGGTCAAGAACCAATGCGCGAAACCACCGTGACGGATGCTAGTGGGTGGTCCTTCGATCAAGGTGATCGGGCAGAAGACCATGGGTTGAACTTCGGGCGATCGCTCCATCGCATATACGCCCCTTAGTGCACGCTCGCTCCCTTTGGGTATATGGGTTGCGATATCATGTTCACCGTCCGCACTTGCGTGGGAAAACCCTTCGCCCTCTATTGTTCGGTGGCCGGGCTCTTCCTCGCCATCGCTATGCAGCCCCTTGTCATTGAGTTCGCACTTAACTTGCTCGCTTGTTGAACACCCAACAGTCCCCGCTGGTGTGATTGGCTGGTTTTCGGGGTGCCATGTATCCGCACAAGCGATCGAGTATTCGGTCCAAGTTGACGGGCCTCGGTGTTTCTTTTGAATGGCTTCTTCCACGACCGGTTTAGAGCTCGAATCCGCATTGACGGCAGATCTTCGATGTTATCGCCAACGCACGCGGCGCTTGTTCTTGTTGCGACGCGACCTGCCATTGCTGTCCTTGGTATCCGAACTATCGTGATGTTTGGCCAAGTTGTTGCTTCGAGCTAGCTAGTTGTCCTCTCCCGCACAAAAGCGGTCATGAGTGTTGTGAGGGCTGCCATGGATTTTGGCTTTTCCTGTCCTAGGTGTTCGCAATCCACTGTCGTGGATGTTATGTTTGAAGGCTGCAAGGGCCTCTCGCATCCGGACAGTCAACGATTTGATTTTTCTTTGTTAGGAACCGTGTCCGTAATTGTCCGCCGATTCTTCCGCTGCTGGATTATGTGGCTAAGGTCATCGGCGCTCGGTGGTCGCACATATGTGCCTTGGAAGTTATCAAGGAATGCGGCTTCCGTGTCCTCCCAACAACCAATTGATTCTCGCCGGCAAGCTGTTGAGCCAATGCCGAGCTGGTCCTTTAAGCTTGAGTGGGAGGTATTTGATGGCATGTAGATCATCACCAAGGGCCATGTGGATATGGAGGAGATAGTCCTCGATCCGCATCGCAGGATCTGTGGTACCATCGTATGATTCGATGTTTACGGTTTGAAGCCCTCGTGGATTTGATGATCCATTACTTCATCCGTGAAGCATAGTGGGTGTGCGGCGCCTCAGATGGGCTATATCACGACGTAGCTCATATGAGCTTTGTTCATCGTGTTCGCCCGCCTGGTTTGTCAGATCCGCGCGACGGTAATCATCCCGCGCCGTTACGCCCACGCGATCCGTAGATCGATCTTGTATGTTTTGCCTTATCCTCCAATATATCTCGCAAGTCCGCTGGCGCGCTTCCCGCGCCTTGGTACTTTTTGAGCGGCGCCGGGTGTGGCTTGAGCGGAGGGCCGAGAGGTTTTTCGTCATGCCACGGGTGGCCGGTCTGCCATGTCGGCGCTGGTGACTTGGGTGCTTCCTCCTCCGATCGAGGCAACGACCCGCGCTTGGGGTAGCTTTTGAGGGGCGCTCGAAGTTCATACTCTTCACCGCAAGGACTTCAGTCCATCCGCCGCCTAGCAGGTCTTGGTCAGCTCTAAGTCGTTGCTGCTTTTTCTTGAGGCTGTTTGCCGTGGCCATAAGCCCGCGCTTGAAATGCTCCTGTTCGGCGGGATCCTCAGCACGACAAATTGCCGCCGCCGAGGCTTGCCTCATCTTCGGAGGGAGGCGCGTAATTATCGCCCTCGACCTCTCTTTTTCGCCAGACCGTCGGTGGACTTGCTTCTCCTCCTCCCGCGCTGAGTCCTGCTGGAGGCGGTTGTCTTCGCACCGTCCGGTGTTATTATCTCTGCACTCGAATCACCGCTTTTGCTGTGGCGGATTTAGAGTGGCGCCGCCGACGCCGGGCGCTCGTTGCTTTTTGAGGGTCATCCTCCGCTGTTCCATCGCTGCTCCCATCTTTTGGGATATGCACCATGTATATGTCGATGACGAGGTGGCCTTCTAGTGCCCTGTAGGCGCTGGTCTTGGTCGCCTCCGCATCGCCGCCCATACCGCCGATGTCTTCGAGTCGAAGTCAGCATGTCGGTTAGATCATCGACAAGTGGCTACAAAGTGGGTGGTGGTGGGCGCCGGATTTCTTCGCCGTCCGCATCCCAACCTTCCCGTCCGTAGTCCGGCTAGGGCTCTCCGGATAAAGAGAGAGACTTTAGTGAATTCAGGATGTGGCCAAAGGGCGAAAAGCCGAAGATGTCCGCGCAGTGAACTCCATGACCGCGCCCAATCGGATTCGATTAGGGGCGCGGGGGTTCGAGTCCAGAGAGGAGTACGACACCGGAGTCGAGGTCTTCGCAGCGACAGGATGGAGTTTGGCTCAATCGCCAGAGAGATGGTAGCCCCGAGGCGTGTCCAACCACTAGTCCTCGATCGGGAATCCGCCCGGATTAAGGGTCGGAGCGAAGCGGTGCGACCTCCAAGGCATCGCTCGCTGCAGAGCTAGATCATGCCCATCGACATGAAGGCGGCACGCTTATTGCGGCTCGAATCCGTCAAGATCAAGTCTCCGCGGATATCGACCGATAGTTCAAACTTCCAAATCTGACCTGATGGCCTGGGGCGAGCTTTCGATCTGCTCCGATGGCCGAGCTAATTGGCCCGCGATGCAAAGCTGCCGAATACGAAGATCTATCCGGGAGAAAGGTCTCACCCGACCGCGTCGTTGTTGATGATCGAAGGAGCCATCGGGCCTATCGTGACGGCTACGTAGGAACTCTCAATGAAAGCACCAATGTCGGTGTCAAACCGCGGATCTCGGTAGGGGGTCCCGAATATGCGCGCCTAGGCGGATGGTAACAGGAGACAAGGGACACGATGTTTTTACCCAGGTTGGGCCCTCTCGATGGAGGTAATACCCTACCCCGCTTGATTAATATTGATGATATGGGTAGTACAAGAGTAGATCTACCACGAGATCAAGGAGGCTAAACCCTAGAAGCTAGCCTATGGTATGATTGTTGTTCGTCCTACGGACTAAAACCCTCCGGTTTATATAGACACCGGATAGGTTAGGGATACACAGAGTCGGTTACAATGGTAGGAGATCTACATATCCGTATCGCCAAGCTTGCCTTCCACGCCAAGGAAAGTCCCGTCTGGACACGGGACGAAGTCTTCAATCTTGTATCTTCATAGTCTTGGAGTCCGGCCGTGATGATAGTTCGGCTATCCGGACACCCCCTAGTCCAGGACTCCCTCACTCTCCCTCGGGGACTTGGCCACACGCTCCATCTCGATCTGTAAGGACGACGAGGTGCAGGTCGTCTGTGACCCTCTCCTAGATCTGCGCCACAAATGCAATGTACGCTCCATCTCGATCCGCAAGGACGACGAGGTGCAGGTCGTCTGCGACCCTCTCCTTAGAGCCGCGCCACAAATACAACATACGCTCCATCTCGATCCGTAAGGACGATGAGGTGCAGGTCGTCTGTGACCCTCTCCTCAGAGCTGTGCCACAAATGCAACGTACGCTCCATCTTGATCCGCAAGGACGACGAGGTGCAGGTCGTCTGCGACCCTCTCCTTAGAGCTGCGCCACAAATACAACGTGCGCTCCATCTTGATCCGCAAGGATGATGAGGTGCAGGTCGTCTGTGACCCTCTCCTCAGAGCTGCATCACAAGTTCAAAAGTCTGTTCCGAGTGAAGAGACAAGTTCCACTCGGAGACAAAGACAAGCATATTC
The DNA here is from genome assembly GCA_021605205.1 of Aegilops longissima. Lineage (NCBI taxonomy): Eukaryota > Viridiplantae > Streptophyta > Magnoliopsida > Poales > Poaceae > Aegilops > Aegilops longissima. The sequence goes on from CM038678.1 coordinate 578,513,926, forward strand.
AAGGAAAAACCAAGTTCAGATAAAACCCACGAGGTTCCGGACCGTAGATAAAAGTACTCAGGCATCAGGCCCGAAGGAGTTTAACGGTTACAAAACCACTCGGCATGCCAAGGCAAATTTAATCGGGAGATAAAGTTTGTTTACTCCGCAAGTGGAGGGCTGGCAGGCTCGACGAACTCGTCCAGGTCGATTCCATCTGCAATACAAGTAGCCTCTTCAATGAAGGTCTCCATGAAGGTCTGGAAGTCGAGCTTCTTGGTGTTGGAAACCTTGATCACTGCAAGCTTCTCTTCCTTGGCTTCTTTGCAGTGGACGCGAACTAGAGACAGAGCCACATCAACACCACACCGAGCGGATGACTTCTTCCATTCTTGCACTCGACTGGGGATCTCATTGAGTCGAGTCATCAGAGACTCGAGGTCATTCTGGAGCATCACCCTTGGCCAGAGCACCGTGTCGATCCGCGACACCGCAACCTTCAGTCGAGCGAGGTAGTCCATGACGATATCAAGATGAGATTCCAGTCGGTGCACATTCATGGCAGCTTCATCTTTAACAGGGGAGTTGATGGGGTCCAAGCTCGTCTCAATTCGTCCAGTCTCTTCCTCGAAGTTTTGGCAGAATTCTGCACTCATAGAGAAATAATGAGTCGACAGTTATATAACGAGTCGACGATAACAAATCAGTTGGAGAAGGGAAAGTACCTTCAAGCATAAGGAACAACTTCTTGGCGAGACATCCCAGATAAACCTCCAGCTCATCTCTCTTGCGGGCGAGGTCTTCCAGTTTGTCAGTTAGAGTCCCCTTATTCTTCTTCAGTCGTGTCACTTCCTTGTTGTCTTCATTAAGAGCACTCTTCAGCTTGGTATTTTCTTCTTCTAACTTTCCGACTGAAGCCAGCTTCTGGTCGGCGAGTGCTGTTTTCTCTTCCGCCGTTTTTTGCGTGGCCGCAAGGTCAAGATCCTTCTTCTCCAAGGCCTGCCTCATTTTCTCTAAAAGGAATAACACTCAGGTCAGAAAAAGGAGGGAAAAGATGGCAAGAGAATCAGTTGACAAGTTTTTACCTTCCATACCAGCAGTTTCATTCTTAGCCTTCTGCAAGTTTTCCTTGGCCAACTCCAGATCAAGATTGAGCTGAATCTGTTTCTGCTCCAAGTCAGTGAACCAGGCTCAAAGCTCACAAGATATCTGCGGTCAGGGAACAGTCAGTCGACAAAAACAAAGATTGGTTGCTTCCGAGCAATAAAGTACAAGTTCAAAGAGTTCTAAGACTACTGCCGAATCAAACATTCAACAACAGTCTCGGGGACTACACCCAGTGGGTGCACTCAGCGTGCCCCCACTGGTTCTACTTTTCAATCGACTTGGTCCGTCCTGTCGGAAAAAAAAGAAAAGAAAAAGAAGAAAGGCAACAGTCGTACTCAGACCATAGCCGACTGCCAGCAGTCGACTACGGTCTCGGGGACTACACCCAGTGGGTGCACTAAGCGTGCCCCCACTGGTCCAGATTCCACTCGACATGGTCCGCTCAGACTGAGTGGAAGAATGTCAATAAAAAATTCCGTTCAAAGACCCCCGCCGAATAAAACATTCGACGACAGTCTCGCAGACTACACCCAGTGGGTGCACTCTGCGTGCCCCCACTGATCCAATGATACACTCGACGTAACTTAGTCGACTCAAGTGGAGAAACTACTCAGCAAAAATTGAAACATCCAGTGGGAGTACCAATGCAAGATGCAAACTAACAATAGATGCACATTAAAGGTTCCAAATCGCTCATCCACGAACATCTTACGGATAATAAAGCAGCAGTTTTCATGTAGCATATCCTAACAGAACAAGCATCAAGCTAAGGATCAGTCGACAGTCAACTAACCCGGACGTTGGTCTGGAGAGCCAAGCTGGCATCATATGCAGCCTGACTAGTCTCGCGCACCACCTTCATCTGCTCCATCATAAGGCCTGCTTGGCGTATGGCTTCCTTGGCAGCGCTCACCTGATCCTCTGGGACGTGTTGGGTGGCGAAAAGCGGAGCTGAAGGAGCGGTTGTAGCAGCCTGGGGATCAGAGGCATGGAGTTGCATAGACGAAGCAGGGACTTGTGCAGTTGACGCTGAAGGGCATTCACTCGACACAGATCGCAAAGGTAATGTGAAGCCCGCTGACGCCTCCGGACCGCCGGATCACCGCTCTAATGCCGCATCGCTCGGGTGTCTTGTCTGGTGGCACCTCCCGCCTCGAGGTCCCGCTCCTCCTTCCGGTGGGCTTCTGTGGCACATCATCATCATTGTCTCGAAGTTCAATAACATTCTGTGAAGTTGCAAAAGAATCATCCGCAAGAGTTCAGTCGACCGTGAAAATAGTTGGCAAAGTAAAGACAAGACGATAGGAGTCATACCCGCTTTGGATGTGGCCGCGTTGTCACGCCCAAGATGCGACCCTATCCTAAAGGAACTCGAAGGTCCCACCAAGGATAGAAGCGCATCTTGAAGACGCTTTTGCAAGGTGGATATCATTACATCAACATTACATAATAGATAGGGATACATACATAAGGCATAACAATGCCACACAAATACAACATCACATCATATACAAGATCAACATCCGACTACGGATGAAACATAAACAGAAGCTCAAACGACATCCACCCTGCTAGCCCAAAGCTGCCGACCGAACCTATCCCCGATCGACGAAGAAGAAGAAGAACTCCAACACAAGCAAACATCACTCTCACGCCATGATCATCGCACAACCTGTACTGCAATCTGTTGGTGTAGTAATCTGTGAGCCACGAGGACTCAAAGAATCCCATTACCATGGGTATCAAGACTAGCAAAGCTTAATGGGAAAGGAAGGGGTGAAGTGGTGAGGTTGCAGCAGCGATTACATATATGGTGGCTAACATATGCAAATGAGAGCGAGAAGAGAAACAAAGGAACGGTCGTCAACTAGTAATGATCAAGAAGTGATCCTGAACTCCTACTTACGCCGACATAACCCGTAAACCGTGTTCTCCTCTCGATCAACCCCAAAAGAGACACTCACGTTACGCACACGGTTGGTGTATTTTAGAAGAGTTTACTTCAAGTTTACTACAACCGGATATTAACAAATTCCCATCTCGCCACATAACCATGGGCACGGCTCTCAAAAGTTTATACCTCGCAGGGTGTCCCAACTTAGCCCATGATAAGCTCTTGCGATCAACGAAGGATATTCCTTCTCCCGGAAGACCCGATCAGTCTCGAATCCCGCCACAAGACATTTCGACGGTGATAAAACAAGACCAGCAAGACCGCCTCGATGCGCCGACAATCCTGATAGGAGCTGCACATATCTCGCTCTCGTGGCAACACCGGATGAGACATGCTACGAGTAAAACCAAGCCTCGAAGTTTCCCTGCAGGTTTCAAGCAGCGGCTCGGTTCGAACCAACACTTAGAGAAGCACCGCCGGGGGCTAAAATAAAGATGACCCTTGGGTTGGCGGACCCAAGGGAAGGGTATAGGTGGTGGTGAGGCAAATGGTAAAACCAAGGTTGGGCCTTGCTGGAGGAGTCTTATTCAAAGCGAACTGTCAAGGGGGTCCCATAAATCACCCGATCGCGTTAGGGACGCAAAAATCCGGGAACATAATACCGATATGACGGAAACTAGGGCGGCAAGAGTGGAACAAAACACCAGGCATAAGGCCGAGCCTTCCACCCTTCACCAAGTATATAGATGCATTAATAATATAAGAGATATTGTGATATCCCAACCAAAATCCTGTCCACCATGGAGCAATCTTCAACTTCACCTGCAACTAGCAACGCTATAAGAGGGGCTGAGCAAAAGCGGTAACATAGCCAAACAACGGTTTGCTAGGAAGGGTGACAACGGTTAGAGGTTCATGGCAATTTGGGAGGCTTGAGCAGCAAGTGATAGGTAGCGCAGCATAGCGATAGAACGAAGCAACTAGCATAGCAATGATAGTAATGAGATCCAAGGTGACGGTCATCTTGCCTGAAATCCCGCAAGGAAGAAGAACGAGTCCATGAAGAAGACGAACGGGAGTAGTCGAACGAATCCTCACAATCGCAACATTACCGGAACATGGAAGCAACACCGGAAAGAAGCAAACAACATGGTAAATGCACAAGCATAAACATGGCACAATGCACAATCAAGTATGATGCATGTCCGGTTTAATAAGGCATGGCATGGTAATATGCAACAAACAATACTACAAGTTAAGTGGAGCTCAATATGCAACGAGTTGCATATTGACGAAACACCACATTCGAGTTATTTAGTTCACTCTCGTTTAGGCACACAACAATATTAAATGTTGTTAAACATGGCAAGAGGTGAAGCAAAAGTAAACTAACTATTTAGGCAACTTTAAATGAGGCCGGAAATAACAAACAACAAATTCCGGAAAATCCTCATGAGCAATATTTTAGAAATGGTACTGTTCTGCCTAAACAATATTTTAAGGTTGGTAAACAGGAGAATAAAGTGCACCATGTTAAACTAGGCATTTTTCCACCCCATTTACATATAAAGTTTATTAAATTCGGAGCTACGGTTAATTAGTTATGAAATAAATCATTTTAACATGGCATTTGAGCAAATTAAACAAACAGCATATTAAACATTTTTAACATAGATGAAAGTGGAATATTATGAAACTAGATGAAAATCTAAGCATTTTACATATTAAAATCATTTTAATCCGATGCACGGTTGGTGATTTATTAAATGCATGAATATGAGGGTGCAATCTGTAAACATGCAGTTTACTGGATAAATAGATAAATCCGCAGCAAGGAAAAAAACATGCATGGGCCGAATCTACACAGGCTGGGCCAACAGAGGGGGGCTGCCCACCACGACACTTGGGCCGGCTCGATGGTGCGGCCCACGCGAGCGCTAGCACGGAGCTGGGTCGAAGTCAGGCTGGGCCTTGACGATCTAAAGGCAGGGGCGCAGTCAACGGGCGGGCGAGCGGGACAAGCGAAGCCCCTCTGCTCGATTCAGAGCAAGCAGAGGCTGGCGACGCTGGGACTTGGCGAAGGCGGAGCCTCTCCGGCAAGGCGAGGACGGGACGAAGGCGACCTGATCCGGCGGCGGGGACGCGGTGCCTTGCCGGATCTGGCGGAGACGGCGACGAACGGAGCAGGGCGGCGGCGGGAGCTGCAAGGCCATGACGGGGAGAAGTCGAGAAAACAGAGAGGAAGGAGGGAAGGAGGCAGGCATGGTGCTGGACCCATGGCTGCCGGAGTCGCGCGGCCGGGCGCGGGAGGAGGAGGCCAGATTGGCAAGGTCCTCGAGACCCTTGGCTCGGGCGCTCGGCCTTGGGAGCGTCTGGGCTGAAAGGGCTCCGATGAGGCGAGGCACGGGAGGCCGGACGCCATGGCTTGGGGCACGAGGAGAGCTTGAGCGCGGGACGGCGAGGTCCTGCCAGGAGGGGCGGCGGCTGGATCCTGGTACAGAGAGAACGGGAGAGAGAGATGAGATACAGAGAGGAGGAAACCGGGGGAAGGAGAAGGCGCGACGGGGCTCATCTGCTGGTGCTCGACGGGGCAAAGGCTCCAGCGAGGAGGCCGGGAGGGGACGACCATGGATCGAGAGGAGAAAGTGGTTGGCTCGGTGCTGAAAATGAGGGAGGTGGTCGGGCGGAGAGGTGGATCTGGGAGGATCCCGATGTGGAGAGGACAAGGGGGGTGGCGGCGCGATGGAATGGGAAGGATGGGACAGGATCCCTAGATCCTAGGGTTGGTCTTTATATAACAAGTGAATTTTGGATAGGGGTATTTGGTCCCTCCGATCTTAATCGGATGGTCTAGAAATAAATAGATAGGGAGTCCAAATAAGAAAACGAAGATGTTTTGTAGATGTTTGGGGATGATCCGAACCCAACGGTGATGACTGTCCGGGTCGGGTTCGGGGGAGTTTCAGACACGCGCGCGAGGGGGCTGCGAGCTGGCAAGATAGGTTAAGTGGTCGGACAAGAGGGAAACGAAAACACGGTTGGTCTCGGGACGGCCACCGAACGCAACAGAGAGAAGCGAGGAGCGGCAACTACGAGCGGATGCAAGTTTTATGAAAACATGCAGATGCAATGTGCATGATGCTATGAGATGAGATGCATGACATGAACAAAATGCAAAACAAAAGACAAAAACCCAACCACGAAGGAATAAACATATCACATCTCCGGAAAAGGAAATAGTTGGAGTTATGAATATGGAAAGTTACATCCGGGGTGTTACAACACTCCACCACTACGAGAGGATCTCGTCCCGAGATCTAGGATGGCACCGGAGGGAAAAGGAAGAGGAAGATAAGAGGTAAAACTAAGTTGCTTCTTCGACAAACGAGTGAAACCATGAACCTTGAGAGGTTAAACAATTTAAAAGAAAGAGTACAACAGAGATGAACGAGATTGCAAACAATAAGGTCGAAAAGAGGAACAAGGAGTATTACGAGAACTTGAAGGTTGAAAGACATGAATCAAGAGTTTAATGGACAAGATAGAATTCGAAACCACTCCGGTTAAAACTAGATAGAGAAGGAATAAGATTGATATAATTTGGGCAGCACTCCGACTGAAAAGAAGAAGGAAAACTAGAAACGATGATAAGAAATTGAAGAGATGACACAACACTCCGGTTAAATGGGTAAGCATGAAAAGAACACGATCTCCACAATTCGAGATGATGAGTGAAGAGAGCAACATCACCATGCCTCTGGAAGAAAGAATAGGAGATAGATCATTGAAATAAAAGAATGGCGAAGAAAAATGCCAACTTCTGCCACAAATGAGCTTGGAAAGCATCCTTGCAAAGAAGAATTGAACGGAGTTGTTGGAAAACCAACAACGAAAAGCACAAGCTTGTTGTGGGCTTATGGCAAACATCTCAAAATGATGAGGTGACAACCGGCCACTAATGGAAACCATTGATTTGATTGAGAGCACCGAAGAGATGACAAACTTCTTCACCGAGATGAGAAGGAGAAAATTGGATCATTGATAAGCACCACAAATAGCTACATTCCTTAGGGAAGGCTGTAGGTGAAATATAACCCAATATAACTCCAACAAAAGGATTGATTGGTTGAAAAGATCACTTGAACGAAGAGAAAATGATGGATTTAAAATACCTCATTCTTGACAACATATGAATCATGAAACATGAAGGAAATTCTCAAGAGTGACATAACACCATCTCAAAAGATAAGGTAGAAAGAATTGCACTTCGAAATGCAAGAAGAAGAATACTTGAACGCCTCAAAACAAAACATGTGTTGAACACCATGTTTATTTTAGAGTGTAGCTTGGCGGATCATGACTCCGAGAGAAAAACTTGAAGAACAATTGAAGAATGAAAGGAGTCCTTGATGAACCACCATGTAGAGCCTCCAGTAAGCAAAAGGATGAAAAGAATAGGATCCAAGCCTAGAAATGATTTAGAAGGAGCTTCATGACAAGATAATGCGGAAAACTCGGAACTCCGGAAGGGGAATTAATCACTTGGATGAAACAAGAATAAGAATTATGTTATGCGTATCCTTCACCAGTTTAATTGATGATAAGCAATGGATTTGGCATACTACTTATTCCCGTAGAAAGGATTAAGAAAGATATAGCGTAAACTTGAGAAGGTATTGATGGAACCACCGGTGGAATTTGGAAACAACGAATGAATCAATATGAGAACGAAGGAAGTGAAATCTTGAACGAACCACCATAAGATTTGAAAATGAACGTAGAAAAGGCACAATTCACCGGGAAGAATTGGAAAACGAATGAAGATGCTTGAGAGAATTTAGATACAAGAGAACGAAGAGATCATGAACTGATTAGAGGATATTTGAACGATGCACCATTAAGATTTGGAGAACGATAGCTACCCGCTGAGAATGAAGAATTATGACATGATGGCCTTCAGAGGAAAGAAATGGAAACAACTCATGAAATGCTCCGGATGGGTGAAAAGAATTCTCACAATCGAAAACAATTGTGAGAGGATGGCATCAAGCTTGAACTACGCATCTTTGGAAGAACAAGTAAGGATTTAAGAGGAACTCTTCTTCGATCTTCACATGCTGAGAATGACGAGGAGAAACACCACCAAATTGTTGAGAAACTCCGGAAGGATTAAAAGAGGAAAGGTTGAGCCAGAGATGAAAAGAATTTGAAAGTGGCCTAGGAGAAGGCATGTCACTGATGAAAATTCATTCTTACGTCAAACTTGAAAAGAATTGGGAATAGCTCCAGGGAAATTAAAAGAGTCAGGTAAGATCCTGGGAAAGACCCGTGGGTTAGGGCCCACTAAAAGAAAACACCGTTGGAAAGGGATGTTGAACAGATAGATGATGCACCGGAACAATTGAAATATTTGAATGAGGTGACAACCTCAATTAATTGGAACACGTATTTAATCTTCCGAGATGTCTTCCAACTCCGGAATTATTGAATGGCGAGAGGCAACGAGCAAGGAGATCACTTGATCCAAGGAAAAGAATATGATCAACCGAAAAAACTTGAATTGAGTGCACCGGAAAAAAGGGATGAAGAAAGACGAACGAGACGAGAAATCACCGTTGAAATAATTGAGGAAGACTGAAGAGGCTCCGCATTTAATGAAATTGATGCTCTAAATAGACTCGACTCCGGGAAGAAGAGGGTGGAGGGCGGAAAACAAAGGCAACTTGGGGACGGATGACACAAACACCGTGAGAAAACTTAAAGTTGATCTTATGGATGTTGAAATGATCGGATCCACTTGAAGAGAAGAACGCCGGTATTGAAAAAGAATTGACATGACGATCTCGATAAACAAGAAGGATTAGCACTCTCATAGAAATATGAGAACACCGCTTGAAAGGTATGGAATCAACACTTGACATTGAAGCAACTCGAATACCACAACTCAAAACAAAACAAAGGATTTGGCGTGCAGAATAAGCCGGAACAAATACATATGATAGCGATTTACCCAATCCCATATCATGCATCTGTCGGAAAGATATTCTAGGAGCTACTTGAATTCCCACCTATAAACTCCCGAAACTTTCTGGTTATGCAATCTGGTGTTGGGGATACAGGGGACACAAAATATATCACCCAAACTAACAATACCTAGATCCAGTTGTATCCATCCTTCAACACATAACCAAGAAAACTCCGGAAATCGTGTACCTCAACCTTCGAAAAGCATCCGTTATACAAGTTATGGCAATACTCCCGAACTCCCCAGTACTGGGTGACGTCGAGGTTATCTCACCAACAACTGCATAAAAGAGATTTTCGATGTCGGCAAAACTCGTATTCCGAATCGCAACGATAAACTTGTGACGACAACACCCTGAGCTCAACTCCCCGGACACCGCCACAACCCCTAAATGTCGAGGCACCAAGAACAATGTTCTCGCCACAAGACTATCGGAACAATCCCAAGATACCCGCGTGATCCTAAAAAAAATTCGTGAAATTTGAGGAGAGGAAAGACAAAACATCTACGCCAGAGGCCTCACCAGAGCGATTTAAGGACCGAGGAGTAAAAAGAATCCTACTCCGATATATACAATCCAAAGACTCAAAATAGTTTTCTTCTAGACTCAACAACAGCCAACAAACAAGGGGCTCCTAAGGTCGGTCGAGGCTCGATACTAACTTGTCACGCCCAAGATGCGACCCTATCCTAAAGGAACTCAAGGTCCCACCAAGGATAGAAGCGCATCTTGAAGACGCTTTTGCAAGGTGGATATCATTACATCAACATTACATAATAGATAGGGATACATACATAAGGCATAACAATGCCACACGAATACAACATCACATCATATACAAGATCAACATCCGACTACGGATGAAACATAAACAGAAGCTCAAACGACATCCACCCTGCTAGCCCAGGCTGCCGACCTGGAACCTATCCCCTGATCGACGAAGAACTCCAACACAAGCAAACATCGCTCTCACGTCATGATCATCGCACAACTTGTACCTGCAACTGTTGGTGTAGTAATCTGTGAGCCACGAGGACTCATCAATCCCATTACCATGGGTATCAAGACTAGCAAAGCTTAATGGGAAAGGAAGGGGTGAAGTGGTGAGGTTGCAACAGCGATTAAGCATATATGGTGGCTAACATACGCAAATGAGAGCGAGAAGAGAAACAAAGGAACGGTCGTCAACTAGTAATGATCAAGAAGTGATCCTGAACTCCTACTTATGTCAGACATAACCCAGAAACCGTGTTCTCCTCTCGATCAACCCCGAAAAGAGACACTCACGGTTACGCACATGGTTGGTGTATTTTAGAAGAGTTTACTTCAAGTTTACTACAACCGGATATTAACAAATTCCCATCTGCCACATAACCGCGGGCACGGCTCTCGAAAGTTTATACCCGCAGGGTGTCCCAACTTAGCCCATGATAAGCTCTCGTGATCAACGAAGGATATTCTTCTCCCGGAAGACCCGATCAGTCTCGAATCCCGCCACAAGACATTTCGACAGAATAAAACAAGACCAGCAAGACCGCCTGATGCGCCGACAATCCCGATAGGAGCTGCACATATCTCGCTCGTGGCAACACCGGATGAGACAGGCTACGAGTAAAACCAAGCCTCGAAGTTTCACTGTGGTGGCCATGCAGCGGTTTCGGTTCGAACCAGCACTTAGAGAAGCACTGGCCCGGGGGGGGGGGCTAAAATAAAGATGACCCTTGGGTTGGCCGACCCAAGGGAAGGGTATAGGTGGTGGTGAGGCAAATGGTAAAACCAAGGTTGGGCCTTGCTGGAGGAGTCTTATTCAAAGCGAACTGTCAAGGGGGTCCCATAAATCACCCGACCGCGTTAGGGACGCAAAATCCGGGAACATAATACCGATATGACGGAAACTAGGCGGCAAGAGTGGAACAAAACACTGTGCATAAGGCCGAGCCTTCCACCCTTTACCAAGTATATAGATGCATTAATAATATAAGAGATATTGTGATATCCCAACCAAAATCCTGTCCACCATGGAGCAATCTTCAACTTCACCGCAACTAGCAACGCTATAAGAGGGACTGAGCAAAAGCGTAACATAGCCAAACAACGATTTGCTAGGAAGGGTGACAACGGTTAGAGGTTCATGGCAATTTGGGAGGCTTGAGAAGCAAGTGATAGGTAGCGCAAAGCATAGCGATAGAACGAAGCAACTAGCATAGCAATGATAGTAATGAGATCCAAGGTGACGGTCATCTTGCCTGAAATCCCGCAAGGAAGAAGAACGAGTCCATGAAGAAGACGAACGGAGTAGTCGAACTAATCCTCACAATCGCAACATTACCGAACATGGAAGCAACACCGGAAAGAAACAAACAACATGGTAAATGCACAAGCATAAACATGGCACAATGCACAATCAAGTATGATGCATGTCCGGTTTAATAAGGCATGGCATGGTAATATGCAACAAACAATACTACAAGTTAAGTGGAGCTCAATATGCAACGAGTTGCATATTGACGAAACACCACATTCGAGTTATTTAGTTCACTCTCGTTTAGGCACACAACAATATTAAATATTGTTAAACATGGCAAGAGGTGAAGCAAAAGTAAACTAACTATTTAGGCAACTTTAAATGAGGCCAGAAATAACAAACAACAAATTCCGGAAAATCCTCATGAGCAATATTTTAGAAATGGTACTGTTCTGCCTAAACAATATTTTAAGGTTGGTAAACAGGAGAATAAAGTGCACCATGTTAAACTAGGCATTTTTCCACCCCATTTACATATAAAGTTTATTAAATTCGAAGCTACGGCTAATTAGTTATGAAATAAATCATTTTAACATGGCATTTGAGCAAATTAAACAAACAACATATTAAACATTTTTAACATAGATGAAAGTGGAATATTATGAAACTAGATGAAAATCTAAGCATTTTACATATTAAAATCATTTTAATCCGATGCACGGTTGGTGATTTATTAAATGCATGAATATGAGGGTGCAATCTGTAAACATGCAGTTTACTGGATAAGTAGATAAATCCGCAGCAAGGAAAAAAAACATGCATGGGCCGAATCTACACAGGCTGGGCCAACAGAGGGGGGCTGCCCACCACGGCACTTGGGCCGGCTCGGTGGTGCGGCCCACGCGAGCGCTGGCGCGGAGCTGGGTCGAAGTCAGGCTGGGCCTTGACGATCTGAAGGCAGGGGCGCAGTCAACGGGCGGGCGAAGCCGGACAGCGAAGCCCTCTCGCCGATTCAAAGCGAAAGAGGTCGGCGACGCTTAGGACTTGGCGGGGAGCCTCTCCGCAAGGCGAGGACGGGCGAAGGCGACTGATCCGCGGCGGGAGGCGGTGCCTTGCTGGATCCGGGCGGAGACGGGCGATTTAATGGAGCAGGGCGGCGGCGGGAGCTGCAAGGCCATGATGGGGAGAAGTCAGAGAAAAACAGAGAGGAAGGAGGGAAGGAGGCGGGGCATGGTGCTGGACCCATGGCTGCCGGAGTCGCGCTCGCCGGCGCGGAGGAGGAGGCCAGATTGGCAAGGTCCTCGAGACCCTGGGCTCAGGCGCTCGGCCTTGGGAGCGTCCGGGCTGAAAGGGCTCCGATGAGGCGAGGCACGGGAGGCCGGACGCCATGGCTTGGGGCACGAGGAGAGCTTGAGCGCGGGACGGCGAGGTCCTGCCAGGAGGGGCGGCGGCTGGATCCTGGTACAGAGAGAACGGGAGAGAGAGATGAGATACAGAGAGGAGGAAACCGGGGGAAGGAGAGGGCGCGACGGGGCTCATCTGCTGGTGCTCGACGGGGCAAAGGCTCCAGCGAGGAGGCCGGGAGGGGACGACCATGGATCGAGAGGAGAAAGTGGTTGGCTCGGTGCTGAAAATTAGGGAGGTGGTCGGGCGGAGAGGTGGATCTGGGAGGATCCCGATGTGGAGAGGACAAGGGGGGTGGCGGCGCGATGGAATGGGAAGGATGGGACAGGATCCCTAGATCCTAGGGTTGGTCTTTATATAACAAGTGAATTTTATGAAAACATGCAGATGCAATGCGCATGATGCTATGAGATGAGATGCATGACATGAACAAAATGCAAAACAAAAGACAAAAACCCAACCACGAAGGAATAAACATATCACATCTCCGGAAAAGGAAATAGTTGGAGTTATGAATATGGAAAGTTACATCCGGGGTGTTACACGCGTCTTCCATCCCTGTCGGCGTTGTCGGTGTACAAAAGTAGGGGCTCTCCTTTTGACCCCTTTACTTGTGCACGGGCAGTCAGAGCCGCTCGCCACGGCCACGCATCACACGGTAGAGAAGGGAGGCCGGAGCGAAGCCGAGGGCACAAGACAAATAAAGCAACGAAAAGGACCAAGGCCACAAGGATCGGATGGGCGAAGCAAGTTTTCCAGGCAAGGACCCTTGCCGGGGCTGCCCGCCCACGCCAGCCAAGGGAGCCACCCTTGAGCGCACCAATGCTCAAACAGACGCATTGGGACAGGGCTCGGGAGGCACCTCCGTGGTGGCATGCAGATCTTTGTGAAGACAAAGAATAATCAAGATCAAGTGAGGATAGGAAGGCAATCATCCTCACCGAAGAACTCACAAGACCCCGGCAAGACCCTTGTCGGGACGCCTGGCTGCTGGCAGAAGACCCTTGCCGGGCCACCCGGCAAGGCCCTCGCCAGCGCGCCCAGGCCAGGCCGCTAGGCCCGCACCAACTAAGTTTCCACCGCTGTCGCATGCAGCTGCCGACCCAACCAGCTGGGCAGGCTCCTCGCGAGCAGCATGCAAACCTTCCCGGAGGCTCCACCACGCGCCACCTCAGCTGCCTGCCTGCCTACGTGGCACCGCATGCTGGTTCTGGCCGTATGCGTGGTCGAAGCAAGGAGGAGCGGCGGCAGATGGGACGGGCCTCGCTCCCGTCCCCAACAAAGGAAGAGGACACCTAAGCGATGCATTAAATGCATTAAAGGAAGAGGATAACCTCGCGGCACTGCATTTTTCCACCTCCTCGCCACATCGTGGCACCCTTTTCCTATAAAAGGGGGCCCGAGGCTACAGTGAGAAGGATTCGCCTTTTGGAGCTCGTTACACCCCGTAGCTAGCTCAAGAACTCAGAATACATCCACCAAAGCAAGACTAGGGTTTTACGCATCCTCGCGGCCCGAACCTGGATAAATGAACCGCTTACTTGCTGTCAGATCCGCTCTTCTCTCAACCCCAGGCCCCGCAACCACAGTAGGGATCCTTGTGGTCCCATAGGTGTCGTTCCCACCGACATCTTTGGCACGCCAGGTAGGGGGTGCAGTTGTGAGAATCGTCTTTAACAGCTAGTCCAACGTTTTCTTCATCGCCATGGCGCCCAAGAAGAAGATGACGGTGGCGGTCGGCTCGTCGAGAGCCGAACGGACCATCCCGACGCGGGCGAGCAGCGGACCGGCCGCAGAGAGGACCAGGGGCGCGGCTCGCGAGCACCAACACCACCCCAGTAGCCGTAGCTTGGAAGGCGGCGACGTTCGTGTGCCTAGCAGCGGGCCGCACGTCGCCAACTGCAATGATGGAGCCAGGCACTCCGCAGGCGGCGCGGGGCCCTCCAAAGGCGCCGTCGCACCGCCCGAAGGCGATGCGGTGGCCTCGAAGACACCCACGCCGCAGCGCGACTTCCTCTCAGCTGCGCTGATTTAACGGCGCTATCATGCCGAAGATCCTGGGCGCCGCCGCGGGAAGAGTCCCGAACGTCACTCACGGGACGCAGGAGACCCACCCGCTCGCCGAGGCACTGGAGAAAACGGTGTGCGACCGCGGGACCATGGTAGAGCTCCTTCTAATGTGGTTAGGAGTCGAAGCGCATCACGGTCCGCGCAGGTTTATCCACCGCCGACACCGGCAGAGGCCCTAGCGCGTGCAGTTGCTCCTCGACTTCCCTCCCGCTGCGGGGAAGCTCGATGAATGGAGAGCCACCATCCAGAGCCTCGTTGCCGTCGCCAACAAAGGCGAACCAAGGCCGACGGGCCCTTCGAGCCAACGCTTCGGAGGAACACCACACGCTGGTGGTGGGAGGACTGGTGGCGCTGCGGCCATGGTACACTCTCCTCCTCGCCAATTGCCACGGACGTTGACCCGTCGCGACGACGCGTGTGACGACATCTCCGTAGCATCGTCCGACCCACGAAACCACTGCGACCAACACCAAGTTCTTCGGGAGCGAGCCCATGAAGACGCTCGAACCACCATTGAGCGCCGCCGCGGAACACGTCACCAGTCAGACAGGCGAGCAGGGCCTGCTGTGAACCACCCGGCTCCGGTAAGCCCTGGAGGTTTACCTTACGAGGTAGGCTGCCCGGCTTTTACCCGTGAGCTGTGGCAGTTCCAGTGGCCCACTCACCGTACCTTCAAGCATGACGTTGGCGAGAATTACAACAGCAAGACCCACCTGTCGGAGTTCCTCAGCATCTACACCATCGCGATGCAAGCTGCCGGAGCCCGCGACGATAAGGTGCTTGCGAATTACTTCCCATTGGCCCTTAAGCCCAACGCCATGTCATGGTTGATGCACTTGCAAGTAGATTCTATTTCTTCTTGGTCGGATTTGTGCCATGAGTTTGTTGGCGCCTTTACGGGAGGTCACCAAGCTCATGGCCAAGCAAGCGACTTGCATGTCATTCCCTAGAAGGAAGGTGAGAGTCTACGCAAGTACATACAGAGATTCAGCCAGGTACAATACAATATCCCTGATGTTCATCCTGCCGCCATCATCAGCGCGTTCCATCAGAACGTGCGCAACCGCAAAATGCGTGAGGAGCTGGCGATGAACAAGGTGAAAGATGTGGCGGAACTTCACGCTTTGCCGGCAGATGTGCCCGGCTGAAGAGGGAAGGAAGTACCCCGGCGAAGATGCCGACGTGGAAACCGACTCTTCAGACGAGGATGCTGCCGCCCCGGTGAGGAAAAGCCGGCACCGTAACAGGAAGCGTAAGGGTAAAGCTGTGCTTGCCATCAAGGGATCTGATGACTCCGGCACCGCCAAGAAAACCAAGGCAGACGACCCCGGCAAGGAGATTGCCGGTGCATCGCTCGCCGGCCTTGGCGGCTGCCGAGAAGCCGTGGAACTCCGACAAGCAATACCGCAAGATCCATCGCACCAAGGGCCATGACCTCCGTAACTGCCGGCTGTTGAGCTGCTCACGAGAAGCAAACGGCTGAATATGAAAGGTGGGACAAGGAGAAGGGCTGTGATGGTGCCGAGGATCCGCAAGAAGCGTGACGGCCAAGCAAGCCGCCGCGGTAAAGATAAGCAGCAAGAGAGGCCCGCCCAGGGCCGCGACAAGAAACAGGAAGACGATGATCATGACGAGGACGACGAGTCCGGCGACCACGAGTTTCAGAAAGCCATAGAGGACATGTGCATCGATGGTGGCGCCTCGCTGCATTCATCCCACCGCTAACTCAAGTAGTGGGCGCGGGAGGTTACAGTGGTCGAGCCATCGTTCGATGCACAGAAGCTGCTGAAATGGTCCAGCACGCCCATCATCTTCAACATCGAGGATCACCCTGACCGCACCGCTGCGGTCGGGTGCTTGCCGTTGTTGGTTTCACCAATAATCCGCAACCTCAAGGTGACAAAGATGTTGGTCGACGGCGGGGCCGGCCTGAACTTGATCTCACCTGTTGTGGTCAAAAGGCTGCAGATCCCCGATGGGGACCTCGAGGAGACGGGTACGTTCCAAGGGGTTAACCCGGGGAGGAGCCAGCTAAAGGGAAAGATTACGCAGCCTATGACATTCGGAGGCGAGCTGAACCACAGGACGAAGAGGATTGTTTTTTTATGTAGCCGAGATCCCCTTGCCTTACAACAGGATCCTCGGCCGCCCGACGCTGGCCAAGTTCATGGCGGCTTCACACTACGCCTACAACATGCTGAAGATGCCCGGGCCGATGAACATCATCACCATCCCCTCCGACAAGAAATATGCATTGATCTGCGCTGACCAACTCTACCGGGAAGCAGTTGTAGCAGCTGCCGCTAAGGTACCTTCTCCTGCCGATGGAGCCCCGGGGGGGGGGGGGAAGAAGACCGGCGAGACTCCTAGCGCCCACTCCGGCAAGCGCACCTCTTCGGGGTGTTGAGCTCCCGTTGAGGACGTGCCAGAGAGCTCCGCCGGCAAGAGCAAGAAGTCCAGAGCCACGCCACCAGAGACCAAGAAGGTGCCCGTCAAGGAGGATGGTACGGGGGGAGTTTTTACCATAAGCTCCACCCTGGATGGCAAATAGGAAAGCGAGCTCGTCACCTTCCTGCGGGCGAATGTCGATGTGTTTGCATGGCATGCCTCTGACATCCCCGGCGTTCCTAGGGAGGTGATTGAGCACCACCTTGTTGTCTGCCCTCATGCGCGGCCCGTCAAGCAGAAGGTCAGGAAGCAAGCTCTGGAGAGGCAGGAGTTCATCACGGAGGAAATCAGAAAGCTAGAGGCGGCAGCCTTGGTGAGAGGAGTACTCCATCCAACGTGGTTGGCCAATCCGGTAGTGGTGCGCAAGGCAAATGGGAAATGGAGGCTGTGTATTGATTACACAGACATCAATAAGGCATGCCCAAAGGATCCTTTCCCGTTGCCGCGCATTGACTAGATTGTTGACTCCACGGCTGGGTGTGACCTCTTATCGTTCCTGGACGCCTACTCAGGATACCACCAGATCTTCATGACAAAGGAAGACGAGGAAAAGACAGCATTCATCACCCCATGTGGTACATATTGCTTTTTACGGATGCCTTTCGGGTTGAAGAGTGCTGGCTCGACCTTTGCAAGAGCAGTCCAAATTTGTTTTGAGCCCCAGCTACATAGAAATATGGAAGCTTATATGGATGACATAGTGGTCAAAACCAAGGACAAAGCAACGCTCGTCCAAGATCTGGAGGAAACATTTGGGAACATGTGCAAGATCAACCTCAAATTGAACACTGAGAAGTGTGTCTTCGGCGTCCCGTCCGGCAAGCTTCTCGGGTTCTTTGTTTCCCAGCGCGGGATTGAAGCAAACCCAGATTAGATCAAGGCTACCGAGCATATTGAGGCACCCAAACGGACCGAGGACGTGCGTCGGCTCACTAGCTGCGTTGCTGCCATGAGCCGGTTCATCTCCAAGTCCGCAGAGCGTGCCCTTCCATTTTTCAAGATCTTAAAGAAAGCAGGGCCGATGGAGTGGATCCCAGAGGCCGAGGCAGCGCTGCAAGATTTGAAGAAATACCTCCCCTCTACCCCAAAGGTCTGGTTGCGCCTGCACCACAAGAACCGCTGTCGCTTTATCTAGCGGCAACGAATCAGGTGGTTAGCGCCGCACTAGTGGCGCAGAGAGAGGTTGATGAGGAGACAGCAGCGGTGGCAGAGTCGACGATTGGCGGGCCGGAACCCTCCCCGGGGCTGAGCCCCCGACAGGGTTCGGCCCCGGCAAGACTGGCGCCCGTGCGACGGGACCCACGCGACCAGGTGAAGAAGCACAGAAGAAGAAAATGGTGCAGCACCCAGTTTACTTTGTCAGCTCCCTTTTGCAGGGGCTAGGTCGAGGTACTCAGGTGTGCAAAAGCTTCTCTTCGGCCTCCTTATGGCTTCAAGGAAGCTGCGCCATTACTTCCAAGCGCATCAGATCACGGTGGTTGATACGTATCCAACGTATCTATAATTTTTGATTGCTCCATGCTATATTATCTACTGTTTTAGGCAATATTGTGCTTTATTATCCACTTTTATATTACTTCTGGGACTAACCTATTAACCGAAGGCCCAGCCCAGATTTGCTGTTTTATGCCTATTTCAGTATTTCGAGGAAAAGGAATATCAAACGGAGTCAAACGGAACGAAATCAACCGGAGAAGTTATTTTTGGAAGGAAAGCCACCCGATGGACTTGGAGTGCATGTCAGGAAAGAAGGGAGGTGCTCACGAGGGTGGGGGCGCGCCACCTCCCCGGGCGCCTGCCTCGTGGGCCCCCTTCGTCCACCGACGCACTTCGCACTCCATATATACCTCACGATCATAAAACTTCCGAACAGAGATTAGATCAGGAGTTCCGCCACCGCAAGCCTCAGAGCCACCAAAACCTCTCGAGAGCCTGCTCCGCACCTCACGGAGGGGGAACCCATCACCGTGGCCATCTTCATCATCCCGGCGCCTCCACGACGAGGAGGGAGTAGTTCACCCGGGCTGAGGGTATGTACCAAGAGCTATGTGTTTGATCTCTCTCTCTCTCTCTCCCTCTCTCTCGTGTTCTTGATTTGGCACGTCTTGATGTATCGCGAGATTTTCTATTATAGTTGGATCTTATGTTTCTTCTCCCCCTCTACTCTCTTGTAATGGATTGAGTTTTCCCCTTAAAGTAATCTTATTGGATTGAGTCTTTAAAGATTTGAGAACACTTGATGTATGTCTTGCCGTGCGTATCTGTGGTGACAATGGGATATCACGTGATTCACTTGATGTATGTTTTGGTGATCAACTTGCAGTTTCCGCCCATGAACCTATGCTTAGGGGTTGGCACACGTTTTCGTCGTGATTCTCCGGTAGGAACTTTGGGGCACTCTTTGAGGTTCTATGTGTTGGTTTCAATAGATGAATGGAGATTGTGTGATGCATATAGTATAATCATACCCACGGATACTTGAGGTGACATTGGAGTATCTAGGTGACATTAGGGTTTTGGTTGATTTGTGGCTTAAGGTGTTATTCTAGTACGAACTCTAGGGCTGTTTGTGACACTTATAGGAATAGCCCAACGGATTGATTGGAAAGAATAACTTTGAGGTGGTTTCGTACCCTACCATAATCTCTTCGTTTGTTCTCCACTATTAGTGACTTTGGAGTGACTCTTTGTTGCATGTTGAGGGATAGTTATGTGATCCAATTATGTTATTATTATTGAGAGAACTTGCACTAGTGAAAGTATGAACCCTAGGCCTTGTTTCAACGCATTGCAATATTGCCACGCCACTTTTACCACTTGTTACCTTGCTGTTTTTATATTTTCAGATTACAAAACCTATATCTACCATCCATATTACACTTGTATCACCATCTCTTTGTTAACTAGTGCACCTATACAATTTACCATTGTATTGGGTGTGTTGGGGACACAAGAGACTCTTTGTTATTTGGTTGCAGGGTTGTTTGAGAGAGACCATCTTCATCCTACACCTCCCACGGATTGATAAACCTTAGGTCATCCACTTGATGGAAATTTGCTACTGTCCTACAAACCTGTGCACTTGCAGGCCCAACAAGATCTACAAGAAGAAGGTTGCGTAGTAGACATCAAGCTTTTTTCTGGCGCCATTGCCGGGGAGGCTAGGTAAGCGGCACTCACTCACAACCCGTCAACTAAGCTCTTTTCTGGTGCCGTTGCCGGGGAGGTGAGTGCTTGAAGGTATATCTTTAGATCTTGCAATTGAATCTTTTTGTTTCTTGTTTTATCACTAGTTTAGTTTATAAAAGAAAATTAAAAAAATGGAGTTAAGTTTGTCTCTTACGCTTCGTCTTTTTAATGTCTTTCGTGAAAATGATGGGAAAGAAAATTGTGCTCAAGTACTAGAAGAAGAATTACATAGAATGCTTGGCATAAAATATTTGAATGATGAGCATGAATGCAATGTTGTTAGTATGAATTCCTTGAATATCCATGATGCTAATGATATGCAAAGCCACAAGCTTGGGGAAGCTATGTTTGATGAAGATGATATTTTTTGTCCCCCAAGTTTTGATGAGCAAAATTATTTTGATGATAGCATGCCTCCTATTTATGATGATTATATTGATGAAAGTGGATTTGGAAGAGTGTCAACTTTATTTAGTGATGATTCCACTTTTTCGGAAGAGGTTCCAATTGATTATGAGAACAAAGTTGCTATCTATGATGATTATTGTGATGACTTGTATGCTATTAGGAATAATGATAACCATGAAACTTGTCATCATGATTTTAGTTTTCAACCGGATTATGCCTCACATGATAATTATTTTGTTGAGTTTGCTCCCACTATTATTCATGAGAAGAAATTTGCTTATGTGGAGAGTAGTAAATTTTCTATGCTTGTAGATCATGAAAAGAATGCTGTAGTTGCTGGTTATATTGTTGAATTTATTCATGATGCTACTGAAAATTATTATGAGGGAGGAATATATGCCTGTAGGAATTGCAATAATATCAAGTTTCCTCTCTATGTGCTTAAAGTTTTGAAGTTATGCTTGTTTTACCTTCCTATGCAAGATGATTATTGTTCCTGTCGGTGTCAAAACCGGCGGATCTCGGGTAGGGGGTCCCGAACTGTGCGTCTAGGCGGATGGTAACAGGAGACAAGGGACACGATGTTTTTACCCAGGTCCGGGCCCTCTCGATGGAGGTAAAACCCTACTCCTGCTTGATTAATATTGATGATATGGGTAGTACAAGAGTAGATCTACCACGCGATCGAGAGGCTAAACCCTAGAAGCTAGCCTATGGTATGATTGTTGTTCGCCCCACGGACTAAAACCCTCCGGTTTATATAGGCACCAAGAGGGTTAGGGTTACACAGTAGTCGGTTACAATGGTAGGAGATCTACATATCCAGACGCCAAGCTTGCCTTCCACGCCAAGGAAAGTCCCATCCGGACACGGGACTAAGTCTTCAATCTTGTATCTTCATAGTCGTGAGTCCGCCAAAGGTCATTGTCCGCTATCCGGCACCCCTAACTGGGACTCCTCAAGAGTCCCCTTAACCAGGCTTCAATGACGACGAGTCCGACGCGTAGATTGTCTTCGGCATTGCAAGGCGGGTTCTTCTCCAAATCTTGTGTACCTGTTGAATAGTGTCCGGCTTCTCGTAAGTATCACACTCCTTGGCTTCCACGCCCAATAATGACCATCTTCCATGTGTTGAACGAATGTGAAAAGCCAGGGTATTTTTACATTTACCCCCCTAGCTGCGCAAACGATCTGCCTATATAAGAGATGAGGATCTAGATCCAAATCACACCATCTTCCCTTCGCGAGCTTTCATCGAAGCGCATCTGAGAGAAATCCATTCCATCATGGACATTCGACGCGGCTCCTCCTCTCGCCCTCCCAGTTCTCACCGAGATTGGGAGAGATGTTCATCTCCCGACACAATGAGCTAGTGACGCCCAAACCAAGGGATTTCTTCCCCAGCCTTCATGGTTCCGGTTCGAGCCGGACTCGCCACCTATAAGGGCGGAAAACAAGCGGAGAGCGCCCCAGCCCCTCCCAAGGAGAGCGGGTATGCCTTGTCCCTTATTTGATAAGAGGGCCTCGATTTCCAATTCATCCGCTTTCTCCGGGGCTCCTGGAGTTCTATGGCCTCCAGTTGCACAACCTTACGCCTGCCTCCATTCTGCATATTGCGGCTTCGTGGCCCTTTTGCAGTTGTTTTTGGGCATCGAGGCTCATTTCGCTACCGTGGAAGAGGTTGTTCGCCTTGTACCCCGCTCTCGTGGAGGGGTCAATATATCAAGTGGGCGGAGCCGAACTATGGCGCATCGCCGGACCGGATATCTAGCCGAACCCCGAAGAAGGCGTCCAAGACCGGCCTTCGGAATGGTTTTATATAGAAGATGTCCCCCTGCCGGACCCTGTTCGAATCAGCCTCCCGGAGTTCAGTAATGCTCTGTCGGATTTTGGGTTCCGGCAGACCCTTGAGGTTCGAACACTGTGGTGCGCGCAGAATCTCGCCCTCTACCTAGCTGCACCCCGCCGCCTTGCTAGGATCTAAACTACGAAAGGAACAGCACAAGAGACACAAGGTTTATACTAGTTCGGGCCACCATTGTGGTGTAATACCCTACTCTAGTTTGTGGTGTGGTGGATTGCCTCTTGGGCTGATGGTGATGAACAATACAAGGAAGAACAGCCTCGCGAGGGTCTGTTCTTGGCTGGTGCGACGAACTGCTAGGGGGAGTTCAGTCGCTTCTCTCTATCTCTCTCGTTTGTTCTCTTGCTACTTTTTCCTTCTTCTCCCTACCCTGTGGGTGGCTAGCCCTATTTATAGGCAGAGGCCCCGGCCTCTTCCCAAATATTGAGCGGAAGGGCGCCAACAAATGGCCATTTTGAAGGGGAACATCCGCACACTTATCCTCGACTAAAGTTGGTCCTCGCCGTCAAAGGCTCGTGGTGACGCCGCTTGGGCTCCACAATGACTTCCTTCCCGCCGTTGGACTGGTCTTGGTCTTGTTGCAATCAAATGGATGCATTTGTTGATACTCTCTCGCGCTTGCTCCCTTTGCACCAAAGAGGAAAGGAGGACACTGCTGGCTGGCGCCTCGCATGGCGCCTTTGGTCGTCATGGCTTGCGCCATGGGCACCTCGTGAGGTACCCCGCCTTGATCTCTCCGCCACTCGCGACCCAGCCCGATGAGGCCGGCTCGAGGAAGCTCCCCTGTCGTCCGCCTCATGAGGCTTGGCCCTCGCGAGGGTCTTGAGCTTGTGTTGATGAAGATGGGCCATGATGGGCCCCTTGAGCCACGCCAGCAGCCGCAGTGCAAGTCTGGTGACCCCCTTCCCGAACGCCGACAGAGCCCCGGCCCAACGCGCCTCGACTTGGCCGAGTAGAGAGGCGAAGGGGCAAGTGCGAAGCGCTGCGGGCCCTAATTGCCTGCGGCCTTGGGCGCCGTGTGGTGGTTGATTGGACGTGGGTGGCACTGCTCCCCACGCCCTTATTTTGTGCCGTGCTAGGCGGACTCAGAGCCGCACACGCCCGCCCCCTTTTTGCTGCTCGACCGCCCCTCACTCTTCCTCCTCTCAGAACTCCAGCTTCGCTCCCAATCCAATCTCAACCTTCCTCCCCTTTCCGCCATGGCTCCGACGAAGAAGGGAAGAGGGAAGAAACCCATGCTCTTCGCCTCCATTGCCGTCGGGCGGCCCCCCGCCATCGATCGGTCAATTATACTCAATCGAGAGGGCTCGGCAAGGTCAGCTCGCCTTGGCCACCATCTTCAACTAATGCGGCGGACGACGCCCTGGCCCGGCCCCACTTCGCCATCGACTGTGATAATCACCGAGGTCCAAGATTTTGCCGACGCTCGGGCGGGCTGGTTCCCCTTCTCCAATTTCTTCAATGCCTGTGCTCTCCCACTATCGATCCATATGATGCACTTGGGTCCGAATCCATCACTCTTCTTGGCGGTCTTAGCCTTTGTTTGCAAGGCGATGATGGGCATCCTTCCTCAGCTTGCCTTGTTGCGCCACTTCTTCTCTCTGCGCTTTGTTGACCCCACCCAATGTTCGGGTGTGTGAGCTTCATTGTTGCATCTGAAACAGCGGCTTTGTGGATTGACTTCACCCTTCCTCCGCTCAAGGCTCGGGTTCCGCGAAGCGGTGGCTCACGCGGGACGGGGTGCCCAGCCCCTCGCCGGAGCTAACATCACCCGCTGTCCCCAATTCAGGTTAGCAGAGACGCCACGAGCCCCGGCTCGCCGCTCTGCGTCGCTCATGCTTCGAGGGCGCCCAGTGACGGCGCCCAAGGTAGTGAAGGAGTTCCTGCAGCCGCATTGCCCTCTCCAGCTTATTCCTGCTTGGATGTGGGCCTTCACGGGCGTGAAGACCGCATGAGGCCTGTGAGGAGGACTTGACGTCAAGCCGAGGAAGGTGCTCTTGGTCTTGACTGGGATCCCAACCCCGGCAGCGTCCGCAAGGGGGTGCTTTGCTATACTTTTGCTCAAGCAGGGTGACTTTGTGAAGCAGATGCCCGCTGACGAGTGGGGCTGCGCCTGCGAGGCCTCATGGGGTCTCGCGAGAACCCGGTGGTGGTGACTGCCTTCCAGCCGGGGCCATGTGGCTCTTCCTCAATTGGCGGTGCAGGAGGCACGATCCACTGGAGGCCGAGGGGGCCTCCGCAGGGGTGACGGTCCCAGCGGCGCTCTTGAGGGAGCAGCTCCCGAGGCCCAGCTGTCGCGGGTTGGGGAGGCGAGCAGCTGCCCGTGGTGGTGCTCAAGGCCGAGGCCCCTGGGCCCCAGCCTACCCTTCTTGGTGAGGCGACCCGGCGGCGGCACCAGACGACGCCCGACGCCGGGTCGTCTCGACGCTCCTGCCTCGTCGCAGGTTGATCCTTGCACTCAACTCTCGGGTCGATTCTGCGTGGACTTTGAGGCTCTTCGGAAGAGAAGGGAAGCCCTGGGCGACGATTACCCTTGTCGCCTGTTGAAGCGCAGGAAGTACTTCGCCACCGGCGAGTAAGCTTTCCCTTTTCGCTCCCCGATCCTTTCGTTGTTTTTATCGATCCTGTCTCCGCAGGCCCTTCCTGCCGAGCTCACGGATATGTCTGAGGAGCCATCCCCCTTGGCTCCTCCCTCTCCACCGTCTTCGAGCACTCCGAGCAGCAGGGCCCTTGCGGTGAGGTCGGCCGGAGAGACGAGCCATCCTGAGGCGATCGCGCCCCTCATACCGGGCGACCTCCTTCGCGAGCCCTCTCGAGGCATAGCTGGCCTGCCGTGGGCTTCTCGCCCTGGTCGCCGACCGTGATTGGCCGAGGCATTCCTCGCGCCTTCTTTGGGGATGGGCTGGCTCGCCGGGCTCCCCTGGCGAGGCGTGCTCGGCCGCGGGCGAGGGCGCCAGCCTCAGCCCCGCCCGGAGGGGGAGTGCTGATTCGTGGCCCTCGGCGCTCGCCTGGGGCGGATGATGGTGTGGAAGACGTACTTGAGCGTGCCCGGGAGCGTCACGCTCTTCATTAAGGGTTTCTTCGGAGGGCGGCTGATGCGGTGAGCCTGCTCGGTGAAGAGCTCGCCGGTGAAGACGCGCGCCTCGAGGCTAAGGGCCTGCGCCTGGCCGCGGAGAGGCACGAGCTGAAGGCGGCTGTCACCCATGCGCGCCACTAGCGTGATCTTGATGATGAGGAGGCCAAGGCGTCGCTGGTGGCCTCTCGGGAGGTCCGTTTGTCAGCGTTCTGGGAACGGGGGTCCCCAGACTTGCCTGCCTGCGGCCTGCGGCGTGGCTCAAAGGAGGCCCAGGACAGCCCATCTTCATCAACACAAGCTCAAGACCTCGCGAGGGGCCAGATTGCTGGGCGGACGACCAAGAGCTTCTCAGCGCAGCCTCGCCAGCTGGCTCACGAGGAGGCGGAGAGTTCAGGCGTGGTACTCGCGAGGTACCCGTGACGCAAGCCATGACGCACTCAAGGGCGCTGGGCGGGCGCCAGCTCACAGCAGCCCCTCCTTTCCTCTTTGGTGCAAAGGGAGCAAGCGCAGGCAAGAGCATCAAGCAAAGGCACCCGTTTCGATGCAACAAGACCAAGACCAGCCCCAACGGCTGGAATGCAATCACCGTGGAGCCCAAGCAGGCGTTATCACCAGAGCCTTTGGCAAAGCGAGGACCAACTTTAGTCGATAAGTGTACCCGCTGTTCCCTTCGAAATGGCTAATTGTTGGCGCCCTTCCCGCCAATATTTGGGAAGAGGCCCAGGCCTTCGCCTATATAAGTAGAGCTAGCCACCACAAGAGAGTCTCTCTCTCTCGGGCGGCATTTTGGGATCCGTAGATAGAGAGACAGACCCGATCCTCAAGCTAGAGCGGCGAACACCACTTAGCAGTTCATCACACCCACCAAGAATGACCCGCGAGGCTGTTCTTCCCCAGATCGTTTCTTCATCAGCCCCGCAGGCA
Source organism: Aegilops longissima (assembly GCA_021605205.1). Classification (NCBI taxonomy): domain Eukaryota; kingdom Viridiplantae; phylum Streptophyta; class Magnoliopsida; order Poales; family Poaceae; genus Aegilops; species Aegilops longissima. Next base: position 578,540,560 of record CM038678.1, read on the forward strand.
ATCCACCACACCACAAACTAGAGTAGGGTATTACACCACAACGGTGGCCCTAACTAGTATAAATCTTATGTCTCTTGTGTTGTTCTTGCTAGTAGTTTAGGTCCCTGCGACACGGGCGAGGTACGAGACGGTGGAGGGTTGGATCTCCGCGCACCCCAGAGTTCGAACCTTAAGGGTCCGCCGAACCCGAATCCGACATTTGGCGCGCCAGTAGGTGCGCTGAACCGCTTTCGCCACCTCGTGTCCTGTCAGATCGCCATCGCCATGACCGCGCGTACTGCTGGCAACCCAGATCCTGGTGGCGGGTCACCACGCAGAGCCGCCACGGGCGACCGTGCCCTGTGCAGCTCGCGTCCGGAGGGTGCTCATGGTCAGCGGGCGACGCTGAGACAGGCTTCGACGGCTCTCACACCGCGGCAAGTGCGGTCTGCAGCAAGAGGCTCCAACAACGCCGCGACCACATCACCGTGACACCCGCCGAGCAAAGGCGAACTCGAGGGCAGCCACAGTGGCCCGAGAGCTGCTGCACCGCAGTTGCCGGAGAGCGCCACGACGTGCATCGAGCGAGTGGCGGAGCTCCTGGCTTCGCCTCGGGCTCACCCTTCTGCACCCAGCCTTCCATCTCGGCCGAGGGCGGCCCGCACGGGGCTCCGCGCCGCTGCTGGCTCCAAAGCTACCCAACACCGTGAAGTTGCTGGGCGCTGGGCGGCGGCGGGTTGCCCCAGCCCTCGCCCGCTGGAGAAGAAGGACTCGACGAACTCACGGCCCTGGTGGACCGCCGCGCCACCACCCCACGGCGGGCGATCAGCAAGAGCAGCGAGGCACGCCAGCACTACGGGCGTGGCCTTCGGACGACGGCGCCGGAAGAATACGTGCCCTATATGATGGACCAAGGGCACCAGATGGGGAGAACAAGACTTGCTCCTCAGCCCAATCTGGGGGATGAGGCGCGTGGCCGCGCTCTTCCAGAGTCTCGAGACGGTCCCCATGGTCACGCCGGGGCGCACGATTATCGGTACCGCTTACTTCCTCAAGAGCAAACATACGCTAACCATAGGTCGCAGGAGGTACAGGCCGCCACGACGAGCGGCTGCCCCGCCCCACAGCCTCCTACCCCTCGGAGGGGGGGCGAGGGGCTGCCGAGAGGGGCAGAGATCCGACATCACCACCGGGCGCCGAGCAAGGCGTTCTCGGGAGGTAGGCCCTCTGCTGGGAGGTGCCTCGTGGCCTGCCTCGGGCGGAGGACCCGTGGTCGTCAGGGAACTGGCGACCGCTCTACCCCACCGGCGCGCCCTGTTTCCGGCCGCTCGTTGGTGGCACTAGAGTGTGGCGCAAGGCGGGGCCTCGTCTGGCGATATGAAGCAAGGCTGGTACTGTGAAGAAGGCCCAAGGCTCGTGAAGCTCGCCGCCCGTGACACTCTCACGTAATAATGAGTGGGGCTGTACACGCCTCGTAGTCTCGGGGTGCTGGCCTCAAGCCCCGGGCTCCCTCCTACACCTGGAGCAGCACTTAGCTCGCTGGGCTGGTGAGAAGACGCCCAGGACTAGACTAGGTGCCTGGACGCGCCTTTTTCTGCTTTCATTGGTTTTCCTCCGGTGTCGTTTTCCCTATTGGATTTAAGTTGAATTTGAGTTCGAAGATTTGTGCGTATTCGGGGAAGGGGTGCTTAGTCTCGTTCGAGCAAATCTCTCGCGTTTCGGTTACAACTCCGCCTCAGCTGCCTCCCCTCGCGAGCCCCTCGCGAGCCGGGCCAGGCCAAGCTTGCGCGCAGCCCAACCTGTCGCCGCCGCGTCCTCTCCGGAAGGTTTTTCCTGCAGGTCCTACGGATTCGATCAGTACAAACTCAGATCGCCTCAGCCTCCCACAGGCTATCTCGGGGCTCGTACGAAACTAAGGTAAACCATCCAACTAGCGCGCCGCTTAGCCAACCACTTGGCGCGGGCGTATGGGCGATGTAACACCTGCTAATACGAAGAACACAAGTTTTACATAAGGGGCTCCCCCTCCCAAAATGCTCTCACCTACATCAGGCCAAAACCTGAGTTCTATTCATGCAGGGTAATGGAACAAGGACAATACATGATCAGTCGGATAAATCCCCCAATGCATCCTCAGGAGCACCTCCCGAGCCGTTGCTGGCGTCGCTGGCCTCGCCGTCGCTTGTCTGCGTGATCGTCGGCAGCGTCAGGGCCATTCACCGCGCCGCCCTCATCGGCGGACACGACCACGCCGTCATCGTCCGAAGCGAAGGCCCGGACGAGGGCATCCACGTTGTCTTCCACCCAGTGCGCCAGGTCGCCCCGGACGGCCTGGGGAACTGGGGCGATGGATGCATCAAAATGAAAGCGAGGGTCCATGTCCCGGCGATGGCTGAAGACACGACAAAAGGCGCGCCCGAGCAGCGCGCGGCTCCTCTCCTCCACCAACCTATCGGCCCTGACCGACCGTCCCTCCAGCCGCGCCACCACGTCAGTGAAGAACTGAAGGTTGCCGTGTAGTTAACAGCAGGCGGCGCGCTGCATCGCCGCCGCAGATATTGTCCAAGGCTGCGTTAGCTCTCTCCCGGAGCGTGACGAGCATGGGACCATGCTCATGTTCCAGATTCGCCGCTGACGCATCTCGTCCGCATTCGGCAAGCGCCACGGCCTCGGACTCCTCCACCCGTTGGTGAAGAAGGAGCGCCTCGGCCTGAGAGGTGGTGGACTCCCTCTGCGCCACCTCGAGGGCGGCTCGAAGAGCATCGACCCGCCACGTCGCCTCCTCCAGTTTGGCCTCAAGGCAGCAGTCCTGCCTCAGCCTCGGCCTTGATCAACCCCAACCACTCCTCAAACTCAAGGCCGAGGTTCGAGCGCGCCGCCGCCACTCGGCGTCCGACCTCCTCCATGACAGGCGCCCCGGCCGCAACCTCATCTCTGCCCGCGCCAAGGCGCCTCGCCTCGCTCCAAGCACTCAGATTGCTCGCTGCTCGGGCGGCTTCAGCGCCGCCGCCTCACGCTTCGAGCTCGCTGAGTTGCGGAGGCCACCTTCATCGACGCAAGGGCTGCCTCGTGCAGCTCCACTTGCCCCTCCGACGAGTGACACCGGGCCAGGAGTTCCCGTGCCCACTCCTCCGCCGCCTCACGCTGCCTGTTGGCTGCCCGGGCCTCCTCGACGGCCCGAGAGCAGGCCTCCCGAGAGGCTGCCAGCGACGCCTTGGCCTCTTCATCATCAAGATCGCGCTGGCGGCGCGCAAGGGCGGCAGCGCCCTCCAGCTCGCGCCTCTCTGCGGCCAGCGCAGGCCTCGGCCTCAAGGCGCGGCCTCGCCAACAAGCTTTTCACCAAGAAGGCTCACTGCGTCGGCCGCCCTTCAAGAAATCCTTAGCGGCGGGCGCAAGGCCCCTGGAAGGCCACAAGACGCCGTCCACACCATCGACCGCCCTGACGGGCGCCGGAGCCGCGATCAACACTCCCCCTCCGGGGGGGGCTGGGGGCTGGCACCGCTGACGGCCGGGCGCTGCCGCACTGTAGCCCGACCTGAGCCAGCCCATCCCTGCACGAGGGCGAGGAAGCGCCAGCTAATCGCCGCCCACGACCAGCGAGAAGCCCACGGCAAAGCTAGCTATGCCCCGGAAAGGCTCGCGAGGCGCGCAGGGCCACGACGCGCCTCGGGACGGCTCACCTCCCCGGTCGCCCTCACCACAAGAGCTCCACTGCTTGGAGCACTCGAGGACTGGGGAGGGGGGTCGACAAGGCGCAGAGAGAAGAAGTGGCGCAGCAAGGCAACCGAGGGAAGGATCCCCATCATTGCCTCACAAACGAAGGCGAAGACCGAGAGGAGAGTAATGGACTCGGGACCCGGATGCATCATGTGGATCTGATAATGGAAAGCACGACATTGAAGAAATCGAGAAGGGGGAACCATCCCGCCTACGTGGCATCATAAATATCGGACCTCAGTGACTATCCTGTCGATGGAGAAGTGGGGACGGGCCAAGCCGTCGCCCTCCCGCATTCGCTGAAGGAGGTAGCCAGAGCCGAACTGACCTTGCCCAAGCCCTCTAGATTGAGTATGATTGGCGGGTCGACAATGGAGGCGCCGGGCGGCGAAGCAGGCAAAGGCGCGAGTTTTTTCCTTCCCCTTCTTCGCCGAGCCATGGCGATCGAAAGGGGGAAGGGGAGATTTGAGATTGGATTGGAAATGGAAGCTGGAGTTCGAGAGAGGGAAGGACTGGAGCGCACAAAAGCAGAGAGAGGAGAATGATGTGTGCAGCAAGCGTGTCCGCTTAGCAAGGCACGAAATAAGGAGGCATGGGGAACAGTGCCGCCCACGCCCAATCAAACGCCACGTCGCCTAAGGCCGCAGGCTGTTAGGGCCCGCGACGCGCGACTTGCCCTTTCGCCTCTCGCACGGCCAAGTTCGGGCGCCGTGGGACCGGGGCTACTGTCGGCGTTCTCGGGAATGGGGGTCCCAGACTTGCTGCCTGCGGCCCTGCGGCGTGGCTCAAAGGAGGCCCAGACAGCCCATCTTCATCAACGCAGCTCAAGACCTCGCGAGGGGCCAGCCTCATGCTGGGCGAACGACCAAGAGCTTCTCAGCGCAGCCTCGTCTGGCTCACGAGGAGGCGGAGAGTTCAAGGCAGGGTACCTCGCGAGGTGCCCGTGACGCAAGCCATGACGACCAAAGGCGCCAGTCGGGCGCCAGCCCGCGCAGCGTCCTCCTTTCCTCTTTGGTGCAAAGGGAGCAAGCGCAGGTAAGAGCATCAAGCAAAGGCACCCGTTTTGGTGCAACAAGACCAAGACCAACCCCAACGGCTGGAATGCAGTCATCGTGGAGCCCAAGCAGGCGTCATCACCAGAGCCTTTGGCAGGCGAGGACCAACTTTAGTCAGGATAAGTGTACCCGCTATTCCCCTTTGAAATGGCCAATTGTTGGCGCCCTTCCCGCTCAATATTTGGGAAGAGGCCCAGGGCCTTTGTCTATATAAGTAGAGCTAGCCTCCATAGTAGAGTCTCTCTCTCCCCCGGGCGGCATTTTGGGATCCAGAGATAGAGAGAGAGACCCGATCCTCAAGCTAGAGCGACGGAACACCACTTAGCAGTTCATCACACCCACCAAGAACAGACCCTCGCGAGGCTGTTCTTCCCTGTACTGTTCTTCATCAGCCCCAGAGGCAATCCACCACACCACAAACTAGAGTAGGATATTACACCACAACGGTGGCTCGAACTAGTATAAATCTTGCGTCTCTTGTGTTGTTCTTGCTAGTAGTTTAGGTCCCTGCGATTCGGCGAGGTACGAGATGGTGGAGGGTTGGATCTCCGCGCACCCAGCAGTTCGAACCTTAAGGGTCTGCTGAACCCGAATCCGACACCGTTCTCGGCCGCTGAAGAGGCTCGGGAAGCTGACCGCTGCAAGAGGCGGCGGAGGAGCGGCGCGGAACTCTGGCCGTTCGCCACCTTGGAGGAGCAGGTGGAGCTGCGCGAGACGGCCCTTGCATCGATGAGGGTGGCATCAGCACTCCAACAGAGCTCCGAAGCGAGGAGGCGCCGACGCAGAAGCCGCCGCCGAGCCGCATTACTGAGTACGAACGCCTGGGAACAAGGGAGCGCTTGGTGATGAGGGCGGAGGATGATGTCGCTGTGCGGGAGGCCCGCGTCCTGGAGGAGGTCGGGCGTCGAGTGGCGACGGCGCGCTTGCACCTCGAGCACGAGTTCGAGGAAAGGCTGGGGTTGATCCGTGCTGAGGCCGAAGGTAGGACCGCTGCCTTGAGGGCCAAGCAGGAGGAAGCGACGAGGCGGGCCGATGCTTTTCGAGTCGCCCTTGAGGTGGCGTAGGAGGAGTTAACTACCTCCCGTGCCGAGGTGCTTCTTCTTCGCCAATGTGTGGATGAGGCTGAGGCCGTTGCGCGACAGAATGCGGATGAGATGCGCCAGCGGCGGGTCCTGGAGCATGAGCACGGCCCCATGCTCACCAAGCTCCGGGAGAGAGCCAACACAGCCTTGGGTAACATCTGCGAGGCGGCTGTTGGCGAGCCGCATGCAATTAATTCACGCCGCAACCTTCGCTTCTTCACGATGTGGTGACTCGGTGGAGGAGCGTCGGTCGAGCCGGATGTTGGTGGAGGGAGAAGCCGCGCCTTACCGGGCGCCGCTTTTCGCTCTTAAGCCATCTCCGCATTATGGACCTCACTTTGACTTCGACGCAGTTATCGCCTCGGTACCCAGGCCGTCCGGGACGACCTCGGGCGACCGGTGGAGGATAACGTGGACGCCTTGTCGTGGCCTTTTGCTTGCATAACGATGGCGTGATCGTGGCTGCTGATGAAGGCGGCGTGGTGGACGGCCCCGACGCCGCTGGTGACGACGCAGAGCGACGGCGAGGGCCGACGCCAAAGAATAATTCAGGAGGTGCCCCGAGGATGCATTGGGGATTTATCCGACCGACCATGCACTGCTCGTGTTTCCCGCACTAATAGAACTCAGGTTTTGCCCTGACAGCCGTGAGAGCATTTTGGGAGGGGGAGCCCCTCATGTAAAACCTGTGTTCTGCGTATTAGTAGATGCTATAACACCCGTACGCCTATGCCTAGTGGCTGGCTAGTTTACCTTTGTCCCGCAAGGGCCCTTAGATAGCCAGCGGAGGGCTGTGGCGAAGGCCTCCCGATCGAACCCATAGGATCTGCAGATAAAAGCCTCCGAGAGGATGCGGCGGCGGCAGCCTGGGCTGCACGCAAGCTAGGCTCAACCTGGCTCGCGAGGGGCTCACGAGGAGGCAGCTGAAGCAAAGCAAGAATCGAACGCTAGAGATTGCTCGAACGAGACTAAACACCCCTTCCCCAAACACACGCAAATCTCGGACCAATCCAACTTAAATCCAAATGGGGAAAGTGACAACCAAAGGGAAAAGCAATGAAAGCAAACCGAAAAAGGCCGCGTCCGCACCTAGTCTAGTCTTGGACGCTCTTCTCACCAGCCAGCTGAGCTAGTGCTGCCATCAAGGGCGTGGGGAGCCCTGTGGCTTGAGGCCGGCACCTCGAGACTCCGGGGCGTGTACAGCCCCACTCATTATTACGTGAGAATGTCACGGGCAGCGAAGCTTCACGCACCTGGGCCTTCTTCATGTGTACCGCCTTGCTTCATATCGCCACACCGAGGGCCCCGCCTTTGCGCCAAGATTTAGTGCCATCAACGACGACCGAAACCAGGACGCCGCCGATGGGGTAGAGCGGTCGCCAGCCGTTCTCCGGACGACCACGTCCTCCTCGCCTGTGGCAGGCCCCGAGGCACCTCCCGGCGGAGGGCCTACCTCCGAGAACGCTTTGCTCGAACGCCGCGGTGGTGATGCCGGATCTCGGCCCTTCCTACAGCCCCCGCGCCCTCCTCCCGAGGGGTAGGAGATCGAGGAGCGGGCAACCGCTTGTCAGGGCGACCTGCTCCTCCCTGCGATTCATGATTAACGATGCCTGCTCCCGAGGAATTAGTGGTACCCGATAATCGCGCCGCCCAGCGTGGCGGTGGGGCCTTCACGGGCTCTTGAAGAGCTCAACCTGCCGCCTCGTCCCCCACTGGGCTGAGGAGCGAGCCTTGTTCTCCTTCGTCTTTGGTGCCCTTGGTCCATCATGTGGGGCACGATTCTTCTGGGGCCGCCATCGAAGGTCAGCGCTTATAGTGCTCCGCGCGCCATGCGGTTCGCTGGAGCACCCACCAGGTGTGGTAGCACGCGGCCCATGGGTCCGTGGGTCGCAACGAGTCCTTCTTCGCTGGCCAGAGCGGAGGCAGAAGCTGTGGCTGGCCCGGCCGATAAGCCAGGTGGCGTTGAGTAGTTTGGGGCCCGGCCGCTGCGTGTGGCCCCCCGCACGAGCCGCCTCTGGACCTGAGGTGGGAGCTGGGTGCGAAGGATGAGCCCGAGGCGGCAAAGCCTGGAGCTCGCCACCCGCTCTAGCAAGACGTCAGCCGCCTTCAAAGAGCTTCGCCTTGTAGTAGCTCCGGGCCACCCCGAGCGCGGCCCTCGAGTTCGCCTGCTCCGGGGGTGTACTGGCGTCGCGGCATGGCGTGGTTGGAGGCCTCGCTGCCGACCGCGCTGCCGTGGCGTGAGAGTTGCGAAGCTTGTCTGCGCCGCCCGCAACCGCAGCCTGCGGACCGCAAGCTGCCTGGGCATGGGTCGCCCGAGGCGAGCGGCTCTGCGTGGGTGGGCTAAGCCGCCCAGGACCGGGTTGCCCACCTGCCGCCGGACATGATGAGGACGATCGCGACGGGACACGAAATGGCAGGAGGTGGATCCCGTGCACCCTACCGGGCGCCAAATGTCGGATTTCGGGTTCCGCAGACCTTGAGGTTCAACACCGGCGTGCGCAGAATCTCGCCTCTACCTACCTGCGCCCCCGCCGCCGCTAGGATCTAAACTACGAAAGGAACAACACAAGAGACACAGGGTTTATACTAGTTGGGCCACCATTGTGGTGTAATACCCTACTCTAGTTTGTGGTGTGGTGGATTGCCTCTTGGGCTGATGGTGATGAACAATACAAGGAAGAACAACCTCGCGAGGGTCTGTTCTTGGCTGGTGCGACGAACTGCTAGGGGGAGTTCAGTCACTTCTCTCTATATCTCTCGTTTGTTCTCTTGCTACTTTTTCCTTCTTCTCCCTACCCTGTGGGTGGCTAGCCCTATTTATAGGCAGAGGCCCTGGGCCTCTTCCCAAATATTGAGCGGGAAGGGTGCCAACAATTGGCCATTTTGAAGGGGAACATCTGGTACACTTATCCTGACTAAAGTTGGTCCTCGCCTGTCAAAGGCTCTGGTGGTGACGCCGGCTTGGGCTCCACAATGACTTCCTTCCTGCCGTTGGACTGGTCTTGGTCTTGTTGCACCGAAATGGACGCCTTTGCTTGATGCTCTCGCCTGCGCTTGCTCCCTTTGCACCAAAGAGGAAAGGAGGACACTGCGCAGGCTGGCGCCCGCCTGGCGCCCTTGGTCGTCATGGCTTGCGTCATGGGCACCTCGTGAGGTACCCCGCCTTGATCTCTCCGCCACCTCATGAGCCAGCCTGATGAGGCCGTGCCTGAGGAAGCTCCCTGTCGTCCACCCCGCGAGGCTTGGCCCCTCGCGAGGGTCTTGAGCTTGTGTTGATGAAGATGGGCAGTGATGGGCCCCCCTTTGAGCCACACCGCAGGCCGCAGGCAGGCAAGTCTGGGGACCCCCGTTCCCAGAATGCCGACATGCTCCTTTGAAGAAACGCCTAAGATGGCGTCCACGGAGCCCTCAGAGGGAAAATGACAGGGACGTTCTTTACCTGATGAGCCGAATAAGGTTGTTGGCTCATTCCGGACTAACCATGATCGGGGTCATGGCCACATGCATTATGCGGGGGGTGCAGCCGCCCAAGATAGAGGCCACCCATGTGGGATTTCAACGGGAGTATGATGCCACCGTCATGGCCGAAGGGGCCGGGATCGGTCGCCGATCTGACGAAGACCTTGTCCGCATTTTACAAGGGAGAAGAGGAGGAATTTCTTCACGTCAATCCACAGGACGGATTTTCTATGAACAATCCTCCAAGCTGGGTAAGCGGACATTTCTTTTTGCCCATCCGATCCATATTCCCATAGTCAAGTATCTCATTTTTTGATTTCGACGCAGGTATCGCGCCAGTCCGAAGGATATAAACAGCTCGCCTCCACAACCCGAAGATCCGGAACGGTTCCTCGATCCGGCCTCCCAAGAGGATCCGGACATATCGATGGAGCTGATCGATGGGGTATTTTACCAACTGAGCATCAACAATGCCTTGGTCGCCATTACGGCCGATTACCCCGGAATATTTCCAGCCTCACAGGTAACTGAGACCGAAGTCCCTAATACTTTGAAAATGATCCACCCGTGCTTATCTTTGATCACCGTGTATTAATGGTGTTTTGCAGGGGGAGCCCTTGAGGCGGAAGGCCGAGCCTGCGGCGGCTAGCCGACAAGGGGCAGCAAGGCCTAGCAGGCTGAAAAGAAGTGCGGTCCGGATTGAGATGCCGACGCCACGGTATGGCGTGCCGCCTTATTCCCAGGTTTTATTCCTGGAAGGTATACTAACGCTCGTGCTCTCTTCAGGAAAAAGAGCGCTCGCCGGACTGTTCTTCGTGACGCATGTTTCTCCCAAGAGGCATTGGATGCCTTCAATTCGGGAGATGCGCACCTCCATGCTGCTCAAAATGGTCTATCCAGAGCTAATGTAAGCAAGATGTGAAAGACATACTGGTGAGAAAATTTGATGGTTATATATACCAAGAGCCCCGAGACTTGAAATAGTTAGAATAACTGATTTAAGGATCATTTATTATGCTGGATCTTTCCACAAAGAATACCCAACTGTCCCAGAGTCGGAAGAGTGCAAAGCCCAACTTGAGGTCAAGACTAGCCCACTGCAGGGGAGGCCAAGGAGACCCCTCTCGTAATATACGCTTTGAAAGATAAGTATGTTGTGAAGTGCGGCGTATGTGTAAATATGACAATATCATTGCAGATGGCGCCGGAGTAGATCCGGACAAGCAACAACTCTTGCGCCGGTTAAAAGCCGGGGAGAGCGTGCTTACGAGGGTGAGGCAGGAGAAGAATAGTCTCCAAGATGCCAACACCCAGCTGGAGAGGAACTCAAAGATGTTCGTGCCTAGCTGGCGAACTCCGTGAAGGAGAATCGACGGCTTCCACGCGGCATTTTTAGTAAGTGCTTGAACGAACTTTGAAAAAGAGTTCGGCAAAGAAGTCGACTAATAGAGTTACGTATGTAGGTATGCTCACAGGTCGTCCTGCCGAGGAAACGCCCGGTTCTACGGGTGACCTTCTTCCCGAAGCTCTTACAACTGCATTTAACGAAGTTCGGCAGGTGATGAAAGGCGTCCGCCGTGCCTTGTGGCCATCTCTCCCCTGCCTCAAGGCCTTGGGGAGCTTGCAGAGAGGCTCGAGGGAGCGGGCGGCGCTCCGATTATGGAAGATATCGGCCTGCCGTCAAAGGCGCCGGGCAGGCTCGGGCCATGGTGAAGACGCTGTAAACGAAGGCTGACCCAAACCACATGGCCGAGGTCGGACTGTGTGGGGCCCGATGGGAAGGAGATCCTGTGAGCTTAGTGTGCGGCCGTGTAGAATTGGCCAAAGTATTCCCAAAGAGGATCTGTAAACTAGACAGCCTCGTTAGATGGCATTGAAGAGGAATACAATCACCAAATTGACTATGTAATTTAAGGTGACCTGTGAAATGCCTTCTAGCCGGATTGTAGATCGTTTGTCATAGCGGACCTTTTCGCTTCAACCTCGGGACCAAGTAGTCCAGAGTGTGTCCTAATACCCTCGCGGTTATATAAAAACCGGGGCATGCGTGGAGACCAGGCATAGGGGTCATTAGTGCTTTATTAGACAAGTGCCCAACTAGTTATGTTATATTACATGGTTAGTAAGAAACATCTTCCAGGGAGAATAGTTCCGTTAGGGGTTCCTTTCCCTCGGAGGCATGCCCTAAAGTGCATGTCCGAACTGCGAAAAAAGCAGAAAAACATCTGGGGGCAGATAAATAAATAGGTAAGAAGTATTCTTTTAGCTCACCGACGGATATTCTCTTAAGAACGCTTAGCGGCTTCACCAGTCGAGGTACACATCCGTGACCGGCAGTAACAATCGCAGAGGTGCTCCCTTTACCAGCTAGCCGAACAATCGGGAACGTAGGGGTAAGCACACGAGACAGGCAACCCAGCTTGGCCAAAACTTAAGTCATATCGATGCATATAATGGTGGATAAAAGGTACACGCGGAAGTGTGACACATGTATTGGGCATGAAGCCCTTATAAATAAGCTTCTGTGAAAGAAGCCCCCAGGTACAATGAGCGCAGATAGCGCGTCAAGTGTGTGCGAACAATGCGCTAACGAGCCTTCAAAGGCTAGAAGGAAAAATGAGGGAGAAGGAGAAAAATGAAAGACAGCTAAAGTGCAAAATATGGACAAAGGAAGGAGACGGACTCAGAATCCGGAGCTAGGCGTAGAATCTTTGGAGACGGGCTGCGTTCCATGGGTTCGGCTCTAGTCGGTTATCCGATGCATCTCGCAGACGGTACGCTCCACCGGTCAGGACTTGGTCGATGATAAAGGGACCTTCCCATTTGGGCTTGAGTTTGTCCTTTTTTTTGTCCGGCAGGCGTAGAACTAGCTCGCCAACATTGTAAGTTTTGGCCCGTACTTCTCTGCTTTGATATCTTCGAGCCTGCTGTTGATAGAATGCAGAACGGGCTTTTGCTACGTCGCGCTCCTCCTCCAAGATGTCCAAACTGTCATGCCGATCGAGCTCGGCTTCTCTTTCTTCGTACATGCGCACACGAGGTGAGTCATGAATTATGTCGCAGGGCAGAACTGCCTCTGCGCCGTATACCATAAAGAATGGTGTGAATCCGGTCTTGCGATTCGGAGTGGTCCGCAACCCCGCAGACGGAGTCGAGCTCCTCTACCAAAGTCGTGTTAGATTCCTTGAGGGACCGCACTAATCTGGGTTTGATGCCGCCATAATTAGACCATTTGCTCGCTCGACTTGATCGTTAGTTTGAGGGTGATAGACTGAAGCGTAGTCGAGCTTGATGCCCATGTTTTTGCACCAGAGTTTGACCTCGTCGGCTGTAAAGTTCGTGCCGTTATCAGTGATGATGCTGTGGGGGACACCGTAACGGTGTACGACCCTTGATATGAAGTCTATGACCGGTCCGGATTCGGCCGTCTTAACAGTCTTGGCCTCTATCCATTTGTTGAATTTATCCACCATGACCAGTAGGTATTTTTTCTTGTCGGCTCCCCCTTTAAGGGTCCAACCATGTCAAGCCCCCAGACCGCGAAGGGCCAGGTGATGGGTATAGTTTTGAGGGCGGTAGGTGGCATGTGGCTTTGATTAGCAAAGAGCTGGCATCCGACGCATCGTTGGACTAAGTCCTGAGCATCTGCCTGGGCCGTCGGCCAATAAAATCTTGTACGGAAGGCCTTGCCTACAAGGGCCCGGGCTGCGGCGTGGTGCCCGCCGAGTCCGGCATGAATTTCAGCCAGAAGATTCCGCCCTTCCTCTTTGGAGATACACCTTTGAAGGACTCCGGTTGTGCTTTTCTTATAAAGCTCTCCCTCATGGACCCTATAGGCTTTAGATCGCTACACTATGCAGCGGGCCTTGTATTGGTCCTCGGGAAGTTCCTGCCTGGTTAGGTAGGCTAGGAATGGTTCTGTCCACGGGGCAATGACTGCCATTATTACGTGGGTTGAGGGTATTATTTCGTTGGCAGAACCACCAACTGTGTCAGAATGTTCGGTGTGGGGCAGTGTGGTTGGGTCCGGGTTGTTATTTTCGGACTCTCCCTCCCATAATACGGATGGCTTGAACAGCCTCTCTAGGAAGATGTTGGGGGGGACGGCATCGCGCTTATGCCGATCGCGCGCAACACGTCTGCTGCTGGTTGTTATCCGGGCAATATGGTGAAATTCGAGCCCCTCAAACCGAAAGCTGACATTTTAGGACGGCATTGCAATAAGCTGCCATTTTCGGATCCTTGGCATCAAAGTCTCCATTTATTTGGGATATCGCGAGGTTGAATCGCGCACCTCTAGGCGTTGAATGCTCATGGAGACCGCCATCCGGAGACCATGTAGAAGGGCCTCAGATTCGATTGCGTTGTTGGAGTCCGTATACATTATCTGAGTACGTATTGAATCAGATCTCCGGTTGGGGACGTCGAATGACGCCAGCTCCGTGCCAGCCAACATTTTGGAGCCGTCAAGTGCATTATCCAATTGGAATATGCGCCGTACTCTTTAGGGAGTTCGGCTTCGGTCCATTTGGCGACGAAGTCGGCCAAAACTTGCGACTTAATAGCTCTCCGTGGCTTATAGGTTATGTCGAATGGGAGGAGCTCAATGGCCCATTTGGCAATCCGACCCGTCGCGTCGCGGTTGTTTATAATGTCGTTAAGAGGTACTTCGGAGGCTACTGTTATCGAACACTCTTGAAAGTAGTGTCGCTGCTTCCGGGATGCCATAAACACCGCGTACGCTATCTTTTGATAATGCGGGCACCGTGACTTGCATGGAGTTAGGACAGTGGACGCGTAGTAAACTGGTTTTTGAAGGGGGAACTTGTGTCCGTCCGTCTCTCGTTCGACAACGAGTACCGCGCTTACAACTTGATGAGTTGCCGCGATATATAATAGCATTGGTTCGCCCATGTTGGGCGCGGCCAGGACCGGGTTTGTTGCCAATATGGCTTTTATTTCTTCGAGTCCGGCCGTGGCGGCATCCGTCCACTCGAAGTGTTCGGTGCGTCGGAGGAGGCGATAAAGGGGTAATGCCTTTTCTCCCAAACGGGAGATAAAGTGGCTTAGAGCCGCCACGCATCCAGTCAATTTTTGTATTTGTTTGAGGTCTTTTGGGATATCCAATTGTGACAGAGCTCGGATCTTGGCTGGGTTTGCTTCAATTCCTCTACCGGATACAATGAAGCCCAAGAGCTTTCCAGCTGGTACGCCGAAAACGCATTTTTCCGGGTTGAGCTTGATGTCATGTAACACCCCGGATTCGATACGCCAGGTGTCCGCCAGTTATTCGCCGTCCTTGCCATGTCATTTGCTTGCGTGTTGCATTTTTCCATGTTATCATCTGCATTTCATCCGCATGTCTTTCAAAACTTGCATCCGTTCGGGTTCCCCCGGTTCTCTCCGTTGTCCATTCGGAGTCCAGACACACTCGCACGCGCCCGCGGCACCTCTGAAATATTGTTTTTAAGTGGCATAAAAATGTTCTCGGAATGGGTTGCAACTTGTCGTGCGGTCTTATTATAGTGTAGACAGGCCGCCTGCCAAGTTTCGTCGCGTTCGGAGTCCATCTGATAGCCCAACCGTTAAATGTATAGCGGTACCGTTGTCGGTACCTTCTTCGGACGTTTCGGCTTCCGAAAACTGCTGTCGGGCCTCTCTCTCTTCTCTCCCGCAGCCCATGGTCTCTCCACAGCCCACCTAGTCCCCTCTCTATACGGAGCCGCACGATTGCGATCGTCACGGCTCAAAAACCCTCCTAACCCCCAAACCCTAGCAACTGCTATATAAGGACACCCTAGTCCATTTTGGGCAACCTAGACCCCTCCCTAACCTCCCGCCATAGACTCCACCTCCTCCTCGTTTTCAGGCCGCCCAAGAACCCCGCCACTTGGCGCCACGCTTTCTCCTCAAAATCGGTCAGGCCACCTCGCCGCCGCCACTTGGCGCTGTCCGGTTGGCAGCCGCCACCCACCTGCCTCCAGCCCATTGGCACGCCACGCTGCCCCCGCCCACTCCCGCGCCATGGCCTCCCTGCCCAGATCGGGCCCGCCCGGCCGTGATCTGGCCCCTGCAAGCTCCGCCCCTCGGCGCTTCGCCTCCTGCGCCCGCTGCCGAGCCACCGCCTGGCGCCCGCCGTCCTGCGCTCGTCCTCGTGCCGAGGACCCCGCCGCCGCCTCGGATCCGTGAACTCCGCCCGCCAGAGTCGCGCCTCCCGTCGCCCCTCTCCCCTCGCTCTCTCTCTCTCTCTCTCTCTCTCTCAATCTCTCTCCCTCTCCGGGAACCTCGCCGCCTTGGAGCACTCGCCGAGTCGCCCCGAGCACCATCGTGCATGGGAATGGGTCCCCGGCCTCGCCCTCCACCGGATCTGATGGATCCCTGCCTACTCGACCTCCCTGCCCCTCGCCGCCGAGCCATCGCTGGAGTTCAAGCGCCGCCGCCGCCTTGTCCTCGTCCCGCCGGGAGCGGGACGAGCGCTCACTGGTGGGCTGCCTCCTCCCTTGCGTGGGCTCCCGGCGCCCCGGCCCAAGCCCTGCCTCCTCGAGGCCCAGCCCAGCCGGCCTGCCTCCTCTCCTTCCGAACTGGGCCTGCAGGCCATTGTGAGCACCCTCTAAGACCCGCCCGTGCGTGATTTAGTTATCCGGCGCTCACTTCGTTTTTTTCCTGAAATTGACTAAGTCCCAGATTTTTGCATATTATTTGCTCATGTTCATCATGCCATAACTCTCTGCATATTGCTCCGTTTCGTGCGTGTAATATGCCAAATTGTTCGTCTCGACGAGTACATCATTTCATCTCATTGCATCATTTACATTTGATCTCATCTTGATGCCCGAAATGCTGTTAGAAGAGGGCCATGTGATGTTAGTTTCAGATTCTTATCAGAACATGCACTTTTGTCATTTTTGCCATGATTGATGTGTGCATCCTATGAACTTGAGTCCTACATGTGTTTTGTAATATGCCATGCCATCTTTACAGGGGTGTATGCCATGTATTTTTGTGGTCTCTGTGGTGACTAGCACAAGCATGCAAACTAGGCTTCATGATGTTGCTGATTTCAGCCCTGGTCTGGCTGATATTTTTATGCCATGTAAACTTGATGCTACCGAGAGATCCATGCTTATTTTGAGATACTTCAGTAAGGATGTTTTGAACATATGGTTATTCTCTATCCATCCATGCCCTTGTTTGCAATTATGGAGTGCCATAGCTTGATTCAATCGAGCTCTACTTTTGCTATAAAATGTTTCCTGGCAGATTGTTTACATGTTATTCAATTTTGCCAAGGTTGTTGTTAGTGATCCATGCACCCTATGAACTTGCTCTTGCCATGCTTAGCTTCATAAATATGTCTTCTTACTGTGAGTTGCCTTGCCATGCCATGTATTCCTCTGTGGTGAGTGGTTCAAGATCACCAACATGCCTACTTATTGTTGTTCCTGCCATGTATGAATCTGTAATATAACTTGCCATGTTTACGTGGGTGCCATCATATCGTCTGGTCCTTTTTGGCTCGTGGTCACTAAGGGACATTTGTTCTATTTATTTAGTAGTATCATGCCATGCCTTTGTTTGCCATGATAAGTTCCTGTAGCATGTTGTTTGATAGCTCTAAACATTGCAACCTGATGTTATTTCTGCCATGTCATGTAAATTCTGCCAAGTCTGTGAACCTGTTATTATATGCAATCTTGCCATGTCTTTTTGAGCATGTTCTAGTGATTTATGGAGATAGCTCAGTGTTCATGTTTTGTTAAGCTTTACCTGTACATCATGCCCATGCCTTTTATTCTCATGTTGAGATTCTGTAGCATGTTGTTTTGGTGCTTGCAATATGCCTAGTTGCTGTTTTGGACAGATTGTTGCTATAACTTGTTTCATGTGTATGTGTTGAACCGTTGCTCCGTTTTGAGTATGCTCTATATGAAACTTGCTTGATTTTGCATGTAGTTTCATATTATCATGTTGCAGCCTTGTTTTGAGGTGTTTGCTTGATGTTTGAATGCATTTTGCACCAATGTCATGTTTAACTTGTTGTGCTCATATCTTCTAGTCCGTAGCTCCAAATTAAATGAACTTTATATGTAACTTGACTAGAATTTCGTGTAGATCATCGTGGTGCATCTTAACTTGCTGTTTAACAACTTGAACATAAGGTTTATTCAGATCTGGACCAATTTCGAAATTTGCATATGAGGACTTACCGGAATTGTTATATGTTGTTTCCGGCCTCATTTAAACTTGCTTTGATGTGTTGGTCTTGTATGCATCATCTTTTGCCATGAGTAGCTTCATGTAGCCTTGTCACGCATCATGCTTGTTGTGCATCATGCCTTGTTCTTGTGTGGTGTGTTTACTATGTTGCGTGCTTCTTCTTGTTAGTTCCTGTTTGCGTTGCGATCGTGAGGATTCGCTCGCTCACGCTTGGTTCGCTTCATCCGCTCATCTTCTTCATGGACTCGTTCTTCTTCCTAGCGGGATTTCAGGCAAGATGACCGCTACCCTGGATCTCACTACTATCATTGCTATGCTAGTTGCTTCGTTCTATCGCTATGCTGCGCTACCTATTACCTGTTTATCAAGCCATCCCAAATTGCCATGAACCTCTAACCTTTGACACCATTCCTAGCAAACCGTTGTTTGGCTATGTTACCGCTTTGCTCAGCCCCTCTTATAGCGTTGCTAGTTGCAGGTGAAGTTGAAGATTGCTCCATGGTGGACAGGATTTTGTTGGGATATCACAATATCTCTTATTTAATTAATGCATCTATATACTTGGTAAAGGGTGGAAGGCTCGGCCTTATGCCTGGTGTTTTGTTCCACTCTTGCCGCCCTAGTTTCCGTCATATCGGTATTATGTTCCGGATTTTGCGTCCCTAACGCGGTCGGGTGATTTATGGGACCCCTTGACAGTTCGCTTTGAATAAGACTCCTCCAAAGCAAGGCCCAACCTTGGTTTTACCATTTGCCTCACCACCACCTACCTTTCCCTTGGGAGTAATTAACCCAAGGGTCATCTTTATTTAGCCCCCCCGGGCCAATGCTTGTCTAAGTGTTGGTCCGAACCGAGCTGCCTGCGGGGCCACCTTGAGGCAACCTGAGGGCTGGTTTTACTCGTAGCTAGTCTCATCCGGTGTTGCCCTGAGAACGAGATATGTGCAGCTCCTATTGGTATTGTCGGCGATCGGGCGGCTTTGCTGGTCTTGTTTTATTCTTGTCGAAATGTCTTGTAGCCGGATTCGAGACTGATCGGGTCTTCCCGGGAGAAGGAATATCCTTCGTTGATCGCGAGAGCTTATCATGGGCTAAGTTGGGACACCCTGCAGGGTATAAACTTTCGAGAGCCGTGCCTGCGGTTATGTGGAAGATGGAATTTATTAATATCCGGTTGTAGTAAACTTGAAGCAAACTCTTCAAAATACACCAACCGTAGCGTAACCGTGAGTGTCTCTTTTCGGGTTGATCGAGAGGAGAACACGGTTTCGGGTTATGTCTCGACGAAGTAGGATTTCAGGATCACTTCTTGATCATTAGTAGTTGACGACCGCCTTTGTTTCTCTTCTCGCCTCATTTGCGTATGTTAGCCACCAGATATGCTTAGCCGCTGCTGCATCCTCACCACTTTACCCCTTCCTTTCCCTTTTAAGCTTTGCTAGTCTTGATACCCATGGTAATGGGATTGCTGAGTCCTCGTGGCTCACAGACACTACACCACCGATTGCTGTGTACAGGTTATGCGATGATCATGACGCGAGAGCGATGTTTGCTTATTTGGAGTTCTTCTTCCGCTTCTTCTTCGATCAGGGGATAGGTTCCAGGTCGGCAGCCTGGGCTAGCAGGGTGGATATTGTTTGAGTTTCTGTTTATGTTTCATCCGTAGTCGGATGTTGATCTTGTATGTTGTATTGTTGTATTCATGTGACATTGTATGTCTTGGTTGTATCCCCATCTATTATGTAATGTTGATGTAATGATATCCGCCTTGCAAAAGCGTCTTCAAGATGCGCTTCTATACTTGGTGGGACCTTCGAGTTCCTTTTGGATAGGGTCGCATCTTGGGCGTGACATGTCATATGTTCGGAGATTATCGAATGTGAGCCTCAAGTCGTCTACTAGAGTTTCGACATGCTTGCTTTTGATGACCACATCGTCTACGTATGCCTCCATTGTTTTGCCGATCTGGTTTGCCAGACATGTTTGAATCATGCGCTAATATGTTGCGCCGGCGTTTTTGAGCCCGAAGGGCATTGTGTTGAAGCAGAATGGGCCGTATGGAGTGATGAATGCCGTTGCGGCTTGGTCAGGCTCTGCCATCTTAATTTGGTGGTAGCCGGAGTATGCGTCGAGGAAGCACAATGAATCGTGTCCTGCGGTAGCGCCGATAATTCGATCGATGCGGGGGGGGAAGGGATCCTTTGGGCAAACCTTGTTGAGGTCCTTGAAATCGACGCATAAGCGCCAGATTTGTCCTTCTTGGTACCATCACCAGGTTTGCTAGCCAGTCCGGATGTTTTATATCTCGATGAATCCGCCTCCAATAGTTTGGCTAGCTCCTCTCCCATGGCCTGTCTCTTGGGTTTGGAGAAACGCCAAGAGCCTGTTTGGTGGCTTGAATCCTTTTAGGATGTTTAGGCTGTGCTCAGCCAGCCGGCGTGGGATTCCTGGCATGTCTGAAGGGTGCCAGGCAAAAATGTCCCAATTTTCGTGTAGGAATTCTCTTAGTGCGGCGTCTCATCGGGATTTAATTGTGCCCCAATGGAGGCCGTTTTTGTAGGGTCCGTTGGATGGACTTGGAATTTGACTATTTCGTCCGCTGGTTTAAAGGAGGTGGACTTGGATCTCTTATCGAGTATCACATCGTCCCTATTCACCATGGAGCGCAGCGCAGTGAGTTCCTTGGCCGCTAGGGCTTCGGATAGTGCCTCAAGGGCCAGTGCGGCTGTCTTATTTTCGACGCGGAGTGCTATGTCTGGGTCTCTAGCAAGAGTGATGATTCCGTTGGGCTCGGGCATTTTGAGCTTCATGTACTCATAATGGGGTACAGCTTGAAAAATTGTGAATGCCTCTCGCCCTAATAGAGCGTGGTATCCGCTGCTGAACGGGGCCACTTGGAACGTGACCTCCTCGGACCTGTAATTATCCAGCGTGCGAACACCACATCCAAAGGTGATTTTTCCTGACAAGCGTGCTTCCCGATAGGGATTATTCCTCTAAAGGTTGTGCTGCTTCGCTCAATGCGGCTCCAGTCTATTTCCATTTTTCGGAGGTTTTCCTCAGAAATGAGGTTCAATCCGTAGCCACCGCCCATGAGTACCTTGGTAAGGTGAAAGCCGCCCACTATCGGACTGAGGACCAATGCGGCTGGTGCTCGGCTGTTCGAATTTAGGTTCGCCATGGCATTAAAGGTAATAGCCGTGTTACCCATGGGTTTATTGTTGCTACTTGGTAGACTTCGCAAGGCTACGGAGTGTTCATTTCCACATATTATTTGATGCGAAAGTCTCGAAGACTGTTAATACCGTACTGGTATCCTTGGGCTGGTGCTCTAGAGCTAGAAGCTCTTCGCCACTTTTGGCCACCCTCAGTAGTATCCAACATGCTCTAAGGCTATGAGTTAGAGTGGCGCCCTCAGTACTATGAATTTTACAGGTCCATTGAGCCGCCCCTCCAAAGACGGTTCCATGCCCTATAGAGGGTTTTTGCTTTTTGGTATTTAACCCGTGTGCTCGGCGATTATGCACCTTTTATTTCGGATGAGGTTGTATTCAAGGCGGATTGTCCCAAAATCTTGCTTCGATTTTCCAGCGCTTCCATCGCACAAGATACTTTCATACTATGGACGCCAAGTCGGCAAAACGTGTAATGTCACGGCGACTTATAGCGTTGAGGATCCCGTTGTCCGTGCAATTATTGCAAAAGAATGAGATTGCGTCCTCCTCGCGGCAGTCCTTTATCTTGTCCATAACCAAGAGGAATCTGGCCCGGTAATGGTGTACTGTTTCTGCGGGCTCTTTCCGAATTTGAGATAGGTCGCTTATGTTTGGGTGGGCGGGTGGAATTAAATCCGGAACCTCGCCCGATCTGAGACTTAAGGGCCAAGGAGCTTCCGAACTTGGAAGCTTGGATTCTTGGATGTTGTCCAATGAATCTAGCCCGCTGCCTGACTTTAGGTTCAGGGCTTGAGTTACGACCTCTCCTCCGCGGGAATCCGGCATGGAGGGATCGGGAATCCGGACGTAGCTAGTCCTAGATAGAAGAAGGGTCGCCGTATTGTTCCTCTACCACAGCAACGTGGTGGGTAACCTGGGGAGAGTTAATCTCTCTCAGATCGGGTTTAGGCCCAATCTGATCATAGTCTGTAGCGACTCCCAGGGCGGCGATGCGATCCAAGAGCTCGTTTAAGGAAGAGAGCTCCATCGATCTAACCGCTTCGGCAGTTCCGAGTTAACGTGAAGATTGCTTTCGATGACCCGAGAGGTCATAAATGCCGCGGCGAACAACAGGCAATCATAAGAAAACCGCTTAGCCGGAGAGTTTGGCCGACAGCCAAAGCTTCTTTAGCAACATGCCGTCTTTTAAAGACGGATGACGATCCTTCCCGACGGCGACTACACGAGGAACTCTCAATGAAAGCACCAATGTCTGTGTCAAAACCGCGGATCTCGGTAGGGGGTCCCAACTGTGCATCTAGGCGGATGGTAACAGGAGAAAAGGGACACGATGTTTTTACCAGGTTGGGCCCTCTCGATGGAGGTAAAACCCTACTCCTGCTTGATTAATATTGATGATATGGGTAGTACAAGAGTAGACCTACCACGAGATGAGAGAGGCTAAACCCTAGAAGCTAGCCTATGGTATGATTGTTGTTCGTCCCTACGCATTTAAAACCCTTCGGTTTATATAGGCACGGAGAGGGTTAGGGTTACACGAGTCGGTTACAATGGTAGGAGATCTACATATCCAGACGCCAAGCTTGCCTTCCACGCCAAGGAAAGTCCCATCCGGATACGGGACGAAGTCTTCAATCTTGTATCTTCATAGTCCAGGAGTCCGGCCAAAGGTCATAGTCCGGCTATCCGGACACCCCCTAATCCGGGACTCCTTCAGTTCCCATAAGTTGTTTGCTCAAAAAATCCCTATGCATAAGAAGTGGGTTAGACTTAAATGTGCCAGTCATATTCTTCGTGATGCTCTCTTTATGTTTCAATTCTTATCTCTTATGTGAGCATCATTGAAATCATCATGCCTAGCTAGGGGCGTTAAACGATAGCGCTTGTTGGGAGGCAACCCAATTTTATTTTTTTTCTTGATTTTTGGTTCTGTTTTGGAATAAATAATCCATCTAGCTTCTGTTTAGATGTTGTTTTGTGTTTTAATTAGTGTTTGTGCCAAGTAGAACCTTTGGGAAGACTTGGGTGAAGTCTTTATGATCATGCTGTAAAAAACAGAAACTTTAGCGCTCACGAGATTAGCTAAATTTTTTTACTGGAGAGTGATATTTAGTTGATTCTTTTTGCATATGATTACTAGACAAATTCCTCAGGTCCACCAATTTATTTTAGAATTTTTGGAGTTACAGAAGTTTGCGTTAGTTACAGATTACTACAGACTGTTCTGTTTTTTGAAAGATTCTGTTTTTCGTGTGTTGTTTGCTTATTTTGATGACTCTATGGCTAGTAAAATAATTTATAAACTATAGAGAAGTTGGAATACAGTAGTTTTAACACCAATATAAATAAAGAATGAGTTCATTACAGTACCATGAAGTGGTGTTTTGTTTTCTTTCGCTAACGGAGCTCACGAGATTTTCTGTTAAGTTTTGTGTTGTGAAGTTTTCAAGTTTTGGGTAAAGATTTGATGGACTATGGAATAAGGAGTGGCAAGAGCCTAATCTTGGGATGCCCAAGGCACCCCAAGGTAAAATTCAAGGATAACCAAGCGTCTAAGCTTTGGGATGCCCCGTAAGGCATCCCCTCTTTCGTCTTCGTTCATCGGTAACTTTACTTGGAGCTATATTTTTATTCACCACATGATATGTGTTTTTCTTGGAGCGTAATTTTATTTTCTTTAGCCTTGCTTTCTGTTTGAATAATATCACAAGATCTGAAATTCTTAAATGGGAGAGTCTTCACATAGTTGCATAATTATTAGGCTACTCATTGATCTTCACCTATATCTTTTGGAATAGTTTGTCATTTGCTCTAGTGCTTCACTTATATCTTTTAGAGCACGGTGGTGGTTTTATTTTGAAGAAATAGATGAACTATCATGCTTCACTTATATTATTTTGAGAGTCTTAAATAACATTGTAATTTGCTTAAATAATCCTAATATGCTAAGCATACAAGATTTGTAAGAATTCTTATGAGTGTGTTGAATACTAAGAGAAGTTTGATGCTTGATGATTGTTTTGAGATATGAAGATGGTGATATTAGAGTCATGCTAGTTGAGTAGCTGTGAATTTGAGAAATACTTGTGTTAAAGTTTGTGATTCCCGTAGCATGCACGTATGGTGAACCGTTATGTGATGAAGTCGGAGCATGATTTATTTATTGATTGTCTTCCTTATGAGTGGCGGTCGGGGACGAGCGATGGTCTTTTCCTACCAATCTATCCCCCTAGGAGCATGCGCGTAATACTTTGCTTTGATAACTTGTAGATTTTTGCAATAAGTATATGAGTTCTTTATGACTAATGTTGAGTCCATGGATTATACGCATTCTCATCCTTCCACCATTGCTAGCCTCTCTAATACCGCGCACCTTTCGCCGGTATCATACACCCACCATATATCTTCCTCAAAACAGCCACCATACCTACCTATTATGGCATTTCCATAGCCATTCCGAGATATATTGCCATGCAACTTTCCACCGTTCCGTTTATTATGACACACTCCATCATTGTCATATTGCTAGCATGATCATGTAGTTGACATCGTATTTGTGGCAAAGCCACCTTTCATAATTCTTTCATACATGTCACTCATGTTTCATTGCATATCCCGGTACACCGCCGGAGGCATTCATATAGAGTCATATTTTGTTCTAAGTATCGAGTTGTAATTGTTGAGTTGTAGGAAAATAAAAGTGTGATGATCGTCATTATTAGAGCATTGTCCCAAGTGAGGAAAGGATGATGGAGACTATGATTCCCCCACAAGTCGGGATGAGACTCCGGACTAAAAATAAAATAAAAATAAAAATAAAAAGGAGGCCATAAAAAAAAGAGAAGAGGCCCAAGAAAACGAGAGAAAAAGAGAGAAGGGACAATGTTACTATCCCTTTACCACACTTGTGCTTCAAAGTAGCACCATGATCTTCATGATAGAGAGTCTCTCATTTTGTCACTTTCATATACTAGTGGGAATCTTTTCATTATAGAACTTGGCTTGTATATTCCAATGATGGGCTTCCTCAAATGCCCTAGGTCTTCGTGAGCAAGCGAGTTGGTTGCACACCCACTTAGTTTCTTTTGTTGAGCTTTCATATACTTATAGCTCTAGTGCATCCGTTGCATGGCAATCCCTACTCACTCACATTGATATCTATTGATGGGCATCTCCATAGCCCGTTGATACACCTAGTTGATGTGAGACTATCTTCCCTCTTTTTGTCTTCTCCACAACCACCATTCTATTCCACCTATAGTGCTATATCCATGGCTCACGCTCATGTATTGCGTGAAGATTGAAAAAGTTTTGAAAATGTTAAAGTATGAAACAATTGCTTGGCTTGTCATCGGGGTTGTGCATGATTTAAATATTTTGTGTGGGGAAGATGGAGCATAGCCATACTATATGATTTTGTAGGGATAACTTTCTTTGGACATGTTATTTTGAGAAGACATAATTGCTTAGTTAGTATGCTTGAAGTATTATTATTTTTATGTCAATACGAACTTTTGTCTTGAATCTTATGGATATGAATATTCATACCACAATTAAGAAGATTTACATTGAAATTATGCCAAGTAGCACTCTGCATCAAAAAATATCTTTTTTTTCATTTACCTACTCGAGGACGAGCAGGAATTAAGCTTGGGGATGCTTGATATGTCTCCAACGTATCTATAATTTTTTATTGCTCCATGCTATATTATCTACTGTTTTACGCAATATTGGGCTTTATTATCCACGTTTATATTACTTTTGGGACTAACCTATTAACCGGAGGCCCAGCCCAGATTTGTTGTTTTATGCCTATTTCAGTATTTCGAGGAAAAGGAATATCAAACGGAGTCAAACGGAACGAAATCAATCGGAGAAGTTATTTTTGGAAGGAAAGCCACCCGATGGACTTGGAGTGCATGTCGAAAGAAGGAGGTGCTCACGAGGGTGGGGCGCGCCCACCCACGGGCGTGCCCCTGCCTCGTGGGCCCCCTTCGTCCACCGACGCACTTCTGCACCCATATATACCTACACGTCGTAAAACTTCCGAACATAGATTAGATCGAGAGTTCCGCCGCAAGCCTCTGAGCCACCAAAACCTCTCGAGAGCCCGCCAGGCACCTCACGAGGGGGAACCCATCACCGTGGCCATCTTCATCATCCCGCGCTCTCCATGACGAGGAGGGAGTAGTTCACCCTCGGGCTGAGGGTATGTACCAGTAGCTATGTGTTTGATCTCTCTCTCTCTCGTGTTCTTGATTTGGCACGATCTTGATGTATCGCGAGCTTTTCTATTATAGTTGGATCTTATGTTTCTTCTCCCCCTCTACTCTCTTGTAATGGATTGAGTTTTCCCCTTGAAGTAATCTTATCGGATTGAGTCTTTAAAGATTTGAGAACACTTGATGTATGTCTTGCCGTGCGTATCTGTGGTGACAATGGGATATCACGTGATTCACTTGATATATGTTTTGGTGATCAACTTGCGGTTTCCGCCCATGAACCTATGCATAGGGGTTGGCACACGTTTTCGTCGTGATTCTCCGGTAGGAACTTTGGGGCACTCTTTTGAGGTTCTATGTGTTGGTTTGAATAGATGAATTGAGATTGTGTGATGCATATCGTATAATCATACCAACGGATACTTGAGGTGACATTGGAGTATCTAGGTGACATTAGGGTTTTGGTTGATTTGTGTCTTAAGGTGTTATTCTAGTATGAACTCTAGGGCTGTTTGTGACACTTATAGGAATAGCCCAACGGATTGATTGGAAAGAATAACTTTGAGGTGGTTTCGTACCCTACCATAATCTCTTTGTTCGTTCTCCACTATTAGTGACTTTGGACTGACTCTTTGTTGCATGTTGAGGGATAGTTATGTGATCCAATTATGTTATTATTGTTGAGAGAACTTGAACTAGTGAAAGTATGAACCCTAGGCCTTGTTTCAACGCATTGCAATACCGTTTACGCTCACTTTTACCACTTGTTACCTTGCTGTTTTTATATTTTCAGATTACAAAAACCTATATCTACCATCCATGTTACACTTGTATCACCATCTCTTCGCCGAACTAGTGCACCCATACAATTTACCATTGTATTGGGTGTGTTGGGGACACAAGAGACTCTTTGTTATTTGGTTGCTGGGTTGTTTGAGAGAGACCATCTTCATCCTACGCCTCCCACGGATTGATAAACCTTAGCTCATCCACTTGAGGGAAATTTGCTACTGTCCTACAAACCTGTGCACTTGCAGGCCCAACAACGTCTACAAGAAGAAGGTTGCGTAGTAGACATCAGTGGTCACCCGCCTCCCACTGCAACGGATACTGCATAACCCAGATGCAACGGGGAGGATCGTGGAATGGGCCCTGTAGCTGTCAAGTTTTGGTTTAAAGTTCGAAAGTACCTCGACGATTCAGAGCAGAGTCTTGGCGGAGTTTGTTGCAGAATGGACCTCGACGCCCGACGAAGAGGTACGAGAGACCACTCTCCCCGGCAAGGAAACGAGTCGCAAGTGGATCATGTACTTTGATGGTGCCTTCTTGTTGCAAGGCGCCGACGCTGGTGTGCTGTTTGTCGCGCTCACCGGAGAGCACCTCAAGTACGTCGTCGAGATGCACTTCCCCTGGGAGATGTCAACCAACAACATCGCCGAATACGAGGGTTTGCTTGCCGGTCTCTGGATCGCGGCGGACCTCGGGGTTAAAAAGCTCATCGTCAGGGGCGACTCACAGCTCGTCGTCAGGCAGATCAACAAAGATTTTCAAAGCCCGTTGATGGAAGCTTACGTAGATTAGGTGAGGAAACTGGAGTAACGCTTTGACGGTATACAAGCGGAGCATGTCCCTCGGGCGGAGAACGACATCGCCGACTACCTGTCAAACTGCGCTACTCTCAAGCTACCTATGGAACCAGGTACTTTTGTGCTTCAGTTAACTCAGCCATCCGTTGATCCGTCGACCGGGCAGAACAAGCGGAGGAAGCTAGGCCCCGTCAAGTACTTCCCCACCGAGCTCCCCGGAGCCGCCGGCGAAGATGTTGCCGTGGATGCCGATCCTGCCACGGGGCAACCGACTTCGGCAGGACCTCAGGTCGCGGCCGTGGAGGCAGCCGCTCCCGTAGCAGAAGAAATGCCTTTGGTCCTTGACGTCGAGCCACAGGCTCCGGCATGGGCACAACACATCGTCCGATTCCTTCAGAAGGGAGAGCTTCCTGAGGAGCAGGAAGAGGCGGAAAGAGTAGCCCGCCGGTCTGCCTTGTACCAGTTCGTTGATAATGAGCTATACAGAAGAAGACCGAATGGGGTGAAATTGAAGTGCATCTCCCGGGAGGAAGGACTAAAGCTGTTGGCAGAGATACATGGAGGCATATGTGGTTCTACATAGGGTCGAGGGCCTTGCCGCAAGGTTTTCCAGCAAGGTTTCTTCGCCCACCACCCTCCGTGATGCGACGGCGCTTAGTAACCAAGTGTGAAGCGTGCAAGTTCCATTTGAAGAAGCTCCATCAACCAGCTCAAGCCCTTCAAACTATCCCTCTCTCCTGGCCCTTCTCGGTCTGGGGGCTCAACAAATTGGGCCCTTTCCCCCGCGCTGTCGGGGGCTTTGAGTACTTGTACGTCGCAATCGACAAGTTCACAAAGTGTCCAGAAGTGGAAGCAGTGCGGAAGGTGACAGCGCAGTCAGCCATCAAGTTCTTCAAAGGACTAGTGTGCCATTTTGGGGTGCCCAATAGGATCATCACCGACAACGGAACGCAGGTCACAAGCCATGCCTTCATGCAATACATTGAGGATCTCGGCAGCAAGGTCTGTTTTGCTTCCGTGGCACATCCACGGAGCAACGGCCCAGCGGAGAGAGCAAATGCTGAAGTACTGCGAGGCTTAAGAATGAAGACTTTCGACAGGCTGCGCAAGAGTGGAAGTTGCTGGATTGACGAGTTGCCGGCGGTTCTTTGGTCGATCAGAACGATGCCAAATCGAGCCACCTGCCGGACACCCTTTGCCCTGGTTTACGGGGCAGAAGCAGTTCTCCCCACGGAACTCATATACGGGTCACCTCGAGTGCTCACTTATGATGAGCTTGAGCAAGAGCGATTGCGGCACGATGACGCGACGCTCCTTGAGGAAGATCGTCTCTGGGCGGCCGTGAGAGCAGCACGCTACCAGCAAGCCTTGCGCCGCTATCATAGCCGCAAGGTCCATGCCCGGAGCTTTGAGGAAGGCGACCTTGTTCTTCGGCACGTTCAATCGGCAAGAATTCCAACAAGTTGACGCCAAAGTGGGAAGGCCCTTATCGGGTAACATGAGTCACCAGGCCCGACGCAGTCAGGCTGGAGACCGAAGATGCCATTCCAGTGAGCAATTCCTGGAACATCGTGCATCTCCGCAAGTTTTACCCATAAGGCGCGGCTTGCCGGGCCTCCCGGCAAGCTACCCTTTTGTACAAGCCTTGCCGGCAAGGCATGTAACCCTTTGTACAAAGCCAGGCCGAGACCCTGAGTATAAATAAACGAAGCGCTGGCGCCCTTTATAGCATGCATGCTAGGTTGAGTCTCGTCCTTGGTTAGGGTCGATAGTGCTTAGCGGCAGCTAACCCCTAGCCTAGAGGTCGAGTGCGCGTCTCTCTGTTCTTCTTTATCTTCTTTGGTTCGCAGGACACATGAGTATCCTTGCCGAGCTGCTTTGGAAGAAAGGGGACGGACCGGCATACGGATCCCGACAAGCCAATACTGCCGGGAGGCTACAAGGGCAAAGATCCACCCACGGCAAGCCAAAGTTGCCGGGGGCTGCAGATTCAGATAAGTTCTCTATCCCCTATCATGCATTTCGTTATGGACTGAGAGATGTGAAACCTCGTTTTATCCTTAGGCTACCGTGCTCTCCTCATTCTGGACCCTAGGACTCGTTTCCTGGGACCGAATTTGATTGTAGTTGCGGCGGCAAGGAAATAAAACATGGAGCCTAGGCCCTCCTCATCCCTGCCTCTGCCAAGGGCGTGAGAAAGGTCGAGCGAAGTGGGGGTACGGCAAGGTTTGTTGCCGGACAAAAAAAACGTTTATCTTAAGGATAACGAGGATTCATTCCTTGTCGTGGGTTCCACCCATGAACGAAAAATTCCGGCAAACATCCCTTTTTCATTAAAAAACATCCCATACAGGTACAGTTCATACGAAATGAAAAACATGAGCAATGGGATTACAAGCTTTAAATTCTACTAAGGCCCAAGGCTTACAAACTAAAAGAGATAAGGTGCTCAGAATCCCTTTCTTGTCCCTCTCCTCGTGAAATGGAACAAGAAAAGCAGGAGGGCAAAAGTGCGCCTAGGCGAAGCTACGGGTGGCGAAGACACCAAGAGAACATCTTGGTGGCCGCCCAAGGGCTGGATGGTGATGACAGCCGAGGCAGAGCTCAAGACGAGGCGGCAGGACGTCGGTATCACGGCAGGCGTCGTGCGCACAGATTCGACTTGACGGCCTTGCCGCCCGCCCTCTTCCTCTTTCGCAGCCTCCCAACGCCACCCGCCCAAGGAGACGACCCTGAGAAGTTCAAGGAGTCGGCGACACGGATGATGGGGTCACCGGCGCCGCCCGGAGCGGCGCCCGGCGCCTAGTCGGACCCGTCATCTTGCCGCCCGCTGGCCTCGCCGTCACTGCCGTTGTCCTCCTCGTCACTCTCGCTCGAGGAGGAATCTTCATCATCAGAAGAGCTCTCCACGCAGCACCTTACGCGAGTCCCGAAGTGCCCAAAGATCTTGACGGAGAGGAGGCCACCCTCCATTAGCTTGAAATGGAGAGTGAGCCCATCCGTCAAGCTATGGAGGCGAGTGAAGGTCTTCCACCCTTGATGAAGATACATGACGTGAGGGGCGGGGAACTTGATGTCGGCCCATGTGCCGCTATTCCCGCAGCCCCTCATATGCAGCCGCAGCGCCTGCGGTGGATCCAGCTCCATCTCCCGCGCGAATGGGGTCGGGGGGCGAAGGCGATGACGCGGTGACCGGCGCAGCCTAACGAAGAATTCGCAAGGGTTGTCCCCGCCGTGGCCCTCCTTCGGAGGAGGGGCCGCTGGCGGAGGCGAGGCAGATCTGCTGCCCCGTCCTCCTCTCCCTCGAGCACTGCGACGGCCTCGACCTCGCCCCCTCCCCCTTCCTCTGGCGGCCGGCTCCGCCGCTACAAGATCTTGGGGAGGAGTGACGCGTTGTCTGGCCGAAACCCTCGCCGCCACCGATGGAATGTCGCCACGCCCTCTCGCCATGGCAGAAGGAAGG
Organism: Aegilops longissima; assembly: GCA_021605205.1. Lineage (NCBI taxonomy): Eukaryota > Viridiplantae > Streptophyta > Magnoliopsida > Poales > Poaceae > Aegilops > Aegilops longissima. Next base: position 578,571,516 of record CM038678.1, read on the forward strand.
AAGAAACAAGAATGGGGAGAGGCAGATGGCGGAGAGTTGAGAGGCACCATTCCTCCTGCTCCCCTCTTTATAAAGGAGTGGGGGCGAGACTCGACCGCCCCCTCTCGGCCAATCCGACCCGCTGAAGTGACAGCAAGCGGGGCCGTCGACCGCCCTCCCTGCTCCATTGAAGGCGCGTGGGAATCGAACCACGCGCGCGCGCACGACTTCCCACGTCCCACGCGCCTGTCATTTGCTCTGCATTATGCATGCAGCAAACATGGCGCAAGGGACAGGCGTAGTGGGACGCATGGAGCGACGGTTCCCAAGCGGGGGCAGTAAATGGGAGGCGGCCCTGCAGTCCCAAAGAGACACGCAAGCCGCCTCTTTACTATCCATCGCAAGGTGACGCCAGCATGCTTCCGTCACACGCGCACGCATAACCCCCACATCACGCATTCAACGCAAGTCGTGGAGAAGCACAGCGGACAAACCAGTTACCACAGTAACATCCGCCCCTAAAGCCCGCGCACCGTTCTGGGCCTGGCCCAACAAACGTGTCGCGCTTATGTATGGCCCAGGACCGGGGGCTCCTGTCAGTGTACAAAAGTAGGGGCTCTCCTTTTGACCCCTTTACTTGTGCACGGCAAGTCGAGCCGCCACGCCCGCCACGCATCACACGCAGCAGAGAAGGGAGGCCGGAGAGAAGCCGAGGGCATAAGATAAATAAAGAAACGACAAGGACCAAGGCCACAAGGATTGGATGGGCGAAGAAGGTTTTCCTGGCAAGACCCTTGCCGGGGCAGCTCCGATACGCGCTAAATGAAGGAAGCCACCTTGAGCCCACCAATGCTCAAACAGACGCATTGGGACAGGGCTCGGGAGGCACCTCCGTGATGGCATGCAGATCTTTGTGAAGACAAAGAATAATCAAGATCAAGTGAGGATAGGAAGGCAATCATCCTCACTGAAAAAACCCACAAGACCCTCGGCAAGACCCTTGCCGGGGACGCCTATGCGCCGCTGCCAGGCCCGCACCAACCAAGTTTCCACCGCCGTTCGCATGCAGCTGCCGACCCAACCAGCTGGGCAGGCACCTCCGTGGCAGCATGCAAACCTTCCTGGAGGCTCCACCACCGCGCCACCTTAGCTGCCCGCCTGCCTACGTGGCACCGCATGCGTCGGTGGCCAGGGCGCGTGTCGAAGCAAGGAGGAGCGGCGACAGATGGGACGGGCCTCGCTCCCGTCCCCAATAAAGCAAGAGGACACCTAAGCGATGCATTAAATGCATCTTGTCCTGTAATACTGAGGGATAACTCGCTGCACACTGTATTTTTCCACCTCCCTTGCCCACTGTGGCGACCCTTTTCTTATAAAAGGAGGCCCGAGGCGACCAGGAGAAGGATTCGGCTTTTTGGAGCTCGTTACACCCCGTAGCTAGCTCAAGAACTCAGAATACATCCACAAAAGCAGGACTAGGGTTTAAGCATCCTCGCGGTCCGAACCTGGATAAACGAACCGCGTACTCGCTGTCAGATCCGCTCTTCTCTCAACCCCGCGCCCCGCAACCGCAGTAGGGATCCTTGTGGTCCCATAGGTGTTGTTCCCACCGACAGGCGTTTTGGGAACGGGGGTCCCCAGACTGGCCTGCCTGCGGCCCACGACATGGCTATGCTAGCAGGCCAGTACGGCCCATCTTCGTCAACAAGGTATTCAAGACCCTCGCGAGGGGCCAAGCCTCGCGAGGCGGACGACGCAAGACCTCCTCAGGAGCGGCCTCTCCAGGCAGGCTCACGAGGAGCGGAGATGTCAAGGTAGGGCAAACCTCGCGAGGCTCTCGTGACGTGAGCCATGACGATCGACACCAGGCGAGCGCCAGCGCATGCAGTGTCCTTGTTTCCTCTTTGGTGCTAAGGAGGCCAGCGCAGGCACGGAGTACCGAGGCATCAGGCAAATGTTTCCATATCAGTGCAACGAGACCAAGACCAGCAGGCCACTAGGACGGAGGTCACCATGGAGCCCAAGACGGCGTCATCACCAGATCCTATAGCAGGCGAAGACCACTTTTGTCAGGATAGCTTGTACTACCTGTCCCCTTTCAAATTGCCCGCCGTTGTTGGCTCCCTTCCCACTCAATATTCGGGAAGAGGACCAGGGCCTCTATAAATAGGTCTAGCGACCCCAGTAGGAGGCATCGAATCCTCAAACACACACAAGTTCGCCAAGCACAAGAACACCCCATCCTCAGGAGGCTGTTCTTCCCCTTGTACTGTTCATCATCAGCCCAAGAGACAATCCACCACCACACACTGGAGTAGGGTATTACACCACAACGGTGGCCCGAACCAGTATAAATCTCGTGTCTTTCTGAGTTGCGAGTTCGTCGAGTTCATCCGCGAGATCTTAGCGAGCTTGGGCGTATATCGGTAGGAGGGAAAGAACTTTGCGTGCACCCCAGAGTTCGAACCTTAAGGGTTTCGCCGGAACCCGTGATCCGACATTTGGCGCGCCAGGTAGGGGTGCGCCGGAGCCTCTTCCTTGCCGATCGATCCACCGACGCTTCACGCTCCGATGTCCGGCAATCCAAGGCCAGACTCCGACCGCTGGGCAGCTTGGCCAGCCCGAGCGGTGTCACCTACCCATGAAGACCTCGACTCCGCGCTCCAGGCGGCACGAGCACCGCCTAACGCTGCGGGGCGCGGGCGGCGTAGCCAGGTGTCGTCCACCCCCACTCCACGACAAGTGCGAGCCGCTGCAAGGGCAGCAAGCCACGCTGCAGCCACGGCGCCGCACCCACGGCGGGAGCAGGCAAACATGCGGGCAATGCTCATGGTGGCGCGAGAGCTGCTGCGGTGCCGGCTGATGGAGAGCAGTCGGGGCGCACTGCTGGAACGCATTGCCGAGCTGCTGGATACGGCACCGTCGGGAGCGCCGCCCTTCTGCTATCAGCTTCCTTCTCAGGACACTACGGGGGCGATGGTGGCGTCGAAATCAAAGTCAGGATTGGCGTTTAGGAGATGGCTGAAGACACGGGAGAAAGTGCGCTCGAGCAGGCCGTGACTCCTCTCTTCCACGAGCCTGCGAGCTTCGTCAGATCGGGCCTCCAGGCGTGGCACCACGTCGGTGAAGAAGCGGAGGTGGCTGGCGTAGTCATTCACCTGAGGATGGGGGGCGCTCGCGTCACTGACATGGCCCAGGGTAATATTGGCCCTGTTTCGAAGATCCTGAAGCATGGGAGCGTGAACGCGCTCCAGTGTCCGCCTCTCCAGCACCTCCTCCCGACTCTGCCGCGCGATGGACTCGGCGTCAACAACCCGCCTATGGAGGGAGAGCAATTCGGCGCGGGCGGAGGCCAGCTCCGCCTGCGCCACAGCCAGGGCGACGGTCGTGGCCTTCGCGCGCCTCTCTGCATCAGCGAGCTTGGGCCTGAGGGCAGCGGCCCTGCCCGCATCCTCCGTTCATGCGAGCTTCAGCTTCAGGTCATACCTACCCTCTAGATCTGCGCGAACCTCGGCCACCCAGCGGTCGACTTCCTCCTGGACCTTGGCGTCGCGAGCCCCAACGGCGTCTTCTGCTTGAGCAACTTGACATTCCCTCGTCTCCAGTTGCTCGAGCTTGAGGCTGCGTTCCACGGCTTCCAGAGCCAGCGCCTCCTCGCGCTTCCGGACCTCCTCTTCCTCGGCAGGCGCCCCTCTCAATGACGCAAGGACGGCTCTGCGCGCCTCCACCTGCTGCTCAAGGGACGCACTCCAGGCCTGGGGCTCCCACGCGCGCTTCTCCGCAGCTTCACGACGGTGGTCAGCCTCGCGAGCCTCCTCCAAGGCTCAGGAGCAAGCTTCGCGGGAAACCTTGAGGGACGTCTCGGCCTTCGCATTGTCAAGGTCACGCTGGTAGCGGCCCAGGTTGACAGCCACCCTCAGCTTACGCTACTCCTCCGCCAGTCAAAGACCTTCAGCCTCAAGACGCGAGTCGACACCCGCGAGCTCTTCACCAAGTCGGCTCATCGCGCCCATCACCTCCTGGAAGAGCTCATGGCGAACGATGCTTCGTCCGCGCTCGGACTCGAATGCGCGGCTCACCTCATCCTCCACCCCGGGGGCTGCAGGTAGGACATCAAGCGGCGCACCACCTCTCGGCAGGGGGCTGGGGCTGGTGCTGCTCCAGGCGCCAGCCAATTCTCGTGGGGGCCCTGGCCGGACGGGACCCGCTGCTTGAAGAGGAACTGAAGACTGAAGCCAACCAGCTACTGTCCATGACCGGAGGAGGGGTCCTGGGCACGCCCGCCAGGCTCCATGCCAAGCCGTAGGGGAGGAACGACAAGGTCGCAGAATCAGCATGCCACGAAGGCAAGGGTGCTCCTTCAACCAACCCTCTTCCAGGGGCAGCAAGCAGACTCGGAGCTCAAGGCCAATGGGGGAGTCGAGGAAGGAGGAGGCCATTTCTCGGGAGGTGCAGCAGCCCTGGCGGAAGGGGTCCTGAAGAGCTAGCGTTAGGAAGGAAAGAAGAAATCAAGAAACCGCAAGGCACGGTACTTACTCGTTGACAGCGAAGTACTTTCATCGCTTCAACGGCCCGAAGATGCTGTTGCATCTCGGGGATCCTTTCCTCTTGCGGAGCTCCTCGAAGTCCATGCAAAGTCGACCGAAGCGTTGGACGTGGCGGCCAGCGCGGGGCGAGGCCGAGGAAGAGCTTGGAGGGACCACTTCAGGGGTGCCCGACTGCGGTGAATAGTCGGGTGCCGTCTCACCACGACCTACCGAGGCTTCTGGGGCTCTGACCTTAGGAACCGCATGCTGCGTTGCCTCAGTAACCGATGCCCCAGGGGAGGAATCGTGAGCTCCCGAGGACGACACCCCAGGATCACCATGCGGCATGTGCTCCTCAGCACCTGGGCCCCCGGCACCCGTCGGAGCTCGCCTTCCTGCACCCACACTTGGGGTGAGCTCGGCACCGGCGGCGAGGAAGGAAACCACGTCGACGGGGTTCTCGAGGGGCCCCATCAGGCCGATTGGGCGCAGCCCCCACTCATCAAAGGAGGGCATGCTCTCGGCAAATTCGGCCTTGTTCTCGCAGCAGTACATCAGACAGCTCTTCCTGGGCATATCGTCCGTCAGAGGGGCACCCGTCAGGACCGTGAGCACCGTTTGCCGACTCTTAAGAGGAAGCCCCTCCTGCTGAAACCTCATATGGTCCTGACTGCTGAGCAAGGCCCACATCGGGCGGGAATGGCGCTGAAGCGGAGTGACTCGGCGCTTGACGAACTCCTTCACCACCATAGGCACAGTCACGCCGCGGTCCTTCAACTTCCTCTACCTGAGCTACGCAGGAACAAGACGGGGGCTTGCGAGCTTCTGGTGGCCCCAACTGGAGTTAGGAACAGCAGGCCCCGGCGGAGCATGGAGTAGAGGGCTGAGCACACCAGCGTCGACAAACACCCATCGTGTCCGAAACTCGCTCGTGGATGGAGGAAGCTCAAAGTCGATCCCCGCGCCCGTTGTCGTGGCCACGGCCTGGAAGCTCACGCACCCCGAGCTCTGCCGAGGGTTAGTCAGATGCAATGAGAAGAAATGGCAGAGGAGGGCCACGGAGGGAGCAATGCCCACCATGGCTTCGCACACAAAGGCGAAGACAGCGAGAAGAGTCACGGATTGAGGGTCGAGATGCAGCATGTGAATCTGATAATGCTCGAGCACTGCATTGAAGAAGGCGGAGAAGGGAGGAATCAAGCCAACCCAGAGGGTATCTATAAAGATTGCGATCTCAGTGGCTGCCCGGGCAATGTGAGTACAAGATGCGGGCCAAGCCACTGTCTCTCCCCACTCGTTGAAACTATAGGCAAGCATGGGGCGCACCTTGTCCATGGCCTCGTCGTTGAGAACCAGGGGTCGGCCGAGCGCAGGCTCGATGGACGGAGGCGCACTTGGCGAATGCAGGGGCTTCTTCCCCTTGTCTTCTCATCCCGGCGCCATAGCGGCAAGGCAAGTAGGGCGCATAACAGATTGGAGGGGAGGAGCAGAGTCTCGAGAAAGCAGAGAGATTTGGGGGAGCCCGGCGTGGACAAGGGAATAATAACTGTGTAGGCTACGGGGGCCGCATAGCCAGGCGGATTCAAAGGCAGCGGGGGGAAGTGGAGACGCCCACGTCCAATCAACCGCCACGTGTTGACCAAGGCTGCAGGCTTTTGGGCCCCGCAGCGCTCCGTACTTGACCTTTGGATTCGCCTCAAAGCCAAGCCCGAAGCACTTGGGCCTGGGCTCTTCACGGCGTTCGGGAATGGGGTCCCTTAATTGCACTGTGGCCACGGCGTGATGTGCTAGCAGGCCAGTATGGCCCATCTTCGTCAACAAGGTATTCAAGACCCTCGCGAGGCGGACGACGCAAGACCTCCTTAGGAGCGGCCTCTCCAGGCAGGCTCACGGGGAGCGGAGATGTCAAGGCGGGGCAAACCTCGCGAGGATCTCGTGACGTGAGCCATGATGATCGACACCAGGCAGGCGCCAGGCGGGCGCTAGCGCACGCCGCGTCCTTGTTTCCTCTTTGGTGCTAAGGAGGCCAGCGCAGGCGCGGAGTACCGAGGCATCACACAAAGGTTTCCATATCAGTGCAACGAGACCAAGACCAGCAGGCCAGCAGGACAGAGGTCACCATGGAGCCCAAGACGGCGTCATCACCAGAGCCTTTAGCAGGAGAAGACCACTTTTGTCAGGATAGCTTGTACTAGCTATCCCTTTCAAATAGCCCGCCGTTGTTGGCTCCCTTCCCGCTCAATATTCGGAAAGAGGACCAGGGCCTCTATAAATAGGTCTAGCCACCCCAGTAGGAGGCATCGAATCCTCAGACACACACAAGTTCGCCAAGCACAAGAACACCCCAACCTCAGGAGGCTGTTCTTCCCCTTGTACTGTTCATCATTAGCCCAAGAGGCAATCCACCACCACACACTGGAGTAGGGTATTACACCACAATGATGGCCCGAACCAGTATAAATCTCGTGTCTTTCTGTGTTGCGAGTTCGTCGAGTTCGTCCGCGAGATCTTAGCGAGCTTGGGCGTAGATCGGTAGGAGGGAAAGAACTTCGCGCGCAACCTAGAGTTCGAACCTTAAGGGTTTCGCCGGAACCCGTGATCCGAGAATCCCCTCATCATCACCATCCTTGTAAATCAAAGTCCTAGAGGTAGCAGCACTGCAAATTTCAGAATTCACTCGGTTAAGCAAGAGAGTGAGTCGACTGGAGATCAAACTTTACAAAAGCAGAGGGATAAAGCACAATAAGTACCCAGAAGCAACGGGGACGTTCACTTTGATCTTAGGCAAGGCTTTCCGAGGCTTTGAGGGCGCAACCTTGGGCTGTTTCGGGGCCTTTTTAGTCGGCACAGGGGAGGAAGTCCGAGTGCGCTTTGAGGTCTGCGTAATTGGCACAACCACTTTGCCGCGAACACTTGTTGGGTCGTGCTTCTGCTTGGAGCGTCTTTCCGAGCGAGGTGGAGAGTCGACCTCCTCGCCGCTGCTTCAGTCTTCGTTTTCTCCATCACCTTCACCGTCAGAATTCCAGTCGCCGCTGTCGCCTCCGCTTTACTCTCCTTCCTGGACTTGTTCTCTGTTGGGCATCGAGTACATCTCAGTATAGATCTGTGAGGCAAAGAATTGCACAAAATGTCAATCAGGTTGACACACGGTTACAAATGAGAATATTCGGCAATAAAGACCAGACCATGTCTGGTTCATTGGCGTTGTCGAATGGTGGAACCCTCCTGGACCCCCTGGGGTTGTCTTTGTTACCAGTGATGCCCTGCAGCCACTGCTCTACCACCTCCTCGGTGACTTCCTCCGGGTGGATCTGAGTGGTGTCATCAATACCCGAGTACATCCACATGGGATGATCGCGGGCCTGGAGTGGCTGAACGTGTCGACTGAGAAACACTTCAAGAAAGTCCATGCCAGTCACGCCGTCACGGACTAACTGGACTAATCGATCGACTAGCATGTTCACCTCTACCTTCTTCGCTGGAGTCAGTTTCAATGGGGAGGGCGGCTGGACTCGGTCCATGGAGAAGGGAGGAAGTCCAGTTGACTGACCAGGGGTCGGTTGGTCTTTGCAGTAAAACCAAGTCGACTGCCACCGTCTAACTGAATCGGGAAGTGTCATAGCTGGAAATGAGCTCCTACCCCTCATCTGAATTCCTAGACCCCCGCACATCTGGATCACGTGCGTCCTCTCATCACTTGGATTGGCCTTTTTTACAGACTGAGAGCGACACGTTAATATGTGTTTAAAATGACCCAAGTGCGGTCGACGGCCCAAGAAATTCTCACACAGAGAAACAAACGCAGCGAGATATGTGATGGTGTTGGGGGAAAAGTGATGGAGTTGGGCTCCAAAGAAATTCAAGAAACCCCGGAAAAATGGATGTGGAGGCAGGGAGAAACTGCGGTCAACATGAGTTGCGAGGAGGACGCACTCACCCTCTTGTGGCCGCGGCTCAGTCTCGTTTCCCGGCAACCGCCAGGACCCGTGGGCAATCAAGCCCCCTTCGACCAGATCCTCCATGTCCTCCTTCTGGATCATGGATCGGATCCAGTCACCCTGGATCCAGTCAGGCGGCAGGCCAGACCTCGACGACGACTGCCCCGACTCGTCTTCTTGCCCTTCGCCGCCGTCGTTGCCTTCTTCGCGTGCTCCAGAGCCGCCGTCTTCTCCTTCCCCATCACAGCAGGCTGCACTCAGACGGGGCGGCGGCGTCGAGAGTGAGGGCGAATGCGGTGGAGAAGCAGAGGAAGAAGAAGGGGACGAGGAGCACTGTGCTAAACACGTCGGCCCGGATGCCTTATATAGACCCATTTCCGAGTGGCTGATGTCGTGGTTCTAAGCCTGACAGTAGAATGGGGGTAGGTATGAGGAGGCAAGATCCTAGCTATGGTGAAGTTGTGCACGCAAGATTTACGAGTTCAGGCCCTTCTCAGTGGAAGTAACAGCCCTACGTCTCGGTGCTCGGGAGCTTGTTCGATTGGATTATGCGTGAAGTTACAGGGGGTGCGAACCCTCAGTGCGAGGAGGGGGTGGCTTATATAGAGTTTGCTGCACCCCTCCGCCCTCCGCCACATAGGGTTCAATGTACATAAAGATAGGACGTTACTGGTAACGCCAGCATTAAAGTCATATAATGATCATTAAGACTACGGAGTGAACGCCTGACCATTGTCATTCAGAGTGACCTTAGATCTTATATACTCCAAGTAGTTCCTGATATGGTCGAGTGAGCATACTCTTGTCGAATGGAATTGGGTCGTCCGAGTGGAACTCTCAGTCGAGTTGGTTGTATCATGTGGTGATTTCAGTCAGTAGAATCTGCTGTCCTTTGAATGTCCTGGACTGTAGGGTAGTGTCCTTAGGTAGGGTACTTAGATCAGGTCTATTGCCCTACCCTAGGTACATGTCATCGTCATTAGCCCCCGAATGGTTCTGGGTCTGAGTGGAATTGAAGTTGAAGGTGGTTCCAACCCAACTTTCCTGCTTCGGAAGCACTTTACTTGGATTGGTGAACCATGCAAAAAGCTTCGACTTCTTTTTCAGTCGCCTTGAGCCATTCATAATTTGTCGAGTGAACTTTGTCGATAAGCTTCAAGTGTTTGATACGGTATAAAATCTTCGACCTGATTGACTGCTCTGCCACTCCCGGATCTTGCGGGATTTGAAATTTGGGGAAGCGCGCGGGGCGGAGGAAGCCGCGGTAATCGAGGTGGATTAGGCACTGGCGCCTCGATCCCTGCGCCACCTTTTTTGCCATAAACTGCGTGCGCGACTGTTGCGGGATTTGACAGGATTTCCCGGGCCCACGAGTCAGCCACTCGGGAGAAGGCTTTATATAAAGCGTCGTGGCTGGGGTTTTTTTTGCATAGTGCGCCCCATTCTCTCCCTTCCTCCTCTATTTCTCCATCGCATCCACCTCTGCCTTCGGCACCACCGCCCTGCCTGAGCTCCATCCACCACAATGGGGAAGGAGAAGACGGCGGCTCTGGAGCACGCGAAGAAGGCGACGACGAAAGCGAAGGGGAAGAAGACGAGCCGGGGAGGGTCTTCGTCGAGATCAGGCCTGCCACCCGGCTGGATCCAGGGCGACTGATTTCGGTCGACGATCCAGTAGGAGGATATGGAGGATTTGGTCGAGGGGGGACTGATCCCCCATGGGTCTTGGCTGCTTCCGGAGGGCTAGTCCGAGCCGCGGCCACAGGAGGGTGAGTGCGTCCTTCTCGCCAATCACGCTGACTGTGGTTTTTCTTTGCCTCCCCATCCTTTCTTCCGAGGCTTTCAGAACTTCTTTGGAGCTCAACTTCACCACTTTTCCCCCAACACCCCCAGCTATGATTCTTCCCAAGTCAGTCAGAGGGTGGCAGTCGACCTGGTTCTACTGCAAAGACCAGCCGACTCCTGGTCAGTCGACTGGGCTTTCCCCCTTTTCCATGGCTCGAGTCGAGAAGCCTTCTTCCTTGAAAGTGACTCCGACGGAGAACGTGGAGGTGAAGATGTTGGTCGAGCGAGTAGTCCAACTTGTCCGTGACGACATGACTGGCATGGATCTGCTAGAGGTCTTTCTCAGTCGACGCGTCCAGCTGCTTCAAGCCCGTGATCATCCGATGTGGCTGTACTCGGGCATTGACGACTCCACCCGGATTCACCCGGAAGAAGTTGACGAGGAGACGGTGGCACAGTGGCTGCAGGGCATCACCGGCAACAAAGACAACCCAGAGGGTCTAGGAGGGTTCCTCCACTCGACAACACTTATGAACCAGACAAGGTCCAACTCTTTCTTTCCGAGTGTCTTCTTGATCCATCGTGTAATTGTTCTTGTAAACTGACTGTCATTTGTTCAACTTGTTGTCTTGCAGATCTACACTAAGATGTATTCAATGCCCAACGGAGAGCAGGTGCAGGAGCAGGAGTAGGAGGAGAGCGAAATCAAGCTGGAGAAGTTATTTTTTGGAAGAAAGCCACCCGATGGACTTGGAGTGCATGTCGGAAAGAAGGAGGTGCTCACGAGGTGAAGCGCGCCCACCCACAGGCGTGCCCTGTCTCCCTTCGGTCCTGACGTACCACCCATATATACCTATGGCGATAAATAAACTTCGGGAATAGATTGATCGAGTTCCGCCGCATAAAGCCTCTGTAGCCACCAAAAACCTCTCGGGGCCCGTTAGGCACCTGGGGAGGAACCCATCACCGATGGCCATCTTCATCATCCGGCGCTCTCCATGCGAGGAGGAGTAGTTCACCCTCGGGGCTGAGGTATGTACCAGTAGCTATGTGTTTGATCTCTCTCTATCTCGTGTTCTTGATTTGGCACGATCTTGATGTATCATGAGCTTTTCTATTATAGTTGGATCTTATGTTTCTTCTCCCCTCTACTCTCTTGTAATGGATTGAGTTTTTCCTTGAAGTAATCTTATCGGATTGAGTCTTTAAAGATTTGAGAACACTTGATGTATGTCTTGCCGTGCGTGTCTGTGGTGACAATGGGATATCACGTGATTCACTTGATATATGTTTTGGTGATCAACTTGGTTTCCGCCCATGAACCTATGCATAAGGGGCATTGCGTTTTCGTCGTGATTCTCCGGTAGGAACTTTGGGGCACTCTTTTGAGGTTCTATGTGTTGGTTTGAATAGATGAATTGAGATTGTGTGATGCATATCGTATAATCATACCTGCGGATACTTGAGTGACATTGGAGTATCTAGGTGACATTAGGGTTTTGGTTGATTTGTGTCTTAGGTGTTATTCTAGTATGAACTCTAGGGCTGTTTGTGACACTTATAGGAATAGCCCAGCAGATTGATTGGAAAGAATAACTTTGAGGTGGTTTCGTACCCTACCATAATCTCTTTGTTCGTTCTCCACTATTAGTGACTTTGGACTGACTCTTTGTTGCATGTTGAGGATAGTTATGTGATCAATTATGTTATTATTGTTGAGAGAACTTGAACTAGTGAAAGTATGAACCCTAGGCCTTGTTTCAACGCATTGCAATACCGTTTCGCTCACTTTTACCACTTGTTACCTTGCTGTTTTTATATTTCAGATTACAAAACCTATATCTACCATCCATGTTACACTTGTATCACCATCTCTTCCCGAACTAGTGCACCCATACAATTTACCATTGTATTGGGTGTGTTAAGTTTAAAGAGACTCTTTGTTATTTGGTTGCTGGGTTGTTTGAGAGACCATCTTCATCCTCGCCTCCACGGATTGATAAACCTTAGCTCATCCACTTGAAATTTGCTCTGTCCTACAAACCTGTGCACTTGCGAGCCCAACAACGTCTACAAGAAGAAGGTTGCGTAGTAGACATCAGTGGTCACCCGCCTCCCCTTTGCAGCGGATCTACATAACCCGGATGCAGCAGGGGAGGATCGTGGAATGGGCCTGTAGCTGTCAAGTTTTGGTTTAAAGTTGAAAGTACCTCGGCGATTCAGAGCAAGTCTTGGCGGAGTTTGTTGCAGAATGGACCTCGGCGTGGCGAAGAGTGCGAGAGACCCTCCCGGCAAGGAAGCGAGTGCCAAGTGGATCATGTACTTTGATGGTGCCTTCTTGTTGCAAAGCGCCCGGCATTGGTGTGCTGTTTGTCGCTCACGGAGGAAGCACCTCAAAATGCGTCGTCGAGATGCACTTCCACAGGAGATGTCAACCAACATCGCCGAATCGAGGTTGCTTGCCGGTCTACGGATCGTGGCGGACCTCGGGGTTAAAAAGCTCATCGTCGGCGGCGACTCACAGCGTCGTCGGGCAGATCAACAAAGATTTTCAAAGCCCGTTGATGGAAGCTTCGTAGATTAGGTGAGGAAGCTGGAGTAACGCTTTTGACGGTATACAAGCGGGCATGTCCCTCGAGAGGAGAAGCGACATCGCCGACTACGTCAAGCTGCGCTACTCTCAAGCTACCTATGGAACCAGGTACTTTTGTGCTTGATTAACTCAGCCATCCGTTGATCCGTCGACCCGGGCGAGAACAAGCGGAGAAGCTAGGCCCGTCAAGTACTTCCCCAGGCTCCCGGAGCCGCGGCGAAGATGTTGCCGTGGATGCCGATCCTGCAGGGCAACCCGACCGGCGGGACCTCGAGTCGGCCGTGGAGGCAGCCGCTCCGTGGCGGAAAAATGCCTTTGGTCCTTGCGTCGAGCCCGCGAGCTCGGACGCCGACACAACACATCGTCCGATTCCTTGAAGGAGAGCTACGAGGGCGGGGAAAGCGGAAAGAGTAGCCGCCGGTCTGCCTTGTACCAGATTCGTTGATAATAGAGCTATCTGAAGAAGACGAATGGGGTGAAATTGAAGTGCATCTCCGGGAGGAAGGACTAAAGCTGTTGGCGAGAGATACATGGAGGCATATGTGGCTCCCACATGGTCGAGGCCCTTCTTATCAGGTTTTCCGGCAAGGTTTCTTGGCCCACCAGGCGAGCACAGCCTAAACATCCTAAAAGTTGAAGCCGATCAAAGCAGGCTCTTGGCGTTCTCGAACCCAAGAGGCGGGCCATGGGAAGGAGCTAGCTAAACTATTGGAGTCCGGATTCATCGGAGATATAAAACATCCGGACCGCTAGCAAACACGGGTGATGGTACCAAAGAAGGACAAATCTGGCGCATATCGTTGATTTCAGAGACCTCAACAAGGCTTTCCCAAAGGATCCCTTCCCCTCCCGCATCGATCAAATTATCGGCGCTACCGGGTTTCACGATTCATTGTGCTTCCTCGGCGCATACTCTCGGCTACCACCGAATTATGATGGCAGAGCGACCAGGACCATAGCGGCATTCATCACTCCATACAGCCCATTCTGCTTCAACACAATGCCCTTGGGCTCAAAAACGCCGGCGCAACATATCGGCGCATGATTCAAACTTATGCGGCAAACCAGATCGGCAAAGCAGTGGAGGCATCACGTGAGCGGCGTGGTGCGTCAAAAGCAAGCATGTCGAAACTCTAGTAGGCGACTTGAGGCTCACATTCGATAATCTCGAACATATGACATCAAGCTCAACCCGGAAAAATGCATTTTGGCGTACCGGCCGGAAAGCTCTTGGGCTTCATTGTATCCGGTAGAGGAATTGAAACAAACCAGCCAAGATCCGAGCTCTGTCACAATTGGGTATCCCAAAGACACGAAACAAATACAAAAATTTATTTGGATGCGTGGCGGCTCTAAGCCACTTTATCTCCCGTTTGGGAGAAAAGGCATTACCCTTTATCGCCTCCTCCGGCCTTTTGAACACTTGAGTGGGCCGGATGCGCCCGGCGGACTCGAAGAAATAAAAGCCATATTGGCAACAAACCTGGTCTGGCGCGCCCAACATGGGCGAACCAATGCTATTATATATCGGCAACTCATCAAGTTGTAAGTGCGGTGCTTTCGTTGTCGAGCGAGAGCGGACGGACACAAGTTCCCCCTTAAAAACCAGTTTACTACATGTCCTTGTCCTAAATCCATGCAAGTCACGGTACCCGCATTATCAAAAGATAAGCGTCAGCGGTGTTTATATCATCCGGAAGCTGCGACACTACTTTCAAGAGTGTTCGATAATAGCAGCCTCGAAGTACCTCTTAACGACATTATAAACAACCGGGGCGAGCGGGCGGATTGCCAAATGGGCCATTGAGCTCCTCCCGTTCGACATAACCTATAAGCCACGACGAGCTATTAAGTATGAAGTTTTGGCCGACCGTCACCGAATGGGCGAAGCGAACTCAATAAAATGCGGCGCATATTCAACTGGATAATACACTTGACGGCTCAAAAATGTTGGCTGGCCAGGAGCTGGCATCGTTAAAGCGTCCCCAACGGAATCTGATTCAATACATACTCGAGATAATGTATCACGGACTCCAACAATGCAGCCGAATCTGAGGCCCTTCTACATGGTCTCCGGATGGCAGTCTCCATGGGCATTCAACGCCTAGAGGTGCTTGAGGATTGAACCTCGCGATATCCCAAATAAATGGAGACTTTGATGCCAAGGATCCGAAAATGGCAGCTTATCGCAATGCCGTCCTAAAAATGTCAGCTTTCGGTTTGAGGGCTCGAATTTCACCATATAGCCGGGATAACAACCAGGCAGGCGTGTTGGCATGCATCGCGCAAGCGCGATGCCGTCCCCCAACATCTTCCTAGAGAGGCTATTCAAGCCATCCAGTATTATGGGAGGAGAGTCCGGAAATAACAACCCGGACCCAACGCACTGCCCCCACCGAACATTACGACATAGTTGGTAGTTCGCCAACAAAATAACACCCTCATTACGGAATAATGGCAGTCAATGCCCCGTGGACAGAACCATTCCTAGCCTACCTAACCGGGCAGGAACTTCCCCAGGACTAAAACAACATCCGCTGCATAGTGCGGCGATCTAAAGCCTATAAGGTCCATGAGGAGAGCTTTATAAGAAAAGCACAACGGAGTCCTTCAAAGTGTATCTCGAAGAGGAAGGCGGAATCTTACGGCTGAAATTCATGCGGACTCGGCGGGCACCACGCCGCAGCCGGGCCCTTGTAGGCAAGGCCTTCCGTACAGGATTTTATTGGCCGACGGCCCAGGAAGATGCTCAGGACTTGGTCCAACGATCGTCGGATCTGAGCTTTTGCTAATCAAAGCCACATGCCACCCACCACCCTCAAAACTATACCCATCACACGGCCCTTGGCGGTGCAGGGGCTTGACTTGGTTGGACCCCTTAAAGGGAACCCACAAGCAAAAATACCTCTGGTCATGGTGGATAAATTCACCAAATGGATAGAGGCCAAGCTGTTAAGGCGGCGAATCCGGACCGTAGATAGACTTCATATCGAGGGTCGTACACCGTTCGGTGTCCCCCGGCATCATCAGCGATAGCGGCACGAACTTTCGGCCAAGCGAGGTCAAACTCTGGTGCAAAAACATGGGCATCGGGCTCGACTACGCTTCAGTCTATCACCCTCAAACTAACGGTCAAGTCGAGCGAGCAAATGGTCTAATTATGAGCGGCATCAAACCCAGATTAGTGCGATCCCTCAAGGAATGTAACACACACTGGGTAGAGGAGCTCGACTCCATACTCTAGGGGCTGCGGACCAGTCCAAATCGCACGACCAGATTCACACCATTCTTTATGGTATACGGCATAGAGGCAGTTCTGCCCTGCGACATAA
Source organism: Aegilops longissima (assembly GCA_021605205.1). NCBI lineage: Eukaryota > Viridiplantae > Streptophyta > Magnoliopsida > Poales > Poaceae > Aegilops > Aegilops longissima. The sequence continues at coordinate 578,587,669 of CM038678.1, forward strand.
TTCATGACTCACCTCACGTGCGCATGTATGAAGAAAGAGAATCCGAGCTCGATCGCCAGGACAGTTTGGACGCCTTGGAGGAGGAGCGTGACATAGCAAAAGCCCGTTCTGCATTCTATCAACAGCAGGCTCGAAGATATGAAAGCGAGAGAAATGCGGGCCAAAACTTACAATGTTGGCGAGCTAGTCCTCGCTGGCGGACAAGAAAAGGACAAACTCAAGCCCAAATGGGAAGGTCCCTTTATCATCGACCAAGTCTGATCGGTGGAGCGTACCGTCTGCGAGATGCATCGGATAACCGACTCGAGCCGAACCCATGGAGCAGCAGCCCGTCTCCGAAGATTCTCGCCTAGCGCCCGGATTCGAGTTCGTCTCCTTCCTCTGTCCATATTTTACACTTTAGCTGTCTTCTATTTTCTCCTTCTCCTTTTTTCTCCAGCCTTTGAAGGCTCGTTAAGCGCATTGTTACGCACACACTTGGCGCTATCCGCGGTCATTGTACACAGGGGCTTCTTTCACGAGCTTATTTATAAGGGCTTCATGCCCAATACATGTGTCACACTTCGCATGTACCTTTTATTCATCATTATATGCATCGATATGACTCAAGTTTTGGCCAAGCTGGGTTGCTGGCTCTGTGCTTACGCTTACATTCCCTATTGTTCGGCTAGGTGGTAAAGGGAGCACCTCTGCGATTATTCTTGCGGGTCAGCGGATCTGTACCTCAGTACTGGGTGAAGCGGCTAAGCGTTCTTAAGAGAATATTGGTCGGTGAACTAAAGAAGATTTCTTACCTATTTATTTATCGCCCCAGATGTTTTTACGCTTTTCCGCAGTCGGACATGCACTTTAGGTCATGCCTCGAGGAAAGGAACCCCTAACGAACTATTCTCCTGGAAGATGTTTCTTACTAACCATGTATATAACATAACTAGTTGGGCACTTGTATGATAAAGCAATAATGACCCTCGCTGATCTCCCGCATGCCCAGTTTTATATAACCGAGGGTATTCGGACACACTCGGACTCTGGGTCGAGGTTGAAGAAAAGGTCCGCTATGGCAAGCGATCTACAACCCGGCTAGAAGGCATTTACATGTCACCTTAAATTACATAGTCAATTTGGTGATTGTATTCCTCTTTAATGCCATCTAACAGGCTGTCTAGTTTACTGATCTGTTGGGAATACTTTTGACCAATTCTACTGGCCGTACACTAAACTCACGAGGATCTCCTTCCCCGCCGGGCCCCACAGGTCGACCTCGGCCATGTGGTTTGGGTCAGCAACCGTGTGCAGCGTCTTCACCATGGCCCAGGCCTCCTGGCGCCTTGTGGCAGGCCAATATCTTCCATAATCGGAGCGCGCCGTGCTCACTGAACCTCTCTGCAAGCTCCCAAGGCCTTGGGGAGGAGCAGAGATGGCCACAAGGCACAGGCGGCGCCTTTTATCACTGCCGAACTTCGTTCGTGCGGTTGTAAACTTCGGGAAGAAGGTCACCCGTAGAATCGGGCATTTCCTCTGCGGGGCGGCCTGTGAGCATACCTGCAGACATAATTCTGTTAGTCGACTTCCTCGCCGAACTTTTTTCCAAAGTTCGTTTGAGCACTACTAAAAATGCAGCGTCGAAGCCGCCGATTCTCCTATCGGAGTCGAGACAATTTGAGCACGAACATCTTTGAGTTCCTCACCCAGCTGGGTGTTGGCATCTTGGAGATTATTTTCTCTGCCTCACCCTCGTAAGCATGTTCTCATGGCCTTTAACTTGGCGCCAAGAGTGTTGCTTGTCCGGATCTACCCGCGCCATCTGCAATGTTATTGTCAGATTTATACACACGTCGCACTTCACAACATACTTATCTTTTAAAAGCTTATATTACGGAGGGTCTCTTTGGCTTCCCTACAGCGGCTTGTCTTGACCTCAAGTTGGGCTTTGCACTCTTCAAGCTCTGGGACAGTTGGTATTCTTTTCCGTAGATCTGCACAATAAATGATCCTTAAATCAGTTATTCTAACTATTTCAAGTCTCGGGGAGCTCTTGGCATATATAATTGTTAAATTTCCTCACTTTCGTATGTCTTTTACATCTGCTCAAGTAGCTCTGGCTAGACCATCTTGGCTGGCACGGAGTGCGCATCTCCGAATTGAAGGCCTTCAATGCCTCTTGGGAGAAACATGTGTCACGAAGAATTGTCGGTGGCGCTTGTGATTCATGGCACTCTCCACCTCGGAGTTGGTGGCGGACAATCTATCGGCATCCTCGGAGGAGCATCAGCGCGCGCCTCGTGTTCGCCTCCTCTTACAGGCCTGGCTTTGAAGCTTTGGTGGCGGGCTCGATTAGCAACCTCTCCGGATATAGTCCGTGGCGCTCTTTTCTGAAGAAAGCCGCGGCGTTAGTATGCCTTCGAGAATAAAACACTGGGAATTAGGTGACACGCCATACCGTTGGCGGAGTTTCAATCCGGACCGCACTTCTTTTTAACTGTTGGGCGTGCTGCCTTGCTGCCGGCTAGCTGCATGAGCTCGGCCTTCCGCCTCAAGGGCTCCCCACCAAAACACCGTTGGTATCACGGTGATAAAAAATAAACGCGGATGAATCATTCTCAAAGTATTGGGGCTTCGGTCTCGATTACTGTGAGGCTGGAAGTATTAGGGGTGTCGGCCGTAATAGCAGCAGGGCACTATCAATGCTCGATTGGTGAAATACCCCATCGATCAGTTCCACCGATATATGGGATCCTCTTGGTAGGTCGGATCAAGGAACCGTTCGGATCTTGGGTTGTGGAGGCAGGCTGTTTATATCGCTACGGCCTGGCGCGGTTCTGCGTCGAAATCACAAAATGAGATACTTGACTATGGGAATATGGATAGGATGGGCAAAAGAAATGTCCGCTTACCCGGCTTGGAGGATTGTTCATAGAAAATCCATCCGTGGATTGGCGAAGAAATTCCTCCTCTACTCCCTTGTACAATGCGGACAAGGTCTTCATCGAATCGGCGACCGATCCGGCCCCTTACGGCCATGGCGGGTGGCATCATCCTCCCGTTGAAATCCCACATGGGGTGGCCTCTATCTTTGGGCGGCTGCATCCCCGCATAATGCATGTGGCCATGACCCGATCATGGTCAGTCGGAGTGAGCCAACAACCTTATTCGGTTCATCGGTAAGGGCGTCCTGTCATTTTCCCTCACGAGGGCTCCGTGGGCCTTGACTTAAGCGTTTCTCCAAAGAGCATTTCTGAACTCCGGAGGCCGATCCGAGCAGAAGTGCAGCGAGGGGACATCTTCTATATAAAACCATTAGAAGCCGGTCTTGACGCCTTCTTCGGGGTTTCGGATAGATATCCGGTCGGCGATGCGCCACAGTTCGGCTCCGCCCACTTGATATATCGACCCCTCCACGAGAGCGAGTGCGAGGCGAACAACCTCTTCCACGGCGCAAAATGAGCCTCGATGCCCAAAAACAGCTACTTAAAGGGCCACTAAGCCCACAATATGCGAGAATGGAGGCGGCGTAAGGTTGTGCTGGCCCGGAGGCCATAGAACTCCAGGATCCCGGAGAAAGCGGATGAATTGGAAATCTGAGCCCTCTTATCAAATAAGGGACAAGGCATACCGCTCTCCTTGGAAGGGTAGGGATGCTCTCCGCTTCTTTCCGCCCTTATAGGTGGCGAGTCCGGCTCGAACGGAACCATGAAGGCTGGGGAAGAAATCCCTTGGTTTGGGCGTCACTAGCTCCTTTGTCGGGAATGACATCTCTCCCAATATCCAGCACGAGGGTAGGGCCTTGAAGGAGCCACACGTCATTATCCATGATGGAATGGATTTATGTCGGATCGCTCCAATGAAAGCTCAGCGAAGGGAAGATGGTGTGATTCGGATCTAGATCCTCGTCTCTTATATAGGCAGCTCATTTGCGTAGCTAGGGGGTAAATGTAAAAATACCACGGCTTTTCGCATTAGATTCAACACATGGAAGATGGCCATTATTGGGCGTGGAAGCCAAGGGCGCGATATTTGAAAGGCGGACACTATTCAACAGGTACACATGATTTGGAGAAGAACCCGCCTTGCAATGTCGAAGACAATCTACGCGCCGGACTCGTCGTCATTGAAGCCTGGTTCGGGGGCTACCGAGGGAGTCCCGGATTAGGGGGTGTCGGATATTTGGACTATGAAGATGCAAGATTGAAGACTTAGTCCCGTGTCAGGATGGGACTTTCCTTGGCGTGGAAGGCAAGCTTAGCGTCTGGATATTTAGATCTCCTACCATTGTAACCGACTCGTGTAACCCTAACCCTCTTGATTGCCTATATAAACCGAAGGGTTTTAGTCCGTAACACGAACAACAATCATACCATAGGCTAGCTTCTAGGGTTTAGCCTCTCCGATCTCGTGGTAGATCTACTCTTGTACTACCCATATCATCAATATTAATCAAGCGGGAGTAGGGTTTTACCTCCATCGAGAGGCCCGAACCTGGGTAAAAACATCGTGTCCCTTGTCTCCTGTTACCATCCGCCTAGACGCACAGTTCGGGACCTCCTACCCGAGATCCGCCGGTTTTGACACCGACAACCGTCTTCACTTTTCACCGCCCATCACGTCCCAGAGGACCAAGTGAGTGCTGCCAAGGAAGCTATACGCCAAGCAGGCATCATGATGGAGCAAATGAAAGTGGTTCGCGAGGCCAGTCAAGCTGCTTACGACGCCCACTCAGCACTCCATGCCAACGTCCAGGTTAGCTTATTTTCGACTGATCTTCTAGCTTGACGCTTGTTGTGTTAGGATATGGTACCTAAAAACCTTTACCATGCATCCATTTGTCATTCTGCACTTTGCATCTGTACACCCACTTGGTGTTTCAATTTCTGCTGAATAGTTTTGCCTCTTGAATCGACTAGGTTGTATCGATTGAGTCTTTGAACCAGTGGGGGCACGCTGAGTGCACCCACTGGGTGTAGTCCCCGAGACCATATTTGACTGCGAGCAGTCGGCTATGGTCTGTGAATCAGAACTTTCTCACTCGGTCTGAGCAGATCATGTTGAGTGGAACCTGAACCAGCGGGGGCACGCTGAGTGCACCCACTGGGTGTAGTCCCCGAGACCATAGTCGACTGCGAGTAGTCAGCTATGGTCTGAGAACAAGTAATATTTTTTTCCGACTGGACGGACCAAGTCAATGAAAAAGTTAAACCAGTGGGGGCATGCTGAGTGCACCCACTGGGTGTAGTCCCAGAGACTGCTGTTGAATATTTGATTTGGCAGTAGTATTAGAACTCTTTGTACTTGTTATTTTATTGCTCGGAAGCAACCACTCTTTGCATCTGTCGACTGACTATCCTCTGACCATAGAAATCTTGTGAACTTGGAGCTTGGTTTGCTGACTTGGAGCAGAAGCAAATCCAACTCAATCTTGATCTGGAGTTGGCCAAGACGAATTTGCAGAAGGCTAAGGATGATGCTGCTGGTAAGGAAAACTTGTCGACTGATTCTCCTGCCATCATTTCCTTCCTTTTTCTTACTCGAATGTTATTCTTTGTAGAAACAATGAGACAGGCTTTGGAGAAGAAGGACTCTGATCTTGCGGCCGCACAAAAAACGGTCGAAGACAAAACGACACTCGCTGACCAGAAGCTGGCCTCAGTCGGAAAGTTGGAGGAAGAGAACACCAAATTGAAGGCTACCCTTGAAGAAGCCAACAAGGAGGTGACTCGACTGAAGAAGGACAAAGGGACCCTGACTGACAAAGTGGAAGACGTTTCCTGCAAGAGAGACTAGCTGGAGAACTATCTGGGAGGACTCGCCAAGAAGTTATTCCTCATGCTTGAAGGTACTTTTCTCCGACTGATTGATTTGCTTTCGTCGACTAATCATAAACTGTCGACTCATTGTTTCTCTTTGGGTGCAAAATTCTGTCAAAACTTTGAGGCTGAGACTAGCTGAATCGAAACGAGCTTGGACCCCATCAACTCCCCTGTCAAGGATGAAGCCGCCATGAATGTGCTCCGACTGGAATCTCGTCTTGCTAGCGTCGTCGACTACCTCGCTCGACTGAAGGTTGCGGTGTCGCGGATCGACACATCGCTTTGGCCAAGGGCGACACTTCCGAATGATCTCGAGTCTCTGATGACTCGACTTAATGAGATTCCTGGTCGAGTGTAGTAATGGAAGAAGTCTTTTGCTCGATGTGGTGCTGACGTGGCTCTATCTCTGGTTCGTGTCCACTGCAAAGAAGCTAGAGAGGAGAAGCTAGCAGCGATCAAGGTTGCCAATACCAAGAGGCTTGACTTCCAATCTTTCATGGGAACTTTCATTGCTGCTGCTACTCGGATTGCTGATGGAATCGACCTGGACGAGTTCGTCGAACCTGCCAGCCCTCCTCCTACGGAGTGAACAAACTTTATGCCTTGCCTTAAATTTGCCTGGAATGCCGAGTGATTTTGTAACCGTTAAACTCCATCGGGCCTAATGCCTGAGCACTTTTATTCGTGGTTCTGAACCTTGCTTGATTTATCTTAAACTTAACTCTTCGTTGAATATTCTTGTCTTTATCTCCGAGTGAAGCTTGTCTCTGCGCTCGGAATAGTCTTTTGTACTTGTGATGCAGCTCTGGGGAGTAGGTCGCAGTCGAATTGCACCTCGTCGTCCTTGCGGATCAGGATGGAGCACACGTTGTACTTGTGGTGCAGTCCTGAGGATAAGGTCGCAGTCGACCTGCACCTCGTCGTCCTTACGGATCAGGATGGAGCGCACGTTGTATTTGTGACGCAGCTCTGAGGAGAAGGTCACAGTCGACCTGCACCTTGTCGTCCTTGCGGATTAGGATGGAGTGCACGTTGTACTTGTGGCGCAACTCTGAGGAGAAGGTCGCAGTCGACCTGCACCTCGTCGTCCTTGCGGACTAGGATGGAGTGCACGTTGTACTTGTGGCACAACTTTGAGGAGAAGGTCGCAGTCGACCTGCACCTCGTCGTCCTTGCGGATTAGGATGGAGCGCACGTTGTACTTGTGGGCAAGTCTCCGAGTGAGAAAATCGTCCTTCACTCGGAACGTGTTTCAAACTTAGGCGAGTACAAAACTGCAGCTATGCCCCCGGGTGAGAGGGTTGCTCTTCACTCGGTGGGATTTTTTCAAACTTAGGCGAGTGCGGAACTGCAGCTAAGCCCCCGAGTGAGAGGGTTGCTCTTCACTCGGTGGGATTTTTTCAAACTTAGGCGAGTACGTAACTGCAGCTAAGCCCCAGGGTGAGAGGGTTGCTCTTCACTCGGTGGAATTTTTTCAAAATTAGGCGAGTGCGGAACTATAGCTAAGCCCCTAAGTGAGAGGGTTGCTCTTCACTCGGTGTTTTTTTTTCAAACTTAGGCGAGTACGGAACTGCAGCTAAGCCCCCGAGTGAGAGGCTTGTTCTTCACTCGGTAGGATTTTTTCAAACTTAGGCGAATCGGTTTCCCGGCTAAGCCCCCGAGTGAGAGGCTTGCTCTTCACTCGGCGGGATTTTTTCAAAGTTAGGCGAGTACGGAACTGCAGCTAAGCCCCCGAGTGAGAGGCTTGCTCTTCACTTGATGGGATTTTTTCAAACTTAGGCGAGTACGGAACTGCAGCTAAGCTCCCCCGGGTGAAAGGCTTGCTCTTCACTCGGTGGGATTGTTTCAAACTTAGGCGAAACAGATTCGCGGCTAAGCCCCTGAGTGAGAGGCTTTCTCTTCACTCGATAGGATTTTTTCAAACTTAGGCGAAACGGATTCGCGACTAAGCTCCCAAGTGAGAGGCTTGCTCTTCACTCGGTGGGATTTTTTCAAACTTAGTCGAAACGGATTCGCAGCTAAGCCACCCACTGGGGGATTTTAAACACATGTATAAGCAACAACAATCATTTAGAAGACTGTAATTTTGTATCTTTGATAAACAAACTAAAAGGTACTTCTTATTACATCTCAACAGTCTGAGTGCTTAAGTATAAAAACGACGGAGCAACTCTGCATTCCAAGCGCGTGGCTCGTCTTTATTGTGCTCCACATTGTAGAGGTGATATGCTCCATTGTGGAGCACCTTGGTGATGATGAAGGGACCTTCCCACGCGGGAGCAAGCTTGTGCGGCCGTTGCTGATCCACTCGGAGAACCAGGTCTCCCTCTTGAAATGCTCGACCTCTCATGTTTCTAGCGTGGAATCGACGAAGGTCTTGCTGATAAATGGTCGACCGGATTAGGGACATCTCCCTTTCCTCTTCCAGAAGATCAACAGCATCTTGCTGAGCTTGTTCTGCTTTGGCTTCTAAGAAAAGTTCCACTCGGGGTGCATTATGAAGTAAATCACTCGAAAGCACAGCTTCAGTCCCGTAGACTAAGAAGAATGGAGTTCGACCAGTCGACCGATTTGGAGTTGTTCTCAATCCCCAAAGTACTGATGGTAGCTCATCAACCCAAGCACCTGCTGCATACTTGAGGTCGCGCATCAATCTGGGTTTCAGCCCATTGAGGATCAAACTGTTTGCCTTTTCTGCTTGCCCATTCGACTGTGGGTGAGCGACTGATGCATAGTTGACCCGAGTGCCTTGAGAAGCACAGAAAGCTCTGAACTCATCTGAATCAAAGTTTGACCCATTATCTGTGATGATGCTGTGCGGAACTCCATATCTGAATGTTAACTCTTTGATGAAGCTGACAACAGTACTTGCTTCGAGGTTTTTGATAGGTTTAGCTTCAATCCATTTAGTGAACTTGTCGACTGCTACAAGCACATGGGTGAAGCCACTCCTGCCAGTCCTCAGAGGTCCGACCATATCTAATCCCCAAACTGCAAATGGCCAGATGAGTGGAATAGTCTTCAAAGCTGAAGCAGATTTGTGGGACATGTTGGAGTAGAACTGGCAGCCCTAACATTTGTCGACTATTTCTTTTGCCATCTCATTAGCATGTGGCCAGTAAAACCCGGCTCGGTATGCTTTGGCCACGATGGTCCGAGAGGACGCATGGTGACCACAGGTCCCCGAGTGGATATCATTGAGGATCATTCGGCCTTCTTCTAGCGTGATGCATTTCTAACTGACTCTAGTAACACTCTCTCTGTAAAGCTGTCCACCCATCACAGTAAAGGCTTTGGATCGAGGGACGATCTGACGAGCCTCTTCTTCGTCCTCTGGGAGTTCTTTCCTGAGAATATATGCAATGTATGGCACTGTCCAATTAGGAATGACGACCAAAACTTGCATGATCAAGTCGACCATGGCTGGGATTTCAACTTCAGTCGGATCAGTAGGGCTCTTAAGCTGTAGGGGCTCTTCTGTGAAGGGATCCTCTTGTACGGATGGTGTATGAATATGTTCCAAAAACACATTGCTGGGGATGGGCTCCCTCTTGGACCCTATCTTTGCCAGGTCATCGGCTGCCTGGTTCTTCAGTCGGGGTAGATGAAGCTCTAACCCTTCAAACTTCTTTTCCGATTTCCACACTACATTGCAATAACCAGTCATAGCTAGACACCTCACGTCCCATTCATTCATCACCTGATTGACCACCAAATCTGAATCGCTGCAGACCATTAGGCGCCGGACACCGAGTGAAATGGCCATACGCAACCCGTACAAAAGTGCCTCATATTCAGCTTCATTGTTGGAGGAGTCAAAGTGAATCTGGAGAACATAACTGAGCTTGTCGCCTCGCGAAGATACCAGGACTACCCCAGCACCTGAACCATTCAACATCTTGGACCCATCGAAGAACATAGTCCAATGTTTCGACTGAATCTGAGTCGGCAGCTGTTGTTCAATCCACTCGACGAGAAAATCTGTTATTGCCTGGGATTTGATTGCTTTCTTTGTGTCAAACTTGATATCCAGTGGAAGGAGTTCAATCGTCCATTTAGCCACTCAACCAGTTGCATCTCTATTATTCAATATTTCTGACAATGGAGCGCCGCTGACGACTGTAATTGAATGATCTGAGAAGTAATGTGCAACCTTCTTTGTGGTCAAGTAAATCCCATAGACAAGCTTCTGATAATGCGGATATCTCTGCTTGGATGGGGTTAAAACTTCAGAAATATAGTACACTGGGCATTGAACCTTGTTGGCCTTGCCTTCTTCTTCCCGCTCGACCGTGAGTACTGTACTGACAACTTGTCCAGTGGCTGCAATATAAAGCAATAAAGGCTCTTTGCTGATTGGAGCAGCAAGCACCGGCTGGGTAGAAAGTAGGGTTTTGAGCTTTGCAAACGCTGCGTCAGCTTCAGGAGTCCACTCGAACTTGTCAGATTTCTTCATCAGTCGGTAAAGAGGCAATGCCTTTTCTCCGAGACAAGAGATAAATCGACTCAAAGCGGCCAAACAACCAGTAAGCTTCTGAATGTCGTATACACGCACGGGGCATTTCATTCGGAGGATTGCACCAACCTTCTCTGGGTTTGCATCGATCCCACGTTCAGAAACGAGGAAACCGAGTAACTTGCCACCTGGAACTCCAAACGTACACTTCGACGGATTGAGCTTGATATCATATCTCCTTAGATTGGCAAAGGTTTCAGCGAGATCAATCGGCAGGTCGGAACCTTTGTGTGACTTAACCATGATGTCATCCATGTATGCTTCCACATTCCGACTGATTTGAGTGAGCAGGCACTTCTGTATTATGTGCATGAATGTGGCACCAGCATTCTTGAGACCAAAGGGCATGCTGACATAACAAAAGCACCCGAATGGCGTGATGAAAGATGTTTTTATTTCATCGGGTCCATACAGTCGGATCTGATGGTACTCTGAATATGCATCCAGAAAAAACAACCGCTCACGTCCCGTAGTCGAGTCGACTATTTGATCGATGTGAGGAAGAGGGAAGTGATCCTTTGGGCAGGCCCGATTGATATGCTTGAAGTCGATACACATACGGAGTGAATCATCTTTCTTAGGAACCATGACGACATTGGCGAGCCACTCGGAGTGGTAAATCTCTTGGATGAACTCAGCTGCCAGAAGTCGAGCCACTTCCTCGCCAATTGCTTTTCTCTTCTGTACGGCGGACCGTCGAAGATTCTCTTTGATTGGTTTTACCTTTGGGTCGACTCGCAAACGGTGGTCAGCCAGTCCCCTGGGCACACCCGACATGTCAGAAGCTTTCCATGCGAAGATGTCCCAGTTCTCACAGAGGAACTGGATGAGCGCTTCTTCCTATTTGCTGTCGAGCATTGTTGAGATATGAGTCAGAGCAGCATTGGGATCAGTCGGGTGAATATGAACTGCCTTTGTTTCACCAGACGACTAAATGCAGAATCTGAAGCAGGCTTCTTAGCTCTCAACAAATCACTCGGATCTGCATTCTTCTAATATTCTTCCATTTCAACTGCTGCCATTTGCTCATCGGCAGTCTTTGAGCCCTTCTGGAGGCAATCTTCTGCTCGCTACTGATTGCTAGTGACTGTATTCACGCCCCTAGGGCCAGGCATCTTCAGCTTGAGGTACACATAACATGTTCGAGCCATGAAATGAGCATATGCAGTCCTGCCCAGGATAGCATGATACGCCACAACTTCAAATGTCAACTTTTCTTTATGGTAATTGGTCGAATCACCGAAAACCACGTCAAGAGTAATCTGGCCGAGTGAATCGGCATTCTTCCCAGGGACGACTCCATGGAATCGCATGTTGCTTTCGCTGAGTTTGGACATCGGAATGCCCATCCCTCAGAGAGTCTCAGCATACAGAATGTTTAGGCCACTGCCTCCATCCATCAAGACTTTAGTCAGTCGGGTGTCCCCAACGACCGTGTCAACCACCAACGCTTGCCTTTCGGGGGTGGCAACACGCGTAGGATGTTCGGACTGGTCGAATGTGATGGGAGTCTTGGACCACTTCAAATATGTTGGCGTTGCTGGAGCAACCATGATTACTTCTCTATTGATGACCTTCAATCGACTTTTGCGTTCAATGTCAGCAAAAATCACTAAAGTGGAATTGACGTTGGGGCTGTGAGCCGACTGGACTGTGTCAGCCACCACAGACCTGCTATGGATTCTGTTCCACGACTGAGACACCGCTGTGTTCTGCTCTCCTGCTGCCCGGAGTAAAGCTCGATCTGCATCAAACCTCTTCCAGCCTCTGACTAGGAAGGCTGAATAGACTCTGCTATACGGTCTACAGCTGTAATATTCTGAATCGGAGTGCGGTATACCTAAGGTTGAGGCGGGAACAGTTGTCGCTGCCATCAACTGGACTCAGGGATCCGCTGCTGAGCACGCTCATCGAGTGCATGCTGAAGCTTCTCCAGTCGGGTGCGCTCAGCCAAAGTGGCCAGGCGCGCCTCCTCCAAGGCCCTAGACTCAGAGGTCTCTCCAACGATGGGCGTGTGGAGCGCCTCCATGTTGCGGCGGTGAAGTTCCTCCCTCTGCTGTGAAGAAAGGGTTTCGGGGTGGTACTCTTCATGAACGCGCGACAGATCGCCGCCACCATCGCCGCCACAGTTGCGATAAATGCCAGGGGGGTTGCACGGCAAGTCGACCATCAGGACTTTTGCCGCAGGATCGCTGCTATCGCACTCTGACAAGGTCTCGACGGAGCCAGTCGACAGATCGAACAGGCCGTACAGTGATTTGTCAGGCTCGATTGCCGCGACTTGGGGGGTGGCCGACAGGCGTGCCACCGCGTGTTTCACCCACCGCTGAAGCCGTGAGTGATCGGATCGCTTGCGGCGGCTAACAGCGGGAAGCGAAGAAACCGTGGGAGCCAACCGATACTGGGTCAACGGCTGCCACAGAAGGACGCCACGAACGCGCGCACGAAAGTGCGTCGCCCCACGGACGGGGAGTGTCTCGATGTCGAGGGGGGCCTCCTGGATCCAGGCGGAGTCATCGGCGACGAAGACGAGCGCGCCGAGACGGATCTCGCGGCCCTCGGCCAATCCACCACCTGAAACCATGACGATGGCAATCGGAAAAACTGCAACTCCACCAGAAAGTCGCTAAGACACCGGCCCCAAGGTGCGCGCCAACTGTCATGGTTCTACGCCTAACAGTAAAATGGTGGTAGGTATGAGGAGGCAAGATCCTAGCTATGGTGAAGTTGTGCATGTAAGATTTACGAGTTCAGGCCCTTGTCAGTGGAAGTAACAACCCTATGTCTTGGTGCTCGGGAGCTCGGTCGATTGGATTATGCGTGAAGTTACAGGGGGTGCGAACTCTTGTGCCTGAGGAGGGCGGTGGCTTATATAGAGTTCGCCAAACCCCTCTGGCCCTCAGTTACACAGGGTTCAATGTACATAAAGATAGGACTTTATTGGTAACACCAGCATTAAAGTCATATAAATGATCATTAAGAATACGGAGTGAACGCCTGATCATTGTCATTCAGAGTGACCTTAGATCTTCTATACCCCGAGTGATTCCTGATATGGTCGAGTGAGCATACTCTTGTCGAATGGAATTGGGTCATCCGAGTGGAACTCTCAGTCGAGTGGGTTGTATCATGTGGTGATTTCAGTCGGTAGAATCTGCTGTCCTTTGAATATCCTTGACTGTAGGGCAATGTCCTTAGGTAGGTTACTTAGATCAGGTCTACTGCCCTACCCTAGGTACATGTCATCGTCAGCTGACGGGTGGGGCCAAGAGATCCTGTCAAATCCTGCAACAGTCGCGCGCCCAATACGTGGCGAAAAAGGCGGCATGAGGATCAAGGCGTCCCTGCCTAATCTGTTCCGTTTACTGCGGTGTGCTCCGTCCCGCGCACTTCTCCAAATTTCGAATCCCGTGAGATCCGGGAACTGCAGCGCAACCAATCGCGCCAAAGATTTCATACCGCTTCAACACTCGAAGCGCATCTGCATAAGTTCACTTGACAAACTCTGAATGGATGAAGGCGACTGAAAATGGATTCAAAAGTTTTAGCATGGTTCACCGACCCAGGTAAAAATGCCCCTGAAGCATAAAATTTGGGCCGGAATCAAGTTCAACACCTTCTCCACTCGGACCCCGATCCATTCGGGGGCTAATGACGATGACATGTACCTAGGGTAGGGTAATGAGCCTGACCTAGACACCCTTCCCAAGAACACTGCCCTAAAGTCAAAGACATTCAAAGTACAACAGCATCTACCGAGAGTGCAACCCACTTGACCAAAAGTATTTCGCTCGGGTAACTCAATTCCATTCGACCAAGATATACTCACTCGACCACATCAGGAATCACTCAGAAGACAGAAGATCTAAAGTCACTCAGAATGGCAACGGTCAGGCGTTCACTCCGTAGTCTTAATGATCATTTATATGCCTTTGTTGCTGGCGTTACCAGTAACATCGTACCTTTATGTACATTGAACCCCTTGTAACGTGGGCTGGCTGGGGTCCTGACGCACTCTATATAAGCCACCCCCTCCTCTGGTACAACGGTTCGCACCCCCTGTAACTTCACGCATAATCCAATCGACCGAGCCTCCGGGCACCGAGACGTAGGGTTTTTACTTCCTCCGAGAAGGTCCTGAACTCGTAAATCTTGCGTGCACAACCTCACCGTAGCTAGGGTCTTCCCTCCTCCTATCTACCCCCCATTCTACTGTCAGACTTATTCCCATGACAGCTGGCTCCGTGGGAACGCTCGAATCGGCAGTTTCTCCAGAGCCAGGCCCGAGCGGTGCAAGTGGGCGGCGGCGGCTGCACGCGCGCGGCCACGCTCGAGAAGCCGCGTTGCTTCCCGAAGTACCGATAGTGATACGTCCATTTTGCATGATGCTTTTATATCGATATTTATCGCATTATTGGCTATTATTTCATATTATGCCACAATACTTATGGCTATTCTCTTTTATTTTACAAGGTTTACATGAAGAGGGAGAATGCCGGCAGCTGGAATTCTGGGCTGGAAAAGGAGAAAATATTGGAGACCTATTCTGCGCAACTCCAAAAGTCCTGAAACTCCACGGAATATCTTAAAATAAATAAAGAAAAATCGTCGCCAAAGATGAAGGCCATGTTGGGGAACGTAGTAATTTCAAAAAAATTCCTACGCACACGCAAGATCATGGTGATGGCATAGCAACGAGAGGGGAGAGTGTTGTCCATGTACCCTCGTAGACCGTAAGCAGAAGTGTTATGACAACGCGGTTGATGTAGTCGTACGTCTTCACGATCTGACCGATCCAAGTACCGAACGTACGGCACCTCCGAGTTCAGCACACGTTCAGCTCGATGGCGATCCCGGGCTCCGATCCAGCAAAGCGTCGGGGATGAGTTCCGTCGACCGACGGCGTGGTGGCGATGATGATGCTCTACGGCGCGGGCTTCGCCTAAACTCTGCGACGATATGACCGAGGTGGAATATGGTGGAGGGCACCGCACACGACTAAGGGCGATCCGTAGATCATCTTGTGTGTCTATGGGGTGCCCCCTTGCCCCCGTATATAAAGGAGCAAAGGGGGGTGTGGCGGCCATAGGAGGAGGCGCGCCGGAGGAGTCCTACTCCCACCGGGAGTAGGACTCCCCCCTTTCCTAGTTGGACTAGGACTTGGGGGGAAGGAGGAGAGGGGGGAAAAGGAAAGGGGGGGCGCCGCCCCCCCTCCTTGTCCTATTCGGACTTTGGGGGGGAGGGGAGCGCGGCTGCCCCTTGGCCCCATCTCCTCTTTCTCCACTAGGCCCACTAAGGCCCATTAGGTCACCGGGGGGTTCCGGTAACCTCCCGGTACTCCGGTAAAATGCCGATTTCACCAGGAACACTAGCGATGTCCAAACATAGGCTTCCAATATATCAATCTTTATGTCTCGACCATTTCGAGACTCCTCGTCATGTCCGTGATCACATCCACAACTCCGAACAAACTTCGGTACATGAAAACTTATAAACTCATAATAAAACTGTCATCGTAACGTTAAGCGTGCGGACCCTTCGGGTTCGAGAACTATGTAGACATGACCTAGAACTATTCTCGGTCAATAACCAATAGCGGAACCTGGATGCCCATATCGGTTCCTACATATTCTACGAAGATCTTTATCGGTCAAACCGCATAACAACATACGTTGTTCCCTTTGTCATCGGTATGTTACTTGCCCGAGATTTGATCGTCGGTATCCAATACCTAGTTCAATCTCGTTAATGGCAAGTCTCTTTACTCGTTACGTAAAGCATCATTCCGTAACTAACTCATTAGCTACATTGCTTGCAAGGCTTATAGTGATGTGCATTACCGAGAAGGCCAGAGATACCTCTCCGACAATCGGAGTGACAAAACCTAATCTCAAATCGCCAACCCAACATGTACCTTTGGAGACACCTGTAGTACTCCTTTATAATCACCCAGTTACATTGTGACGTTTGGTAGCACCAAAGTGTTCCTTGATGGCGGGGTTGCATAATCTCATAGTTACAGGAACATGTATAAGTCATGAAGAAAGCAATAGCAATATACTAAGCGATCAAGTGCTAGGCTAACGGAATGGGTCATGTCAATCACATCATTCTCCTAATGATGTGATCCCATTAATCAAATAACAACACATGTCTATGGTTAGGAAACATAACCATCTTTGATTAATGAGCTAGTCAAGTAGAGGCATACTAGTGACTATATGTTTGTCTATGTATTCACACATATATCATGTTTCCGGTTAATACAATTCTAGCATGAATAATAAACATTTATCATGATATGAGGAAATAAATAATAACTTTATTATTGCCTATAGGGCATATTTCCTTCAGTCTCCCACTTGCACTAGAGTCAATAATCTAGATTACACGGTAATGATTCTAACACCCATGGAGTCTTGGTGCTGATCATGTTTTGCTCGTGGAAGAGGCTTAGTCAACGGGTCTGCAACATTCAGATCCGTATGTATTTTGCAAATCTCTATGTCTCCTACCTAGACTTGGTCCCGGATGGAATTGAAGTGTCTCTTGATGTGCTTAGTCCTCTTGTGAAATCTGGATTCCTTAGCCAAGGCAATTGCACCAGTATTGTCACAGAAGATCTTCATTGGTCCCGATGCACTAGGTATGACACCTAGATCAGAAATGAACTCTTTCATCCAGACTCCTTCATTTGCTGCTTCCGAAGCAGCTATGTATTCCGCTTCACATGTAGATCCCGCCACGATGCTTTGTTTAGAACTGCACCAACTAATAGCTCCACCGTTTAATAAAAATCGTATCCGGTTTGCGATTTAGAATCGTCGGATCGTGTCAAAACTTGCATCGGCGTAACCATTTACGACTAGCTCTTTATCACCTCCATATCGAGAAACATATCCATAGTCCTTTTCGGTATTTCAGGATGTTCTTGACCGCTGTCCGATGATCCACTCTGGATTACTTTGGCACCTTCCTGCCAAGCTTATTGCTAAGCATACATCAGGTCTGGTACACAGCATTGCATACATGATAGAGCCTATGGCTGAAGCATAGGGAACATCTTTCATTTTCTCTCTATCTTCTGGTGTAGTCGGGCATTGAGTTTGACTCAGTTTCACACCTTGTAATACAGGTAAGAAACCTTTCTTTGCCTGATCCATTTTGAACCTTTTCAAAACTTTATCAAGGTATGTGCTTTGTGAAAGTCTAATTAAGCGTCTTGATCTATCTCTATAGATTTTGATACCCAATATGTAAGCAGCTTCACCGAGGTCTTTCATTGAAAAACTTTTATTCAAGTATCCTTTTATGCTATCCAGAAATTCTATATTATTTCCAATCAATAATATGTCGTCCACATATAATATCAGAAATGCTACAGAGCTCCCACTCAAATTCTTGTAAATACAGGCTTCTCCAAAAGTCTGCATAAAACCATATGCTTTGATCACACTATCAAAGCGTTTATTCCAACTCCGAGAGGCTTGCACCAGACCATAAATTGATCGCTGGAGCTTGCACACTTTGTTAGCACCTTTTGGATCAACAAAACCTTCTGGTTGCATCATATACAACTCTTCTTCTAGAAATCCATTCAAGAATGCAGTTTTGACATCCATTTGCCAAATTTCATAATTATAAAATGCATCAATTGCTAACATGATTGGACAGACTTAAGCATCGCTTCGGGTGAGAAAGTCTCATCGTAGTCAACCCCTTGAACTTGTCGAAAACCTTTCGCAACAAGTCGAGCTTTATAGACAGTTATATTACCATCAGCGTCAGTCTTCTTCTTAAAAATCCATTTATTTTCTATTGCTTGCCGACCATCGGGCAAGTCAACCAAAGTCCATGCTTTGTTCTCATACATGGATCACATCTCAGATTTCATGGCTTCAAGCCATTTTGCGGAATCTGGGCTCACCATCGCTTCTTCATAGTTCGTAGGTTCACCATGATCTAGTAGCATGACTTCCAGAATAGGATTACCGTACCACTCTAGTGCGGATCTTACTCTAGTTGATCTCGAGTTCAGTAACAACTTGATCTGAAGTTTCATGATCATCATCATTAACTTCCTCACTAATTGGTGTAGGTGTCACAGGAACCGATTTCTGTGATGAACCACTTTCCAATAAGGGAGCTGGTACTGTTACCTCATCAAGTTCTACTTTCCTCCCACTCACTTCCTTCGAGAGAAACTCCTTCTCTAGAAAGGATCCATTCTTAGCAACGTATGTCTTGCCGATCTGTGATAGAAGGTGTACCCAACTGTCTTGTAACACCCCGGAAGTAACTTTCCATATTTGTAACTCCAACTCTTGCCATTTTCGGTATTGTGATATGATATTCCCTCCGTGGTTGGGCTTTTCTTCTTTTTGCATTTTGTCCATGTCATGCATTTTTATCATGTCATCATGTGCATCGCATTTGCATACGTGTTCGTCTCATGATTCCGAGCATTTTTCCCGTTGTCCGTTTTGCAATCCGGCACTCCTATCTCCCCCGGCGGCCCCTTTTACGTTTTTCCGTGAGCGGGTACTAAACCTTCTCGGAATGGACCGAGGTTTGTCAAGTGGCCTTGGTATACCACCGGTAGACCACCGGTCAAGTTTTGGGTCATTTGGAGCTCGTTTGGTACTCCAACGGTTAACCGCACTCTCGCAAAGGCCTCTTTTAAGTTGCAGCCCAACACCCCTCCAAAATAGTCCAATAACCCATCCAAGTCATTTCCATGCTCTCCGTCGTTCGATCACGATCGTGTGGGCGAAAACTACACCTCATTTGGACTCTCCTAGCTCCCTCTATGCCTATTTAAGCAACCCCCATTCCAAATTTCGGGTCTAACCCTAGCCTTCCCCTACCTCGCGCCCGGACGAAACCCCCGCGCCGTCCGGACACGTCCGCCCGTCAGCGCCCGCCGCCCGCGCCCAATCTCCACGCGACACGTGGCCCGCCGCCGCCTCGCCGCCGCGGCCGGCCGAGCCAGCGAGGCCCTCCCGGCCCGGTCGCCGCCGCCGCCGCCGCCATGGCGCCGAAAGCCGCGCCTCGATTCGCCCGGCGGCGGCCAGCCCGCCGCCACCTCGCGCCTCAAGACCGCTGCCGGCCCGCCGCGCGCGCCCTCGGCCGGCGCCGTCGTCGCCCGACCGCCGGACCTCGCCCGCCGCCATCCCCGCGCTTCGCCGGCGCCGCCTCCCTCGCCGCCGGACCCCGGCCCCGCCTCCTCCTCCTCGCCGGACCGGCCACCGGAGCTGCTCACCGTCGCCGCCGCTTCGGATCGGATCCGGCCCGATCCGGATCCCAGCTCATCCCGTTGACTTCTTCCCCCTCTCAATTTCGTCTAAGTATTTTGTTCTGTGATATTTTCTGGCATTTTCTACGTAGCATATCTTTGCATCTGTAGCTCCATTTTGCGCGTATAATATGTCAAAATGTTCGCCTCGAAGAGTAGATCATTCCATATCATTGCATCATTTCCATTTGAGCTCATCTTGATGCCCGAAATTCTGTTAGAAGAGGGCTATGTGATGTTAGTTTCTGTTTCTTAACAGAACTTGCACTTTTGTTATTTTTGCTATGATTGATGTGTGCACCCTATGAATTTGAGTCCTACATGTGTTTTGTAATATGCCATGCCATCTTTCCAGGGGTGTATGCCATGTATTTTTGTGATCTATGTGGTGACTAGCACAAGCATGCAAAGTAGGTGTCCTGATGTTGCTGATTTCAGCTCTGTTTTGCTGATATTTTGATGCCATATTAACTTGATGCTACCAAGAGATCCATGGATATTTTGAGATACTTCAGTAAGGATGTTTTGTTCTACATGTCTTGCTCTATATATCCATGCCTTTGTTTGCAATTATGGAGTGCCATAGCTTGAGTCAATCGAGCTCTACTTTTGCTATCAAATGTTTCCTGGCAGATTGTTTACATGTTATTCAATTTTGCCAAGGTTGTTGTGGTTGATCCATGTATGTTATGATGTTGTTCTTGCCATGTATGTCTTCTATGCCATGTATTCTTGATGTATGTATGCTTAGTTTATCATGAAAGGCTCTGTAGTGAGTGCTTCGAGCTCTTAAACATGCCTACCTGTTATCACTTTTTGACATGCCATGTTGCTGAATCTATTAACGGAACTTGCGATATTGACATGGGTGTTACTATATTTTCTGATCCTTTTGGCTTATGGTCAGTAAGGGACTTTTGATCTATGCTTTGAGTAGATTCATGCCATGCCTTGTTTTGCTATTATAAGTTCCTGTAGCATGTTGTTTTCTTGCTCTGAACATTGCTACCTGATGCTGTTTTGCCATGTCCAGCCTGATATTTTGTGCACTTTTTCCATGCTTGTTTGAACCTGTTAAGATGTGAACTAGCCGTAGCTCAGTGCTCATCTTTTGTCAAGCATCTTGAGTAGATCACTTCCATATACTTTGTTGGTACGTTTGGGTGCAGTAGCTTAATTTCTTGTTGCTTGCTAAGTGGTATCATCTTTGTTAATGGCAGATTTGTGCCATTCTTGTTTTGCTTGTTATTTGCAAACCGTGCATCCGATTCGGTGATCTTTATATCGATTTCAACCAAAATCATCTCACCTTTCAGTGGCATACTTGGTTTGCCAAGTTGATGCCTGGTTCATCATTTTCCTTCGGGCCTTTATCGCATTGCATATCACATCTCGCATATCATGTCATGTTTTGCATCATGTGGCTTGTGCATTGCACCGTGATTTATTGTGGTTCCTTTGTTTGTGTTCTTGCTTTGGGTAGAGCTGGGAGGCGAGTGCGTGAGCGAGGAACCTGTTGAGAACGCTTACGAGGATCAAGCTTTCGACAACTCTGAGAACATTGCAGGCAAGATGACCATACCCTCGAAATCACTTCTATCTTTGCTATGCTAGTTGCTCGCTCTTTTGCTATGCCTATGCTGCGATGCCTATCACTTGCTATATCATGCCACCCATATTGCCATGTCAGCCCTAACCATCCTTTCCTAGCAAACCGTTGATTGGCTATGTTACCGCTTTGCTCAGCCCTCTTATAGCGTTGCTAGTTGCAGGTGAAGCTGAAGTTTGTTCCTTGTTGGAACATGGAGATGTTGTTCCTTATTGGAACATGTTTACTTGTTGGGGATATCACAATATATATATCTGCTATAATTAATACATCTATATACTTGGTAAAGGGTGGAAGGCTCGGCCTTATGCCTGGTGTTTTGTTCCACTCTTGCCACCCTAGTTTCCGTCATACCGGTGTTATGTTCCTTGATTTCGCGTTCCTTAAACGGTTGGGTGATTTATGGGACCCCCTTGACAGTTCGCTTTGAATAAGACTCGTCCAGCAAGGACCAACATTGGTTGGTTTTACCATTTGCCACCTAAGCCTTTTTCCCCCGGGTTTTCGCGAGCCCGAGGGTCATCTTTATTTTAACCCCGGACGGTGCTCCTTGAGTGCTGGCCCGAACTGAGCTACTGCTTGGGGCCACCACGGGAAACTCGAGGCTTGGTTTTACTCGTAGCTAGTCTCATCCGGATGTGCCACGAGAGCGAGATATGTGCAGCTCCTATCGGGATTTGTCGGCTGTCGGGCGGCTTTCTGGTCTTGTTTTATTGCTGTCGAAATGTCTTGTAGTCCGGGATTCGAGATTGATCGGGTCTTCCGGTAGAAGGAATATCCTTCGTTGACCGTGAGAGCTTATAATGGGCTAAGTTGGGACACCCTGCAGGTAATATCTTTTCAAAGCCGTGCCCGCGGTTATGAGGCAGATGGGAATTTGTTAATGTCCGGTTGTAGAAAACCCGAAGTTGACCTCAAATAAAATACACATCAACCGCGTGTGTCACCGTGATGGTCTCTTCTTGGCGGAGTCCGGGAAGTGAACACGGTGTTGGAGTTATGTTTGACGTAAGTAGTTCAGGATCACTTCTTGATCGCTACTAGCTTCACGACCGTGCCTTGCTTCTCTTCTCGCTCTCTTTTGCGATGTAGCCACCATATATGCTAGTCGCTTGCAGCAGCTCCACCTCATAACTCTGCCCTTCCTATAAGCTTAAATAGTCTTGATCTCGCGGGTGTGAGATTGCTGAGTCCCCGTGACTCACAGATTCTACCAAAACAGTTGCAGGTGCCGACGATGCGGTCGCAGGTGGCGAACCGAGCTCAAGTGGGAGTTCGACGAGGCGTGGTCGTTACTATGTGTCTTTTCGGATGATCGTAGTGGTGCCCAGTTGGGACGATCGGGGATCTGTGTAGCATTTGGGGTATCTTCTTTTATTTTGGTTCCGTAGTCGGACCTTGAGTGTACTCTGAATGATGGATGTTTATTTATGTATTGTGTGAAGTGGCATTGTAAGCCAACTATGTATCTCCTTCCCTGTTTATTACATGGGTTGTGTGAAGATTACCTCACTTGCGACATTGCTTTCAATGCGGTTATGCCTCTAAGTCGTGCCTCGACACGTGGGAGATATAGCCGCATCGAGGGCGCTAAGTTGGTATCGAGCCTTCCCGACTTAGGAGCCCCTACTTGATTGTTTCTTTGGCGTTGTTGAGTCTAGAATGGAAAATGTTTTGAGTCTTAGGATTATATATATCGAGAGTAGGATTCTTTTTACTCCCAGTCCCTAAATCGCTCTGTGAGGTCTCGGCGTAGAAGTTTTGACTTTCCTCTCCTCAAATTTCACTAAAAAAATTTTAGGATCACGCGGGTATCTTGGAATCGTTCGATGGTTTTGTGGCGAGAACATTGTTCTTGGTGCCTCGACATTTAGGGGTTGTGGCGGTGTCCGGGGAGTTGAGCTCAGGTGTTGTCGTCACAATTTTATCGTTGCGATTCTGGAATACCGAGTTTTGCCGACATCGAAATCTCTTTTGTGCAGTTGTTGGTGAGATAACCCGATAACCCGATCTTGGGGCGAGCTCGGGAGTATTGCCATGACTTGTATAATGGATGCTTTTGAAGGTCGAGGTACACGATTTCGAGGATTTCTTGGTTATGTGTTGACGGATGGATACAATTGGATCTAGGTATTGTTAGTTTGGGTGATATATTTTGTGTCCCTGTATCCCCAACACCATATTGCATAACCAGAAAGTTTGGGAGTTTATAGGTGGGATTCAAGTAGCTCTAGCATTTCTTCCCATGAGATATTTGGTTCGTGATTGGGTAATCCTTACCACTTATTTGTTCGATCGTACCTTGTTATTTTTCATCAACCCTTAATCAAGTGGCTTCTCACCTTTATGGACGTGTGATGTTAACTTTGGAATTCATTCGTTCATTCTTGTTGAATGTTTATTGTGAAGACTATATGTTGCAATTTCTATCCGTTGATTCAACTTGACTATTTGTCTATCAAAGGACTAACGGATGTCACCCTCTTGAGGATGGCTCCGCCAGCGTCGAATCCGGATCGTGATGATGGGAATCGGTCGAACCCTCCACCTCCACCTCCGCCTCCGGAGGCTCGGCAACTATCATGGCAGCCACCAATGCCAATGCTCGAGATGATTTTGCAGCTCTTGCAAGAAGCGTACTCAAGGGCAAGGCAGTCAAGGAAATCAAGGTCAAGGCAACAACCAGCCGCACTTTGCTACTCTCGGTCGGTTCCTCGCTAATCAGCGAAGTCTTTCAGTTTCTGTGTCGAGGCTACAGACGCTGACGATTGGCTTGTGGACATCTGCAAGCATTTTGAATGTAGCAATGTCAAACCTGAGGACTTTGTCAAGTTTGCATCGTTTCAACTCAAGGACCAAGCTGCTGAGTGGTACCAGCAATACAAAGATTCCAGAGGAGGTCGTGTCATTACAGGATGAGTTCGCCGAGATTTGAGCTCACCACATTCGATAAGTGTTGTTGAGAGCAAGCGTGAGGAGTTCCGCAATCTCAAGAAAGGCAACATGTCGTCTATCAATACAATATCCAGTTCGAAACTTCGCTCGCTTTGCTAAGCAAGGCGTCCACGATGAAAAGAGTATGATCTATCAATTGAGAGGTGGTGCGAGAGAAGATCTGCAATTAGCTCTTGTGCTTTTTGAGCCAGAAAAGTATGATGAATTCTACAACATGGCACTGAAACAAGAAGCTGCCCAGCTCAAATGTGAGGCTTCTAAGAAGAGAATCAGGGATGCAGTTCAGTCTTCTTCTTCCTCTCAAGTGGCAGCTAAGCGGCGAAGTTCTACCTTCCTCCTCCTCCGTTCCGTCGGCCTTATCGTGAGAAGAACTCAGGTGGCCGTGGATCTTCCCACCCACCCAACCCAGGCTATCGAACAAGTCTAATTCTCAAGCTCCAAGGTCAAGTGCTCCTTACCACCGTCCGCTCTCGAGGTGACTTGCAACAAGTGTCGTGAGAAAGGTCACTATCGAACAAGTGCTTCAACCAAAGGCGCCTTCCGCCTCCTCCTCCTGTGAAATCTTCCAGCAATGCAGTGGTCAAGCATAATCCAAAGCATGCCAAGGTCAATATGGTGAATGCAGCTCAAGCAAAGGAATCTTCTGATGTGATAATGGGTAATCTTCCAGTTAATGATATTCCTGCAAAAGTCTTATTTGATACTGGTGCATCGCATTCTTTGATGTCATATCCTTTTGCATCGAAGCACAATTTTGATACAGAGGAATTACCTAAAGCATTGCAAGTTATTTCTCCGGCTAAGCGTTTGAGCTCTAGCATGATGGTTCCGAATGTCGGTATCAAGATGGGCGATTATAGATTTCTGGCTAAACCAATTGTCCTTGGTGACTCGGATATTGATCTTATTCTTGGGATGGGTGGCTTTATCAGCACAAAGCTCAGCTTGATTGTGCTGCGGGAAATTCAATTGACTCACTCTTCTAATGATGTGATCATCTATGCGCTTCGTGATGAAACCATTCGGTTGTTTTCTCTCAATGAGAAGGGCGAATTGGATGCTATCTCTCGATTCGATCGTTTGTGAGTACCAAGATGTCTTTCGGAAGAGCTTCCGGGTATGCCTCCTCATCGGCCAATTGAGTTCATTATCGATCTTGAGCCTGGCACTGAACCCGTTTGCAAGCGTCCATACAAGCTTGGACTGATGAGCTGAAGGAATTGAAGAAGCAGCTCGATGAACAAGAGCGTCTGGTTTGATCGGACCGAGTTCATCTCCTTGGGGTTGTGGTGTTCTTTTTGTCCAGAAGAAGGATGGCACGGACCGACTTTGCGTCGATTACCGTCCATTGAATAATAAGACAATCAAGAACAAGTATCCACTTCCCAACATCAATGAGCTTTTCGAGCAACTCAAAGGGGCTAAAGTGTTCTCCAAGCTTGACCTTCGTATGGGTTATCATCAGATTCGCATTCGTGAACAAGATATTCCCAAGACAGCATTCAGAACAAGCTTTGGTTCTTATGAATATCTTGTCATGTCTTTCGGCCTTGTCAATGCTCCTCCAACATTCTCTCGGATGATGAACTTCATATTCAACCCCTACACCAATGAATTCGTCTTGGTCTATCTTGATGATATTTTGGTCTTCTCCAAGAATAAGAAGGATCATGCCAAACATTTGCGATTGGTGCTAGACAAGCTCGAGAGTATCAATTCTATCGAAGTTCTCCAAATGTGAATTTTGGCTTGATGAAGTGCTTTATCTTGGCCATATCATCTCCGCCAAGGGCATCGCTGTTAATCCGAGAAGGTGTCGCAATTGTGAATTGGGAACCTCCTCGGAATGTCAAGCAGCTCCATGATTTTCTCGGTCTTGCAAGCTATTGCGAAGATTCGTTGAGAATTTCTCCAAGATTGCAAAGCCTCTTTCCAACCTCCTCCGAAGCATGTGAAGTATGTACGGTCTCTGAGTGTGGCGTTGCTTTCAATACCCTCAAGAGAAACTCGTCACAGCTCTGTCTTGACTCCTCTGATGAATCCAAGCCATTGAAGTTTTACGTGATGCTTCTCTGCAAGGTCTTGGTGCTGTGTTAATGCAAGAGAAGAGAGTTGTGGCTTATACCTCTCTTGATTGAAGCCCAACGAAAGAACTACCCCACTCACGATCTTGAGTTGGCGGCGATAGTCCATGCATTGATAACATGGAGACATCTCTTGTTGGGAAGGAAAGTGGACATTTTCACCGATCACAAGAGTCTCAAGTATATCTTCACTCAGCCCAACCTCAACCTCGAGCAGACTCGATGGGTGAAATGATTCAAGAGTACAACCCAAGTATTGAATATACTCCGGGCAAGGCCAATGTCATTCAGATGCTTTGAGCAGGAAGGCTTCTTGCAGCAGTCTAATCCTCAAGCCCTTCCAACGGATCTCTGTGAAGCTTTCCATAAGCTGAATCTTCAAGTTGTTCCTCAAGGCTTTCTTGCCAACCTCATAGTCTCTCCTACTTTGGAAGATCAGATTCGTGAGGCCAACTTACGGATACCATGGTGAAAAAGGTGAAGCGTGGTATCGACAAGGGCATTTCAAGTACAAGTGCTTCCACATTGATGACAAAGATACTCTTTTCTTGAGGACTGGATTGTGGTTCCAAAGGGTGATATGAGAAAAGTCATTATGAGCGAGGCTCACAATTCGCTTCTATCCATTCATCACGGAAATGCGAAGATGTACCGGGACCTCAAGCGGTCATATTGGTGGACTCGAATGAAGCGAGAAATTGCTCAATTCGTGAATGAATGTGATGTCTGCGGAAGAGTGAAAGCAGAACACCAACGACCAGCTGGTCTCCTCCAACCTCTTGCTATTCCGAATGGAAGTTTGATCATATTGAAATGGACTTCGTGACTGGTTTCCAAAGTCCAAGCGTGGAAATGATGCTATCTTCGTTGTCATTGACAAGCTTACTAAAGTGGCTCATTTTCTTCCTATCAAAGAATCTATCACAGCAGCTCGGTTGGCGAGCTATACACCTCGAGATTGTCTCCTTGCGGCATTCCACAAGTGATCTCTTGAGACCGTGGCAGCATCTTTACCTCCAAGTTTTGGGATTCTTTTGAAGGCCATGGGCACCAACATTCGTTTCAGCACAGCTTTCCATCCTCAAACAAGTGGCCAAGTTGGTGAGTAAATCAAATCCTTGAAGATATGCTCGGGGCTTGTGTCATTTCCTTCGGTATGAAGTGGGAAGATTGTCTTCCATATGCGAGTTCTCCTACAACAACAACTTCCAGCGAGTTGGGCAAGGCCCCATTCGAAATTCTCTATGGCGAGAAAGTGCGTACTCCTCTCAATTGGTGCGAGGCAGGTGAGCGCCAACTTCTTGGCAATGACTTGATCACGAAGCGGAAGAAATGTGCAAAGTCATTCGTGAGAATCTCAAAGCAGCATAATCGCGCGGAAAACTATTATGATGATAAGCACCGTGATGTGGCTTTTGAAATCGGAGACCATGTCTACCTCCGCGTCTCTCAATGAAAGGCACTCGTCGCCCGGTATCAAAGGAAGCTTGCCCCTAGATCGTGGGTCCTTTCAAGATCATTGGCAAAGAGGCGATCTCGCCTATCAACGAGCTTCCGTCCAACTTCGCGAACGTGCATGATGTGTTTCACGTGTCACAACTTCGCAAGTGCTTCAAGACTCTGAACGCACTATCAACCGAAGAAATTGACCTTCAAGAAGATCTCTCTTATCATGAGCACCCGTTGCTATTCTTGAAGAAACCGGCGCAAGACTCGCAACAAGTCAATCAAATTCCTGAAAGTGAAGTGGTCACACCATTCCGACCGAGAAGCCACACAGGGCGCGAGGATCACCTCCGTTCGAATATCCGGAGTTCTTTCAGTCCTAGATCTCGGGGCGAGATCCTCTTGTAGTGGTGGAGTGTTGTAACACCCGGAGTAACTTTCCATATTTGTAACTCCAACTCTTGCCATTTTCGGCATTGTGATATGATATTCCCTCCGTGGTTGGGTTTTCTTCTTTTGCATTTTGTCCATGTCATGCATTTTTATCATGTCATCATGTGCATCGCATTTGCATACGTGTTAGTCTCATGATTCGAGCATTTTTCCGTTGTCCGTTTTGCAATCCGGCACTCCTATCTCCCCGGCGGCCCTTTTACGTTTTTCCTTGGCGGGTACTAAACCTTCTCGGAATGGACCGAGGTTTGTCAAGTGGCCTTGGTATACCACCGGTGAACCACCGGTCAAGTTTGGTCATTTGGAGCTCGTTTGGTACTCAGCAGTTAACCGCACTCTCGCAAAGGCCTCTTTTAAGTTGCAGCCCAACACCCTCCAAAATAGTCCAATAACCCATCAAGTCACTTCCATGCTCTCGTCGTTCGATCACGATCGTGTGGCGAAAACTACACCTCATTTGGACTCTCCTAGCTCCCTCTATGCCTATTTAAGCAACCCCATTCCAAATTTGGGTCTAACCCTAGCCTTCCCTACCTCGCGCCGGACGAAACCCCGCGCCGTCCGGACCGTCCGCCCGTCAGCGCCGCCGCCCGCGCCCAATCTCCACGCGACACGTGGCGCGCGCCCGCCGCCGCCGCGCTGGCAGGTTCAGCCAGCGAGGCCCTCCCGGCCGGTCGCCGCCGCCGCTTCGCCCATGGCGCCGAAAGCGCGCCCAGTCGCGCCCGGCCGGCAGCCAGCCCGCCGCCACCTCGCCTCCGCACCGGCCGCCCCCCGCCGCCCTCGCCCGGCAGCGCCGTCGTCGCCCGCCATCGGACCTCGCCGCCCGCCGCCACCGCCGCGCTTCGCCAGCGCCGCCTCCCTCGCCCGCTGGACCCGGCCCGCCTCCTCCTCCTCGCCGGACCCGGCCACGGAGCTGCTCACCGTCGCCGCCCGCTTGGATCGGATCCGGCCCGATCCGGATCCCAGCTCATCCGTTGACTTCTTCCCCTCTCAATTTCGTCTAAGTATTTTGTTCTGTGATATTTTCTGGCATTTTCTACGTAGCATATCTTTGCATCTGTAGCTCCATTTTGCGCGTATAATATGTCAAAATGTTCGCCTCGAAGAGTAGATCATTTCATCTCATTGCATCATTTCCATTTGGGCTTATCTTGATGCCCGAAATGCTGTTAGAAGAGGGCTATGTAATGTTAGTTTCTGTTTCTTAACAGAACTTGCACTTTTGTTATTTTTGCTATGATTGATGTGTGCACCCTATGAATTTGAGTCCTACATGTGTTTT
Source organism: Aegilops longissima (assembly GCA_021605205.1). Taxonomy (NCBI): domain Eukaryota; kingdom Viridiplantae; phylum Streptophyta; class Magnoliopsida; order Poales; family Poaceae; genus Aegilops; species Aegilops longissima. The sequence goes on from CM038678.1 coordinate 578,617,113, forward strand.
GTAATATGCCATGCCATCTTTTCAGGGGTGTATGCCATGTATTTTTGTGATCTATGTGGTGACTAGCACAATAATGCAAAGTAGGTGTCCTGATGTTGCTGATTTCAGCTCTGTTTTGCTGATATTTTGATGCCATGTTAACTTGATGCTACCAAGAGATCCATGCATATTTTGAGATACTTCAGTAAGGATGTTTTGTTCTACATGTCTTTCTCTATCCATCTATGCCTTTGTTTGTAATTATGGAGTGTGATAGCTTGAGTCAATCGAGCTCTACTTTTGCTATCAAATGTTTCCTGGCAGATTGTTTACATGTTATTCAATTTTGCCAAGGTTGTTGTGGTTGATCCATGTATGCTATGATGTTGTTCTTGCCATGTATGTCTTCTATGACATGTCTTCGTGATGTATGTATGCTTAGTTTATCATGAAAGGCTCTGTAGTGAGTGCTTCGAGCTCTTAAACATGCCTACTTGTTATCACTTTTTGACATGCCATGTTGCTGAATCTGTTAACGGAACTTGCGATATTGACATGGGTGTTACTATATTTTCTGATCCTTTTTGGCTTATGGTCAGTAAGGGACTTTTGATCTATGCTTTGAGTAGATTCATGCCATGCCTTGTTTTGCTATTATAAGTTCCTGTAGCATGTTGTTTTCTTGCTCTGAACATTGCTACCTGATGCTGTTTTGCCATGTCCAGCCTGATATTTTGTGCACTTTTGCCATGCTTGTTTGAACCTGTTATGATGTGAACTAGCCGTAGCTCAGTGCTCATCTTTTGTCAAGCATCTTGAGTAGATCACTGCCATATACTTTGTTGGTACGTTTGGGTGCAGTAGCTTAATTTCTTGTTGCTTGCTAAGTGGTATCATGCTGTTAATGGCAGATTTGTGCCATTCTTGTTTTGCTTGTCATTTGCAAACCGTGCATCCGATTCCGGTGATCTTTATATCGATTTCAACCAAAATCATCTCACCTTTCCAGTGGCATACTTGGTTTGCCAAGTTGATGCCTGGTTCATCATTTTCCTTCGGGAGCTTTATCGCATTGCATATCACATCTCGCATATCATGTCATGTTTTGCATCATGTGGCTTGTGCATTGCACCGTGATTTATTGTGGTTCCTTTGTTTGTGTTCCTGCTTTGGGTAGAGCCGGAGGCGAGTGCGTGAGCGAGGAACCTGTTGAGAACGCTTACGAGGATCAAGCTTTCGACAACTCTGAGAACATTGCAGGCAAGATGACCATACCCTCGAAATCACTTCTATCTTTGCTATGCTAGTTGCTTGCTCTTTCGCTATGCCTATGCTGCGATGCCTATCACTTGCTATATCATGCCACCCATATTGCCATGTCAGCCCCTAACCATCCTTTCCTAGCAAACCGTTGATTGGCTATGTTACCGCTTTGCTCAGCCCCTCTTATAGCGTTGCTAGTTGCAGGTGAAGCTGAAGTTTGTTCCTTGTTGGAACATGGAGATGTTGTTCCTTATTGGAACATGTTTACTTGTTGGGGATATCGCAATATATATATATCTGCTATAATTAATACATCTATATACTTGGTAAAGGGTGGAAGGCTCGGCCTTATGCACAGTGTTTTGTTCCCTCTTGCCACCTAGTTTCCGTCATACGGTGTTATGTTCCTTGATTTCGCGTTCCTTACGGTTGGGTGATTTATGGGACCCCTTGACAGTTCGCTTTGAATAAGACTCGTCCAGCAAGGACCAACATTGGTTTTACCATTTGCCACCTAAGCCTTTTTCCCCGGGTTTTCGCGAGCCGAGGGTCATCTTTATTTTAACCCCGGACCGGTGCTCCTTGAGTCTTGACCGAACTGAGCTGCACTGCGGGCCACCACGGGAAACTCGAGGCTTGGTTTTACTCGTAGCTAGTCTCATCCGGATGTGCCACGAGAGCGAGATATGTGCAGCTCCTATCGGGATTTGTCGGCTGTCGGGCGGCTTTCTGGTCTTGTTTTATTGCTGTCGAAATGTCTTGTAGTCCGGGATTCGAGATTGATCGGGTCTTCGGTAGAAGGAATATCCTTCGTTGACCGTGAGAGCTTATAATGGGCTAAGTTGGGACACCCTGCAGGGTAATATCTTTCAAAGCCGTGCCCGCGGTTATGAGGCAGATGGGAATTTGTTAATGTCCGGTTGTAGAAAACCGAAGTTGACCTCAAATAAAATACACATCAACGCGTGTGTCACCGTGATGGTCTCTTCTCGGAGTCGGGAAGTGAACACGATGTTGGAGTTATGTTTGGCGTAAGTAGTTCAGGATCATTTCTTGATCGCTACTAGCTTCACGACCGTGCCTTGCTTCTCTTCTCGCTCTCTTTTGCGATGTAGCCACCATATATGCTAGTCGCTTGCAGCAGCTCCACCTCATAACTCTGCCCTTCCTATAAGCTTAAATAGTCTTGATCTCGGGTGTGAGATATCTGAGTCCCGTGACTCACAGATTCTACCAAAACAGTTGCGGTGCCGGCGATGCGGTCAGGTGGCGCAACCGAGCTCAAGTGGGAGTTCGACGAGGAACGTGGCCGTTACTATGTGTCTTTTCCGGATGATCAGTAGTGGTGCCCAGTTGGGACGATCGGGGATCTGTGTAGCATTTAGGGTATCTTCTTTTATTTTGGTTCTGTAGTCGGACCTTGAGTGTACTCTGAATGATGGATGTTTATTTATGTATTGTGTGAAGTGGCGACTGTAAGCCAACTATGTATCTCCTTCCCTTGTTTATTACATGGGTTGTGTGAAGATTACCTCACTTGCGACATTGCTTTCAATGCGGTTATGCCTCTAAGTCGTGCCTCGACACGTGGGAGATATAGCCGCATCGAGGGTGTTACATGTCTCCTTTGGGTATCCTATGAAGACACATTTTTCCGATTTGGGTTCAAGCTTATCAGGTTGAAGTTTTTTCACATAAGCATCGCAGCCCCAAACTTTCAGAAACGACAACTTTGGTTTCTTGCCAAACCATAGTTCATAAGGAGTCGTCTCAACGGATTTTGATGGTGCCCTATTTAACGTGAATGCGGCCGTCTCTAAAGCATAACCCCAAAACGATAGCGGTAAATCGGTAAGAGACATCATAGACCGCACCATATCTAGTAAAGTACGATTCTGACGTTCGGACACACCATTACGCTGTGGTGTTCCAGGTGGCGTTAGTTGCGAAACTATTCCGCATTGTTTCAAATGTAGACCAAACTCGTAACTCAAATATTCTCCTCCACGATCAGATCGTAGAAACTTTATTTTCTTGTTACGATGATTTTCAACTTCACTCTGAAATTCTTTGAACTTTTCAAATGTTTCAGATTTATGCTTCATTAAGAAGATATACCCATATCTGCTTAAATCATCTGTGAAGGTGACAAAATAACGATATCCTCGACGAGCTTCAACATTCATCGGACCACATACATCTGTATATGATTTCCAACAAATCTGTTGCTCTCTCCATAGAACCGGAGAACGGTGTTTTAGTCATCTTGCCTATGAGGCACGGTTCGCAAGTACCAAGTGATTCATAATCAAGTGGTTCCAAAAGTCCATCGATATGGAGTTTCTTCATCGCTTTACACGATATGACCTAAGCGGCAGTGCCACAAATAAGTTGCACTATCATTATTAACTCTGCATCTTTTGGCTTCGACATTATGAATATGTGTATCACTACTATCGAGATTTAATAAAAATAGACCACTCTTCAAGGGTGCATGACCATAAAAGATATTACTCATATAAATAGAACAACCATTATTCTCTGATTTAAATGAATAACCGTCTCGCATCAAACAAGATCCAGATATAATGTTCATGCTCAACGCTGGCACCAAATAACAATTATTTAGGTCTAAAACTAATCCCGAAGGTAGATGTAGAGGTAGCGTGCCGACCGCGATCACATCGACTTTGGAACCGCTTTCCCAGCGCGCATCGTCACCTCGTCCTTGGCGATGCTGCTCGCTTATTCCGTAGTCCCTGTTTGAGTTGCAAATATTAGCAACAGAACCAGTATCAAATACCAGTGCTACTACGAGCTCTAGTAAAGTACACATCAATAACATGTATATCACATATACCTTTGTTCACCTTGCCATCCTTCTTATCCGCCAAATACTTGGGGCAGTTTCGCTTCCAGTGACCAGTTTGCTTGCAGTAGAAACACTCAGTTTCAGGCTTAGGTCCAGACTTGGGTTTCTTCTCTTGAGCAGCAACTTGCTTGCTGTTCTTTTTGAAGTTCCCCTTCTTCTTCCCTTTGCCCTTTTTCTTGAAACCAGTGGTCTTGTTAACCATCAACACTTGATGCTCCTTCTTGATTTCTACCTCCGCAGCTTTTAGCATTGCGAAGAGCTCGGGAATTGTTTTGTTCATCCCTTGCATATTATAGTTCATCACGAAGCTCTTGTAGCTTGGTGGCGATGTTGGAGAATTCTGTCAATGACACTATCATCCGGAAGATTAACTCCCGGTTGAATCAAGTGATTATTATACCCGGACATTTTGAGTATATGCTCACCGACGAACTATTCTCCTCCATCTTGCAGCTATAGAACTTATTGGAGACTTCATATCTCTCAATCCGGGCATTTGCTTGAAATATTAACTTCAACTCTTGGAACATCTCATATGCTCCATGACGTTCAAAATGTCGTTGAAGACCGGTTCTAAGCCGTAAAGCATGGCACTGCGAACTATAGAGTAGTCATCGGCTTTGCTCGCCAGACGTTCACAACTTGGCGTTGCTCTGCAGAAGAGGCTGGCACCCAGCGGTGCTTCAGGGCGTAATTCTTACATGCAGCAATGAGGATAATCCTCAAATTCGGACCCAGTCCGTGTAATTGCTACCATCATCTTTCAACTTTGCTTTCTCAAGGAACGCATTAAAATTCAACGGAACAACGGCACGAGCCATCTATCTACAAACATAGATAATCAAAATACTATCAGGTACTAAGTTCATGATAAATTTAAGTTCAATTAATCATATTACTTAAGAACTCCCACTTAGACAGACATCTCTCTAGTCATCTAAGTGATCACGTGATCCAAATCAACTAAACCATAACCGATCATCACGTGAGATGGAGTAGTTTCCAATGGTGAACATCACTATGTTGATCATATCTACTATATGATTCACGCTCGACCTTTCGGTCTCCGTGTTCCGAGGCCATATCTGCATATGCTAGGCTCGTCAAGTTTAACCTGAGTATTCTGCGTGTGCAAAACTGGCTTGCACCCGTTGTAGATGGACGTAGAGCTTATCACACCCGATCATCACGTGGTGTGCAGGCACGACGAACTTTGGCAATGGTGCATACTCGGGGAACACTTCTTGATAATTTTAGTGAGAGATCATCTTAAAATGCTACCGTCAATCAAAGCAAGATAAGATGCATAAAGGATAAACATCACATGCAATCAATATAAGTGATATGATATGGCCATCATCATCTTGTGCTTGTGATCTCCATCTCGAAGCACCGTCGTGATCACCATCGTCACCGGTGCGACACCTTGATCTCCATCGTAGCATCGTTGTCGTCTCGCCAACTATTGCTTCTCGACTATCGCTACCGCTTAGTGATAAAGTAAAGCAATTACATGGCGTTGCATTTCATACAATAAGCGACAACCATATGGCTCCTGCGATTGCGATAACTTCGGTTACAAAACATGATCATCTCATACAATAAAATATAGCATCACGTCTTGACCATATCACATCACAACATGCCCTACAAAAACAAGTTAGGCGTCCTCTACTTTGTTGTTGCAAGTTTTACGTGGCTGCTACGGGCTGAGCAAGAACCGTTCTTACCTACGCATCAAAACCACAGCGATAGTTTGTCAAGTTGGTGCTGTTTTAACCTTCGCAAGGACCGGGCGTAGCCACACTCAGTTCAACTAAAGTGAGAGAGCAGACACCCGCCGGTCACCTTTAAGCAACGAGTGCTCGAGCGGTGAAACCAGTATCGTGTAAGCGTCTGGCGTAATGTCGGTCCGGGCAGCTTCATCTCACAATACCGCCGAACAAAAGTATGACATCTGGTAAGCGGTATGACTTGTATCGCCCACAACTCACTTGTGTTCTACTCGTGCATATAACATCAACGCATAAAACCAGGCTCGGATGCCCTTTGTTGGGGAGCGTAGTAATTTCAAAAATTTCCTACGCTACGCAAGATCATGGTGATGGCATAGCAGCGAGAGGGAGAGTGTTGTCCACGTACCCTCGTGAGACCGTGACGTGGCGGAGCGTTATGACAACGCGGTTGATGTAGTCGTCGTCTTCACGATCGACCGATCCAAGTACCGAGCGTCACGGCACCTCCGAGTTCAGCACACGTTCAGCTCGATGGCGATCCCGGGCTCCAATCCAGCAAAGCGTCGGGGATGAGTTCCGTAAACTGACGGCGTGGTGGCGATGATGATGCTCTACGGCGCGAGGCTTCGCCTAAACTCTGCGACGATATGACCGAGGTGGAATATGGTGGAGGGGCACCGACACGGCTAAGGCGATCCGTAGATCAACTTGTGTGTCTATGGGGTGCCCCTTGCCCCGTATATAAAGGAGCAAAGGGGGTGCGGCCGGCCATAGGAGGAGGCGCGGAGGAGTCCTACTCCCAGGGAGTAGGACTCCCCCTTCCTAGTTAGACTAGGACTTGGGGAAGGAGGAGAGGGGGAAAGGAAAGGGGCGCGCCCCTCCTTGTCCTATTCGGACTTGGGGGGGGGGCGGCTGCCCCTTGGCCCCTTCTCCTCTTTCTCCACTAGGCCTACTAAGGCCCATTAGGTCACCGGGGTTCGGTAACCTCCGGTACTCGATAAAATGCCGATTTCACCGGGAACACTTCGATGTCCAAACATAGGCTTCCAATATATCAATCTTTATGTCTCGACCATTTGAGACTCCTCGTCATGTCCGTGATCACATCCAGGACTCGAACAAACTTCGTACATCAAAACTTATAAACTCATAATAAAACTGTCATCGTAACGTTAAGCGTGCGGACCCTTGGGTTCGAGAACTATGTAGACATGACCTAGAACTATTCTAGGTCAATAACCAATAGCGGAACCTGGATGCCCATATCGGTTCCTACATATTCTCGAAGATCTTTATCGGTCAAACCGCATAACAACATCGTTGTTCCCTTTGTCATCGGTATGTTACTTGCCGAGATTTGATCGTCGGTATCAATACCTAGTTCAATCTCGTTCTTGGCAAGTCTCTTTACTCCTTACGTAATGCATCATTCCGTAACTAACTCATTAGCTACATTGCTTGCAAGGCTTATAGTGATGTGCATTACCGAGAAGGCCTAGAGATACCTCTCCAGACAATCGGAGTGACAAAACCTAATCTCGAAATCGCCAACCCAACATGTACCTTTGGAGACACCTGTAGTACACCTTTATAATCACCCGATTCGTTGTGACGTTTGGTAGCACCAAAGTGTTCCTCCGTAAGCGGGAGTTGCATAATCTCATAGTTACGAGGAACATGTATAAGTCATGAAGAAAGCAATAGCAATATACTAAGCGATCAAGTGCTAGGCTAACGGAATGGGTCATGTCAATCACATCATTCTCCTAATGATGTGATCCCATTAATCAAATAACAACACATGTCTATGGTTAGGAAACATAACCATCTTTGATTAATGAGCTAGTCAAGTAGAGGCATGCTAGTGACTATATGTTTGTCTATGTATTCACACATGTATCATGTTTCCGGTTAATACAATTCTAGCATGAATAATAAACATTTATCATGATATGAGGAAATAAATAATAACTTTATTATTGCCTCTAGGGCATATTTCCTTCAGGCCAGGGGGCCCACACCCTGCTCACGAGGGTGGGCGCGCCCCCTACCTCGTGGGCCCCCTGGTGGCTCTTCGATGCCCATCTTCTCCTATATGAAGTCTTTCGATGAGAAAAAAAATAAGAAGCAACCTTTCAGGACGAAACTCCGCCGCCACGAGGCGGAACCTTGGCGGAACCAATCTAGGGCTTCGGCAGAGCTGTTCTGCCGGGGACACTTCCCTCCGGGAGGGGGAAATCATCGTCGTCATCATCACCAACGCTCCTCTCATCAGGAGAGGGAAATCTCCATCAACATCTTCACCAGCACCATCTCATCTCCAAACCCTAGTTCATCTCTTATATCCAATTCTTGTCTCCAAGTCCGGGATTGGTGCTAGTAGGTTGCTAGTAGTGTTGATTACTCCTTGTAGTTGATGCTAGTTGGCTTATTTGGTGGAAGATCGTATGTTCAGATCATTTATACATATTATTACCCCTCTGATTATGAACATGAATATGCTTTGTGAGTAGTTACGTTTGTTCCTGAGGACAAGGGAGAAGTCTTGCTCTTAGTAGTCATGTGAATTTGGTATTCGTTCGATATTTTGATGAGATGTATGTTGTCTAGCATCTAGTGGTGTTATGTGAACGTCGACTACATAACACTTCACCGTTATTTGGGCCTAGAGGAAGGCATTGGGAAGTAATAAGTAGATGATGGGTTGCTAGAGTGACAGAAGCTTAAACCCTAGTTTATGCGTTGCTTCGTAAGGGGCTAATTTGGATCCATATGTTTCATGCTATGATTAGGTTTACCTTAATACTTTTGTTGTAGTTGCGGATGCTTGCAATAGAGGTTAATCATAAGTGGAATGCTTGTTCAAGTAAGAATAGCACCCAAGCACCGGCCCACCCACATATCAAATTACCAAAGTACCGAACGCGAATCATATGAGCGTGATGAAAACTAACTTGCGATATTCCCATGTGTCCTCGGGGCGCTTTTCCTATTATAAGAGTTTGTCCAGGCTTGTCCTTTGCTACAAAAAGGATTGGGCCACCTTGCTGCACTTTATTTACTCTTGTTACTTGTTGCTCGATACAATTTATCTTATCACAAAACTATCTGTTACCACTTATTTCAGATACTTGCAGAGAATACCTTGCTGAAAACCGCTTATCATTTCATACGCTCCTCGTTGGGTTCGACACTCTTACTTATCGAAAGGACTACGATAGATCCCCTATACTTGTGGGTCATCAAGACTCTTTTAAGGCGTCGTTGCGGGGAGTGTAGCGCCTTTGGTAGGTGGAATTTGGTAAGGAAAAATTTATATAGTGTGCTGAAATTTCTGTCACTTGTTACTATGGAAAGTAATTCTCGAGGGGCTTGTTAGGGTATCTTCACCCGTCCATGAGAGCAAAGAGTTGCTCCTCAACCTAATGAACCTATTGAAAATGAAACTCCTTTTGAAATTCCTTGGGTATGATGGAAAACTGCTAGCTAATACTTTTACGGAGATGGAACAAAGCATCACGATGAACATCTACTCTATGTGGATGAAGTTTGTGGACTCTTTAAGCTTGCAGGTATACCCGATGATGTTGTTAAGAAGAAGGTCTTCCCTTTATCTTTGAAGGGAGATACATTGACATGGTATAGGCTATGTGATGATACGCGATCATGGAACTATAAAAGATTGAAATTGGAATTTCATCAGAAGTATTACCCTATGCATCTTGTTCATCGTGATTGCAATTATATATATAATTTTTGGCCTCGCGAAGGAGAAAGCATCGCTCAAGCTTGGGGGAGGCTTAAATCAATGTTATATTCATGCCCCAATCATGAGCTCTCAAGAGTGACAATTCTTCAGAATTTTTATGCTCGGCTTTCGATAACAATCGCACCATGGTCGATACTTCTTGTCTTGACTCTTTTATGATGAAGACTATTGAATTCAGATGGAATTTATTGGATAGAATTAAGCATAACTGTGAAGATTGGGACCTCGGCGAAGGTAAGGAGTCAGGTATGACACCTAAGTTTGATTGTGTTAGATCTTTTATGGATACCGATACTTTACGTAAGTTTAGCACTAAATATGGACTTGACTCGAGATAGTAGCTTCTTTACGTGAATCTTTTGCTACTTATGTTGATCTCCCCAAGGAGAAGTGGTTTAAATATCATCCTCCCATAGAAGTAAAAGTAGCTGCACCTATTAAAGTTGAAGAAAAGACTGTCACTTATAATGATCCTATTGTTCCTACCTCTTATGTTGAGAAACCACCTTTCCCTGTTAGAATAAAGGATCATGCTAAAGCTTCAACTGTTGTTCGTAAAAGCAATATTAGAACTTATACACCTCCTGAGCAAGACAAAGTAGAACCTAATATTGCTATTGTTAAAGATCTCTTGTCTGATAATATTGATGGGCATGTTATTCAGTTCTGCGGTGAAACTGCTAGAATTGCTAAACCGTGTGCTAAAGATAAACATAGACCTGTGATAGGCATGCCTGTTATTTCTGTTAAAATAGGAGATCATTGTTATCATGGCTTATGTGATATGGGCGCTAGTGCTAGTGTTATACCTTATGATTTATATAAAGAAATTAAGCATGAAATTGCACCTATTGAGTTAGAAGATATTGATGTCACAATTAAACTTGCCAATAGAGATACTATATCTGCAATGGGAATTGTTAGAGATGTTGAAGTCTTGTGTGGGAAAACTAAATATCCTGCTGATTTTCTTGTTCTTAGTTCTCCAGAAGATAGCTTTTGTCCCATTATATTTGGCAGACCCTTCTTGAATACTGTTAATGCTAAGGTAGATTGCGAAAACAATGTTGTTACTATTGGCTTGGACGATATGATTCATGAGTTTAATTTCTCTAAATTTAGTAAACAACATCGTGAGGAAGAATTGCCTAGTAAGGATGAAATTATTGGTCTTGCTTCTATTGCCGTACCTCCTAGTGATCCCTTAGAACACTATTTGCTAGACCATGAAAATTATATGTTCATGAATGAAAGAAGGGAAATAGATGAAGTATTCTTTAAACAGGAACCTATTCTGCAACACAATTTGCCTGTTGAAATCCTAGGGATCCCCTCCACCCAAGGGTGATCCGTGTTTGAGCTTAAACCGTTGCTGATAATCTTAAATATGCTTATCTTGATGAAAATAAAATATATCCTGTTATTATTAGTGCTAACCTTTGAGAGCATGAAGAAGAAAGATTATTTAAAACTCGAAGAAGCAACGTGCGCTATTGGATATACTCTTGATGATCTTAAGGGCATTAGTCCCACTCTATGTCAACATAAAATAAATTTGAAGCGGATGCCAAACCAGTTCGTGATCCTCAACGGCGTTTGAATCCTAAAATTAAATAAGTGGTAAGAAAGGAAATACTCAAGCTTCGGAGGCAGGTATAATTTATCCTGTTGTCGATAGTCGATGGGTAAGTCCTGTCCATTGTGTCCCTAAGAAGGAGGTATTATTGTTGTTCCTAATGATAAAGATGAATTGATCCATAAAGAATTATCACAGGTTATAGGATGGTAATTGATTTCCATAAATTAAATAAAGCTACTAAGAAAGATCATTACCCCTTGCCTTTTATTGATCAAATGCTAGAAAGATTATGCAAACATACACATTATTGCTTTCTAGATGGTTATTCTGGTTTCTCCCAAATACCTGTGTCGGCTAAAGATCAATCAAAGACTACTTGTACATGCCCTTTTGGTACTTTTGCTTATATACGTATGCCTTTTGGTTTATGTAATGCACCTGCTACCTTTCAAAGATGCATGATGGCTATATTCTCTGATTTTTGTGAAAAAAATTGTGAGGTTTTCATGGACAATTTTTCCGTCTATGGTTCCTCTTTTGATGATTGCTTGAGCAATCTTGATCGAGTTTTGCAGAGATGTGAAGAAACTAATCTTGTCTTGAATTGGGAAAAGTGCCACTTTATGGTTAATGAAGGTATTGTCTTGGGGCACGAAGTTTCTGAAAGAGGTATTGAAGTTGATAAAGCCAAGGTTGATGCTATTGAAAAGATGCCATGTCCCAAGGACATCAAAGGTATAAGAAGTTTCCTTGGTCACGCCGGATTTTATAGGAGGTTCATTAAGGACTTCTCAAAAATTTCTCGGCCTCTGACCAATTTATTACAAAAAGATGTACCATTTTTCTTTGATGATGATTGTGTAGAAGCATTTGAAATGCTTAAGAAAGCATTAGTCTCTGCACCTGTTGTTCAGCCACCTGATTGGAATTTACCCTTTGAAATTATGTGTGATGCCAGTGATTATGCTGTAGGTGATGTTCTAGGGAAAAGAGTTGATAAGAAATTAAATGATATCCATTATGCTAGTAAGACTCTAGACAATGCTCAAAGAAATTATGCTACTACCGAAAAGGAACTTTTAGCAGTTGTGTTTGCTTGTGATAAATTTAGACCCTATATTGTTGATTCTAAAGTAACTATTCACACTGATCATGCTGCTATTAAATATCTTATGGAAAAGAAAGATGCAAAACCTAGACTTATTAGATGGGTTCTCCTGCTGCAAGAATTTGATTTGCATATTGTTGATAGAAAAGGAGCTGAGAACCCCGTTGCAGATAACTTGTCTAGGTTAGAGAATGTTCTTGATGACCCACTACCTATTGATGATAGCTTTCCTGATGAAAATGTCATAAGCACTTCTCGTAGCACTCCATGGTATGCTGATTATGCTAATTATATTGTTGCTAAATTCATACCACCTAGCTTCACATACCAACAAAATAAAAAGTTTTTCTATGATTTGCGACATTACTTTTGGGATGACCCACATCTTTATAAAGAAGGAGTAGATGGTGTTATTAGACGTTGTGTGCCTGAGCATGAACAGGAACATATCCTACGCAAGTGTCACTCTGAAGCTTATGGAGGACACCACGCTGGAGGTAGAACTGCACATAAGGTATTGCAATCTGGTTTCTATTGGTCTACTCTCTTCAAAGATGCCCGTAAGTTTGTTTTGTCTTGCGATGAATGTCAAAGAATTGGTAACATCAGTAGACGTCAAGAAATGCCTATGAATTATTCACTTGTTATTGAACCATTTGATGTTTGGGGCTTTGATTATATGGGACCTTTTCCTGCCTCTAATGGATATACACATATTTTAGTTGCTGTTGATTACGTTACTATGTGGGTAGAAGTTATTCCAACTAGTAGTGCTGATCATAACACTTCTATTAAAATGCTTAAGGAAGTTATTTTTCCGAGGTTTGGAGTCCCTAGATATTTAATGACTGATGGTGGTTCACACTTTATTCATGGTGCTTTCCGTAAAATGCTTGCTAAATATGATGTTAATCATAGAATTGCATCTCCTTATCACCCACAGTCTAGTGGTCAAGTATAATTGAGCAACAGAGAGCTCAAATTAATTTTGCAAAAGACTGTTAATAGGTCTAGAAAGAATTGGTCCAAGAAACTTGATGATGCATTATGGGCCTATAGAACTGCATATAAGAATCCTATGGGTATGTCTCTGTATAAAATGGTTTATGGAAAAGCATGTCACTTACCTCTCGAACTAGAACATAAGGCATATTGGGCTATTAAAGAGCTCAACTACAATTTCAAACTTGCCGGTGAGAAGAGGTTATTTGATATCAGCTCACTTGATGAATGGAGAACCCAAGCTTATGAAAATGCTAAGCTATTTAAAGAAAAAGTTAAAAGATGGCATGACAAAAGGATACAAAAGCGTGAGTTTAATGTAGGTGATTATGTATTGCTATACAAATCTCGTTTAAGATTTTTTGCAGGAAAACTTCTCTCTAAATGGGAAGGTCCCTACGTTATCAAGGAGGTTTATCGTTCCGGTGCCATAAAAATCAACAACTTCGAAGGCACAAATCCGAAGGTGGTAAACGGTCAAAGGATCAAACATTATATCTCAGGTATTCCCATAAATGTTGAAACCAATATTATTGAAACCGTAACCCCGGAGAATACATAAGGGACACTTTCCGGACGTTTGGACTCGAAAAGGAATAGGTATGTGGTGCGGTAAGTAAACCGACTCAAAACAATTTTAAGGCAATATTTCTCCGTTTTGGAATATTTAGAAAAATAGAAAAATAAGTAGCAGTCCAGGAAGGACACGTGGGCCCCACGAGGGTGGTGGGCGCGCCCCCTACCTCGTGAGCACCTCGTGTGCCCTCCGGACTCCGTTTTCTTGCACGATACGTATTTTGGTCGGTAAAAATTCATTATATATTCTCCCGAAGGTTTTGACTCCCATATCACGCAAATATCCTCTGTTCTTGTTTTTAGTTGTCCTACTGCAGATTAGATCAACATGTCGTCCCAGGATTCGGAGGGAGAAAGCTATGTGGATGATTATCTAGCAAACCCTAAGGTCTATGGAGATGTGGAGCACGATAGTTGGACCACGGAGGAAGAAGAGGAGTATGAACCCAAAGGGAAGGAAGAGACGAGCTCAGATGAAGATGAAACCCCATTACCTCAACCTGGGGACATGCATGTGGAGTTCAAAAAGTCAAGTCTCCCTGATAGGGTAAAGAAACCAAGGTTCTAGATTATCCCTTTTCGTCTCTTGCAGGAAAATAAGCAGGACTTATGCAAAAAGATATTAACCCTGGAGTGGGAAATTGATGATCCGAGGGATCAAAATGCCGTCCTCAAGCGCAAATTAAGGGAGAAGTCTATGCCATCAACTAAGTCAACGACATCTCCACCTTCTTCACCAGCAAAGGAGACATAATCACATGGGTATGGGCACTCCCCTTGGCAACTGCCAAGCTTGGGGGAGGTGCCCCGGTATCGTATCACCATCACAACTCCTATCTTTACCGTTTTTCTTAGTTCGATCCTATTAGTAGTATCTTGATCTAGTAGAATAAAGTCATGGCATGATCTAGTTTTGAGTTTTGCTTTATGATCCCTCTATGTAATCGAGTCCGTGAGCTATATATATAATAAAGTTTAGTTTTGAGTCAAGGGATTGATTATTTTGCCATGATCTTGGGTGAATAAAAGAAAAAGAATAAAAAGAAACAAAGAGTTCATATTGATCTTATTGAGAGTAATGACTTCACATAGAAAGATTATGATGATTAAAAGTTGTTGGGAGTTGGCAAATATAGCTTTGGTCATCGTTGCAATTAATAGGAAGTAATAAGGAAACAAAGGTTTCACATATAGATATATTATCATTGACATCTTTTATGATTGGGGGCACTCATTAAAATATAACATGCTAAAGAGTTGATGTTGGACTAGGAAGACAACGTGATGAGTTATGTTTTCCTATATCTGAGATAAAGTATGTTGTCATGGATCCTCTAACATGTTGAGCTTGCCTTTCCCCCTCATGATAGCCAAATTCTCAGCACCAAGTAGACATACTACTTGTGCTTCCAAATACCCTTAAACCAGTTTAGCCATGAGAGTCCACCATATCTACCTATGGATTGAGTAAGATCCTTCAAGTAAGTTGTCATCGGTGCAAAGCAATAAAAATTGCTCTAAATATGTATGATTGATTGGTGTGGGAGAAATAAGCTTTATACGATCTTGTGATATGGAAGAAATAAAAGCGACGGACTGCATAATAAAGGTTCATATCACAAGGGGCAATATAAAGTGACGTTCTTTCGCATTGAGATTTTGTGCATCCAACCATAAAAGTGCATGGCAACCTCTACTTCCCTCTGCGAAGGGCCTATCTTTTATTATTATCCTCTACCTTATGCAAGAGTCACGGTGATCTTCACCTTTCCTTTTTCATTTTATCCTTTGGCAAGCCCAGCATGTTGGAAAGAATATGATATATATATATATATATATATATATATATATATATATATATATATATATATATATATATATATATATATATATATCAATTGGATGTAGGGAGCATGAATTATTATTTTTGACATTACCCTTGAGGTAAAAGGTTGTGGGGCAGAACTATAAGCCTCTATCTTTCTCTGTGTCCGATTAAAACTCCGTAACCACAAGTATTGCGTGAGTGTTAGCAATTATGAAGGACTAAATGGTAGTTGAGTATGTGGACTTGCTTTTAAACTCCGACATAGACTCTTTCCGATGTTATGATAAATTGCAATTGCTTCAATGACTGAGGTTATAATTTGTTGGTGCTCAATAAGGTTTTTGGTTCATACTTTTGCATTGTGAAAAGATCATCACTTGAACATAAGTAATCATATGACAAAATCTATATATGTTGCTGTTATCAGAACAATCATGATGCCTTCATGTCCGTATTTTATTTTTATCGACGCCTCTGCCACTAAACATAAGGACACACTTATTGTTATCGGCTTTTCACTTGAGGACAAGCGAGGTCTAAGCTTGGGGGAGTTGATACGTCCATTTTGCATCATGCTTTTATATCGATATTTATCGCATTATGGGCTGTTATTTCACATTATGTCACAATACTTATGACTATTCTCTTTTATTTTACAAGGTTTACATGAAGAGGGAGAATGCCGGCAGCTGGAATTCTGGGCTGGAAAAGGAGCAAATATTGAGGACCTATTCTGCGCAACTCCAAAAGTCCTGAAACTCCACGGAATATCTTAAAATAAATAAAGAAAAATCGTCGCCAAAGATGAAGGCCAGGGGGCCCACACCCTGCTCACGAGGGTGGGGGGCACCCCCCTACCTCGTGGGCCCCCTGGTGGCTCTTCGATGCCCATCTTCTCCTATATGAATTCTTTCGATGAGGAAAAAATAAGAAGCAACCTTTCGGGACGAAACTTCGCCGCCACGAGGCGGAACCTTGGCGGAACCAATCTAGGGCTCCGGCAGAGCTGTTCTGCCGGGGAAACTTCCCTTCGGGAGGGGGAAATCATCGTCGTCATCATCACCAACGCTCCTCTCATCGGGAGAGGGCAATCTCCATCAACATCTTCACCAGCACCATCTCATCTCCAAACCCTAGTTCATCTCTTGTATCCAATTCTTGTCTCCAAGTCCGGGATTGGTGCTAGTAGGTTGCTAGTAGTGTTGATTACTCCTTGTAGTTGATGCTAGTTGGTTTATTTGGTGGAAGATCATATGTTCAGATCCTTTATGCATATTATTACCCCTCGATTATGAACATGAATATGCTTTGTGAGTAGTTGCGTTTGTTCACGAGGACAAGGAGAAGTCTTGCTATTAGTAGTCATGTGAATTTGGTATTCGTTTGATATTTTGATGAGATGTATGTTGTCTAGCATCTAGTGGTGTTATGTGAGCGTCGACTACATAACACTTCACCATTATTGGGCCTAGAGGAAGGCATTGGGAAGTAATAAGTAGATGATGGGTTGCTAGAGTGATGAAGCTTAAACCCTAGTTTATCGTTGCTTCGTAAGGGCTGATTTGGATCCATATGTTTCATGCTATGGTTAGGTTTACCTTAATACTTTTGTTGTAGTTGCGGATGCTTGCAATAGAGGTTAATCATAAGTGGGATGCTTGTTCAAGTAAGTACAACACCCAAGCACCGGTCCACCCACATATCAAATTATCAAAGTACCGAACGCGAATCATATGAGCGTGATGAAAACTAGCTTGACAATATTCCCATGTGTCCTCAGGAGCGCTTTTCCTATTATAAGAGTTTGTCCAGGCTTGTCCTTTGCTACAAAAAGGATTGGGCCACCTTGCTGCACTTTATTTACTCTTTTTACTTGTTGCTCGATACAATTTATCTTATCACAAAACTATCTTTTACCACTTATTTCAGTACTTGCAGAGAATACCTTGCTAAAAACCGCTTATCATTTCCTTCTGCTCCTCGTTGGGTTCGACACTCTTACTTATCGAAAGGACTACGATAGATCCCCTATACTTGTGGGTCATCAGACAGTTATTAGCCTCAGCGCCCCTCAATGCTCCCTCTCCCCGCTCTCCGCTGCTCTCCCAACTCTCACCGGCGGCGGCGGATCGGAGGAGAGCAAGAAGACCACCGGACTCCATCACCGGCGAGCGGATCATCGCCTGGCCCGCGGCAATGGCGGTAAGCACTTTTATGTTCGTCATGCACTACTTTTTGGCGTTCGATCTGGCGGTAGATTCGATCCATGACGGAGAGGGGAATGGGGAATAGAGGTAGATAAGCATGACAATTAATACTAGTTCATGCAAGATCTGAATAGAGGTAGATACGGATGGAGTAGAAGGGGGATTGGGGGATTGGGGGTACACAACAGACACTGGCTAACCATGGTGTGCGGAGCGGCGGAGTGGCGGGTGGTCGTCGTCGTCCTCGGCGGAGTCGAGGTCGATCTGCCAGGTATGACGGCCTGGCTCCGGCGCCATCACTGGCATTTGCACCGGTTCTTCCTCCTCCTTAGGCTCCCCACCGATGACCGGCGGTGGCACCATTGCCGTCTCCCAGTACAGTATGGCACGGCGATCATAAGGAGCCCACTAGTTCTTGTACTTGGACCACTTCTTCCTCTGTTTAGCGTCGTCTGAGACGGCCTGATTCATGGCCCAGCGAATGATGTTGACTGCCATTGCGCCCTTCGCTGGGTCAGGAATCAACGTCTTCAACTCTTGTGCAGTGGCCCTCATGAGCACTGCATCAGATTCCTTCTGCATGTCAGTGTTGGGGAACACATTATTTCAATTTTTTTACCTACGATCACACAAGATCTATCTATATGATGCATAGCAATGAGCGGGGAGAGAGTGTCCATGTACCCTCGTAGACTGAAAGCAGAAGCGTTATATCAATGCAGTTGATGTAGTCGTACGTCTTCACGACCCGACCGATCCTAGCACCGAACGTACGGCACCTCCGTGTTCAGCACACATTCAGCTCGATGACGTCCCTCGTACTCTTGATCCAGTTGAGGCCGAGGGAGAGTTCCATCAGCACGATGGCGTGGTGACAGTGATGATGAAGTTACCGGCGCAGGGCTTCGCCTAAGCACTACGACAATATGACCGAGGTGTAAAACCGTGGAGGAGGGCACCGCACACGGCTAAGAGATTGTCTGTTGTTCTTTTGGGGTGCCCCCTGCCCCCGTATATAAAGGAGGGAAGGAGGAGGCCGACTAACAAGGGGCGCGACAGGGAGAGGGGAGTCCTACTAGGACTCCAGTCCTGGTAGGATTCGGCCCCACCCTTTTTTTCCTTCTACCGAAGGGGAAAAAGGGGAAGGAGAGGGAGTAGGAGAAGGAAAGCGGGGTGGCGCCGCCTTCCCAAGTCCAATTCGGCCTCCTCCCTTGTGGGGGGCGCACCAGCCCCTTGTGGGCTGGTTAGCCTCCCTCCTATGACCCATAAGGCCAATATCTTTCCCCGGGGGGTTCCAGTAACCTCCCGGTACTCCGGAAAAACGCCCGAATCACTCGGAACCATTCCGTTGTCCGAATGCAACCTTCGAATATATGAATATTTACCTCTCGACCATTTCGAGACTCCTCGTCATTTCCGTGATCTCATTCGGGACTCTGAACAAACTTCGGTACATCAAATCACATAACTCATAATACAAACCGTCATCGAACGTTAAGCGTGCGGACCCTACGGGATCGAGAACTATGTAGACATGACCGAGACACATCTCCGGTCAATAACCAATAGTGGAACCTGGATGCTCATATTGGCTCCTACATATTCTACGACGATCTTTATCGATCAAACCGCATAACAACATACGTTGTTCCCTTTGTCATCGGTATGTTACTTGCCCGAGATTCGATCGTCGGTATCCTCATACCTAGTTCAATCTCATTACCGGAAAGTCTCTTTACTCGTTCCGTGATGCATCATCCTGCAACTAACTCATTAGTCACATTGCTTGCAAGGTTTATAGTGATGTGCATTACCGAGAGGCCCCAGAGATCTCCGATACACGTAGTGACAAATCCTAATCTCGATCTATGCCAACTCAACAAACACCATCAGAGACACCTGTAGAGCATCTTTATAATCACCCAGTTACATTGTGACGTTTGATAGCATACTAAGTGTTCCTCCGGTATTCGGGAGTTGCATAATCTGATAGGCATAGGAACATGTATAAGTCATGAAGAAAGCAATAGCAACAAACTAAACGATCATAGTGCTAAGCTAACAGATGGGTCTTGTCCATCACATCATTCTCTAATGATCTGATCCCATTCATCAAATGACAACACATGTCCATGACTAGGAAACTTAACCATCTTTGATTAACGAGCTAGTCAAGTAGAGGCATACTAGGGACACTCTGTTTGTCTATGTATTCACACATGTACTAAGTTTCCGGTTAATACAATTCTAGCATGAATAATAAACATTTATCATGATATAAGGAAATATAAATAACAACTTTATTATTGCCTCTAGGGCATATTTCCTTCAGTCTCCCACTTGCACTAGAGTCAATAATCTAGTTCACATCGTCATGTGATTTGACACCAATAGTTCACATCACTATGTGATTAACACCCATAGTTCACATCATTATGTGACCAACACCCAAAGGGTTTACTAGAGTCAGCAATCTAGTTCACATCGCCATGTGATTAACACCCAAAGAGTACTAAGGTGTGATCATGTTTTCTTGTGAGAGAGGTTTTAGTCAATGGGTCTGCCACATTCAGATCCGTATGTATTTTGAAATTTCTATGTCTACAATGCTCTGCACGGAGCTACTCTAGCTAATTGCTCCCACTTTCAATATGTATCCAGATTGAGACTTAGAGTCATCTGGATCAGTGTCAAAGATTGCATCGACGTAACCCTTTACGACGAACTTTTTGTGACCTCCATAACCGAGAAATATATCCTTATCCCACTAAGGATAATTTTGACCGCTGTCCAGTGATCTACTCCTAGATCACTAGTGTACTCCCTTGTCAAACTCAGTGCATGGTATGCAATAGGTCTGGTACACAACATGGCACACTTTATAGAACCTATGGCTGAGGCATAGGGAATGACTTTCATTCTCTTTTTATCTACTGCCGTGGTCGGGCTTTGAGTCTTACTCAACTTTACACCTTGCAACACAGGCAAGAACTCCTTCTTTGACTGTTCCAGTTTGAACTACTTCAAAAAAAATTCAATTTATGTACTCATTGATAAAACTTATCAAGCATCTTGATCTATCTCTATAGATCTTGATGCTCAATATGTAAGCAGCTTCATCGAGGTCTTTCTTTGAAAAACTCCTTTCAAACACTCCTTTATGCTTTCTGGAAAATTCTACATCACTTCCGATCAACAATATGTCATTCACATATACTTATCAGAAAGGCTGTAGTGCTCCCACTCACTTTCTTGTAAATACAGGCTTTATCGCAAGTCTGTATAAAACTATATGCTTTGATCAACTCATCAAAGCATATATTCCAACTCCGAGATGCTTGCACCAGTCCATAGATGGATCGCTGGAGCTTGCACATTTTGTTAGTACCTTTAGGATCGACAAAACCTTCTGGTTGCATCATATACAACTCTTCTTTAAGAAATCCATTAAGGAATGTAGTTTTGACATCCATTTGCCAGATTTCATAAAATGTGGCAATTTCTAACATGATTCGGACAGACTTAAGCATCGCTACGAGTGATAAAATCTCATCGTAGTCAACACCTTGAACTTTGTCAAAAACCTTTTTTGACAAGTCTAGCTTTGTAGATAGTAACACTACTATCAGCGTCCGTCTTCCTCTTGAAGATCCATTTATTTTCTATGGCTTGCAGATCATCAGGCAAGTCAACCAAAGCCCATACTTTGTTCTCATACATGGATCCTATCTCAGATTTCATGGCCTTAAGCCATTTCGCGGAATCTGGGCTCATCATCGCTTCCTCATAGTTCGTAGGTTCATCATGGTCTGGTAACATGACTTCCAGAACAGGATTACCGTACCACTCTGCTGCGGAACGTGCTCTGGTTGACCTATGAGGTTCGGTAGTAACTTGATCCGAAGTTTCATGATCATTATCATTAGCTTCCTCACTAGTTGGTGTAGGCATCACGGGAACGGTTTTCTGTGATGAGCTAATTTCCAATTCCAGAGAAGGTACAACTACCTCATCAAGTTCTACTTTCCTCCCACTCACTTCTTTCGAGAGAAACTCCTTCTCTAGAAAGGATCCATTCTTAGCAACAAATATCTTGCCTTCGGATCTGTGATAGAAGGTGTACCCAACAGTTTCTTTTGGGTATTCTATGAAGACGTACTTCTCTGATTTGGGTTTGAGCTTATCAGGTTGAAACTTTTTCACATAAGCATCATCACCCCAAACTTTCAAGAAACGTTATCTTTCTTGCCAAACCATAGTTCATACGATGTCGTCTCAACGGATTAGATAGTGCCCTATTTAACGTGAATGTAGCTTTCTCTAATGCATCACCCCAAAACGATAGTGGTAAATCGGTAAGAGACATCATAGATTGCACTATATCCAATAAAGTACGGTTATGATGTTCGGACACACCATTATGCTGTGGTGTTCCAGGTGGCATGAGTTTGTGAAACTATTCCACGTTGTTTTAATTGAAGACCAAACTCGTAACTCAAATATTCGCCTCTGCGATCAAATCGTAGAAACTTTATTTTCTTGTTACGATGATTCTCTAGTTTACTCTGAAATTCTTTGAACTTTTCAAATGTTCCAGACTTATGTTTCATCAAGTAGATATACCCATATCTTCTCAAATCATCTGTGAAGGTTAGAAAATAACGATACCCGCCACAAGCCTTAACACTCATCGGATCGCATACATCAGTATGTATTATTTCCAATAAGTGAGTTGCTCGCTCCATTGTTCCAGAGAACAGAGTCTTAGTCATCTTGCCCATGAGGCATGGTTCCCAAGCATCAAGTGATTCATAATCAAGTGATTCAAAAAACCCATCAGCATGGAGTTTCTTCATGCGCTTTACACCAATATGACCTAAACGACAGTGCCACAAATATGTTGCACTATCATTATCAACTTTGCATCTTTTGGCATCAATATTATGAATATGTGTATCACTACGGCCGAGATTCAATAAACCATTCACCTTGGGTGTATGACCACAGAAGGTTTTATTCATGTAAACAGAATAACAATTATTCTTTGACTTAAATGAATAACCGTATTGCAATAAACATGATCCAATCATATATGCTCAACGCAGACACCAAATAACATTTATTTTAGGTTCAATACTAATCCCGAATGTAAAGGGAGTGTGCGATGGTGATCTTATCAACCTTGGAATCACTTCCAACACACATCGTCACCTTGCCCTCAACTAGTCTTTGTTCATTTTGTAACTCCTGTTTCGAGTTACTAATCATAGCAACTGAACCAGTATCAAATACCTAGGGGATACTATGAACACTAGTAAAGTACACATCAATAACATGTATATCATATATACTTTTGTTCACTTTGCCATCCTTCCTATCCGCCAAATACTTGGGGAAGTTCCGCTCCCAGTGACCATTTCCTTCGCAGTAGAAGCACTCAGTTTCAGGCTTGGGTCTAGCTTTGGGCTTCTTCATGGGAGTGGCAACTTGCTTTCCATTCTTCTTGAAGTTCCCTTTCTTTCCCTTGCCCTTTTACTTGAAACTAGTGGTGTTGTCAACCATCAACATTTGATGCTTTTCTTGATTTCTACCTTCGTCGATTTCAGCATCACGAAGAGCTCGGGAATCGTTTTCATCATCCCTTGCATATTATAGTTCATCACAAATTTCCAGTAACTTGGTGATAGTGACTAGAGAACTCTGTCAATCACTATTTTATCTGGAAGATTAACTCCCACTTGATTCAAGCGATTGTAGTACTCACACAATCTGAGCACATGCTCACTGGTTGAGCTATTCTCCTCCATCTGGTAGGCAAAGTACTTGTCAGAGGTCTCATACCTCTCGACTCGGGCATGAGTCTGAAATACCAATTTCAGCTCTTGGAACATCTCATATGCTCCATGGTGTTCAAAACGTTTTTGAAGTCCTGGTTGTAAGCCATAAAGCATGGTGCACTAAACTATCAAGTAGTCATCATACCAAGCTTGTCAAATGTTCATAATGTCTGCATCGCTCCTGCAATAGTTCTGCCACCTAGCGGTGCATCAAGGGCATAATTCTTCTGTGCAACAATGAGGATAATCCTCAGATCATGGACCAAGTCTGCATCATTGCTATTATCATCTTTCAACTTATTTTTCTCTAGGAACATATCAAAAATAAACAGGGAGCTACATCGCGAGCTATTGATCTGCAACATAGTTATGCAAATACTATCAGGACTAAGTTCATGATAAATTAAAGTTCAATTAATCATATTACTTAAGAACTCCCACTTAGATAGACATCCCTCTAGTCATCTAAATGATCATGTGATCCAAATCAACTAAACCATGTCTGATCATCACGTGAGATGGAGTAGTTTCAATGGTGAACATAACTAAGTTGATCATATCTACTATATGATTCAAGCTCGACCTTTTGGTCTCAGTGTTCCGAGTCCATATCTGCATATGCTAGGCTCGTCAAGTTTAACCTGAGTATTCTGCATGTGCAAAACTGGCTTGCACCCGTTGTATGTGAACCTAGAGCTTATCACACCCGATCATCACGTGGTGTCTCGGCACAACGAACTGTAGCAATGGTGCATACTCAGGGAGAACACTTATACCTTGAAATTTTGTGAGAGATCTGAAGGAAATATGACCTAGAGGCAATAATAAAGTTATTATTTATTTCCTTATTTCATGATAAATGTTTATTATTCATGCTAGAATTGTATTAAACGGAAACATAATACATGTGTGAATACATAGACAAACAGAGTGTCACTAGTATGCCTCTACTTGACTAGCTAGCTCGTTGATCAAAGATGGTTATGTTTCCTAATCAGTGACATGAGTTGTCATTTGATAAACGGGATCACATCATTAGAGAATGATGTGATTGACTTGACCCATTCCGTTAGCTTAGCACTTGATCGTTTAGTATGTTGCTTTTGCTTTCTTCATGACTTATACATGTTGCTATGACTACGAGATTATGCAACTCCCGAATACCGGAGGAACACTTTGTGTGCTACCAAATGTCACAACATAACTGGGTGATTATAAAGGTGCTCTACCGGTGTCTCCGAAGGTACTTGTTGAGTTGGCATAGATCGAGATTAGGATTTGTCACTCCGAATGTCGGAGAGGTATCTCTGGGCCCTCTCGGTAATGCACATCACTATAAGCCTTGCAAACATTGTAACTAATGAGTTAGTTGCTGGATGATGTATTACAGAACGAGTAAAGAGACTTGCCGGTAACGAGATTGAACTAGATATTAAGATACCGACGATCGAATCTCGGGCAAGTAACGTACATCGATGACAAAGGAACAACATTATGTTGTTATGCGGTTTGACCGATAAAGACCTTCGTAGAATATGTGGGAGCCAATATGAGCATCCAGGTTCGCTATTGGTTATTGAGCAGAGGCGTGTCTCAGTCATGTCTACATAGTTCTCGAACCCGTAGGGTCCTTGCAACTTAAAGTTCGGTGACGATCGGTATTATGAGTTTTGTGTTTTGATGTACGAAGGTAGTTGAGTCCCAGATATGATCATGGACATGGCGAGGAGTCTCGAAATGGTCGAGGCGTACATATCGATATATTGGGCGACTATGTTGGACACGGAAGTGTTTGGGAGGTTTCAAACATATCTGGAGATCGGGGTTACGGAACCCCGGGGAGTTTAATGGGCCTATTGGGCCTAGTGGGAGAAGAGGAGGGGCGGCCAGGGCAGCCGCTCGCCCCCTCCCCCTCTAGTCGGAATTGGACAAGGAGTAGGGAGCGGCGTCCCCCTTTCCTTCTCTTTCTCTCTCCCTACCCTCTCCTCTCCTACTCCTACTTGGAAGGGGGGAGTCCTACTCCCGGTGGGAGTAGGACTCCTCATGGGGCGCACCATAGGGGGCCGGCCCCTCCCCCTCCTCCACTCCTTTATATACGGGGAGGGAGGCACCCCTTGGAGACACAACAATTGATCATTGATCTCTTAGCCGTGTGCGGTGCCCCCCCTCCATCATAATCCACCTCGGTAATATCGTAGTGGTGCTTAGGCGAAGCCCTGCGTAGGTAGCAACATCATCACCATCATCACGATGTCGTGCTGATGGAACTCCCCCTCGAAGCTCTACAGGATCAGAGTTCATGGGACGTCATCGAATTGAACGTGTGCTGAACTCGGAGGTGCCGTGCATTCGATACTTGTATCGGTCGGATCGTAAAGACGTACGACTACATCAACCGAGTTTTTCTAACGCTTCTGCTTTCAGTCTACGAGGGTACGTGGACAACACTCTCCCCTCTTGTTGCTATGCATCACCATGATCTTGCGTGTGAGTAGGAATTTTTCTGAAATTACTACGTTCCTGTCCGAGTAATGGGCCACGGGTAGGCAAACCCGAGCCCCTGGACCTTTCAAAACATCGGGGCAGACTGCGCCCCTCAAGACCCCAAGGCGAAGAGCCGCCCGAGAGTCGGCGACGAGCCGCCGATTGCCCCTCGGCCGAGTCCCGAGGCGGCCTCAAGACAAGCCGACTCCAAGCCAGCGACTTCGATGAAGGCGGCTATGGGGAGTCTGGTGGCGACTCAAACGCCTCCTCTTGGTCACGACTCTTGGCGGGGCGGGATGGGGCCGCCTGCAGCCCCACCTGCCCGTTCATAAAGGACAAGCATGGCCACAGGCGCCCGTCTTGTGGAGATCTCCGTCCGGTGCAACCTTGTTGCCCGCCTTGCCCTGACGTCGGCCCGTGGGCGATTCTGTACCCGATGGCTGTCATGCGACCGAAGGCGGCGGGACCCGCTTGTCGGTGAAGTCGGAAGAAACGGCGAGCTCCCAAAAACGGACCA
Source organism: Aegilops longissima (assembly GCA_021605205.1). Classification (NCBI taxonomy): domain Eukaryota; kingdom Viridiplantae; phylum Streptophyta; class Magnoliopsida; order Poales; family Poaceae; genus Aegilops; species Aegilops longissima. Next base: position 578,643,870 of record CM038678.1, read on the forward strand.
GGGGGAGTCGGCCTCCGAGAGTCGGCGGCCCTCCCACGGGCTCCATGCGCCATTAATTAGACAAGGCGGGGAATGGCAGCGGTGATCGCCCGCCCGGTGGCGACACTGTTGCCATGATTCTGACAAGCTCGCGTCATTAGAAGCGGCTACGGTAACCCACAGCCGGCAAGACCGCCCATGGCGGACAAGGGCTATCGGCCCCATCTTTGGACTGTTGGCGGGGCCCACTAGTCGGCGGGCCCCAAGTCGGCGGAGAAACGGCGACTTAAAGGCCGGCGGCTGGGACCCAGCCCACCGGATTATCATTGTACCCCGGGGTTAGGCCTATATAAACCCCGGGCACCCATGCATAGGGTTGGAACCTAGTAGTTTGACACACACATAGAGGGAAGAGAAGAGCTAGCCGTGCCTTCTCCTTCCTCACCCGAACAACTCAAGGAGCAATCTTGTACTCACTTTGCCATAGTGATCATGCGGAGACCCATGAGCAGCGATAGGGGTATTATATCCTCGGAGAGCCACGAAGCTGGGTAAGATTCGCCGGTGTGCATGCCTTCGCCTCATCTCGTTTCCAGGCACCGACGACATTCTACTCGCCCCCTCCATGATAAACCATCCTTTGGCATATGTCGCACTTTTAACCCCGACATTTGGCGCCCACCGTGGGGCTAGGTGCACCGTCGTCAGGAGACCTGCTGCGGGCGGGAACCCTCTTCCTCCTGGCGGCTTGAACAGCCCGGCACGCCAGACTGGTCTGTGTTGACCTGCTGCATGGCCGAGGTCGTCGCTGGCGCGACTGCCTCGCCGAACTTGTCGGCAAGGTTCGCCTCTCCGGCGAGCCTGCATCAGCGCAGAGCGCAGACGGCCCGAGCCTCCTCGCGGGCCTCCTCGAGCAGCTCCCGTCACGGTGAGCACCGGCTGACACAGAGTCCGTAGGCTCCACCGACCCGATCTTTGGTCGACTCCGACACCGCGTCGCTCGGCGCGTCCCCACCAGCGTGGTGGTCTCGATGAACCGCTCCCTCGGCGGAGAGCGGCGGAAGCACCGTCACGGAGGTGCTTGTCGCCAGTCCTGATGAGCCTTCCGGTGAGGAGCTCATGACCCTCTCGGCGCGGTTACGCAAGACCTAACGCGCCTATTCGGAAAACGCCCGACCTTTGGGGCCGGCTGGGCGTGCCGCCTCCAGCTCCTCGTGGGCGCAAAAAAGTGGCAAGCATGAGGCGCTTGTCGAAGCCTACCAGCCGAGATGGATCGCGCCGTGGGCGGCTCGCCCGGCTCCGTGGGCCTAGCCACCTAAACGCAGTCCAGCAGCGCGGCGTAGCCATCGCCAATCTGTTTAGGCGAATCGCCCCATATACGCCACGCCATGCGGAGAACATCCGCGCCGCCCGAGCGGCGGCGAGCGAGCTGAACAACCGGCGAGGCGCCGCTGATAACGAGGCGAGTCAGCAGCTCCTCGGCAGCTGCCGCACAAAACGAAGCGGCTGCCGCCGCGGAGGCGCCGCGGCGACAACCGGCGACTTGCCTCCCGCCGAGATCAAGCGCGGTGTCTCGGGCGCCGGTGGCGGCGTCCGTGGAAAAAAAACAAGAGATCCGGCTGTTAGCCATAGCGGACTCACATCTCCATCGGCGCGATGAAGGCGGCCGCCGAAAGCGGTGGAAGCGGCGGGGCGACTATCGCCTCCTCCTCCCCGCAGAGAAAAGCGAGTCTCCCGCCACCCGTCGAGCATCCGACTCGGCGACCGCCTTTGGCCGCCGAGAGGAGTCGGAGAAAAGGACGCCCGCCACGGATCGGCGACTCCACCGATCCACGGCGGCTGGAAGAAGAAGGCGAGTTGGGCCGCCCTATTTCGGACCTCGCATCCGAGGCGAGCCCTTCCCGAGAGGTTCACACTCCCCGAGATACACCCAAGTACACGGCTCCATAAAGCGGAGGACTGGCTAGTGGACTACTCCACGGCCCGTCAACATAGCGACGGCAACAAGCGGCGTTGCCGTGAAGTATGTTCCCCTCATGCTCGAGGCACGGCCGGACATGGTTGAACAACGAAGCCCGCAGCATCAACAGCTGGGTCGACTTCACGAGGCCTTCGTCCGCCTTCACGAGCACATACAAGCGACCTCCCAAGCCTCGCCAGCTTTCCTTGTGTGTGCAAGGCCTCAATGAAGTCCACTCGCGACTACCTCACGCTGGGCGAGCTCCGGAACTCCTGCGAGGGAGTGCATGAGGTGCAGCTATCAGTACTTCACCGCCGGGTGCGAGAAGGCACCCTCCTCAAGCACAAGCTCCTCTGCGATGAGCGGAAACCCTCGACACAGCTGCTGATCATAGCGAGACAAATCGCATGACCGACTCCTCCATGAAGTCGGAGATCGAAATCGGTCTTGGTGGCAAGGTGGCTCCTCGGGCTCCAGAACTCCGGTGGCGACACCCGATCGGCGGCAAACAGCAGAATGATCCTGGCGCAAGGCCCGCAGCCGGCTTCCAATAGCTGGCGGTGGCGGCGGTCGAACCAACAACAGAAGGGCAGCCTCCTCTTAGCGGCGAAAGGCGGCAAGTCCAACTGGTTGCCGGCCTTCTCTTACGAGCAGACTTTGGATGGACCCTGCAAGTTCCATAGCGGCGCGAAGCCGTCGAACCACACCACCCGGAAGTGCCACTGGCTCACAAGGATCGCCAAGGGAGACGGCCTCATCCCTCCCCCGCCTGCCGGGCCGCCGCCTCCACCACCGCCCAGCAACGGCTGTCCGGGCCGGTCGGCCGATACAAGGCGAAGTACCGAGAAGAGCATGGAGCCTATGTAGTGTTCACCGGTGTGGCGGCGATCGCCCTTGATGGCAACAACGACAAGAAGTGAATGCGATGGCGTCCGATACTCGAATTCATGCCTTTGGTGGGAAGCGTGTCGATTGGGCCGGCTGATCACCCGAGGTGATGCGAATCCAGGCTCCTCATACGGTCTTAGGAGCCACCCTTGCAGCGGATAGGCGGGCTGCTCGCTTCTCGCGAGTCTTGATGAAGCGAAGGCAGCAGCATCAACATCCTGTACAAGGATACAATGGAGAGTTAGGAATCAAGCAAAGACGGCTTCAAAGACGATCGGTTGTGTTCCGCGGAATTGTACACGGCCTTTCCTACTCACCGATTGGCAAGATCATGATAGGCGTCCTCTTTGGGGACAAAGATCACTTCGCCGAGAGCGGTCTGGTTCAAGTGGTGGACCTCGAAAGTCCATACCATGCTCTTTCGGCCGACATGCTTTGGCCAAGTTCATGGCGGTCCCCACTCGCCTACCTCAAGATGAAGATGCGAGTACCAAGGGATTCGACCGTGGCGGCGACTCTGAGAAGTCATCCGCTTAGCGGTCAGCGATCGGCTGGCGAGTCCACAGTGATCGTAGCTGAAGCGGCTTCTTGATCGGGTTGTAGCAATGGCGGCAAGCAACGGAGATGTCGCCCAACCCCAAAGTCGGAAGCGAGGGCTCGTTCAAGCGGCCAAAGAGACCAAGAAGATACCCTTGGACCGGAGCACCCGGAGAGATCTGTTGTTGTAAGTGCAAACCTCGACGACAAATAGGAAAGCGAGCTCGTCGATTTCCTCCGTGAGAATCGGGACATTTTCGCATGGTCCCTAAAGACATGCGGTGTACAAGCCAGAATTCGCCGAGCACAAGTTACATGTCCGATCGATGTGAAGCCCGTCGAGGCAGCCCTTGCGCCTTTGTCGGAAGAAAAGAAGAGTTGTTGGAGAAGAGATAGCCCGGCTCCTGTGGCGGTTTCATCATGGAAGTGTTCTTTCGAGTGGTTAGCAAACCCGGTCTTGGTACTAAAGAAGAACAAGCGTTGGCGGATGTGTATTGACTACACAAGCCTCAACAAAGCTTGCCCCAAGGACCCGTTAAACTTTGCGAAATTGATCGGTGATAGACTCCACAGCTGGATGCGGCTGTTGAGCTTCTTAGATGCATACTCGAGGATATCACGGATCAAGCTAAACCCGCCGATAGATTGAAGACCGCCTTCATCACGCCGTTTGGAGCCTTCTACTACCTGACCATGACGTTCGGCTTGAGGAATGCCGGCGCCACCTTTCAGCGTTGCATGCAAAAGTGCCTCCTCAAGCATCTTGGCGAAGCATGCGTTTACGTGGACGGCGTGGTGGTGAAGGCGGGAGGCGAGAACGCTGTTGGAAGACCTCAAGGAGACCTTTGAAAATCTGCGCCCGATTCGGATCAAGCTCAACCCGAGAAGTGCATCCTCGAGTACCAGCCGGCCAGCTCCTTGGTTTCCTGGTCTCTGAACATGGCATAGAGTGCAACCCCGTGAAGATCAAGGCAATCGAAAGGATGGAAGTACCCGCCCGATTGCTAGATGTGCAAAAGTTCACGGCTGCTTGGCGTCCATCGGCCGATTCATCGGTGGCGAGAAAGCTCTTCCTCTGTACCAGCTCATGAAGAGACCACCTTCTTGAATGGAATTCAAAGCGGACGGAGCTTTTCTCTAGTTGAAGAAAATGTGACTTCTCCCCGATCTTTGGCGGCTCCGACTCCAAAGGCCCATGCTCTGTATAATGCCGCCACCAGCGGGGTAGTCAACCTGATTATTGTAGTTGAGCATAAGGAGGAAGGCAAAGCGCTACATCCGAGAGACCGGTATATTACTGGCGAAATCTTGTCGACCTCAAGCGAAGTACCCCCACTACCCGGAAGATGTGTTACGGCGTGCACTTTGCATGAAGTTGAAACCTTACTTTTAAGAGCATCCAATCACCGTGGTTTGCACAGCCCCACTAGCGAGAGATCAGCAGGCTGAGATGCTTACGGCGAGTGGCCAAATGGGCCATAGAGTTGGCCCCTACACCATCTACTACTAGCCCGCACTGCCATCAAGTCACAAGCATCGGCCGACTTCCTCGTCATTGGGCGAGACCCGATACACTGCCGCCAGCGCCGACTCCACCATTGGCGGATGCGCCGATGGCTCCAAGATGCGCACCGGCTTGGGAGCCAGCGTGGTCCTCACTTCCCCCAAGGGCGACAAGCTCAAGTATGAGCTGCAGATCCATTCGCCGCCTCCAACAACGTCACCGAATCTGGCGCTCATTCACGGGCCCGGCTTGCCAAAAGCTTGGCATTCGCGGATCACGTGTTATGGCGACTCGACTTGGTGGTCCAACGGTCATCCGGCGTGGGGCGCCAAAGATGCAAATATGGCGAGCTACCGTTTCTGGTACAGCAGCTGAGTGGATATTTTGAGGGTGCGAGTTCCTCCCGTGCCAAAAAGCGACAACGACCAGCGAGATACCACAGCAAGAATGGCTCCACCCGCGAGCAATACCATCGGCGTCGCCCTTGGCGCCTCCTCAAGCCATCTATCAAGCCATCACGAGTCGAGACTCCATTTTGTGCGGCTCCCCCGAAGAAGTCGGATCCGACTCAAAGCCTCAGCGAGACGGCACAAGAATTCCGGCGGATGGCCCCAAAACGCTGCGATCGAAGCCGGCCGGGGACAGAACCCGACCGGGGACTACTGGCGACCATTGCGAAGACTCGATTACTCGGCCGGGGACTGCGCGATCAGCCGGGGACTTCTTCAACCCGACAAGCTGCTGCGGACTCCAACCCGCCGCCTCCCAGCCCAGACCCGATGGCGATGCTGGTGATCGAAGAAATAGCAGCACCCTCGTGGGCCCAGCCCATCTGAAGTTCTTAGTAGCGGAGAGCTACCAACCGATGAGACCTTGGCTCGGCAAGTGCAACGCCGAGCAGCAGCCTACACTATAGTCAGCAGAGAGCTGGTCGGTAGCGGTGTCCTTTGGTGTCTACCGGCGCTGCGTCGAGTCGAGCAAGGCCAAGCAATTCTCGAAGACATCCATCGAGTAGTGCGGCCATCATGCAGCCTCAAGAGCACTTCGTCGCCAAAGCCTTCGACCACGGTTTCTTACGGCCGACTGCCCTAGAAGAGGCCAAGGAATTAGTTCAAAAATGCAAGGGGTGCGGTGTTCCGCTCCAAGCCGTTTCAATAAACTTACGCACTCAAGACTATCCCCATCACGACCCTTTGCGGTTTGGGGCACTGGACATGGTGGGACCATTCAAAAGCGGCGCGGCGGCCTAACTCACTTACTTGTCGTGGTGGACAAGTTCACCAAGTGGATAGAAGAAAAACCCATCAATAAGTTGAATGGTCCTCTGCGGTGACTTTCGCCGCCGACATCACGACTCGATGCGGCATACCACAGCATCATCACCGACAATGGCACAAATTTTGCCAAAGCGCCGTGGCCGTTCTGTGACGCAAGGCATCCGATTTGGACTTAGCGTCCGTTGCCCATCCATGATCAAGCGGCCAGGTGGCGGCGAAACGGCCTCATCATGCGGCATCAAGCCTCGTTGGTCGAACCATTGGGCGTTGACCGTCGCTGGGCGAGGTTGCCGGACCGTCCTCGGAGTCGAGCATGACTCCAAACAAGTCAACTTCGCTTCACCCTTCTTCCTCGTCTACGGTGCGAAGCCGTCATCCCAGCGGATATAGAGTTCGACTCCCAGCGAGTCACCATGTACCGAAGAGGAAGCGGAAGAAGCACGTCAAGGCGGCGTCGATCTGCTTTGGAAGAGGGCGGCTGTTGGCACTCGGCCGGTCCGACATCTACCGGCGAGAGCTGCGCGCTACTACAACAAGAAGGTCAAACCAAGATCATTCCTAGAGGCGACCTTGTGCTCGGCTGATCCGGCGAACGGCCGGCCAACTGGTATCGGCGCCTTAGGAAAACCCATTCATCATCGACAAAGTCTTTGAGCAGCGACTCCTACTACGTCGGCCTTCGAAGCCCGAGCACGCAAGAGGGCGACTCTGGCAAAGATACGGAACGGCCATGGAATGTGAATCTCCTCCGAAGATTTTACAGTTGATGCAGTATGTACCACGCCACCCTTTGTGTTTAAAGTACCAAAACCTCGGGGCCCCCGAGACAAGCTCGGGGACTGCCCTCTTTTGTTGTCATCGATAAAATTATGCCTTTGAGTATGTTACTCTTTGTTATGCTATTTGGCACGGGTTCGACTAAGTCGGCCGGGGACTCGCCGCTTTGGGCTATAAATGCTTCTGCGGTCGGACAAGTAGCGTCACGGTACCTAAGCCGTCTCTGTCGAAGCCGCAGCTTTCATGAGCGGCTGTTTGATGGGCAGGAGTAAGGAAGAGCAGGCGCCTACGAAAAAAATTGCTAAGGACCCAAAGCATAAACATAGTTTAAATCGGCTCCCAGCCCGTTTTGTAAAACCGACTCTTAAGTAGTCGGGTTGCATATATACTCAACTTGCTTAAAGATTCTAAAAATGGCCAAGTACTTGCCTTCTCAAAAGTAGCCAAGCACTTGATCCAGGCAGCGATCCATGAGCGGTTGCCCGATGGGCAAGCGGCAACCAAGGAAAGCGGCAAAGAAAAAAAGCCATAAGAGCAATAAGCAAGGAAAGATAAAATTAGAATAATATTTACACAAGCTTAGGCCCTTGGCGGATCTTGAAGAGAGGTTGAGAATACACCCAGCGGGTGGTGTCTTAATTAACAAGTTCTTTTAAAGACTAGCAAAACAGATAAAATAAAAAGCGGCAGCGGCCTAAGAAGCAGATGGGGTCGGAAGGCGGGCGGCAGCGGCGTCGAGCGCCGGCCTTGCTACTTGTGATCTCGGCAATCGTCTCCGCGTGTGGCAGCAGACAGATGGCGGCTTTCGTTCTTTGGAAGCGTGATCAGCGAGGCTGATCGCCCGCTTCGTCTTGGCGCCTCCATATCGTCTCCGTCCTCGCCTCGTCTTCCTCCTCGGCGCGGGTCGATCACCTCCGCCGAGTCCTCGTCGTAGTCGAGTTCATCCCAAACCACTCGGCGGCGCCTCCCCACCGTCCTCGGCCCGCTCGGGGCGAAGACCTTAGTGTCCGTGTAGTGGCAATCGCCGCGCCGCCCTTCGACAAAGGCGTCCTCCGTGACCAACAACTCCGCTGGGCCTCGGCGGAGCAGCGGCCAGCCGGTCGAGATCGAGGCACTGGATACCATGCCTTGGCCAATTTCGGGGCCGCGAGCTCCGGCCGAGCAGCGGAACCCTCCCGGGCCTCAAGGCGGCCCGCCCGCGACCTCGGCCGGTCGGTACATGCTGGCTGAGAAGTCGCTGAGAATCGGCATGTCGGCCCGCGAGCAGCGATCGCTGGCGCCCGACCGCTGCAGCTGGGCGCGGCATCCGATGGGCGGTCGCGAGCGAGCCTCAATGCTCGGGAGCTGCTCGTCAAGGGTCCGTGGGGCGTTGGCTGCGATCTGGCACCACCGCCCTCCGCGCCTCATGGTCGGCCTCGATAAGCGGTTGGCCGCCTACGTGTGGTGGGGAAGAAGTCGCCAAGAAGAAGAAGAAGCAAGTCGGAAAAAGCGAGTCGGCTGACCCATGGTCGGCGACCCAAAGAAAAAGTAAAAGCAAACTCACCATCGGCGATGTCCTCGATTTAAATTAGGCCGGAGGTCGGCGGCGCTTCCCAGCCGGTCCGGGAGGCGCTCGCTCTCAAATTCGGCGGAGGCGGCCTCTTTCTTCTCTGCCTCGTCTGCGCCGCCTTAAGCAGCTCCTTACGCTCCGCCCGGTGCGTAGCCAGCGGTCGCGTTCTGCGGCGAGCTTCTGCCTCCTCCTCCTTAGCGCGCAAAGCGGTGTTGGCCGTACCAGCTGCCGCCGAAGAGTGGCTGGCCTCTGAAAATAAAAAGAAGAAGGATCGAAGTAAGTCGGCTAAGAAGGTCGCCGGGAAGATCCGGCCCATTGCAGCCGATCGGCCGAATCTCGAGGACTACAGCTGTGAGTCGCCGCGCCTTGCGAAGAAGAAAACTCACCTCGGCTCCTCACCAAGTCGGTGAGTCCGCTTGCCCAGCTCCTCAACGTTGCGGTTGAAGGCGGTGGCACGAGTTGTGATACTCTGCGACAAGAATTCCGGACAAGGGTAAAAACTTGGAAGTAAGCTAATAGAGTTCCAAACCGCTTTGCTCGCAGCCAGCCCAAAACTCGGGGACTACACCCGGTGGAGTGCTTGATGCGCTCCTCGAAGATTTTCAGATTGATGCAGTATGTACCACGCCACCCTTTGTGTTTAAAGTACCAAAACCTCGGGGCCCCCGAGACAAGCTCGGGGACTGCCCTCTTTTGTTGTCTGTCTGATAAGAATTATGCCTTTGAGTATGTTACTCTTTGTTATGCTATTTGGCACCGGGTTCGACTAGTCGGCCCGGGGACTCGCCGCCTTTGGGCTATGAAATGCTTCCTGCAGTCAGACAAGTAACGTGCGGTACCTAAGCCGTCTCCTGTCAGAAGCCGCAGCTCGCAGAGCGACTGTTTGATGGGCAGGAGTAAGGAAGAACGGGCGCCCACACGAAAAAATTGCTAAGGACCCAAAGCATAAACATAGTTTAAATCGGCTCCCAGCCCGTTTTGTAAAACCGACTCTTAAGTAGTCGGGTTGCCGCCTTATACTCAACTTGCTTAAAAGATTCTAAAAATGGCCAAGTACTTGCCTTCTCAAAGGTAGCCAAGCACTTGATCCAGACGGCAGTCCGCAGAGCGGTTGCCCGATGGGCAAGGCGGCAACCAAGGGAAGGCGGCAAAGGAAAAAAGCCATAAGAGCAATAAGCAAGGAAAGATAAAATTAGAATAATATTTACACAAGCTTAGGCCCTTGGCCGGATCTTCGGACAGAGGTTCAGAATACACCCCGCGGGTGGAATTGTGCGAATTAACAAGTTCTTTTAAAGACTAGCAAAACAGATAAAATAAAAAGGCAGCGGCCTAAGAAGCGCAGATGGGGTCAAGGCGGAGGCGGCGGGCGTCAGCGCCGGGCGGCCGGCTGCTGTGATCTCGGCAATCGTCTCGGCGGTGGCCGGCCCAGACGGGCGCGGCTCGTTCTTCGGAGGCGCTGTCGAGCTGAGGCTGATCGCCCGCTCCGTCTTCGGGCGCTCCATGTCGTCTCCGTCCTCGCCTCGTCTTCCTCCTCGGCGCCGGAGTCGATCACCTCCGCCGAGTCCTCGTCGTAGTCCAGGTTCATCCCAAACCACTCCGGCGGCGCCTCCCCACCGTCCTCAGCCCGCTCAGGGACGAAGACACTGGTGTCCGTGTAGTCGGCAATCGCCGCCGCACGCTCGACAAGGGCGTCCTCCGCGGCCAGCAACTCCGCCTGGGCCTCTGACCGGAACGCGGCCAGCCGGTCCAGATCCAGGCCTGGATACCATGCCTTGACGAATTTCAGGGCCCGGCGAGCTCCAGCCCGAGCCGCGGAACCCTTCCAGGCCTCAAGACGGCCAGCCGCGACCTCCAGCCAGTCGGCTGTCTGGCTGGGAGTGCGCAGAATCGGCATGTCCGGCCACAGAGCAGCGATCGCCTGGGCGCCGACACGCTGAAGCCGGCGCAGCATCCGATGGGCCGGTCGCAGACGAGCCTCAATGCTCAGGAGCTGCTCGTCAAGGGTCCGTGGAGCGTTGGCTGCGATCTCAGCACCACCCGCCCTCCGCGCCTCGCGGTCAGCCTCGATGGCTTGGTTGGCCGCCTACGTGTGGTCAGGGAAGAAGTCTGCCAAGAAGAAGAAGAAGCAAGTCAGAAAAACAGGAGTCGGCCTGACCCATAGTCGGCGACCCAAAAGAAGAAGTAAAAGCAAACTCACCATCGACGATGTCCTCGATTTCGTGGAAGCCGGAGGTCAGCAGCGCTTCCTTGTCGGTCCAGGAGGAGCGCTCGCTCTCAAATTCGGCCAGGAGAGCGGCCTCTTTCTTCTCTGCCTCGTCCTGCGCCGCCTTAAGCAGCTCCTTCTGCTCCGCCAGCTGCGTAGCCAGCAGGTCGCGTTCTGCGGCGAGCTTGCTGCACTCCTCCTCCTTGGCGCGCAAGGCGGTGTTGGCCGTACCCAGCTGCCGCCGAAGAGTGGCGCTGGCCTCTCAAAAATAAAAGAAGAAGGATGCGAAGTAAATCGACTAAGAAGGTCGCCGGAAGATCCGGCCCATTGCAGCTGATCGGCCCGAATCTCGGGGACTACAGCTTCATGGCGCATGTGCCGCGAAGAAGAAAACTCACCTCGGCTCCTCACCAAGTCGGTAGTCCGCTTGCCCAGCTCCTCAACGTTGCGGTTGAAGGCAGTGGCACCGAGGTTGTGATACTCCTGCGACAAGAATTCCAGACAAGGGTAAAAACTTGGAAGTAAGCTAATAGAGTTCCAAGCCGCTTTGCTTTCAAAGAGCCAGCCCAAAACTCGGGACTACACCCGTGGGTGCTGGTGTGCGCCCCACGAGAAGAGCAAGAAAAATTCAAAGAAGGAAAGCGTACCAAGACGGCGGCTCGCGACCCCAAGTGCGCCTTGGAGAGGTTCTGGATGGCGTCGCCCTCAGCTCGCAGCTTCGCCTGGACGTCCAGGAGCGCCGTGTTCAGCGGGCCCGTGCCGCCTCCTCGCACCCACCCAATGGGCGCGGCGCTTGTCGCCTCGGCGTCTGGAATGGCCGAGCTGGCGGCGCCGGTCTCCAAGGGGCGCGGCGCCGAAGTCGCCTTCTCAAGACGGCGTCGCGCTGGTGAGGCGACTTGAAGAAGCAGCTGCGCCACGGCCTCGTCGTCGGTCGGCGGCACAGGCGGGTCTGCCGGCTGTTTGCCTCGCGCGCTCTCGGACCGCGGTGGAGGCGGCGAGGGTGGCACGGCCGTGCCCGACAGGGAGGCCTCGCCGCCTTCCCTCTCCGCGACGGGGACGTCACCGCCGACTCCCTCCGTCTGCCCGTGAACTCCGGGCGGGCGGCGCGAGCTCAGCGGGGTGACGAGCAGCGCCGATCGAGGCGCGGCCTCCTCGGCTCGCCTCTTGGCTGCAGCGGCGGCTTCGACCTCCTCCAGCTTCTTCTGGGCGGAAGCCGCCGCCTTCTCAGCCTCCGCCTTCTCCATACGGGCGGCCTCCTCCTCATCGCGCTTCTCCTGCGCATTACGCTCCGTCGCCTCCTGGAGGGCGGCCGCAGGATCAATCCATCGAGTATTGGCGGACGTCTCCGCCGACCCCATGACGGAGGTGGCGGCGACCCTCTCCAAGGTGAGGGGAGCCCTGATGAGAAAAAGACATGTAAAGACTTGGACAAGCAGACGGACCAGAATAAAACAAAACAAGATAAGAAGTACTTACGCAGAGACCAGCGGCGGCTTCTTCACTTCCTTGCGGAAGCGGTTAGCCTTTGCGACCGCCTCTTCGCGCTGGGTCGCGGCGGCCGTCCCCCTGAATTTCTTCGCCCGGCCGCCTGGCAGGCTCGGCCCGGCCCGACGCTTCTTCACGCTGCCTCGACCACCCAAGGCGGCGGAGGAACTCGCGCCTGGATGGCCGGCTTTCTGTTGGCGGCGAGGGACGACTTCCTTTTCGCCGTCGTCGTCAGGCCAGTCGGCGAAGGTTGCCGAAGGCCTGAAGTCGTCGGCCCCTCCTCCTCCCTCGGCGTCGGTCTCCATCGCCGCAACCCCCAAGTCGGGGTCGTCGACGTCGCTCTCCGCTCGGTCGGGGACGAATTCACGAGCCGGCCCCGCGGTGCCGGCCGAGGGCTGCATGAGGGGATTCTGAATCGGAAAAGACCAAAGAAAATTAGAGCCGGATTCGGCTGAAGAAGGAAACGGAAAAAGCAAGAGATGACTTACCACAGGCGGGGGGTTGGCGCGCGAGTACAATTCCTTGCCGAACTGCCATTCCTCCATAAGGCCGCAGTTCGCCAAGAAATTGACCGTGTCCACCACCTCCGCCTGGGGCATGTCTTTGGAGCACAGCCGACTGGGGTCCCGGCGGCCGCTCATCTGACAGATCAGATGAGGTCGGCCTTGAAGAGGAAGAACTCGGCACGCCACGAAGGCGGCCAGCAAGTCCGCTCCAGTCAGGTCCTCCGACTGCGTCATCACGCGGAGCCGCACGACGATGGCGCCGCCTGCGGGAGTCAGCGTCCGGGCCCGATGGGACCAGCTGGGGAGTCGCCCCGCCAACTCGCCGGCCACGTAAGGCGGCAAGTTGACCCAGTCGCCCTCGGGGGCGACGTTCTTGACGTAGAAGTACGTGCGCTGCCACATCTTCACCGACTTGATGAGGGGGATGGCAGGGAAGGGGTTCTCGGGCACCGGCCTCCTCATTGCGATGAACGTGCCGCACAGAGCCGGCACGCGAGCGACGTGGGTTCCGAGCTTGGCTTGGAAGAATTCCCCCCACAGCTCGATGGTGGGGAGAACGCCGATAAAGCCCTCGCATAAGGATGCGAAGGCGGCCAGCAGCACCACCGTGTTTGGAGTGAGGTGGTGCGGTTGGAGCCCGTAGAACTCCAGGAACACGCGGAAGAAGCCGCTCGCCGGCAGCCCTAGCCCGCGCATGAGGTGCGAGCGGAATATTACCCGCTCGCCCTCCTCTGGCGCCGGCGTTATTTCGCCCGCCGGCGCGGCGCGGGTCCGCACCAGGTGGCTGCCGGGGATGCGGCGCATTTGGCGGAGAAACTTGATGATGTCGTCGTCGACAATGGAGCCATCCCACACGCCGGAGCGAGCGGCGGGAGGTGCGGCGGCGGAGGAGGAGCTCATCTCCGCGGCGCGGCGTGGTTCGGCGCGGCGGAGCAAGGAGGAAGACGAAGCAAGGAAGGAGACGAAGCAAGAAGGGGAGGGAGCGGGGAAGAGTGGGTGCGCGTGCGTCGCCGCCCCCCTCCTCCCGCCTACTTATAGGTGCCTAGGCTAAGAAGCCGAGGGGGCGGGTGTGGGATTAACTGCGCCCACGTCCCCACGCCCCCATGATTTAACCCACGACGTTACTGCACGCACTAACAGCGTGGGGAGCCCAACCGCCCGCACGGCCGCAGCGGATCCGCCCGCGCGCTGAGGCGCGGTAGTGGCGGGCCCCGCATGACAGGCCTGTCTAGTCACGCGCGTGGGCGGGCAGACTGGCCCTGCCGCGTGGCGTCATGTGGCAGGCCCGCAAAGGGCAGCTGCCTGGAAGCTTATCAGGCACGCTGCCCGGATCCCGCCACGACCTACGAAACCTTTGAGGAGCAAGACGGCCTCCTGCAAGGCCGACTCCAGCTAGTCGGCTCAAGACAGAGACGGCGAGCCGAGCCCAGATCCTTCCACTAAAGGGATGAAACTGTTGAGGCTCCTCGACATGTTGCCCTCGACGCCTCACCAGCTTCGGGGACTACTGTCGGAGTAATGGGCCACGCGTAGGCAAACCCGAGCCCCTGGACCTTTCAAAACATCGGGGCAGACTGCGCCCATCAAGACCCCAAGACGAAGAGCCGCCTTCTGAGAGTTGGCGACAGAGCCGCCGACTGCCCCTCCCAGCCGAGTCCTAGAGACGGCCTCAAGACAAGCCGACTCCAAGCCAGCGACTTCCGATGAAGCCGGCTACGGGGAGTCGGCCGGCGACTCCAAACACCTCCTACTAATGCGACTACTGACGGGACGGGATGGGGCCGCCTCGCAGCCCCACCCCTGCCCCGTTCATAAAGGACAAGCATGGCCACAGAGCGCCGTACTGACGGAGATCTCCGTCCGGCGCGGCACTGTTGCCATGCCGGCCCTGACGTCAGCCTCGTGGGCGGATTCCAGTACCCACGATGGCCTGTCTGTACGACCCGAAGACAGCGGGAGTGCGGAAGACGGCAAGAGCGTCCCAAAGACGGACCCGCTGGGAGTCGGCCTCCGAGAGTCGGCCGGCCCCTCCCACGGGCTCCATGTGCCATTAATCAGACAAGACAGGAATGTTGCGGTGATCGCCCGCCAAAGCGGCGGCTGCTGTGCCATGACCCCACGACCAAGCTCGCGTCATTAGAAGCGCAACTACAGTAACCCACATCCGGCAAGACCCGCCCGCGGCGGACAAGGGCTGTCGGCCCCATGCTGGACCGTCGGCGGGGCCCACTAGTCGGCGGGCCCCAGAAGTCGGCGGAGAAGACGGCGACTTAAGAGACTGACGGCTGGGACCCGCGCCCAGCCGGATTACCATTGTACCCCCGGGGGGTAGGCCTATATAAACCCCCCGGGGCACCCATGCAAAGGGTTGGAACCGAGTAGTTTGACACACACATAGAGGGAAGAGAAGAGCTAGCCGTGCCCTTCTCCTTCCTCACCCCGAACAGCTCAAGGAGCAATCTTGTGCTCACTTTGCCAAAGTGATCATGCGGAGACCCCGCAGAGCAGCAGTAGGGGTGTTATCTCCTCGGAGAGCCCTGAAGCTGGGTAAGATTCGCCGGCGTGCATGCCTTCGCCTCATCCCGTTTCCAGGCACCGGCGACGTTCTACTCGCCCCCTCCATGATAAGCCATCCTTTGGCATATGTCGCACCCAACCCCTGACAGTTCCCCAACAAGATCATCTTATAATGCTACCGCCAAACTAAGAAAAATAAGATGCATAAAGGATAAACATCACATGCAATCAATATAAGTGATATGATATGGCCATCATCGTCTTGTGACTTTGATCTCCATCTCCAAAGCACCGTGATGATCACCATCGTCACCGGCGTGACACCTTGATTTCCATCATAGCATCGTTGTCGTCTCACCAACTATTGCTTCTACGACTATCGCTACCGCTTAGTGATAAAGTAAACACAATTAGAGGGCGATTGCATTGCATATAATAAAGCGACAACCATATGGCTCCTGCCAGTTGCCGATAACTCTGTTACAAAACATGATCATCTCATACAATAAAATTTAGCATCATGTCTTGACCATATCACATCACAACATGCCCTGCAAAAACAAGTTAGACGTCCTCTACTTTGTTGTTGCAAGTTTTACGTGGCTGCTACGGGCTGAGCAAGAACCATTCTTACCTATGCATCAAAGCCACAATGATTTTCGTCAAGTGTGCTGTTTTAACCTTCAACAAGGACCGGGCGTAGTCACACACGATACATCTAAAGTTGGAGAAACTGACACCCGCCAGCCACCTGTGTGCGAAGCACGTCGGTAGAACCAGTCTCGCGTAAGCGTACGCGTAATGTCGGTCCGGCCGCTTCATCCAACTATACCGCCGGATCAAAATATGACATGCTGGTAAGTAGTATGACTATTACTGCCCATAATTCTTTGTGTTCTACTCGTGCATATAACATCTACGCATAGACCTGGCTCGGATGCCATTGTTGGGGAACGCAGTATTTCAAAATGTTTACCTACGATCATGCAAGATCTATCTATGTGATGCATAAAAATGAGTGGGGAGAGTGTGTCCACGTACCCTCATAGACCGAAAGCGGAAGCGTTATATCAACGCAGTTGATGTAGTCGTACGTCTTCACGATCCGACCGATCCTAGCACCGAACGTACGACACCTCCGTGTTCAGCACATGTTCAGCTCGATGACATCCCTCGTACTCTTGATCCAGTTGAGGCCGAGGGAGAGTTTCGTCAGCACGACGGCGTGATGACGGTGAAGATGAAGTTACCGGCGCATGGCTTCACCCAAGCACTACAACGATTTGACCGAGGTGTAAAACTATGGAGGGGGGCACCGCACACGGCTAAGAGATTGCATGTTGTTCTTTTGGGGTGCCCCTGCCCCCGTATATAAAGGAGGGGAGGAGGAGGCCGGCCAACAAGGGGCGCGCCAGGGAGAGGGGAGTCCTACTAGGACTCCAGTCCTAGTAGGATTCAGCCCCACCCTTTTTTCCTTCTACCGGAGGGGAAAAGGGGGAAGGAGAGGGAGTAGGAGAAGGAAAGGGGGGTGGCGCCCCCTTCCCAAGTCAAATTCAGCCTCCTCCCTTGTGGGGGGCGCACCAGCCCCTTGTAGGCTGGTTAACCTCCCTCCTATGTCCCATAAGGCTCATATCTTTCCCCGGGGGTTCCGGTAACCTCCCGGTACTACGGAAAAATGCCCGAATCACTCGGAACCATTCCGATGTCCGAATGCAACCTTCCAATATATGAATCTTTACCTCTCGACCATTTTGAGATTCCTCGTCATTTCCGTGATCTCATCCGGGACTCCGAACAAACTTCGGTACATCAAATCACATAACTCATCATACAAATCGTCATCGAACGTTAAGCGTGCGGACCCTACGGGTTCGAGAACTATGTAGACATGACCGAGACACATCTCCGGTCAATAACCAATAGTGGAACCTGGATGCTCATATTGGCTCCTACATATTCTATGAAGATCTTTATCGGTCAAACTGCATAACAACATACATTGTTCCCTTTGTCATCGGTATGTTACTTGCCCGAGATTCGATCGTCGGTATCCTCATACCTAGTTCAATCTCGTTACCAGGAAGTCTCTTTACTTGTTCCGTAATGCATCATCCTGCAACTAACTCATTAGTCACATTGCTTGCAAGGTTTATAGTGATGTGCATTACGGAGAGGGCCCAGAGATCTCCGATACACGGAGTGACAAATCCTAATCTCGATCTATGCCAACTCAACAAACACCATCAGAGACAACTGTAGAGCATCTTTATAATCACCCAGTTACGTTGTGATGTTTGATAGCACACTAAGTGTTCCTCCGGTATTCGGGAGTTTCATAATCTCATAGTCATAGGAACATGTATAAGTCATGAAGAAAGCAATAGCAACAAACTAAACGATCATAGTGCTAAGCTAACGGACGGGTCTTGTCCATCACATAATTCTCTAATGATGTGATCCCGTTCATCAAATGACAACACATGTCCATGGCTAGGAAACTTAACCATCTTTGATTAACGAGCTAGTCAAGTAGAGGCATACTAGGGACACTTTGTTTGTCTATGTATTCACACATGTACTAAGTTTCTCGTTAATACAATTCTAGCATGAATAATAAACATTTATCATGATATAAGGAAATATAAATAACAACTTTACTATTGCCTCTAGGGCATATTTCCTTCAGTCAGGCATGGAGCCGAAGTTCGAGCACACCTCCATGGTGTTCTCAAACTTGGTGCGGTCACCAACCGACCACCCGAGGAAGAAGGCCCTCCAGCCAATACACCTAGGGAAGGGGTTGGCGTTGGAGCTGGAGCTCATGGCGATGGAGAGGAGGAAGGTTGATAGTGAGAGAAGAGAGGGTGTGGGTAAGTAGTGGTGGGCAGGGTGAGTAAATATAGGCGCGATGGAGAGGAGGAAGAGTGATAGTCATGTCGTTTTAACTACATGCTCTTCAATAAGCCATGAACTCTGTGCTATGCCTGACTCCATGAATTGTTTGCAGATCGAGGAGAGCAATGAGATGGGCACGGAGGTGCTCCCGGCCGTTGACAACAAGGGCAAGCAGCCGGTTCATCCAGTGCTCGAGGTGGTGCTGCCGCCCACCGCCGAGGAAGAACCAAAGACGCCTGAGGTTGGCGACGACGAGCGCATGGAGGAGCACCCCAGTAGCAAGCGCCGCAACTACGACCACTACCATGAAGAGGGTGGACCAACTCACTTCTGCAAGGTCGTCCTTGCACCGAAGTTTGCGTGCATCCCCATGCCCCTGGACTTCACCAAGCACTTCGTCATGCTGCCGACGGAGTTTAAGCTCAGGAACAACACCAGCTGCTCCTGGAAGGTGACGGTGAAGCTGATGAACGACAGGGTGACCCTGGATCAGGGTTGGGCCACCTACGCCATCGTTCATCAGATCAAGATCGGCTACATGGTGACATTCAAGCTCCTGACTCCCGTCACCCTCAAGGTCATCATCTTCGACGACGATGGCATTGAGGTTGTCAACAAGTGCGGGAAGCACGACAAATCCTTCATCGCCAAGGACTAGGGCCGGAGCACCTCCTTCCTATGTACTATCGAGTCTGCTTTATGGTTTATGCATTGAACTGTTTGAACTATCGTTATGATGTGTGGTACTATGTTATCTAAACTATTCTGTTAAATAGTTGATGCTCTGTTTATACTCTGCTCTGCTTATGATGTGTGGTACATGGTTGTGCCGAAGTGTGCTGGTAACCTCACCAACTAGCCAAAGAGGTTACCACACACTAGGCGTTGCATACAACCAACACCATGCCTTGGGTTTGTCCACTAACATGCAGGCAACCAAACACCAGGCAGTGTGGTTCTGCCCATGCACACAAGAGGGCATACAGGCAACCAAACAACTTGCAGATGATGCATTTGAAGCTGCATTTGCATAGCCAGGCTGAGTTGAGAAGGCTATGTAATGCAGCTATTGTAGACTACGACAACCAAACACTCCCGTGATGCCTAGTGCCCTGCTGTGTTGTTGTTAAAAAGAGCAGTGCTAGTGTTAAACATGCATGCATTTGTTTTGATAGGTAAAGGCATCTTCAATGACAACCCGTAAATTTCCTCCCGCATCCATCCGCGGACGTGGATGCAGAAGAACGACATCCAATGTTAGCCGTATACATCCGGCTTTTTTTCTTTCAAGTCAACACGATCAAATAGCCGCATGCAAAGGCTACGTGCGTGGATATGTATTATATACATGATACAGGGATACGCTCGATACGCCAATTTTCTACAAACTAGGATACGGTAATATGTTTATATATATGTTAATTATTAAAAATATGAAAAAGGAGCTTCCATGTCAAAGCATGCCTCAATAGGATTACCCCTCCTTTTTTTTCTTGCACTTGGTTCACTTCCATCAGTTGGCAATGGGATTTCCCTAGGTTTGCTGCTCTCACTCAGTACATCAGCTCTCTCTTGCTCACCTTTCAACTGAACAAGAACATCGATAGTCACCTTTTGACATGAGCTCACCCCAATGTTAAGAATCTTCAAAAGGTGCGCCTTTTGAAGATCTGATGCATGGTCTAAGAACTGCCCCTAGGTGGGGGCTAAGGCGGATTGGAAGGCCCCACCACCGGGTTATATCAAGATAAATGTCGACGCAAGCTTTGTGGAGAGCATCAGCGCTGCAAGTGTGGGTGTGGTGGCTAGAGATTCGTCTGGGAATGTCATTATATCTTCTTGGGATTTTATTGGATGTTGTAAAAGTGTGGAGGAAGCGGAGCTAAGGGCATGCATTGCCGGTCTGTATATAGGTATTACTCTTCACAATCCTATAATTTTAGAGACTGACTGTGCGTTTGCTGCTGCGTCCCTTGCAAATGAGTTTTTTGACTGGTCCTCTTTGTTTGATTTGAAGAAGGAAGCAATGAGTATCTCAAAGCTGATTAATAGTTTACATATTAATAAGATTAGCTGTTCGGCCAATGGGGTAGCACATTTAATTGCAAAGTTTTGCTTTGACAATAGATCAGATGGTATTCTTGTTAATGATGTTCCGCCCTGTGTGGTGAATTCTGTAATGAACGATTATATCGTCTCTTATGATTAATTAATATAAGAGGTGGTGTTAAAAAAAGTGCGCCTTTGCTGTAGAGGGGATTTCACATCGAACAAGGGGTTTCACATATCCAAAATATATTGCAGCAGTATCCGAGGAGTATCAAACATTATTTCCTTTTTTAAATCAAAAAAATCAAGGGATACGTAATGAGCTGTATCGAGGCAGTATCCGGCTGGATACGCGTGCTTTCTAAAGTATCCGCGCAACGTAGTGCAAAGGGTACATACGTTCAAATAGCCGCATGCAACACTAGTATCCGACCCATTATGACAATATGCACAGGCATTCTGTTATGAACCTTCTTGAAAGGTTCCAATCCGTTTTTCCATCTAAAAGATTTCAAGCCATCTTTCTATTGGTTTTTTCTTTATATTTGTTGATTTTTATGATTCTTTCGGTTTTATATTTTGCTTTTCTCTTTGTCATTTTGTGTCTTCATTTATCATCTTTTTTGTTTTTTCACATACATTTCAAAATAGTCCAGAATTTAAGAATTATTTTTTTCTGAAAAAACTTTTGGAATTCCCAATTTTTTAAATATTTCCACATTTTGTGCGCATTCTTTAAAAAATGTTGAGAATGCCAACATTTATTTCATATTTTCGGAAAAACTTCAACTTTTAGAAAACCATTCACATTTTTGACAAATATTTGAAATTCTTCACAACTTTCGATAAATATTAAAATTTATATTTATATTTTTATTTGTTTGGTAAATTTCCATTTTTTCACATTTTCGAAAATAATACTTGCAAATTATTTGTTACCTTAAAACTTCGAAATTTTACAAATTATGAGATTTTTACAAAAAAATGTTCACTCTTTTTTGTTTTTATGCTCAAATTGTTGAATCGCGAGTTACAGTAAAGCGCCCCAGTATTTTGCGACCTTTTTCTCAGGGGTGTATTTTTATGAGCTACAGTACTTATGCAATCTATAGGGCGTGTTTGGTTCCTTGGGTCGCACCTGCGTCGCACTCACCATGCAATTTTCCGTGCGTTTGGTAGGCTGCACGTCTCACTGGGCCAGGCCCGGCCGATGCAAAATCAGGCTCCCAGCCAGGCTGAGCGGAAACGCAGGGATCGGCCGTTTTTGCAGGCCAGGCCCGCGCCTGCACCTGCCCGTGCAGAGTCACGAGCTAGGTCTCCTCTTCCGGTCGTCTCAGCTCGCATTTTCCCCACCGCTCTCTCCTCTGGTGCCACGCCGCATCTCCTTGTCGGTGTCGAGGCAAAGCTCTCCTTCTCCCTTTCCCCTCCCTTTCTTCCCGAGCTCTGGCCCCTCCCTCCCATTCGCAGCTATTGGCGACCTGCTCGCCATCGCTCGCGGCCGCCCGCCCGATCTGGCCGTGATAGCAAGCAGGGGACTCCGGCGGCACGTACACCACCTCCGCGCGCGCACGGGCCGGGCGTTCACGGCCGCCCGCACGATCCCGTGTGTGAGCAAGCACGGACCCGCGTGCTGTGCCCTTGTTGATGGGGAAGGCCTGGCCGTGGTAGATCTACTGGACCTTGTGCTTGAGCTGCTGTACCAGTAAGTACTTGGGCTTCTCATCGATGCATGTGTGCGCAGTGTTATGCTGCTAATCCCCGAGTCCTTGCCAAGCCTACCTTCCAAATATCTAACATGACAGGTTCCCGTCATTGAAGTTTCAGACCAGTGCTCTTCATAATGATATAATTTAACTTGGTGCTATTTAGTTGCTTCGAGGTGCGGATAAGCTATTGAAAACTTCCATGTGCTAACTATGTCTTATTTGTTGTTTTCACAGGCTACGGTTCAAAGCCCAGATATCTAAGTTGGAGTGCATGTCACCAAAACAATCTTTTAATTATTTTACATACACGTACAAACACCTAAAATCAATCCTCGCAAAAAAACCCACCTAGAATTAAGTTCCACATCTATCATATTGTTCAGCCTCGTGCATCCTACCAAACAACATCTGAGGTGAGCCTGGTCCACATTATGCAAGTACACTAAACACACATCTCAACTCCATCTTGCATCAGTTCAACCAGGCCAGCCCCAGCCAAGCTCCTTCATGACATGCAGTTTGGATGTGCCTAGGGAACCAAACGCGCCCATAGGGCGTATTTGGTTCCTTGGGTCGCACCTGCGTCACACCCACCATGCAATTTTCCGTGTGTTTGGTAGGCTGCACGTCTCACTGGGCCAGACCCGGCCGATGCAAGATCAGGCTCCCAGCCAGGCTGAGCAAAAATGCAGGGATCGACCATTTCCGCGAGCCAGCCCACGCCTGCACCCGCGCGTGCAGAGTCGCGAGCTAGGTTTCCTCTTCCGGTCGTCTCAGCTCGCATTTTCCCCCGTTTTCCCTGCCGCTCTCTCCTCTGGTGCCACGCCACAACTCCTCGTCAGTGTCGAGGCAAAGCTCTCCTTCTCTCTTTCCCCTTCCTTTATTCCCGAGCTCTGGCCCCTCCCTCCCGTTTCCAGCTATTGGCGAGCTGCTCGCCGTCGCTCACGGCCGCCCGCCCGATCTGGCCATGATAGCAAGAAAGGGACTCCGTCAGCACGTACACCACCTACGCGCGCGCACCGGCCGGGCGTTCGCGGCCGCCATTACGATCCCGTGTGCGAGCAAGCACGGACCCGCGTGTTGTGCCCTTGTTGACGGGGAATGCCTGGCCGTGGTAGATCTGCCGGACCTTGTGCTTGAGCTGTTGTACCAGCAAGTACCTGGGCTTCTCATCGGTGCATGTGTGCGCAGTGTTATGCTGCTAATCCCCGATTCCTTGCCAAGCCTACCTTCCAAATATCTAACATGACAGGTTCCCGTCATTGAAGTTTCAGACCAATGCTCTTCATAATGAGATAATTTTACTTGGTGCTATTTACTTGCTTTGAGGTGCAGATAAACTGTCGAAAACTTCCAAGTGCTAACTATGTCTTGTTTGTTGTTTTCACAGGCTACGGTTCGGAGCCCAGATATCTAAGTTGGAGTGCATGTCACCAAAATAATCTTTTAATTATTTTACATACACGTACAAACACCTAAAATCAATCCTTGCAAAAAAAAAAACCCACCTAGAATCAAATTCCACATCTGTCATATTGTTCAGCCTCGTGCATCCTACCAAACAACATCTGAGGTGAGCCTGGTCCACATCATGCAAATACACCAAACACACATCTCAACTCCATC
Source organism: Aegilops longissima (assembly GCA_021605205.1). Lineage (NCBI taxonomy): Eukaryota > Viridiplantae > Streptophyta > Magnoliopsida > Poales > Poaceae > Aegilops > Aegilops longissima. The sequence goes on from CM038678.1 coordinate 578,667,331, forward strand.
TTGCATCAGCTCAACCAGGCCAGCCCCAGCCAAGCTCCTTCATGCCATGCAGGTTGGATGTTCCCAGGGAACCAAACACGCCCATAGGGCGTGTTTGGTATCTTCGGTCGCACCTGCATCGCACCCACCATGCAATTTTCCGTGCGTTTGGTAGGCTGCACGTCTCACTGGGCCAGTCCCGGCCGACGCAAAAACAGGCTCCTAGCCAGGCTGAGCGGAAACGCTGGGATCGGCCATTTCCGCGAGCCAGGCCCGCGCATGCACCCGCGCGTGTAGAGTCGCGAGCTAGGTCTCCTCTTCCGGTCATCTCAGCTTGCATTTCCCACCGTTTTCACCTTCGCTCTCTCCTCTGGTGCCACGCATCATCTCTTCATCGGTGTCGAGGCAAAGCTCTCCTTCTCCCTTTCCCCTCCCTTTCTTCCCGAGCTCTGGCCCCTCCCTCCCGTTCCCAGCTATTGGCGACCTGCTTGCCGTCGCTCGCGGCCGCCCGCCCGATCTGGCCGTGATAGCAAGCAGGCGAATCCGGCGGCACGTACACCACCTGCGTGCGCGCACCGGCCGGGCGTTCGCGGCCGCCCGCACGATTCCGTGTGTGAGCAAGCATGGACCCGCGTGTTGTGCCCTTGTTGATGGGGAAGGCCTGGCCATGGTAGATCTGCCGGACCTTGTGCTTGAGCTGTTGTACCAGCAAGTACCTGGGCTTCTCATCGTTGCATGTGTGCGCAATGTTATGCTGCTAATCCCCGACTCCTTGCCAAGCCTACCTTTCAAATATCTAACATGACAGGTTCCCGTCATTGAAGTTTCAGACCAGTGCTCTTCATAATGAGATAATTTTACTTGGTGCTATTTACTTGCTTTGAGGTGCAGATAAACTGTCGAAAACTTCCAATTGCTAACTATGTCTTATTTGTTGTTTTCACAGGCTACGGTTCAGAGCCCAGATATCTAAGTTGGAGTGCATGTCACCAAAACAATCTTTTAATTAGTTTACATACATGTACAAACACCTAAAATCAATCCTCACAAAAAAAACCCACCTAGAATCAAATTCCACATCTATCATATTGTTCAGCCTCGTGCATCCTACCAAACAACATCTGAGGCGAGCCTAGTCCACATCATGCAAGTACACCAAACACACATCTCAACTCCATCTTGCATCAGCTCAACCAAACCAGCCCCAGCCAAGCTCCTTCATGCCATGCAGGTTGGATGTGCCCAGGGAACCAAACACGCCCATAGTGAACCAGTGGGCTGGGCCAGTTGGTCGCCCGGATGTGCGTTCAGGATGCCCCCAAATAACGGGCATCCCTATATCTTTTTTTTTGAGTATAAACGCACTTTATTTAATCATAAAAGTTCATAGGAATACAGTGAATATCTGGTGGGTTTATAAGCCACACATGGCGCCCATAATCTATACAATTTATAAGCCACACATGTCCCTATATCTTGCTTAGAGCGAGACGAAGGGAAGCCTTGCGTCGGCGCCAGATAGGGTGGCCCAGGCACGTGAGTGTCCACACCCTCTTTTTTTCACGTTTAAGTTTTATATTTTTCTATTTTTTTTACTTTTGATTATATTTCCAAATATACTAAATGTATTGTTATAAAAATCATTATCTAAATATTTTATAAAATGTGAATCAAGTTTAAAAATGTGAAATTTTTATTGAAAAAATGTTTCTCATGTATAAAAAATATATACAATGTGTGTAAAAAGTTGATAATGTATTTAAAAATATTAATCAAGAATTCTAGAAAGTGTTAAAGTTAAATAATGTTTTTGAAAATATTAATGAAGCATTTGAATGTGTATAGGAAAATGTTGACCATGTATTTGGAAAATGTTAGACAAGCTTTTGAGAAATTTAAAATATGTATAGAAAAAATGGATACAAAAGATGTAGGAAGAGAACCAAAAGTAACAAAGGAAAAACAAAAACAAATCAAAATCAAAACAGAATTAAGAGAAACCAAAGTAAAAAAGAAAACGTGGAAAACCCAGAAACAAATGCAAAATGAATGAAAAAACAATGATAACCGCAAAAAAGGAAAGAAAAAACAAACCATTGAAAACCAAAAAAAAAGTGAAGAAAGAAAAAAGGAAAATGGGAAACCGAAGAAACATAAGTTATATCAAAGAAAAACAAAGAAAAAAAGAAACCAAGAAGAAAAAATATATCAAAGTATAAAATGAAACCAAAGAAAAATGAAGAAAAAGTAAAGAAAAACCCCAATGAAAACCATGAAAAAACAAAGAAAGCAGGATTTATTCAAATAATAAATAAAAAGGAAAAAAATCCAGAGATTAAAAAACTAATCAAAGGAAAAAATGAAAAAAAATGAAAAACCGAGAAAACTCAAGCAGCTGCGAAATGCAGCGATCGAACCACAGCGAGCGAATAACTGCGCTAATTGTCCGGTCCACTGGCGATGTGCCTGACCAGAGAGGTTGTTCCATTTTGCTACAGGTGAGATATAGCTCTTGCGTCCAAATAGGCACCCAAACGCACACTCTTGCACACCGATGGACCGGACCTCATTAGCCATTACACTATTCATTTTCCTGGTTTTTATCGGATCGGATGTCCCCGAAGGGACCATTTTCCTGGTTTTTGACCATTAGAAGGTTTCGGTCCGGTTCAAGTTTAGCTTTTTCGTTTATCTTTCTTTGTTTTTTCATTTTTAGAAAATTTCTAAAAATGTTCCCTTTATTTTTTTTATTATTTTGAAACAGTGTTTGTACTTTCCAGAAATGCCATGATTTGAAAAATCGTTCAGAATGCCAGATTTTTTTAAATAAAATCTGCAATTTAACAAAACTTCGAAGTCTCAAAATAGTTTATTTTTAAAAAATGTTCAGAATTACTTCGGGACAGAGGGAGTAGCATTTGGCATGGATCCGTTTGTTGGTGGGAAAACACAAAATGGAGTTGGCTACATAGAGACGTTTTTAAACAAAGCAAAAAGAATTGCTTGATGTCCCCATAAGAATAGACCTCTTATTAAACGCGTAGGGAGCCGGGTGTCGCGCAAACGGCCACCCCGCAGCCCCATGTCGCTCCTGTGGGGCGGCCCATATAGCTCTTTGAGTACGTACAACTTATGTTATGCTAAAGAAATATACTACTCATGTGATTTTTTGTTTATTCTTTATTGATATTTTTCAGGTGACTATTTATTTTTATTCATTTTTCTATAAAATATTTTGCAATAAGTTTTAAAAATGTTTATGAATGTTCACAAATTTTAAAAAATCTTGTATTTGAAAAAATGTTTGTAAATACAAAAACAATTTGTGAGTTCAGAGAAGTTTAATTATTGGAAAAATTGTTTGTGAAAATGTTTATAAATTTGAAAAATGTTCTTGAATTCAAAACAATTGTTCATGTATTTCTAAAAGCTCGCAGCTAAAAAACCTGTTCATGAATTAAAATTCGGTTCTTGTTTTCACAAGTTGTTTGCCAATTTGAAGAATGTTAATGATTTAAAAAATTGCATGAATTTTTAAAATTTTCATGAATCCGGAAAATATATTTGTGTATTTTTTCTTGCTTTCATAAGATTTCCATGATTTAAAAAATGGTACTCACACTAGAAAAATCACCAATTTTAAAAAGTTCTGAAATTCAGAAAAGTTCAAGAACACAAAAGAATTATTTTCCTTTTCCATTTCATTATTTTATGAAAATAAAAAATCAAAAAAAGGAAAAAAAACTAAAAGAATAAAAAAATCATTGAAAATAATGATAAAAAACAGCCCGAAAAGGTTCTAGAACCTTCCCAAAACCGAAAGAGGGACTCTCTATGAAAATTCTACTTGGACAGGTCCAATATCTATCCATAGCAATTAGAGGGGTACACTTTTGCTGGCCTTGCGGAGACCTAACTGGCGAATAGGATATCCCCCAAAAGAATCAGGTTTTTTTTGTACACATGTATATATTTTCTACTATATGTTTTGTACACAAAATAAACTATAACGACCTACTTTTCCCTAAAGTTTGTCTTTTCTATGTAGCCAAAAAATCCCCCTAAAGGCGATAAAGGCGAGACAACAGTAATCCGAAGAGATAAAACGACCGGTACTTTGGTGCTTCGGCCGTGGTTTTGATGGGTTTTTTGATTCGGCAATTCTCGAAGCTCGAGAGTGTACTGAACCTTTGGCACTGACGACTGACCTCAATCTCGACTCGATCTGCATTGCATCTCATTGCGCAGATTTGGTGGCAAATTTAGAGACCGGAGCTCCATGTCGTTATGCTACTATCCTACGAGAGATCAACCATCATCAGACTCTTTTCTGAGCCATCAAGATAATTCATGAGAAGCACCGACACAATGGAGAGGCTCATGCTCTGGCCAAAGCGGACTCCTCTCTTCCTCATGGGCGCCATGTGTGGCTACCTGAATTGCTAATGTCATTTATATCCCTTTAAACATTGATCATTAATAAAGGATATTGTTGTTAAAGAAACAAAAACCCCTAAAAAAGTAGCTGAAAAATAAATAAATATTTAATAAAGTTCTACACATGTATAATACGTCTATAGGAAAAATGATATGCTTTCTGAATTTTTAAATTCCAGGCTCCAGGAGCCCGCAACCAAAGTGACACTCTCATTCTTTCGTGATTATACCATTTCCACATAGTTTTACTGAAGGGAATATGCCCTAGAGTCAATAAGAAAGTTATTATTTATTTCCTTATTTCATGATAAATGTTTATTATTCATGCTAGAATTGTATTAACCGGAAACTTAGTACATGTGTGAATACATAGACAAAACAAAGTGTCCCTAGTATGCCTCTACTTGACTAGCTCGTTTATCAAAGATGGTTATATTTCCTAACCATAGACATGTGTTGTCATTTGATGGACGGGATCACATCATTAAGAGAATGATGTGATGGACAAGACCCATTCATTAGCTTAGCATTATGATCATTACAGTTTCATTGCTACTGCTTTCTTCACGACTTATACATGTTCCTCAGACTATGAGATTATGCAACTCCCGAATACCGAAGGAACACCTTGTGTGCTATCAAACGTCGCAACGTAACTGGGTGATTATAAAGATGCTCTACAGGTGTCTCCGATGGTGTTTGTTGAGTTGGCATAGATCGAGATTAGGATTTGTCACTCCGTGTATAGGAGAGGTATCTCTAGGCCCTCTCGGTAATGCACATCACTATAAGCCGTGCAAGCATTGTGACTAATGAGTTAGCTGCGGGATGATGCATTACGGAACGAGTAAAGAGACTTGCCGGTAACGAGATTGAACTAGGTATTGAGATACCACCGATCGAATCTCGGGCAAGTAACATACCGATGACAAAGGGAATAACGTATGTTGTTATGCGGTTTGACCGATAAAGATCTTCGTAGAATATGTGGGAGCCAATATGAGCATCCAGGTTCCGCTATTATTTATTGACCGAAGATGAGTCTCGGTCATGTCTACATAGTTCTCGAACTCATAGGGTCCGCACGCTTAACGCTCGATGACGATTTGTATTATGAGTTTATGTGATTTGATGACCGAAGGTTGTTCGGAGTCCCAGAGGAGATCAAGGACATGACGAGGAGTCTCGAAATGATCGAGCCATAAAGATCGATATATTGGAAGGCTATATTCGGACATCGGAAAGGTTTCGAGTGATTCAGGTATTTTTCGGCGTACCGGAGAGTTACGGGAATTCGTATTGGGCCTTAATGGGCCATACGGGAAAGGAGAGAAAGGCCTCAAGGGTGTCTGCACCCCGTGGATTGGTCCGAATTGGACTAGGAAAGGGGGGGGGGGGGCGCCCCCTTCCTTCCTTCTCCTTCTCCCTTCCCCTTTTCCTATTCCATATGGGAGGTGGAATCCTACTAGAACTAGGGAGTCCTAGTAGGACTCCACACCTTGGGCGCGACCTATGAGGGCCGGCCTCCTCCTCCCTCCCTCCTTTATATACATGGCAAGGGGGCACCCTAGGACACACAAGTTTATCATTGATCTCTTAGCCGTGTGCGGTGCCCCCCTCCATCATAATCCACCTCGGTCATATCATTGTAGAGATTAGGCGAAGCCCTGCGTCGGTAGCTTCATCATCACCGTCATCAAGCCGTCGTGCTGACGAAGCTCTCACTCAACACTCAGCTGGATCAAGAGTTTGTGGGACGTCACCGTGTCGAATGTGTGCAGATCGCGGAGGTGCCGTACTTTCTGTATTAGGATCGGTTGGATCGTGAAGACGTACGACTACATCAACCGCGTTGTCATAACGCTTCCGCTTACGGTCTATGAGGGTATGTGGACTACACTCTCCCCTCTCGTTGCTATGCATCACCATGATCTTACGTGTGCGTAGGATTTTTTTTGAAATTACTGAGTTCCCCAACAGTGGTATCAGAGCCAGGTTTATGCGTAGATGTTATATGCACGAGTAGAACACAAGTGAGTTGTGGGCGATAATTGTCATACTGTTTACCAGCATGTCATACTTTGATTCGGCGGTATTGTTGGATGAAGCGGCCCGGACCGACATTACGCTTTCGCTTACGCGAGACTGGTTCTACCGACGTGCTTCGCACACAGGTGGCTGGCGGGTGTCAGTTTCTCCAACTTTAGTTGAATCGAGTGTAGCTATGCCCGGTCCTTGTTGAAGGTTAAAACAACACATACTTGACGAAAAATCGTTGTGGTTTTGATGCGTAGGTAAAAACGGTTCTTGCTAAGCCCGTAGCAGGCACGTAAAACTTGCAACAACAAAGTAGAGGACGTCTAACTTGTTTTTGTAGGGCATGTTGTGATGTGATATGGTCAAGACGTGATGATATATAGATTGTTGTATGAGATGATCATGTTTTGTTGAATTTATCGGCAAATGGCAGGAGCCTTATGGTTGTCTCTTTATTGCATAAGATGCAAGCGCCATGCAATTGCTTTACTTTATCGTTATGCGATAGCAATAGTTGCAAAAGCAATAGTTGGCGAGACGACCATATGACGACACGTTGATAGAGATCAAGATGATAGAGATCATGGTGTCATGCCGGTGACGATAGAAATCATGACTGTACTTTGGAGATGAAGATCAAAGGCACAAGATGATGATGGCCATATCATATCACATACTCCCTCCGTTCCTAAATATTTTTCTTTTTAGATATTTCAACAAGTGACTACATACGGAGCAAAATGAGTGAATCTGCACTCTAAAATATGTCTACATACATCCATATGTGGTAACCATTTGAAATGTCTATAAAGACAAATATTTAGGAACGGAGGGAGTATTTTGATTGCATGTGATGTTTATCTTTTATACATCTTATTTTTCTTAGTTTGGCGGTAGCTTTATAAGATGATCCCTTACTTAAATTTCAAGGTATAAGTGTTCTCCCTGAGTATGCACCGTTGCGAAAATTCTTCGTGCTGAGACACCACGTGATGATCGGGTGTGATAAGCTCTACGTTCACATACAACGGGTGTAAGTCAGTTTTGCACCACAGAATACTCGGGTTAAACTTGACGAGCCTAGCATATGCAGATATGGCCTTGGAACACTGGAGACTGAAAGGTTGAACGTGAATCATATAGTAGATATGATCAACATAGTGATGTTCACCATTGAAAACTACTCCATCTCACGTGATGATTGGACATGGTTTAGTTGATTTGGATCACGTGATCATTTAGATGACTCGAGGGATGTCTATCTAAGTGGGAGTTCTTAAGTAATATGATTAATTGAACTTTAATTTATCATGAACTTAGTCCTGATAGTATTTACATAACTATGTTGTAGATCAATAGCTCGCGATGTAGCTCCCCGTTTATTTTTGATATGCTCCTAGATAAAAATAAGTTGAAAGATGATAGTAGCAATGATGCGGACTTGGTCCGTGATCTGAGGATTATCCTCATTGTTGCACAGAAGAATTATGTCCTTGATGCACCGCTAGGTGACAGACCTATTGCAGGAGCAGATGCAGACGTTATGAACGTTTGACAAAGCTCGGTATCATAACTACTTGATAGTTTAGTGCACCATGCTTTACGGCTTAGAACCGGGACTTCAAAAATGTTTTAAACGCCACAGAGCATATAAGATGTTCCAAGAGTTGAAATTGGTATTTCATACTCATGCCCGTGTCGAGAGGTATGAGACCTCTGGCAGTACTTTGCCTACAAGATGGAGGAGAATAGCTCAACCAGTGAGCATATGCTCAGATTGTCTGGGTACTACAATCACTTGAATCAAGTGGGAGTTAATCTTCTAGATAAGATAGTGATTGACAGAATTCTCTAGTCACTATCACCTAGTTACTAGAACTTCGTGATGAACTATAATATGCAAGAGATAATGAAAACAATTCCCAAGCTCTTTGCGATGCTGAAATTAGCGAAGGTAGAAATCAAGAAAAAGCATCAAGTGTTGATGGTTGACAAGACCACTAGTTTCAAGTAAAAGGGCAAGGGAAAGAAAGGGAACTTCAAAAAGAATGGCAAGCAAGTTGTCACTCCCGTGAAGAAGCCCAAAGCTAAGGACCTAAGCCTGAAACTGAGTGCTTCTACTGCAAAAGGGAATAGTCACTGGAAGCGGAACTACCCCAAATAATTGGCGGATAAGAAGGATGGCAAAGTGAACAAAAGTATATTTGATATACATGTTATTGATGTGTACATTACTAGTGTTTATAGAAACCCCTCGGTATTTGATACTGGTTCAGTTGCTAAGAGTAGTAACTCGAAACGGGAGTTGCAAAATAAAGAGAGACTAGTTAAGGGCGAGGTGATGATGTGTGTTGGAAGTGATTCCAAGGTTGATAAGATCACCATCGCACACTCCCTTTACCTTCGAGATTAGTGTTGAACCTAAAATAAATGTTATTTGGTGTTTGCGTTGAGCATGAATATTATTGGATCATGTTTATTGCAATACGGTTATTCATTTAAGTCAAAGAATAATTGTTGTTCTATTTACATGAATAAAACCTTCTATGGTCATACACTCAATATAAATGGTTTATTGAATCTCGATCATAGTGATACACATATTCATAAATATTGAAGCCAAAAGATGCAAAGTTAATAATGATAGTGCAACTTATTTGTGGCACTGCCGTTTAGGTCATATTGGTGTAAAGCGCATGAAGAAACTCCATGCTGATGGGCTTTTGGAATCACTTGATTATGAATCACTTGATGCTTGCGAACCATGCCTCATGGGCAAGATGACTAAGACTCCGTTCTCTGGAACAATGGAGCGAGCAACTAACTTATTGGAAATAATACATAATGATGTATGCTGTCTGTCCGATGAGTGTTAAGGCTCGCGGCGGGTATCGTTATTTTCTAACCTTCACAAGATGATTTGAGCATATATGGGTATATCTACTTAATGAAACACAAGTCTGAAACATTTGAAAAGTTCAAAGAATTTCAGAGTGAAGTGGAGAATTATCGTAAGAAGAAAATAAAGTTTCTACGATCTGATCGCGGATGCGAATATTTGAGTTACGAGTTTTGCCTTCAATTAAAACAATGTGGAATAGTTTCACAAACTCATGCCACCTGGAACACCACAGCATAATGGTGTGTCCGAACATCGTAAACGCACTTTATTAGATATGGTGCGATCTATGATGTCTCTTACCGATTTACCACTATCGTTTTGGGGTTATGCATTAGAGACAGCTGCATTCACGTTAAATAGGGCACCATCTAAATCCGTTGAGATGACACCGTATGAACTGTGGTTTGGAAAGAAACCTAAGCTGCCATTTCTTGAAGTTTGGGGCTACGATGCTTATGTGAAAAAGTTTCAACCTGATAAGCTCGAACCCAAATCGGAGAAATGCGTCTTCATAAGATCCAAAATAAACTGTTAGGTACACCTTCTATCACAGATCCGAAGGCATGATCTTTGTTGCTAAGAGTGGATCCTTTCTAGAGAAGGAGTTTCTCTCGAAATAAGTGAGTGGGAGGAAAGTCGAACTTGATGAGATAATTGTACCTTCTCCCGAATTGTAAAGTAGTTCATCACAGAAATCAGTTCCAGTGATTCTACACCAATTAGCGAGGAAGCTAATGATGATGATCATGAAACTTCAGATCAAGTTACTACCAAACCTCGTAGGTCAACCGGAGTAAGATCCGCACCAGAGTGGTACGGTAATCCTGTTCTAGAGGTCATGTTAGTTGACCATGACAAACCTACGAACTATGAGGAAGCGATGATGAGCCCAGATTCCGCAAAATGGCTAGAGGCCATGAAATCTGAGATGGGATCCATGTATGAGAACAAAGTATGGACTTTGATTGACTTGCCCGATGATCGGCAAGCAATAGAGAATAAATGGATCTTCAAGAGGAAGACGGACACTGATAGTAGTGTTACTATCAACAAAGCTCGAATTGTCGCAAAAATGTTTTCGGCAAATTCAAGGTGTGACTATGTTGAGATCTTCTCACTTGTATCGATGCTTAAAAGTCTGTCCGAATCATGTTACCAATTGCCGCATTTTATGAAATTTGGCAAATGGATGTCAAACCTGCATTCCTTAATGGATTTCTTAAAGAAGAGTTGTATGTGATGCAAGCAGAAGGTTTTGTCAATTCGAAAGATGCTAACAAAGTGTGTAAGCACCAGTGATCCATTTATGGACTGGTGCAAGCATCTCGGAGTTGGAATGTACGCTTTGATAGTGTGATGAAAGCATATAGTTTTATACAGACTTGCGGTGAAGACTGTATTTATAAGAAAGTGAGTGGGAGCACTACAGCCTTTCTGATAAGTATATGTGAATGACATATTGTTGATCAGAAATGATGTAGAATTTTCTGGAAAGCATAAAGGAGTGTTTGAAAGGAGTTTTTCAAAGAAAGACCTCGGTGAAGCTGCTTACATATTGAGCATCAAGATCTATAGAGATAGATCAAGACGCTTGATAAGTTTTTTCAATGAGTACATACCTTGACAATATTTGAAGTAAGTTCAAAATGGAACAGTCAAAGAAGGAATTTTTACCTGTGTTGCAAGGTGTGAAGTTGAGTAAGACTCAAAGCCCGACCACAGCAGAAGATAGAGAGAGAATAAAAGTCATTCCTTATGCCTCAGCCATAGGTTCTAAAAATTATGTCATGCTGTGTACCAGACCTATTGTATACCCTGCCCTGAGTTTGGCAAGGGAGTACAATACTGATCTAGGAATAGATCACTAGACAGCGGTCAAAATTATCCTCAGAGGACTAAGGAAATATTTCTCGGTTATGGAGGTGATAAAGAGTTCGTCGTAAAGAGTTACGTCGATGCAAGCTTTGAAACTCAACTGGATGACTCTAAGTCACAATCCGGATACATATTGAAAGTGGGAGCAATAAGCTAGAGTAGCTCCGTGCAGAGCATTGTAGACATAGAAATTTGCAAAATACATACGGATCTGAATGTGGCAGACCCGTTGACTAAACTTCTCCCACAAGCAAAACATGATCACACCTTAGTACTCTTTTTGGGTGTTAATCACATGGCGATGTGAACTAGATTACTCACTCTAGTAAACCCTTTGAGTGTTGGTCATATGGCGATGTGAACTATGGGTGTTAATCACATGGTGATGTGAACTATTAGTGTTAAATCAGATGGCGATATGAACTAGATTATTGACTCTAGTGCAAGTGGGAGACTGAAGGAAATATGCCCTAGAAGCAATAATAAAATTATTATTTATTTTCTTATTTCATGATAAATGTTTACTATTCATGCTAGAATTGTATTAACCGGAAACTTAGTACATGTGTGAATACATAGCCAAAACAAAGTCTCCCTAGTATGCCTCTACTTGACTAGCTCGTTCATCAAAGATGGTTATGTTTCCTAACCATAGACACGTGTTGTCATTTGATGAACGGGATCACATCATTAGGAGAATGATGTGATGGACAAGACCCATCCATTAGCTTAGCATTATGATCGTTACAGTTTTATTGCTACTGCTTTCTTCATGACTTATACATGTTCCTCAGACTATGAGATTATACAACTCCCGAATACTGGAGGAACACCTTGTGTGCTATCAAATGTCACAACGTAACTGGGTGATTATAAAGATGCTCTCCAAGTGTCTCCGATGGTGTTTGTTGAGTTGGCATAGGTTGAGATTAGGATTTGTCACTTCGTGTATCGGAGAGGTATCTCTGGGCCCTCTCAGTAATGCACATCACTATAAGCCTTGCAAGCATTGTGACTAATGAGTTAGTTGCCGGATGATGCATTACGGAACGAGTAAAGAGACTTGCCGGTAACGAGATTGAACTAGGTATTGAGATACCGACGATCGAATCTCAGGCAAGTAACATACCGATGACAAAGGGAACAACGTATGTTGTTATGCGGTTTGACCTATAAAGATCTTCGTAGGATATGTGGGAGCCAATATGAGCATCTAGGTTCCGCTATTGGTTATTGACCGGAGATGAGTCTCGGTCATGTCTACATAGTTCTCGAACCCGTAGGCTCCGCACGCTTAACGTTTGATTACGATTTGTATTATGAGTTTATGTGATTTGATGACCGAAGGTTGTTCGGAGTCCCGGATGAGATCAACGAGGAGTCTCGAAATGATCGAGCCGTAAAGATCGATATATTGGAAGGCTATATTCGGACATCGGAAAGGTTCCGAGTGATTCAGGTATATTTCGGAGTATCAGAGAGTTATGGGAATTCGTATTGGGCCCTAATGGGCCATACGGGGAATGAGAGAAAGGCCTCAAGGGTGACCGCACGCCCCCCATGGACTGTTCCGAATTGGACTAGGAAAGGGGGGCGCCCCCTTCCTTCCTTCTCCTTCTCCCTTCCCCTTTTCCTATTCCATATGGCAGGTGGAATCCTACTAGGACTCCACACCTTGCCGGCCTCCTCCTCCCTCCCTCCTTTATATACAAGGGCAAGGGGGCACCCTAGGACACACAAGTTGATCATTGATCTCTTAGCCGTGTGCGGTGCCCCCCTCACCATAATCCACCTCGGTCATATCGTTGTAGAGCTTAGGCGAAGCACTGCGTCGGTAGCTTCATCATCACCGTCATCACACCTTCGTGCTGACGAAGCTCTGCCTCGACATTCAGCTGGATCGAGAGTTCGTGGGACGTCACCGAGCCGAACGTGTGCAGATCGTGGAGGTGCCGTACTTTCGGTACTAGGATCAGTCAGATCGTGAAGGCGTACGACTACATCAACCGCGTTGTCATAACGCTTCCGCTTACGGTCTACGAGGGAACGTGGACTACACTCTCCCCTCTCGTTGCTATGCATCATCATGATCTTATGTGTGCGTAGGATTTTTTTTTGAAATTACTTCGTTCCCCAACATTTACAACATGGTAGGTAATGTTAAGATGTGTTACATGCGTGTAATAATTGCTCTGAGTTACAGGTGGACAAGGAAATTAAGAAAAAAGTTTTCCTCATCCCCAAGAAGTGACTCCCAGGCGACTAGGGTTTCCCCTCCTCCCGCACCGCCGTCGCTAGTCTTCCCTGTCTCCGGTGGACTTTGGGTCATGGAGGTGCGGAGGACACCCCCTCCCTCCCCAGCGACCGGCAAAGAGACCCCACTCCTGTTCTTGTTTGGTTCAGCGTCTCGGTTGGGGTTGTGTGTGTGTCTCTCTGTGTGTGTGTGTGTGTGTGTGTGTGTGTGTGTGGGGCGGGGGGGGGAGGTGGGGGTGGCGATGTCCATAGTACGAATAATGTCTCCTATGCCCGATCCCCGCCCCGATGGAACCTCTGCATTGTCGGAGGGCGTGTGGATGTGTGCCCCCCTAGATCTTGCGGGATTCGGTCGGTGCTGGTCTTCGGTGGATCTATTATGATCTTGTCAGGACCCCGATTCCGAGTCACATCGATCTAGCCGGTAACACCTCATATCACTTTGCGGCCTCACGCACGGTATTCCCACGGGTGTCGCCTTACCATGGCCGGGACCGCTTATGCCTTTTGGCTTCCGTATATGATAGTGTCGCTAGCATCCATATGATGAGAGAACCGGGCCGACATGGCTAGTCGTGAACCCAAAGCGCACTAACCCATGGGGACAGCATACATGAATCACATCGAGCATGTCGGTCATCAACGTGTGAATCCGGGCTGTAGCACTGGCTAACAGGACTCGTAACCCGGCTGTAGCAGGCTAGGCAGGACTCGGATGTCACCGCGTGACATTTCCCGAAGGGATGTACCACAGAACGAAGTGAAACACATGCCGCCAGTCAAGTGTCCGAGCAGTAGTGTTGGGCTAGCAGGACTCCGGTGAACCGGGCAGTAGCGGACTACTATGGCTCAAGGAAGCACTAGACTACATTTCCCCATAAGAGAGGCTGCCAAGGATAAACAACTAGATTGTCGGATCCCACACATACCAAGCATTTCAAACATACACACAATATGATCGATATGTGTAAATACAACATGGCATCACAACACAACTCTACGACTCAAGTATTTATTCATTAGGCTCCGAGGAGCGAGATATTACAAACATGGGTCTCATGACCCAACATTCAGAGCATACAAGTCAAAGCACATGCGGAAGCTTAACATGTATGAGTACAGACAACTATAAATGAAAAAGGCTGAGAAGCCTGACTATCTACCAGATCTTGCCGAGGGCACAAGATCGTAGCTGAGGTAACAAGCTAAACGTCAAAGTCCACACGGAACTACTAGCAAGACTGACATCTCTCTGCAAAACATAAAATAAGCAAACGTGAGTACAAATGTACTCAGCAAGACTTACATCAGAACTAACTACATATGCATCATTATCAACAAAGGGGGTGGTGGAGTTTAACTGCAGCAAGCCAGCTTTGACTCGGTGGCTATCCTAAACTACGACTGCAAGTAACTCTTTTGAGGTGGCGCACACGAGTCCACATATTCACCAATCAATACACCACTATGGATCCGCTCCCGTCTCCCTACGAGAACGCCTTCCATAGCACTCACACTTATCTTGCGCATTTTAGAGTATCCACTTTCACTTGTCTATGAACTGTTATAGGCAACCCAGAAGTCCTTTTCCGCGGACACGGCTATTCAATAGATGATGTTAACCTGCAGGGTGTACTTCTTCACACACGCTCACCACTTATCGCCGTTTATACGACATGTACTCGACAACCTTCAAGCGAAGCCCGGCGAGGGTGTCGGCCACGGCCTACCTAAACACTCAAGTCCCTAGTCCGGGTTTATCGCCTATTCGGGTTCCATCCGCAGGAGTCCGCCGAGGTTTCCACTAACGGCCCCGAACGATGTGTGCAGGGTTCCCGAGACACCAAACGGTGAATCGGTACACCGTGCCATGTGCCTACCGCAACACAGCCCACCCCTAAGGTCAGCGCTGCGTCATGGGCTGAGCATGCTACAAACACCAGAAACTACTTTGCAACTCCCGGACAGAGGACATGGGTGGTTAAGAAGCCGAGAGAGTCAATTTAGGATCCCAATGTGTGGTAGTAACTGTTTCATGGATCACAAACACAGAACTCAGTTCCTGAGGACGGCTGCAATGAGACAACCCACCATGTACTCCTACATGGCCTCTCACCGCTACCTTTACCAAATCGTGTTCACACACCTAGCTCACACACAGTAGGACATGTTCACACACCATTCCAATTCATTCCCGATGAATCGGACTGACTCAACTCTAAGCGATGAGAGGCATGACAAACAAGCATGAATGAGTAGGCACAACAGGGCTAAACAACTCCTACTCATGCTAGTGGGTTTCATCTAATTACCATGGAATGATAGGTCATGCAGAGGATAAAGGGGTTCAGCTACCGCATCAAATAACAGATGAATCGTTGTTGTCCTAATGCAGTAAAAGAGAGCAGGAGCGAGAGAGTGGGATTATATCGGAATGAACAAGGGGGTTTTGCTTGCTTGGCACTTCTGAAGATAATATAGTTCTTCATTGGTGTCATCGATCTCGTCGTCGGAACATCGTCTACTGCGAGGGGACGGTTACCGGCAAACACAAAAGGACATAATCAATACAATGCGACAATATGATGCATGCTATGACATGGCAATATGATGTGTGATAGGTCTAATGAAACTTGGGACATAAAGGTTTGAGTCCATTTGAACCAAGGATTCAAATGATCACCCAAAATAATAAGAGATATAAGTGCATTAGCTTGTTTCACCTAAACAGCAAGGTTAAATTATTCTAACATGCATGAAAATGGTACAGATGGATAGATTGCATTTTTCTGATCATTTTTCATATATAACTTATTTGATTTGGAGCTACGGTTGAATTACTATGATTTTTAGAAGTTTTGGCTAATTTCTGGAATTTCCTGTAAAAGAATAAATCCAGAAAAGATTTACTGCGTCAGCATGACGTCATTGTGATGTCAGCAGTTCAATAGGGGCTGGTCCGGGTCAAACCTGACCGATTGGGGTCCATCAGGCGTGACACAAGGTTGGTTTGTGTGGTCGACGGGTGGGACCAGTCAACGCCACGTCGTGATCAATGTTGACGCGTGGGTCCATAGATTTTATTAGTTAATCTAACTATTTTGGTTAGCCGGTAACCTAACTAAGTGGGTCCCATTGTCAGTGTCTAAATGTTAATCCAGAGGTTGGTTAGCCCCTAATCTAGTGACGGCCACGTCGGCTAACCGACGATTAGCCGCCGGCGCTAAACAGACGCGGGCGCGCTCCTCGTCCGGCGACTCGGCGACAGGAGGCGTCTGTGGCTGGTCTCCTTGGAACGGCCGCGATGCGGTGTGTCCAACGGTGGTGGTTGCAGGGGCTGGGGCGGCCGGAGACAACGGCGAGGAGCTCGGCCGCGGCGGCCGGCGTTGAGTGTCTTGTGCGCAGCAGCTACTGGCGGCAAGAGAGGGAGCGGAGAAGGGAGCAGGGGCAGGAGCTCACTGTGGTTGCGACGAGGCCAACGGCGAGCTCGGGGAGGAACCGGAGCGAAGCGGGGTGGCGAGGGGATCTCCGACGGCCGGAGGCGAAGATGGCGACGGCGACAGCTCCACGGGGCGCTCCGGCTTGCGTGGCTCGACGGAGGGCTTTAGCGCAAGGAGGCGAAGATCCTGCGCGTGTCGGAGAGGCGAGGGGGAGGGGGTGGCTACGGCAACGGTGGCCGGTGGCAACGGTGGCGCTCGGCCGTGAGAGAGAGAGCTAGGGAGAGGAGAGGAGAGGACTGGGGAGAGTGGCGGGTCCGGGGGGCATGGCATCGTCCAGACGCATCGGTGGAGGGACATGCAGGCGAGGGAGGAGGAGGTGGCCTTGGCAAAGGCTGCTGCGTCGGGCACGCGCGGAATCCTCTGGCGGGAGGAAGACGACAGGGGAGGGAACAGTGGGCTGGCTGGCCAGGTGGGCCAGCCAAAGCCGCCTGATCTTTGGGCCAAGACAGGAGCTGGCCGCAGTAAGTCGGCCTGTAAGCTTTTTTCCTTTTTTTTGTTTAACTTTTCTATTATTTGACATTTGTTTTGATTTAATAAAAATACTAAATCATTTTATTTTCTTATGCCAATTTTTATAGGAGCTAGTTATATTATTCCGAGCTCCTTAATAAATGGCATAATTTTTGGACATATATTATATATATAACATATATATATCCAATGCAAATAGTTATGCATTAATTCCAAATGCCCAAAATAAATACTTATGAGCTCCTAAGAATATTGGTTTGATTTTTATCTCTGCCCAATATTTTCAGAAAGCAACATGAACATTTTCTTGGATCTTTTTGGAGTAATTTTTATCTGTGTCATTTCCAGAAATGATTCTGAGGGTTTCACAAATCCTCATTTCAAATTTAAATGGAATTTAAACATGATGCACACATGACTAGCTAGTCTATGTCATACCAGAACTAGGGATGTGACAGATCTAGTCTTCATTCATCTCCATTCCGTGTCTACAGGTTTAATCCTTCCGAACTACACTTCTCTTTATCAACGACAGTTGTTGTATAGGCGCACTGATCATGTGAGGCCTTAGCACCACGAATTTTTGACTATCTACTACAACAAGGTTTGCTCGGCTCCAACGAAGGAGAGCTGATGATGGGGCCGCACCTTCGGCTCGCTCCGATGCTTGGAGTTGTCGCTAGATGGTTCATGGATCTGGTTGTATTTTTTTACTTCCGGTATTGTCTGCATTGCCATGACAGGCGATGAATAGATCGGGAATTTCTCCGGAGAATAATTAATTGTTCTCAATTATACTAATTAATGATTTGTAGTGCAAAAATCAGCTTACTTTAAAAACGGCGGGCTCTCTTTCTAAAAAGAAAAGAGGATACTCCCCCACAAAAGGAAAGAAATGAGACACTATCATATGACCACTTCTATTCAAATGAATGCTGTTCTGAACTATACACTCTCTGTTTCTAATTATAAATCTTTCGAGAGATTTCAATACGGACAGCATACGGATGTATATACACATATCTTACAGTGTAGATTCACTCATTTTGCTACGTATATAGTTCATAGTAAAATCTCTAAAAGATTCATATTTAGGGACGGTGGGAGTACTAGTTAATGATCTAAAATGCAGAAATCAACTTACTTTGAAAATGGTGAACTCGCTTTCTAAAAAGAAAGGGGCGGCACTCCCCCACAAGTGGAAAAAAAGAAAGAAAGATACTATCATGTTTTTTTTTTGAGAAGTAGGCGATACTATCATGCAATCACTTTCATTTCAAATGTTATGCCATGGCCTATATCCGTCAAGATTATGCCATGCACCACAACTCCAAGCGTCGGTTTGCCAGTTGCGCTAGATAGTCAACGCGCACGAGACAGTCAGTCTTTGCTGCTGACCTAGGTCAAAGGCACAGCAATGATAAGCACCAACGGAAATGACACTGCAACAAAATCCAACTCCCACTTGGAGTTGCCGCGTTCCATCTTTCGCAAAAGCCATCTGAAGGCATGCTCTGGACCTAAATCTGCCTTTGACTGCCGAAAAGGACATCGCTCTGTCTTCTCAAATACTCCTTTGTAGGAGTAGTAGCTTCGTCACCGTGCTCACATCACCCGAAACATGCGAGAATGCCGTCACCCCCTTCTCCACTCTTGCACTCTACAATTAAGCCAGGGACGAAGCATCTTGCAGCATTCAGATTGATCAAAGCTCGCAATAGTCGCCGATGGGCGTGGGCCCGCCTCAGTAATGCCCCGTACAATGGACGGAGCTCTCGGATAGCCTGAAGCGCGTGAGAAGCATTCTTGATTCTTTGACCCACTTTGGACGTGGAATTCAAAGGTTGATACGTAGTGGGAACCGTAGATCTGCGTGCAGTGGTTGAGATAGTGAAGTTAAGGACTAGTTTAATTAGGGTCTAGTGTGAGTTTAAGTCACGGACGGTATTAGTGATTAAACACACAACCGGTGACAACGAAAACGAGTAGTAGTCCTTTGTCATGAGTGGCTTTACACTGATTAAAGATGGTCAAATGGAGTATAGATGACTTGGACTGCAGATAGAGTAAGCTAGAGAGGATCCATCGACAGCGACCCTGAATGTTTCATGAATTTTGCGTACGATTCCTTTCCCAAAGGTCAGAGATATCGTATCGAGAGAGCTCCACACCAAACACACATCATGAATCACATTTTAGCAACATGGATGATCTCACTATTTCTGTTAGATCATCAGCATGACAGCACACATCCCATGGTCCGATTCTTTTGAATACAGAAACATTGTTACACATCGGTAGAACTCGAGGATGACACATCCCCCAGCCCGATCTTGGGTCGTAGGGGTCTTGGATGGGAGGCCGGGGCATGTGGCTGCCGCGACCCCGAGCTGGGGATTGATACGAACAAGAAGGGGATTGGGATCTAGGTTTACTTCGGCTTGTAGCGACACGAGCATCACGTCCACGCTGTGATGGTTCAACTCTTTAGTTTTGTGATCTACACAAGACTTGTAAGATAGCGGCTTTTTCACCGAGGCGTTGGTCTTGCTGGACCTTAACACAATGACTTTCTGTTGCAATGTTAGACCGGCTTTCACGTCGGAGTGGCAACAATAACATGCCTTAATTTCGTTATGAAGATTGAGTTTATTTGACTCTCTAAACCTCTGGAAGTAATTTATTTTTATTTTTGGGGATGACTTGCACGCCCTTATTAAAAAATAATACTAAAATATCAATTTTTTTGAGGATATCAATATGCATCTAAGTGAAGGTGCAGAGCACAACACATGCTTACTAGATACCAGATCATAGGCAATGAAAAAGAACCCCCGTTTCAAAAAGAAAAAACAGCCCCAGTTCGGTCACAAAAGCCATGTATTTACTGGAGCCCGTGCTTGCGTGCTGCTAAATTGTACTACCTCGTTCCCCGCTGGCTAGTCTTAGTCTCGTTGCCCTCTAGATTAGTAGTTTCTTTGGTGAATCAAAAATTTGTTTAATAGTGTTACATACTTATTCAAGACTCTTCAATTTCCTTTTCCGCACGCAAAGGCGGCTAGGGCAAAGTTCTCTTCTCCTCTAAGCTCCACCGACCAACTCATGGATTCTCCTCCCCTGTGTCTGCTATTCCGGTGGCTGATGATGGGAAGCGAAATCCTGACGCCTCGGCTCCGGCTAGTAGTCCAAGTTAGTGATTTTTAGTCCTTGCATAGGCAGCACTTGGATGGATGGCGACACTTCATCTTCGAATGGGTCTTCCGGGGTTCCATCCTTCTCGTATCTTTCAGTCAAGAGGGGGTCAACAAAGCTTCGGCTTAGATTTCTGCCGTTTCCTTGGGGCGGCGAGGTTAGGGTTTCTGGTCATGCGCGCGTGAGATATGATGCCAGGTGCTGCAGATTGATTCAAGGGTTCAATGGCGACCACTGTGGCTCTAGGGTGCTGATCCTTAGGGGTACACATGTTAGAATAAATTCGAGGTAAGTAATCGATCCACCGAGGAACAAGAAATCACAGACAATGACGACACCGAGATTTGTTAACGAGGTTCGGCGAACTCGCCTACTCCCCGGGGCAATGACTATGGGCGCTCCTCCCCAAGATACCGCAACACCGGCCACCCGGGCGCCGGCACCCCCTTGCGAGCCTGTCGCTATCTAGTCGTCATGGGTTACAACGTGGGGTGCCTCCTCATATATAAGAGGCCAAGGGTACAACGTGTCCGACTCCGACACTACAAGTATCCTACCCACACTACAACACCAAGTCCAAGCGTAACCCAACTAGTACAAAATATTCGACACAAACACAACAAACTCCACCTTGGCGAATATTCTCCACCACCTTGAATTTGTCCATGCGTCAAACTTCCATGTACTCCGGACTTGTGTTGTCTTCTTCGTAGCTTACTGAGAGCTACTCGACGAGTCTGCCCCAGACCCGCCGCCGCCGTGAGACCCCGCTGCTACTCCCGCAACTCCAGTCTCCGTGACTCCACCTGCAATAGTGCTCCCTTGCAACTTGTAAAGATGCGAAGCCGTCCTCTCTCCAATCATCACGGTCACCTCATCTTCCATGATTCTCATGGTCTTCCTATCCCGATCACAACGGAATACCATACCACCATCATGAAGAACACCAAGCGAAATTAGATTCCTCCTTAGCCCCGCACATGCCCGACTCTCAAGAATCCGCTCAACTCCGCCAAACATCTTGATTTTGATGTCACCTACTCCAGCAACACGATAACTCGTGTCATCGCCCACATAGGCTAAACCAAACTCGCCAGACTTGTACGAAGAGAACCACTCCCTGTTGGGTGTCGCATGAAAAGAGCAAGCTGAATCCAACATCCACGCTTCACTTTTGGTTGACACCGTTCGATACTATGAGAACATCACTACTGCTGTCTCGAGTCATCACCATGAGTTGCCTTATTAGCACTTGCCCCACCATTGAGTTACGACAGTCCTTTCTCATATGTCCCCACCGCTTACACTTGTGACATCAGATATTCTTTTTCTTTTCTTGTTCTTCCCAGCCTCATATCTTGACTAGCAAACCTTCACCATGAGAGACTTCCACCGCGTTCTTCTTTCTCATATCATAAGATAGCAATGCCGCAGTAATATCCTCATTCTTGACGGTCTCCTTGCCGTGCGTCAAAGTAGTGATCAAATGGTCATAGGATGATGGCAATGAACAAAGAAGAAGAATTGCCCTATCCTCTGTGACGCCCTCGATTCAATCGTACACTAATCATGCACGCAAATGTGTACGATCAAGATCCAGGACTCACGGGAAGATATCACAACACAACTCTACAAATAAAATAAGTCATACAAGCATCATAATACAAGCCAGGGGCCTCGAGGGCTCGAATACAAGTGCTCGATGATAGACGAGTCAGCGGAAGCAACAATATCCGAGTACGACATAAGTTAAACAAGGTGCCATAAGATGGCTAGCACAAACGGGATACAGATCGAAGAGGAGCAGGCCTCCCGCTCGGGATCCTCCTAGGTTAGTCCTGGTCGCCGTCGTGGGCTGCACGTAGTAGTAGGCACCTCCGCAGTAGTAGTCGTCATAGGCGGTGGCGTCCGGCTCACGGGCTCCATCGTGCTGTTGCAGCAATCGAGTAGAGGTAGGGGAAAAGGGGAACAAGGCAACCGTGAGTACTCATCCAAAGTACTGCAAGCAAGGAGCTACACTACATATGCATGGATATATGTGTAAAGGCCATATCGATGGACTGAACTGCAGAATGCCGAATAAGAGGGGATAGCTAGTCTTAACGAAGACTACGCTCGGACACCGGTCTTGCAATGTAGGAGGGGACAATCAAGTCCTCCAAGTAACATCATATAGCAATAATCCTACCCGCAATCCCGCTCATAACCCCGAGCGAGAGCGACCACCGGTTGTATCCGCACTTGGAAGGGTGTGTTTTATCAAGTATCCGGTTCTAGTTGTCATAAGCTCAAGGTACAACTCCAAGTCGTCCTGCTATCAAGATCACGGCTATCCGAATAGATTAACTTCACTGCAGGGTGCACCATCTTACCCAAAGACGCTTGATCCCATTTGGCGGACACACTTTCCGGGGTCATGCCCGCCGCAGAAGATCAACACGCCGCAGCCCCACCTAGGCACAACAGAGAGGCCAACACGCCGGTCTAAACCTAAGCGCCAGGGTGCGGGCCCATCGCCTCGAGCACACACTGACGCTATGTGACGGAAGCGCACCTAGCCCATCAGCGTTCCAGTCCAATCCGGGCGCCGCTCGTCGCCGACGTCCGGCAAGTGCTTGCCGATACCACGACGCCGGATACCCATAACTACTCCCGCGTAGATGGTTAGTGCGTATAAGCTCAGAGTCGACCCGGATCAAATACCAAGACCTCGTTAAGCGTGTTAAGTAACGCGAACGCCGAACAGGGCAGGCCCACCTCTCTCCTAGGCGGTCTCAACCTGCCTGCCGCTCCGCCACAAAGTATCGATCGGGGCCGTCGGGAACCCAGCCCACCTCTACCGGGATGGAGCCACCCGTCCTTTCAGCCCCATCTCCGAACAGTACCACGGTAATGTATAGTGTAAGTTATATAGTATATACCGTGATCAACTCTCGAGTGATCACGGCCCGATAGTATAGCACGCGCAGACGGACAAGTATGAAGGGCCACAGATGAATGTACTAGCATCCTATACTAAGCATATAGGATTGCGGTAAGGTAACAATGTGGTTACAAGGACAAAGCTATGCAACAAAGATAGGAGTATCTCGAAAACAATAACATGCTACACTACTCTAATGCAAGCAAGATAGAGAAGAGTAGGCGATATCCGTGATCAAGGGGGGGGCTTGCACGGTTGCTCGCAAGAGAGAGGGTCGTCGGTGACGAGTCGATCACAGGACATCAAAGATCGGTCTCGGGGTCTACCGGAGAGAAGAGGGGAAGAAACAAGTAAATACATAGCGAGCAAGTGCATAACAGACAACATACTGAGCTAGACGTGTTCTAACGCAGCACTAAGCGGGCCCTAACGTGGTATGAGGGGGTTGGTTAGGGGAAAACATCCGGAAGTTTTCCTGCCCGGACGTCTGTCCGATGAGGATCCGGAGAGGAAAGTTTACAGGTCCGATGGGTTAGAGGCGTGTGGTGGACGAACGGACTGCGTATCCGGATTCGTCTCGTCGTTCTGAGCAACTTTCATGTTGAAATTATTTTAATCCGGATTACGGATTAAAAGATATGATTTATAAAAGATTTTATTAATTTCGGAATTTTAATTAATTATTTAACTAATTTCGAATGGCATTTATGACATCAAGATGATGTCATCGACGTCATCAGCCAACAGGTTGGTGAGTCAACCCCGACATGTGGGACCGTGGGGACCCACTGTCATCCCCTAATTAAGTTAATTAGGATTAGGTTAATTTAACTATGGTTTAATTAAACTAATTAGCTAATTGAATTAATTAACCCAATTAAGTTAACTTAGTAATTACTTAATTAATTAATTATTAATTAATTAATTTATTTATCTATTTATTATAATTTTTTTTAACGTTGTGGGCGGGGCCCTTTGGTGATGGGAGGGGTTTATGATGGTGCTCGTTTGCGATCGTGGCGCCCGAGGGGCGAGCAACCGACGGGAGTGGGCGCCCGTGTTCGAGGGGGCTGCGCCCAGCGGGGAGGCGAGGCCGTCGGCGACGAGGGAGCCCGCCGGGCGGCGCGGCGAGGTCGGGTCCCCGGGATCGACGAGGTCGAGGCGGGCGTGGCGCGGTTCGTGAGATGGGCGTGGTGACCGCGGACGGGCGCAGGATCACGGCGGGCAACGCCGTCCCGGGAGGGCGAGGCCGAGCGGGTGTGGCCAGCGGTGCGCGGCCACGGTCACGGTGAGGCACCGGGCGCGCGGCGCACGCCAGGGTATGCTGGCCGGCGCGGCGCGGCCCACGGCGGGCGGCAACCGCAGAACGGGGGGAATACTACCGGCGACGGAGAAGAGGGAGCGAGGACGCGGCGCGCGAGGCCTCACCAGACGTGTAGGGAGTGCGATGGGGCGGGAGGGGGTCGGGTCGGGGACGTCGGCGTCGAGGGGCAGTCCGCGAGGTGGCGTCGACGAGGCAGGCCGCGACGGCGCCGGGCGGTTCAGTGACGGGCCGCGGGTGGTGGTTCGGGCCGGGTGGAGGAGGCCGACGCGGGGGCGAGGAGGCGGAGGAGGGGGCATCGGGCTCGGCATCGTCGCCGCCTGGCGCGGTCGCCATGGCGAGGTGAGCGCCTCCCGATCCCGATCCAATCGGGGAGAGGGATATTTTGGGAGTATGGGGTGTCGGTGGTGGACTGGTTGGAGTGAGGGTTTAGTGGTGGGCATGGGCGGCCTGGTTGGCCAGTGGCCAGTGGGCCGAGGCCCAGTGGGGGGGGGGGCTTCTCTTGTCCTTTTTTTTTCTCTGCTTTGTTTTAATTCCTTTTCCTTTTCTTGTTTACTTTTACTGTTTTAATTCAACTTAGGGCATATAAGTATTGAATTTGTGTTTTCTTTACTATAATTACCCATGTATTAATTGGCACTAACCGAACATTTTTGTTTTGATGTTTGAAAACTTTTGATGGTTTGACAATATTTAAATTTTGAATTTGAAAGTTTCGAACCGACGCGAGATTATTAGCAGTAACCGAGGTGACGTGGCATCATTAGCGGGGATTACTGCAGCGTAATTACCCGGGCGTCACAATTCTCCTCCACTACAAGAAATCTCGTCCCGAGATTTAAGAGGGGAGCAGGGGGAAAGGTGTGGTTACGATAATCTAACGGTTCTTCTCGAAGAAGCTAATCCTTTTCGTTGATGTCTTCAAGCCTTTATCCCGATGCATCATGATAAACTTGCCACCATTTCTTCGTGAACTCCAACGTACTTACGAAAGGTAAGGGTCAGCTCACTACGACATAATGCTTTTAAGGAAAAACAATCTGGGGTTAACCCATGAATTAGTATAAAATTATCTCTCGAGTTGAACATATGAAATACCTCGAGAGTAAGGTACGAAGGTACCATAATAGGCCCCAAGCGGGTAGGTAGTTGCTCGAAGCCTGAACCAGAGTGAGAAAGGGGTTCAGAGTAGCGAGAGTAAGTATCGCGTCTGATACCAGAATAGATCACTATGACGGTGGCCCGTGAATTACATACGAGTCAAGCGTGAGGAATAACTTTGGAAATAGGGGGTGTACAGGACAGTCAGGTTTCGATCCTGTGCAACTGTGGGTTATGGGCCCACCATGTGGTTACAATTAGAAGGTTGGTGACCTCTTACACGATCATGTAAGCAAGGCCTGTCAGAGGAGAGTCTGAGGTTCATGTCGGCAACAACATAGGTACCCAGGCGAGGGACGAAGAGAACCATTTTCCTGCTCGTTGAACGAGGCGGACCAATAGGCAAGGTTCTCGTCCATCGGTGGTTACCGGAATGTCATCAACAATAGTAATAGGGTCTTACTTACAGAGTGGTACAACGAGGTGCTTACCTAAGCGTGGGATTATCACCGCTAGATTATATATATCCCAAGAAGGGTCAAACAGACCCAAGGAAAGGGAAATGTGATCATTAGGTTAAAGAACAATGGAAAGGAAAATGTGTTTAAACACATATTACGGTATATCCTTCCCAAGGATAAGCGAGCATGATATCCATGACAGGATATTATGTAGAGAACCCTTTAGGTAAGGGGAGAGAAATTTCATGACAATACCCATACAACGGTGTTCGGATAATTGAGCAAGAAACATCTAGCATTGGGCTTAGAATGTTCTTGGTGAAAATCAGAGTACCACAGACATGTTTCGAGATAGCATTGACATGGCCTTCAGGTGAAGATCAGACTTTGGAATCACCAATGATCCACCTGGAATATCTTGTAGAACCAGTATTACAATTTCCTCATGGATGAATGGATAATCCTGCTGAAAAGGAATCTATAATGATAGGTCCTCCACCGGGGAAGTGCTAGGCATGACATCATGCTACGGGTCATCAAAGGATCAACATCATAATTCATGGAAAGTTGTCCCAACCATCATATCTGACCGAGATTCAGATCCGATTGGTGTCAGGATACCTCAGACTTAGGATACCTGAGAAGAAAAGGTGCAACGCAAATTGACGAGAAGACATTGTAAGATTCTCGGGGAAATGAACTATGTAGTGATTTCCGCTAACAAGAGTCCACCATTAACCCAAGGAGAGGACAAGGTGGTGTCTGGTGAACTCAATGGTAATTCATCGAGATTCCCAAAAGATGGATTTCCACAATTAAGTGAACAAGGAGATAACATTTGTCATATCAAATGATATAAGGAAGTATGCTCGAGGAAACATACACAAGTAAACCTTGGTCGTAAGGTGCGCCCAAAATATGGGTTGGGTTGCACGACCAATGTCAGAATGGTGATCTAATAATCGATAGCCTAAGAATTTCACTTCAAAGCAAGAGGCTTGCTAGAAGGGCAGAATTCAAACAGCACCGTGCACTTGTTGGTACACCGGTTGGAAGCAACACGGGGACCAAGAAAGAATGGTGATGGTGAGAAGCATCTCAATACCAAGAATTTCTTAAGAGGTGGAGCAGTCCTCACAACATCCTGGATATTAACAGATGGTAATACTCCAAGGTAAAGAAGAACGATTGCTGGGTAGCAAGGAACTCAAGGTATACACCAAACACGAACAACTTGTGTTGAACGGAAGGCAATAAAGTGGTCGATGAGAACAGGAATCATCGAGGGGGAAGGATGGTATTACCCATCATGAATTCAATTGAATTCCTGGAAGAGCTCATAAGGTTGATGATCATCACGACACAATTGTCGAGAGATTCCATGCAGATGTAATCAATCAGTGACGACATCAAGTCAAAGGAATGATGAAACAAGAGGTTATTGGAACCACAGTTACGACACAAACTCGAGATCAAGTTTGTTGTTCAAGATGGAACGATAAGACAAGGAAATCGACGTAAGCTTAGCTCAATCGTCGAAAGTTGTGCTCCGAGAAGAAGGACCGGTTAGCAAAGTTAAAAACATCACCACAATGATATAGCCCAACAGGCTAGGGATGGCGTGGTCGGGTACAAACTCGTACTTATAGAAGCTTACTGAAGAGTTGTTGAACCATAGTGCGGACTCGGTTCAGTTATCGGTGTCCTTGAGTGTTTAATAACTCGGAGACCGTGAGAAATTGGAATCAGTGGGAAGGTAGTACTCGATGAACTCATAAAAAGTTATGCAGTTCCATGATAATCTCGAGATACCAGAGGGTAATACTCGACACAAGATCAAAGTAAAGGTTGGACTGATGTATCAATCCATAGAAGACAATTGTTTTAACTTGTCCGAGAAATGAGATCAAAGAAGAACAATCATGGTCGGAACCACGATTGCAAAAGGCCAGATCCTAGATATAAGATGAACTTATACCGAAAGAATAATTCATTTAAGAGAAGCTTTAATGATAAGATATACATCGTGTCCATGGGCATGAACACAAGTTCAAGGTCGACTCCCACTTCTCCAATGCAAAACCTTTCATTCACTTCTCACGTTCGAGGAAGTTGCAGGGTTGAGATTATATCCGCGAAGCACCGGAAGAGTAATATTCGTGAAAACTTTCGGGTTCACACGGTTTAGCGAAGGCATATGTTCAACCCATAGGGCTTCTTAGAAACATATACCATCAACTGTGGGTATATAACTCAAGCTCGGAGGTAGAGCATGGTTGACAAAGCAGAGGATACAATTTACCAAAGGCATTATGTATCGGGAAGGTCTCACAAAGTTATTGAATATGAAGGATGCCGACGGATAAAATCCAACAATGGACCCGATGGTCCACAAGGGTCCGACGTGAGCATCAAGACTTAGCTAGAGGAAGAAGAATGCAAGGAGGTCGATTATAGAAACAACCGACTAACTCCATTGTCAAATGCAAAGGAATTATCATTCCTAATTCAAGGGGTCAAGCAATGCTCGATTAGGGATGGATAAGTTGAATAGCCTTAGGGTACAATCAATCTACACTAGGATTGGTAGAGAACCAATTCCAGCTTGAAAGAATGGCAGCTCAGCCGTAAAGGTAATTTATAGGGATCAATGATGATTGAGGGTGTTCGCAACATATTGAGTCAACAGACTCAAAATGATAATGACAAGGCATGTCAATATGACTACGAGACTTATGGGATTAACCATAATGCAAGCAAGCAAGAATTTCAAGAGCCAAAGGCTTCAGAGGATTTTGGGATGATCGAATAGTATTTAGAAGACTTTTGTGTAACACATGAACAACAGGGAATGAGCGGATACTCGACAAGTGCGAGGATTTATTTAAAGGGGTATTCATGTGGCAAAGAACTGCTAGGCAGTAGGCACAAAAGTATTCTCGGATCAATAGAGAAAACTTCGGGGTATCTTGTAATAACAAGATCACTGGGGGGTGATCGTATGAATGGCAAGTGTAAGCAGTAATCCATACGGATTTATCGGTGGTCAGGAATAGCATAAGTGATGAGCACAAGGTCTCGAGAGAACATCAGAGAGTATCTTCGGAATCTTCTGATTAGCAGCCAATCTTCTGAAGTGAGGGGCTCTCCGGGAGAGAGTACTTGCGAGAACCTAAAGTCAGTTTTGTTTTTAGCAAAATCGTTTAACCCGAATAGAAGAGAGTTCGGAGTCCCAGAGTAAGGGTCGAGGAGTAAAAGATCCTACTACCACCCAATGGCGACGTGTGCCCATAAGACACACAGCCATGTTGGTAAAAGTTTTGCAATGTCTAGACTCGACTTCGGCCAAGGAGTTGGGAAGGGGGATTCCTACAGGCAGTCGGCTCTGATACCAACTTCAGACGCCTCGATTCAATCGTACACTAATCATGCACGCAAATGTGTACGATCAAGATCCGAGACTCACGGAAGATATCACAACACAACTCTACAAATAAAATAAGTCATACAAGCATCATAATACAAGCCGGGGCCTCGAGGGCTCGAATACAAGTGCTCGATCATAGACGAGTCAGCGGAAGCAACAATATCCGAGTACGGATATAAGTTAAACAAGGTGCCATAAGATGGCTAGCACAAACGGGATACAGATCGAAGAGGAGCAGGCCTCCCGCTCGGGATCCTCCTAGGTTACTCTGGTCGTCGTCGCCGGGCTGCACGTAGTAGTAGGCACCTCCGAGTAGTAGTCGCCATAGGCGGTGGCGCCGGCTCTGGGCTCCATCGTCTGTTGCAGCAATCGAGTAGAGGTAGGGGGAAAGGGGAACAAGGCAACCGTGAGTACTCATCCAAAGTACTGCAAGCAAGGAGCTACACTACATATGCATGGATATATGTGTAAAGGCCATATCGATGGACTGAGCTGCAGAATGCCGAGAATAAGAGGGGATAGCTAGTCTTAACGAAGACTACGCTCGGACACCGGTCTTGCAACAGGTAGGAGGGACAATCAAGTCCTCCAAGTAACATCATATAGCAATAATCCTACCCGCAATCCCCGCTCATAACCACGAGCGAGAG
Organism: Aegilops longissima; assembly: GCA_021605205.1. Taxonomy (NCBI): domain Eukaryota; kingdom Viridiplantae; phylum Streptophyta; class Magnoliopsida; order Poales; family Poaceae; genus Aegilops; species Aegilops longissima. Next base: position 578,697,860 of record CM038678.1, read on the forward strand.
CGACCACCGTTGTATCCGCACTTGGAAGGGTGTGTTTTATCAAGTATCCGGTTCTAGTTGTCATAAGCTCAAGGTACAACTCCAAGTCGTCCTGTTATCAAGATCACGGCTATCCGAATAGATTAACTTCCTGCAGGGTGCACCATCTTACCCAAAGACGCTTGATCCCATTTGGCGGACACACTTTCCGGGGTCATGCCCGCCGCAGAAGATCAACACGTCGCAGCCCCACCTAGGCACAACAGAGAGGCCAACACGCCGGTCTAAACCTAAGCGCGCAGGGTGCGGGCCCATCGCTCGAGCACACCTGCACGCTTGCGTACACGGCCGAAGCGCAGACCTAGCCCATCAGCGTTCCAGTCCAATCCGCGCGCGCGCTCGTCGCCGACGTCCAAGTGCTTGGTGATACCACGACGCCGGATACCCATAACTACTCCGCGTAGATGGTTAGTGCGTATAAGCTCAGAGCCGACCCGGATCAAATACCAAGACCTCGTTAAGCGTGTTAAGTAACATGAACGCCGAACAGGCCAGGCCCACCTCTCTCCTAGGCGGTCTCAACCTGCCTGCCGCTCCGCCACAAAGTATCGATCGGGGCCGTGGGAACCCAGCCCACCTCTACCGGGATGGAGCCACCCGTCCTTTCAGCCCCCATCTCCGAACAGTACCACGGTAATGTATAGTGTAAGTTATATAGTATATACCGTGATCAACTCCCGAGTGATCACGGCCCGATAGTATAGCACGACTGCACGGACAAGTATGAAGGGCCACAGATGAATGTACTAGCATCCTATACTAAGCATATAGGATTGCGTAAGGTAACAATGGTTACAAGGACGGGCTATGCAACAAGATAGGAGTATCTCGAAAACAATAACATGCTACACTACTCTAATGCAAGCAAGTATAGAGAAGAGTAGGCGATATCCAGTGATCAAGGGGGGGGCTTGCCTGGTTGCTCGCAAGAGAGATGGGTCGTCGGTGACGTAGTCGATCACGAGGACATCAAGATCGGTCTCGGGTCTACCGGAGAGAAGAGGGGAAGAAGCAGTAAATACATAGCAGGCAAGTGCATAACAGGACAACATACAGAGCTAGACGTGTTCTAACGCAGCACTAAGCGGGCCCTAACGTGGTATGAGGGGTACTGGTTAGGGGGAAAAACATCCGGGAAGTTTTCCCGGTTCCGGACGTCTGTTAGACAGAGGATCCGGAGAGGAAAGTTTACAGGTCCGATGGGTTAGAGGCGTGTGGTGGACGAACGGACTGCGTATCCGGATTCGTCTCGTCGTTCTGAGCAACTTTCATGTTGAAATTATTTTAATCCGGATTACGGATTAAAAGATATGATTTATAAAAGATTTTATTAATTTCTGGAATTTTAATTAATTATTTAACTAATTTCGAAATGGCATTTATGACATCAGCATGATGTCATGCTGACGTCATCAGCCAACAGGGTTGACTGAGTCAACCCTGACATGTGGGACCAGGGGGGACCCACCTGTCATCCCCTAATTAAGTTAATTAGGATTAGGTTAATTTAACTATGGTTTAATTAAACTAATTAGCTAATTGAATTAATTAACCCGAATTAAGTTAACTTAAGTAATTACTTAATTAATTAATTATTAATTAATTTATTTATTTATCTATTTATTATAATTTTTTTTTAACGTTGTGGGCGGGGCCCTTTGGTCAGTGGCCCATGGGGGGGTTTGCGGGCGGGTGCTCGTTTGCGGTCGTGCGCCCGAGGGGTGTAGCGGCCGACGGGAGTGGGCGCCCGTGTTCGAGGGGGCTGCGCCGAGCGGGGAGGCGAGGCCGTCGGCGACGAGGAGCCACGGGCGGCGTATGGAGGTCGGGTCCCCGGGATCGACGAGGTCGAGGCGGGCGGGGATGGTGGGCGCCGCCGGTCACCGCGACAAGCAGCAGGCGTAAGGAGCCCAGGCCGCGTGGGCGCGCGGTTCATGAGATGGGCGTGGTGACCGCGGGACGCGCGAGGATCACGGCGGGAAACGCCGTCGGGAGGGCGAGGCGGAGCGGTGTGGCCAAAGCGGTGCTGCTGCCAGTCCACGCGTGGCGCGGGCGCGCGGCAAGACGCGCCAGGGCGCGCAACCGCAGAACGGGGGAATCTGATACCGGCGACGGAGAAGAGGGAGCGAGGACGCGTAGCGCGAGGCCTCACCGTCTGGTGTAGGGAGTGGCGATGGGGGCGGGAGGGGTCGGGACGTCGGCGCCGAGGGGCAGTCCGCGAGGTGGCCGTCGGCGAGGCAGCCGCAGCGGCGTCGGGCGGTTCAGTGACGGGGCGCGGGTGGTGGTTCGGGCCGGGTGGAGGAGGCCGGCGGGGGGGGCGAGGAGGCGGAGGAGGGGCATCGGGCTCGGCATCGTCGCCGCCTCGGCGCGATCGTCATGGGCGGTGAGCGCCTCCCGATCCCGATCCAATCGGGGGGAGAGGGGGATATTTTCGGGGGAGTATGGGGGTGTCGGTGGTGGACTGGTTGGAGTGAGGGTTTAGTGGTGGGCGACTGGGCCGGCCTGGTTGGCCCGGTGGCCAGCTGGGCCGAGGCCCAGTGGGGGAGGGGGGGGGGGCTTCTCTCTTGTCCTTTTTTTTTCTCTCTGTTTTGTTTTAATTCCTTTTCCTTTTTCTTGTTTACTTTTACTGTTTTAATTCAACTTAGGGCATATAAGTATTTTATGAATTTGTGTTTTCTTTACTATAATTACCCATGTATTAATTGGCACTAACCGAACATTTTTGTTTTGATGTTTGAAAACTTTTGATGGTTTGACAATATTTAAATTTTGAATTTGAAAGTTTCGAACCGACGCGAGATTATTAGCAGTAACCGAGGTGACGTGGCATCATTAGCGGGGATTACTGTAGCGTAATTACCCGGGCGTCACATCCTCGTCGTCAACCGTCGCACCCAAGCGTGCTAGATCCGTCACGACTTGATTAAAGGCGTTCATATACTCCACAAGATCCGACCCCTCCTGCATCCTCATCCCATACAACTTTTGCTTCAGATACACTTTGGTCGTCACAGTCTTGGACATAAACTGACTTTCCAGCTTCTCCCAGATCTTCTTCGGCGAATTCTCATCCATCACATGATAAATAACCTGGTCCGACAGACACAACCGTATAGTCCCGGCTGCTTTCAATCAGTAACTCCTGCCACCATCAGCCTCCATCTTAGCTGGCTTGGCTTCTCGCAACAACGCCTTCAAGCATCCCTGTTGTGCCAACAAATCTTTCACCCTTGTCTGCCATAACCCAAAGCTTTCAGTTCCGTTGAACTTCTCCACCTCAAACCTGGTACCCGATGGCGCCATGGTTCTTTGTATGACTGACCCTGCAAAAAATTATCCGAGCTTTGCACGCGATGCCTCAAGTACTCGAACAAGATCCGCGTACTAATAGCAAAACCAACCAAAAATTCCTTCTGGTCTTCACGTGTTATCTCCCTTGGCTCAACTCTAATGCTAGCGCAACTTGCTTTGCCTCAGCTCTTGCCTTCCTAATGGATGCACACAACAAACGATGGACTTTTCCTTCCGCCGATCTCGATCTGTTGCCTCGTCTCTGTACTTGTGCGCTGCCCCTTTTATTTAGTGAATCCGCAGCTCTCCGCCTCAGGCACGAGGACGAGTTCCACCAGACTCGGTCCTGTTTTTTCTCAAAACAAAACTCGGTCGCTGTACGCGTTTCGTTCCTGGCTTCCACCGAGTCCGACGGGTCCGTGGTTCGCGTATACCCGAGCAACCGAACAGGCTCCAGCTGCGGCCTTCCGCTCGTACTGGCCCAACACGGCTCGGCCAGCCGCGTGGCTCCCTGGTGCTCCGTGCGTCGCGCCTAGCGGCAGCCCGCAGCGCCGCCGCCGTGGGTGCCTGCCCTGCGTGCCGCTTAGTCGGGTACTCTGGCGCCCGATGAACGTTCGCCGATTTCAATTGCTTCGATCTTCCACATCATGATCCGTAGCCTTCTCAAACCTTGCTCTGATACCACTTGTTAGAATAAATTCGAGGTAAGTAATCGATCCACCGAGGAACAAGAAATCACAGACAATGACGACACCGAGATTTGTTAACGAGGTTCGGCGAACTCGCCTACTCCCCGGGGCAATGACTATGGACGCTCCTCCCCAAGATACCGCAACACCGGCCACCCGGGCGCCGGCACAAGCCGCCGGCACCCCCTTGCGAGCCTGTCGCTATCTAGTCGTCATGGGTTACAACGTGGGGTGCCTCCTCATATATAAGAGGCCAAGGGTACAACGTGTCCGACTCCGACACTACAAGTATCCTACCCACACTACAACACCAAGTCCAAGCGTAACCCAACTAGTACAAAATATTCGACACAAACACAACAACACACACGAAGAATACCCAATTGTCATCGACAAGGTCGGTCCGACTCCAGTAAGGGAGCAGCGACAGCGACACGTCGGTAGCTCGCTCTGGCGGCGATAGTGATCATTTGGCGATCCAGGGACCTTGATGTAATTTTTATTATGTGTGGGTGCTTGTACTTCCGATGAGCTTTATAATAGATCCAAATATTTCACAAAATAGTAGTTTGTTAAACTATCAAATGGCATATGCATGTTTTGGAAAATTGGAGTATTTGGATTTAAGGCATATGCTTTATTTATGTTTTTTCAATAGTGATTGAGCGAGGAAAATCGTAGAAATACATGCATATAGCTAACAACTCCGAACCCTGTTTTGACCATGGAATAGACTACAGGGCTTGTTGCATGCATGTGTATAGCATGGGAATCATTGCTATGGTCGACGACAAAATGCATTATCCATCTCCTGATAATATATTTGCGCAAATCTTTCTCCAAATAAATCTGGATTATGCTTGGCTAACATATTTATATAATGCATGAACTAATGATAATAGACATTCGACCTTGATTGATAGAAGATGAGACTAGCAGTGTCAGTTAAGTTGCATATATAATATTCCTTTTGTTTTTCTCCATAATTACCTGAACTTTTTCATACAGTTCATCTAGTCTCTTTCTATTTCATACTAATATGTTTAAATCGTCAAAGAATCATAAAATGAAATATTTTATTTAAATCTTCTAGTTCAATTTCCTTAAGCCTCCCACCATTTGGGGTCAACCATAGACAATTGGTCACATGTGAACGTGGACATATGTATATCCATGGATAGATATTATTTATGCAGTCCACCTACATGGAAAGCGAGGACCTAACTAGCTATGTCCACAAAGCAAACACCAAGACATACATAGCTTAGATTATACCACACTGATGAGAGAATCGAGAGAAATTGGGAAGCTTTGAGATAAAGCTTCATATTCTGTGTAATATTCATATATATAGAAGTTTAAGATAAAGCCAGCTAGAATTAGATCCCATGCATATAAACACACATGTCACAATTTTGCTCCGCCGAGACAAAGACCCAGAGATGGGAACGAGCTTTGCTCATGACGCCCTGCCGGTGGATGTAGGAAAGGAAGAAAACTTTGACAACTCTAAAACTTTGGAATGTTTTTCAATTCGGTGTTTTTGTAAGGGTGTGTACTACTTAATATATGTTCTAGGGCCTTTCCGTAAAAAATATATATTATTCACGTAAATCACATATAGCAGCCGGGATATCAATATATAGTATATATTATTCCCTGCAATCCATATTACTTGTCGCAGCTTTAGTACAAACTTGTATTAAAGAAAGCTGCGGCAAGTAATATGGATCGGAGGGAGTAACGATGTTTTCGCCATCTCCCGGCCTGCTGTTCACCTGAAAGTATATTTGTGGGTTACGAATACCCTGTTGCACAACTGGTATACAGTAGTATATGTTCAGCAGTGCAACCACGCGTGTCACACGTTGGGAACTTGGGATACGTTGGTGAAGTTTCAAAGTCCAAAAGATGCCGCGTTTGCGGTTAATTAAGCCCTGGATTTAAAATTCTGGAAGCGAGCGCGCACCTGCTCCATGCGCCATCTAGCTCCAGGTTCCGCAGACCGCAGGGCATATGTATATATAAGTGCACAGTCACGCACTTCTTCTCTGCAGCAGTAGACAAGGAGAATAATACTCACCATCTCCAGCACTCGAGGCCGTACCAGCCAAAGGATCGATCAGCGCCGACCAACTGCCAGGACACTTGAAGGTTTTTTGCCGGGCGGCAACACCAGCGCACGGCGAGGTTTGCAAGAGAAGCCACCGTGGCCATGAGGGGGAGCAACATGCTCAGCTCCAGTGGGAGCAACAAAAGGACGCAGCAGCAGGATTGCAGTGGCGGCAGCCATGCCCAGGAGCACACCAAGAAGTAAGTTTGAGTTTATCACACGATTGAAATTGCTATTGTTTCCATGGACCTTCATCATGCCTAAACTGAGCTAGCTAAGCATGTGAATGAAATGATTTGCGATCAAAGGTTTGGAGTATTGAAGCAGCTATATATGGCTGGTTCTCGTACTATATGATGTTCATAGTTATAGTTGTTTGGTGAAAATTAAAGTTCATATGGTTAGTACGTCCTACTTGCTACATGTGATGTATTCTCTTGTAGTAGTGTATATTGTCATAAGTTTCTAAATGCGGTTTTGTTCCTCAAATAGGAAGTCTCGCATCGGCATGAGAACAGACTACACATATGCACCGTATCATGATGGATTCCAGTGGAGAAAATATGGGCAGAAGGTGATCCGGGGCAATGCCTTCCCAAGGTGCGTGTGCATAGATGTTATGTCATTATACCAATCAATTGTTTTAACAATTAATGGATGTATCTGATGCAAACATTGTTAGCCTGCCCAAAGTCTGAACTCATGCTAATTAATTAAGGCTTGTTCAGTTCAAGGAAATGTCAGAAAAAACTTTCTAGCAGTATTCAAAAATCTGTTTTCCCTCCGTAAGTTGTTTGATTTGTAGAAATCATGCGCACAATAGCAATATTTACTAGTCCAATAAATTCAGAAGAGTTCCATAGAAATAAAGGCATGGACATTTACCTCAGTTATACAAAGAAAACACACACCTTTACTCTCGAAAACATAAACAGCTTTGGGTTAATCAGGGTCTCACATAAGCCCTTAGTGATGGGATAAGATAGGATTAAACCAAAGCTTCTCTATAATGATATGTACCTCTCACCTAACTTAAACCAAACACGTACGTTAGCCCACTCACTATCGATCACACACCACAGCAGATGCTTCCGTATTGGTAAAGTGTATGTGATTGATCTCCTTTCAAGGCTTTCCCATGTTAGTTAAGTGCTGCATGTTTTTGGTCTGATCGTTTCAGCGATTTAAGTAGTATTTTAGTCCCAAGTGTGCTTCGACGCAAAGGGTTGATATATACTACGATGCATGTGCGGTTTATTAGATTGATCTGCCGTGCTAGCTACCTGTGGTTCGCGCATCAGGTTGTGACGCTGACCTTTACGTTGTCGTGTACCTAGAAATCACATGCCTAAATGGGAATCTGCAATTAACTAGCGTAATGAACCAATTGGGAAACAAAAAAGGAACTAAAGTGCCATCATACATTGAGGGAATCATCATGTTCTGCTTTCGTGCACTCCACTAAGGTTTTTTAATTAGCCCATGAACCGGGGGATAAGCTATTTAAGCTCTCCAGCAGTCCTGCTCAACTACTTGCCCTTTTATTAAACCAAGTTTCTTTAATTTGTCTTTGCTATGATTGTTGCGCAATTGTACCACAATCTGTGCACGACCACCCTGGTCACATTTTTGAAGATGAATATATGTAGTGCAAGTAGTAATTACAAATTAATTAATGACATGGTTTTGTTCCGAGACTAGTATTAAATAATACTTATTCTTATTCTTGAAAAATATATTCTCCCTATGATCCATATTAATTGTCGCTGATTTACTTCAAAGTGTGATAACCGATTATTAATATGGATCGGAGGGAGTAGTAAATTTAAAACATTTGTGGCACGAGGCAATGCGTCATACTAAGTATGAAACATTAGCACACTTTCATTCAAGAAAAATCATATAAAAATGCAATAATAATTTTGTAAATAATCTCTCATCTTGGAAAATTTGCAACTGGGCGAAGTGATGAGGAAGCAAAACTTTACCAAGTTTTTGTGGGAATGGTTTCAGCTGAAACTAAACACGCCAAGCAAGCCACTCCTAACCGCAAATTAGAAAATTATAGATTTTTTTGGAAAATTTAATTATCATAAGATTAGAAGTTTGAACTGCAAGATACTAGCATATAGTACATGCAGCTAGTCCAAGCTCGACTGTGCCTTGGACGAATTTGGCACATATATTGTCACAATCTTAACACACACATGGCAGCGTGGGCTAGGATTTTGGCGAATTTAGGTCATATGGCCTGCTAGATCAATCCTAGCATCTCCGAGCTAACCCTAAGAGAAATGGCAAGGAAAAACCAAAAAGAGCTAGTATATGGTATGTATGCAATATCTGCATGCCGTCACATGGTGGGCTTTAAGCGAACTTGTATCACAGCTGGAAAATTATGTTGTAAATTTTGGTCGAGCATTTCCAATCATATTTGTATTAGAAACATTTAGATGTGTCAGGGGGATGACTCCAACATTGTGCATTAACTTTGGGATCTCTAGAGAGTTCTAGAATACAAGTATGCAATATCAGTCCATGTTAGGTCCGATCGGGGATACCCCATGCTTGGGGAATGCGCCCCACATTGTGATATCGAAAGCATAACTGCATAAGGCAGTGCTCCTTGAAGCTAATGATACATGTCGGCAAGATTAACAATTCTGACCCATCATCTATGTGACACGATGCCAAGTGCTCGCATGTGCCAAGTTTTTGCCTAGCTAGCATCTCTTTCCAGAGCATTTTTTGCCAGGGCATGGAAAAGTGAGCACATACTAATGAAACAACTCTCTGTCCTTCCATGCAGGTGCTACTACAGGTGCACGTACCACCAGGATCATGGCTGTTCGGCGAGCAAGCACGTGGAGCAGCACAACTCGGCGGACCCGCCGCTGTTCCGCGTGGTCTACACGAACGATCACACATGCAGCGGCGCTGCTGCTGATGCATCGGACTACATGGCCTCATCGATGCACATCCAGCAGATCGCCGACGCCTCTCTGAGAAAGGCCGACACGGAACCGGAAAGGCCGCCGCGCCCGCAGCAGCCTCGCTCCGGCGGTGGCTACGCCGCGGCGATAAAAGAGGAGAAAGACGCCATCGTCTCCTCCCTGCTCACCGTCATCAGAGGCAGCTGTGACGTTGTGAAATCTGACGCTGCGCACGAGGGCTACAGCAGTGCGTCGCTGGCTAGTAACTGCTACGCGATGTCATCACCGTCGGTGGCCGGAGGTAGCCGTGAGGGTAGTAGCAGCTCTTCGGTTTCGCCAGTGGTGTTGCCGGCGCCAGATGACATGGGATTGGGACTGGACTTCATGGTGGAGTCCCACTGGTTCGAGCCTTTGGATTTGGGTTGGTTCGTAGAATAGTTGAGTACCTGAGTGTGTGCATTCAATTATCCTAACACGACGTCCTTTTTTCCTGAGATGTGGTGGGGGTTAGACATGCTACTCACCATATCTCAAGTGAGAATCTAGCTGGGTGGGTGAGTTCACAACTGTTTTTGCTCACCGTTGCACTCTAGAAGAGTTCTCGATGACGTCATGCACCCATCCATTTTTCTCTCTATAGGGAGAGACAAAGAGGAGTAATATATATACATCATATTTCCACTTTTGAAATAAAATACAAGATTGTGAATATAGTGCATATGTAATTGGCTCTTCCTGCTCTTGTTGCCAAGATCTAAGAAATGACAGGATACAAGAAAGGGAGAGCGTGCTGCCCGAGGAGGTGGCCGGGCTGAGCCCGTGCCACCGGGGACGGAGCTCCTTCATGTCCCGTCATATTAGGAAGACCATTTCAATGAACGGTGTGTGCTGTTATTGACATGAAGGAACAGACATAAAGTTTCAATTCCCAGTAAGGAAATGGATGGAATATTTTCCAATGAAGAAAACCAAATTAACATATGAAACAATAGTGAGAGCAAACTATTCTTTGGAAAAAATTAATCAGAAGACTTAAGCTATCCCAAAAATACCATCCCTCCGGGAGGGAAGTTCCCCCGGCGGAATCGCTCCGCCGGAGGGCAAAAATGCTCCTGCCAAGTTCCGCCTCGAGACGGCGGCGCTCTGTCCCGAAAGTCCTCTCCTTATTTTTTCTAGGTCAAAATGACCTATATAGCAGAAGATGGGCACCGGAGGTGGGCCTGGGTGAGCACAACCCACCAGGACGCGCCTGGGCTCCCTGGCGCGCCCAGGTGGCCTGTGCCCACCTGGTGGGCCCCCTCTGGTAGTTATTTGCTCCAAATATTCCTCAAATATTCCATAAAAAATCCTCGTAAAGTTTCTGCTTGTTTAGAGTTGTGCAGAATAGGTGGCCCGACGTAGCTTTTCCAGGTCTAGATTTCCAGCTGCCAGAATTCTCCCTCTTTGTGCATACCTTGCATATAATGAGAGAAAAGGCATTAGAATTACTCCAAAAAGCATTATTATGGATAAAAACATCATAGATAACAGTAAGAAAACATGATGCAAAATGGACGTATCAAATAGTGCATAAACTAGGGTTTAAGCTTCTGTCACTCTCGCAATCCATCATCTAATAACTACTCCACAATGCATTCCCTTAGGCCCAAATATGATGAAGTGTCATGTATTCGACGTTCACATGACACCACTAAGGGAATCACAACATACATACCATCAAAATATCGAACACATATCAAGTTCAGATGATTACTTGCAACAAGATTTCTCCCGTGACCTCAAGAACAAAAGTAACTACTCACAAATGATAATCATGCTCAAGATCAGAGGGGTATTAAATAGAATAATGGATCTGAACATATAATCTTCCACCAAATAAACCATATAGTAATCAACTACAAGATATAATCAACACTACTAGTCACCCACAAGTACCAATCTATAGTTTTGGTATAAAGATTGAACACAAGAGATGAACTAGGGTTTGAGAGGAGATGGTGCTGTTGAATATGTTGATGTAAATTGCCGTACCCAAGATGGGAGAGTTATTGGTGATGATGATGACGATGATTTCCCCCTCCGGGAGGGAAGTTCCCCTGTCGGAATCGCTCCACCAGAGGGCAAAAGTGCTCCTGCCCATGTTCCGCCTCGAGACGGCGACGCTTCGTCTCGAAAGTCCTCTTATTATTTTTTCTAGGTCAAAATGACTTATATACCAGAAGAGGGGCACCGGAGGTGGGCCGAGGAGGGCACAACCCACCAGGGCGCGCTTGGGCCTCCTGGCGCGCCCAGGTAGGTTATGCCCACCTGGTGGCCCCCTCTGGTACTTATGGCTCCAATATTTCTTATATATTCCATAAAAAATCCCTGTAAAGTTTCAACTCATTTGGAGTTGTGCAGTATAGGTAGCCTGACGTAGCTTTTTCAAGTCCAGAATTCCAGTTGCCGGTATTCTCCCTCTTTGTGTGTACGTTGCATATTATGAGAGAAAAGTGTTGGGGAACGTAGTATTTCAAAAATTTTACCTACGCACAGGCAAGATCCATCTAGGTGATGCATAGCAAGGAGCGGGGAGAGTGTGTCCACGCACCCTCATAGACCGAAAGCGGAAGCGTTTAGTAACGCAGTTGATGTAGTCGAACGTCTTCGCGATCCAACCGATCCAAGTACCGAACGCACGACACCTCCGGGATCTGCACACGTTCAGCTCGGTGACGTCCCTCGTACTCTTGATCCAGCTGAGTCCGAGGGAGAATTCAGTCAGCACGACGGCGTGGTGACGGTGTCGATGAAGTTACCGACGCAGGGCTTCACCTAAGCACTACAACGATATGACCGAGGTGGAAATCTGTGGAGGGGGGCACCGCACACGGCTAAGACAACTGCCAACTTGTGTGTCCATGGGGTGCCTCTGCCCCCGTATATAAAGGAGCAAGGGGGAGGCTGGCCGGCCCTCATGGGGTGCGCCCCAAGTAGGATTCCTACTAGGAATCCTATTCCTAGTAGGTTTCCAACAAGGGAAGAGAGAGGGGGAAGGAAGGAGAGGGAGAGAGGGAGGGAAAGAGGGGGCGCCGCCCCCCCTCCTTGTCCAATTCGGACTCCTCAAGGGGGGGGGGGCATCCCTAAGGCCCCCTCCTCTCTCTCTCACAAGGCCCATGTTGGCCCATTAGTTTCCCCCGGGGGTTCCGATAACCCCCCGTCACTCTGATATTTATCTGGTGACTCCTGAAACTCATCCGGTGTTCGAATAACATCTTCCAATATATCAATCTTTATGTCTCGACCATTTCGAGACTCCTCGTCATGTCCGTGATCACATCCAGGACTCCGAACTACCTTCGGTACATCAAAACACATAAACTCATAATACCGATCGTCGTCGAACGTTAAGCGTGCGGACCCTACGGGTTCGAGAACTATGTAGACATGACCGAGACTCACTTCTGGTCAATAACCAATAGCGGAACCTGGATGCTCATATTGGTTCCTAAATATTCTACGAAGATCTTTATCGGTCAAACCGCATAACAACATACGTTGTTCCCTTTGTCATCGGTATGTTACTTGCCCGAGATTCGATCGTCGGTATCATCATACCTAGTTCAATCTCGTTGCCGGCAAGTCTCTTTACTCGCTCCGTAATGCATCATCCCGTGGCTAACTCATTAGTCACATTGCTTGCAAGGCTTATAGTGATGTGCATTACCGAGAGGGCCCAAAGATACCTCTCCGACAATCGGAGTGACAATTCCTAATCTCGATCTATGCCAACTCAACAAACACCATCGGAGACACTTGTAGAGCATCTTTATAATCACCCAGTTACGTTGTGACGTTTGATAGCACACTAAGTGTTCCTCTGGTATTCCGGAGTTGCATAATCTCATAGTCATAGGAACATGTATAAGTTATGAAGAAAGCATTAGCAATAAACTAAACGATCATAGTGCTAAGCTAATGGATGGGTCAAGTCAATCACATCATTCTCTAATGATGTGATCCCGTTCATCAAATGACAACTCTTGTCCATGGCTAGGAAACTTAACCATCTTTGATTAACGAGCTAGTCAAGTAGAGGCATACTAGTGACACTCTATTTGTCTATGTATTTTCACATGTACTAAGTTTCCGGTTAATACAATTCTAGCATGAATAATAAACATTTATCAAGATATAAGGAAATATAAATAACAACTTTATTATTGCCTCTAGGGCATATTTCCTTCAGTCTCCCACTTGCACTAGAGTCAACAATCTAGTTCACATCGTCATGTGATTTCACACCAATAGTTCACATCTTTATGTGATTAGTTCACATCTTCATGTGACTAATACCCAAAAGGTTTACTAGAGTCAATAATCTAGTTCACATCGCTATGTGATTAACACCCAAAGAGTGATCATGTTTTGCTTGTGAGAGAAGTTCAGTCAACATGTCTGCCACATTCAGAGCCATATGTATTTTGCAAATTTTCTATGTCTACAATGCTCTGCACGGAGCTACTCTAACTAATCGCTCCCACTTTCAATGTGTATCTAGATTGAGACTTAGAGTCATCAAGATTGGTGTCAAACCTTCAATCGACGTAATTCTTTATGACAGACTCTTTGTCACCTCCATAACCGAGAAACATTTGCTTATTCCACTAAGGATAATTTTGACCGCTGTTCAGTGATCCACTCCTGGTTCACTATTGTAACCTCTTGCCAAACTCATGGTGAGGTACACAATAGGTCTGGTACACAACATAGCATACTTTATAGAACCTATGACTGAGGCATAGGGAATGAATTTTCATTCTCTTTCTATTTTCTGTCGTGGTCGGGTTTTGAGTCTTTACTCAACTTCACACCTTGCAACACAGGCAAGAACTCCTTCTTTGACTGTTCCATTTTGAACTACTTCAAAATCTTGTCAAGGTATATACTCATTGAAAAAAAATCTTATCAAGCGCCTTGATCTATAGATCTTGATGCTCAATATGTAAGCAGCTTCACCGAGGTATTTCTTTGAAAAACTCCTTTCAAACACCCCTTTATGCTTTCCAGAAAATTCTACATCATTTATGATCAACAATATGTCATTCACATATACTTATCAGAAAGGCTGTAGTGCTCCCACTCACTTTTTTGTAAATACAGGCTTCATCGCAAGTCTGTATAAAACTATATGCTCTGATCAACTCATCAAAGCGTATATTCCAACACCGAGATGCTTGCACTAGTCCATAGATGGATCGCTAGAGCTTGCACACTTTGTTAGCACATTTAGGATTGACAAAACCTTCTTGTTGCATCATACACAACTATTCTTTAAGAAATCCATTAAGGAATTTAGTTTGATATCCATTTGCCAGATTTCATAAAATGTGGCAATTGCTAACATGATTCGGACAGACTTAAGCATCGTTATGAGTGAGAAAATCTCATCGTAGTCAACACCTTGAACTTGTCGAAAACCTTTTTTTTCGACAATTCAAGCTTTGTAGATAGTAACACTACTATCAGCTTCCGTCTTCCTCTTGAAGATCCATTTATTCTCAATGGCTTGCCTATCATCGGGCAAGTCCACCAAAGTCCACACTTTGTTCTCATACATGGATTCTATCTCAGATTTCATGGCCTCAAGCCATTTCACGGAATCTGGGCTCATCATTGCTTCCTCGTAGTTCGTAGGTGTCGTCATGATCAAGTAACATGACTTCCAGAACAGGATTACCGTACCACTCTGGTGCGGATCTTACTCTGGTTGACCTACGAGGTTTGGTAGTAACTTGATCAGAAGTTTTCATGATCATCATCATTAGCTTCCTCACTAATTGGTGTAGGAATCACTGGAACTGATTTCTGTGATGAACTACTTTCCAAAAGGGAGCAGGTACAATTACCTCACCAAGTTCTACTTTCCTCCCACTCACTTCTTTCGAGAGAAACTCCTTCTCTAGAAAGGATCCATTCTTAGCAACGAATATCTTGCCTTCAGATCTGTGATAGAAGGTGTACCCAACAGTCTCCTTTGGGTATCCAGTGAAGATGCATTTCTCCGATTTGGGTTCGAGCTAATCAGGTTGAAACTTTTTCACATAAGCATCACCACCCCAAACTTTAAGAAACGACAATTTAGGTTTCTTGCCAAACCACAGTTCATATCGTGTCGTCTCAACGGAGTTAGATGGTGCCCTATTTAACGTGAATGCATCTGCATCTAATGCATAACCCCAAAACGATATTGGTAATTTGGTAAGAGACATCATAGATTGCACCATATCTAATAAAGTACGGTTATGACGTTTGGACACACCATTACGCTGTGGTGTTCCATGTGGAGTGAGTTGCGAAACTATTTCACATTGTTTCAAATGAAAACCAAACTCATAACTCAAATATCCCTCTCCACGATCAGATCGTAGAAACTTTATTTTATTGTTACGATGATTTTCCACTTCACGCTGAAATTCTTTGAACTTTTCAAATGTTTCAGACTTATGTTTCATCAAGTAAATGTACCCATATCTGCTCAAATCATCTGTGAAGGTCATAAAATAACGATACCCGCCGCGAGCCTCAACACTCATTGGACCGTACACATTAGTATGTATTATTTCCAACAAGTCTGTTGCTCGCTCCATTATTCCGGAGAACGGAGTCTTAGTCATCTTGCCCATGAGGCATGGTTCACAAGCATCAAGTGATTCCAAAAGCCCATCAGCATGGAGTTTCTTCATGCGCTTTATACCAATATGACCTAAACGGCAGTGCCACAAATAAGTTGCACTATCATTATTAACTTTGCATCTTTTGGCATCAATATTATGTGTATCACTGTGATCGAGATTCAGTAAACCATTTACATTGGATGTAAGACCATAGAAGGTTTTATTCATGTAAACATAACAACAATTATTCTCTGACTTAAATGAATAACCGTATCGCAATAAACATGATCCAATCATATTTATGCTC
Source organism: Aegilops longissima (assembly GCA_021605205.1). Lineage (NCBI taxonomy): Eukaryota > Viridiplantae > Streptophyta > Magnoliopsida > Poales > Poaceae > Aegilops > Aegilops longissima. The sequence goes on from CM038678.1 coordinate 578,713,885, forward strand.
AACACAAACACCAAATAACATTTATTTAGTTCCTATACTAATCCCGAAGAAAAAGGGAGTGTGTGATGGTGATCTTATCAACCTTGGAATCACTTCCAACACACATCATCACCTCGCCCTTGACTAGTCTCTCATTTATTTCGCAACTCCGTTTGAGTTACTATTATAGCAACCGAACCAGATTATCATACCGAGGGGTTCCTATAAACACTAGTAACGTACACATCAATAACATGTATATCAAATATACCTTTGTTCACTTTGCCATCCTTCTTATCCACCAAGTATCTTGGGCAGTTCCACTTCCAATGACCATTTCCTTTGCAGTAGAAGCACTTAGTTTCAGGCTTGGGTCTAGCTTTGGGCTTCTTCATGGGAGTGGCAACTTGCTTGCCATTCTTCTTGAAGTTCCCTTTCTTTACCTTGCCCTTTTACTTGAAACTAGTGGTCTTGTCAACCATCAACACTTGATGCTTTTCTTGATTTCTACCTTCGCCAATTTCAGCATCGCGAAGAGCTCGGAGAATCGTTTTTGTCATCCCTTGCATATTATAGTTCATCAGGAAGTTACAGTAACTTGGTGATAGTGACTAGAGAACTCTGTCAATCACTATCTTATATGGAAGATTAACTCCCACTTGATTTAAGCGATTGTAGTACTCAGACATTCTGAGCACATGCTCACTGGTTGAGCTATTCTCCTCCATCTTGTAGGCAAAATACTTGTCAGAGGTCTCATACCTCTCGACTCGGGCATGAGTCTGAAATACCAATTTCAGCTCTTGGAACATCTTATATGCTCCTTGTCATTCAAAATGTTTTTGAAGTCCCGGTTCTAAGCCGTAAAGCATGGCGCACTAAACTATCAAGTAGTCATCATACCGAGCTTGCCAAACGTTCATAACGTCTGCATCTGCTCCTGCAATAGGTCCGTCACCTAGCGGTGCATCAAGGACATAATTTTTCTGTGCAGCAATGAGGATAATCCTCAGATCACGGACCCAGTCCGCATCATTGCTACTATCATCTTTCAACTTATTTTCTCTAGGAACATATCAAAATATAAAACAGGGGAGCTATACGCGAGCTATTGATCTACAACATAGATATACAAAAACTATCAGGACTAAGTTCATGATAAATTAAAGTTCAATTAATCATATTCCTTAAGAACTCCCACTTAGATAGACATCCCTCTAATCATCTAAGTGATCACGTGATCCATATCAACTAAACCATGTCCGATCATCACGTGAGATGGAGTAGTTTTCAATGGTGGACATCACTATGTTGATCATATCTATTATATGATTCACGCTCGACATTTCACACTCAGTGTTCCGAGGCCATATCTGCATATGCTAGGCTCTTCAAGTTAAACTCGAGTATTCTGCGTGTGCAAACTGGCTTGCACACATTGTATGTGAACGTAGAGCTTATCACACCCGATCATCACGTGGTGTCTCGGCACGACGAACTGTAGCAACGGTGCATACTCAGGGAGAACACTTATACCTTGAAGTTTAGTGAGAGATCATCTTATAATGCTACCGCCATACTAAGCAAAATAAGATGCATAAAGAATAAACAACACATGCAATCGATATAAGTGATATGATATGGCCATCATCATGTCGTGCCTTTGATCTCCATCTCCAAAGCACGGTCATGATCACCATCGTCATCGGCTTGACACCTTGATCTCCATCGAAGCATCGTTGTCGTCTCGCCAACTATTGCTACTACGACTATCGCTACCGCTTAGTGATAAAGTAAAGCAATTACATGGAGATTGCATTTCATACAATAAAGCGACAACCATATGGCTCCTGCCAGTTGCCGATAACTGTTACAAAACATGATCATCTCATACAACAATTTATATATCATCACGTCTTGACCATATCACATCATAGAAAGCCCTGCAAAAACAAGTTAGATGTCCTCTACTTGGTTGTTGCAAGTTTTACGTGGCTGCTACGTGCTTCTAGCAAGAACCATTCTTACCTACGCATCAAAAGCACAATGATTTTTTTGTCAAGTGTGATGTTTTAACCTTCAACAAGGACCGAGCGTAGTCACACTCGATTCAACTAAAGTTGGAGAAACAGACACCCACTAGCCACCTGTGTGCGAAGCACGGCGATAGAACCAGTCTCGGTAAGCGTACGTGTAATGTCGGTCTGAGCCGCTTCATCCAACAATACCGCCGAATCAAAGTATGACATTGATAATCCCCAAGTGCAGGGAATCATCGTAGCAATTCCCAATGATGGAAGTGATAAGTATGGAGTGTCGAACCCACAAGGAGCTAAAGGTAAGATCAATATTCTCTCAAGTCCTATCAGCCACTGATACGACTCTACGTACACCGAACGTTTGCTTCCAACTAGAAACGAGAAATAAAACTATGTTGTGGGTATGAAGAGGATAACTTTGCATGATATCGGAGAGCTAAAACATAAAAGTAGGTGCTGTTATCATAAAGTTAGAATATATTACTAAATATTATAAATAGCGAGTGTGGAATAATGATGGGTCGGTGTGCGGAATTATCCTAAGTAATTGTTAACAAGACCGGTAGTCGTCATTGCAATTTCATATGAGGGAGAGGCATAAGCTAACATACTTTCTCTTCTTGGATCATATGCACTTATGATTGGAACTCTAGAAAGCATCCGCAACTACTATCATTAAGGTAAAACCCAACCATAGCATTAAAGCATCAAGTCCCCTTTATCCCATACGCAACAACCCCCTTACTCGGGTTTATGCTTCTGTCACTCAAGCAACCCATTATAAGCGAATCATGAACGTATTGCAACACCCTACAGCGGGAATCCCTCACGCTTGCGCGACACGGAGGGCACAATAGGACAACACAAAAATAAAACATACAATTTGTACCAATCTAGATCATCAATCAACCCAAAGACAAAGGATATCTACTCAAAACATCATAGGATGGCAACACATCATTGGATCATAATATGTGGCATAAAGCACCATGTTCAAGTAGGGATTACAGCGGGGTGCGGGAGAGTGGACCACGTAAAATAGATGAGGATGGTGATGATGATAGTGATGTTGATGAAGACGATCACCGAGGCGATGATTCCCTTCCCGATGGCACTGCGGTGCCACTGAGAGAGAGAGAGGAGGAGGAGGAGAGGTTCTCCCCCTTGTGCTTCCTCCTCCATGGCCTCCCCCCTAGATGGGTAGAGGTTCTCCCTCTGGTCCTTGGCCTTCATGGAGATGATGGCCCCTCCAGGATCCTCCTCCATGGCCTCCGGTGATGATGGCCCCCTCCGGCAGGGTGCCAGAGAGGGCCTAGATTGATTTCTCGTGCCTACAGAGGCTTGCGGAGGTGAAACTTCTGATCTAGGTTATTTTCTGGGGGTTGTGTATTTATAGGATTTTTTGGCGTCGGTTTCACGTCAGGGGGGTATCCGAGTCGTCCACGAGATAGGGGCCCACGCCCGCCCCCCACCCTCGTGTACTGCCCAGGACTCTTCTGGCCGAACTCTTTTACTCCGGGGCTTCTTTTGGTAAAAAATCATCAAAAATTGGCACGCCAATTGTACTCCGTTTGGTATTCCTTTTCTGCGATACTAAAAAACAAGGAAAAAACAGAAACTGGCACTGGGCTCTAGGTTAATAGGTTAGTCCCAAAAATCATATAAAATATCACATAAATGCATATAAAACATTTAAGATGGACAATATAATAGCATGAATACTTCATAAATTATAGATACGTTGGAGACGTAGCAGCATCCCCAAGCTTAATTCCTGCTCGTCCTCGAGTAGGTAAAGGATAAAAGAAATAATTTATGAAGTGTGAATGCTAGCAGGTGCACAAGTTTGATCAATGATAATTTCAATCACCTTTTCTAGCATCATTATATGTCATAACAGTAGCTCATCTCATAAAAATTTTCATGATCAAGATACAAGCTATTCACATGTTAAAGTATAGATCATAAACTTCCTTGAAAACTAACAAACAGTGCTCTTAGTCATCAAACAATTGCAATTCACCTTATTTTCAGGAAGGGTCTACGTAAGAGCTTTGATTTAGCAAATCCCACATACTCAACTATCATATAGTCTTTCATAATTGCTAACACTCATGTGATATTAATGGGTTCAAAGTTTTAATCGGACACAGAGAAAGATAGGGGCTTATAGTTTTGCCTCCCAACCTTTTACCTCAAGGGCAATGTCAACAATAATACTTTATGAAAACCTACATCCAAGTGGATATATACATCCGGATCACTCCAACACAAAGTGCTTGCCAAAGGAAAAAGTGTAAAAAGGAAAGGTGAAAATCACCATGACTCTTGTATAAGGGTAGAAGATAAAAGTAAAAGATAGGCCCTTCGCAGAGGGAAGCACAGGTTGTCATGCACTTTTATGGTTGGATGCACAAAATCTTAATGCAAAAGAACGTCAATTTATATTGCCGCTTGCGATAAAGACCTTTATTATGCAGTCCGTCGCTTTTATTTCTTCCCTATCACAAGTTCGTATAAAGCTTATTTTCTTCGCACTAATAGATCATACATATTTAGAGAGCAATTTTTATTGCATGCACCTATGACAACTTACTTGAAGGATCTTACTCAATCCTTAGGTAGGTATGGTGGACTCTCATGGCAAAACTGGTTTAAGATGTTGGAAGCACAAGTAGTATTTCTACTTGGTGCAAAGAATTTGGCTAGCATGAGAGGGGAAGGCAAGCCCAACATGTTGGATGATCCAAGACAATATAACGTTTCAGATATAGGAAAACATAACCCATTAAGTTGTCTTCCTTGTCCAACATCAACCTTTTAGCATGTCATATTTCAATGAGTGCTCAAAATTAAAAAAGATGTCCAAAATTGTATATTTATATGTGAAATCTCTCTTCCTTCAATATTGTTTCATGAATTGTTCAAGTGACCAATTCTGCGTTTTCTAACTTTCAATAAGTTTACTACCTATACTTATTCTGTGTGAAGTCATTACTCCCCATGGTATAACCATATGAAACATATATAAATTCAGATTTATGATATTCAATTCATTCAACCATTTACTCATAGGATATATGTGAAACACGTGAGTAAATGACAAACTACTCCAAAAAGATATAAGTGAAGAACACTGAGTAGTCAAATAATTAACTAGCCATGGGAGGATTATTTTTCATTCAAGATTTCATATCCAATGATTTGATTCAAACATAAAGTAAAATTGAAAATACTCTCCAAGAAAAACACATATCATGTGACGAATAAAAATATAGCTCCGAGTAAGGTATACCGATAGTTTTGAAGACGAAAGAGGGGATGCCTTCCGGGGCATCCCCAAGCTTAGGCGCTTGAGTCTTTATTTAATATTAACTTGGGGTTCCTTGGGCATCCCCAAGCTTAGGGTCTTCCCACTCCTTATTCTCCTCATATCGATATCTCACCCAAAGTTTGAAAAACCAATCACACAAAACTTAACGGAACTTCGTGAGATAGGTTAGTATGATAAAGAGTAAACCATTCACTTTGGTACTGTCAAAGACAAGGTTCATAATTGTTCTCACACAATGCCTACTGTACCATATCATTTCTACAATTTATATTGAGAAATATAAGCCATAGAAACTACAAAACAAGCAAACTATGTAATGAAAACAAAATCTGTCAGAAACAGAACAGTCTGTAATGATCTGAACAGCAACCATACTTATGCTACTCCAAAAGTTATGAAATAAATTGGTGGCCGTGAGGAATTTTTCTATTAATCTTCTGCAAAAATAATCAACTCAAAATCACTCTTCTAAAAAAATGACAGCTAATCTCGTGAGCGCAAAGTTTCTGTTTTTTACAGCAAGATCACATTAACTTTCACCCAAGTCTTCCCAAAGGTATTACTTGGCACTTTATTGAAACAAAAGCTATAAAACATGATTACTACAGTAGATTAATCATGTAAACACACAAAATCAGTAAGGGTAAATATTGGGTTGTCTCCCAACAAGCGCTTTTCTTTAGTGCCTTTTAGCTAGGCATGATGATTTCAAGGATGCTCACATAAAAGAAAAGAATTGAAACATAAAGAGAGCATCATGAAGAATATGACTAGCAAATTTAAATCTAACACACTCCCTATGCCTAGGGATTTTGTGAGCACATAATTTATAGGAACAAGAATCAACTAGCATAGGAAGGCAAAACAAGTATAACTTCAAAACTTTAAGCACATAGAGAGGAAACTTGATATTATTGCAACTCCTACAAGCATATATTCCTCCCTCATAATAATTTTCAGTAGCATCATGAATGAATTCAACAATATAACCATCACATAAAGCATTCTTGTCATGATCTACAAGCATAGAAATTTTTCTACTCTCCACATAAGCAAAATTCTTCTCATTCGGAATAGTGGGATCACTAATTCCTAAAGTTGACACTCTTCGAAACCCGTTTTAGATGATAGTATTATTCATACTCCAAAAGATATAAGTGAAGTTCATGGAGCATTCTATAATTAATATAGACTAACCAATATCCAAGCTCAAAATATATAAGTGAAGCACATGAAGCATTCTATAAAACCATACTCAAAAGATTTAAGTGAAGCACAAAGAGCAATTCCATAAGATCATACTTAAAAGATATAAGTTAAGCACATGAAGTATTATATAAATTGATGAAGGGACATCTCATACTATCATGGTTCTTAAAGAGAAAGAAAAACACAAAGGACACAAATCATGTGAACAAAACAAAAACCGAGGTATACCGATAATTGTTGAAGAAGAAAGATGGGATGCCAACCGGGGCATCCCCAAGCTTAGATGCTTGAGTATCCTTGGAATATTTACTTGGGGTGCCTTGGGCATCCCCAAGCTTGAACTATTGCCTCTCTTTATTATTCTCACATCGGTAACTCCTCGTTCTTCGAACACTTCATCCACAAAAACTTAACAAAAACTTTGTGAGATCCGTTAGTATACTAAAGCAAATCACTACATTTAGGTACTGTTGAAAAATCATTCCAATTTAATATTAGCACTTTATCTACTGTATTCCAACTTCACCATGGTTCATACCCCCCGATACTACCCATAGATTCATCAAAATAAGCGATCAACACATAGAAAACACAATCTGTCAAAATCAGGACAGTCTGTAGTAATCTAGAAGTTTAGTAAACTTCTGTAACTCCAAAAAATTCTAAACAAATATGAAAATTTGAAAAACTTGTACAGAAGAAATGTGAAAAAAGTTTCATACCCATTTAACTTTCCAGTAAAAAATGTAAATTCACGCCCTACAGCCAAAGTTTCTGTTTTTGTACTGCACATAGTAAACAAGCAATCTAATCATCCTAAAACCAAAGCTTGGCACATTATTTTTATAATAGAATGGGTATATACAAGGGAATAATTATTTTCAGAGAAGCTTCCATGAATTTTTTTACATTGTTTCCGTGAGCATGAACACAAGTGCTCAAGGTCGACCCTCACTTCTTCAACGCATAATCTTCCAATCACTTCTCTTATTGAAAACCTTTTTAGACATGAGAGGCAAGTAATTTTTTTGTATTTTCATTATTTTAATTTTTTTGTATGTTTCACCCACAACTAAACAGAAACAAAAAGGAAAAACTAAATCTACTTAGTGAAGAAAGCAAACAAGCACACACGAGAATATCAACCCCACACTATTGCTCCCCGGCAACGGCGCCAGAAAAGAGCTTGATAATCCCCAAGTGTAGGGAATCATCGTAGAAATTCCCAATGGTGGAAGTGATAAGTATGGAGTGTCGAACCCACATGGAGCTAAAGGTAAGATCAATATTCTCTCAAGTCCTATCTGCCACTGATACAACTCTACGTACACCGAACGTTTGCTTCCAACTAGAAACGAGAAATAAAACTACATTGTGGGTATGAAGAGGATAACTTTGCATGATATCGGAGAGCTAAACATAAAAGTAGGTGCTGTTATCATAAAGTTAGAATATATTACTAAATATTATAAATAGTGAGTGTGGAATAATGATGGGTCGGTGTGCGAAATTATCCTAGGCAATCGTTAACAAGACCGGTAGTCGTCATTGCAATTTCATATGAGGGAGAGGCATAAGCTAACATACTTTCTCTTCTTGGATCATATGCACTTATGATTGGAACTCTAGCAAGCATCCGCAACTACTAAAGATCATTAAGGTAAAACACAACCGTAGCATTAAAGCATCAAGTCCCCTTTATCCCATACGCAACAACCCCCTTACCCGGGTTTATGCTTCTGTCACTCAAGCAACCCACTATAAGCGAATCATGAACGTATTGCAACACCCTACAGCGGGAATCCCTCACGCTTGCGCGACATGGAGGGCACAATAGGACAGCACCAAAATAAAACATACAACTCGTACCAATCTAGATCATCAATCAATCCAAAGACAAAGGATATCTACTCAAAACATCATAGGATGGCAACACATCATTGGATCATAATATGTGGCATCAAGCACCATGTTCAAGTAGGGATTACAGCAGGTGCGGGAGAGTGGAAATGCGTAAAATAGATGAGGATGGTGATGATGATGGTGATGTTGATGAAGACGATCACCGAGGCGACGATTCCCCTCCCGATGGCACTCCGGCGGCACCGAGTGAGAGGAGGAGAGGTTCTCCCCCTTATGCTTCCTCCTCCATGGCCTTCCCCCTAGATGGGGAGAGGTTCTCCCTCTGGTCCTTGGCCTTCATGGAGATGATGGCCCCTCCGAGATCCTCCTCCATGGCCTCCGGTGATGATGGCCCCCTCCGGCAGGGTGCCAGAGAGGGCCTAGATTGATTTCTCGTGCCTACAGAGGCTTGCGGCGGCGGAACTTCCGATCTAGGTTATTTTCTGGGGGTTTCTGTATTTATAGGAATTTTTGGCATTGGTTTCACGTCAGGGGGGTCTCCGAGTCGTCCACGAGATAGGGGCCCACGCCCGCCCCCCACCCTCGTGGACAGCCCGGGACTCTTCTGGCCCAACTCTTTTACTCCGGGGGCTTCTTTTGGTCCATAACAAATCATCAAAAATTGGCACGTTAATTGGACTCCATTTGGTATTCCTTTTCTGCGATACTCAAAAACAAGGAAAAACAGAAACTGGCACTGGGCTCTAGGTTAATAGGTTAGTCCCAAAAATCATATAAAATATCATATAAATGCATATAAAACATCCAAGATGGACAATATAGTAGCATGAATACTTCATAAATTATAGATACGTTGGAGATGTATCAGACATGCTGGTAAGCAGTATGACTATTATCGCCCACACCTCTTTGTGTTCTACTCATGCATACAACATCTACGCATAGACCTGGCTCGGATGCCACTGTTGGGGAACGTAGTATTTCAAAAAAATTATCTACGCACACGCAGGATCCATCTAGGTGATGCATAGCAACGAGCAGGGAGGTGTGTCCACGTACCCTCGTAGACCGAAAGCGGAAGCGTTTATTAACGCGGTTGATGTAGTCGAACGTCTTGGCGATCCAACCGATCCAAGGACTGAATGCACGGCACCTCCGCGATCTACACACTTTCAGCTCGGTGACGTCCCTCTTACTCTTGGTCCAGCTGAGGCCGAGGGAGAGTTCCATCAGCACGACGGCGTGGTGATGGTGTTGATGAAGTTACCGACACAGGGCTTCACCTAAGCACTGCAACGATATGACCGAGGTGGAAATCTGTGGAGGGGGGCACCGCACACGGCTATGAAAACTGTCAACTTGTGTGTCCATGGGGTGCCCCTGGCTCCGTATATAAAGGAGCAAGGGGGAGGCCGGCCGGCCCTCATGGGGCGCGCCCCAAGTAGGATTCCTAGTAGGTTTCCAACAAGGGAAGAGAGAGGGGTAAGGAAGGAGAGGGAGAGAGAGAGAGGGAAAGAGGGGCGCCCCCCTGTCCAATTCAGACTCCTCAAGGGGGGGGGGGAGGGGGCGGCCAGCCCTAAGGCCCCCCTCCTATCTCTCTCACAAGGCCCATGTTGGCCCATTAGTTTCCCCCGGGGGTTCCGATAACCCCCCGACACTCCGATATTTATCCGGTGACCCCCGAAACTCATCCGATGTCCGAATAACATCGTCCAATATATCAATCTTTATGTCTCGACCATTTCGAGACTCCTCGTCATGTCCGTGATCACATCCAGGACTCCGAACTACCTTAGGTACATCAAAACACATAAACTCATAATACCGATCGTCGTCGAACGTTAAGCGTGCGGACCCTATGGATTCGAGAACTATGTAGACATGACCGAGACTCACTTCCCGTCAATAACCAATAGCAGAACCTGGATGCTCATATTGGTTCCTACATATTCTACGAAGATCTTTATCGGTCAAACCACATAACAACATACATTGTTCCCTTTGTCATCGGTATGTTACTTGCTCGAGATTCGATCGTCGGTATCATCATGCCTAGTTCAATATCGTTACCGGCAAGTATCTTTACTCGATCCTTAATGCATCATCCCGTGGTTAACTCGTTAGTCACATTGGTTGCAAGGCATATAGTGATGTGCATTACCGAGAGGGCCCAGAGATACCTCTCTGACAATCGGAGTGACAAATCCTAATCTCGATCTATGCCAACTCAACAAACACCATCGGAGACACCTGTAGAGCATCTTTATAATCACCCAGTTACGTTGTGACGTTTGATAGCACACTAAGTGTTCCTCTGGTATTCGGGAATTGCATAATCTCGTAGTCATAGGAACATGTATAAGTTATGAAGAAAGCATTAGCAATAAACTAAACGATCATAGTGCTAAGCTAAGGGATGGGTCAAGTCAATCACATCATTCTCTAATGATGTGATCCCATTCATCAAATGACAACTCTTGTCCATGGCTAGGAAACTTAACCATCTTTGATTAACGAGCTAGTCAAGTAGAGGCATTCTAGTGACACTCTGTTTGTCTATGTATTCACACATGTACTAAGTTTCTGGTTAATACAATTCTAGCATGAATAATAAACATTTATAATGATATAAGGAAATATAAATAAAAACTTTATTATTGCCTCTATGGCATACTTCCTTCAAAAAGGCATTAGTAATACTCTAAAAAGCATTATTATACATAAAAAAATTATAAATAACAGTAGGTAAACATGATGCAAAATGGACGTATCAACTCCCCCAAGCTTAGACCTCGCTTGTCCTCAAGCAAAAACCGAAATCGAAAAAACATGTCCACATGCTTAGAGAGAGAGGTGTCGATAAAAACAAAATAGGGACATAGAAGCATCATGTAACTTACTATAACATCAACCAAATTTAACATAAAACTTTTATCAGAGACTTCTCATGAATAAGTAACAATTTATCACAACATTGAAGTATAACGCATAAACTCTATTGAAAACCAACAAACTATGTTCTCAGTCAACTTTGCAACTACAATTCATCATCTTTTCAGGAAGGGTCACGTATCGGAGCGTTTAGGCAAGTCCACATACTCAACCATCATATAGTCTTCTATGATTGCAAACACTCACCGCATACACATGAGCAAAATGTTTCAACCGGACACATAGAAAGATATGGGCTTATAGTTTCGCCTCCCAACGTATTCACCTCAAGGGTGATGTCAACAAATATAACTCATGCCACCCATATCCAACTGGATACATGTGCCTAATCTTTCCTCACCACATGATGCTTGCAAAAAGAGAGAAAACAAGAATAGATAGAAATACTTTGACTCTTGCATAAAAGTAAAAGATAGGCCCTTCGCAAAGGGAAGATGAGGTTGCCATGCGCTTTTTATTTGTATGCTCAATCTCTTAGTGCAAAAGAACGTCACGTTATATTGCCCCTTATGATAGCAACCTTTATTATGCAGTTTGTCGCTTTTATTCTTTGCCATCACAACTTCGTACAATGCCCAATTTTCCCTTACACTAAATGATCTCACATTATAGAAGCAATTTTTGTTGCCTTATTGCAACAATGACAACTTACTTGAAGGATCTTACTCAATCCATAGGTAGGTATGGCGGACTCTCAAAATAAGATTTGGGTTTAAGGGTTTTTAGATGCACAAGTAGTATCTCTACTTAGTGCGGAATTTTGGCTAGCGCACCACATGTTAAAGGATCTATGACAATATAAATTCTATGTGAATATGAACAAACATAAATGATTATGTTGTCTTTCTTGTCCAACGTCAACAATTTTGGCATATAATAATTTGATGGGGGCTCACAGTCACAAAAGATGTCCAAGATAGTGTATTTTCATGTGAATCTTCTCTTCCTTTATTAATTCTTTCATGAATTGCATCATTGACCAATGCTATGTTTGTAATTCCCCAATAAATTTTTCTACTTATACTCTTCCTTATGTGATGTCATTACTTACCATAGGATTAGCATATGATCTTTTTCATTTATTTCCTTTCTTTTTATTGAAACATGAAAGTAAAGAAAGCAAAGCTCAAACTAAACTTTATTATATATCTCGCACATGATTACAAGGATAGATCACTAGGCAAACTCTCAAAAAGAAAGGATCGAACTAAAATTTTATTCATCTAAAGCAAAAGATAACTATGGATCGAACTAACATAAGTAAAGGCAAAAGATAGTGGAGGTGATACGATACCGGGGCACATCCCGCAAGCTTGGCACAAGCCAAGGGGAGTGCCCATACACGATACTCAAGTTTCTTTTGGTGATGAAGAAGGAGGTGGTGGTGATGATGTAGTGATCTTATCCTTCATGATCAAGAGATTCTCCAATCTACGGATAACGCTCCGAAGGGTGATGATATGCTCTTGCAACAGAATATTTTCACGAGTGAGATATTTATTTTGCACATGAACCGTTTCAATGACCCGAAAGGCTTCAATCTCAGTAGGGGTAAGATGAGCATAGTAGGGTTTAAGGATATCTTCTTCTTCCTCCTCGGCAGGCAGGGCTTGCTCGACCGCCGGCGCTTGATCTCCGATGGCCTCCTTGCTCTTGCCCCCTTCGAGAGGTTCTTCGGGCTCCTCTCTCCTCAGCTCGATCTTCATCAACCAAGCATCCTCTTCTATGTTGTTGGAGGAGGGAGAAGACATGATGCATGGCTTAACAGATCTGACCGAAAATAGCAAGAAAAGAAAACATGAGATTTCTCCACGATACGGTGGTTAATAGGTCCGGGGGGTATATAAAGAATTTTTATCTTGGGAAACAAGCAAACGGAAGAAAAACAGAGTCAGGAAGGTACCCAAGGTGGACACAACCCACCTGGGTGTGTGTAACGCCCCGGATACAACTTTCCATATTCGTAACTCCAACTCTTGCCTTTTCCGGAGATGTGATATGTTTTTTCCTTTGTGGTTGGGTTTTTGTCTTTTGTTTTGCATTTTGTTCATGTCATGCATTTCATCATCGCATCATTTGCATTGCATCAGCACTCGTTGCTGCCATTGTTTTTAAAACATGCATTCGCTCGTAGTTGCCGCGTCCCCCCTTGCTTTTGTTGACCGTTCCGAGACCAACCTTGTTCTTCGTTTGCCCTCTTGCCTAAACCGGAGTCTCTCTGTACAGTGCATCGACCCCTCGCCCGTGTCCGAAACTTCCCCGAACCCGAACCGGTCTGTCATTACCGATGGATCCGGATCATCCCCAAACATCTATAAAACATCTTCGTTTTCTTATTTGGACCCCCTAGCCTATTTTTCTCGACCGCCCAATTCCGATCGGACGTACCGAGTTAATCCCAACCCTAATCCTCTTGCTATATAAATCAGTCCAAACCCTAGACTAGGCAGTCCCATCAATCATTTCCTCCCCGCCGCCGCAAAAAGCTCCACCTTGTCTCCTCTTCGTTTTCCCCTCGGGATCAACAGCGAGCCAATCATCAGCCTCATCTTGCCCGATCCAGTCCAACCAGCCAACCTCCTCCTCCTCTCGATCCATCCCCGTGGCCACCTTCAGATCGAGCAGACGAGCTCCTCTTCCCGCGCCACCTACATCCCCTGCCTCCTCGACCTCCCGAGCTGGCCGGTCTCCATCTTCCCGTTCGTGCCAGGCCGGCGAGATGCCTAGGTCACGTCGCTGTCCCTCTGTGCCTTCTCCTTCCTTTCCCCCGCACGCAGCTCCTCCCTGACCATCCCCCCTCTGTCTCTCTGTTCGAGCAGGAGCCCCACGATGTCGCCATGGATGGCTGCAGCCCGAGCTCGCGTTCGTCCTCGCAACGGAACCACCACCGCATCTCCACGGGTCCGTCGGGTCCCGGCCATCCCCGTCGTTGCCGGACCTCCTCAGCTCGCCGGAGCCCCAAGTTCCCTGCGCCCGAGCTCCCCTGACCTGAGGCCGTCGTCCTCGACCGCGCCAAGTCCCTCGGCGCCGCGCCCCATCTTCCTCCTCGTCGCGCTGATCCAGGAGGATCGACCTCGCGCGCCTTCCCCGCCTCGGATCCGGCTGGTTCCCGTGCGTCCTCGCCCTGCCTCCTCTGCTTCGACGCCTCCTTGCGTTGTCTTCCGCATCGCTAGCGCCTGCTGCTGTTCCTGTTCTTCAGAATCGAGCAGGAGAACGCTCGCCCGTGCCCGTTGACTCTGCCGTCCTGCGCCTGGGCCACTTCTTGCGCCAAGGCCCAGCGCAACCGCCATCCGCAGCCGGCCTGTTGGCCCATGGTGAGCAGCCCAGTCGATCCAGATTTCGGCCCGATACGTGTTTTTTACCCTGTTGCGATTTTAGCATTATCCCAGGTTTTACAGATTTGCAGAAAAAACCCTTGCTGTTCATGCATTTAATAACTAATCAATCATGCATCATATATAAATAATTTATATATATGAAAAATGCTTAGTTTTTCATCTAGTTTCATAATCTGCTACTTTCATCCATGTTTAAAATGTTTGAAATGATGTTTGTTTAAATTTGCTTAAATGCCATGCTAAAAGGATTTATTTCATAACTAAATAACCGTACCTCCAAACTTAATAAACTTTATATGTAAATGGGGTGGAAAAATGCATAGTTTAACATGGTATACTTTATTTTGCTGTTTAACAACACTAAAATATGATTTAGAGCAAGGTTGGAGTGGAAAGAAACTTGGGAAGGCTAGAGATCAATATTCTTATGGTTGGATTGGAATATCTTGGTCTCAACACATGAGTAGGTGGTTCTCTCTCAGAAAATGAATGCTAGAAGTGTAGGCACGTTCTGATGGCTCTCTCCACGAATGGAGCAAGGGTGGAGGGGTATATATAGCCTCCACACAAAATCTAACCGTTACACACAATTTACCAAACTCGGTGTGTCGGTGTACAAAAGTAGGGGCACACCTTTGTACCCCTTTACTTGTCCGCGGGCAGTCGGAGCCACGGGCAACAGCCACAGTAAGTAGGGCAGAGGAGGGGAGGCGGAGAGAAGCCAAAGCCCAAGACGACCACGACAACGCCAAGACCAGAAACGCAAGACAACAAAGGGGCGGGGTGGAGTCCCACGGCAAGAACCTTGCCGGGGCAACTTGCCCAAACACCAACAGAGCGAGCCGCCCTTGAGCCACAGGTTCCAACCCAACCGGCTACGATTGGGCCAGGGCTCGGGAGGCACCTCTGTGGTGGCATGCAAATCTTTGTCAAGACCATAGATATATGAGATCAGGATGAGGACCAGAAGACGACAACCCTCGGCAGGATCCTTGCCGAGGAAAGCCACAAGACCCCCGGCAAGATCTTTGCCGGGGACGACTGCGCATCGCGGCAAGACCCTTGCCGGGCCACCCGGCAAGACCCTTGCGAAGAACGCCAGCAGGGCCACCGCCAGGGCCGCACCAGCCAAGCTTCCACCGCCGTTCGCATGCAGCTGCCAGCCCAACCAGCTGGGCTGGCACCTGCGTGGCAACATGCAGCTCCTAGACTAGATCAGCAAGCACATGCGTGGCGGCATGCAGATCTTCGTCAAGACCCTACCGCCGTGCCACCTCAGCTGCTTGCCTGCCTACATGGCGCCGCATGCATTGCTGGCCAGGGCGCGTGTCGAAGCGAGGGGGAGCGGCGACGGACGGGACGGGCCTCGCCCCCGTCCCCGATAAAGCTACGGGACACCTAAGCAACGCATTAAATGCGTCTTGTCCTATAATACGAGTGATAAGCTCATAGTACTGTATGCCTTTCCACAGCCTGCATGCCACTGCGGCAGCCCCTTTCGACTATAAAAGGAGGCCCATGGCGTACTGGAGAGGGATTCGGCTCTTCAGAACTACTCAGCCACCGTAGCTAGTTTGAGGGCTCAAGAACACTCAATACACCCACCAAAGCAGGACTAGGGTTTTACGCATCCTCGCGGCCCGAACCTGGGTAAATGATCCTTGTGCTAATTACTAATCCTGCTCTTCTCGCAACCCTACGCCCCGACAACCGTAGTAGGGATTCTTGTGATCCCATAGGTGTCGTTTCCCACCGACATCTTTGGCGCACCATGTAGGGGGCACAATTGTGAAAATCTGGTCTAGTAGTTAGCCTAGCGGTTCTTCATCGCCATGGCTCCCAAGAAGAAGACGGCCACGGCGATCGGCTCGTCGGGGACCGAACGACCCGTGCCAGTATGGGCGAGCAGCGGCCTGGTCGCAGACAGGACCCGGGCCGCGGTCCGCGAGCACTGTGGGAGTCCTGGATTAGGGGGTCCACGGACAGCCGGACTATATCCTTTGGCCGGACTGTTGGACTATGAAGATACAAGATTGAAGACTTCGTCCCGTGTCCGGATGGGACTCTCCTTGACGTGAAAGGCAAGCTTGGAAATATGGATATGTAGATCTCCTCCCTTGTAACCGACTCTGTGTAACCCTAGCCCCCTCCGGTATCTATATAAACCGAAGGGTTTAGTCCGTAGGACAACAGCAATCAGACCATAGGCTAGCTTCTAGGGTTTAGCCTCTACGATCTCGTGGTAGATCAACTCTTGTAATACTCATATCATCAAGATCAATCAAGCAGGAAGTAGGGTATTACCTCCGTCGAGAGGGCCCGAACCTGGGTAAACATCATGTCCCTCGCCTCCTGTTACCATCCGCCTTAGACGCACAGTTCGAGACCCTCTACCCGAGATCCGCCGGTTTTGACACCGACATTGGTGCTTTCATTTGAGAGTTCCACTGTGTTGTCACTATAAGGCTTGCTGGCTCGTCTCGTTGTCAAGGACAACATCTCCTCCGGGGGAGCCCTGGCTGTAGGCCAAACTCTCCGATTGGGCGACTTCATCATGACCGCCCGTTCGGCCGCGGCGCCGATGATGACCTCTCGGGTCATCAAAAACTGCCTCCACGTCGGCTCGGGATTCGCCAAGCAGATGGATCCAATGGAGCTCTCCTCCCTGAACGAGCTGTTAGATCGCATCGCCGCTTTGGGAGTCGCTACGGACTATGATCGGATTGGGCTTAAACCCGACCAAAGGGAGATTAACTCTCCGCCGGTCACCCATCAGATAGCGGTGGTGGAGGAGCAACTCAGCGATTCTTCCTCCATCTTGAGGACGATCTATGTCCAGATCCCTGAGCTCTTCGAGCCGGATACCCGTCTACGGGAGGACATGGACAAAGCCTTGAACCTAGAATCAGACAGTGGGCCTGACCTAGCGGGCAACATCCCGGAACCCGAACTTCTAAGATCGGAAACTCCTCCGCCCCTGGGTCTCAGATTGGGCCAGGGTTCGGACTTAAATCCACCCACCCACCCAAATATAAGCGATCTTTCCCACATTAGACAAGAGCCCCAAGAGACAGTACACCACTATTGGGCCAGATTCCTCCTTGTAATGAGCAAGATTAAGGACTGTCGCGAGGAAGACGCAATTTCATTCTTTTGCAAAAATTGCATGGACAAGGGAATCCTCAACGCCATAAGTCGCCTTGACATAGCACAATTCGCTGACTTGGCGGCCATAGTACCGAAGTACTGTGCGATGGAGAGCGCCTGGAAAACCCAAACAAAATTTTGGGATCCTCAAGCTCTCACAAAAGCCTCCGTCCAAACTAAAAGGGTGTACTCTCGTAAGTCACCGGACTCAATTACAAAGAAGCAAAAGCCCACTACAGGGCGTGGAACCGTATTGGAGGGATGGCTTAATGGGCCATGCAAAATTCACAGTACAACGGATACCATGCCAACACATAGCCTTAGAGCATGTTGTGTACTCTGGAAGGTGGCCAAGAGCGGTGAGGATCTTCTCATCAACAGTACCGCAGAACACCATCCCGTGGAAAACAACAATACAGTATTGAAAGTCTTCGAGACCTTCGCCTCAAATAATAGGCGTAAGAGAGCACTCCGCAACCTCGCCGAAGTCTGCCACGTGGCAGCAATAAATCCATGGAGCGATACGGCCATCACCTTCAATGCCAGTGACGAACCTAAATTCCGAACAGCCCGAGCACCAGCCGCCTTGGTCCTTAGTCCAATTGTGGATGGCTTCCGTCTTACTAAAGTGCTCATGGACGGCGGCAGTGGATTAAACCTCATCTATGAGGAGACTCTTCGAAAAATGGAAATAGACAAAAGCCGCACTGAGGAAAGCAGCACGACCTTTAGAGGAATCATCCCTAGTCGGGAGGCACGATGTGCTGGGAAAATCAAACTAGATGTGGTATTCGGCACACCGGAGAATTACAGGTCCGAAGAAATTACATTCCAAGTGGCCCTGTTCAATAGCGGATACCACGCCCTTCTAGGGCGGGAGACATTCATGATCTTCCAAGCTATACCCCATTACAGGTACATGCAGCTCAAAATGCCTGGGCCCAATGGAATCATCACTCTAGCTAGTGATCCGGACATAGCACTCCGCGCCGAAAACAAAACAGCCGCACTGGCCCTCGAGACGTTATCCAAAGCCCTCGCGGCCGAGGAGCTAACTGCGCTGCGCTCCACAGTGGACAGGGATGACGTGATACTCGACAAAAGACCCAAGTCCACCTCTTTTAAACCAGCGGACGAAATAGTCAAATTCCAAGTCCACCCAACAGACCCTACAAAAACAGCATCCATCGGGTCACAATTGAACCCCACTGTAGACGCCGCACTACCGGAGTTCTTGCACGAAAATTGGGACATCTTCGCCTGGCATCCTTCAGACATGCCGGGAATCCCACGCAGGCTGGCCGAGCATAGCCTTAACATTCTAAAGGGGTTCAAGCCGGTCAAGCAAACTCTTTGGCGCTTCTCTGAGCCTAAGCGACAAGCCATGGGAGAGGAGCTAGCCAAGTTACTGGAGGCCGGATTCATCCGAGAAATAAAACACACGGACTGGCTAGCAAACCTGGTGATGGTACCAAAGAAGGACAAATCCTGGCGCCTATGTGTCCACTTCAAGGACCTTAACAAGGCTTGCCCCAAGGATCCCTTCCCCCTCCCTCGCATCGATCAAATTATCGACGCTACTGCAAGACATGACTCATTATGTTTCCTCGACGCATACTCCGGATACCATCAAATTAAGATGGCGGAGTCCGATCAAGCCACAACGACATTTATCACTCCATACGGCCCCTTCTGTTTTAAGACCATGCCTTTCGGGCTTAAAAATGCCGGTGCAACCTATCAACGCATGATTCATACATGCTTGGAGACGCATGATTCATACATGCTTGGAGACACAGATCGGCAAAACAGTGGAGGCATACGTAGATGATGTGGTCATTAAAACCAGACACGTCGAATCCTTAATAGACGACTTGAGGCTCACGTTCGATAATATCCAAACATACGACATTAAGCTCAATTCGGAAAAATGCTTCTTCGGCGTGCCCGCCGGAAAGCTCTTAGGTTTCATCGTCTCCAACAGAGGAATCGAAGCAAATCCGGCTAAAATCAGAGCTCTGTCACAGTTGGCCATCCCAACAGACCTCAAGCAAATCCAGAAACTAACTGGATGTGTAGCTGCCTTAAGCCGCTTCATCTCCCGATTAGGGGAAAAGGCACTTCATCTTTATCGCCTTGTCCAACGCACCGAACACTTCAAGTGGACGGATGCGGCCACGGCCGGAATAGAGGAAATAAAAACCGTTTTGGCCACAAACCCAATCTTGGCCGCGCCAAATGTAGGCAAACCAATGCTGTTATATATAGCGGCAACACACCAAGTTCTAAGTGCAGTACTCGTCGTCGAACGAGAGACGGACGGACATAAGTTCCCACTTCAAAAGGTGGTATACTATGTAGGGATATTTAAATTAGTGCCCCTGGTTCCTTAGTTGTGCTCACTTTTCCCCACGCTCCAAACTTTTGCTCACTTTTCCCCTCTTCCTTAGCTGAAACTCTCACAAATGCTCATAACGGGCGTTTGCCGTCTTGACCGTCAATTGACCGTTAATTGCTGACGAGTGGGTCTGAGACTTCGTCTGACCGTTGCTTGCTGACGGATGGGACCGCAAGGAGACACGTATTGGGCAGCTTGTCTGAATCTGAAACAGATCTAGACAGGCCGCACCGCACCGCGCCGCCCCACCCCCTCCGCCGGCGTCGTGCTGCGTCCACCACAGTTGTTTCCTCCACCCTATGCCCCTATTCTGTTCATCGGCGACGTCGCGTCTCCGCCAGATATAGCCCACCTCCCCATCTGGGATTACATAGCGATGTTGAGTGAGGACGCCAGGAATGCAGTCGACTATGGAGAGGATTGGGTCGAATCCGCGGCAGATAATTCATGGATTAAACCTGGGTAAGCATCGTTTCCTCTCGAATTGACGTTCGAAGTCGTATTGTAGGCCGTATTTGACTTCTGTTTGCTTGAATCATTCGAATTTGTGCTTGATTTTACCCGGCTAACTGAAGCCTTCAACAAAATAGGATTGATCCCGCACCGGCTTTCCAGCTGGCGATTAGAATGGAAACTAGTGTGCTCCATGGTACTAAACCGCATTTGATTTCATGATTTTTCTATCCCAAAGTGGTAGAAACCAGCATATCTTTCAAAGATTTGTGAGCTGAGCTTCGAAACACCTATCCCTGGAGTGATGCCGATGCTGTTGAACTGAATTATCAGCAATGACGAGCAAAGATTTCTCCCACTAACTTGCGACGATCATATGTCATTGCTTTTTGCTGGGATTGCTGGCTGCCGATTCGGTAAACTCCAAATCGATGTGCTTCAGCCACGCGCAGAACGGGCGAAGGGGAAGGGAGTTCAGAATCATCTGGTTGTGCTAATAGCCAGCACCCCGGCACTCCTTGTAGGTCGACACCAAGTAAAGCAAGTGGTTCATGGAGCCACAACATGCCTGCTGCCAATACTGGTTCCGACTCAGCTGCTGCTTGTGGTGTACCTTCTGCAGTTGGTGTAGAAGAAGATGCAGAACCTGACGAGGCAGTGCCTACAAATGATGATGAAGACGAGATGATGTTTCCTGAACTGGTCGATGTAGCCAATCAGCAAGCAGTGGATGGTGAATATATGGAGGAGCCCATCAGCCAAGCTAGGTTTGATGACACTGACGATGAAGAGAAGGTGGAGAACATGGACAGCTTAATCGAGGATGAATCGATGGTGATGACATGCCAACAATTGAGTGGAACAGGGAAAAACCTGAGCTTAGTGTAGGTACCATTTTCCAATCAATGGTGGACTGTCGAATCAGATGACAACATGGTGCATTATATCTGAAAACACCTATAAGATTAAAAGGAGTGAGCCAGCAAGGTTTACAGTTTTTTTTCCATATCCTAGGTGTAGGTGGAAGTTGCATGCATCTCGTATGAGAAAGAGCAAATATATTCAGGTAATCCAAGTTTAGTTAGTAATTTAGTTTCAGATCATTGAGTAAGGTTTCATAACTGTTTTTTACCCTTTTATTTTGTTTCAGATAAAGAAAAACCCACACAAGCACACCTGTCCATCTAGAGGGGGAGGGGGGAAGGCCAAAACCAAGCTAGCAAAAACTAGGTGGGTGGCAGATGCTATATTGGATTGGCTTAGAGAAGAACCTGGACTTGGTCCAACAACACTCCATGGGAAGCTTTTTGAGAAGTACAAGATAGAAATTCCTTACATGAGAATTTTCAATGCTAGGGAAAAGGCTCTTGACATAATTAATGGTCAATGGAATGACAGTTTTCAGCTGCTTTACACTTTCAAAGCTGAAGTGGAGATGGCAAGTCCAGGGAGTGTTGTAGAGATTGACAAGCATGCAGTTCCATTCAAAATAAAGGGAAAGTCATTTGAGAAGGAGTGCTTCAGAAGGGCTTTTGTTTGTTTCAAGGCTTGCTGGCAGGGGTTTCTAGATCTTTGCAGGCCCTATTTGGCTGTAGATGCTACACATTTGACTGGAAGATGGAGAGGACAGCTAGTAGCAGCTTCTGCGAGTTGATGGACACAACTGGCTATTTCATTGCATTTGGTGTGGTGGAGGCAGAGTCGAGGAAAGTTGGGTTCGGTTTACAGCAGATTATAAGAACATTATAGGCACACCCCTGTGTTTAGCTATAAACGCAGATGCTTGCAAGGGTTTAGAGAGTGCAGTAGAAATTGTATTCCACGGAGTGGAGCATAGGGAATGTATCGAAACCTAGCGCATAATTTCAAAAAAGAAGTTCAAAGGTAAAGTTTATGATGAGAACTTATGGCCAGCATCATACACATGCAGCAAAAGGAAGCATGAACACCATTTGAGAGTGTTGTATGCTCAAAATCCTCTTGTGAAGGAGTACATGGATGCACATCATGGCAAGGTGTGGTCAAGAAGCAAATTCAACGAAATCTGCAAAGTAGATTATGTGACCAGTAACCTTGCAGAATGCTTCAATTCAAAGTTCAAGTCAGTGAAAGGGCTCTTGTTGTGGCAAGCATTTGACAAGATGAGGCAGATGATCATGATAAAGATGGCTCTTCGCAAAACAATTGCAGAAACACAATATGTTTGTCATCAAATGCTCCCATCACTGATTAAGGCATTGCACTTGAATGCAAGAGGACTGAAGATGAAATGTATTCGATCTGGTACATATGAGGGAGAGGTTACCTATACTAACACTAAAAATAGGGTATGGAGGTATCCTGTGAACCTAAGTACTAGAGAATGTACTTGTAGGCAATGACAGATCCGTAGGAAGCCATGCATACATGCCCTACATCTGATGACCGTTATCGGGGGTGCAGATGGTGAAGTTGATCAATATTGCTCTGAGTATATCTCTGTTGCCAAATTAATGGCTGCTTATGCTGACAATGTGCCTGCACTCTTGGGGAAAGATCAATGGAACATAGTAGATCCAAGTTTCAAACTCCACGCTCCTGTCATTACTAGGCCACCAGGAAGAGCAAGGAACCACAGGATTAGAGCAGGCGAGGAGGGTCGTCTACCAAAGAAGCGTGGTTGCAAAAAATGTGGAGTTCTGGGGCATATTGCTAGGCTTTGCACAATGCAGTGGATGCATCATTTGGACAGGAGGAAAGATGGACAGCAGCCAATGCTGAGGAGAATGCAACAACAATGGAGACTGAAGATGCAGAGGAGAATGCAGCAGTAATGGAGACTGAAGATGTAGTGGAGAATGCAGTAGCAATTGAAGCAGTGGAGAATGCAGCAGCAAATGGAGCATCTTGGTATGTGTTTGCATTTGTAGAATGCAGCTACCCTTTTGTTTGCATTTGTTCTCTTTTTTGCCTATGGCTTATAATTTTATTTACCAGCTCTAGGGAGAAAAGGCCAAGAGATGAAGAAGCGGAAGATTTTGAAACCATGGCCTTTGATGGTTTTGAAGCTATAAGAGAGGAAGAGGAGGGGGTAATTTTTCCAATTGTGCCTTTAAAGATTACTGAACCCATAGATGACCGTCAAATGGTCGTCAAGTCAAGCGAGTGGAACTACTCCATCGGCACCTCCATGGCGAAAAACCCCAAGTAAAGATCAAAAGGAACAAGAGTCTGAAAAAAGAGCATCTCAACTAGGGAAACCAGGAGCAAGGCGGTGAAGCCACTGCAAACACAAGGAGCAGGTCGAAAATTTGAATTAAGTTGTTGGGAAATGTTTGTGTTGTCAATTTGAGGGCTTAGTCGATCGCTTAAAACTTGGTAGATTTGTATTAAGATGTTGGCATCTTCAAACTTGGTAGATTTGAGCTCTTGTGAAAACTTATCGGTTGTAATAATGTTGCTTCTACTTGGTTTCTTATTTGAGTCAGAATTCAAATTTCCATCAAAATTTGAATTTAAATCAATATTTGAATTTGGGCCAAAATTTGGATTCGAGCCAAAGTTGAAGTTGAACATTGGAGGTTCATTGCTCTGTGCGGTGTATTTGATCGAGCATTTGAAGTCCAATATTCGTAGGTGAACAGTCCGAATGAGAAATGTGCTAGAAACGAGCTCGAAAGCTAGGGTAAACAACCCTATTTGAAATCAACTTTTTTGACCTTGTCTAAATGAGGCATATATATTTTTATTAACACTTGTTCCATATATATAGGGTAAAAACGAAGTCTCACTATTTATTGATTAATATTCATATTACTACATTTTTTTTGAGAAAATATGCTTTTAATTCAAAACCGTCAAATAACAGGTTTTAGATATGAAAATGAAAAGGTAAGTTCAGATCCTTCTTATTCACTCCAAAATGAAGCTATGGAGATTTTTCTGATTTTTTTGAATTATTTTGATTTTTTTCAAACCCTAAACCCTCTCTCCCTATTCTACAAACACTGAAAATGTTCATAGGTGATAGCTCATTTGTGTGAAGCCTTTTTTCATGAAAATGACCTACACCAAGTTTATATTTTTTTCTCATAACCTTGTCACATATGACGGCTATCTGCGCGAGAATTAACACATTTTGATTTTTTTTTGAAATTTTTAAAAACATTTGAACTTCATTTCGACAGATCACTTCAAAAAAATGATTTTTCAAAAAAACGCCCCTATACCGAGTTTATATTTTTTATGTTAACTAGGTCTCATAAACGGATGAACTACGTTTTTTTATATTTTTGTGATTTTTTCTAATTTAGTTATGGCCATCTGAAATCTGGTCAAACCCTAATAACCCCGTTGACTGGCTCATAACCCCGCAGAAATGCTCCAAATCCTAGCGTCGAACGTCCGCCGTCGGATCCTACCAAGCGCCAAACACCACCCATCAGATGTGGGGGCAGGCATGCGTGATCCGCGTGACGCATCCTGATTGGCTACTGCACTCCCTTTTACAATCTGCCCCACTTTACATATGAAATTGTATTTTTCGCACATGACCACCACATGTCAGTGTTATGAGTTGGTTCAAATATTCAAACTGCAAAATACAATGTGGCAAATCGTCAATGTAGCTTCCCCTTCTCCTCTTCTCCATCTGACAGACAAAGGCATCGAGCAGATCTCGAGCAGTTCCTCCGTTTCTTTCCCCATCTTCTCATTCTTCTACCTCTCGAGCAATTGCTCTGTTTCTTCCTCTCCGGCGATATGTTGACCTCCTCGTCAGCCCCCATTCCACGTGGCCGGTGTATGGTCCAGTGCCGATGACTCGATGCACTGACTGCCCACGGACTGCGCCACTGAAGCGGCTGACTTTGAAGGAGGAACTTTGGGCGCGAGTTTGTCAAATGCGAGAGCAAGCCGGAGGGGCAGGTTAGATCTGAGTTTTCCTCGCATCCTTTATCTCTAATTTCTCAAAAAAAATCTGTTAGATTTGGGATTTAGGTTACGTGATTTCGTTTTCAGATCGTGAAGAAATGCCACCATTTCGAGTGGATGGATGATTACATCCCGAGGCTTCAAGGGTTGGGCTTGCTGGATTCGAGGGGGAATGCAATCCTTGAGTTCAATCTACCCCATGATAGTGCCGCTCCGGCAGCAGCAGCACGTCCGAAATATCCGACGGTGGTAGATGTCGAACTAAAGACGGAATTGAAGAAGATGAACAAGAACTTCAAGCAGCTGATTGAGTTGAAGAAGCAACCCAATCTTATAGCTTTAGGAATACTTGCTCTAGGAATTTTTTACTTGATGGCCATCTCTCGTTAGAGATGTTTGTCTAATGTTGTTTCCATTTAGCAATCCAAGTCTGTTTATCTCAAATGCAACTCTGTTTAGTGCAACTGTCGATCTCTAAATGTTTGCAGTTTACTGTTATGTTTCGACACTTTCTGTTTCGGCAGAAGACAACTACCAGTTCAGTGATAGGATTATTTTGTTAGATAATAACCTCGAGTGTTGGATCATACCCTAGCTCGTCAGATGACAGTAAGTAGTACTTGAGCAGCACAAGAGATATACATCAAGTTCATCTCTTCTCTCTCGCACTTGCCAAACTTTTGTCCTTGAGTTTGTCAGTTCTGCTAGAAAAAAACCTACTTCGCGGGCCCAAATAGAATCAAGCTGCAATAGGCCCACAAAGGATAAATGAGGCCCAGAAACAAGCGATGTTTCTTTTTTTGTTTAGAAACGATTGCTTTGTTCTTTTTTGTTTCTGATTGATTTTTTCATTAATTTGATTGCCCAATCTCTTCTATTTCATTGAGGAATTTTTTTGGCTTTCCTTTATGGGTCCCTTCATTTTTTTTGATTTGATTTCTCTTCACCGTATGTGCTTTTGTTTTGCTTGCTCACAACCTGGCTTAGTTTGGCGGTGAAGTAATTTTAGAATCAAAGTATTTGCAAACCGCAGTATTATTATGCCTAGCGAACCAATACTTTAGTATTGGAAAAAGAGGTCCAACCCTCTTTTTTATATACTTCAAAAATAGTGTAGTTTTCTACATATTAAAGTATATAAAACTACACTTTTGACTAAAGCCAAACATCTCAAAATATTTGATACTTCAATATTTCTGGAAACCAAAGTATTCTTGGAATACCTAAAAAAATACAGAGTTCCCAGACCAAAGCCGTGTATAAACACATCATTTTTAGTTAGTTTGATTAATTTTGCCCACATCAATTAGCCGTGTCTAAACTTGGGACAAACAAAATACAAACATAACAAAACATTAATATAACACACATAGCTTAACTTAGATGGGGTTGCTAGGGCAACACGATACCGATAGATAATTAACCTTACATAGATGGGATAGGGTAGCTAGCTCGGGCAACACACACACCAAACTCACACTACATAGTAGATAGGGTAGCTAGGGCAACACCGCCATGTCTTCACCGTCGTCTTCACCTTAACCGCCGGCTTCACCGTCTTCTTTGCCGTCGGCTTCAGTACTGCTCCTCTTCAAGGCCGTTCTCGCCGAGGTAGTACGAGAGGCTGTGCATGCGGTTGCGAACAGGGAAGACGCTCTCGAAGTCGGTTAAGATGTTATAGGTGGTGAATGTGATGAACTCGCACCCACACCAATACACCTTGCCGAGCAGGTAGTAGGCATTGAACCTATTGGTGAAGTGGACGATGAGCCCTACCACTGGAGTGTTGGCGTGGGGACGCTGCTCCACGAGGTTGAACATGGGCGACGAGCCCGCTGGGAGGTGGTGGAAGCCCGCACGGAGGAACCCCCGTGCAAGCTCAGTGCTACCCCTCCAGCGTGAGAACGCCCACACGCGGAGCGATGCCTCCACGACGACGTTGGCGGGGTACCGCCGTTCCGGCACGGTGGGCGGCTCTTGGAATGTTGGCCCATTGTACTGCATCTGGCTCGCTTCACTGGTGTTTGCTTTGGCTTTTGGGGGAAGAAGAGAAGGAGGAGGCGCAGATGGATCTGTAGAAGAAGAGGCAATGAAGGGTGGTTTAAATAGCCGGGGGAGACGAAGAGGGTACACGCGGAAACGGCATCGATCGTGACTCAGTGTGTGCGTGAACCGATGCGATCGTGAATTGATGCGAGCGTGCGTGAACCAATGTGTGAACGTGAATTGATGCGAGCGTGCTCAGCGTTGGCGGCCTGCCTGCCTCCCCCTTCTGTGTGCTCAGCATTGGCGGCTGCCTGCCTCTCCCTTCCGCGTGCTCTGCGTTGGCGGCTGCCTGCCTCCCACAACTGAACTGATGCCTCGACATATGGACACGAGCGTGCAACCTTCCCCTTCTGCCACCAGCACGTATGCCTGCGACGCGTGAAACGACGCTGCGGAGCGACCGTGCAACATGATGTGTGCGTGCGGTGTGCATGTCGTGTCGGCAACCGTGCGGCACGGATTGATGTGTGCGTGTCGGCATGCATGCATGTGATTAGGTCTAGGTCACTAGATGCGTGCGTGGCGGCGTTCGCATGCGTAGCAGGCCACATCGATGCCAAGGCCGGGCATGCATAGCAGGCTGCATCCATTGATAGCTGACTTTTTTAATTGGGCTCCCTTTTTAATTTATTACCAACAAACTAACGGGCCCGTCCTATGAACACAAACACGGCCCAACCAGCGAAGCCACAGCCACAGTCAACAGAGTCCAACGCGGCCGCACAAGTCAGTTAACGGCCAAGACGGCAAACATCTGCTATGAACATTTGTGAGAGTTTCAGCTAAGAGAGTGGGAAAAGTGAGCAAAACTTTGGAGCGTGGGGAAAACTGAGCACAACTAAGGAATTGGGGGCACAGATGGAATAAGCCCTACTATGTATCCACTGTCTTCACTCCATGCAAATCATGATACCCACATTATCAAAAGATAGCATATGCAGTCTTCATGGCATCCCGGAAACTACAACACTACTTTCAAGAGTGTTCAATTATGGTGGCCTCTGAAGTGCCACTCAATGACATAATAAACAACCGCGAAGCCACGGGCCGGATAGCTAAATTGGCTATTGAGCTCCTCCCGTTCGACATAATATAAAAACCATGGAAAGCCATTAAGTCACAAGTACTGCCCGATTTCGTCGCCGAATGGACAGAAGCCGAACTCCCTAAAGAGTTCGACACATACTCCGATTGGATCATGCACTTTGAAGGCTCCAAAATGCTGGCTGGTCTGGGGGCTGGTGTCGTCCTGACACCCCCCACCGGAGATACGGTCCAATACGTGCTCCAAATACTATACACAGACTCCAACAATGCAGCAGAATACGAGGCCCTGTTACATGGTCTTCGGATGGCAGTCTCCATGGGTATTCAACGCCTAGAGGTGTGTGGGCATTCGAACCTCGCAATATCCCAAATAAATGGAGACTTCGACGCCAAGGATCCGAAAATGGCGGCTTATCGCAACGCCGTCCTCAAAATGACAGCTCGGTTCGAGGGGCTTGAATTCCACCATGTGGTCCGGGAAAACAATCAGGCGGCGGATATCCTCGCCCGCATCAGCGCTAAGCGCGACCCTGTCCCACCTAATATCTTCTTGGAAAGGCTGTTTAAGCCATCCGTGGTATGGTAAGGAGAGACCGGTAACAATAGTCCGGACCCTGCCACAACACCAGATACCGAACACTCTGACATAATTGGAGGCTCCACCACCGAAATAACACCTTCCTCCCACATGATAATGGCTGTCATCGCCCCGTGGACAGAACCATACCTGGCCTACCTAACTAAGCAGGAACTACCCGAGGACCCAAACGAGGCACACTGCATTGTGCAGCGGTCTAAAGCCTACAAGATCCATGAGGGAGAGCTTTATAAGAAAAGCGCTACTGGATCCTTCAAAGGTGCATCTCCGAAGAGGAAGGGCGGCAACTTCTGGTAGAAATTCATGCTGGACTTGGCGGCGATCACGCCGCAGCTCGGGCCCTTGTAAGCAAGGCCTTCCGTACAGGTTTCTACTGGCCGACAGCCCGAGCAGACGCATAGGACGTAGTTCAACGTTGCGTCGGTTGCCAGCTTTTTGCAAACCAAAGCCATATGATGCCTACCGCTCTCCAAACAATCCCCATCACTTGGACCTTTGCGGTCTGGGGGCTCGATATGGTCGGACCCCTCAAAGGGGAAGCCATAGGAAAAAATACTTATTGGTCATGGTCGATAAATTCACCAAATGGATAGAGGCCAAACCAGTTAAAACGGTCGAATCCGGACCAGTGATAGACTTCATATCCGGGGTGGTACACCGTTACGGCGTCCCCCATAGCATCATCACCGATAACGACTCGAACTTTACAGCCGACGAGGTAAAAATGTGGTGCAGCAACATGGGCATTAAGCTCGATTATGCTTCTGTCTATCACCCGCAAACTAACGGTCAAGTCGAGCGAGCAAATGGTCTTATCATGAGCGGCATTAAACCCAGATTAGTGCGATCCTTAAAGGAATCAAATACGCACTGGCTAGAGGATCTCGACTCCGTACTGTGGAGGCTGCGGACCACGTCGAATCGCACTACCGGATACACACCGTTTTTTATGGTGTACGGCGCAGAGGCGGTGCTGCCCTGCGACATAATTCATGACTCACCTCGAGTGCGCATGTATGAAGAGAAAGAAGCCGATCTTGATCGGCAGGACAGTTTGGACGCCCTGGAGGAGGAGCGCGACGTGGCAAAAGCCCGTTCCGCATTCTATCAGCAACAGGCTCGAAGGTACCAAAGCAAAGAAGTACGGGCCAAAACATATAATGTTGGCGAACTCGTTCTACGCCTACCGGAGAAGAAAAGAACAAGCTAAAGCCCAAATGGGAAGGTCCCTTCATTATTGACCAAGTTCTGACCGGTGGAGCGTACCATCTGCGGGATGCATCGGACAATCGACACGAGCCAAATCCATGGAACGCAGCTAGACTCCGAAGGTTCTACGCCTAGTGACGGACTCTGTGTTCATCTCCCTACATCTATCAATTTTTTATATATTCTTTCTTTCTTTTCCCCCTCTTACCTTCAAGGCCTTAAAGGCTAAAATGTGTCTTGACTACACAATCTTGACGCGCTCGCCGTGCTCATTATACCTAGGGGCTTCCTATACAGAAGCTTAATATAACTATTTTCCGGGCTTCATGCCCCACACATGTGTTATTCTTCCACATGTACCTTTTTTCGCCATTATATGCATCGATATGACTTAAGTTTTGGCCAAGATGGGTTGCCTGGCTCTTGTGTTTACGCCCTACGTTCCCTTTAATTCGGCTAGGGCATAAGGGGAGCACCTCCGCGATTGTTACTACCGGGTCAGCCGGATGTGTACCTCAGACTGGGTGAAGCCGAAAGCTAGAGTTCTTAAGGGAATACTCGGTCGGTGAACAAAAGATGACCTTTATTTATTGTAATACATGCCCCCAGATGTTTATATCCTGCGTCTCTTTTCACAGCATGGACATGCACATTAGGGCATGCGTACCCAGGGAAAGGAACCCTTAACGGAACTATTCTCCCTGGAAGATGTTTCTTACTATCTATGTAATATAACATAGCTAGTTGGGTACTTATCATTCAAGCACTTATGACCCTACGCTTTGGTTTCCACGCGCACCCGGTTTTACATAAGCGGCGGGTATTCGGATACACTCGGACTGTCGGGTCCAGAGGTCGAAGCGAAAAGGTCCGCCATGACAAATGATTTACAATCCGGCTAGGGACAGTACATGTCAATTGAAGTACACAATCACTTAAACTAACTAAATTCTTCTTCTATACCATCCAACAGGCTGTCTAGCCTACAATCCTGTTGGGAATACTTTGCGGCTAATTCTACTTGGTCATACACCAAACTGACGGGGATCTCTTTCCCATCAGACCCCACAGGTCCGACCTTGGCCATGTGGTTTGGGTCAGCCTTGGTATATCGTGTCTTCACCATGGCCCAGGCTTCCCTTGCACCTTGTCGGCATATTCAGAAGCGCCGCCGTGCTCCCTTGAGCTTCTCTACAAGCTCCCCCATGCCTCCTGGTAGGGAGGCGGATGGCCACAAGGCTTGGGCAATGCCCTGCATCACCTGCCGAACTTGTTCGTGCAGTTGTGAAAGCTCTGGCAGAAGATAACCCGCAGACCCGGGCATCTCCTCCGCGGGACGACCCGTCAGCATACCTGCAGAGATAACTCTGTTAGCCGGTTTCTTCACCGAACTCTTTAAAAGTTCGTTCAAGCACTTACTAAAAATGCCGCGTCGAAGCCTCTTATTCTCCTTTACGGAGTCAGCAAGCTGGGCTCGAACATCTTTTAGTTCCACGCCCAGCTGGATATTGGCGTCTTGGAGATCGTTTTTCTCCCTCCTAACCTTTGTAAGAACGCGCTCACTAGCTGAGGGAGTCCCGGACTAGGGGGTGTCCAGATAGCCGGACTATCATCACGGCCAGACTCCAAGACTATGAAGATACAAGATTGAAGACTTCGTCCCGTGTCCGGATGGGACTTTCCTTGGCGTGGAAGGCAAGCTTGATGATATGGATATGTAGATCTCCTACCAGTGTAACTGACTCTGTGTAACCCTAACCTATCCGGTGTCTATATAAACCGGGGGGTTTTAGTCCGTAGGACGAACAACAATCATACCATAGGCTAGCTTCTAGGGTTTAGCATCCTTGATCTCGTGGTAGATCTACTCTTGTACTACCCATATCATCAATATTAATCAAGCAGGAGTAGGGTATTACCTCCATCGAGAGGGCCCGAACCTGGGTAAAAACATCGTGTCCCTTGTCTCTGTTAGCATCCGCCTAGGCGCTTGCGATTCGGGACCCCCTACCGAGATCCGCCGGTTTGACACCGACATTGGTGCTTTCATTGAGAGTTCCTCTGTGTCATCACCGATAGGCCCGATGGCTCCTTCGATCATCAACAACGGCGCGGTCCAGGGTGATACTTTTCTCCTGGACAAATCTTCAGATTCGGCGGCTTTGCACTGCGGGCCAATTAAGCAGCCATCTGGAGCAGATCGAAAGCTTCGCCCTGGCCATCGGTCAGATTTGGAAGTTTGAACTATCGGCCGATATCGCGGAGACTTCATCTTCGACGGATTCGAGCCGCAATAGCGTTCCGACTGTCTCGATGGGCATGATCTAGCTCTGCAGCCGAACAGTGCCCTGGAGGCCGCACCAGTATCCGCTCCGACCCTTAATCCGGAGCCGGATTCCCCGATCGAGGACGAGTGGTTGGACACCGCCTTGGGGGCTATGATCTCTATGGCGATTGAGCCAAACTCTATCCCTGTCCTTTGCGAAGACCTTGACTCCAGGGTGCCGGACTCCTCTCTGGACTCCGAACCCTCCGCGCCCCTACCAATCAAATCCGATTGGGCGCCGGTCATGGAGTTCACTGCCGCGGACATCTTTCAGCACTCGCCCTTTGGCGACATCCTGAATTCACTGAAGTCTCTCTCTTTATCCGGAGAGCCCTGGCCGGACTACGGACAGGAAGGTTGGGATACGGACGACGAAGAAATTCAACGCCCACCCACCACCCACTTTGTAGCCACTATCGATTATTTAAGCGACATGCTCGACTTCGACTCAAGACATCGGCGGTATGGATGGCGATGCGGAGGCGACCAAGACCGCGCCTACGAGGCCTTTGGAAGGCCACCTTGTCATACGACATATACATGGTGGACATCCCAAAAGATGGGAACGACAATGGAACAACGGAGGATGACCCTCCAAGAAGCAACCGAAGCGCCGGCGTCGTGGCGCCGCTCTAAATCCGCCACAGCAAAAGCGGTAATTCCGGCACGGAGATAATAACACCCGGACAGTGCGAAGAGAACCCCCTCGGCGGGACTCAGCGCAGGAGGAGGGAGAAGCAAATCCGCCTGACGGTCGGCGAGAAAAAGAGGTCGAGGGCGATAATTATCGCCTCCCTCCGAAGATGAGGCAAGCCTCGGCGACATTTAATTTGTCGTGCACGAGGATCCCACCGAACAGGAGCGATTCAAACGCATGCTTATAGCCACGGCAAGCAGCCTCAAGAAAAAGCAGCAACAGCTTAGAGTTGATCAAGACCTGCTAGGTGACGGATGGATGAAGTCCTTGCAGCGAAGAGTATGAACTCGAGCGCCCTCAAAAGCTACCCCAAACGCAGGCCGTTGCTTCGATCGGAGGAGGAAGCACCCAAGTCACCAGCGCATGACATGGCAGACCGGCCACCCCATGGCGCGACAGAGAAAGCCTCTCGGCCCTCCGCTCAAGCCACACCCGGCGCGCGCCAAAAAGTACCAAGGCACGGAAAACGCGCCGGACTTGCGAGATATATTGGAGGATAAGGCAAAACATACAAGATCGATCTCACGGATCACGTGGGCGTAGCAACGACGCGGGATGATTACCGTCGCGCCGGATCTGACAAACCCGGCTGGGCGAACACGATGAACAAAGCTCATATGAGCTACGTCGTGATATAGCCCAATCCGAGGCGCCGCACACCCACTATGCTTCACAGATGAAGTAATGGATCATCAAATCCACGAGGGCTTTAAACCCGTAAACATTGAATCATACGATGGTACCACAGATCCTGCGGTGCGGATCGAGGACTACCTCCTCCATATCCACATGGCCCATGAGGATGATCTACATGCCATCAAATACCTCCCACTCAAGCTTAAAGGACCAGCTCGGCATTGGCTTAACAGCTTGCGGGCAGAATCAATTGGTTGTTGGGAGGACACGGAAGCCGCATTCCTTGATAACTTCCGGGGCACATATGTGCGACCACCCGGCGCCGATGACCTTAGCCACATAATCCAGCAGCGGAAGAATCAGCCGGACAATTACGGACACGGTTCCTCACAAAGAAACATCAAATCGTTGATTGTCCGGATCAGAGGCCCTTGCAGCCTTCAAACATAACATCCATGACGAGTGGCTTGCCCGGCTCCTAGGATAGGAAAAGCCGAAATCCATGGCAGCCCTCACAACACTCATGACCCGCTTTTGTGCGGGAGAGGACAGCTGGCTAGCTAGAAGCAACAACTTGGCCAAACACCCTGATAGTTCGGATACCAAGGACAGCAATGGTAGGTCGCGTCGCAACAAGAACAAGCGCCGCGTGCGGCGATAATACTGAAGATCTGGCCGTCAATGCGGATTCAGAGGCTCTAAACCCGGTCAGCGGAAGAAGCCATTCAAAAGAAATACCCAGGGCCCGTCCAACTTGGACCGAATACTCGATCGCTTGTGCCAGATACATGGCACCCCCGAAAAACCAGCCAATCACACCAACAAGGACTGTTGGGTGTTCAAGCAAGCATAGTGATGACGAGGAATAGCCCCGGCCACCGAACAATAGAGGACAGAAGGGTTTTCCCACACAAGTGCGGACGGTGAACATGATATACGCAACCCATATACCCAAGAGGGAGCGGAAGCGTGCGCTAAGGGGCGTATATGCGATGGAGCGATCGCCTCAAGTTCAACCCATGGTCTTCTGCCCGATCACCTTCGATCGAAGGACCACCCCACTAGCATCCGCCACGGCGGTTTCGCCGCATTGGTTCTTGACCCAATTATTGAAGGATTTCACCTCACGAGTCACGATGGACGGCGGTAGCAACTGAACCTGCTTTACCGGGACACGGTGTGCAAAATGGGCATAAACCCTCAAGGATTAAACCTACAAAGACGACCTTTAAAGGCGTCATACCGGTGTAGAGGCCAATTATGCGGGCTCGTTACACTCGAAGTGGTCTTGGATCCCGGATAACTTCCGCGAAGAGTTAATCTTCGACATCGTCCCGTTCTGCAGCGGCTATCATGCACTGCTCGGACGAACCGCATTTGCAAAGTTCAATGCGGTGCCACACTATGCATACCTCAAGCTCAAGATGCCAGGCCCTCGAGGAGTAATCACGGTCAATGGAAGCACCGAACGCTCTCTCCGAACGGAGGAGCACACGGCGGCCCTCGCGGCGGAGGTGCAAAGCAGCCTCTCACGGCAATTCTCGAGTCCGGCCACTAAACGTCCGGACACCGCCAAGCGCGCCTGGAGTAACCTACAACAAGACCGCCTGGCACGATTCCAGCACGCGTAGCAATCCGGCCCCAACCCCAGCCCTCGCGAAATTGCGAAGCTAGTATTACGCGTACATAATTACGCTCTGGAGATACCATGGGCATATGGGGAGGGGCACAACCACGGCACGCCAAGAATGCGGTTCGACCGCACCAGGGGCTCCCGATTGTGTCATTCTTTTCTCTTTTCTTTCTTTTTTCTTACTCTCAGGACTCCGTCTTCCAGAAGTCCTGTCCGGCACTAGAATCGCCGAACTCATGATGCAACAGCCAGGGAAGCAGAAAGCCACGTCAAGTGTTCAGGTGGTCTCTATTACGAGCATTATACCTGTTTTACATATCATCCCACAGCTTACCCCTGGAGGGGTCATGTTAGATAGTCCCATTCCTTGCTTATCGCACTATTTGTATCGTCCTGCCTTCCTTGCAGTACCCTTTCGAATAAACAATGCATAGCTTTTGCTTTTATTGCACCCTTTTCTTTATCTATATATATGTTCATTTCATGACATGTTGCACCCGTACACTTTGGTACGGCCAATACACCAGGGGCTTAAGTACCCCAAAATTATGGTGTGATAAGTCCGAACACTTTCACAAGTGCGGCACCCGAACTTATAGCATTATATGAATCGGCTCAATCATGTCTTGGGTCAATAGTTGGGTTTGCCGGCTCCGTGTTTTGGTACCTTACATTCATTATATCGGCTAAGGTAGCACTGGAGAACCATCTGCGATTGTGCCCAGCTTGAGCTGGGTCGAGCACCTCGATGGAGAAAGCTAAACTGACCGTCATGATAGGGCGAGAGCCGGTCGCTGTTCGAGAGGTTTCTTCGGGTCCCTAAAGACTTATGCCGCTTAGAGCGAGGAACCGGAATTGTCCGGCCAAGGCGTCAATAGCGCCCCGAACTTGGTCTTCCGAATACTAGGGGCTTCGCCGAAATTTAAAATCATAGAATTCTATGGCTAAGTGAGAGTGTTCAAGCATTATAAGTCCGGTTGCCTTGTTCGTTGTGTTGAGCGCCTCCCTAGATGGACCCAAGAATGGGAACAAGAGTGCTCAAGTTTATCCCGAACACCCCAGCACTCGTGGCATGGGGGCTGAAGCCAACGACTTGCCATCTCTCAAATTTGATAAACGGCCGCACAAAAGGTAATATTTTAAATTCACAAGCGTTGCTTAGCGCATATGAACAAGTTTTCAGCGTACAGGATAACAAATGCGAGTCTATTAAAAAATTACATATTTGGAGCACTCATCCGCTATTCGGCGGGCACCCTTCAAGAGGCCCTCATAGTACATTTCGGGCATGCGATGCTCCTTGCCCTTCGGTGGCCCGTCCGTCACAAGCTTCTCCGCATCCAGCTTACCCCAGTGCACTTTAGCACGGGCAAGGGCCCGATGGACACCTTCGATGCGCATTAAGCGCTTGATGACTTCAATCCGTGGACGGCGCCCACCAGCCGCTGCACTAAGCCAAGTAGCTCCTGTGCATGGCTTCCAATGGCCACAACCGCTTATAAGGCCCTTTATGGCCTGCTCGGCGACCTTGTGGAGCTCGACCAGTTGCTTCACCTGGTCGCTCAGGGCACCAGATGTCCGCCTCAAAGATACCGAGACCGTAACACCTTTTCCATCGAGCTCCCCTCCTTGGCGCGGTAGAATGCGGCAACATCAGACGCACTACGGGGCTAATCTGCGAACGCTCCTGGAGAGCTCCGAATCCGGGTAAGTAATAGGTCATTCACTTTCACATGCTTGCTTTGCATAAAGAATGCCTTACCCGCCGCTATCTTCTTTAATGATTCAATTTCTTGGAGGGCTTTTTGGGCCTCGGCCTTAGCAGCTTTGGCACTCTCAAGAGCCATGGCGAGCTCGGACTCTCGAGTCTTGAGTCACGCCCAAACTCTCGTGTTTTCCACGAGCTTGAGCTCTTGCCGCTCTTTGGCCAATCGCGCCTCCCCTTCTCTCGCTCGGTGTGTTCCGCAGCCGCTGAGTTTTCGCCACGGACACCGCTTCCTTCGTGGTCGCCACCTCGCTCGTGGCCCCCGCAGCATCCATGTTATTCCTGTTATTTTTGCAACCAAAACCTTTTCTATAAGGTATTTCTTTAATAAGGTATTACTTACCTTCCTTGTCCTCGAGCTGCTTCTTGGCTTGTCCGAGCTCGTTCTCGGACCGCCGAGGTTCTGCTTCATGCATTGACCTCCGCAGTCGGGCGGCAGAGGTCAAGCAGCGCAGCCTGCATTCCCATATTGACATACTTATGTTAGACTCCTGCAGATATCTTTTAGATCCTTAGTCCGGATTTTCTTTCCGAACACCAACTAAGCATCGGGGGCTACTGTTTATGCGGTAATATTTTTACATATTCTAAACTTACCTCAAAGCCTGTTAGAAGGCTGGTACAGACTTCGGTCAGTCTGCTCTTGGCGAACTGAACTGTCCGAATCACCGCACTCATAACAGTGCGGTGCTCCTCCTCGATGGAAGTGCTGTTAAGCGCCTCCAGTAAGCTATCCGGTGCCTCCGGTTGGACGGAGTACACCGTCGTCTTACCCTTTTTACGAAGGGACCGCTTGCCGAACTCCGGAACCGCTGAAGGTTCCGGCATGGAGTCCGGACAAGGGTCGGGCTTAGAGCCCCTGGGGGTCTTGCCCCCATGCGCTCGAGTCCGGAGGTTGCCTTGTGGTTCTCCTGCGCCACCTCCTCTTGAACAGGCCCCCTTGGGCGCCACCTCGGCGCCGTCCATGGCGTGGGGTGAGGAGGCGGTCGGAAGCGAAGTACTCTCCATTTCCGACGAACCCAGGGACCCGCTCGTCGAAGCAGCTAGCTCGCTCTTGGGCGGGCTGCATGATTGTTCGACATTAGAGAACACTATGCAATAATTAAAAAGTCATGGGTATCGGGACACTTAAGATCTCGCCAGGGGCTTGGCCCTTGTTGGCCAATTCTCCTCGTCGCTATCGACATTGGTGGAGAAGTCCGGGGGAAGGGTTCTTCCCTTCTTGGACCCTCCGGCCTCCCCAGTTGGGGCGGCCTTCCTTTTCCTCTCCTCCCTCGCTGGGGGAGGAGCTTCTTCTTCTTCCTCCTCGTCCTCAGGAGAAGATTCTGCTTCAGATTCTCGACAAGATACAAGCGTCGGGAACTCTTTCGAGTTCCGTAGCCTCCTTCTTGGCCTTCTTCAAAGACCACATGGGTACCAGAGCCAGCAGCCCCGTCAATCGGGCGTCCGCTGGGTCTTCCGGCAAAGGAGCCGGACAGTTAATCTGTCCGGACATCTTCAGCCAATCCTGTCAAAGATTAGGGAGTTTTAGATCCCATATAGAGTCAATCTATGAAAAAAGAGTCCCGTAAAGGGTAAAATAACTTACCTCGCTGGCTTGACGCCGCGAGCTGTATCCGCGATCTTTGTTAGCGGATGCGGGGGCTTCGGCGCCCTTGAACAGCACCTTCCAGGCATCTTCGTACGTAGTGTCGAAGAGCCGGCTCAAGGTTCGGTGTTGTGCCGGATCGAACTCCCACAAATTAAAGGCCCGTTGTTGGCATGGGAGAATCCGGCGGATGAGCATCACCTGGATTACGTTGACAAGCTTGAGATTCTTGTCCACCAGGTTTCGGACGCATGTTTGAGTCCGGATAGCTCTTCCGAATTCCCCACGTCCCGCCCGTCTCTTTCCATGACGAGAGCCGTGTGGGGAAGCCAGATCTGAATTTGGGGGCCGGCACCCATTCGGGGTCACGTGGCTCGGTGATGTAGAACCACCCCGATTGCCACCCTTTTATTGTCTCCACAAAGGCGCTCTCGAGCCATAGGACTTTGGCCATCTTGCGAACCACGGCGCCTCCGCACTCCGCTTGACGGCCGCCCATTACCTTCGGCCGGACGTTGAAGATCTTCAGCCATAAGCTGAAGTGGGGCTGGATGCAGAGGAAGGCCTCGCACACGACGATAAACGCCGAGATGTTGAGGATGAAATTCGGGGCCAGGTCGTGGAAGTCCAGACCGTAGTAGAACATGAGCCCCCGGAAAAATGGGTGAAGCGGAAAACCTAGTCCGCGGAGGAAGTGGGGGAGAAACACCACCCTCTCATGGGGCTCTGGGTTGGAATAAGCTGCCCCGCATTGGGCAGCCTGTGCGCGACGTCGCCGGACAATTATCCGGCCTCCCGCAGTCTTGTGATGTGCCCCTTCGTGACGGAGGAGGACATCCACCTGCCTCCCGCTCCTGACAT
This sequence comes from Aegilops longissima, assembly GCA_021605205.1. Classification (NCBI taxonomy): domain Eukaryota; kingdom Viridiplantae; phylum Streptophyta; class Magnoliopsida; order Poales; family Poaceae; genus Aegilops; species Aegilops longissima. The sequence goes on from CM038678.1 coordinate 578,753,914, forward strand.
GGTTGGAGAAAGGTTGAGGTGGGATGTGCGGACTTGGGCGCTGGAGCTCGAGTGCGCGGAAATGGATAAGCAAAGGAGGAAGAAGGCGTAGGTGAAAAGGTGGATCCTTATCCCCTTATATGGACGGACAAAGCTATGCGTCCCCCACCAGCCTGGTAAAATTTGCTTATCTCCCAAGCACCGTAATCAATGGCGCGGATGGGTTACCCACGTCCGTATTGATGAGAATCCCGGAATAAGGGGGCATGATCTATGCTTTGATAAGACGTGCCAAGGAAACCGCCTCGCTAAACGCGCTGAGGTGGAACAGTAAAAAATGATTCATATAAAGGCCTGGTTGTGGTGTGATGTCACGCCGCGGAATACGTCAGCAGATCTGTGCAAATGTTATTTTCTCTACGGTGGTATGTGGGACTTGTTTTGCAGAGCCGGACACTATCCTGGTGTTCCAAACCTTCTATGAAGTATTCGGAGGAGGAACCCGCCTTGCAATGCCGAAGACAATATGCGCGCCGGACTCGTCGTCATTGAAGCCTGGTTCAGGGGCTACTGAGGGAGTCCCGGACTAGGGGGTGTCCGGATAGCTGGACTATCATCACGGCGGGACTCCAAGACTATGAAGATACAAGATTGAAGACTTTGTCCCGTGTCCGGATGGGACTTTCCTTGGCGTGGAAGGCAAGCTTGGCGATACGGATATGTAGATCTCCTACCATTGTAACCGTCTCTATGTAACCCTAACCTATCCGATGTCTATATAAACCAGAGGGTTTTAGTCCATAGGACGAACAACAATCATACCATAGGCTAGCTTCTAGGGTTTAGCCTCCTTGATCTCGTGGTAGATCTACTCTTGTACTACCCATATCATCAATATTAATCAAGCAGGAGTAGGGTATTACCTCCATCGAGAGGGCCCGAACCTGGGTAAAAACATCGTGTCCCTTGTCTCCTATTACCATGTGCCTAGACGCACAGTTCGGGACCCCCTACCCGAGATCCGCCGGTTTTGACACCGACACCAGCCTTTAGCTGTCATTGAGCATGCGGCTCATTCCCTATCACGACCTCCGGATTCACGCCGGAGTCATATGCAGAATCTATTGTTAGCTCTGCATGCGTGCCGCATACTACCTGGTACCTGTCATTCTTTGCAAAAGAAGTAAGTATTACCAGATGGGGCCTTCTTGGACTCCTTCACTGCGGCAAGTGCGGCCTGAAGCTGGGCTTTGCACTCCTCCAGCTCTTGAGACAACTTGGTATTCTTCTCCGTAAGAACCTATGCCAACAATGATCCTTAAATCAGTTGTGCCAACTGTTTCAAGTCTCAGGGGCTATTGATATACATAATTATTAGATATTCTTACCCCGTATATCCCTTACATACTGGTCCGTAGCTTTGGCAAGACCATTCTGAGCAGCTCGGATGTACGCGTCTCCTGAGTTAAAGGCGTCGAACGCCTCTTGGGAGAAACAAGCGTCACGGAGTACGGCCCGGCGGCGCCTGTGATTCATGGCACTCACCACTTCGGAATTCATGGTGGACAACCTATCCGCATCCTCTATAGGAGGAACATCCGGTGTTGGCCCCATGTTGGCATCCGCCTCTAGGTCTGGCTCTGGAGCCCGGCTGGTGGAGGCGTGACTGGCAACCTCTCTGGATATAGTCCGGCGAGAGTTTTTCCTACGAGGAAGCATGGGCGCTATTATATTTTAAGAGACGACAAACACGGAGCGGGGTTCTGTTTCATACCTTTGCGACGGTGTCTCAGTCCTGACCGCCTTCCTTTTAAGCCTACCCGGCTTCGGTGCCCCTTGTGGATGAGTCACTGCGGGTTCGGTATGGCACCCCGAGGTCCTTCCCTGTAAGACACCATATGTGTGCAGTAGGTGAAGTACAGAAAAAGGGATCCTTTTTGGAAGTTGGGACTCCGGTTTTACTTACATGCGATGCAGGGAGTAGTCCAGGATAATCGGCTATGATGGCCACCATGGCATCGTCGTAGCTCAATTGATAGAACGTCCTGTCAATCAGCTCCACAAATATGTCCGAATCCTCTTCGAGTCCGAGGTCGAGGGCCCGGTCAGGGTGCTCTGGTTGTGGAGGCGGGCTATGGACCTCCCTCACAGCCTTTCGTAGCTCCTGCTATGAAGCAGCAAGGTAAGTATCTATGACAAAGAATGCAGTAAGGTCCGGGGTAAAAAGTAGCAGCTCACCCAGCTTGGAGGCTTATACATGGAGAATCCGTCCCGTGGCTTGATGCGGGTGAACTCCTCTTCCTCTCCTTTGTACAGATCGGACAAATTTTTTGCTAGAGCAGCGACTGAGTCCGGTCCCTTACGACTGCAGCGGGTGGCATCGTCTTCTCCGTGAAGTGTGTCACATCCCTAGCTTCGGGTGCTGCCTAGTGTTTGCATCTTGTTTGCATCATGTTTAACTTTCATGGAAATTTGAAATGGGGATTGCTCAAACCCTAGCACCAGATCAAATCAACTAGGTTCAAATAAAAATATTCTCAATGAACCCAGAATGCTCTTCAGAAAAGTTCATTATTTTTGGATTGGTCTAGAACCTCTCCCAAAAATGGTGCACATTTTCCTAGGCCATTCTGGATTTTTGAATTAAATCATTACTTATTTGCATTTGGGCATTTAAATACTATAAAATATTTTAAATGCTCAAATAATCCCAAACTGAAATGTTTACTGTAGGGTATATTTCCAACAGTGGTCATGAACAGTTGCATGATTTTTGGGATTGATTTAGTATTTTTAATAAAGCCACAAAGCTGCAGAAAACTAGAAAACAGAAACAAAAGTAGAAAGACGGAGAGAGAAAGAAACCCACCTAACTTACCGCAGCCCATTTAGCCGGCCCGCTTCTTTGCAGCCCACCTGCCAATCATCTTCTCCACCACGCCAGTAGACATGGCGCGTGTGCTCGACGCATGCGCGCTCACCGCGCGCCACGCAGCAGCTGCCTGGCCGCCTCCTGAGACACGTCGACGACGTGGGCGACTTCGCCTCTGCCGTCTGCATCGAGCCATCCCTCTCTGCTCACTTTTCCCTCGTCCCAGCGCCTCTCCCCCCCATGCCGAAGCCGCCACGAGAAGGCCACCGCAGTTCTCGCAGCCACCGCCGCCGCCTCACTGAACCACCATTTCCAAGAGGTTCCCCGCGTCCCCCTCGACCTCTCTGCTGAAGCACGCGACCGCGGGCGCCCCGAAACGTCGCCCTCGAGCTCGTCACCGCCGCATCTGCTCACCGGACTTCATCGACGATTCACCACCTACCGGTCCTCCCCGAGCCCGCTGAGCCTCCCCGTCGAACCACCGTGAGCCGTGCTACCTTTCCCCTCTGTTTTCCTCGTCGGATACGTGCCGTAGCTACCGCTCCCGTTAGCTCCCGAGCTCGCCGCCGCCATGACGCCATCAAGAACCACAACTGCTGTCGCCCGCGTCCGAGCCTGTTAACATGCTCAGAAGCTCCCCAGCAAGCCAAATCCATCACCTGCACCTCCTACCGTGCACTGCAGCCCCTCCAGGCCAAGCCCGTGATCCGGCCGCCGCCCAAGTGGTCGCCGCCGTCGACCCCGGCCTCCCTGCGCCCAGTTGCGTGCACCCCTGGATGGGGGCGAGCGAGGGCTTCCCCCTGGTGCCCTCAGCTCTTCACGCCATAGCCTCTAGCGCCACTCTGGCAAGCTGCGTCGCGTCTGTGTGTCGCCGGTGACTAACCCCGGCGGCTACCGACGTGGCCGTCATTAGATTAGGCGCTAATCATGATTAGTTAGTGCCCTGAGCAGCTGACGTGTGGGTCCCACGGGTCATATTTGACCTTGAACGGCCCTGTTGACCAGCTGACGTCAGCATGACCTAGTGCTGACGCAGTAAACGTTTCTGGAATTAATTTAAATCAGAAAAGGTTTAGAACTTCAGAAAATAGTCTAAACTTCTAAAAATCATAGAAATTCAACCGTAACTCCAAATGAAATAAATTATATATGAAAAATGATCAGAAAAATCCAATCTATCCATATGTACCATTTTCATGCATGATAGAGCAACTTAGGGCTGATGTTTAGGCCAAATCATATAAATGGCATTTAAAGCTTCACATATGAAGTTTGAATTTGAACCTAGGGTTCAAACCAACTTCATTTAACTTGTTGCTAGTTGCATTAGCTCAAACCACAGCATATTGCCATGTCATAGCATGCATCATATTGTCGCATTGCATTGATTGTGTCCTTCTGTTTGCCGTGTCGCCCTCTCGAGAGAGCGATGTTCGACGACGAGATCGATGACACTGATAAAGACTCAGTGTTATCTTCAGAAGCGCCAGGCAAGCAAACCCCCCTTGTTCATTCCGATATAATCCCACTCTCTCGCTCCTGTTCTATTTTACTGCATTAGGACAACAACGACTCATGTGTTACTTGCTGCGGTAGCTGAACCCTTTATCCTCTGCATGACTGTCATTCCACAAGAATTAGATGAAACCCACTAGCATGAGTAGGAGTTGTTTGAGCCCTGTTGTGCCTACTCATTCATGCTTGTTTGTCATGCCTGCTACTGCTTAGAGTTGAGTCAGGTCTGGTTCATCGGGAATGAATTGGAATGGTTGTGTGAACATGTCCTACTATGTGTGAGCTAAGTGTGTGAACACGATTTGGTGAAGGTAGCGGTGAGAGGCCATGTAGGAGTACATGGTGGGTTGTCTCATTGCAGCCGTCCTCAGGAACTGAGTTCTGTGTTTGTGATCCATGAAAAGTTAATACCACACATTGGAATGCTTAAGTGCCCCTCTCGACTTATTAATCCACTTGATCTCTGTCCGGGAGTTGCAACTAGTTTCGGTGTTTGTAGGTAGTGTTAGTAGTCTACCAAGTGGCACCCGATGCATGTGGGCTTGGGACGAGACTAGGCACAAGGGCACGGTGTACCAAGTGGCACCCGGTTGGTGGGCTTTGGAACCCTGCACACATCGTTTGGGGCCGTGAGCGACACCCCGGCCGGATCTCCTTATGGATGGAACCCGAATAGGCGATAAACCTGGACGAGAGACTTGTGTGGTTAGTCAGGTCGTGGCCGACTCCCTCGCCCGCTTCCGCTTGAAGGTTGCCGAGGTACATGACGTGTACAGGGCGATAAGTGGCGAGAGCGTGTGTGAAGAAGTACACCCCTGCGGGGTTATCATTATCTATTCGAATAGCCGGATTCCTCGGATATGGAAACTTGGACCCCTTGCATAGTTCATAGACAAGTGAAAGTGGATACTCTAAAACTCGCAAGATAAGCGTGAGTGCTATGCATGGCGTTCTCGTAGGGAGACGGGAGCGGATCCATAGTGGTGTATTGATATGATGAATATGTGGACTCGCAGCGCCACCTCAAAAGAGTTACTTGCAATGTAGTTCAGGATAGCCACCGAGTCAAAGCTGGCTTGCTGCGATCAAACTCCACCACCCCTTTGTTGATAATGATGCATATGTAGATAGTTCGATGTAAGTCTTGCTGAGTACGTTTGTACTCACGCTTGCTTATTTTATGTTTTGAGAGAGACGTCGGCCTCGCTTAGTAGTTCGCTTGGACTTGACGCTTAGCTTGTTACCTCAGCTACGCTCTTGTGCCCTCGGCAGATCTAGTAGATAGTCGCTTCTCAGCCTTTTTCATTTGTAGATGTACGTACTCGGACATGTTAAGCATCCGCTTGTGCTTTGACTTGTATGCTCGAGTGTTGGGTCATGAGACCCATGTTTGTAATATCTCGCTCCTCGAGCCTAATGAATAAATATTTGAGTCGAGAGTTATGTTGTGATGCCATGTTGTATTTACACATATTGAGCATATTGTGTGTATGTTTGAAATGCTTGGTATGTGTGGGATCCGACAATCTAGTTGTTTATCCTTGGCAGCCTCTCATATGGGGAAATGTAGTCTAGTGCTTCCCGAGCGATAGTAGTCCGCTACAGCCGGTTCACCGGAGTCCTGCTAGCCCAGACTCTTGCTCCGGACACTTGATGGCCGGCATGTGTTTCACTTCGCTCTGTGTCTGCATCCTTCGGGAAATGTCATGCGGTGACATCCGAGTCCTGCCTAGCCTGCTACAGCCCGGGTTACGGAGTCTGTTAGCCAGTGCTACAGCCCAGATTCATACGCTGATGACCGACATGTTCGATGTGATTCATGTATGCCTGTCCCCATGGGTTAGCGCCGCTTTGGGTTCACGACTAGCCATGTCGGCCCGGTTCTCTGCCATATGGATGCTAGCGACACTATCATATACGTGATCCAAAAGGCGTAAACGGTCCCGGCCATGGTAAGGCGACACCGTGGGAATACCGTGCGTGAGGCCGCAAAGTGATATGAGGTGTTACCGCTAGATCGATGTGACTTGGAATCGGGTCCCGACAGCTTTGGTATCGAGCCTCGATTGCTCAGAGGATTACCAAGCCAAACCGGTGAAGTTGTGTCTAGAAATGCTTTAGTTATGTAAGGGAATTGATTGTGCAAGGGAACGTAAGGATCTTTTTACTCCTTATACCTCATGGCCTTCTGATCTGAGTCATCCTCTTCTCTTCTACGGGGATTAAGAACTAGGCTTCTCATCTATCTATTAGGATGACGTGTTACTAATCCATAGACTTTTAAGATTGTTGGTTTCAAGCCTCAGTTCAGTTCCTACTATTTCTATATGTTAACTGTTGATCTCGGAACCTTGATATGATGTTGTTGAGTGGCTATGCCACCATCTTGCATGATGTCTCAAATCTTTTTGAGCATTTACAGCCGTTATGCTGTCCGAGTCATCCCAGGTTTCTAAACTATCTGATGCATTTGCAAATTCTTCCTTCCTGTTCACGGTGTCCTTTTGGTCAGAATAAGCACACTAATCGGTGAGCTGAGGTACTTTGTTGCCTCGGCATATATGTTGGACCTATTATTATGACCCTAGGTGTTTTAGGAAGTCACCTAGTAACTTAGCAATGCTTCTGTATCCCCAGTGTGATGATTCTGGCCATTATTCTTGAAAGCATCCCGTGATGTTGTTAGTTAGTAGGCAATCTATTCCTGGGTTTTTGAACCCGAGATTACCCTACTTACTTCATGTTGATAGTAATTGCTAGCTCCCTTAGGTTATTAGTAACCTTTGCATTAGCCCTCGAGGTCCATGGTATTCCCTTCTTCCAAATACCATGAACCATTTTGGTAGAAGTTCTCGTGAACCGAAAGATCACAACAAGAGTGCTCTCAATGAGTTTCCTATCCTATGTTGTGAATCTGCCAGTTCTACCTTTCTGCATGGGTTATCCGGAAGAAATATGCTGAACTCGTTCGACATGCTAGTCCATGCATCCACAACTCGGAAAATTGTATGTTCCTTGAGTTGTCCCCCTTTTAGTTTGTCTTCTGACCCTCGTTTATCAATTGATAGTCAAAAGTATGTGTGCATTTGTGTTCATCGATGCCCTTTTACTCTTGTGGTCCGTCAAGCCATTCTATTTCGGAATGACTAGGAGAAACAAACTCCAGTACTTCATCCATATCTAGGATTGGGTCAAAGCAATTGTATTCCGCGGATCAAAATGCCAAACCAGCTTTTGCTCTGCTGTACCTTGGAGTGTTACCATCTTTATGTCAAGAGTGTCATGAGGATTGCACCTTCTTTTATGAATTCCTGACGTAGTGATACTTCTCACTATCATTATTCATTCCTCGGTCCCGTGTTGATGCAACCGGAATGCCGACAAGTGAATTGTGATGTGTGAAATCGATACTCCGAGCAACCTCGTTGCTTGGTAGTTAATGGACAATATTCTCATTCTTAGCGTGTTGGTTATTAAATCATCATACTAAGATTGATCGTGCTACCTCGTCCTTATTTCTGGTGCACCCTTCGATCAATGAGTTAGGATTGTGTCAATCCCTCACTCTTTTGATCATATCATCTTGCCCTGAAAAGCAAGATTGTTCTCGAGCTTAGTAACATATCGGTGGTTCGTGATTTTCCGAAGGTCTTCTCGGAAGTATCACCAGGCCGTCACCTGACTGTTATGTTGAGCTCGTGGTCAAGTTGGTTTTCCTCTAAACCAGCCATTCTCCAAGAATCTGTGTTGGATATCCCTGAGCTAGTTGGTTAAGCCAAACAACAACTTGGAGAGTTGGAAGATAAAAGCTTGTCCGACTTAGTTCATTTTAAGGGATATCCTTTTTGGGTGTGTGTTGAAGAAAGATAATATCTCCATTGATTGGTCCTCGTGATCAGTTGTTGGATCTATTGCCTTGTCAAACTTTGACTTGAGTATGGGCTATTGTCAAGTCAAATCAGAACCAACGATGTTCGTAATATTGTCTTACTCGTGGTTGATCCCTCGAGCATACACCATTACATCTTTAGTCTGATCAATGCTATCACCGTGTTCACATGATGGTGGAAGTCCAGTGATATGGGAAGTCCGATGAGTTGTTGTTGAGCCCATCAGCAGCATTTTGTCTCCCCCATGATTCATGTTGAACATCAACCTAGTGTTGGATACTTTGTAAGCAATGCCTTCATGCTCCGTTCATGAAGCTTATGCTTGGATGGAAGAAGTGATTTCCTCGAATCCTTGTGCATTTGGTGCAAGTTGCCGCCGTGGGTTCGAGAAAGATTGTTTTTGCTTCCTTCGGAACCATCTCAAGTCATTCATGCATATGTGCGAAGTATTCTATGGTTTGAAGACTTGCAACCTTCATTCTATATGTATTCTTAGCACACCAAGCCACTGATTGATTTGTTCAAGGAAAAGGAGTCGATGTGCGAATACTAGTTCATGCACACGACTTCGATATCCTTGTTGATGGTGCCCCACCTGAACTCGGTAGTGTTGTATTATAAGACTACTACGTGGTCATGCTTGTCTGGGACAACGTGTTCACTTGTATGTAGCAGAACCAGCTCATGTTTTGGAGCTTGCTATCGTGGTTCATTCCCCGAGAATCTCGCAACTCCATCTTGTCGATTTGTGTTGCAACTTTTCTTTTCAGACATGTGAGTCTGAAGTATCCTATTTCTAACCAGATCTGAATCTCAGGCAGATATGATGGTTGGAACATTCCCAACAGTTGCATCTTGTTCCCAGCTTGCACCGCCATTGTGCTATTTCCCCATGGGCTGCCTTCTTGGTAGTTGCTATCCAATATCATCTTCAAAAGTGGACTTACCATGGGTCCCATCCATCTCCGATGATAAGCAGAAATCATCCATTGCGTTGTCTTCAACAAGGTAGTCCATATCATCCATTCTAGCCTGAGTGTGTCGTTCTTCCGAACTCCTTCAAACGATCGTTTGTGAATTTGCCTTAGGTTGGTATAAGAGTTTCAATGATCTCTGAATCAAAAGTAATTCTTTTTGCCACTTAAGGGAATAATTCTACGAGTCACCTTCTCTAAGGTGCCCCGTTATGGAATCATGGCAATTATCTCATCGCCATCTTGAAAACCATTCACCATCACCTCAAGTGTGGAATTGTTGTCTACCTAGTGAACCTTTGTCATCTGTTTCACTCCATCCCTTCGGGCGTATGTTTCGTGTCTCAACTCGAGAGAGGTTGCTATGTCTCATTCCGAGAGTTGATCCTGAGTTGTTCGATCTTCGAGAAGATCGATTCTTCTAAAGTTTTCCTTTCCTCTTCTTGTCATGTCAGTTGGAGTTCTTAGAGGAAGACATCGAGTCAAAGATGGTGATCGATTCAACGTTCTGATGAAGTGCCACCTGGATCGTGAAGATTATGTTAGTTTGCGTTCCCCTTCATCCTACCCTACGCTTGAATCTCGGGACGAGATTCTTGCTTAGTGGGGGCGAGTTGTCACATCCCTAGCTTCGGGTGCTGCCTAGTGTTCGCATCTTGTTTGCATCATGTTTAACTTTCATGGAAATTTGAAATGGGGATTGCTCAAACCCTAGCACCAGATCAAATCAACTAGGTTCAAATAAAAATATTCTCAATGAACCCTGAATGCTCTTGTAAAAGTTCATTATTTTTGGATTGGTCTAGAACCTCTCCCAAAAATGGTGCACATTTTCCTAGGCCATTCTGGATTTTTGAATTAAATCATTACTTATTTGCATTTGGGCATTTAAATACTATAAAATATTTTAAATGCTCAAATAATCCCAAACTGAAATGTTTACTGTAGGGTATATTTCCAACAGTGGTCATGAGCAGTTGCATGATTTTTGGGATTGATTTAGTATTTTTAATAAAGCCACAAAGCTGCAGAAAACTAGAAAATAGAAACAAAAGTAGAAAGACGGAGAGAGAAAGAAACCCACCTAACTTACCACAGCCCATTTAGCCGGCCCGCTTCTGTGCAGCCCACCTGCCAATCATCTTCTCCACCGCGCCAGTAGACAGGGCGCGTGTGCTCAACGCACGCGCGCTCACCGCGCGCCACGCAGCAGCTGCCTGGCCGCCTCGTGAGACACGTCGACGACGGGCGACTTCGCCTCTGCCGTCCGTGATCGAGCCATCCTCTCGCTCACTTTCCCTCGCCCCAGCGCCTCTCCCCCCCCCCCATGCCGAAGCCGCCACAAGCAGGCGATCGCAGTTCTCGCAGCCACCGCCGCCGCCTCGCTGAACCACCATTTCCAAGAGGTTCCCCGCGTCCCCCTCGACCTCTCTGCTGAAGCACGCGACCGCGGGCGCCCCGAAACGTCGCCCTCGAGCTCGTCACCGCCGCATCTGCTCACCGGACTTCATCGACGATTCACCACCTACCGGTCCTCCCCGAGCCCGCTGAGCCTCCCCGTCGAACCACCGTGAGCCGTGCTACCTTTCCCCTCTGTTTTCCTCGTCGGATACGTGCCGTAGCTACCGCTCCCGTTAGCTCCCGAGCTCGCCGCCGCCGGCCATGACGCCACCGCAACCACAACTGCTGTCGCCCGCGTCCGAGCCTGTTAACATGCTCAGAAGCTCCCCAGCAAGCCAAATCCATCACCTGCACCTCCTACCGTGCACTGCAGCCCCTCCAGGCCAAGCCCGTGATCCGGCCGCCGCCAAGTGGTCGCCGCCACGACCCCGCCTCCTGCGCCCGGGCCATGCACCCACGGATGGGGCGAGCGAGGGCTTCCCCCTGGTGCCCTCAGCTCTTCACGCCATAGCCTCTAGCGCCACTCTGGCAAGCTGCGTCGCGTCTGTGTGTCGCCGGTGACTAACCCCGGCGGCTACCGACGTGGCCGTCATTAGATTAGGCGCTAATCATGATTAGTTAGTGCCCGAGCAGCCGACGTGTGGGTCCCACGGGTCATATTTGACCTTGAACGGCCTGTTGACCAGCCGACGCCAAGATGACCTAGTGTCGACGCAAAGAACGTTTCGAATTAATTTAAATCAAAAAAGGTTTAGAACTTCAGAAAATAGTCTAAACTTCTAAAAATCATAGAAATTCAACCGTAACTCCAAATGAAATAAATTATATATGAAAAATGATCAGAAAAATCCAATCTATCCATATGTACCATTTTCATGCATGATAGAGCAACTTAGGGCTGATGTTTAGGCCAAATCATATAAATGGCATTTAAAGCTTCACATATGAAGTTTGAATTTGAACCTAGGGTTCAAACCAACTTCATTTAACTTGTTGCTAGTTGCATTAGCTCAAACCACAGCATATTGCCATGTCATAGCATGCATCATATTGTCGCATTGCATTGATTGTGTCCTTCTGTGTTTGCCGGTAATCGCCTCTCAAGAGAGCGATGTTCGACGACGAGATCGATGACACCGATAAAGACTATGTTATCTTCGAAGCGCCGTGCAAGCAAACCCCTTGTTCATTCCGATATAATCCCACTCTCTCGCCTCCTGCTCTATTTTACTGCATTAGGACAACAACGACTCATGTGTTACTTGCTGCATGTAGCTGAACCCCTTTATCCTCTGCATGACCTGTCATTCCACAAGAATTAGATGAAACCCACTAGCATGAGTAGGAGTTGTTTGAGCCCTGTTGTGCCTACTCATTCATGCTTGTTTGTCATGCCTGCCATCGCTTAGAGTTGAGTCAGTCCTGTTCATCGGGAATGAATTGGAATGGTTGTGTGAACATGTCCTACTATGTGTGAGCTAAGTGTGTGAACACGATTTGGTGAAGGTAGCGGTGAGAGGCCATGTAGGAGTACATGGTGGGTTGTCTCATTGCAGCCGTCCTCAGGAACTGAGTTCTGTGTTTGTGATCCATGAAAAGTTAATACCACACATTGGAATGCTTAAGTGCCCCTCTCGACTTATTAATCCACTTGATCTCTGTCCAGGAGTTGCAACTAGTTTCGGTGTTTGTAGGTAGTGTTAGTAGTCTACCAAGTGGCACCCTGCATGTGGGCTTGGGATGACTAGGCACAAGGGCACGGTGTACCAAGTGGCACTCGGTTGGTGGGCTTGGGAACCCTGCTCACATCGTTTGGGGCCGTGAGCGACACCCCGGCCGGATCTACTTGCGGATGGAACCCGAATAGGCGATAAACCCGGACGAGAGACTTGTGTGGTTAGTCGGTCGTGGCCGACTCCCTCGCCCGGCTTCCGCTTGAAGGTTGCCGAGGTACATGACGGTACATGGCGATAAGTGGCTAGAGCGTGTGAAGAAGTACACCCCGCAGGGTTATCATTATCTATTGAATAGCCGGATTCCTCGGATATGGAAACTTGGACCCTTGCATAGTTCATAGACAAGTGAAAGTGGATACTCTAAAACTCGCAAGATAAGCGTGAGTGCTATGCATGGCGTTCTCGTAGGGAGACGGAGCGGATCCATAGTGGTGTATTGATATGATGAATATGTGGACTCGTGCGCCACCTCAAAAGAGTTACTTGCGAATGTAGTTCAGATAGCCACCGAGTCAAAGCTGGCTTGCTGCGGTCAAACTCCACCACCCCTTTGTTGATAATGATGCATATGTAGATAGTTACGATGTAAGTCTTGCTGAGTACGCTTGTACTCACGCTTGCTTATTTTATGTTTTGCGAGAGACGTCGGCCTCGCTAGTAGTTCCGCTTGACTTGACGCTTAGCTTGTTACCTCAGCTACGCTCTTGTGCCCTCGGCAGATCTAGTAGATAGTCGGGCTTCTCAGCCTTTTTCATTTGTAGATGTCTCGTACTCGGACATGTTAAGCATCCGCTTGTGCTTTGACTTGTATGTTTCGAGTGTTGGGTCATGAGACCCATGTTTGTAATATCTCGCTCCTGAGCCTAATGAATAAATATTTGAGTCGAGAGTTATGTTGTGATGCCATGTTGTATTTACACATATTGAGCATATTGTGTGTATGTTTGAAATGCTTGGTATGTGTGGGATCCGACAATCTAGTTGTTTATCCTTGGCAGCCTCTCATATGGGGAAATGTAGTCTAGTGCTTCCGAGCGATAGTAGTCCGCTACAGACCGGTTCACGGAGTCCGCTAGCCCAAAGACTACTGCTCTGGACACTTGACTGGCCGGACATGTGTTTCACTTCGTTCTCGTGTCTGTCCTTCGGGAAATGTCATGCGGTGACATCCGAGTCCTGCCTAGCCTGCTACAGCCGGGTTACCGGAGTCCTGTTAGCCAGTGCTACAGCCCAGATTCATACGTTGATGACCGACATGTTCGATGTGATTCATGTATGCCTGTCCCCATGGGTTAGCGCCGCTTTGGGTTCACGACTAGCCATGTCGGCCCGGTTCTTCGCCATATGGATGCTAGCGACACTATCATATACGTGATCCAAAAGGCTAAACGGTCCCGGCCATGGTAAGGCGACACCGTGGGAATACCGTGCGTGAGGCCGCAAAGTGATATGAGGTGTTACCGCTAGATCGATGTGACTTGGAATCGGGTCCCGACAGCTTTGGTATCGAGCGATCTGCTCAGAGGATTACCAAGCCAAACTGGTCGGGTTGTGTCTAGAAATGCTTTAGTTATGTAAGGGAATTGATTGTGCAAGGAACGAAGGATCTTTTTACTCCTTATACCTCATGGCCTTCGATCCGAGTCATCCTCTTCTCTTCTACGGGATTAAGAACTAGGCTTCTCATCTATCTATTAGGATGACGTGTTACTAATCCATAGACTTTTAAGATTGTTGGTTTCAAGCCTCGCTCAGTTCCTACTATTTCTATATGTTAACCGTTGATCTCGAACCTTGATATGATGTTGTTGAGTGGCTATGCCACCATCTTGCATGATGTCTCAAATCTTTTTGAGCATTTACATCCGTTATGCTGTCCGAGTCATCCCAGGTTTCTAAACTATCTGATGCATTTGCAAATTCTTCCTTCCTGTTCACGGTGTCCTTTTGGTCAGAATAAGCACACTAATCGGTGAGCTGAGGTACTTTGTTGCCTCGCATATATGTTGGACCTATTATTATGACCCTAGGTGTTTTAGGAAGTCACCTAGTAACTTAGCAATGCTTCTGTATCCCCAGTGTGATGATTCTGGCCATTATTCTTGAAAGCATCCCGTGATGTTGTTAGTTAGTAGGCAATCTATTCCTGGGTTTTTGAACCCGAGATTACCCTACTTACTTCATGTTGATAGTAATTGCTAGCTCCCTTAGGTTATTAGTAACCTTTGCATTAGCCCTCGAGGTCCATGGTATTCCCTTCTTCCAAATACCATGAACCATTTTGGTAGAAGTTCTCGTGAACCGAAAGATCACAACAAGAGTGCTCTCAATGAGTTTCCTATCCTATGTTGTGAATCTGCCAGTTCTACCTTCTCGCATGGGTTATCCGGAAGAAATATGCTGAACTCGCTCGACATGCTAGTCCATGCATCCACAACTCGGAAAATTGTATGTTCCTTGAGTTGTCCCCTTTAGTTTGTCTTGACCTCGCTTATCAATTGATAGTCAAAAGTATGTGTGCATTTGTGTTCATCGATGCCCTTTTACTCTTGTGGTCCGGCTGCCATTCTATTTCGGAATGACTAGGAGAAACAAACTCAAAGATTTCATCCATATCTAGGATTGGGTCAAAGCAATTGTATTCCGCGGATCAAAATGTCAAACCAGCTTTTGCTCTGCTGTACCTTGGAGTGTTACCATCTTTATGTCAAGAGTGTCATGAGCATTGCACCTTCTTTTATGAATTCCTGACGTAGTGATACTTCTCACTATCATTATTCATTCCTCGGTCCCGTGTTGATGCAACCGGAATGCCGACAAGTGAATTGTGATGTGTGAAATCGATACTCCGAGCAACCTCGTTGCTTGGTAGTTAATGGACAATATTCTCATTCTTAGCGTGTTGGTTATTAAATCATCATACTAAGATTGATCGTGCTACCTCGTCCTTATTTCTGGTGCACCCTTCGATCAATGAGTTAGGATTGTGTCAATCCCTTACTCTTTTGATCATATCATCTTGCCCTGAAAAGCAAGATTGTTCTCGAGCTTAGTAACATATCGGTGGTTCGTGATTTTCCGAAGGTCTTCTCGGAAGTATCACCAGGCCGTCACCTGACTGTTATGTTGAGCTCGTGGTCAAGTTGGTTTTCCTCTAAACCAGCCATTCTCCAAGAATCTGTGTTGGATATCCCTGAGCTAGTTGGTTAAGCCAAACAACAACTTGGAGAGTTGGAAGATAAAAGCTTGTCCGACTTAGTTCATTTTAAGGGATATCCTTTTGGGTGTGTGTTGAAGAAAGATAATATCTCCATTGATTGGTCCTCGTGATCAGTTGTTGGATCTATTGCCTTCTCAAACTTTGACTTGAGTATGGGCTATTGTCAAGTCAAATCAGAACCAACGATGTTCGTAATATTGTCTTACTCGTGGTTGATCCCTCGAGCATACACCATTACATCTTTAGTCTGATCAATGCTATCACCATGTTCACATGATGGTGGAAGTCCAGTGATATGGAAAGTCCGATGAGTTGTTGTTGAGCCCATCAGCAGCATTTTGTCTCCCCCATGATTCATGTTGAACATCAACCTAGTGTTGGATACTTTGTAAGCAATGCCTTCATGTCCGCTCATGAAGCTTATGCTTGGATGGAAGAAGTGATTTCTAATCCTTGTGCATTTGGTGCAAGTTGCGCCGTGGCTTCGAGAAAGATTGTTTTGCTTCCTTCGAACCATCTCAAGTCATTCATGCATATGTGCTAAGTATTCTATGGTTTGAAGACTTGCAACCTTCATTCTATATGTATTCTTAGCACACCAAGCCACTGATTGATTTGTTCAAGGAAAAGGAGTCGATGTGCGAATACTAGTTCATGCACACGACTTCGATATCCTTGTTGATGGTGCCCCACCTGAACTCGGTAGTGTTGTATTATAAGACTACTACGTGGTCATGCTTGTCTGGGACAACGTGTTCACTTGTATGTAGCAGAACCAGCTCATGTTTTGGAGCTTGCTATCGTGGTTCATTCCTCGAGAATCTCGCAACTCCATCTTGTCGATTTGTGTTGCAACTTTTCTTTTCAGACATGTGAGTGTGAAGTATCCTGTTTCTAACCAGATCTGAATCTCAGGCAGATATGATGGTTGGAACATTCCCAACAGTTGCATCTTGTTCCCAGCTTGCACCGCCATTGTGCTATTTCCCCATGGGCTGCCTTCTTGGTAGTTGCTATCCAATATCATCTTCAAAAGTTGACTTACCATGGGTCCCATCCATCTCCGATGATAAGCAGAAATCATCCATTGCGTTGTCTTCAACAAGGTAGTCCATATCATCCATTCTAGCCTGAGTGTGTCGTTCTTCCGAACTCCTTCAAACGATCGTTTGTGAATTTGCCTTAGGTTGGTATAAGAGTTTCAATGATCTCTGAATCAAAAGTAATTCTTTTTGCCACTTAAGGGAATAATTCTACGAGTCACCTTCTCTAAGGTGCCCCGTTATGGAATCATGGCAATTATCTCATCGCCATCTTGAAAACCATTCACCATCACCTCAAGTGTGGAATTGTTGTCTACCTAGTGAACCTTTGTCATCTGTTTCACTCCATCCCTTCGGGCGTATGTTTCGTGTCTCAACTCGAGAGAGGTTGCTATGTCTCATTCCGAGAGTTGATCCTGAGTTGTTCGATCTTCGACAAGATCGATTCTTCTAAAGTTTTCCTTTCCTCTTCTTGTCATGTCAGTTGGAGTTCTTAGAGGAAGACATCGAGTCAAAGATGGTGATCGATTCAACGTTCGATGAAGTGCCACCGGATCGTGAAGATTATGTTAGTTTGCGTTCCCCTTCATCCTACCTCACGCTTGGGTCCAATGACGGTTACAGCAACATGAGCTGCCTACGTAAACGGAGTATATCCTGAGTAACAATGATAAGCCATGCTAACTACCTCCGATGGTCTACTATTTACCTCTGTGTAGTTAGCATACTTGCTAACCATACACAATATTAACTCAGCGTGGTATTACTCCTTGAGCCGATGGTAACATCGTCTACCTTGCAGTACATTCTAACCAGTCTCGGATCCATGGACCGCCATTGAGAACCTCGAAGCCCTTTCAGCTTAGCTGCTGCTCATATGACCATCAGCGTCTTCAACTGACATGCCTATACGACGCACATTAATGCTGCTCATCCATAGGTATACCTCCGGTACGGAGTCTAATGCGAATCTTTGTTGTCGACTGCAGCTTACTCTGTAGCTTCCAGAGTCCTTAATCAGCATTATCCAACAGGGCTGGCTACTTTCATCTAAGTGCTACTGGTATTCCCTCAAATCTTGATTACAATGATCCTTCAAATCGTTTGCAATCCATCTCATGGCTACTACGATTACATATATGCTCCTACTCGTCCTGTAGATAGACGTTACGCAGAGATTCATGCCCTGACTACGGCTCCATTAAGGCGAACGCCTTTGGCTAGGCACTGCAGCGCCATGCGCGGCTGACGTGGACTCACGCACTGCGCATTTCGATAATGGCTATCAACTTGCTAGATCTTGGAGCGGACCGCGTGCTCTAGCCCGAGTGATCCCACTGGCCTGGTCTCGCTAGCACGTTGCCGTAGAGCTGGGCATGAGTATCGGTATGATGGACGTTTAATCGATGCGATATTTTACAGTAGCGACTAATTAGGATCGCTGGCCTAGCTGGACGTGTCTCACTCAGCGTGCAGTTCCTTAAGCTGACCTGTTTGGCACGTTAGCGTCCTTGATGAGACGGTCGTATGGCGACTCCCGAAGCACTTGCTTGCATATGTGTGCAGAGGCAGTCGAGGCTGTAAACGTGATTGGTAGCGCTATACTGCCATGTCATAGCATGCATCATATTGTCGCATTGCATTGATTGTGTCCTTCGTGTTTGCGTAATCGCCCCTCTCATGAGACGATGTTCCGACGACGAGATCGATGACACCGATAAAGACTCGGTGTTATCTTGAAGTGCCGTGCAAGCAAAACCCCTTGTTCATTCCGATATAATCCCACTCTCTCGCTCCTGCTCTATTTTACTGCATTAGGACAACAACGACTCATGTGTTACTTGCTGTAGCTGAACCCCTTTATCCTCTGCATGACTGTCATTCCACAAGAATTAGATGAAACCCACTAGCATGAGTAGGAGTTGTTTGAGCCTGTTGTGCCTACTCATTCATGCTTGTTTGTCATGCCTGCTACTGCTTAGAGTTGAGTCAGGTCTGATTCATCGGGAATGAATTGGAATGGTTGTGTGAACATGTCCTACTATGTGTGAGCTAAGTGTGTGAACACGATTTGGTGAAGGTAGCGGTGAGAGGCCATGTAGGAGTACATGGTGGGTTGTCTCATTGCAGCCGTCCTCAGGAACTGAGTTCTGTGTTTGTGATCCATGAACAGTTACTACCACACATTGGAATGCTTAAGTGCCCCTCTCGACTTATTAATCCACTTGATCTCTGTCCAGGAGTTGCAACTAGTTTCTGGTGTTTGTAGGTAGTGTTAGTAGTCTACCAAGTGGCACCCGGTACAGGTGGGCTTGGGACAGACTAGGCACAGTGGCACGGTGTACCAAGTGGCACCCGGTTGGTGGGCTTGGGAACCCTGCTCACATCGTTTGGGGCCGTGAGCGACACCCCGGCCGGATCTCCTTGCGGATGGAACCCGAATAGGCGATAAACCTCGAGGAGAGACTTGTGTGGTTAGTCAGGTCGTGGCCGACTCCCTCGCCCGGCTTCCGCTTGAAGGTTGCCGAGGTACATGACGTGTCTGAGGCGATAAGTGGCGAGAGCGTGTGAAGAAGTACACCCTGCAGGGTTATCATTATCTATTGAATAGCGGATTCCTCGGATATGGAAACTTGGACCCTTGCATAGTTCATAGACAAGTGAAAGTGGATACTCTAAAACTCGCAAGATATGCGTGTGTGCTATGGATGGCGTTCGTAGGGAGGCGGAGCGGATCCATAGTGGTGTATTGATATGATGAATATGTGGACTCGTAGCGCCACCTCAAAAGAGTTACTTGCAAATGTAGTTCGGGATAGCCACCGAAGTCAAAGCTGGCTTGCTGCGGTCAAACTCCACCACCCCTTTGTTGATAATGATGCATATGTAGATAGTTCGATGTAAGTCTTGCTGAGTACGCTTGTACTCACGCTTGCTTATTTTATGTTTTGCAGAGGCGTCGGTCTCGCTTAGTAGTTCCGCTTTGACTTCGACATTTAGCTTGTTACTCAGCCACGTTCTTGTGCCCTCGGCAGATCTCAGTAGATAGTCGGGCTTCTCAGCCTTTTTCATTTGTAGATGTCGTACTCGGACATGTTAAGTGTCCTTTGTGCTTTGACATGTATGTTTCGAAGTGTTGGGTCATGAGACCCATGTTTGTAATATCTCGCTCCTCGGAGCCTATTGAATAAATATTTGAGTCAGAGTTATGTTGTGATGCCATGTTGTATTTACACATATTGAGCATATTGTGTGTATATTTGAAATGCTTGGTATGTGTGGGATCCGACAATCTAGTTGTTTATCCTTGGCAGCCTCTCATATGGGGAAATGTAGTCTAGTGCTTCCGAGCGATAGTAGTCCGCTACAGCCCGGTTCACCGGAGTCCTGCTAGCCAAAGACTACTGCTTTCTGGACACTTGACTGGCCGGCATGTGTTTCACTTCATTCCTGTGTCTGTCCCTTCGGGGAAATGTCACGAGGTGACATCCGGAGTCCTGCCTAGCCTGCTACAGCCCGGGTTACCGGAGTCCTATTAGCCCAGTGCTACAGCCCGGATTCATATGCTGATGACCGACATGTTCGATGTGATTCATGTATGCATGTCCCCATGGGTTAGCGCCGCTTTGGGTTCACGACTAGCCATGTCGGCCTGGGTTCTCTATCATATGGATGCTAGCGACACTAACATATACGTGAGCCAAAAGGCGCAAACGGTCCCGGGCCATGGTAAGGCGACACCCGTGGGAATACCGTGCATGAGGCTGCAAAGTGATATGAGGTGTTACCGGCTAGATCGATGTGACTTGGAATCGGGGTCCTGACAAAGTGCCACATGGGGTGCCCCCGGTATTGAAGTATCTGTATCCGACCCATCAGGTAAAGGACCTCCCCATTATCTTCCTCCTGAGGGCTGATACGTCTCCAACGTATCTATAATTTTTGATTGCTCCATGCTACTTTATCTACTGTTTTGGACTATATTGGGCTTTATTTTCCACTTTTATATTATTTTTGGGACTAACCTATTAACCGGAGGCCCAGCCCAGCATTGCTATTTTTTTGCCTATTTCAGTGTTTCGAAGAAACGAAATATCAAACGGAGTCCAAACGGAATGAAACCTTCGGGAACGTGATTTTCTCACCGAACGTGATCCAGGAGACTTGGACCCTACGCCAAGGAACAACAGAGGTGGTCACGAGGGTGGGGGCGCCCCCCCTATGGTGAGGCCCCTGCCTCGTGGGCCCCCTGTTGCTCCACTGGCGTACTCCTTCCTCCTATATATACCTACGTACCCCCAAACGATCAGAACAGGAGTTAAAAACCAAATTCCACCGCCGCAACTTCCTGTATCCACGAGATCCCATCTTGGGGCCTATTCCGGAGCTTCGTCGAAGGGGGCATCCACCACGGAGGGCTTCTACATCATCACCATAGCCTCTCCGATGAAGTGTGAGTAGTTTACTTCGGACCTTCGGGTCCATAGCTAGTAGCTAGATGGCTTCTTCTATCTTTTTGGATCTCAATACAATGTCCTCCCCCTCTCTCGTGGAAATCTATTCGATGTAATCTTATTTTTGCGGTGTGTTTGTTGAGACTGATGAATTGTGGGTTTATGTTCCAGCTTATCTATGAATAATATTTGAATCTTCTCTGAATTCTTTTATGTATGATTGGTTATCTTTGCAAGTCTCTTCGAATTATCCGTTTGGTTTGGCCAACTAGATTGGTAGTTCTTGCAATGGGAGAAGTGCATAGCTTTGGGTTCAATCTTGCGGTGTCCTTACCAAAGGATGTAAAGGGTTGCAAGGCACGTATTGTATTGTTGCCATCGAGGATAACAAGATGGGGTATTTATCATATTGCATGAATTTATACCTCTACATCATGTCATCTTGCTTAAGGCGTTACTCTATTTTTAACTTAATACTCTAGATGCATGCTGGATAGCGGTCGATGAGTGGAGTAATAGTAGTAGATGCAGAATCGATTCAGTCTACTTGTCTCGGACGTGATGCCTATATACATGATCATACCTAGATATACTCATAACTATGCTCAATTCTGTCAATTACTAAATAAGGGCTCCGAGGGCGCCAGCTGCGGCATTTCTTCAGGGGAGCATTGTCGAACTCAGGAAGGCCCATCCGAATAGGGTCCGGAAGGGGGACATCCTCCATATAAAACCACTCTGAAGGCCAGTCTTCGGATGTCTTCTTCGGAGCACCAGACAGGTATCCGGTCCCGGCGATGCGCCATATTTCGGCTCCGCCCACTTGGTATATTGACCCCTCCTGTGTACGGGGTACGAGGCAGAATAGCCTCTTCCATAGCTCGAAATGAGCTTCGCAGCCCAGAAATAGCTTGCAAAGGGCGACATAGCCAGCGATGTGTAATATGGAGGCGGGTGTAAAATTATGCAGCTGGAGGCCGTAGAACTCCAGGAGCCCGCGGAGGAACGGATGAATTGGAAATCCGAGCCCTCTTAATAAGTAAGGGACAAGGCATACCCGCTCCCCCTGGATGGGTTGGGAAAGCTTTCCACTTGCTCCCCGCCATTGTAGGTGGCGAGCCCGGCTCGAACGGGGACCATATACGCTGGGGGGAAAATCCCTGGGTCTATAACTCTACTAATTGTCTGTGGGGTACGAAACACTTCTTCCAATTTCTGGGCTTAGGGCTACGGGAGCGAGAGGAGGAGCTGCGTTAGCCGGCCATGTTGGAATGGATTTTCCGGGAGCGCTCCGATGGATACTCGATGCGGGAGGATGGTGTGATCTGGATATGAGAATCCCCGTCTCTTTAATAGGCGATTTATTCGCACGGCTAGGGAGGCAAATGTAAAAATGCCCTGGCTTCTCGCATTCGCTCGGCGCGTGGAAGATAGCCATTATTAGGCGCGGAAGCCAAGGAGTGCAACATTTATTGGAAGCCGGACACTGCTCAACAGGAACTCAAGATTTGGAGAAGAACCCGCCTTGCAATGCCGAAGACAATCTGCGCGCCGGACTCATCGTCATTGAAGCCCAGTTCGGGGGCTATTGAGGGAGTCCTGGATTAGGGGGGTCCTCTGACAGCTGGACTATATCCTTTGGCCGGACTGTTGGACTATGAAGATACACGATTGAAGACTTCGTCCCGTGTCCGGATGGGACTCTCCTTGATGTGGAAGGCAAGCTTGGCAATATGGATATGTAGATCTCCTCCCTTGTAACCGACTCTGTGTAACCCTAGCCCCCTCCGGTGTCTATATAAACCGGAGGGTTTAGTCCGTAGGACAACAACAATCAGACAATAGGCTAGCTTCTAGGGTTTAGCCTCTAGGATCTCATGGTAGATCAACTCTTGTAATACTCATATCATCAAGATCAATCAAGCAGGAAGTAGGGTATTACATCCATCGAGAGGGCCCGAACCTGGGTAAACATCGTGCCCCACGCCTCCTGTTACCATCCGCCTTAGACGCACAGTTCGGGACCCCCTACCCGAGATCCGCCGGTTTTGACACCGACAAGCACCAGCATCGCCCTGGCAGTCAAAGCGTGGCGAGCGGCGCCGTTCGTGTGCCAGGCAACGGGCTGCACGCCACCAAATGCAAAGACGGGGCTGCCCCCCCCCCCCCGCCCTGCAGGCGGCACGGAGCCCTCCAGGAGTGTTGTTGTGCCACCCATGGGCGGCGCAGCAACCTCCAAGACACCCACGCCGGTTACCACTGCACGCTCTTCCCATGGTGTGTGTGACGAGCAGCGTCACCATGCCGGTGACCTTGGACACCGCCATGGGAAGAGCCCTGTGCGTCGTCTGCGGGACAAAGGAGTTCAGCATGCCCGCCGAAGTGCTAGCGAAAATGGCACGCAGCCGCTGGGTCATGATGGAGCTCCTTCTAACGTGGTTAGAAGTCGAAGCGCACCACGGTCCACGCAGCTGTCACCGCCACCCATGCCAGCGGAATCTTTGGCGCGCGCACAGCTGCTCCTCGACTTCCCTCCTGCTGCGGAGAAGCTCAACAAGTGGAGGGCCACCATCCGGAGCCTCGACGCCGTCGCCAACAAAGATGACCCGCGACTGGCGGGACCCTCGGGCCGGCGCTCCACCGAGTCACGACATGCCAGCGGTGGGAGGACCGGAGGTGTTGCGGTCACGGTGCACTCTCCTCCTCCTCGCCAGCCGCCGCGGGCGTCGGCCCGTCGTGACGACGCTTGTGATAACATCTCTGAAGCGTCGTCCGACCCGCGGACCCACCGCGACCAGCGCCAAGTTCTTCGAGAACGAGCTCACGAAGATGCTCGAACCACTATCGAGCGCCGGCATGATACACGCCACCAGTCGGACAAGCGGGCGGGACCCGATATGGACCACCCAGCACCGGGAGGCTCCGGCAGCCTACCTTACGAGGTGGGCTGCCCGGCCTTTACCCGCGAGTTGCGGCAGTTCCAGTGGCCGTCCCACCGCACTTTCAAGCCCGACGTCGGTGAGAAGTACACTGGCAAGACCCATCCGTCCGAGTTCCTCAACATCTACACGATCGCGATGCAGGCTGCCGGAGCTCGCGACGACAAGGTGCTTGCCAATTATTTCCCGCTGGCACTGAAGCCCAATGTTATGTCTTGGTTGATGCACTTGCCGGCAGATTCCATTTCTTCTTGGTTGGATCTGTGCCATGAGTTTGTTGGCGCCTTCACAGGAGGCCACCAAGCTCATGGCCAGGCCAGTGATCTGCATATCATACCGCAGAAGGAAGGGGAAATCGTGCACAAGTACATCTAGAGATTCAGCCGGGTGAAGTACAACATCCCTGACGTTCATCCTGCCGCGTGATCAGCGCGTTCCATCAGAACGTGCACAACCGCAAGATGCGCGAAGAGCTGGCGATGACCAAGGTTAAGGATGTGGCCGAACTCTATGTTCTTGACGATAGGTGCGCCCGGGCTGAAGAGGGAAGGAATTACCCGGCGAACACGCCGGCGCGGAAACTGACTCTACTGATGAAGACACCGCCGCCCCGACGATGTAGGGCTGGCGTCGCAACAGGAAACGCAAGGGAAATGGTGTGCTGACGACACCGGCGCTGCCAAGAAGGTCAAGGAAGACGACCCCAGCAAGGAGATCGCCGGGTGTGCCGCCTGTAACACCCCAAAAATTTTAACCTTGTTTTATTAATTAAAATTTTGCCAGGAACTTAAAATTTTATTTTTTTGGACTCCCTCTTGATTTCAGAACCTTTCTTCTTTCTATTATTATGGAGTTTTTACCCCTAGTGAAAACTTTTCAATCATTTTTGGACTCATTTTCCCTCTCAAATAAAACAATCCTTTTATCAGTGGGATTATTTATATAATTATCTTTCCTTGAGCTTTATTTCTCTAATTTGGTTTTTCATTAGTTTAGGGTCCCATTTGCACTGCAACCCTTTTACAAATTCATTAAAAAATTCCACCAAAATTTGGAGATGTCATGTGATGTTTCTAAACCACTTTTATGCAAAAATATATTTCATTCATTGAATATTTTGAGTTCTACACCAATTTTTCAAATCTGGTCAAATCTCACTTTTGCACTACAACCTATTTAAATATTTCTTTAAAACTTCTACCAAAATTTTGGTATGTCAGTAGGAGCATATTATTCAACTTTATGCAAACATCCAGGGATGTTCTTTGAAAGATTTGAGTGAATCATCCTCATCTTCATTCTGGTGCAACTTGGTGATTTGTACTGCAACCATCTTCTAACTTGCTCCTCTACCCATGAGTTTTCTCCTGCTTGTAGTACACCCTACCAAACCCTTAAGTCCAGGAGATTGGACCCATTGGGAGATTTTTGGTCCATGCATTGATGCCATTTACCTTCTGTCCAGAACTGAAGATTTGCAATACTTCCACTAGCAAGTTTCTTCTTTTGCCCAAATGACCTTATCACTCTCTTTTGCAATTAAAGAGACACTAGCCTGGAGAATTTGGCCACCCCAAGAAATGCCTAGATGCCTGTGGCATTTTGTCAAACACCTTGAGTGCATGAACAACTTTGACATGACTTTTGTCATTGCACTGTGACCTTGCACCTCTGGGAAAACTAACTTGTCCACTAAGCCTCTAGATGACTTTAACCTAGGTCTGTTAAACCCCAACCTCACCCGAGACCTCTAGCATGCCCCGGCATTTTGACGAGCACGTCCGTGCGTGCTCGGGCGCACCAGGCGCGACGTTTTGCACGCGTGCGCGCCCGAGCTGCCGCGCCCGGCCTGTTCCCCAAGCTTATCTAAGCACTCTACCGCTTCAGCGTGGGCCAAGCCTCGACACGCACACCCCACGAGCACCACAGCCCCGCGCCCGTCTCGGCAAGCCGTGAGCTAGCCGCCCTCGCCGCCCGACAGCCCTCGCGCTGGTCGGCGCCACCCGAGCCGCTCCCGCCGCCACCTGCCTCGAGCAGCCAGACTCATCCACAAGAGCGTCCTCTAGCTCTCGCCGCCACGCCGCCTCGATCAGAGCCAGAGCGGCGGTTCGCCGGCGACCTTATCCTCGGCCGCGGAACCGCCATGGATGCGCTATAAATAGGACTCCCCAAGCTTGTCCAGGCCTCAAGCAACCTCTCTCACTCCCTCACCGATCCGCCCATAGCAGTAGGAAGACCAGAGAGGTCGTCTTCCTCATCTCCGGCAATCACAGCCGCCGCTACTATCTCGATCACTCCGGCACCACCAGGGCCTCCCCCTCTCCACTCTCTTCACCAGGAACTCCCTCTCCCTCTCGTGAGTCCATCCCCCTACTCAATTTTGATCAGGACTCGCCGCAGGAGAAAACCCACTCTGCCCGACGGCCACCGTCCGCTGCGGAGCTCGCCGCCGGCAGCTCCATCCACCCCGGGGACCGTAACGACCACCAGAGGGACCGCCTCGACCCCCTGAGCCCACGGGTGACCTCTGTTTCTCGAACGGCGCCGCCGTTCACCGGCGAGCATCGCCGGAGTCCCGCCTCCGCTCGGGCAGAGGAAGAAGAGGGAGGAGAGACTAGTCAAACCTGACCAGTGGGCCAGGCGGGCCCACTGTCAGTGACCCACGCACGGTCCACGCTGGATAAGTGGAGGCGTAAAATCGAAATACGCCTTCGACGTGGTCAGTTCGAAACGTTTTCCCTTTTTTCTGTTTTATTAAAAAAACAGATTTTGACCAAAACTTTGACTGTCCATAACTTTTTAAATATAACTCCAAATGAATTGATTCTTTTTCCTACCTCTCTCAAATATTGTCTAGTTTATTTTAAGATTTATTTCAAAAAAATTCAGACAACCTTTTGGTACTGTTTTTGAAACTATATATTGATTCAAAAAATTTTTAAATAGGATTTTTGGAGAGAGGAGAAAGCTTTCAAAAGTTTTGAGGGAGCACCTCACCCCTCCACAACTTGTAGGCAAGCATTCTGAACACTGGCATAAAAATTTTCATGCATGGTTTGTCACGATTATGACACCACCTCGATACATAAAACTCGTTATTTTATGTGGAGATATGATCATTTGCATGAATGCTTATTGGAAATTTCCTTGCTGTTGGAAATGGACATGCTTGTGATAATGACCATCCGCGTATGCCTTTCGTGCCTACCGGAAGGAAAACAGGAAAGTCTCTGTCTTGGGTAGACCCGAGCTTGTCCCTAGTTCCTCGCCAAGATGAGTGTGTCCGGCATGGCATGAGGGGTATGATGAGTGGTGATTACATGCATTGGATGAAATATATTAGTTATGCTAATCATGCGGGAATACTTAAACCTCTGAGTCGACCATAGATCGAGTCTTGTTCGATAACCCCATACTTGTTTCGTACTACCACTTGTCTCTACAACAAGTAGGGTACGGTTCAGTAAGTCGTCAACCCCTTTCTAGCACACACCGTACAGAGAGGCCATGGTGGAAGATACCGGTTGTAGCTGGTAGGCAGGCCACCTAGTCCGGGGGCATGGGTGTTTCCGGTTGAGACCGAGAGGGGAGGCCACCCCTTAGAGCGCGCGATATAAATTTGATCCCATGCTACGTGAGGTTGTAGCCTCCCCACTTAGAGTTTTGCTTGACAGGCGTCGTGGGTGATTCCAGACACCGGTAAGTTAAGCTGGTGTGTGCAAGGTAGGTGTGTTTTCAACTAAAAGGCCGTAGAAGGAATTAGTCCCGATGGACTAAAGGAATCCGTTACTCGTGGGTAAAGAGTACACCCTCTGTAGAGAATAAACCTATTCGAATAGCCATGTCCATGGTTAAGGATTACAGTCTGGGATAGGTCAAGTGTTGGTCTTAGTGTCAATCTTCGGAGGAGAAACTGTTAAACCAGAACTGGGATCATGACTTGTGACTTGTGAGGACCATGAGTATTATTTTGTTATGGACTAACCCGTTATATTATCTGAATTATCGACTATCCCTGGGATGGTTCTACCTCCTGGATATTCCCCGTGATTATTTATAAGCCCTTTATGAAGTGTCGTTGAGACGTCCGACTGTGGCATGCTTGTTATTTATTTAATTTATAAGCCCTTTATGTGGTGTCGCCGAGACGCCCGACTGTGGCATGCTTGTTATTTATTTACTTTATAAGCCCTTTATGTGGTGTGGCTGAGACGCCCGACTGTGGCATGTTTGTTATTTATTTACTTTATAAGCCCTTTATGTGGTGTCATTGACGCCTCGACTATGGCATGCTTGTTATTTATTTACTTTATAAGCCCTTTATGTGGTGTATTTGAGGCCTGATCGTGGCATGCCTGTTATTTATTTACTTTATAAGCCCTTTATGTGGTGTCGCTCGGACGCCTCGATCGAGGCATGCTCGTTATTTACCATCAATTGAGGCGTTGCTTGAGACATCCGAATGGTGCATTTATTCCTACTCTGTCATTATATATTCATTGTTACATATTAATAACCGCATGCATGCATCAGAAATTTTATTTTATGGTAGCGTTGTGATTATAGAATATTCGAACATGTTTTGTTATATTATACTGTGTTCATAATGTTTTGTAGTACATTCAAAGTACTCTTTGGCTTGTCCACAGCTATTGTCTTGGCCAGATTTCTTGCGCGGAGCGGAGCGACCATGATGACAGCCCCGGAACCTAAGCAATGGTGATAGCAGCCTCGCGAAGATAGGAGTTAACGTGGTCAGCTGTTCCTATGGGAAATGGAGTCCCATAGACGCTGATGATCCACAAACCGCTTCCGCCATGAACCACTAGAAACCATTTGTTGTACTCACAGGCCAGAATGGTCTTGTACTACATATTTTGTATTTTGCTTGGAATTTCTGTATCAAGTTGGTGCCTCATCAGCTAACAGTAATCCTGGGGCTGGTGAGCACAAGGGCCATTTTCTGGAAATTAATACCCGGAAAACCGGTCGTGACACCACCTACCGGGCCTTAGCAGCTGCCGTCGAGCCAGGGGGCTCCGGCAAGCAGTACTGCAAGATCCACCGCACCAAGGGCCACGACCTCCAGAATTGCCGGCAAGTCGAGGTGCTTGCTGAGAAGCAAAAGGTCGAATATGAGAGGCGGGACAAGGAGAAGGGCCAGGACTGTGCCGAGGGATCCGGCAAGAAGCGTGGTGGCCAAGGAGGCCGCCCCGGCAAGGACAACCAGCAAGAGAGGCCCGCCCGGGGCCATGACAAGAAGCAAGAAGACGATGATCACGACGAGGATGACGAGTCCGGTGAGCAAGAGTTCCAGAAGGCTACGGAGGACATGTGCGTCGCTTGTGGCGCCTTGCTGGATACTTCTCACCGCCAGGTCAAGCAGTGGCGCATGCGATTACAGCAGCGGAGCTGTCATTCGATGCTCAGAAGCCGCTGAAGTGGGCCAGCACGTCCCTCATCTTTGACGTCGAGGACCACCCTGACCGCACAACCGCAGTCGGGTGTTTGCCGTTGGTGGTATCACCAACGATACACAACCTCAAGGTGAACAAGATGTTGGTTGACGGCGGGGCCGGCCTGAACTTGATCTCGCCCGTCGTGATCAAAAGGCTGCAAATTCCTGATGGAGACCTCGAGGAAACGGGCATGTTTCAAGGTGTTAATCTAGGGAGGAGCCAGCCGAAGGGGAAGGTCACACTGCCCGTGACGTTTGGAGGAGAGTTGAACTACAAGACGGAGAGGATTGTCTTTGACGTGGCCGAGATCCCCTTGCCCTACAACGGGATCCTCGGCTGCCCGGCACTATCCAAGTTCATGGCGGCGTCACACTACGCCTACAACATGCTAAAGATGCCCGGGCCGTTGACCATCATCTCCGTCCCCTCCGACAAGAAGGACGCGCTGATTTGCGCCGACCAACTCTACCGGGAAGCAGTTGCAGCAGCTGCCGTCAAGGCACTTGCTCCTGCCGCTGAAGGCCCGGGAGGGAGGAAGAAGCCCGACAAGACCTCTCGCACCCACTCCAGCAAGCGCACCTCCTCGGAGTGTTGTGCTACAGTTGAGGACGTGCCAGAGAGCTCTACCGGCAAGAGAAGAAATCTAGAGCTGAGCCACCGCAGACCAAGAGGGTGTCCGTCAGCGAGGATGGCAAGGGAGGGGCCTTCACCATAGGCTCCACCCTCAATAGCAAATAGGAAGGCGCGCTCGTCACCTTCCTGCGGGCGAATGTCGACGTGTTTGCGTGGCAAGCATCCGACATCCCCGGTGTTCCAAGGGAGGTGATTGAGCACCAGCTAGCTGTCTGTCCTCATGCGCGGCCCGTCAAGCAGATGGTCAGAAAGCAGGCTCTGGAGAGGCATGAGTTCATCACAGAGGGCATCAGGAAGTTAGAAGCAACAGGTTTGGCGAGAGGAGTGCTCCATCCGACGTGGTTGGCCAATCCGGTAGTGGTGCGCAAGGAAAATGGGTAGTGGAGGCTGTGCATTGACTACACAGATATCAATAAGGCTTGTCCTAAGGACCCCTTCCCGTTGCCACGCATCGACCATATTGTCGACTCCATGGCCGGGTGTGATCTGCTGTCGTTCCTCGATGCCTACTCGGGCTACCACCAAATCTTCATGACAAGAGAAGATGAAGAGAAGACATCATTCATCACCCCATGTGGTACGTATTGATTTTTACGGATGCCTTTCGGGTTGAAGAGTGCTGGCTCGATGTTTGCAAGAGCAGTCCAAATTGGTTTTGAACCCCAGCTCCATAGAAATATGGAAGCATACATGGTTGACATAGTGGTCAAAAACAAGGACAGGGCAACTGTTGTGCAAGATCTGGAGGAGACATTTGCCAACCTGCGCAAGATCAATCTTAAGCTGAACCCTGAGAAGTGTGTCTTCGGTGTTCTGTCCGGCAAGCTTCTCAGATTCTTTGTGTCGCAGCGCGGGATCGAGGCAAACCCAGACAAAATCAAGGCTATTGAGCAGATTGAGGCGCCCAGCAGATCAAGGATGTGCGTCGGCTCACCGGCTGCGTCGCCTCCATGAGTTGATTCATCTCCAAGTCTGCCGAGCGTGCCCTTCCTTTTTTCAAAATCTTGAAGAAGGTAGGCCACATGGAGTGGACCCCAGAAGCCGAGGCAGCATTGCAGGATTTGAAGAAATACCTTTCCTCCATGCCAATACTGGTTGTGCCTAAACCACAAGAGCCGTTGCTGCTGTATCTGGCGGCGACGAATCAAGTGGTCAGCGCCGCACTGGTGGTGCAGAGGGAGGTCGACGAGGAGGCAGTGGTGAAGGCAGAACCAGCGGATGGCAAGCCAAAGATTCCCCCGACAGGGCCTGGTGTCGGAAAGGCGAGGCCCCGCAGATCTCGATGCCACCAAGGCGGTGCAGCAGCTCACAATGAAAGTGAGGTGGTGCAGAAGAAGAAGATGATGCAGC
This sequence comes from Aegilops longissima, assembly GCA_021605205.1. Classification (NCBI taxonomy): domain Eukaryota; kingdom Viridiplantae; phylum Streptophyta; class Magnoliopsida; order Poales; family Poaceae; genus Aegilops; species Aegilops longissima. The sequence continues at coordinate 578,785,379 of CM038678.1, forward strand.
ACCCAGTTTACTTTGTCAGCTCCCTCTTGCAGGAGCTAGGTCGAGGTACTCCGATGTGCAGAAATTACTCTTCGGCCTCCTTATGGCCTCGAGGAAGCTGCGTCTTTACTTCTAAGCCCACGAGATCACTGTCGTCACCCGCCTCCCGTTGCAATGGATCTGCATAACCCAGATCGTTGGAAGGATTGTGGAATGGGCCACAGGTTGTCGAGCTTTGGGTTGAAGTTTGAAAGTACCTCGACAATCCAGAGCAGAGTCTTGGCGGAGTTCATTGCTGAATGGACCTCAACGCCCGACGAAGAAATCCAGGAGACCGCTCTCCCCGGCAAGGAAGCAGACCGCAACTGGATCATGTACTTTGATGGGGCTTTCTCGCTGCAAGGCGCCGGTGCCGGTGTGCTGCTTGTCGCGCCCACCGGAGAGCACCTGAAGTATGTGATCCAGATGCACTTTCCCAGGGAGATGTCCACAAACAACACTGTTGAGTATGAGGGGCTGCTTGCCGGTCTCAAGATCGCGGCAGACCTCGGGGTGAAGAAGCTCATCGTCAGAGGTGACTCGCAACTTGTCGTCAGACAAGTCAACAAGGATTACCAGAGCCCATTGATGAGGCCTATGTAGATGAAGTGAGGAAGCTGGAGGAGCGCTTTGACGGTATCCAAGCGGAGCACATTCCCCGAGCGGAGAACGACACCGCCGATTACCTGTCGAAGCGTGCTGCATTCAAGCTACCTGTGAAACCAGGTACTGATGAAGCTATGTACCTAGGGTAGGGTCATGGACCTGTCCAAGATACCCTCCCCAAGGATATCCCTTAAAAAGCCAGAAGAATCATCATCCACTCGACCATGAAGCTATGTTCCACTCGACAGTCTTGAAGTCACTCGACCGTGAAGACTATCACTCGACTATCAGAAGACCTAGAGCCACTCTGCACTTCAACCGTCGGGAATTAAGTCATAGCTTTATGGTCATTATGTATCTTTATTACTGGCGTTACCAGTAACGCCCCCCTCTTGATGTACATTTAACCCTGTGTAACGGAGGGGAGCTGGGGTCTTGGCGCACTGTATATAAGCCACCCCCTCCTCTGGGACAAGGGCTCGCACTCTCTGTAACTCACACGCATATAATCCAGTCGACCGCCTCCGGGCTCCGAGACGTAGGGCTGTTACTTCTTCCGAGAAGGGCCTGAACTCGTAAACTTGTGTGTACAACTCCTCCATAGCTAAGATCTTGCCTCTACATCACCTACCCCCTATTCTACTGTCAGACTTAGAACCACGACAGTTGGCGCCCACCGTGGGGTAGGTGTCTTAGCGACTTGTTGGAGAAGTTGCGATTTTTCCAATCCCCATCGACATGGTTTCAGGCGGAGGTTTGTCCGAGGGCCACGAGATCCGTCTCGGCACGCTCGTGTTCGTCGCCGACGACTCTGCTTGGCTCCAAGAGGCTCCACTCGACGTCGAGGCACTCCCCGTCCGCGGGCAACGCACTTTCGCGCATGCGTCCGTGGTGTACTCCTGCGACAGCCATCGACTCAGTATCAGTCGGCTCCTGTGGCGTCCTCCCTCCCTGTTGCCCGCCGGCGCAAGCGTTTCGGTCGATCGAGGCTTCAGCGGTGGGTGAGGCACGCGGTGGCCCGCCAGTTGGCCGTCCCCCAAGTCGCGGCAATCGAGCCCGACGAAACACTCTACAACCTGTTCGATCTGTCGACTGGCTCCGTAGAAACTTCATCCGAGTGCGACAACAGTGATCCCGCGGCGGAAGTCCTGATGGTCGATGGGCCTCGCAGTCCTCCTGGCTTCCCTTGCTTTGACGGTGGAGATGGCGGAGGCGATCCATCGCGTGTCCACGAGGAGTACCTCCCCGAGCCCCTCTCTTTGCAGAAGAGGGAAGAACTTCGCCGCAGGAACATGGATGCACTTCATACTCCTATCATTGGAGAAACCCCCGAGGCCCGAGCCTTGAAGGAGGCGCGCCTGGCGAACTTGGCTGAGCGCACTCGACTGGAGAACCTCCAGCACGCACTCGACAAGCGTGCTCGGCAACGGATTCCAGAATCCAGTCGAAGACAACTTTTTCCGCCTCCAACTCAGGTATATCGAACCCCAATCCAGAATCTCGCAGCCGCACCACGAATAGCAGAGTCAATCCAGCCGTCCCAGTCAGAAGCTGGCAGAGGTTTGATGCAGATCAGGGATTTACTCCGGGCAGCAGGAGAACAGAATTCAGCTATGTCTCAATCGCACAATAGGATCCACAACAGATCCGTCGTAGCAGATACAGTCCAGTCAGCCCATAGCCCAAGATCACCCCCGAGGCGTGAGGGGCGTGGAGACCGGCGAGATCAGTACAGAAATCGCGAGCAGTATGATCGCCGACTCGATCACGATGATCGTCGTCGAGTGCCCAGGCCTCCCCCAAGGAGTGGGTCATACGTGCCTCGGCATCATGATGACAGAAGCCCTCACAGTGGTGGGCGAAGGATTCCAGTCGACCCCAGGGAACCAGGCTTTGATGCGAGATCTATTCTCGTACAAGGTTTGGTCGACAGAAACAGAGCTCACAGAGAAGTCCATGACAGAGATTTACCAACCAACAGTAGAGTGCATGTCTCAGGTCCCGAGTGCTTCAGCAGAGCCATCAGGGCCGCGGTGATTCCTCCCAACTTCAGGTTGGCGAATGGAGTCAGTAAGTTCACTGGCGAGTCCAAGCCTGACACTTGGCTTGAGGTCTATAGAGTGTCTGTTCAGATTGGCGGCGGCAATGATGAAGTGACTATGAAGCACCTTCCTCTGATGTTGGAGGGTTCAGCCAGAGCATGGTTAAACCAGTTAGCGCCCGGCAGTATTTACAGTTGGGAAGATCTTGCCCGAGTGTTTGTCAGGACATTTGAAGGAACGTTCAAACGGCCAGCAGGGTTGACAGAGCTGCAATCTTGTGTGCAGAAGCCCAATGAAACTTTGAAGGACTATATCCAGAGATGGATCACGTTGCATCACACGGTGGAAAATGTGTCTGATCACCAAGCAGTTTGTGCCTTCAAGGAAGGCGTCAAATATCGAGAGTTGAATCTGAAGTTCGATCGAACCGGAGATATGTATCTGAGTCGGATGATGGAGATTGCCACCAAGTATGCCAATGGTGAAGAGGAGGATCGGCTCCGGAGTGGCAAGCGCAAAACAGTCATCCACGAAACCGGAGGAGGGAACTCCAGTTGGAAGCAGAAGAGCAAAGCCGAGCCAGCTGCTCCTGGAGAAGCCTTAGCCGTGACTCAAGGGAAGTTCAAGGGGAAGCCCAAGGGTCCCTGGAACCCTAAAAAAGTAAAAGATCAAGATGGGAATGATGTGTGTGATCTCATTTACCCAAAGCATACCACCCGACAATGTCGGCTCCTGATCCGGTAGTTCCGAGAGAAGCAGCCCAAAGAGAAGGAAAAAGAGTCAGACAAAGTTGAGGACAAAGAGGAAAGTGACAATGGTTACCCTCACGTCAATTCCACTCTGATGATTTTTGCTGATGTTGAGAGCAAAAGTTGACTGAAAGTCATCAACAGAGAAGTAAACATGGTCGCTCTAGTGACGCCCAGTTATTTGAAATGGTCTCAGACTGTCATTACATTCAACCAGTCTGATCACCCGACGCATATAGCCACCCCCGGGAGGCAAGCATTGGTGGTCGACCCAGTCGTCGAAGGCACTCGGTTGACTAGAGTTCTAATGGATGGTGGCAGTGGCCTGAATATTCTGTATGCAGAGGAGACATTCAAAGGAATGGGCATTCCGATGTCCAAACTCAGTGAAAGCAATATGAGTTTCCATGGAGTCATTCCTGACAAGAAGGCTGAGTCACTCGGCTAGATCTCCCTTGATGTAGTTTTCGGTGATTCTAAGAATTACCGCAAAGAAAAGTTGACATTTGAAGCTGTGGATTTCCAGAGTGCTTATCACGCTATTCTGGGTAGGCCAGCTTATGCACGGTTTATGGCTCGACCATGCGACGTGTATCTCAAGTTGAAGATGCCTGGTCCTAAAGGTGTGATCACTATCACTAGCTGTGGGGACCCCGACTCATAAGTCGAGATCACCGAATGTACGTGTATAGTGATCCCAGAGATCAATGCTCACTTAACACATAGAAGCTGAATAACAAGAGTCTTACATCCATACATACCGTTTTACACAAGTAGGACCATTATGGTCAAGTCTTGAGTGTATCATCGCAGCGGAAATCTTCGTCCATAACTTGGACCCATGCCATCTGCCTTAACCCTACAGGCATTCTGACTGGGAAGCGTCCTAGCTCGCATGCTCGTCACCAAAGAAATCCTCATCTTACACCTGTTCTTTCATGCCTGGCCAATAAAATAACCAGTGGCAAGCCAATGAGTACTTTGAATGTACTCGCAAGCAACCCAAGAGTGATAACAGAATAATTATGCAAGGCTCTACTGCTAATTTGGCATTTTTGCGGAAAGCTAGTTTTTCTCATGCAAATATGATCATAATTTGTCAAGGATATGAATGCGTCTGCAACAAGTATCAGGAGGTTACAGACATCATCATCATCATCGAGAGAGAGTTATGAACAACTCATGCTCAAGCTCATCGTGACTTCCTCACGAATCACGTCGATAGATTTACCAAACCATGTTGTTTGTCAAAAACATATGGACATAGTCTAAGCAGCACCACCCAACTGTCCTTGACCGTGGACACGGCTATTCGAATAGTTTTACACTCTGCAGAGGTTGCACACTTTAGCCACAAGATCCGGGGAACTTCCGTGTCATCCATGACCCGCGGTACCTCAAGTACCCGATCACTATCTTTCCCTAGAAGACACTAACATAGAGTCCACTCGATTGGTAGTAACCCCCATGCCCAACATTTCACATCTTAAAATTGTGGAGCCTCGCTCCCATATTCATCACATACCACAAGCACGGGGTACCAACGGTGTGTCCGGTGCCCTGTGAAGACAGTCATGGTCGCCCTACAGCACGACCCGTCGGCGAGAGCACCAACTCTCCCCCGTCACTAGTAATGCGGGCTCCAAGCTAGTATCGGCCTAGGTAATCAATAATGCCCTTTCCCATATAAGGGTAGAGTGGTTGCACATGTTTTGTTGGGATGGTCGACAAATCTTAAATCTAATCCGTCTTTGTAAACAACACTTTTATCAAGCCTCGATACACTTCTTCTCCACCAAGTAGTGACCTAGTTCATCATCATCTCCCAGAGGCATCAGTGGCACCCTCTGGGGCTGTTTGCAAGTATGTCAAACCACACTTGTTTCTTTCCATGCATAATCCTGACCCACTTTGCGTAGCAACTACTTTAGCATCTTATCTACTCCCACCGGCATAACCCTCATAAGAAGGTAGGGTCATGCACAATGCAAGTATCAACGAGGAAGTACGGTGGCAAACCATCAAAGTGGTTACCACCTCATCATGATTCCGTTGCAACAACAATATGGTGCTATATGACATGCATAAAAAGGGTTTCATAGACATGGTCAAAGGGCTGCTTGCCTGGTTCATCAGAGTCTTTAAGTCTTCTGGTCCAACTCCGAGCATTTCCTCTACTTCGTCAACTATCGTCGAAAGCAACCATAATAAGCAACACAAAAAGGCAGAAAATAAAAGTGCTCTAAAAAATATGAAGTTTACTTTTCTAGGACTCCTCTGGTTATATGGAAAATAACCAGAGTGGTTTCATTGGAATTGGATCAGTGGTTATTTATGAACATTTCAATATGATGGAAACAAGGGATTTAATGGATCTGAAAGTTGTCTACAGAATTCCTTTTTATAAAAATGAGTAAAAGTACCCATTAAATCAGGCATGATTTTAGAAACATTTAGAAATTGGTTTCACTGGATTTGGAATTGAAATGAATATAATATGGATATTTGAAGTGGACTTATGTGGATAAATGACCTTTTTAAAAGGTCCAGTGAAAACAAAGAACAACAAAAATGTCCACTGTGGCCCATTAAATAGAACATGATTTGTGGAGTCTCTAGAAATTTGAATCATCAAATTTGGACAATATTTGAATAGTTTATGGATTTTCTAAGTTTACAGGAAAAGAAAAATAAGAATATTTGGGTTATACCTAAACCGTGCACTGTGCAGATTTAGCACAGCGTCTGCGGGCCGCCCAGTGGCTCGGCTCTTGAGGCGAACCAGCGATGTCGGCGCGATAGCTGTTACGCTTTCGATGCGGGGACGGTATCCTTGATGCCGTCTCCACTTAAACCGGGCGGGCCCGGGGCCCGCTGACGTGTGGGTCCCATGCCAACTCTCTCTCTCCTCCCGCCTCCCCCTTCTTCCTCCCGACGGGTAGAGGCAGGGGACAGACGGTGCACGCGCCGACGGCGATTCCAGCCGCTCCACTGCGCTCGGGGCCAGGCCGGTGGTCTGGGCGGATGCCCCGTTCCGCGCTGCGCCCATAGGTGGTTGCGCTGGATGCGGGGAGCGCCAGAGTCGGGCGAAGCGTCGGCCATGGCAGAGACCTGAGACGACGAGGATGGGCACGACAGGACGGCGAGATATGGGAGGAAATGGAGCCCGGGGTGGGTCGGCGTTGGTTGTGAGAGGGTTCTTGAGTAGCTAGGGGGAAGATAGAGGGGTCGACGCGCTCGAATTCGAGCGGTGGTCGGCGGGAAAGCTACGGCCAGGGGGGACGCAAGGAGGGCGCAGGAGAGGAAGTGAGTTAGTCAGGGGGGTCTAGGGGAGGCGCGTGGTGTGGTAGGTGACGCTGGAGAGGCCGGGGGGGTGGCCTTGTATGGCGGGGCCGTGGCGCAACGTGAGCGAAGCTCACTGGTGCCCACGGGAATTGCCGTGGCAGTCGAGGGAGGGGTGATAGAGCACTCTGCGGTGCTCGTGGGTGTAGCCCAGGGTTCTGGGAAGGTATAGGAGGAGCAAAGCGAGCTCGAGGAGGCCCCGCACGAGTGCAGCGACTGGTGAGCTCGAGCGGCGCTCGGGTGGGCTCGACAGGGGGAAGAGGAGAGCGAGAGAGGAGGGGCCCGACAGCTAAGCATGACGTGGACGTCGAGGCGACCTCGGGATACACGGACCCGGCGCCCAAGGTCGTCGAGTGCCTCGGAATGGGCAAGCTACAGTGCGAGAGTGCACTGTAGCATGCTCCAGAGCGCGTCCATGGCATTTTAATAGTGCCATGGGCATGTCTTATAGTGTCTGGGGGTTTTTGGGGGAGAGTAAACAAGGTAGGAGTGGCATTGGATTCCCTAGAGAGCCACTAGATGAGAGGGGAGGTGGAGAGAGAGGTGAACAGTGGCTGTCCAGAGGGGGAAAATGGGGTTTTACCCCATCAATCATGGAGCTTTGGAAGAGGGGGAGCTACTGGAGGTTGCTGGTGATCAGGTTCAGCTGTGGTAAGAACTGGGGCTCATGGAGATTAGTGGAAGAGGTCAAAATGATGATTTTGGGAAAATGGCAGAAGGTGTTTGTTGTTGGTTTGGGCAAGAAAATTAATTTCACTTGCCATGAGAATTAACAGGATGGAATGGCACTTAGAAATAGTGTGTTCTACCAAATTTAAGCTCATTTGGGCAAAGTTGGCAGTGCAACTTTTGAAAACCCTACAAATCAACAGAAATGGGTTTTCCAAGATCTAGTCATGCAAAACCATTCTCCTTGATGCACCACTTGGTGTAGTGTCATAATTTTGGGATTTGAACATGTCCACAAAAATTCAGATCAAAAGTACACACTTGGCAATGTAGAGTTTTTCAAATTTGGTTCTGGACAGGAAGGGTTTTGGGGCACTTTGATCAATATAACATTTTCTCCAACTTGTGCCATTTGGTCTAGATGAATGATTAGACCATTTGAGTATGTTCACAAGGTTTTAGAACATTTGGACATGTTTGGCAATGTAAAGTTGCTCAAACTTCAAAATGGACGGAAATGGTTTTGAGGGATTGCATGGGGTTATACTATTCTCCATGACATGGTACTTGTCAAGATCATCAAACATGTCATATGTGACATGCTAGACTTTTCTTGTAATTTTTGGAGAATATTTCCTTTGTAAATATTTCAAAAGCTTGAAATATCCAGAAAGAGTTTTTGAGGGATTTAACCAATATTTTGAACATGACCATGTGTTTAAACTCTTATATATGGGATATATATGCCCACTCAGTTTACCTAGGTTTTGTCAAATATTTTTAAAACAATAAAATAATTTTTCCTATTAAAGACTGTTTCTGGCCTTAAGAAAAAGCTTTTAAATAAAATTGGAAAATAACTTTTAAAATTATATTTTTGTGGTTTATGTAAGTCCTATATCTAATAGGAGTCAAATATATTTTTGGAAAGATTTTTACTGCCCTTAATTAAGTACTTGCAGTGCAAACCTCAATTCAGGGGTTTTTGAAAAACTAATTTTTGAAAATACTATTTGGCCAAATTATTTTTGCAAGAAATTATTTTTATGTACTATACACATGGCATGATCATTGGGAAAGGTTTTTGGATCAAGGAGAAGGAGTATAAGAGTTGGAGGATTTATTTTATTTTTAGAGCACTTGCAAACAACAGACAAAAACCAATCAAGGCAAGGTCCAAAACACTCAAAAGTTTTTGTCAAACCACATTTTATCATGATTGTTAGCTTAAGTGTAGTGGCATGAAAATCATGGTGTGACAGACCTACCCCCCTTACAAGAATCTCGTCCCCGAGATTCCCAAACTAGGCGCAGAAAGGGATACATAAACTTGGATGCAGGGTAGTCTTCAAGTCCTCATGTTATACCTTCGCGTGTAGTGCTCCATTGAGCTTGAAGTACTTGATGGTGTGGCTTCGTGTATGTCGCTCCTCTTGATCCAGGTTGGTAATGGGTAGCTCGCGGTAGGTTAATTTGGGCTAGGGGTCGATGGCTTGGTGGTTAATGCCCTCGTAGAGATCGGGCAAGTTAGGAAGTTGGAAACACTTCCGGGGTTGTGATGCATGGAAAGCGTTGTGCACATTAGGTAACTCAGGTGGCAACTCTAGCTAGTAACTGTCTTCTCTTCGTCTCGTAGTGATCTCAGAGGGGGTTGTTAAATCTTGGTGTAAGCTTCCCTTTGACATGGAAATGCTTGGTTCCTTTGAGAGAAGTGGCTCGCAGATACACCTGGTCTTCGACGAGAAAGTTCACTTCTTGACGATGGTGGTGGGTGTAGTTCTTCCTCCTTGGCATGGCGGTCTTCAAATGTTCCTTTACTAGCTGAATGGCTCTTCTTCCGTCTTCAGGTAGACAAGTATGTCATCAAAGAAAGATGACAACTAACTTGTCCAAGCACTCCATGAAGTCTATGGGGTACGTAAAGTGGGCTGAGGCATTGGTGATGGTCACGGTTGAGTATTGGCCAAGGTCTTATCGATCTAGAGCCAAAGCCCAAGGTCAGGATCCGACCATGTTGTGGCCTTGTAGGGCTTAAGGGTTTCAAGGATTCTAGTGTGCGAGTGAACATTTATCATCTTATCTTTAAGCACGGTTTCTGAGATGCCAATAGTTCTACCTAGACTTCACATCATATTAACAAAAGAATCATCTCGTATAGGTCAACTCCAATCATCACTCATGTTATTCATATGCTCATGGCTCTCGAGAGGAGGTCTAACAAAATCATATATGTCTACAATCCCCAAACTCACATGTATGTCTACCCCTAAAAATCCATGGGTAGAACATATAAGCTGCTAAGCTTGAACGTGACAATCCAAGTGCTCAGCCTATTCTTCCAAGGTCTAAGATAAAGCACCTCTATCCTAAGGAAACACGTCGTAAGCCACTCCAAGATCTTGTTTCCTTCCTATGAATACAGCCCATTAACTTCCATCAATCACTACATAATCCATTTAATTCTACAAATCCAATGTTTATGGTGTTCCACATGATCTTCTAATGTCCTATAATCCTCAAATACTTGAAAAGGGTTATCTTTACTATAGTCAGTCCACCAATTCCCATTATCGGGGTCAAGTAACTTCCAACCCCCAGCTTATATATATCCTTAAATCAGTTCCAATCTCCTAGTTTATCGTCCACCGAGAAACATGGTATCATAATCGAGATCATTAATCTAAATCCAATTTACTCTGAACCATGTAGACTTACTCAACATCTAGTCTCCACTCAAGATCACCTATTTAATCCAAATCTCATGTTCCACGAGAATTCCTACATGTTTCCCCCAAGTCATTGTCATAATGTCAACAATCTCCTAGTGATATCATCTAATCATGTCAAATCCTTACACCTCCAAGAATTTCAGCTTGCGAATGCAATTATCCTACTAAATCCAATTACTCAGGGGTAATGAAAGCTATGCTAATCTATTAACTGATCCCACCAAGTTCATCTACCAACATGGTAGCCTTATAATCTATCAAATAGTCTCAGACAATTCCTCAAAGTCATTGATATAAACTCATCAAGTCATTTATCCTCTGTTCATATATCCCCAAATTGGTCTTTCCTATGGCATCGTCAGTTCTGGTGCTACCTTAGGATGACAATGTGCTCTCACACTACGTCCACTAGTTCCATAATGAACCCAGTCTTGTGCAAGGTTACATAGGCTTAACTGGTTCTCTTGTGATTCCATAGGTTAAGCTCAGGGTTAAGGTTTCGGGCTAGGGTATCTCGTGAAGTCTTGTAGGTTATAGGGATAGGGTTCTAGTCTTGAGGTGTAAACACAGCTCTACGGGGTTCCACTTGGTCGAGGAGGCTGTAGAAAAAGTCTTCAGTGCTTGTTGGTCGCCGAGGTAGAATCCCTGGTGTATCTTGTCTTGCCGGTCTTCAGTTGATGAGAGAGATGAGAGAGAAAAGTGGCATAGATGGGGAATGCCTAAAGGGGGTTCTATAGTGCAGGTGCAAACAAACGGGTGCCAAAAGGTGCCACACAAAGGAAAACAAGGAAGGTGCTATAGTCGCTTACTTGTTGCCTAGGGCAAAAGTGCGACTTATGTCAAAACACAAACAAATAAAAACAAGCAACACACAGTCATGGTTCTATTCGAACCATCATACGGACTCGACTGCGCATAGGGAGTACACGACTCATCCTACCCTAGGGGTTCTCGGACTAAGTAGTCGTGCTTTACTTCGTGCCTCGTGCAGTCTTCTGGGTTTTCCTCAGGTGTTGCTACGTCTCTCGTAGTTGTTCGATGAAACAATCCGGGTTGAGCTTGAAGATTCTTCAACAATTTCCCGCCTGTTGAAGTGATGGGGTGAAGGTGGCTCCTTGTAACTGGCATTGACTTGGTCTTCTATTGTCTTCTTAATCACGACGATCCCTTTTTGTTTTCTAAGCCGTCGATGGTACCAGGTAGGTAATCCTTTATGCAATGGCATTATCAAGGCATAATAGAGGTCCATCATGTCGGTTACGTTGATGATAACATCGACACCAAGAGCGGGGGATGAGGGGAACCGTTTTCCTGCTCACTATGGTGAGGCAGACCAAATGGCTAGGTTCTCATCCATCGGTGGTTGCCGATACAACAATGGTAGTGACAGGGTTACTCTATTAGTGATGTATATCATGATCTTGCATATCCTATGCGCTGATCATCGTAGGCTAGGGTTGCATCATCTTGGGACAGTGTCAAGGGTGTCACCATCTCCTGGGTCTTCAGGTCCTCATTCCTCGAGGATGTATCTTCTATTTTTATCGTGTTGTTGTGATGTCGCCAATCTTGTGTTCAGGAGATGTGGGTGAATGTCTGGCAAGGCATCTTCCTTCTAGATTATCCACGAGGATTACAAGGAATCCAGTGGTCATGGGCATAAGGGTTCTAGCGACCAAAGGTTTTGAAGGGGAAGAGATCAATAAGGAAAGTATACCTTAGTTTTCGAAAAACTGAGAAGGGAAGAGAAGTATAGATTGTTTTGAAAACTAGTAGTAGTTTTGGAAATAGTTTTACCCTAACTAACGACCATGCTAACCAAGGCTTCCTTAAGTCAGGATGGCTCTGATACCAGCTCTGGGGGGACCCCGACTCATAAGTCGAGATCACCGAATGTACGTGTACAGCGATCCCAGAGATCAATGCTCACTGAACACACAGAAGCTGAATAACAAGAGTCTTACATCCATACATACCGTTTTACACAAGTAGGACCATTATGGTCAAGTCTTGAGTGTATCATCGCAGCGGAAATCTTCGTCCATAACTTGGACCCATGCCATCTGCCTTAACCCTACAGGCATTCTGACTGGGAAGCGTCCTAGCTCGCATGCTCGTCACCAAAGAAATCCTCATCTTACTCCTGTTCTTTCATGCATGGCCAATAAAATAACCAGTGGCAAGCCAATGAGTACTTTGAATGTACTCGCAAGCAACCAAAGAGTGATAACAGAATAATTATGCAAGGCTCTACTGCTAATTTGGCATTTTTGCGGAAAGCTAGTTTTTCTCATGCAAATATGATCATAATTTGTCAAGGATATGAATGCGTATGCAACAAGTATCAGGAGGTTACATACATCATCATCATCATCGAGAGAGAGAGAGTTATGAACAACTCATGCTCAAGCTCATCGTGACTTCCTCACGAATCACGTCGATAGATTTACCAAACCATGTTGTTTGTCAGAAACATATGGACATAGTCTAAGCAGCACCACCCAACTGTCCTTGACCGTGGACACGGCTATTCGAATAGTTTTACACTCTGCAGAGATTGCACACTTTACCCACAAGATCCGGGGAACTTCCGTGTCATCCACGACCCGCGGTACCTCAAGTACCCGGGATAAGCACCTGATAACTATCTTTCCCTAGAAGACACTAACATAGAGTCCACTCGATTGGTAGTAACCCCCGTGCCTAACATTTCACATCTTAATATTGTGGAGCCTCGCTCCCATATTCATCACATACCACAAGCACGGGGTACCAACGGTGTGTCCGGTGCCCTGTGAAGACAGTCATGGTCGCCCTACCTGGCACGACCCCGTCCCGAGAGAGAGAGAGAGCACCAACTCTCCCCCGTCACTAGTAATGCGGGCTCCAAGCTAGTATCGGCCTAGGTAATCAATAATGCCCTTTCCCATATAAGGGTAGAGAGGTTGCACATGTTTTGTTGGGACGGTCCACAAATCTTAAATCTAATCCGTCTCTGTAAACAACACTTTTATCAAGCCTCGGTACACTACTTCTCCACCAAGTAGTGACCTAGTGCATCATCATCTCCCAGAGGCATCAGTGGCACCCTCTGGGGCTGTTTGCAAGTATGTCAAACCACACTTGTTTCTTTCCATGCATAATCCTGACCCACTTTGCGTAGCAACTACTTTAGCATCCTATCTACTCCCATTGGCATAACCCTCATAAGAAGGTAGGGTCATGCACAATGCAAGTATCAATGAGGAAGTACGGTGGCAAACCATCAAAGTGGTTACCACCTCATCATGATTCCGTTGCAACAACAATATGGTGCTATATGACATGCATAAAAAGGGTTTCATAGACATGGTCAAAGGGCTGCTTGCCTGGTTCATCAGAGTCTTCAAGTCTTCTGGTCCAACTCCGAGCATTTCCTCTACTTCGTCAACTATCGTCGAAAGCAACCATAATGAGCAACACAAAAAGGCAGAAAATAAAAGTGCTCTAAAAATATGAAGTTTACTTTTCTAGGACTCCTCTGGTTATATGGAAAATAACCGAGTGGTTTCGTGGAAGTGGATCGGTGGTTATTTCGAACATTTCAATATGATGGAAACAAGGGATTTAATGGATCTGCAAGTTGTCTCAGAATGCCTTTTATAAAAATGAGTAAAAGTACCCATTAAATCAGGCATGATTTTAGAAACATTTAGAAATTGGTTTCACTGGATTTGGAATTGAAATGAATATAATATGGATATTTGAAGTGGACTTGTGTGGATAAATGAGCTTTTTAAAAGGTCCAGTGAAAACCAAGAAAAAATGTCCACTGTGGCCCATTAAATAGAACATGATTTATGGAGTCTCTAGAAATTTGAATCATCAAATTTGGACAATATTTGAATAGTTTATGGATTTTCTAAGTTCACTGGAAAAGAAAAATAAGAATATTTGGGTTATACCTAAACCGTGCGTACTGCTTGTGATTTAGCACCCATGGCGCCTTGGGCGGCCAATGACTCGGCTCTTTGGGCGAACCAGGCAACGACGAAGGCGTATTAGCCTGTTACGCTTTCAGTGCCGGGACGCGGTATCCTTGATGCCGTCTCCACTTAAACCGGGCGGGCCCGGGGCCCGCTGACGTGTGGGTCCCACGCCAAGTCTCTCTCTCCTCCCGCCTCCCCCTTCTTCCTCCCGACGGGTAGAGGCAGGGGATAGATGGCGCACGCGCCGGCGGCGATTCCGGCCGCTCCACTGCGCCCGGGGCCAGGCCAGTGGTCTGGGAGGATGCCCCGTTCCACGCTGCGCCCAGAGGTGGTCGCGCTGGATGCGGGGAGCGCCAGAGTCGAGGCGGGCGTCGGCCATGGCAGAGACCGAGGCAGCAGGATGGGCACGACAGGATGACGAGATATGGGAGGAAATGGAGCCCGGGGTGGGTCGGCGGTGGTTGTGAGAGGGTTCTTGAGTAGCTAGGGGGAAGATAGAGGGGTCGACGCGCTCGAATTTGAGCGGTGGTCGGCGGGAAAGCTCCCGCCAGGGGGGACGCATGGAGGGCGCAGGAGAGGAAGTGAGTTAGTCAGGGGGTCTAGGGGAGGCGCGTGGTGTGGTAGGTGACGCTGGAGAGGCCGGGGGGTGGCCTTGTATGGCGGGGCCATGGCGCACCATGAGCGAAGCTCACTGGTGCCCGCGGGAATTGCCGTGGCAGTCGAGGGAGGGGTGATAGAGCCCTCTGCGGTGCTCGTGGGTGTAGCCCAGGGTTCTGGGAAGGTATAGGAGGAGCAGAGCGAGCTCGAGGAGGCCCCGCACGAGTGCAGCGACTGGTGAGCTCGTGCGGCACTCGGGTGGGCTCGACAGGGGGAAGAGGAGAGCGGGATAGGAGGGGCCCGATAGCTACACTTGACGTGGACGTCGAGGCGACCTCGGGAGACACGGACCCGGCGCCCAAGGTCGTCGAGGGCCTCGGAATGGGCAAGCTACAGTGCGGGAGTGCAATGTAGCATGCTCCAAAGCGCGTCCATGGCATGCCATGGCATTTTAATAGTGCCATGGGCATGTCTTATAGTGTCTGGGGGTTTTGGGGGAGAGTGAACAAGGTAGGAGTGGCATTGGATGCCCTAGAGAGCCACTAGATGAGAGGGGAGGTGGAGAGAGAGGTGAACAGTGGCTATCCAGAGGGGGAAAATGGGGTTTTACGCCATCAATCATGGAGCTTTGGAAGAGGGGGAGCTACTGGAGGTTGCTGGTGATCAGGTTCAGCTGTGGTAAGAACTTGGGCTCATGGAGATTAGTGGAAGAGGTCAAAATGATGATTTTGAAAAAATGGCAGAAGGTGTTTGTTGTTGGTTTGGGCAAGAAAATTAATTTCACTTGCCATGAGAATTAACAGGATGGAATGGCACTTAGAAATAGTGTGTTCTACCAAATTTAAGCTCATTTGGGCAAAGCTGGCAGTGCAACTTTTGTTAACCCTAGAAATCAACAGAAATGGGTTTTCCAAGATCTAGTCATGCAAAACCATTCTCCTTGATGCACCACTTGGTGTAGTTTCATAATTTGGGGATTTGAACATGTCCACAAAAATTCAGATCAAGACACACTTGGCAATGTAGAGTTGTTCAAATTTGGTTCTGGACAGGAAGGGTTTTGGGAAAGGTTTTTGGATCAAGGAGAAGGAGTATAAGAGTTGGAGGATTTATTTTATTTTTAGAGAACTTGCAAACAACAGACAAAAACCAATCAAGGCAAGGTCCAAAACACTCAAAAGTTTTTGTCAAACCACATTTTATCATGATTGTTAGCTTAAGTGTAGTAGCATGAAAATCAGGGTGTGACACTGGCAATCGGAAGAAGGCAGAAGAGTGCTTCCAGAAGGGCTCGAAGATCGCCGATGCACAGATGGCAGAAGTGGAATTGCAGGAGTATCAGAAAAATGTAGATCCGAGTTATTTGTTGCGAGCTAAGAAGCCTGCCACGGATTCAACATTTCAGTCGTCTGGCGAAACGAAGCCGATTCATATTCACCTGACGGATCCCAATGCTGCTCCGACTCACATATCAAGAAAACTCGACTCCAAATAGGAAGAAGCGCTAATCCAGTTCCTCTGTGAGAACTGGGACATCTTTGCATGGAAACCTTCCGACATGCCTGGTGTTCCCAGGGAGTTGGCTGAGCATCATTTGCGAGCCGACCCGAAGGTGAAACCAGTCAAAGAACATCTTCAACGGTCGGCTGTGCAGAAGAGAAAGGCAATCGGTGAAGAAGTGGCTCGACTCCTAGCAGCTGAGTTTATCTGAGAGATTTACCACTCCGAGTGGTTAGCTAACGTTGTCATGGTTCCTAAGAAGGACGACTCACTTCGCATGTGCATTGACTGCAAGCATATCAATCGGGCCTGCCCGAAAGATCACTTTCCTCTCCCTCGCATCGACCAACTTGTCGACTCAAGCTGCGGGTGTGGCGTTGTCCTTTTGGACGCTTATTTGGGGTATCATCAGATCCGTCTGTATGGACCCGACGAGATAAAAACAGCTTTCATTACCCCATTTGGGTGCTTCTGTTATGTCACCATGCCATTCAGCTCGAAGAACACTGGAGCCACATTCATGCGGATGATCCAGAAGTGTTTACTCACTCAAATCAGTCGGAATGTGGAAGCATACATGGATGATATTGTGGTTAAGTCACATAAAGGTTCCGACCTACTGGCTGACCTTGCTGAAACCTTTGCCAACCTCAGAAGGTATGATATCAAGCTTAATCCATCAAAGTGCACATTCGGAGTCCCAGGCGGAAAATTGCTCGGTTTTCTCATTTTTGAACGAGGGATCGACGCTAACCCAGAGAAAGTGGGTGCCATACTCCGAATGAAACGCCCCGTGCGTGTACATGATGTCCAGAAGCTTACTGGTTGCTTGGCCGCCCTAAGTCGATTGATTTCTCGCCTCGGTGAAAAGGCATTGCCTCTTTACCGACTGATGAAGAAGTCAGATAAGTTCGAGTGGACTCCTGAAGCTGATGCAGCATTCGCAGAGCTAAAAGCCCTGCTTTCCACCCAGCCGGTGCTTGCTGCCCCAATCAGCAAAGAGCCTTTACTGCTTTACATTGCAGCCACTGGACAAGTCGTCAGTACAGTACTTACGGTCAAGCGGGAAGAAGAAGGAAAAGCCTATAAAGTTCAGCGCCCAGTATATTATGTTTATGAAGTTTTGACTCCATCAAAGCAAAGATATCCGCATTATCAGAAACTTTTTTATGGGATTTATATGACCACGAAGAAGGTTTCACATTACTTCTCTGACCATTCAATTATAGTCGTCAGCGACGCTCCATTGTCAGAGATTCTGCACAACAGAGATGCAACTGGTCGAGTGGGAAAGTGGGCGATTGAACTCCTTCCCTTAGATATCAAGTTTGAGGCAAATAAAGCTATCAAGTCCCTAGCAATAGCAGATTTCCTCGCCGAGTGGATCGTACAGCAACTGCCGACTCAAGTTCACTCGGAGCACTCGATCATGTTTTTTGATGGTTCCAAGATGCTAAACGGTTCCGGTGCTGGGGTGGTACTGGTATCCCCCCGAGGAGACAAGCTCAGATATGTCCTCCAGATTCACTTTGATTCCTCCAACAACGAAGCAGAATATGAGGCACTCCTGTATGGTTACGTATGGCCATTTCACTCGGCGTCCGTCGCCTTATGGTCTATGGTGACTCAGATTTGGTAGTCAATCAAGTGATGAAGGAGTGGGACGTCAGAAGCCCAGCCATGACTGGTTACTGCAATGCACTGAGGAAATTGGAAAAGAAGTTTGAGGGGTTAGAGCTCCATCATATACCTCGACTGAAAAATCAAGCTGCCGGCGATTTGGCAAAGATAGGTTCCAAGAGAGAAGCCATTCCCAGCAATGTGTTTTTGGAGCACATTCACACACTGTCAGTTCAAGAAGATCCTTTCACTGAAGAGCCCCCATAGCCTAAGAGTGCCACAGATCCGACTAAAGTCGAGGTCCCAGCCATGGTCGACCTGATCATGGAGGTTTTGGTCATCACTCCCGACTGGACAATACCATACATTGCATATATTCTTAGGAAGGAACTACCAGAAGACGAAGAAGAGGCTCGACAGATCGTCTGTCGATCCAAAGCCTTTACTATGATAGGAGGACAACTGTTCAGGGAAGGAGTGGCGGAGTCGATCGAAATGCATAACTTGAGAAGAAGGTCGAATGATCCTCAACAACATCCACTGGGACCTGTGGTCACCATCGTCCTCTCGGACCATCGTGGCTAAAGCATACCGGCGGGTTTTACTTGCCACGAGCAAATGAAATGGCGAAGATATAGTCGACAAATGTGAGGGTTGCTAGTTTTACTCCAACATGTCGCACAAGCCTGCGTCAGCCCTGAAGACCATTCCACTCGTCTGGCCCTTTGCTGTTTGGGGATTGGATATGGTCGGACCACTGAGAACCGGTAGGAGCGGCTTCACTCACGTGCTTGTAGCAGTCGACAAGTTTACCAAGTGGATTGAGGCTAAGCCTATCAAGAATCTTCAAGCCAACACTACTGTCAGTTTCATCAGAGAATTGACATTCAGATACTGAGTTCCACACAGCATCATCACTGACAACGGGTCGAACTTCATTTTGATGAGTTTAGAGCCTTCTGCACTTCTCAAGGCACACGAGTCGACTATGCTTCAGTCGCTCACCCCCAGTCGAATGGACAAGCAGAAAGAGCAAATGGCCTAATTCTCAAAGGGTTGAAACCCCGACTGATGCGTGATCTCAAGCACGCAGCAGGCGCCTGGGTTGATGAACTTCCGTCAGTTCTTTGGGGTCTAAGGACAACTCCCAATCGGTCGACTGGCCGAACTCCATTCTCTTGGTCTATGGAGCTAAAGCCGTTCTGCCGAGTGACTTACTTCATAATGCACCACGAGTCGAGCTCTTCTCTGAAGATGAAGCAGAATAGGCTCGGCAGGACGCAGTCAACCTTTTAGAGGAGGAAAGAGAAATGGCTTTGATCCGGCCAACCATTTATCAGCAAGACTTGCGTAGATTCCACGCCAGAAACGTGAGGGGTCGAGCCTTTCAAGAGGGAGACTTGGTTCTTCGAGTGGATCAACAGAAACCACACAAGCTCGCCCCTGCTTGGGAAGGTCCCTTCATTGTCACCAGAGTTCTCCACAATGGAGCATACCATGTTTATAATGTCGAGCATCAGAAAGACAAGCCACGAGCATGGAACGCGGAGCTGCTCCGCCCCTTTTATACTTAAGTACTCACTCGGATGAGATGTAATAAGAAATACCTTTGTAGTTTGTTTATCAAAGACAAGAGCTTTATAATCTTCCTGAACAATCTGTTGTTGCATTTGTTTGCGTTTGAAATCCCCCAGTGGGTAACTTAGCTGCGAATCTGTTTCGCCTAAGTTTAAAAAAAAACCTACCGAGTGATGAGCAAGCCTCTCACTCGGGGGCTTAGCTGCGAATCCGTTTCGCCTAAGTTTAAAAAAATCCTACCGAGTGATGAGCAAGCCTCTCACTCGGGGGCTTAGCTGCAGTCCAGTACTCGCCTAAGTTTAAAAAATCCTACCGAGTGATGAGCAAGCCTCTCACTCGGGGGCTTAGCTGCAGTCCAGTACTCGCCTAAGTTTAAAAAATCCTGCCGAGTGATGAGAAAGCCTCTCACTCGGGGGCTTAGCTTCAGTCCAAGTACTCACCTAAGTTTAAAAAATCCTGCCGAGTGATGAGCAAGCCTCTCACTCGGGGTCTTAGCTGCAGTCCAAGTACTCGCCTAAGTTTAAAAAATCCTACCGAGTGATGAGCAATCCTCCCACTCGGAGGCTTAGCTGCAGTCCAAGTACTCGCCTAAGTTTAAAAAATCCTACTCAGTGGTGAGCAATCCTCCCACTCGGGGGTTTAGCTGCAGTCCAGTACTCGCCTAAGTTTAAAAAATCCTGCCGAATGATGAGCAAACCTCTCACTCGGGGGCTTAGCTGTAGTCTAAGTACTCGCCTAAGTTTAAAAAATCCTACCGGGTGATGAGCCATCCTCCCACTCGGAGGCTTAGCTGCAGTCCAAGTACTCGCCTAAGTTTAAAAAATCCTACGGAGTTGTGAGCAATCCTCCCACTCGGGGGCTTAGCTGCTGTCCAGTACTCTCCTAAGTTTAAAAAATCCTACCGAGTGGTGAGCAATCCTCCCACTCGGGGGCTTAGCTGCAGTCCAGTACTCACCTAAGTGTAAAAAATCCTACCGAGTGGTGAGCAATCCTCCCACTCGGGGGCTTATCTGCAGTCCAGTACTCGCCTAAGTGTAAAAAAAAATCCTACCGAGTGGCGAGCAATCCTCTCACTCGGGGGCTTAGCTGCAGTCCAGTACTCGCCTAAGTTTAAAAAATCCTACCGAGTGCTGAGCAACCCTCCCACTCGGGGGCTTAGCTGCAGTCCAATACTCGCCTAAGTTCGAAACGTATCCCTATCCGCAAGGACGACGAGGTGCAGGTCGACTGCAACCTTCTCCTTCGGAGCTACGCCACAAATACAACGTGCGCTCCATCCCTATCCGCAAGGACGAGGAGGTGCAGGTCGACTGCAACCTTCTCCCTCGGAGCTACGCCACAAATACAATGTGCGATCCATCCCTATCCGCAAGGACGACGAGGTGCAGGTCGATTGCAACCTTCTCCTTCGGAGCTACGCCACAAATACAATGTGCGCTCCATCCTTGTCTGCAAGTTCGACGAGGCGCTTGTCGATCGAAATCTCTACTTTAGAGCTGCATCTCAGACACAAAAGTCATCCCAAGTGTAGAACAAATTCTAAAAGCAATCGCAAGCATATCCTGAGATAAATCAAGTCCAGACGAACCCTAAAGGTTCAAGACCGCAGAAGTACTCGGGAACTCAGCCCAAAAGAGTTTAACGGTTACAAAAACCACTCTGCATTCCGAAGCAAATTTAAGGTGGGGCATAAAAGTTTGTTCACTCCGCAGGAGGAGGGCTGGCAGGCTCGACGAATTCATCCAGGTCAATGCCATCAGCAATCCTAGTGGCTGCAGCAATGAAAGTCTCCATGAAGGATTGGAAGTCATGCTTCTTGGTATTGGCAACCTTGATCGCCGACAGCTTCTCTTCTCGCGCCTCCTTGCAATGGACACGAACCAAAGACAGAGCCACATCAGCACCGCACCGGGCAGAAGACTTTTTCTACTCCTGCACTCGACCTGGGATCTCATTGAGTCGAGTCATCAGAGACTCGAGGTCATTCGAGAGCGCTGCCCTTGGCCAGTGCGGTGTCGATCCGGGACATTGCGATCTTCAGTCAAGCAAGGTAGTCAACAACACCGTCGATGCGGGATTCCAGTCGGAGCAACTTCATAGCAGTTTCATCTTTCACAGGGGAGTTGATGGGGTCCAAGCTTGGTTCAGTTCGCCCGGTCTCCTCCTCGAAATCTCAGCAAAACTCTGCATGCACAATCCGAAGATGAGTCAATAGTCGTATGCCGAGTCGACGAAAATAAACCAGTCAGAACAGAATATATACCTTCAAGCATGATGAACAACTTCTTGGCAAGGCTTCTCAGATAACTTTCCAGATCATCCCTCCTGCGAGCAATGCCTTCCATCCTCTCGTTCAGATTGACCTTGTCCTTCTTCAAGCGGGTTAATTCCTTGTTGGCTTCGTCCATGGCAGCTTTTATCTTGGCGTTTTCTTCCTCTAATTTGCCGACTGAAGCCAGCTTTTGTTCGGCCAGAGCAGTTTTGTCATCAGCCTTCTTCTGTGCGGCAACCAGATCTTGATCCTTTTTTGCGAGAGCCTGGTTCAGTTTCTCTGAAAAGAAATAATCTTGATTCAGAAAGAGCAGAATGAAATCCAGATCGAAGACAAACCAGTCGACAAACCAGATTGAAGACAATCCAGAGTGGAATTTCTTACCATTGGCGTCGTCCTTGGCTTTCTGTAGCTCTGTCTTGGCCAACTCCAGGTCAAGGTTGAGTTGAATCTGCTATTTCTCCAAGACAGCAAAGCGAGCTCCAAGATCACAAGATTTCTGCAAACAAGGAATGAGTCAGTCGACTAGTTAAAAGATTAGTTATTTCAGAGAGATAAAAGGATAAAGCCAGCAAATTCTAAGACTACTGCCGAATCAAACATCCAACAGTAGCCTCGGGGACTACACCCAGTGGGTGCACTTAGCGTGCCCCCACTGATTCAGTTTACACTCGACAAGGCCTTTCTTCAGCGCGAGTGCCAAAAAAAAGAAGAGAGAAGATAGCCACAAACAGATTCTTCAGACCATAGTCGACAGCCAGCAGTCGACCACGGTCTCGGGGACTACACCCAGTGGGTACACTCAGCGTTCCCCCACTGGTTTAAAAATCCACTCGACATGTCCTGCTCAGACCGAGTGAAGAAATTCCAAATTCAAGACTATAGTCGACTTCCCACAGTCCACCATAGTCTCGGGGACTACACCTAGTGGGTGCACTCAGCGTGCCCCCACTAGTCCAAAAAATTCAATCGACAATAACATCAGATTCCAAGTACGATTTTTCTCAATGACAAATCGAAACACCCAGTGGGTGTATAGAAGCGAAGATCCTTGGAAAGAGAGTTTTCAGGTACCATATCCTAATAGAACAAGTCAAGAGAGGCAGTCGACTAGCTGCAAACCTGAACGTTGCTCTGGAGAGCAGAGCTGGCATCATAAGCAGCCTGGCTGGCATCCCGCACCATCTTCATCTTCTCCATCATAATGCTTGCTTGGCGTATAGCTTCTTTGGCGGCACCCACTTCGTCTTCCGGGACGTGATGTGTAGCAAAAATTGAAGGTGGATCAGCAGGAGCACGCGCGGCTGACGCAGAAGGTCGAGCACTCGACAGCGGTATGGTGAGAGAAACGGAAGTCCGATTGGCGTCACCAGCGTCCTGAACTACCGGTTCCTCCACCGGTGTCGACTGAGGTGTCTTGCCAGCGGACGCTTTCCTGTTTCTTCTCCCCAAGGGCATCCGCGGCTCGTCATCATCATCGTCGGGGAAGTCAATAACGTTGGGAGCTACAAAAAGTTCAGTCGCCAACATTTCATCACCCGATCGTATATATCATAGTTCAATCGACAAAAGGACGACAGAATAACAAAGATTGTACCCGGGATGGAGGTGACCGCGTCTTCCATTTCCTCATCCTCGTTTCTATAGGCTGAAGTCCCAGAGGTAGCGGCACTGCCAATTTCAAGGTTCATTCGATCAAAACAAAGGAAAGATAAACAACGCAGAGCGTCGAGTAAGAGCGAAAGAAGTACACTCACGCGGAGGCAACAGGAATGTCAATCTTGATTTTTGGTAGCGCCTTCCGAGTCTTCTGCGCAATGACCTTGGTCTGCTTTGGGGCCTTCTCAGTCGGTGCTAGAGAGGATGTCCGAGGACGCTTTGACGATTGCCCAGTTGGAACGGTCGCCTTGTCACGGGCGCTCGCTGGATCTTGAGCAAGATTGGATCGCCTTTCCCTGCGGGGAGGAGAGCCGACCTCTTCTTCGTCACTCGAGTCATCGCTCTCCCCCTCTCCCTCTCCGTCAGAATGCCATTCACCGCTTTCGCCTCCGCTTGACTCGCCCTACGGATCTTGCTCCTGCTCTCCGTTGGGCATCGAGTACATTTCGGTAAGAGTCTGGAAGAAAGCAAGCATGACATAGTCAGTTGGTAAAGCATAAACAACTGTGTGAATAAATCAAGATTACAGTCGGAAATTCAGAATTGGACCTTGTCTGGTTCACATGATTGGTCGAGTGGAGGAATTCTCCTGGCTCCCCTGGGGTTGTCTTTGTTTCCTGTGATACTCATCAGCCACCCCTCCAACGTGGTCTCGTCGACTTCCTCCGGATGAGTCCGAGTGGTGTCATTAGTGCCCGAATACATCCACATCGGATGGTCATGAGCTTGAAGCGGCTGGATGCGTCACCGAAGGAAAACCTCCAACGAATACATACCAGTCACCCCATCGCGGACAAGTTGAACTACTCGATCGACCAACACCTTGACTTGTGCCTTCTCCTCCGGGATCGCCTTCAAAGGCGAGGGTTTCGCCACTCGGGCCAAAGAAAAAGGGGGAAGTCCAGTCGACTGCCATGGGGTCGGCTGGTCTTTGTAGTAGAACCAGGTCGACTACCACCCACGGACCGAGTCGGGAAGAATCATGGCTGGAAAAGAACTTTTGCCCCTCATCTGAATCCCAAGGCCCCCGCACATTTGGATCACATGCGTTCTTTCATCACTCGGATTTGCCTTTTTGACCGACTGGGAGCGGCATGTGAAGATGTTCTTGAAGAGGCCCCAGTGGGTTCGGCAGCCCAGGAAATTCTCACACAAAGACACGAAGGCAGCAAGGTACACAATGGTGTTTGGGGTGAAATGATGGAGTTGTGCCCCGAAAAAATTCAAGAAACCTCGGAAGAAAGGGTGAGGAGTCAAGGAGAACCCGCGGTCAATGTGACTGGCGAGGAGGCGCACTCACCTCTCATGGTGTGGCTCGGTCTCGTTCCCGGGAGCCGTGCTGATTCGTGGGGAATCAGTCCCCCTTCGACCAGGTCGTCGATGTTGTCCTGGCTGATCGCCGAGCGAATCCAGTCGCCCTGGATCTAGCTCGGCGGCAGGCCAGACCTTGAGGAAGATCCGCCCCGGCTGGACTTCCTCCCCTTCGCCTTCGCCGTCGCCTTCTTCGTGCGCTCGAGAGCCACCGTCTTCTCGTTCCCCATCGCCGCAGATGGATCTTGAATGGAACGGCGGCACTAGGGCGGAAGCAAGTGCAGTAGAGAACTCCGAGGAAGAGAAAGGAAAATGAGAACGCACTGTTCAAAAACCCCGGTCCGGCGCCTTATATGAGGTTACTTCCGAGTGACTCACTTGTAGGCCCGGGCAACTTATCCAATCCCGCAACAGTCGCGCACGCGATACGTGGCAAAAAAGGCGGTGCAGAAATTGAGGCGCCCTGCCTAATCCAGCCCGATTACTGTGGCCTCCTCCGCCCCGTGCGCTTCCCAAAATTCGGATCCCGCGAAATCCGCGGACAGCAGAACAACTTGTCAGACGGAAGATCTCCTCCACGTCATCAATCGAAATTCTCCCAATAAAAGTTCACTCGACAAAATCTAGGAATGGATCAAGACGACTGAAAAAGAAGTTGGTATCGTCACCTCGGTTCATTGATCCAGAACAAGATAAACTCGTAGCACGGAAAACAAGTCGGAAATGTTCTCAACTCCATCCCCACTCAAACCCTGATCCATTCGGGGGCTAATGATGAAGCTATGTACCTAGGGTAGGGTCATGGACCTGTCCAAGATACCCTCCCCAAGGACATCCCTTAAAAAACCAGAAGAATCATCATCCACTCGACCATGAAGCTATGTTCCACTTGGCAGTCCTGAAGTCACTCGACCGTGAAGACTATCACTCGACTATCAGAAGACCTAGAGCCACTCTGTACTGCAACCGTCGGGAATTAAGTCATAGCTTTATGGTCATTATGTATCTTTATTACTGGCGTTACCAGTAACACCCCCCTCTTGATGTACATTTAACCCTGTGTAACGGAGGGGAGCTGGGGTCCTGGCGCACTCTATATAAGCCACCCCTCCTCTGGGACAAGGGTTAGCACCCCCTGAAACTCACACGCATATAATCCAGTCGACCGCCTCCGGGCTCCAAGACGTAGGGCTGTTACTTCCTCCGAGATGGGACTGAACTCGTAAAACTTGCGTGTACAACTCGTCCATAGCTAAGATCTTGCCTCTACATCACCTATCCCCTATTCTACTGTCAGACTTAGAACCACGACATGTACCTTTTTGCTCCGGTTAACTCAGCCATCCGTTGAACCGTCAACAGGGCATAACAAGCGGAGGAAATCAGGTCCCGGCAAGTACTTTCCCCCCGAGCCCCTTGGGGCTGCCGGCAAGGATGTTGTCGTGCACACTGAGCCTGCCAAAGAGCAGCTGGCTCCGGCAGGGCGTCAAGCCCTGGCCGTGGAGACAGCCGCTCCCGTGGCAGAAGATATGCCTTTGGTCCTTGCCGTCGAGCCCTAGGCTCCGGCATGGGCGCAGCATACCGTCCGATTCCTCCAAATGGGGGAGCTTCCTGAGGATCAGGAAGAAGCGGAAAAAGTAGCCCGTCGGTCTGCCCTATACCAGTTCGTCGATGACGTCCTGTACAGGAGAAGGCCGAACGGTGTGAAATTGAAGTGCATCCCCCGGGAGGAAGGACTGGAGCTGTTGGCAGAGATACATGGAGGCATATGTGACTCCCACATAGGGTCGAGGGCCCTTGCCGGCAAGGCGTTCTGGCAAGGTTTCTTCTAGCCCACCGCCCTCCAGGATGCGACGACACTAGTAACCAAGTGTGAAGCATGTCAGCTCCATTCAAAGAAGCTTCTTTAACCAGCCCAAGCCCTTCAAACAATCCCTCTCTCCTGGCCATTCTCGGTCTGGGGGCTCGATATAGTGGGCCCCTTCCCACGTGCTCTCGGGGGCTTTGAGTACTTGTACGTTGCAATCGACAAGTTCACAAAGTGGGCGGAAGTCGAAGCAGTGAGAAAGGTGACATCACAGTCAGCCGTCAAGTTCTTCAAGGGACCGGTCTGCCGCTTTGGTGTGCCAAGCAGGATTATCACCGACAACGACACACAGTTCACGAGCCACACCTTCATGCAGTATGTTCAAGACCTCGGCAGCTAGGTCTGTTTTGCTTCCATGGCACACCCCCGGAGCAACGGCCAAGCGGGGAGGGCGAATGCTGAAGTGTTGGGAGGCCTGAGAACGAAGACCTTTGACAGGTTGCACAAGAGCGGAAGGCGCTAAATTGGTGAGTTGCCGACGGTTCTTTGGTCGATCAAGACGATTCCAAATCGAGCCACTGGTCAGACACCCTTTTCCCTAGTATATGGGGCGGAGGCAGTTCTCCCCACGGAACTCATATACGGGTCACGCCGAGTGCTCGCTTATGATGAGCTTGAGCAAGAGAAGTTGCGGCAAGATGACTAGCGATCATGAGGAAGATCTTCTTGAGGCGTGTGAGAGGACACGCTACCGACAAGCCTTGCGCCGCTACCATAGCTGCAGGGTTCATGCCCGAAGCTTTGAGGAAGGCGACCTTGTTCTTCGGCGCGTTCAGTCGGCCAAGAATACCAACAAGTTGACGCCAAAGTGGGAAGGCCCTTATCGGTTAATACGAGTCACCAGTCCCTGCGCAGTCCGCCTGGAGATCGAAGATGCTGTCCCAGTGAGCAATTCCTCGAACATCGAGCATCTTCGCAAGTTTTACCCTTAAGGCGCGGCTTGCTGGGCCCCCCGGTAAGCCACCTTTTATACAAGCTTTGCCGGCAAGGCATGTAACCCTATGTACAAAGCCAAGCGCAGACCCTGAGCATAAATAAACGAAGTGCTAGCGCGCCCTAAGTTATAGCATGCATGCTAGGTGAGTCTCTTCCTCGGTTAGGGTTGATAGTGCTTAGTGGCGACTAACCCATAGCCTAGAGGTCGAGTGTGCGTCTTTTCTGTTTTCTTTGGTTCGCAGGGCACTTCTGCTGAGCCACTTGGGCAAAGGAGAACAAACTGGCGCTCCGGCCCCGGCAAGGCAAGGCTGCCGGGGGCTGAAGATGAAAGGGTCCAACCACGGCGAGCCAAGGTTGCCGGGGGCTGCGGATTCAGATAAGTCTTTCATCCCCCTACTATGCATTTCCGTATGGAACTGGGACATGTGAAGCCTCGTTTATGTCTTAAAACCACCGTGCTCCATTTTTCCTGTACCCAAGAGTTACTTCCTGGGTCGGAATTTTGTAGTAGTTGCGGTGGTGAAGAGATGAATGAGGAGCCTAACTCTACTTCACCCTGCCTCCGTCGAAAGCACGAGAACAGTCGGCTGAAGAAGAGAAGCGGCAAGGCCTGTTGCCGGGCGATAACGTTTATTATAAAAATAACAAGGATTCATCCTTGGCATGGGCCTCGCTCACGCACGAAGAACCCGGCAAGCACCCTTTTTCATTAAAAACGTCCCGCACATGTACAGTTCGTACGGAAAGAAAAACATGAACCAGGGGGATTACAAGCTTTAAATCTAACAAGGCCTGAAGGCTTATAGACTAAAAAAGAGATGATATGCCCGTAATCCCTTTCTCGTCCCTCTCCTCAGGAGGCAGGTCAAGAAGGCGAAAGGGAAAATGGGGCGCCTAAGCAAACTACGAGCAGCAGAAAGCACCAAGAGAACACCTCGGTGGCTGCCCACGGGTGGGCTAGTGATGACGGTGCCGGGAATGGAGCTGGAAGACGAGGCGGTAGGTCGCCAAACACGCGACGAAGTCGTCGGGGTCCACGTACTCCGAGTTGACGGCCTTGCCGCCCGCCCTCTTCCTCTTCCGCAGGGCCCCGACACCAGCTGCCCAAGCAGACGGCCCCGAGAAGTTCAAGGAGCTGGCCCCTCCCCTGGCAAAACTCCGCCGGAGGAGCGGCCAGGTGTAGATGCTGCTACTGCCACACCCGCCCAGGCGCGAGGCGTTCGACGCCTAGTCAGACTCGTCGCCGTCACCTGCTGTGCTGTCCTCGTCGTCACTTTTGCTCGAGGAAGAGCTTCCATCGTCGGAATCTTCGTCGGAGGAGCTCTCCAGGCAGCACTTCAGGCGAGTTCCAAGATCTCCGAAGACCTTGACGGAGAGCTGGTCGTCCTCCATTAATTCGAAGTACAGGACGAGCCCCACCGTCATGCTCTGGATGCGAGCGAACGTCTTCCATCCACGGCGGAGGTACATGACCCGAGGAGTCAGGAAGTCGACGTCGACCCGCGTGCCCCCATTCCCGCAGCCCCATTCCCGGCAGGGGCGAGGCCGGTGCGCCGCCCCGTCCTCCTCTTCCCCGGGAACCACGACCTCTGCCATGGCCTCCCCCATGGCCTCGCTCCCTCCCCCTTCCCCTCGCAGCCGGCTCCACCGCCGCGGGCTCAGAAGGAGGAGGGACGCGCTGTCGAGCAGCGACCCTCGCCTCCACCATCGAGGGACCAGGGTTCCCCCTCCCCATGACGGATGAGAGGAAGAAGCAGAAGCAGGAGGAGATAGAACATAGAAGAGTGCGGAGCGCCATCACCCCCATCCCTCTCCTTACAAAGGGGCGGGGTCGGGGCTCGGCCGCCCCACTCAGCCAATCCAGCCAACGGAGGCGCAGGGAATAAGGACCGACCCGTTGCCCCAATCAGCGACGACCCGATTTCCCGCCTCCACAACCCGCCACTTGCATGAAGGACGCGTGGCGAACGTGCAGGGTCGAAAGGATGGGTGAGGCGACCGTTCCCCGCCCCGTGATCAAGGGGCATGGGTGCCTTGAAGACTGTGACTCGAGTCCATCCAGTAAATGAGCCGCGCCTCCACGCCTCCCTCTTTTATGGGGAAGGCGTGAACCGCCTCTTTACCACAATGTGACGCATGCGTGCAGAAACCGCCCCACGCATGCCGCCCACGTCACGCGCACCCCTCCATGTCGCGCATTCAGCGCAGGTCATGGGAAGCGCAGCAGACTAAAAAATTACTGCGGTAAAATCCGCCCCACCTGCCCGCGCACCGTTTTGGGCCTGGCCCAACAACGTGTCGCGCTTATGTGTGGCCCAGGCCCGGGGGCTCCTCTCGGTGTACAAAAGTAGGGGCACACCTTTGTACCCCATTACTTGTGCGTGGGCAGTCGGAGCCACGCGCCACAGCCACACTAAGCAGGGCAGAGGAGGGGAGCCAGAGAGAAGCCGAAGCCCAAGACGACTACGACAACGCCAAGTCCAGAAAGATAGCAAAGGGGCGGGGTGGAGTCCCCCGGCAAGACCCTTGCCGGGGCATTCCTCTGCGGCCCCGGCAAGAACCTTGCCAGGGCAACTTTCCCAAACACCAACAAAGCAAACCGCCCTTGAGCCACAGGTTCCAACCCAAGCGGCTACGACTGGGCCACGGCTCAGGAGGCACCTCTGTGGTGGCATGCAGATCTTTGTCAAGACCATAGATATATGAGATCAGGATGAGGACCAGAAGACGGCAACCGTCGGCAGGATCCTTTCCGAGGAAAGCCACAAGACCCCCGGCAAGATCCTTACGGGGGACGACTGTGCATCGCGGCAAGACCCTTGCCGGGCCACCCGGCAAAACCCTTGCCAAGAACGCCAGCAGGGCCACTGCCAGGGCCGCACCAGCCAAGCTTCCACTGCCGTTCGCATGCAGCTGCTAGCCCAACCAGCTGGGCTGGCACCTGCGTGGCAACATGCAGCTCCCAGACCAGATCAGCAAGCACATGCGTGGCGGCATGCAGATCTTCATCAAGACCCTACCGCCGCGCCACCTCAGCTGCTTGCCTGCCTACATGGTGCCGCATGCATCGCTGGCCAGGGCGCGTGTCAAAGCGAGGGGGAGCGGTGACAAACGGGACGGGCCTCGCTCCCATCCCTGATAAAGCTAGGGGACACCTAAGCAACGCATTAAATGCATCTTGTCCTGTAATACCAGTGATAAGCTCATATTTACTATATGCCTTCCACCTCCTGTGTGCCACTGTGGCAGCCCCTTTCGACTATAAAAGGAGGCCCATGGCGTACTGGAGAGGGATTCGGCTCTTCGGAACTACTCAGCCACCGTAGCTAGTTCGAGGGCTTAAGAACACTCAATACACCCACCAAAGCAGGACCTGGGTTTTACGCATCCTCGCGGCCCGAACCTGGGTAAACGATCCTTGTGCTGATTACTAATCGTGCTCTTCTCGCAACCCTACGCCCCGGCAACCGTAGTAGGGATTCTTGTGATCCCATAGGTGTCGTTTCCCACCGACATGGTGGGACCGAATATTCAAACTCGGTCAGACCGATTTAGTTCAAAATGAGAACGTTAGGATTTTTGGTGGGACCGACACGTCAACTCGATGGGACCGATTTCATTAGGGTTAGGGCATAACGTAATCTCGGTGAGACCAATCACATGAACTCGGTGAGACCGATTTCTGTAATAGGCAAACAGAGAGTTGGTCAGGCAAACTCGATGGGACTGGTAGCTCATTTCGGTGAGACCGAAATGTTACAAAGAGGAAACATAGAGTTTGCATTGCGGACTCAGTGGGACCGATCGCTCACCTCGGTTAGACCGAAACGTTAAGAAGGGAAACATAGAGTTTGCAATCCCGTCCCGGTGAGACCGAGATCCCTATCGGTGAGATCGAACTTATTAGGGTTTCTAGCTATGGCTATGTCAAATGTACTCGGTGGCGCCAGATAGATCAAATTGGTGGGGCCGAGTTTGACTTTTGGTTTGGGACATACGTGGATATGAGAAAGTGGTTGAGGGCTTTTGTAGCATATCACTAAGCATTTTAAGGAAGCAAGCCATTAAGAAACACCTCATCCCCTTTTAATAGTATTGGCTTTTCCTATGGACTCAATGTGATCTTGGATCACTAAAATGAAAATGTGGAGTCATGAGCTTGAGCCAATATGTGTCCTTAGCATTTTGAGGGGTCCACATCTCTAGTCCATGCCATGCCAATCATTGAACTTTCTGAGACGATCATCTTGAAAGGGTATTAGTTCAATGAGCTATATGTTGTTAGGAATTACCAAAACCACCTAGGGACTAGTTGCACTTTCAATCTCCCCCTTTTTGGTAATTGATGACAACATATAGATCAAAGCTTCGACAAATAATAATAAGATTTAAATATATCGTCGCTTTGATAAGTATGTGAAAAGCAAGAGCTCCCCCTAAATTTGTGCACTATTTAAGATTTGCTTTTGAGTGCAAATGCACAATCGATTAGGATCATGGGTTACTCTCCCATGTCACATACATCTTGGTGGAGCGCTCAAAATGATATAATAAGAAAATATGCACTCATCACCAAGGCAAAGTGAATGATCATACATGAGAGATAAATAATATCATCATCCAGGCACAAGCATTAAGGTATGATATGATCAAACAGATGACCATACAAGTATCTCTCACACACAAAAGTACCATCCAGGCAAGCAAACAAATAAGTATCAAACAAGTAGCAAAAGAGATAGCAAAAAGAAGCAAATCTCTCTCTCTCTTGAAGCCTATGATCTATACACTTTCTCCCCCTTTGGCAACAAGTTACCAAAAAGCTTGAAAATGCATAGTGCTATGAGGCTCTCTAGGATTGATCTTCAGGAGGTGGCATTAAGAGGACTCCTAGGACGAATGCATCTTTTGAAGTTGTTGGAGCTGGTGGAGTTGCAACCGGAGGGACAACTGAAGCTGAGGCTACAGGTGCTGACATAGTAGCTCTTGTGTCTGTCAGAGGCACTGCTACAAATCTCTATGCCCTAGGCACTCTCTAAAAAGCGTCAGTGGTAGCTTTTCCTTTCCTCTCTTCAGCTTCTTCCTGGAGCTGCTCAATAGCTGTTTGCATTTCTGTCACCTTCAAGTCAAGATCATAGAACTTTGTCTCAGTAATCCTCTCAAGATTCTCTTGATTCTAAGTCAGGGTGGCCAATCCTTTCTTGTAGCGACCCGACCCAAATGGATCAAGTCTCTGTGCTTAAGTGTCATCCCTGGATTAGTATGCTGACACACACAGTACTCGAGGATTTATAACAGAGGTAAATCACATGTATAAAGTAACGTAAATACTATTACCTCAACCCATATAGCGGAAATAACAACAAGGTTGTGGAGTTCCCAACAACACCAATGACAAAGTTGAGTGTAGAAACCGTAACCCTAACGTATCACTTACTCGTCGTAAGCTTCCTACAACATGAGACGTTGCAGCCATGTAGGTCAGTACGTTGAATGTACTGGCAAATTAACACCATAGAGCAATGATGAATAATAGCTATCACCACATGCATATTTGGCTGGTGGAGGATCTAATTTTATTTTTGCATAAAGCCAATTTTCCCCTACAACAAAGGAATAAATTTTATTTACTACTAAGTTAAGTTACCCATATTGAGAAGGTAACCCCAACTCAATCCCAGAATCACCAAATCATTAATAACCCAACAATTTCATTAAATAGAGTGATGAGATCAACCAATAATTCAAATACCAGATACTCAAATTGTCCATAACCGGAGACACGGCTAATCATGATTAGTTTATACACTCTACAGAGGTTTGCGCACTTTCCCCCACAAGACTCGACCACATCCATGATCAAACAAACAATCAAAATTTAGAATTTTGGGACATTACAAAACTACCACCCTTAAAATGAATCTCGCCCTCGAGATTTGGTGAGGCCAGAAAGAATTAGGTTAGGTTCGGGGGTCTTCTCAAAATCCATCGATCGTCGCAGAGGGTCTGGGGTGCTACCACCCTTAGAAGTATGGTTACGGTTCCATCAAAACTCATATACTCCATCCTTATTCTTGACAGTGTCGGTCTTCTCAGATCCTACAGAAAATTCCTTCTCTGGGCTCTTCCGGTAGTGGCATAACTATCTTCGATTCTTGTGTCCTTTCATCTTGGTAGGGTTCTTCCGAGACTGGGTCTTTTTAGCTGACAAGTCTGGCGCCAATACGAAACAACTATCGATATCTCATGGTGGTCAACAATTTATGGTTTCTTCTGCAGGAAATGGGTCTGGGTTTATCCTTACTATATCCTATGATTGGCAACAACTGCCTTGTACAAGAGGAAAATTGTCATACCATTCTAAGGTTCAAACAAGGTTTTGATCGTCATCTTTCTCCACTATGGGTAAGTCACTCAGATTTACCATCTGCCGGTGTCAAAACCGGCGGATCTCGGGTAGGGGGTCCCGAACTGTGCGTCTAAGGCGGATGGTAACAGGAGGCGGGGGACACAATGTTTACCCAGGTTCGGGCCCTCTCGATGGAGGTAATACCCTACTTCCTGCTTGATTGATCTTGATGATATGAGTATTACAAGAGTTGATCTACCACGAGATAGTAGAGACTAAACCCTAGAAGCTATCCTATGATTATGATTGTTCTTGTCCTACGGACTAAACCCTCCGGTTTATATAGACACCGGAGGGGGCTAGGGTTACACAGAGTCAGTTAGAAGGGAGGAGATCTACATATCCGAATTGCCAAGCTTGCTTTCCACGCAAAGGAGAGTCCCATCCGGACACGGGACGAAGTCTTCAATCTTGTATCTTCATAGTCCAACAGTCCGACCAAAGCATATAGTCCGGCTGTCCGAGGACCCCCTAATCTAGGACTCCCTCTGTAGCCCCTGAACTAGGCTTCAATGACGATGAGTCCAGCGCGCATATTGTCTTCAGCATTGCAAGGCGGGTTCCTCCTCCGAATACTCCATAAAAGATTTTGAACACAAGGATAGTGTCCGGCTCTGCAAAACAAATTCCACATACCACCGTAGAGTATAATATTTGCACAAATCTAATCTGCTGACAACTTTTCATAACGTGACATCACGCCTGGCCCATTCATTATTCGAACCGTTTTTCTTAACCAGCTACTGCACATATTGCGAGGCGGTTTTCCTAGCACGTCTTGTCGAAGCAGAGATCGTGTCCCCTTATCACGGGATTCTCATCAATACGGGTGTGGGTAACCCAACCGCGCCATTAGTCACGGCGCTTGGGGAATAAGCGAGTTTACCGGGACAGTGGGGAGGCGCAGGATCCCTGCTGCCTTTATAAGGGGATAATGACTCCCTTTCTTCTTCCTGATTCATCCCTCCGCTCGAGCTCCAGCGCCCAAGCGTTCGTCTTCTCCACCCACAAAGGCCTTCCAAAAATGTCCGGATCCGGAGCAGGAGGCAAATGGATGGCCTCTACCGTCTGGGAGAAGGATATCAAAAAGCTTTGGGAGGCCGGGTACCTGGCCAAGAAAATCACCCACCGTCTCCCGACGGCGGGACAGATCGTCCCTACTCCGGAACCCCTCGAGAGGGTTGTATTCCTCCCTCATTTTGTCCGCGTGCTAGGGTTTCCCCTCAACCCGTACGTTCGCGACATCACGTATTATTATGGGATTGATTTTCATGATGTATCCCCCAATTCCTTCATCAACATCTCGACATTCATCGTCGTGTGTGAGGCTTTTCTCCGCATCTTGCCACACTTCGGCTTATGGATGAAGATCTTTAATGTGAAGCCCAAGGAAGTGAGCGGCGAGCACGCCGAGTGCGGGGGCGCTATGGTGAGCAAGATTCCCAACGTTACATGGCCAACAAGTACTTCTAATGATTCCGTCAAAGAGTGGCAGCAGCAGTGGTTTTACATCACTGAGCCGCGTGGCACGGGATGGGCCGCTGCTCCCGAGTTCCGGTCCGGAGCCCCTCTGCGGCTTATGTCCTGGCCTAAAAAGGGCCTGAACTGGTCTTAGTCCGATGAACTGCCGGTGCTCCAGACGCGCGTTAAGGATATGGAAGGCAAGAACATCGAACTCGTCAATGTAGTCCAGGTGATGTTAGTTCGCCGAATCCTGCCATGTCAATACCGGGCTTGCAATCTATGGGAATTCGATCCAGCCAAGCACCAGACCTTGCGAGAGCTCTTTGGCTCCTCGCACGAAGACATCTGGAAGGTGCTTTTCAAGTCCGGCAAACCATGGTCGGACTCGGCCGAGGACCGCGGGTACCAACTGTCCTGCCCTGCAAGCTCGATAAGTTATTTTACGTTTTATCCGCATAACCCAAAGGAAATGCTTAGTGTGTTTTTCTCAACTCCCCTAGGGCTAGACGAAGAAGGCGGGCGGATCCTGTCCGCCCTGCTGCTGAAGGACTGCCAACCCGCCAGCGAAGATGCTGGTCCTGGCACCGTATAAGGCACTGAAGAAGAAGGCCGAGAAGGAGGCCAAAAAGACCCGAGGTGTCCTTCGCCGCCGCGGAACTTCAGACATAATATCCGAAGGTTCCAATGCCCGTTCTGCCTCCGAAGAGGACGAGGAGGGAGGAGGAAGACGAATCCCCAGCAGGAGGAAGAAAGAAGAGGGCAGCCTCCATACACTTGGAGGCCGAGTCGCCTAAAAGGGGAAAAGCTCCTCTTCGATAAGAGTCCACTGCCGCCGCCGACAACAGCCCGGCGTGGGATCCCAGGGCCCAGCCCGTGGTGAACTCATGAGTATAAAATCTGAACACATTTATGCATCCAATCCCATCATGGCGTAATATTTTGACCTGAGCCATATTTTTTGTAGTCCGGCAAGGTCCCGCACCGAACAATCCTCATCAGAGGATTTGCTGAGCTCAGATGCTATGGAGAGCGGGACGCCCCCGAAGGCCCTTCCCCGATACATGTGGATAACACCGAGGTTTCGTCCCAGAAGGACCCCGACCAAGGAGGGGAGGAAGAGATCGTGAAAGCGGCGCATGGAGGTCAAACTTCAGGGGTCGGAGATATGGGGGAGAGGATTCCCATGGGAGTCATTGGCGGCAGCCATCTTGAATTCGGCTCCCCACCGGACGCAATTCCGGAGACCAATACGGCTCCAGAATCAAGCAGGTGGCCTCCCTCGGATGGAGGGGGCGTGCCTGTTCCACTGGAAATCTCTGTCCAACCAGAGGTGCCGGATGCTTTGTTGGCGGTGCTGAGGAGCGCCTCCATCGTCGATGAACACTGTGCCCTTATGGGTGCGGTGATTGAGATGATTCAGTCTACTGAGAGTAGACTTAATGAAGCCTGCATCAGCCTTATAAGAGGCTTTGAGGTATGTTTTATGAGGTTTCGAAGAATGTCATAGTGTGGATAGTAGCCCCTGATACACTATTCGGTGAAAGAAAGAACCGGACAGAGGATCAAATTTTATGTTCACAGGAAGACTCACTTGGTGACATCTATCTCTCTTTTATAAGCAGGCATCTGCAGCGGCTGCTGCCTCTCATTCTGCGGAGGTCTCCGGACTGAATCAAAGTCTGGAGTGGACCAAAAAATAACTTGTCCAGTTGAAAAGGCAGTTGGAAGATAAGCAAGGTATGCGCAAGCCTTGTTCGCGTTTGGTGTGAATGAATTTCCAGATAAAATATGTTCCATGGATTTCTATAGGGACGATGACCGAAGTCGAGGCTCTTAAGAAGGCTGCGGCCGAGGCCGAGGAAAAGATAGCCACAGAGCAGGCTCTTCGTGAGAAGCACGAGGCCAGGGTTATTGAAGCTGAGCAGAAGCTTCAAGAGGCCGTTAAGAAATGCGAGACCTTGGAGCAGAGTTTAACGGAGAAAGAGTCCGAACTCACCAGGGCTCATCAGGCCGTGCGCGATGCCTAGGGGGAAACCAAGGCGCCCTGCAGGAGATCCAAGAGGTGAGGAAGATCGCAGCGGGTAAGGCTCTTTTCCATGTAAATCAAGTATTTGAGGAGAAAATCATGTTTCTAATTTTGAGTTCGGATTTCTCCAGGGATGTTTACGGAACTGCCCCGCAGCATATCGGATGCTGCCCAATTCTACCTAGCCGAAGAAAGGAACACTACTGATAAGCTCTTCTGGTCGCAGTATCTGGCACCAAATCATCCGGTCCCCTTCGTCGACCAACTGAAACAGTTGATCGAACTACATAGGGCGGCCGAACTAGCCATGAAGGATTTGATTATCCGGCTATGGCCTGCCGAGCCGATTCCGAGCAGCTACTTCGGGCTCGTGAAGCGACTTGTGGGTGCCTGCCCTCGACTTGATGTCATCAAGCGGTCGGTTTGTATAGAAAGTGCACGAATGGCCTTCGCACGCGCAAAGTTGAACTAGGGGAAGATGGATGCTGAAAAGCTGATGACCGAGGGACCGCCCGAGGGGAAGGTGCACCGCAAGCCCGAATTATATTATGAAAGTGTCCTGAAAGGATCCTGCCTTGCGGCGGAGCAGTGCACCAAGGACGTTATATTTCCATGAATGCAAATCATGTTGTCCTGTGTAATGTTGAAACAAGGTCATTTATATTAGTTATTGCTTGTTATATAAAAGTTTATCCTCCTGCCCGGTTGTTTTATATATTAATCCTGAGAGTTGGCCAGTCGTCGGCTTCTACCCCCACGTATGAAGTACGGGGGTGTTCGGGATAAACCCGATCACTCTTTATCCTAGTTTTGGGTCCTTCGAAGGAGGTGTTCAGCGCAACGAACTAGGCAATCGGACTATAGGGCATTATCACTCTCACTTAGCCATGGGAGCTTTAGGAAAGGAAGGTAGGCGCAGCCCCCGGTGTTCGAAAGACCGCACGAGGGGCTCTATAAGCGCCTGATCGGAAGAAAAACCGATCCATCACACGCTGCATTGGTTATGGCATTATGCGGGAGAAATCCTTAAAGATTTTACAACCTCTCGAACAGCTGACCAGCTCTCGCCGCATCATGACAGTCAATTTTCGTCTTTCTCTACTGAGGTGCTCGTCCGGAAGAACCGGGACACAATTGCAGTAGTTTTCCCAGTGCTACCTTAGCCGATATAGAGGAATGTAAGGTACCAAAACATGGGAGCCGGGCAAACCCAACTTTTGACCCAAGACATGATTCAGAGCCGATGCATATAATGCTATAAGTTCGGGGTGCCGAACTTCCATGAAGGTATTCGGACTTTGTTGCTGTATTATGGGTAAAACAAAGCCCCTGGCATATTTGAAGGCATATCGCTGTGTGCGGACGCCACTTGACAAAAGAATTTCAATAAGAAATAACAGCAGGTAAGCGTCATATAAATCCACATGTTGTATTTGAATAGTACGTCTATGTGTATGAGTACAGGTAATGTGATAAAAGAAAGGAAATAAGACTGTGGAACCTGTAGAGACCAGGGGGAAGAGGCTGTGTGCAGATCTGGAGTATAATCGGATGGTCATCGCGGGGAATATCTAAGAATTCCCTTCCGTGTTCGAGCTGCTTCCGTGTCGCCAATCCTGGTATGCGCAAGGGTGAACCTGCAAGGAAAATGCAAGAGATGTATGTATGCCACCGAGCGGTTGATCCGCAGTATGTGGCCTGTACTGGCTTTTGCCGGAGTGTTTAGTTGAGTTCTGAACGAGCCGGGCTATCCTGCCGTGAAGTAGTTCGGACTCCTTTGACGGTGTCCGGGAGCTTGACCGTCGACTTGAGGTTCGATTGAAAGGTGCCACTCGTTTCTTCCGCTGTTAAAGCAGCTGTATACTTTTTGGCGCCGAGGGGGAGTTCGGCCTTGCCATTAACCGTGATGACACCTCGCGGACCGGGCATCTTGAGCTTACGGTAAGCATAATGTGGCATCGCGTTGAATCGAGCGAATGTAGTTCGTCCGAGCAGTGCCTGATAATCACTGCGAAAGGGGACGATGTGGAAGATTAACTCTTCGGCTCGGTAATTGTCCGGTGGTCCGAAGACTACCTCAAGGGCGATGGAGACTGTACAGCTGGCCTCCACACCTGGTATAATACCTTTAAAGGTGGCTTTAGTGGGATTGATCATCGAATGATCGATACCCATCTTGCGCACCATGTCCTAGTAAAGCATGTTTAGACTGCTGCCTCCGTCCATAATGACTCGTGTGAGGTGGAACCCGTCAATTATTGGGTCAAGGACTAGTGTGGCTGAATTTCCCTAGTTGGTATTAGCCGGACAATCCGTGCGGTTGAAGGTGATCGGCCCTAGTTTATATTGTGGGGCGACTGTTTCCGTTAAGTCGACATCCCTAAGGGTGCCCATCCGTTCCAGGCTGGGGATGTGGGTAGCGTTTATCACGTTCACCGTTTTGATTTGCGGGGGAAATATCTTTTGCCCTCCTGTGTTCGGTGATCTGGGCTCCTCGTCGCCATCATCGCTTTGAGACCCCTTCTCCTTGTTTTCAGCACCTGACCTGCCGGCTTGTTTGAAGACCAAGCATTCTCTGTTGGTATGATTGGCTGGTATTCCTGGGGTGCCATGAATTTGGAATGGATGGTCAAGTATGCAGTCCAGACTGGACGGGCCCAAATTGTTATTTTTGAATGGCTTTTTCCGCTGACCGGACTTAGAGCCACTGAATCCGGAATTGACTGCCATGTCTTCGGTGTTATAACCATTTTTTCAACGCTTGTGTTTGTTGCGTCGGGGTTTGCCGTTGTTATCTCTGGCCTCTGATGTGCCAGGGTTGCTTGCTGTGTTGTTGCTACGGGCCAACCAGCTATCCTCGCCAGCGCAAAAACGAATCATGAGTGTCGTGAGGGCTGCCATGGATCTTGGCTTCTCTTGGACGAGGTGTCGGGCAGGCCACTCGTCACAGATGTTATGTTTAAAGGCCGCTAGGGCTTCGGCATCCGGACAGTCAACAATTTGGTTCTTTTTAGTTAGGAACCGAGTCCAGAATTTCCTGGCTGACTCTCCGGGCTGTTGTGTTATGTGACTTAAATCGTCAGCATCCAGTGGCCGCACATAAGTGCCCTGGAAGTTGTCCAGGAACGCTTCTGCCAGGTTGTCCCAACTTCCAGTGGAGTTTGCTGGCAAGCTATTCAGCCAATGCCGAGCCAGTCCTTTGAGTTTCAGCAGGAGATACTTGATGGCGTGTAGATCATCCCTGCGGGCCATGTGAATGTGGAGAAAGAAATCCTATATCCATACCGCGGGGTCTGTAGTGCCATCATATGATTGAATGTTTACGGGTTTAAACCCTTCTGGGAATTCATGATCCATTACTTCATCAGAGAAGCATAGGGGGTGTGTGGCGCCTCTGTGCATGGATATATCACGACGCAGTTCATACGAGTCTTGTCTGCTGTGTTCGGCCTGGCCGGATTTGCTTTTAATATATCCGGCGTGACAGTTGTCGTCACGCGTTGAGGTGTGCCCCCGTGATCCGTAGATCGATCTTGCATGTCCTGCTTTCTTTTCCAATACGTCTCGCAGGTCCTTCGTATTACCCCGGGCCTTAGTATGTTTGTTTGACTGGCGGCGGGGTGCGGGCTATACTTCGGCCTGATACGCCGCTTTGTCTCGGCAACGAGGTGGCCGATCATCCGCATCATACGCTAGAAGCGTAGGATTTAATGCTTCCTCCTTGAGTTGGGGTAGCAACCTGCGCTTTGGGTAACTTTTGGTTGGGCTCTCGAGTTCGTATTCCTCAGCCGCTAGGACCTCAGTCCATCTATCCGCTAGCAGATCTTGGTCAGCTTGAAGCTGCTATTGCTTTTTCTTCAGGCTATTTGCTGTGGCTATAAGCCGGCGCTTGAAGCGCTCCTGCTCGACGGGATCCTCAGGCACGATAAATTCTTCATCGCCGAGGCTCGCCTCGTCTTCGGAGAGGGACATGTAAGTGTCATCTTCTGATTCTCCGTCTGTCGCCTGTTTCTTAGGGCTAGCTTGCCCGTCCTCCTGCTCGAAGCTTGGCTGGAGGGGATTGTCTTTGTCTTCGGCACTATCCGCAGCGTTATTCTCTTTTGTGCCGGTATCGCCGTTTTTGCTATGGCGGGGCTTAGAGCGGCGTCGTTGACGCTGGTGCTTAGATTGCTTCTCTGGGGGATTATCCTCTGTTGCCTTATTGCCATCGCTCTCTTTGGGGGTTTCCACCATGTATATATCATATGATGAGGTGGCAGTCCACCGTCCTGTGGGCAGTGGTTCCTGTTCGTCTCCTGCATCGTCGTCCATACCGTCGATGTCTTCGGAGCCGAAATCGAGCATGTCGGTTAAGTCGTCGACAATAGCTATCAAGTCGGTGGTGGGTGGGGATCGAATTTCTTCAGCGTCCGCTTCCCACTCAAGCCAGACATAGTTCGGCCAAGGGTCTCCTGACAAGGAGAGAGACCTTAATGAATTTAGCACGTCTACCAAGGGCGAGTGCTGAAAGATATCCGTGGAGGAAAACTCCATGATCGGCACCCAATCAGATTCGATAGGTACGGACGCAGGCGGTTCGGAGCCCGTGGCCGGGGACGAATCCAAGTGTCCGATAACACAGGTCTCATAGGAGGTGAAATCAGTATTCGGCTCTATCACCACTGAGTGTGTGGCCTCCGTGGCGGGGTCCATCCACCCGTCCTCGGAAGGTGCACTCTGCTCCGGATTTAGGGCCGGAGTAGCCACAGGTGTGATCTCCCGAACACCGTCCGACGGTACAGTTAGGTCATGCTCGTCGTGATTGTGCGGCGCACCTGACATAGGCTCGAATCCATCAAAGTTCAAGTCTCCGCGGATGTCTACAGTATAGTTTAAATTTCCAAACCTGACCTGGCAGCCAGTGGCGTAACTCTCGATCTGCTCCAGATGGCCAAGCGAGTTGGCCCGCAGTGCGAAGTCGCCGAATACGAAGGTCTGTCCGGGGAGAAAAACCTCATCTTGGATGGCATCGTTGCCGATGATCGAAGGAGCCATCAAGCCTTATTGCGACGACACAGTGGAACTCTCAATGAAAGCACCAATGTCGGTGTCAAAACCGACATATCTCGGGTAGGGGGTCCCGAACTGTGCGTCTAAGGCGGATGGTAACAGGAGGCTGGGGACACAATGTTTACCCAGGTTCGGGCCCTCTCGATGGAGGTAATACCCTACTTCCTGCTTGATTGATCTTGATGATATGAGTATTACAAGAGTTGATCTACCACGAGATCGTAGAGGCTAAACCCTAGAAGCTAGCCTATGATTATGATTGTTCTTGTCCTACGGACTAAACCCTACGGTTTATATAGACACCAGAGGGGGCTAGGGTTACACAGAGTTGGTTAGAAGGGAGGAGATCTACATATCCGAATTTCCAAGCTTGCCTTTCACGCAAAGGAGAGTCCCATCCAGACACGGGACGAAGTCTTCAATCTTGTATCTTCATAGTCCAACAGTTCGGCCAAAGCATATAGTCCGTCTATCCGAGGACCCCCTAATCCAGGGCACCCTCACCATCCCATATAACAGAGGTGAATAATAAGAGTAAGTCGGTATGGTGATCAATCCATCCCGCACCCAAATCATTACCTTGTATAGGGTTTAGCGAATCTCGCATTCTAATACTCGGTCATCCTCACAAGCATTGCAGAATCTCTCTTGTCGACGAACCAAGTTCAGATAAATCCATTGATTCTGCAAGCCAAACAAACATATATCATTCCTTCACATCTCTTAGGTTTTGCGCACTCCTATATGATCTTCTGTTGATAAAGTCGTAAGTTCTTCCAGGGTTTCTTCCTTCAGCAAGAGTGTGCTTGCTTCTTGACAGGTCTTGGAGCATGTGGGTTACGGCCCACCTCATCACATTTATAGCTTCAACTCATTCGAGGGTTACAATTGCTCCATATTACCAACATTATACCTCCTTTATATCCAATA
Source organism: Aegilops longissima (assembly GCA_021605205.1). Classification (NCBI taxonomy): domain Eukaryota; kingdom Viridiplantae; phylum Streptophyta; class Magnoliopsida; order Poales; family Poaceae; genus Aegilops; species Aegilops longissima. The sequence continues at coordinate 578,828,720 of CM038678.1, forward strand.
GTGCTTCATCCCTTAATATCCTTGGGGTATCCCGCATATTGAGATAAAATTCGTACTTATTTTGTCCGAAGTCCACTCCATGGAATATAATTATGTTTTCCAGGGGTTTAGTGTCCTCTCAGGGTACTACCACCCTTGAAATGCACAAATTCATCCGTAGACCATATTTCTCATATCCTCGAAAATGGTCAAGATCTTTCTTCATAGGGTAACAACTCATAAAATCCAAATCAGTACCAATGATGCTAACTTTATTGATTCTCAAATTATTACAATCTCCTGCATTTCCATTACATGCCTCAACTCAACACCTCAATAATAAAAATGTTCGCACTACTACTACTACTACTACTACTACTACTACATTTCTTTTTCAACTCGACCATTTAGCACAAGCCTCCTTCTCTTTGGGACAATCTCTGGCAAAGTGCCCTACTTCATTACAACGGAAACATATTACTTCTAACAAATCTCATGGTTTCCTTGTGATTATATAGCCTCCTTGGGTCCTCGGCTTCCTTTTTGGGCAATCACTGAAGTAGTTCCCTGAATCTTTGCACCTGAAACATGTGATATGACTCAGGTCCTTCTTAGTAGAAATTGGGTTGTCCCTGGAATCCAATCTATTTCCTTCCTGGACTTTTTCGTGCCAATCATGGCTTCTATCTCCTGGGGGTCATACTCTATTCCACCGTCGGGAATGCTACTAGATCCCCCTTCAGACAATTTTGGGAGATGTGTCCTTCTTCTCCACATGAATAGCATGACTTGGTGCAGGGTTTAATTGGGTCTTCTTCGGGTGTGTCCTCCACCTCTTCCTTCATCATAGGTTCTTCTAAAAATTTCCATGAGGGCTCCTTTCATTTCTTCTTTCTTCTGCTGGATGGTTCTCTGTACCATGGGGTAAATGTGACATTGAGCAGGGTAGTGGGTAGTCCCTTTGTAACGCCCCGGATACAACTTTCCATTTTCGTAACTCCAACTCTTGCCTTTTCCGGAGATGCGATATGTTATTTCCTTCGTGGTTGGGTTTTTGTCTTTTGTTTTGCATTTTGTTCATGTCATGCATCTCATCTCATAGCATCATGCGCATTGCATCTGCATGTTTTCATAAAGCTTGCATCCGTTCGTAGTTGCCGCGTTCCCCCTTGCCTTCGTTGTCCCTTTCGAGACCAACCGTTCATTTGTTGTCCGACAGTTAGAGCCTCTCTGCACAGCCACTGACCACCTTCGCAACCTTGTTCGAAAATTGCCCCGAACTGCACGGCCATGACTGTTGGGTCCGGATCAACTTCAAACATGCGTAAAGCGTCTTCGGTTTCTTATTTGGATTTCCCTATCCCATTGATCTGGAGCCATCCGTTGCACATCGAACGCCCTAAAAAACCCTCTTTTTGCTGCCCTGCCTATTTAAACAACAACCTCATGCCTAATTTGACCCAACCCTAAAATCCAGGGGATTTGTCCCTGCCGCCGCCGCCGGAGCACTCACCTCTCTTTCTCGGGATCTTCCTCGATCCATCCGCAGCGCCACCATCCTCCCTCGTTTTCAGCATGAGACCAATCCATCGATCCACCTCCCTCCATCGATCTCCGAGCGCCCCTGCAGCCTCCCGCGTCTGATCCAGGGGGAGCAGCACCCTCCCGAGCTCCTCCATGCCGTGCTCCTTCCCTGAGCCATGCGCCTCTCCTTCCCTTCCCTTTCTTCTCCTATTGTCTTTCCCCTCTCATGCTCTCTCTCTCTCTCTCCCAGGTACGTCCGTGCAGGAGCCGCAAGGAGGAAGCCGCCTTCGCCAAGTTCTTGCCATGCGCGCCTGGATCCGCCATCCCCGGGCTCCTCCGCGCTCGATTCCCGTCGCTGCGCCAAGTCCCTCGCCCCGCCTCTGCTTCCCTGCTCCAAATCGAACGCCAAGCCGCCGCCCTGGAGTTTCTCCGCCGCCGGCGCCCTTCTCCAGTGCCCCAAGCCCCGGCCTCACCCCTGCTCGTCTTCACCTCGCGCACCGCGTCGCCGCGCCCGTGTCCAGCAGATGAGCGCCGCCCCTCTCCTTCCCCGTGGTCTCTCACTCCCTCTGGTTCTTTCTCTGTCTCTCTCTGAATCCTACTCTCTCTCGATCTTCTCCAGGGAACCCCGACGCCCGAGGAGAGCCGAGCTCCTCCCGATCTAGAGCTCCGCCGTCTTCCTCGCGACCTCCGCCGCCTCGCCTCACCGCCGACGATCACCAGCACCTCCAGGTCACGCCGTCGGGCCTCCCTCGCGCCCTCTCTTCCTTTCCCTCTCTCTGTCTCACCTCTCTCTGTCTCTCTTCGTCGGGGCAGGGAACAGACAGCGCCACGACCGCTTGGCCGCTGCCTGCTTCCGTTGACCGACTTGTTGCCAAGGCTCAGCTCGCGCCTCCTCACCCAGACGGCCTCCTCCCCACGAATAGGGCCATAGCCCATGGGTGAGCTGCCCCCCGCGCCCATGTCCTATTTCAGCCTGTAGCTCTAATTCGGCCCGTTCATGTTTTTTTCTTCAGATCTGCGAATTTACTAATTATCCCAGGATTTACTGTTTTACAGAAAAACCCTCATGTTCATGCATATCATAACTCACAATTGGTGCATTGGATTAAAATGATTTAAACATGTAAAATGCTTAGAATTTTGTGTAGATTAATAATATGCCATTTTCATCCCATGTTAAAATGTTTAAAATGCTGTTTGTTTAAATTTTCTCAAATGCCATGTTAAAATGTTTTATTTCATAACTAAATAACCGTAGCTCGGTTTTAAATAAACTTTATATGTAAATGGGGTGGAAAAATGCATAGATTAACATGCTGCACTTTATTTTCCTGTTTAACAACATTAAAATATGCTTTAGGACAGAACAGTACCAAATTCCAAATATGCACATGGGGATTTCCGGAATTGTTGTTCGTTGTTCCGGCCTCATTTAAAATTGCCTAGATAAGTAGTTTTCATATGCTTCACCTCTTGCCATGTTTAACAACATTTAATATTGTTGAGTACCTAAACAGGAGAGAACTAAATAAATGAATGTGGTGTTTCTTCAATATGCAACTCGTTGCATATCGAGCTCCACTTAACTTGTAGCATTGTTTGTTGCACTTTGCCATGCCATGCCTCATTAAACCGGACATGCATCATACTTGATTGTGCATCTTGCCATGTTTATGCTTGTGCATTTATCATGTTGTTTGTTTCTTTCCGGTGTTGCTTCTCAGTTCCGGTAATGTTGCGATTGTGAGGATTCGTTCGACTACTTCCGTTCGTCTTCTTCATGGACTCGTTCTTCTTCCTAGCGGGATTTCAGGCAAGATGACCGTCACCCTGGATCTCACTACTATCATTGCTATGCTAGTTGCTTCGTTCTATCGCTATGCTGCGCTACCTATTACCTGTTTATCAAGCCATCCCAAATTGCCATGTCAGCATCTAACCTTTGACACCTTTCCTAGCAAACCGTTGTTTGGCTATGTTACCGCTTTGCTCAGCCCCTCTTATAGCGTTGCTAGTTGCAGGTGAAGATGAAGATTGCTCCATGTTGGATTATGTTTATGTTGGGATATCACAATATCTCTTATATTATTAATGCATCTATATACTTGGTAAAGGGTGGAAGGCTCGGCCTTATGCCTGGTGTTTTGTTCCACTCTTGCCGCCCTAGTTTCCGTCATATCGGTATTATGTTCCCGGATCTTGCGTCCCTAACGCGGTCGGGTGATTTATGGGACCCCCTTGACAGTTCGCTTTGAATAAGACTCCTCCATCAAGGCCCAACCTTGGTTTTACATTTGCCTCACCTAGCCCTTTTTCCCTTGGGAGTCGCGCTCTCAAGGGTCATCTTTATTTTACCCCCACAGGCGGTGCTTCTCCAAGTCTTTGGCACAAACCAGCGATGTCCGGCGCCCCTCAGGCAATCAGGGTCTATGCCAACCCGACGTCTGGCTCATCCGGTGTGCCCTGAGAACGAGATATGTGCAGCTCCTATCAGGATTTGTCGGCACATCCGGGCGGCTTTGCTAGTCTAGTTTTATTGCTGTCGAAATGTCTTGTAGCCGGGATTCTGAGACTGATTGGGTCTTCCCGGGGAGAAGGAATATCCTTTGTTGATCGCGAGAGCTTATCATGGGCTAAGTTGGGTCACCCCTGCAGGGTTTGAACTTTCGAAAGCCGTGCCCGCGGTTATGTAGCAGATGGGAATTTGTTAATGTCCGGTGGTAGTAAACTTGAAGTAAACTCTTTTAAAATACACCAACCGTGTGCGTAACCATGAGTGTCTCTTTTCGGGGTTGATCGAGAGGAGAACACGGTTTCTGGGTTATGTCTGACGTAAGTAGGAATTCAGGATCACTTCTTGATCATTACTAGTTGACGACCGTTCCTTTGTTTCTCTTCTCGCTCTCATTTGCGTATGTTAGCCACCATATCATGCTTAGTCGCTGCTGCAACCTCACCACTTTATCCCTTCCTTTCCCATTAAGCTTTGCTAGTCTTGATACCCATGGTAATGGGATTCTTTGAGTCCTCGTGGCTCTGATTACTACACCACCAGTTGCGGTACAGGTTTGCGATGATCATGGCGTGAGAGTGATGTTTGCTTGTTTTGGAGTTCTTCTTACGCTTCTTGATCGGGGATAGGTTCGGTCGGCAGCTGGGCTAGCAGGGTGGATGTCGTTTGAGTTTACTGTTTATGTTTCATCCGTAGTCGGATGTTGATCTTGTATATGATGTTGATGTATTCTTGTGGCATTTGTGCCTTATGTATGTATCCCCATCTATTATGTAACGTTGATGTAATGATATCCACCTTGCAAAAGCGTCTTCAAGATGCGCTTCTATCCTTGGTGGGACCTTCGAGTTCCTTTTGGATAGGGTCGCATCTTGGGCATGACAAGTTGGTATCGAGCCTCGACCGACCATAGGAGCCCCTTGTTTGTTGGCGTTGTTGAGTCTAGAAGAAAACTATTTTGAGTCTTAGGATTATATATATTGGAGTAGGATTCTTTTTACTCCCCGGTCCTTAAATCGCTCTGGTGAGGCCTCCGACGTAGATGTTTTGTCTTTCCTCTCCTCAAATTTCACGAATTTTTTTTAGGATCACGCGGGTATCTTGGGATCGTTCCGATAGTCTTGTGATGAGAACATTGTTCTTGGTGCCTCCTGACATTTAGGGGTTGTGGTAGTGTCCCGGGGAGTTGAGCTCCGAGGTGTTGTCGTCACAATTTTATCGTTGCGATTCTGGAATACGAGTTTTGCCGACATCGAAAATCTCTTTTATGCAGTTGTTGGTGAGATAACCTCGGCGCCACCCAAGATCTTTGGGGAGTTCGGAGTATTGCCATAACTTCGTATAACGGATGCTTTTCGAAGGTTGAGTTACACGATTTCCGAAGGTTTCTTGGTTATGTGTTTACGGATGGATACAACTGGATCTAGGTATTGTTAGTTTGGGTGATATATTTTGTGTCCCCTGTATCACCAACACCAGATTGCATAACCAGAAAGTTTCGGGAGTTTATAGGTGGGAATTCATGTAGCTCCTAGAATATCTTTTCGACAGATGCATGATATGGGATTGGGTAAATCTCTATCATATGTATTTGTTCCGGCTTATTCTGCAAGCCAAATCCTTTGTTTTGTTTTATTTGTGGTATTCGAGTTGCTTCGAAGTCAAATGTTGAGTCCATACCTTTTCCTAAACGGTGTTCTCATATTTATATGGGAGTACTAATCCTTTTGATCACGAGATTGTCATGTCAATTCTTCCCAACCGGCATGCTTCTCTTCAAGTGGATCCGATCATTTCAACATTTGCGAGATCAATTCTAAGTTTTCTCAATGGTATCCGTTTCATCCGTTCCCAAGTTGTCTTTGTTTTCCCGCCCTCCCACCCCTTTTTCTTCAAGGACTCAGATTTCTTAATCATGTATCCTTTTTACTTGTGGGAAGTCTCTTCATTCTCTTCTTTCAATGTTCTTATCCGGTGATTTCCCATGAAGATGCTCAACAGTTTCAAGTTCAACATCCTTCATTGTTGTTTCTTCTTCGATGGATCCAATTCAAGCTTTCGATATTCATCATATTCCTTTCCTCGTTTCTAATGCTTTCTCATTCCGATGCACCTCTTAATCATTCACTTCTTCCTATTCATTTGTTCTGGAGTACTGAAGAATCTCACAAGACTTGTGTTTCCATTCTCAATCTGTTCAAGATATTTCAAGGTTGTTATCCCATTCAAGCCATTTAATTCTTCCAGTGCAATCTTTATTTCAAGCAATCCTTCAACGGCGTTTTCTTTGAGTGGGCCCTAATCCACAGGTCTTTCCCAGGATCTTACCTGACTCTTTTAATTTCCTCGGAGCTATTCCCAATTCTTTTCAAGTTTGACGTAAGAATGAGTTATCATCAGTCAAATGTCTTTCTCCAAGATCTTCCAAATTCTTTCATCTCTGGCTCAACCTTTCCTCTTTTAATCCGGAGTTTCTCAACAATTTGGTGGTGTTTCTCCTCGACATTCTCAGCATTTGAAGACCGAAGAAGAGTTTCTTTTAAATCTTGCTCCATTCTCTTCAAGATTCATGGTTCTAGCTTGATGCCATCCTCTCATAATTGTTTTCGATTGTGGGAATTCTTTTTACCCATCTGGAGCATTTCATGAGTTGTTCCCATTTCTTTCCTCCGTAGGCCATCATGTCATAATTCCTCATTCTCAGCTTTCAGCTCTCGTTCTCCAAATCTTACCGGTGCATCATTCAAGTATTCTCTAATCAGCTCGTGATCTATTCGTTCATTTGTATCTAAATTCCCTCAAGTATCAACGTCGTTTTCTAATTCCTCCCGGTGAATTGTGCCTTTGCTATGTTTATTTTCAATTCTTACGGTGGTTCGTTCAAGAGTTCTCTTCCTTCGTAATCATATAGTTTCATTCGTTCTGTCCAATTCCACCGGTGCTTCCATCAATACATTCTCAAGTTTGAGCTATATCTCTCTTAATCCTTTCTACGGGAATAAGTAGTATGCCAAATCCGTTGCTTATCGTCAATTAAATTGGTGAAGGATACGCATAACGTAATTCTTATATTTGTTTCATCCAAGTGATCTAGTTTCTTCTTTCCATCATTGTCATCATGTCAAATTTCTCGATTCAAGTTGTTCATCTTTTCTTTCCAGAGTTCCAAGTTCTCTCGGTTATATAATCGCGAAGCTCCATCTAAATCATTGCAAGGCTTCACCTTGTGTTTTCAACTTCTCTTTCGTTTTATCATATTTTTATTACCGGAGTTCTTCATGGAGGCTCTACATGATGGTTCGTCAAGGATTCTTTTCATTCTTCAATTGTTCTTCAAGATTTCTCTCGAAGTTATGACCCGCCAAGCTATACTCTAAAAATAAACATGGTGCTCAACACATGTTTTTTTTGAGGAGTTCAAGCATTCTTCATCTTGCATTCCGAAGTGCAATTCTTTCTACTTTATCTTTTGAGATGGTGTTATGTCATCCTCGACAATTTCTCTTCATGTTTCATGATTCACAAGTTGTCAAGAAGGAGATATTTTAAAACCATCATTTTCTCTTCGATCATGAGTTGTTTCAACCCATCGTAATTTCTTCGTTGGAGTATCTTAATATAGATTTCACCTAAAAGCCTTCCATTGGGAAAGTTGCTTTTTGTGGTGCTTGTCTATGATCCAAGTTATCTCTTTATCATCTCGGTGAAGAAGTTTTTCATCTCTTTGGTGCTCTCAATCAAACCAATGGTTTCCATTAGTGGCCGGTTGTCACCTCATAGTCTTGAGATGTTTCCATAAGCCCACTACAAGCTTATTATTTTCATTGTTGGTTTTCCAACAACTCCATTATAACCTTCTTGGAAGGGTGCTTTCCAAGCTCATTTGTGGCAGAAGTTGGCATTCTCTACTCCATTCTGATATTTCAATGATCTATTTTCTATTCTTTCTTCCGAAGGCGTGGTGATGTTGCTCTCTTCACTCATCATCTCGAATTGTGAGGATCGTGTTCTTTTCATGCTTATCCATTTAACCGGAGTGTTGTGTCATCTCCTCAAGTTCTTTTCATCTTATCAAGTTTTCCTTCTTTCAGTCGGAGTGTTGCCCAAATTATATCAATTCTTCCTCTCTCATCTTGTTTTAACCGGAGTGGTTTCGAATTCTATCTTGTCCATTAAACTCTTGATTCATGTCTTTGCAACCTTCAAGTTCTCGTAATGTTCCTTGTTCCTCTTTTCTAAGGATTGTTTGCAATCTCGTTCATCTCTGTTGTACTCTTTCTTTTAAATTGCTCAACCTCTCAAGGTTCGTGGTTTCACTCGTTCGTCAAAGAAGCAACTTAGTTTTACCTCTTATCTTCCTCTTCCTTTTCTCTCCGGTGCCATCCTAGATCTCGGGACGAGATCCTCTCGTAGTGGTGGAGTGTTGTAACGCCCCGGATACAACTTTCCATTTTCGTAACTCCAACTCTTGCCTTTTCCGGAGATGCGATATGTTATTTCCTTCGTGGTTGGGTTTTTGTCTTTTGTTTTGCATTTTGTTTATGTCATGCATCTCATCTCATAGCATCATGCGCATTGCATCTGCATGTTTTCATAAAGCTTGCATCCGTTCGTAGTTGCCGCGTTCCCCCTTGCCTTCGTTGTCCCTTTCGAGACCAACCGTTCATTTGTTGTCCGACAGTTTGAGCCTCTCAGCACAGCCACTGACCACCTTCGCAACCTTGTTCGAAAATTGCCCCGAACCGCACGGCCATGACCGTTGGGTCCGGATCAACTTCAAACATCCGTAAAGCATCTTCTGTTTCTTATTTGGATTTCCCTATCCCATTGATCTGGAGCCATCCGTTGCACATCGAACGCCCTAAAAAACCCTCTGTTTGCTGCCCTGCCTATTTAAACAACAACCTCATGCCTAATTTGACCCAACCCTAAAATCCCGGGGATTTGTCCCTGCCGCCACCGCCGCCGCACTCACCTCTCTTTCTCGGGATCTTCCCCGATCCATCCGCAGCGCCACCATCCTCCCTCGTTTTCAACATCGGACCAATCCATCGATCCACCTCCCTCCATCGATCTCCGAGCGCCCCTGCAGCCTCCCGCGTCTGAGCCAGGGGGAGCAGCATCCTCCCGAGCTCCTCCATGCCGTGCTCCTTCCCTGAGCCATGCGCCTCTCCTTCCCTTCCCTTTCTTCTCCTGTTGTCTTTCCCCTCTCATGCTCTCTCTCTCTCTCCCAGGTACGTCCGTGCAGGAGCCGCAAGGACGAAGCCGCCTTCGCCAAGTTCTTGCCATGCGCGCCTGGATCCGCCATCCCCGGGCTCCTCCGCGCTCGATTCCCGTCGCTGCGCCAAGTCCCTCGCCCTGCCTCTGCTTCCCTGCTCCAAATCGAATGCCAAGCCGCCGCCCTGGAGTTTCTCCGCCGCCGGCGCCCTTCTCCAGTGCCCCAAGCCCCGGCCTCGCCCCTGCTCGTCTTCACCTCGTGCACCGCGTCGCCGCGCCCGTGTCCAGCAGATGAGCGCCGCCCCTCTCCTTCCCCGTGGTCTCTCACTCCCTCTGGTTCTTTCTCTGTCTCTCTCTGAATCCTACTCTCTCTCGATCTTCTCCAGGGAACCCCGACGCCCGAGGAGAGCCGAGCTCCTCCCGATCCAGAGCTCCGCCGTCTTCCTCGCGACCTCCGCCGCCTCGCCTCACCGCCGACGATCACCAGCACCTCCAGGTCACGCCGCCGGGCCTCCCTCGCGCCCTCTCTTCCTTTCCCTCTCTCTGTCTCACCTCTCTCTGTCTCTCTTCGCCAGGGACAGGAACCAGACGAGCGCCATGACCGCTTCAGCCGCTGCCCTGCTTCCGTTGACCGCAGCCGCCAAGGTCCAGCTCGCGCGCCTCCTCACCCCGACGGCCTCCTCCCCACCGAACCGGGCCATAGCCCATGGGTGAGCTGCCCCAGCGCCCATGTCCTGTTTCAGCCTGTAGCTCTAATTCGGCCCATTCATGTTTTTTTTCAGATCTGCGAATTTACTAATTATCCCAGGATTTACTATTTTACAGAAAAACCCTCATGTTCATGCATATCATAACTCACAATTGGTGCATCGGATTAAAATGATTTAAACATGTAAAATGCTTAGAATTTTGTGTAGATTAATAATATGCCATTTTCATCCCATGTTAAAATGTTTAAAATGCTGTTTGTTTAAATTTTCTCAAATGCCATGTTAAAATGTTTTATTTCATAACTAAATAACCGTAGCTCGGTTTTAAATAAACTTTATATGTAAATGGGGCGGAAAAATGCATAGATTAACATGTTGCACTTTATTTTCCTGTTTAACAACATTAAAATATGCTTTAGGACAGAACAGTACCAAATTCGAAATATGCACATGGGGATCTTCCGGAATTGTTGTTCGTTGTTCCGGCCTCATTTAAACTTGCCTAGATAAGTAGTTTTCATATGCTTCACCTCTTGCCATGTTTAACAACATTTAATATTGTTGAATACCTAAACGGGAGAGAACTAAATAAATGAATGTGGTGTTTCTTCAATATGCAACTCGTTGCATATCGAGCTCCACTTAACTTGTAGCATTGTTTGTTGCACTTTGCCATGCCATGCCTCATTAAACCGGACATGCATCATACTTGATTGTGCATCGTGCCATGTTTATGCTTGTGCATTTATCATGTTGTTTGTTTCTTTCTGGTGTTGCTTCTCAGTTCCGGTAATGTTGCGATTTTGAGGATTCGTTCGACTACTTCCGTTCGTCTTCTTCATGGACTCGTTCTTCTTCCTAGCGGGATTTCAGGCAAGATGACCGTCACCCTGGATCTCACTACTATCATTGCTATGCTAGTTGCTTCGTTCTATCGCTATGCTGCGCTACCTATTACCTGTTTATCAAGCCATCCCAAATTGCCATGTCAGCCTCTAACCTTTGACACCTTTCCTAGCAAACCGTTGTTTGGCTATGTTACCGCTTTGCTCAGCCCCTCCTATAGCGTTGCTAGTTGCAGGTGAAGATGAAGATTGCTCCATGTTGGATTATGTTTATGTTGGGATATCACAATATCTCTTATATTATTAACGCATCTATATACTTGGTAAAGGGTGGAAGGCTCGGCCTTATGCCTGGTGTTTTGTTCCACTCTTGCCGCCCTAGTTTCCGTCATATCGGTATTATGTTCCCGGATCTTGCGTCCCTAACGCGGTCGGGTGATTTATGGGACCACCTTGACAGTTCGCTTTGAATAAGACTCCTCCAGCAAGACCCAACCTTGGTTTTACATTTGCCTAACCTAGCCCTTTTTCCCTTGGGAGTCGCGCTCTCAAGGGTCATCTTTATTTTACCCCCCCCCCCCCCGGCCAGTGCTTCTCCAAGTGCTGGCCCAAACCGAGCGATGTCCGGCGCCCCCGGGCAATCAGGGTCTATGCCAATCCGACGTCTGGCTCATCCGGTGTGCCCTGAGAACGAGATATGTGCAGCTCCTATCAGGATTTGTCGGCACATCCGGGCGGCTTTGCTGGTCTTGTTTTATTGCTGTCGAAATGTCTTGTAGCCAAGATTCCGAGACTGATTGGGTCTTCCCGGGGAGAAGGAATATCCTTCGTTGATCGCGAGAGGTTATTATGGGCTAAGTTGGGACACCCCTGCAGGGTTTGAACTTTCGAAAGCCGTGCCCGCGGTTATGTGGCAGATGGGAATTTGTTAATGTCCGGTGGTAGTAAACTTGAAGTAAACTCTTCTAAAATACACCAACCGTGTGCGTAATCGTGAGTGTCTCTTTTGGGGTTGATCGAGAGGAGAACACGGTTTCGGGTTATGTCGGCGTAAGTAGGAGTTCAGGATCACTTCTTGATCATTACTAGTTGACGACCGTTCCTTTGTTTCTCTTCTCGCTCTCATTTGCGTATGTTAGCCACCATATCATGCTTAGTCGCTGCTGCAACCTCACCACTTTATCCCTTCCTTTCCCATTAAGCTTTGCTAGTCTTGATACCCATGGTAATGGGATTCTTTGAGTCCTCGTGGCTCACTGATTACTACACCACCAGTTGCGGTATAGGTTTGCGATGATCATGGCGTGAGGCGATGTTTGCTTGTTTTGGAGTTCTTCTTACGCTTCTTGATCGGGGATAGGTTCGGTCGGCAGCCTGGGCTAGCAGGGTGGATGTCGTTTGAGTTTCTGTTTATGTTTCATCCGTAGTCAGATGTTGATCTTGTATATGATGTTGATGTATTCTTGTGGCATTTGTGCCTTATGTATGTATCCCCATCTATTATGTAACGTTGATGTAATGATATCCACCTTCCAAAAGCTTCTTCAAGATGCACTTCTATCCTTGGTGGGACCATCGAGTTCCTTTTGGATAGGGTCGCATCTTGGGCGTGACACCCTTCACACAAGAAACAAGTAATCTGCCTAGTTGGGCATTCTTCAGCTGGGTGACTTTCTTCACAATGAGGGCATTCATCCTTGTGTTCTTTATGGTTGTGTCCTATTTCTCCACATAGCTTGCATGCACAAGGTTGCTTCATATCATTTCCATAAGGCTTCAATTTCTAGGACACAAGCCGAGACTTTAGCAGAGTCAACTTAAATTCTTTCCAAGTGGTTACTCCTTGCCATCCATTGATGGTATAGTACATCCTCCACCAAGTAGCAGCACCCCTTTCAAACCACTGAAGAGCATGCTGGGCCATATCCTTTCAGGTTATAGTGTTATTCTTCATGTGATCTTCCATGTTCTGAATCCATTGGTCCGTGTCCAATTGAGTCATCAGTCCAGAAAATATGAGTTCATCTCCATTCATCCTCTATTGGTTTCAAGGGTCTTGGGGGTGAGATAAGAGAGATAGAGAGGGATACACACAATACAAACAATAGTTTTGAAGAGACATATTTTATTTTGTGGCTGTAAAAAAACATCAAACAAATGACAGCTCACAATCGTCGCATCTAACGTAAGTACATAACATGGGTTTGGTCTTCTTCTGATCGTGCTTGCTGATCTTCTCCAGTTCTTTTGCCAGGTCATTTCTGTTGACGCGAAGTCTCTCATGACGTCCTTTAATATTTCTGGAGTTGCGCTCCAAACTTCTGGGTTTCAACATCCTTGGCATGAACCACGGTCCTACTGTCCTTCAGTTCCTGGTGAATCTCCGGTATCTCGAAGTTTTGCTCCTCCAGCTTGGCTACTTTCAGCTTCTGGGTCCTGAGTTCTTCACAAAACACTTCCTTGTCAAATACGGCTTCCTAAAGGTCCATCCTAAACTTCTTGATGTAATACTCCAGATCCTGGTGATACACCAGCTAAGGTTGAAACTTCATCTTTTGCTGGTAGGTGCTCCATTAGCCCTCCAATCCTTCTGAAGAAATGCATGCTTAACTCAGCACAGTCACAATAACGTGAGCGGGTGATAACATCACGGATAGCCGTGTGTATGCCCATGTCATTGCCATGAGCTATCATTCCATAGTTGATGTCTCTTGCCTCTAAAACTTTGAGTTTTAACGCTCCATGTTCCGTGAGGGAGTCCTGGATTAGGGGGTATCCGGACAACCGGACTATAACCTTTGTCCGGACTGTTAGACTATGAGGATACAAGATTGAAGACTTCGTCTCATGTCCGGATGGGACTCTCTTGGCGTGGACGACAAGCTTGGCGATACGGATATGTAGATCTCCTTCTGTTGTAACCGACTCTGTGTAACCCTAGCCCCCTCCGATGTCTATATAAACCGGAGGGTTTAGTGCGTAGGACAACACCAATCATACCATAGGCTAGCTTCTAGGGTTTACCCTCTATGATCTCGTGGTAGATGAACTCTTGTAATACTCATATTCATCAAGATCAATCAAGCAGGAAGTAGGGTATTACCTCCATAGAGAGGGCCCGAACCTGGGTAAATATTGTGTCCCTTGCCTCCTATTACCATCCGCCTTAGATGCACAGTTCGGGACCCCCTACCCGAGATCAGCCGGTTTTGACACCGACATTGGTGCTTTCATTGAGAGTTCCACTGTGTCGTCGCCATAAGGAAGGATGTCTCGTCTCGTTGTCAAGCACAGCGTCACCTCTGGAGGAGCCTTAGCTGTCGGCCAGACTCTCCGGCTAGGCGAGTTCGTCATGACCGCCCGTTCGGCTGCTGCACCGATGATGACTTCTCGGGTCATCGAAAACAGCCTCCACGTCGGCTCGGAACTTGCTGAGCAGATGGGTCCGATGGAGCTCTCTTCCCTAAATGAGCTCTTGGACCGCATCGCCGCTTTGTGAGTCTCTACGGACTATGATCGGATTGGGCTTAAACCCGACCAAAGGGAGGTTAACTCTTCGCCGGTCACCCATCAGATAGCGGTGGTGGAGGAACAATGCGGTAATTTTCCCTCAATCTTGAGGACAAGCTATGTCCGGATTCCAGAGCTCTCCGAGCCGGATACCTGTACACGGAAGGACATCCCCCAAGCCTTGAACATAGAATCAGGCAGTGGGCCAGACCTATCGGGCGACATCCCGGAGCCCGAACCTCCAAGATCGGAAACTCCCATGCCCCCGGGTCTTAGATCAGGTCAGGGTTTGGACTTAAATCCACCCACCCACCCAGATACAAGCGATCTCTCCAACATTAGACAAGAGCCCCAGGAAACTGTACATCACTATTGGGCCAGATTCCTCCTTGTAATGAACAAGGTCAAGGACTGTCGAGAGGAAGACGCAATTTCATTCTTCTGGAATAATTGCACGAACAAGGGAATCCTTAACACCATAAGCCGCCGCAACATAGCACACTTTGCTGACTTGGCGGCCATAGTACAGAAGTACTGTGCGATGGAGAACGCCTGAAAACCGAAACAGAGTTTTGGGATAATCCGGCTTTGGCTAAATACCCAGTCCGAACCAAAAGGGTGTACCCCCGTAAGACACCCGATTCAATGACAAAAAGCAAAAGCCCATTACAGGGCACGGAACCGTATTGGAGGGATGGCTTAACGGACACTGCAAAATTCACAGTACTGTGGATAACACCAACGCATAGCCTCAGAGCATGTTGGGTACTCGGCAGGTTGCTAAGAGCGATGAGGATCTCCTCATTCAAAACACTGCAGAGCAACACCCCGCAAATTACAATACGGTCTTAACAGTCTTCAAAACATTCGCCTCAAATAATAGGCGCAAGCGAGCACTCCGCAGCCTTGCCGAGATCTGCCGGGTGGCAGCAATAAATCCATGGAGCGACACGGCTATCACCTTCAATTCCAGTGACGAACCTAAATGCCGAACAACCTGAGCACCAGCCGCATTACTCCTTAGTCCAATTGTGGACGGCTTTCGGCTCACTAAAGTGCCCATGGACGGAGGCAGTGGATTAAACCTCATTTATGAGGAAACTCTTCACAAAATGGAAAATAGATGGAACCGCATCGAGCAAAGCAGCACAACCTTTAGAGGAATCATCCCCAGTAGGGAGGCACGTTGCGCCGGGAAAATCACACTAGATGTGGTATTCGGCACACTGGAAAATTAGAGGTCCGAAGAAATAACATTCCAAGTGGCCCTGTTCAGTAGCGGATACCACACCCTTCTAGGGCGGGAGGCATTCACGATCTTCCAAGCTATACCCCATTACAGGTACATGAAGCTCAAAATGCCTGGGCCCAATGGAATTATCACTCTAGCTAGTGATCCGGACATAGCGCTCCGCGCCCAAAACAAAACAGCCGCACTAGCCCTCGAGGCACTATCCGAAGCCCTAGCGGCACAGGAGTTAACTGCGCTACGCTCGACCGTGGGCAGGGACGGCGTGATACTCAACAAGAGACTCAAGTCCACCTCTTTCAAACCAGCGGACGAAATAGTCAAATTCCAAGTGCACCCAACGGACCCTACCAAAACAGCCTCAATTGGGGCACAATTAAACCCCGATGTGGACGCCGACTCACGGGAGTTCTGCTTGAGAACAGGATATATTTTCCTAGCACCCATCGGATATGCCAGAATCCCACGCAAGTTGGCGAGCATAGCCTTAACATTCTAAAAGGGTTCAAGCGGTCAAGCGGACTCTTGGCGCTTCTCGAACCTAGCGACAAGCTATGGGCGAGGAGCTAGCCAAGTTATTGGAGGCCGGATTCATCAGAGAAATAAAACACCCGGACTGGCTAGCAAATCTGGTGATGGTACCAAAGAAGGAAAAATCCTGGCGCTTATGTGTCGACTTCAAAGACCTCAATAAAGCTTGCCCAAAGGATACCTTCCCCTCCCCCGCATCGATCAAATTATCAACGCCACCGTGGGACACGACTCATTGTGCTTCCTCGATGCATACTCCGGCTACCACCAAATCAAGATGGCCGAGCCTGGCCAAGCCGCAATGGCATTTATCACGCCATACGGCCCCTTCTGTTTCAACACAATGCCTTTCGGGCTTAAGAACACCAGTGCAACGTATCAACGCATTATTCAGACATGCCTGGAAAAGCAAATCGACAAAAGAGTGGAAGCATACGTAGACGATGTGGTCCTGAAAACCAGACACGTCGACTCTTTGATAGACGACTTGAGGCTTACGTTCAACAACCTCCGAACATACGACATTAGGCTCAATCCGGAAAAATGCGTTTTCGGCGTGCCCGCCGGAAAACTCTTGTGTTTCATCGTCTCAAGTAGAGGGATCGAAGCAAATCCGGCTAAAATCCGAGCCCTGTCACAATTGGCCATCCCAACAGACCTCAAGCAAATCCAGAAATTAACTGGATGCGTTGCGGCCTTAAGTCGCTTTATCTCCCGATTAGGAGAAAAGGCACTACCCCTTTATCGCCTTCTTGGCGCACAAACACTTTGAGTGGGCGGATGCGCCACGGCCGACTGGAAGAAATAAAAGCCACATGGCCACCAACCCAATCTGGCGCGCCAAACATCGGCGAACCGATGCTTCTATACATAGCGATGACTTCGTCAAGTCGTAAGCGCAGCACTAGTCGTCGAGCGAGAAGCGGACGGACATAAATTCCCCTTCAAAGGCTGGTATATTATGTATCCACTGTCCTCACCCCATGCAAATCACGATACCGCATTATCAAAAGATAGCGATCACGGTATTCATAGCATCCGGAAACTACGACACTACTTTCAAGAGTGTTCAATTACGATGGCCTCTGAAGTGCCACTGAGCGACATACTAAGCGATCATGACGCCATAGGCTGGATTGCCAAATGTGCCATAGAGCTCCTCCCGTTCGACATAACATATAAACCTCGGCGAGCTATTAAGTCGCAGGTATTGGCCGATTTTGTCGCCGAATGGACAGAAGCCGAACTCCCTAAGGAATATGGCACATACTCCAACTGGATTATGCACTTCGACGGCTCTAAAATGTTGGCGGTGCGAAATTTGGCGTCGTCTGGCGTCCCCACCGGAGATACTGATCAATATGTACTCCAAATACTGTATACGGACTCCAACAATGCCGCCGAATATGAGGCCCTGTTACATGGTCTCCGGATGGCAGTCTCCATGGGCATTCAACGCCTGGAGGTGCGTGGGGACTCGAACCTTGCAATATCCCAAATAAATGGAGACTTCGACGCTAAAGATCCGAAAATGGCGGCTTATCGCAATGTCGTACTCAAGATGTAAGCTCGGTTCGAGGGGCTCGAATTCCACCATATAGCTCGGGAAAATAATCAGGTCCTTGCCCATATCGGCGCTAAGCGCGATCCGGTCCCACCCTTTATATTCTTGGAAAGGCTGTTTAAGCCATCCGTGGCATGGGAAGGGGAAACAAGCAACAACAGTCCGGACCCGGCTACAACGCCAGATACCGAACACCCTGACACAATTGGCGGCTCCGCCACCGATGTAACACCTTCAGCCCACGTAATAATGGCCATCATTTCCCCATGGACTGAACCATTCCTGGCCTACCTAACCAGGCAGGAACTTCCCAAGACCAAAATGAGGCACGCTGCATCGTGCGACGATCTAAAGCCTACAAGGTCCACGAGGAAGAGCTCTATAGGAAAAGCACCACCGGAGTCCTTCAAAGGAGCATCTCCAAAGAGGATGGGCGGAAGCTTCTGGTAGAAATTCACGCCGGACTCGGTGGCCACCACGCGCCAGCCCGGGCCCTCGTAAGTAAGGCCTTCCGTACAGGATTTTATTGGCCGACGGCCCGAGCAGACGCACAGGATTTGGTCCAACGCTGCGTTGGTTGCCAGCTCTTTGCAAACCAAAGCCATATGCCACCCGTCGCCCTACAAACAATCCCCATTACCTGGCCTTTTGCGGTCTAGGGGCTTGACATGGTTGGACCCCTTAAAGGGGGAACCATAAGAAAAAATACTTATTGGTAATGGTGGATAAATTCACCAAATGGATAGAAGCCAAACCTGTTAACACGGCCGAATCCGGACCAGTGATAGACTTTATATCCGGGGTTGTACACCGTTATGGTGTCCCCCACAACATCATCATTGACAACGGCACGAACTTCACTGCCGACGAAGTGAAACTATGGTGCAGCAACATGGGCATCAAGCTCGATCACGCTTCTGTCTATCATCCACAAACTAACGGTCAAGTCGAACGAGCAAATGGTCTTATCATGAGCGGCATCAAACCTAGATTAGTGCGGTCCTTAAAGGAATCTAACACGCACTGGGTAGTGATAACCCACAGTATAGGGGATCGCAACAATTTTCGATAAGTAAGAGTGTCGAACCCAACGAGGAGCTAAAGGTAGAACAAATATTCCCTCAAGTTATATCAACCACCAATACAACTCTACTCACGCTTGACGTTCGCTTTACCTAGGACAAGTATGAAACTAGAAGTACTCTGTAGGTGTTAGGTTTGCAAGAAAATAAAGAGAGCGTAAATAAAAGCTAGGGGCTGTTAAGGTAAAGACAAAACTAAAGTAAATATAGCGAGTGTGGAAAAGTGGTGGTAGGAGTGGTGAAATTGTCCCTAGGCAACTGACTATGTTACTAGACCGGTAATCACTATTGCAATTCTATTTGAGGGAGAGGCATAAGCTAACATACTTTCTCTACTTGGATCATATGCACTTATGATTGGAACTATAGCAAGCATCCGCAACTACTAAATATTTATTAAGGTAAAACCCAACCATAGCATTAAAGCATCAAGTCCCCTTTGTCCCATACGCAAACAACCTACTTACTCGAGTGCTGTGTACATCACTCACGCCACCCACCATAAGCAAATCATAAACATATTGCAAACCCTACAGCGGGAATCCCTCACGCTTGCGCGACACGGAGGGCACAATAGGACAGCACCAATAATAAAACGTGCAATTCAAACCAATCATAGCAATTCATCAATCACCGATAGGACAATGAAAATCTACTCAGACATCATAGGATGGCAACACATCATCGGAAAATAATATGAAGCATAAAGCACCATGTTCAAGTAGAGGGTACAACGGGTTGCGGGAGAGTGGACCGCTGTAGATAGAAGGGGGAAGGTGATGGAGACGTTGGTGAAGATGGCGGTGGTGTTGGTGAAGATCGCGGTGATGATGATGGCCCCCGGCAGCGCTCGCCACCGGAAGCAAGGGGGAGAGAGTCCCCTTCTTCTTCTTATTCCTTGACCTCCTCCCTAGATGGGAGAAGGGTTTACCCTCTGTTCCATGGCTCCCATGGCTTGGGAGGGGCGAGAGCCCCTCCGAGATTGGAACTATCTCTCTGTTTCTGCGTTCTGTCCTGGCTCTGTTTCACCGTTTCGTGTATATATGAAGATCCGTAACTCCGATTGGCCTGAAACCTTCACCGTGATTTTTTTCCGAATATTAGCTTTCTTGCGGCAAAAGAAGAGCATCAACCGCCTTACGGTGGGCTCACGAGGTAGAGGCGCGCCCAAGGGGTCGGTAGCGCCCCTACCTCGTGACCACCTCGGGCACCGTCTCGCTTGGATTTTTCTTCCGAATTTTCCATATTTTCCAAAAATAAGCTCCGTCCGTTTTATCCCGTTTGGACTCCGTTTGATATGGATATTCTGCAAAACATAAAACATGCAATGAGCGAGGCGGCACTAGGCTTTGGATCAATATGTTAGTCCCAAAAATATTATAAAAGTTCCCAAAATTATATGAAAGTGAATAATATTGGCATGGAACAATCAAAAATTATAGATCTGACGGAGACGTATCAGCATCTAAGCTTAATTCCTGCTCGTCCTCGAGTAGGTAAATGATAAAAAAGAATAATTTTTGATGTGGAATGCTACCTAGCATAATCTTGATCATATGTCTAATCATGGCATGAATATTAAGACACGAGTGATTCAAAGCAATAGTCTATCATTTGTCATAAAAACAATAATACTTCAAGCATACCAACCAAGCAATTATGTCTTATTGAAATAACATAGCCAAACAAAGCTCATCCCTACAAAATCATATAGTCTGGCTATGCTCCATCTTCACCACACAAAATATTTACATCATGCACATCCCCGATGACAAGCCAAGCAATTGTTTCATACTTTTGACGTTCTCAAACCTTTTCAACTTTCACGCAATACATGAGCGTGAGCCATGGACATAGCACTATAGGTGGAATAGAATATGATGATGGGGGTTATGTGGAGAAGACAAAAAAGGAGAAAGTCTCACATCGACGCGGCTAATCAATGGCTATGGAGATGCCCATCAATTGATGTCAATGTGAGGAGTAGGGATTGCCATGCAACGGATGCACTAAAGCTATAAGTGTATGAAAGCTCAAACTGAAACTAAGTGGATGTGCATCCAACTTGCTTACTCATGAAGACCTAGGGCATTTGAGGAAGCCCATCGTTGGAATATACAAGCCAAGTTCTATAATGAAAATTCCCACTAGTATATGAAAGTGATAACTCAAAAGACTCTCTATATGAAGAACATGGTGCTACTTTGAAGCACAAGTGTGGTAACAGGATAGTAACATTGCCCCTTCTCTCTTTTTCTCTCATTTTTTCCTTTTTTTCTTTTTTTTCTTTTTTGGGCCTTCTCTTTTTTTGGCCTTTCTCTTTTTTTTCGTCCGGAGTCTCATCCCGACTTGTGGGGGAATCATAGTCTCCATCATCCTTTCCTCACTGGGGCAATGCTCTAATAATGATGATCATCACACTTTTATTTACTTACAACTCAATATTACAACTCGATATCTAGAACAAAGATATGACTCTATATGAATGCCTCCGGCGGTGTACCGAGATGTGCAATGATCTAGCGTAGCAATGACATCAAAAAACGGACAAGCCATGAAAACATCATGCTAGCTATCTTACGATCATGCAAAGCAATATGACGATAAATGCTCAAGTCATGTATATGATGATGATGGAAGTTGCATGGCAATATATCTTGGAATGGCTATGGAAATGCCATGATAGGTAGGTATGGTGGCTGTTTTGAGGAAGATATAATGAGGCTTATGTGTGACAGAGCGTATCGTATCACGGGGTTTGGACACACTGGTGAAGTTTGCACCAACTCTTGAGGTGAGAATGGTCAATGCATGGTACCGAAGAGGCTAGCAATGATGGAAAGGTGAGAGTGCGTATAATCCATGGACTCAACATTAGTCATAAAGAACTCACATACTTATTGCAAAAATCTATTAGTCATCGAAACAATGTACTACGCGCATGCTCCTAGGGGGATAGATTGGTAGGAAAATACCATCGCTCGTCCCCGACCGCCACTCATAAGGAAGGCAATCTATAAACACCTCATGCTCCGACTTCGGTACATAACGGTACACCATACGTGCATGCTACGGGACTTGCAAACCTCAACACAAGTGTTTCTCAATTTAAAATTACTCAACTAGCACGAATCTAATATCACCACCTTTATATCGCAAAACTATTGCAAGGAATCAAACATATCATATTCAGCGATCTACAAGTTTTATGTAGGGTTTTATGACTAACCATGTGAATGACCAGTTCCTGTCATCTCTCTAAATAGATATAAGTGAAGCAAGAGAGTTTTAATTCTTTCTACAAAAGATATGCCCACGCTCTAACAAATATAAGTGAAGCAAAAGAGCATTCTACAAATGGCGGTTGTCTATGTAAAGAGAAACATGCAATACAAACTTCAAATGATATAAGTGAAGCACATGAAGCATTCTATAAAGCCATACTCAAAATATATAAGTGAAGTGCATAGAGCATTCTATAAATCGACCAAGGACCATCTCATACCAGCATGGTGCATAAAAGAAAAATAAAAACCTAATTGCAAAAGACGCTCCAAGACTTGCACATATCGAATGAACGAAACGAATCCGAAAACATACTGATATTTGTTGAAGAAAGAGGGGATGCCTTCCCAGCATCCCCAAGCTTAGACGCTTGAGTCTCCTTGAATATTTACTTGGGGTGCCTCGGGCATCCCCAAGCTTGAGCTCTTGCCTCTCTTCCTTCCTCTCACATCGAGACCTTCTCGATCATCGAACACTTCATCCACACAAAACTTCAACAGAAAACTCGGTAAGATCCGTTAGTATAATAAATCAAATAACTACTCTAAGTACTGTTACAAACCAATTCATATTTTGTTCTTGCATTTTTTCTACTGTAATATAACTTTTTCATGGCTTAATCCACTGATATAAATTGATAGTTTCATCAAAACAAGCAAACTATGCATCAAAAACAGAATCTGTCTAAGACAGAACAGTCTGTAGAAATCTGAACATTCACCATACTTCTTATACTTGAAAAATTATGCAACAATTAGGAAAAATAAACAATTTGTACCGCAAGATAGTTCAAAAAGAATCATAACCATTTGATGTTCAAGTAAAAAACTAAAATTCGCGCACTACAGCCAAAGTTTCTGTCCTGCACCGTACAAACCAACAAGCATTGTAAACATCCTAAAGGCAAACCTTGGCACATTATTTTTATAATAAAATGGAATTGTACAACGGGATAATTATTTTTGTTGAGAAGTTTCTGTAATCAAGATTCACAAAGTTGCCGTGAGCATGAACAAAGTTCAAGGAGCTCTCCCACTTCAACAATGCTTGTCTTTCTCACTTTCGCTTTTCTTTTTGAAAAAGTTTTGAGTTCCCCTCTTTATTTTTGTTGTTTTTAAACTATATGAAAGCACTCAACAGAAATAAATGACTCTCTAAAACTTCCGGGTTGTCTCCATGGCAGCGCTTTCTTTAAAGCCATTAAGCTAGGCATATAGTGCTCAAGTAGTGAATCCACCCGGATCCCAAGGTATATCAAAGCCAATTTTAATTAGCAATGATTTGTAATTTAGTAGTGAGCACAAAGTAACATATATCATGTAATGACGAAGCCTAACTCTCTTCCTATGCATCGGCATGTCATAAAAGAACAATTCATGCACACATAGTAAAGGCCAATGCATAGTATAAATAGTTTCTTGCAATTTTATTGTATTGGAGACATAGAGAGGTGGAGATATAGTTCCTCTCTCATATTAATTGCAAGTAGGAGCAGCAATCACATGCATATTATATTTATCAAAATCATCATGTGCAACGGTATAAGGCAACCCATCAATGTAATCCTTAATAAGTGCAAACTTCTCCGGTATAGTATAATCGGGAGAATTCAAAAAGATAATAGGACTATCATGCGTGGGTGCAATAGCAACAATTTCATGTTTAACATAAGGAACTATAGCAAGTTCATCTCCATAAGCATCATTCATATTGGCATCTTGGCCACAAGCATAGCAAGCATCATCAAAAAGGGATATTTCAAGCGAATCAATGGGATCATAACAATCATCATAGCAATCATCCTTCGGTAAGCACGAAGGGGAATTAAACAATGTATGAGTTGAAGAGTTACTCTCATTAGAAGGTGGGCACGGGTGATCAATCCGCTCTTCCTCCTTTTGTTCTTCGCTCTCCTCCTCATCTTTTTCATCCAATGAGCTCACAGTTTCATCAACTTCTTCTTCCATAGATTCCTGCAAAATATTAATCTCTTCTTGGACAGCGTTGACTTTCTTCATAAAAGCATTAATGTAGTAATTGTATTCATAATTTTCATAGCAATATCCAAGTATAGCAAGATTTTCCAGCCTATAACCATCATCATCAAAAGCTTCATACTTTTCAAACAAAGCTTCAATATCATAGGCAGCCTTAAAAGCAACAAATTCTTCTATTTGTTCTACATCATAGTAATCATATATACCATTAGCATAAGAAGCTAAGGTTTCATTATCGTTAAATTTCCATGAAAAGGGGAGGTGTGGAGCCTCCATCCTAGAGCAACAAGTAATATGATATCTCAAGCATAGATTCCAGGCATACCAATGCAATATAATAAATTGATCCCATAATAGTTTTCCTTTTTGTGTCGAGCGATAATCCCTAAAGTATTCACGTTGATCCAACGTGTCTCCCATTATAAAGTTGAATGGGGTTTTCTCAGGATTATCAAAGTAGTACATAATATCTCTCACATAATGAGAATCGGGGGTTTTAGGAGTTACCCCATCTACATGAGTAGCAAGTACCTCTAATTTTTTTGGTATTTTGTGTTCCATATCCATAACTAAAGATAGGGAACAACTAAGAACATCAAATAAAAAATTACTTAGTGATAAAAAAACAAGCACACACGAGAAAATTCACCCCACGCTATGACTCCCCGGCAACGGCGCCAGAAAAAGGTCTTGATAACCCACAAGTATAGGGGATCGCAACAGTTTTCGATAAGTAAGAGTGTCGAACCCAACGAGGAGCTAAAGGTAGAACAAATATTCCCTTAAGTTATATCGACCACCGATACAACTCTACGCAAGCTTGACGTTCTCTTTACCTAGAACAAGTATGAAACTAGAAGTACTTTGTAGGTGTTAGGTTTGCAAGAAAATAAAGAGAGCGTAAAGAAAAGCTAGGGGTTGTTAAGGTAAAGACAAAACTAAAGTAAATATAGCGAGTGTGGAAAAGTGGTGGTAGGAGTTGTGAAATTGTCCCTAGGCAGCTGACTATGTTACTAGACCGGTAATCACTACTGCAATTCTATTTGAGGGAGAGGCATAAGCTAACATACTTTCTCTACTTGGATCATATGCACTTATGATTGGAACTCTAGCAAGCATCCGCAACTACTAAAGATTCATTAAGGTAAAACCCAACCATAGCATTAAAGCATCAAGTCCCCTTTATCCCATACGCAAACAACCTACTTACTCAGTGTCTGTGTACATCACTCACGCCACCCACCATAAGCAAATCATAAACATATTGCAAACCCTACAGCGGGAATCCCTCACGATTGCGCGACACAGAGGGCACAATAGGACAACACCAATAATAAAACATGGAATTCAAACCAATCATAGCAATTCATCAATCACCGATAGGACAACGAAAATCTACTTAGACATCATAGGATGGCAACATATCATCGAAAAATAATATGAAGCATAAAGCAACATGTTCAAGTAGAGGGCACAGCGAGTTGCGGGAGAGTGGACCGTTGTAGATAGAGGGGGGAAGGTGATGGAGACATTGGTGAAGATGGCGGTGGTGTTGGTGAAGATCGCGGTGATGATGATGGCCCCCGGCAGCGCTCCGGCGCCACCGGAAGCAAGGGGGAGAGAGTCCCCTTCTTCTTCTTATTCCTTGACCTCCTCCCTAGATGGGAGAAGGGTTTCCCTTCTGTTCCTTGGCTCCCATGGCTTGGGAGGGGCGAGAGCCCCACCGAGATTGGATGTATCTCTCTGTTTCTGCGTTCTGTCCTGGCTCTGTTTCACCGTTTCGTGTATATATGAAGATCCGTAACTCCGATTGGCCTGAAACCTTCGCCGTGATTTTTTTCCGAATATTAGCTTTCTTGCGGCAAAAGAAGAGCATCAACTGCCTTACGGTGGGCTCACGAGGGTAGGGGGTGCACCCAGGGGGGTCAGGCGTGCCCCCCTGCCTCGTGACCACCTCGGGCACCGTCTCGCGTGGATTTTTCTTCCAGAATTTTCCATATTTTCCAAAAATAAGCTCCATCCGTTTTTGTCCCGTTTGGACTCCGTTTGACAGGAACTAGCACTGGGCACTGGATCAATATGTTAGTCCCAAAAATAATATAAAAAGTTGCCAAAAAGTATATGAAAATGAATAATATTGGCATGGAACAATCAAAAATTATAGATACGACGGAGACGTATCAGGTAGAGGAGCTCGACTCCGTACTTTGGGGGCTGCGGACCACGCCGAATCGCAATACCGGATACACACCGTTCTTTATGGTGTACGGCACAGAGGCAGTTCTGCCCTGCGACATAATTCATGACTCACCTCGAGTGCGCATGTATGAAGAGAGAGAGGGTGAGGTCGATCGGCAGGACAGTTTGGACGCCCTCGAGGAGGAGCGGGACGTGGCAAAAGCTCGTTCCGCATTCTACCAGCAACAGGCTAGAAGATACCAAAGCAGAGAAGTACGGGCCAAAACCTATAATGTTGGCGAACTCGTTCTATGCCTACCGGATAAGATAAAGGACAAGCTCAAGCCCAAATGGGAGGGTCCCTTCATTATTAACTAGGTCTTAACCGGTGGAGCGTACCGTCTGCGGGATGCATCGGACAACCGCCTCGAGCCAAATCCATGGTACATAGCTAGACTCCGAAGATTCTACGCCTAGTGCCGGACTCCGCGTTCGTCTCCTTACCTCTATCAAATTTTTATACATTTGTTATCTGTCTTTTCTTTCTTTCTTTCTTCCCCTTTTCTTTCGAGGCCTTGAAGGGCTAAAATGTGTTTTGACTACACAATCTTGATGCGCCAGCAGTGCTCATTATACCTGGGGGCTTCCTATACAGAAGTTTAAATGTTTTATGGGCCTTATGCCCCGCACATGTGTTATTCTTCCGCATGTACCTTTTTTCGCCACTATATGCATCGATATGACTTAAGTTTTGGCCAAGCTTGGTTGCCTGGCTCTTGTATTTATGCCCTACGTTCTTGTTAATTCGGCTAGGGCATAAGGGGAGCACCTCTGCGATTGTTACTGCCGGGTCAGCCGGATGTGTACCTCGGTGGGTGAAGCGAAAGCTAGCGTTCTTAAGGGAATATTGATTCGGTGAATAAAAGATCACTTTTGTTCTTTCCACTTGCCCCAGATGTTTTTGCTGCGTCTCTTCTCGCATGATTCGGACATGCACATTAGGGCATGCGTACCCAGGGAAAGGAACCCTTAACGGAACTATTCTCCCTGGAAGATGTTTCTTACTACCCATGTAATATAACATACTAGTTGGGTACTTGTCTGTTCAAGCACTTATGACCCCTACGCCTGGTTTCCATGCATATCCCGGTTTTTACATAACTGTGCTGGTATTCGGATACACTCCGGACTATCGGGTCCAGAGGTTGAAGCGAAAAGGTCCGCCATGACAAATGATTTACAATCCGTCTAGAGACACTCTACATGTCATTCAAATTACATAGTCACTTAGACTGATTAAATTCCTCTTCTATGCCATTCAACAGGCTGCCTAGCCTACAATCCTGTTGGGTATACTTGGCGGCTAACTCTACTTGGTGATACACCAAACTGACAGGGATTTCTTTCCCATCAGGCCCCACAGGTCCGACCTCGGTCATGTGGTTTGGGTCAGCCTTGGTATACCGCGTCTTCACCAAGGCCCAGGCTTCCCTGGCACCTTGACGGCAGGCCGATACCTTCCATAATCGGAAGCGCCGCCGCGCTCCCTTGAGCTTCTCTGCAAGTCCTCCAAGGCCTTCGGGCAGGGAGGCGGATGGCCATAAGGCCTGGGCAATACCTTGCATCACCGGCCGAACTTGTTCGTGCAGTTGGGAGAGCTCTGGTAGAAGATCACCCGCAGACCCGGGCATCTTGTTCGCGGGACGGCCTGTCAGCATACCTGCAGACATAACTCTGTTAGCGGGTTTCCTCGCCGAACTCTTTTTGAAGTTCGTTCAAGCACTTACTGAAAATGCCGCGTCGAAGCCGCTTGTTCTCCTTCACGGAGTCTGACAGCTGGGCGCGAACATCCTTTAGTTCCATGCTCAGCTGGGTATTGGCATCTTGGAGATCGTTTTTCTCCTGCCTAAACTTTGTAAGCATGCACTCGCCAGCCTTTAGCCACCGTATGACATGTTGCTCATCCGGATTCACTCCGGCGTCATCTGCAATATTTATTGTCAGAATTGCATGCATGCTGCATCCTATATGGTACCTGTCATTCTTTAAAGCAGGTGTTACCAGAGGGGGCCTTCTCGGACTCCTTCAATGCGGCCACTGCGGCCCGTAGCTGGGCCTTGCACTCTTCCAGCTCTTGAGACAATTGGGTATTCTTCTCTGTAAGAACCTGCACAGATAATGATCCTTAAATCAGTTGTGCCAACTGTTTCAAGTCTTGGGGGCTACTGATGTATATAATTATCAAATTTTCTTACCCGTATATCCTTTACATACTGGTCCATGGCTCTGGCAAGACCATTTTGAGCAGCACGCATGTACGCGTCTCCCGAATTGAAGGCATCAGATGCCTATTGGGAGAAACAAGCGTCACGGAGTACGGCCCGACGGCGCTTGTGATTCATGGTGCTCTCCTCTCCGGAATTTGTAGCGGAGATTTTATCCGCATCCTCTGCAGGAGGAACATCAGACGCGTGCCCCGCCTCCGTGTCCGGCCCTGGAGCCCGGCTAGTGGGGGCGTGATCGGCAACTTCTCCGGATATAGTCCGGCGAGTATTTTTCCTTCTGGGAAACATGGGTGTTATTATGTTTTCAAAGACAAACCCACGGAGCGAGGTTTTATATCATACCTCCGTGTCGGCGTCTCGGTCCGAACCGCTTTTCTTTTCCGCCTGCCGGGCCTCAGTACCCCTTGCTGGTAACTCGCCACGGGCTCGGCATGGCGTCCGGAGGACCTTCCCTGTAAGACACCATGGTTGGGCCCCTGGTCTCACTTACCTGCGAGGCAGGCAGTAGCCCTGGATAGTCGGCTGTAATAGCCACCATGGCCTTATCACGACTTAATTGATAAAATGTCCTATCGATTAGCTCCACGAATATGTCTGGATCCTCTTGAAGGCCGGGGTCGAGGGACCGTTCAGGTTCCTCTGGTTGTGGAGGTGGGCTATTTATCTCCCTTACTGCCTTACGCAGCTCCTACGGTGAACGGGCAAAATAAGACATTTATTGTGGAAATTTGGACGGGAAGGGCATGAAAAGTGGCAGCTTACCCAGCTTGGAGGATTTTACATGGAGAATCCGTCCCGTGGTTTGATGCGGAGGAACTCCTCTTCGTCTCCCTTGTACAGACCGGACAGAGTTTTTGCGGGCGGCAGCGAGTCCGGCCCCTTACGGACGCAGCGGGTGGCATCGTTTTCCCCGTTAAAGTCCCACATTGGGCGGCCTCGGTATTGAAGCGCTGCACCCTCGCATAATGCATATTGACATAACCGGTTGTAGTCAGTCTGATAGAGCCAGCACCTTTATCCGGCTCATCGTAAGAAAGCGTCTCTATCATCTTCCTCCCGAGGCTCCTTCGCCGCCACTTAGGCGTTTCTTTAGAGGAACATTATGAAACTCAGGAAGGCCGATCCGAATAGGATCCGGAAGAGGGACGTCCTCTATATAGAACCACTCTGAAGGCCAGTCTTCGGATGCCTTCTTCGGGGTGCCGGACAAGTATCCGGTCCCGGCGATGCGCCATATTTCGGCTCCGCCCACTTGAAACAGTGGCACCTCCTGTGTACGGGGTACGAGGCAGAATAGCCTCTTCCATAGCTCGAAGTGAGCTTCGCAGCCCAAAAACAGTTCACAAAGAGCGACATAGCCAGCAATGTGCAATATGGAGGCAGGAGTGAAATTATGCAGCTGGAGGCCGTAGAACTCCAGGAGCCCGCAGAGGAACGGGTGAATTGGAAATCCTAGTCCCCTTAATAAGTAAGGGACAATTCATACCCGTTCCGCTTTGGAGGAATTGGGGAAGCTCTCTGCTTGTTCTCCGCCATTATAGGTAGCAAGCCTAGCTCGAACAAGGACCATATACGCTGGGGGAGAAATCCCTGGGTCTGTAGCCTCACTAGTTGGCTATGCGGGAGGGAGCACTTCTTCCAATCACCGGGCTTAGGGCTACGGGGGCGAGAGGAGGAGCGGTGGCGACTAGCCATGTTGGAATGGATCTTTTCCAGGCGTGCTCCGATGGATACTCGCTGTGGGAGGATGGTATGATATGGATAAGTGAATCCCCGTCTCTTTAATAGGAGATTTGCCTACATGGCTAGGGTGGCAATTGTAAAAATGCCCCGGCTTCTCGCATTCGCTCAACGCGTGGAGGATCTCCATTATTAGGCGCAGAAGCCAAGGAGTGCAACATTTATGGGAAGCCGGACACTATTCAAACAAGTATTCAGAATTTGGAGAAGAACCCGCCTTGCAATGCCGAAGACAATCTGCGCGCCGGACTCATCGTCATTGAAGCCTGGTTCGGGGGCTACTGAGGGAGCCCTGGATTAGGGGGTATCCGGACAGCCGGACTATAACCTTTGGCCGGACTGTTGGACTATGAGGATACAAGATTGAAGATTTCGTCTCGTGTCCGGATGGGACTCTCTTGGCGTGGAAGGCAAGCTTGGTGATACGGATATGTAGATCTCCTTCTGTTGTAACCGACTCTGTGTAACCCTAGCCCTCTCCGGTGTCTATATAAACCGGAGGGTTTAGTCCGTAGGACAACAACAATCATACCATAGGATAGCTTCTAGGGTTTAGCCTCTATGATCTCGTGGTAGACCAACTCTTGTAATACTCATATTCATCAAGATCAATCAAGCAGGAAGTAGGGTATTACCTCCATAGAGAGGGCCCGAACCTGGGTAAACATTGTGTCCCTTGCCTCCTGTTACCATTCGCCTTAGACGCACAGTTCGGGACCCCCTACCCGAGATCCGCCGGTTTTGACACCGACAGACGCCTTCTCTTGAGACCTGACTTTGAGGACAACACCTTTCCACGAGATCGTAGAGGCTAAACCCTAGAAGCTAGCCTATGGTATGAATGTTGTATATCTCTATCGACTAGCCTGGACTCGGTTTATATAATGCACCAGAGGCGTAGGATAACAAGAGTCCTAGCCGAATACGCCGGTGGGGGAGGAGTCCTTGTCTTGATCGCCAAGTCTTGCGGAATCTTCCTTGTATGCGGCAGCTGTCTGGACTGGCCCATGAGCATACGGCGATGGGGGTCCTCGGCCCAATCTAACAGATCGGGAGATGACGTGGTGAGTACCCCCTAGTCCAGGACACCGCCAGTGTCCTTTATCCACAAGTATGTGCTTGTGCCCATCTTGGATTTGATGAGCATCTGGATGTGTGGAGCATACCCACATGATCTCTTCTGGTCTGCAGCTGTCCTCTTGATTATTTCAACAATTAAACTCATCACCTTAAATTTCTGGTGCACATCAAATAACTGAAGCAAATTTATGGAGTGGCCTCTGATCATCCTGTGATCTCCTGATTTGGGCAACAAGGTGTGCCTCAAGATGGTGTTAATAGTGGCCAGTCCAGACAACAGATAATATACAGAGCCTAGCTTATGAGTTTCCAAGGCTTTGTCAAGAATCTCCTTATACATGTTGGCCATGGAGTTGTGATCTTTCTTTCTCTTGGCATAGACATCTATGTCATCCTCAAGCTCTGCATGGGCATTGATCAGCTTGGCCCACCCAGCAACTGTTGATTGGTACCTTGTACCTTCAGACATCCATACAATCCTTCCATCTGGATAGAAATGAGCTGTAGAATAGAATTGCATAATGAGGTCATCATTCCACTTGGTCAGTTTCTGACCCACAAAAGTGTCCACTCCATTGAGTCTGAAACTTTCATGCACTCCTGGGAAGTGGTCTTCATTGTTGTTGATGTATCCAAAAGAATTGTCTCACAGAAGTCCAGCTGCTCCTTGGTGTGAAATCTATAGTCCACAACAGTCCTTCTCCTCACATCATAAGGATCTGATTGTCTCCACAATCTGAGACCTGCATCCTTTCTGACTTTCATATTCTCAGCCACTGGATGATTGTCATCATGGTCAGGGATCTTGGGCTTTAGCTTCCAGAGCACTTGGGCTTCATCTTCTTCTTCTTCTTCAATTTCAGGCACTGGGGCCTTGTTCTTCTCAGTAGCTAGTATGTTTCTTGCACTCCTCTTTGGTGCAGTCTTGGGAGCTGGAGCAGAAGCTTTGGGGGCAATCTTGGGCTTTGAAGGATCAGCCCCAGACTTGATGGCATCCCCCATCAGCTTTTGTGCTTTAGGTGCTGGTGCAACATCCTCTTCTTCATCTTCTTCTTCATCCTCAGCTGGGTCTCTCATCATAGAGGATCTGCCAATTACTCTGGCCATGTTCTTCTTGACCCTTTCCTTTCTCTTATTGCCCTCACCAGCCTCTTTTGGTTCAAGAGTGAACTCAATGGTTTCCTGTGATGAGGCTCTGGCCTAGACATGGGCACTCTCTTTGCAAGAGCCTTCTTGTTCAAAGCAGGTTTTGTTGAAGCAGCTATGCCAAATTCCTTCTTGACAACCTTCTTCTTGGAGTTGACCTCCTCGTCAGCGGCAACATAGTCTTCAGCCTCTGAATCAGTATTTATCTTTTTCCTCTGCCTAGTAGCAGCCTTAGGCAGGTTGCTAGGAGTACTTCTACTGCCTTCATCATAACTGCCAGAGGGACTAGTGCCCTGACTTAGATTTACCTGCTCCTCAGACTTGTTCTGGCTATCACTCTGATCTGACATGTCTGACACTGCAAACTGACAGCTGACCTTGTGAATAGTTATAGATGAGATAGAGTGGATGAGCATAACAAAGTGCAGAGGTTTTGCAAAACAAATGAGTCAAAAACTTAGTTTTAGTTTTCCACAGAAAGCATTTCAGAGCTACTGATTTGTTAAACCCGGTGACACCGAAGAAACTTTGGAGTCTAAACTAGTGGAATCGGTCAGACCGACACACAGTTTGGTGACTCCGAGATTGCTAGGGTTTCACTAAGAGTTGAACTCAGTCACACCGATTTGCAAGTTTTGGTCATACCGAAAGTTACAAGTGCAATGGCCTAAGCCAAATCGGTGAGACCAATTTCCACAACTCGGTCGGTCTGAGATGAGTTCGGCGGAAACCTAACCCTAAATTTTTGAATCAAAACTAATCTAAAGGAACTTTTTGCTGGATAGGATGATCTCATACATGGTAAGAATCATGGCATAGACTTTGTGCTAAGAATCAGAGGTAAAGATTGCACAAAGGTTCGAACTCATACCCTAACTCGGCGATGAGCTCACTACGGCGGCAACGGCGGTGAAGATTTTCGTTGATGGCGATGGAGACCAGTGGCGGGAGGTCGCTGGCGACGAGAGGACAATCCGGAGACCCAAGTCGGCAGAGCAGGACGCGCGCGGGCGAAAAGGTTTCGGAGAAATTTCCAAAATTTGACCCGTCAGTATATATATCCTAACCCTGTCAGTGTGACCGAGTGGAACAGCTCGGTGGCACCGAGATGATGAATCGCAAGCGGTTACTGCAACTCGGTATGACCGAACGGTTCTAATTGGTTGCACCGAGATTGAAAACCTAGATCAACTCAGTGAACTCAGTATGATCGAAAAGGATGAATTGGTCAGACCGAAATGCACAGAGAGGCTTTGGAGGTTTAAGTCTATGACGAATCGGTGACTCCGAGTGCTCCTCACCCAAAGGGTTCGAATCTAACTTGATCAAACTTTCTGATGTAGCATGAATAGAGTTTGAGACGAGAATAACATAGATAGCTAGAGAAGTTATTAGGCATTCTTGTCCATCCATTTGGCAAAACAAGAAGAGCCAAACAAGCATAGTAACAAATGGATGTCCACGAATGGGAAAAATACGCAATCAACATGCTCACACAATAAGATGGCGAATAAAATATGTGGCAAAGCATGCACAAACACTCTAGCATCTATCAAGAAATTTGCGATGACTAGGTCATCTATATATGAGTATATTGACTTAGGAGTCAAACGAGAACATGTGATCATAGGTCATACCCATCGTTTAAGTGCAAGTGAGGTTACCACTTTTACATAAAGCATTGTTGTGTTCACACCATGAGAGTTGCTTTAGCTCAATTCTTTTGAGTAAAGCTCCCCCTAGATGTGATATCCCCCCAAAGAGGGATGAATTACCTTGGGTTGTGTCGATTATGACTTCATTTAGATGTTGAAGATGTGGATGCTGAATGTTGATGTAGATCATTCAGAGCAATCCATTAGAGTGAGTTGCACTTCCAATACCTACACGGGTTAGTCCCACAAGGAACAAACAAGGATATCCATAGACATAGAGTGAAGTTCACACAAGATGATGTCCATGAAAACATTAGGTTACCATGTCCATTGCCTTACCAACAAGAGGGTTTGTAACTCCTTGAACTAGTGCAAGATGTGGAAGTTGTGTGCACTTGTTCTCACCAAAATTATATGAGTGAAGTATGTTGGCGGAGTCACGCTCAAGAACTCTCTAGTTCTTCTTCTTCTTCGGGACCCACATCAACTTGATGGGAATCCTTGGAGTTGTAGTCGTACTTGATGAAGAAGAACTTGATGTACTCTTGGGAACCCACTTGACCAAGGCCTTGGGAGCTTCTTCAAATGCATCAATCTCCTCTTGAAGCATGTCCTTGCCTTTTTTCTTGTGGTCTTGTGGTGGAACATCATCTTGAGCTTGTGTTCCCTTAGAAGAAGTAAGATCATACTTCTCTTGTTGAGGAACAAACTTCGTCTTTGGGTATTGATCTTCTTCCCACTCAACTCCGTTGGCATTGAACTTTCGTTCAAAACCAACACCTTGATTCTTCCGGTGCCTTCCTTGCTTGCGTACAAATTCCTCAAATTGCTTACTTCTGGCAAGGCTCTTGTAAACACCTTTCTCTATAATTCCCTTCAATAAGCTATTTTCTTGCTCAAGTGTAACTTGGTTAAGATAATCATTAGAGGAATCAAGAGAACTACTAGAAGCAACAACATTGGATTTAACATGATTATTGTTACCACTAGAAGAAGAATCGTTCTTGCTCTTGTTGCTAGATTTTACTTGTGGCATGTAAGTAGACAAGAGTAAACGCTTGTCAATGTAAGAAGAAATTTTCTTATGAAGATCATCATTGATTGCTTTTAAGAACCCATGCTCTTGCTCTATATTCAGCTTTTCAAAGCGTAGCTTCTCATGAGTCTTAAAAGCTCTCGATGATCTTCCAAGGTAGTTTCATGAGCTAACTTAAGAGTGTTTAGTTCTTTAGTTAGATGCTCAATCTCCTTCTTATCATCGTCATTAATTTTATCTTGATTAGCATGGTTAATAGCAAGTTCATCATAGTTTTCATCACTAGAGTTGTCAACACGTAAATCATCATCACCTAGCAAATCATCTTCATCACTATTAAAATCGACATACTCGGGGTGTGATACCTTTTGGCCTGTAGCCATGAAGCATCTTCCTATTCCTTCATTTTGGTGAGTCAAATATGTCATAGGAGTTGGTTGACACAAGTGCTAGACCGGCAACACCTTCATCTTGAGTATATTCTGAGTCGGAGTGATGGTCGGAGTAGGAGCCGGATACCCATTCACCAACATGAGCTTGATGTCTTCGTTTTGTGTAGTTCCTTGATGACTTGTCCTTCCCTTCCGAATCCTTGCTTCTGTGAGAGGTTCTTCATTCATAACGATCATCTCTACTCCTTCTCTCTCTTGGAGGTGATTCTTCTCTTCTACTTCTCCTTTTAGGTGAGTCTTATCTTCTTTTGTAGGGAGCCGTACACTCATTGGAGTAGTGTCCGGGTCTTCCACAATTGTAGCAATTTCACTCACGACTAGAAGATTTTTTGTCATTGTAGGACCTTAACTTGGAACTTCTTTCTTTGCTTCTACTCTTGTAGAACTTGTTGAAGTTCTTCGCCATTAGGCTCAATTCTTCATTGAAGGCTTGTTTCTCACTTGATGATGTAGGAGGATCGCATGAGGATTTGTAAGCACCACTTATCTTGTTGTGAAGCTCTTCTTTCTCCTTGAGTGACATCTCATGAGCAACAATTCTACCAATGACTTCCGTTGGCTTGAGATATTTGTAGTTGGGCATCATTTGAATCAATGCGCACACGGTATCATATTTTCCATCCAAGGCTCTTAGGATCTTCTTAATGATGAATCTGTCGGTCATCTCTTCACTTCCTAGCCGGCAATCTCATTTGTGATGAGTGATACGTCTCCAACATATCTACTTTTCCAAACACTTTTGCCCTTGTTTTGGACTCTAACTTGCATGATTTGAATGAAACTAACCCGGACTGACGCTGTTTTCAGTAGAACTACCATGATGTTGTTTTATGTGTAGAAAAGAAAAGTTCACGGAATGTCCTAGAAATCCACGGAGGCACTTTTTGGAATTTATAAGAATTATTGGGCGAAAGAAATACACCAGGGGGCCCACAGCCTGTCCACGAGAAAGGGGGGCACGCCCCCCCAGGACGCGCCCCCCTATCTCGTGGGCCCCCTGGTCCTCCTCCGACCTCAACTCCAACTCCATATATTCCGTCTCGGGGAGAAAAAAATCAGAGAGAAAGTTTCGTCGCGTTTTACGACACGGAGCCGCCCCCAAGCCCTAATCTCTCTCGGGAGGGCTGATCTGGAGTCCGTTCGGGGCTCCGGAGAGGGGGATTCGTCGCCGTCGTCATCATCAACCATCCTCCATCACCAATTTCATGATGCTCACCGCCGTGCGTGAGTAATTCCATCGTAGGCTTGCTGGACGGTGATGGGTTGGATGAGATTTACCATGTAATCAAGTTAGTTTTGTTAGGGTTTGATCCCTAGTATCCACTATGTTCCGAGATTGATGTTGCTATGACTTTGCTATGCTTAATGCTTGTCACTAGGGCCCGAGTGCCATGATTTCAGATCTGAACCTATTATGTTTTCATGAATATATGTGTGTTGTTGATCCTATCTTGCAAGTCTATAGTCACCTATTATGTGTTATGATCCGACAACCCCGAAGTGACAATAATCGGGATACTTCTCGGTGATGACCGTAGTTTGAGGAGTTCATGTATTCACTATGTGCGAATGCTTTGTTCCGGTTCTCTATTAAAAGGAGGCCTTAATATCCCTTAGTTTCCGTAAGGACCCCGCTGCCACGGGAGGGTAGGATAAAAGAGGTCATACAAGTTCTTTTCCATAAGCACGTATGACTATTTACGGAATACATGCCTACATTACATTGATGAACTGAAGCTAGTTCTATATCACCCTATGTTATATCTATTGCATGAGGAATCGCATCCGGCATAATTATCCATCACTGATCCATTGCCTACGAGCTTTTCATATATTGTTCTTCGCTTACTTACTTTTCCGTTGCTACTGTTACAACTACTACAAAAACCCAAAAACATTTATCTTTACTTTTGCTACCGTTACCTTTACTATCATACCACTTTTGCTACTAAACACTTTGCTGCAGATACTAAGTTATCCAGGTGTGGTTGAATTGACAACTCAACTTCTAATACTCAAGAATATTCTTTGGCTCCCCTTGTGTCGAATCAATAAATTTGGGTTGAATACTCTACCCTCGAAAGCTGTTGCGATCCCCTATACTTGTGGGTTATCAAGACTAATTTCTGGCGCCGTTGCCTGGGAGCATAGCTCTATTCTCTGAGTCACTTGGGATTTATATCTGTTAATCACTATGAAGAACTTGAAAGACGCTAAGATCAAGATTTTGCCCTCAACTACGAGGGGAGGTAAGGAACTGCCATCTAGCTCTTAACTAGATTCTCCTTCCGTTATTAGTAAGCTTGCGACACCAAAACCTACTACTGCTATGAATTCTGATATGTCGCATGTTATTGATGATGCCACTTCTGCTATGCATGATGAAACTACTTCTGTTCGTGATACTACTTTGCCATTAGGTGAATTTCTAGAAGAACAACTTGCTAGAGTTTGGGGGAATGAAAATATTGAAGAACCTATTATTGATGATAGTGATGATGAAGGTTCCCCCAATGATTATGTTTTACCTGTTGTTCCTAAGGGTTATGTTATGAATGAAAAAGCTGCTATGGAAATCCTTGCCTGCAATGATAGAAATGATCTTAAGAAATTATTAGCTAAATGGAAGCAACAGTCTCTTAATGCTAGAATGAAACTTGATCCTGCTTTTGCTACTTCACCTATCTGTGTTACTCATAAGGATTATGAATTCTCTGTTGATCCTGATATTATTACTTTAGTCGAATCTGATCCTTTTTATGGCCTTGAATCTGAAATTGTTGTGGCACATCTTACCAAGTTGAATGATATAGCCACCTTGTTTACTAATGATGAGAAGTCTCGCTATTTATATATCCTTAAGATATTTCCGTTCTCATTAATGGGTGATGATAAGACTTGGTATAATTCTCTTGCTCCTGGTTGTGTGCGTAGTCCCCGGGATATGATTTATTACTTCTCTGCTAAATATTTCCCTGCTCATAAGAAACAAGCTGCCTTGCGGGAAATATATAATTTCGTGAAA
Organism: Aegilops longissima; assembly: GCA_021605205.1. Lineage (NCBI taxonomy): Eukaryota > Viridiplantae > Streptophyta > Magnoliopsida > Poales > Poaceae > Aegilops > Aegilops longissima. The sequence goes on from CM038678.1 coordinate 578,867,322, forward strand.
ATTAAAGAAGAGAGTCTCCCACAAGCTTGGGGAGGCTTCGTTATTATAATGCTTTGCTGATCATCCTCTTAAGAAAAATGAAATACTTGATATCTTTTATAATGGACTAACCGATGCTTCCAAGGACTACTTGGATAGTTGTGCTGGTTGTGTTTTCAGGGAAAGAACAGTCGACGAAGCTGAAATTCTATTGAATAATATGTTGACCAATGAAAATAATTGGACTCTTCCCGAGACAGTTCCTGAAGTAATTCCTGAACCAATCGAGCCAACTCCTGAGCCTATTCCTAAACCCACTCCGAAGAAGAGAGGTGTTTTATTTCTCAGTCCTGAAGATATGCAAGAGGCAAAGAAATCAATGGAAGAAAAAGGTATTAAAGCTGAAGATGTTAAGAATTTACCACCTATTGAAGAAATACATGGTATTAATTTACCGCCTGAAGAACCACATTGTCTTGATAACCCGACACAGGTAGTAAAGGTAAATTCTCTCTATAGATATGATAAAGTTGAAGTACCCTCTACTAAATTTCATAGCCCATGCTTAGATGAATTTGATGACTTTATGGCTAGGCAAGAAAGTTTTAATGCTTATGTTGGTAGAGAGTTAAAGAATAATGCTTTCGAGATAGGACGCGTAGGTGATAATCTGGCTAGAGTTAAAGATGAACTTCACCGCGTTAGCAAATATGCTTCTATGGTTGCCACTCAAGCTGAGCAAGTACTTAAAGCTCAAAATGATTTGCTTGATGAATTGAATAATAAAAATGACTTTGCTGTTAGAGTGGCTACTAGAACTGGTAGAATGACTCAGAACCTTTGTATCCTGAAGGCCACCCTAAGAGAATCGAGCAAGATTCTCGGAGAAATAATTTAGAGGCACATAGTTCTTCTAAAAAGAAGAAGAAGAAAAGCGATAGGACTTTGCATGCTTCTAGTGAACTGTCGTCAGAGACACACGAGAATCCCAATGATATTTCTATTTCTGATGTTGAAACTCAATCAGGTGATGAACATGAACCTAGTGATGATGTTAATGATAATGTTCATGTTGATGCTCAACCAAGCAAAGACAATGATGTAGAGATTGAACCTGCTGTTGATCTTGATAACCCACAATCAAAGAATCAACGTTATGATAAGAGAGATTTTGTTGCTAGGAAGCATGGTAAAGAAAGAGAACCATGGGTTCAGAAAACCATGCCCTTTCCTCCTAAACCATCCAAGTCAAAGGATGATCAGGATTTTGAGCGCTTTGCTGAAATGATTAGACCTATTTTCTTACGTATGCGCTTAACTGATATACTTAAAGTAAATCCTTATGCTAAGTATATGAAGGATATCATCACAAATAAATGAAAGATACCGGAAGCTGAAATTTCCACCATGCTTGCTAATTACACTTTTAAGGGTGGAATACCAAAAAAAAACTTGGAGATCCGGTTGTGCCAACTATACCATGCTCTATTAAAAGAAATTATGTTAGAACTGCTTTATGTGATCTTGTAGCCGGTGTTAGTGTTATGCCTCTCTCTTTATATCGTAGACTTGAATTGAATAAGTTGACACCTACTGAAATATCTTTGCAAATGGCTGATAAATCAACTGCTATACCTGTCGGTATTTGTGAGGATGTGCCTGTTGTAGTTGCAAATGTCACAATCTTAACGGACTTTGTTATTCTTGATATTCCCGAGGACGATAGTATGTCTATTATCCTTGGTAGACAATTTCTCAATACTGCAGGGGCTGTTATTGATTGCAACAAAGGCAATGCCACTTTCATGTTAATGGTAATGAGCATACGGTACACTTTCTGAGGAAACAATCTCATGTTCGTAGCATCAATTATATTGAAAAAGTTCCAACTATTATTTTTGGAGGTTTTGAATTTCCTCTCCCTATTGTCAAGAAAAGTATGATATTCTTATTGTTGGGGATTTTCATATCCCGTTGAGGTAACTTAGTGTTATTGAAATTTCTCCTGTTCCGTGTTATTCGAATGAGTTTGTTAACAAGACTTGATCAACCTTGTTAGTGGGTTCATTTTGATGATCACGAGATGGATGAAACTAGAAGGCACAACCTTCTGTACCCTCTTTTTACTTTCTGTTATTTAGAATAAATAAAGCAAAATAGTATTATCCGTCATTTTCTGAATTATCCGTGCATTAAAAAATAGTCCGAAAATAAAAGTGCTCCAAATGCCCTGCAAATCTAGTATGATTTTTTTGGAATATTTGAGGATTTTAGGCACTGAAAACACTGCAGGACGGGCAAGCACCAGGCCACGAGAGAGGAGGGCTCCCCCCCTGTAGGGCATGCCCCCCTATCTCGTGGGCCCATGGTGGCTCCCCTCCACTTATGCCAGCACCCACACACTTCATCTTCCACCCAAAAAATCCCCATCCAGCTCAAGCACGAGTTCTAGCTCGTTTTGCTGCGATTTTCGATCTCTTAGCTCAAAGCTCCATTCGCAAAACTGCTTTGGGAGATTGTTGCTTGGTATGTGACTCCTCCATTGGTCCAATTAGTTTTTGTTCTAGTGCTTTATTCATTGAAATTTTTTGCTGCATAGGTGACCATGTTCTTGAGCTTGCATGTTAAATTTTTGAGGTCCCAAGCAATTCCAATGCATGATATAAGCTCTAGGCACTTGTAGGAGTAGTTGCTATCAATCTTGTTTAGTTTTATTCACTTTTGTCTTGAAGTTACTAAAATTTCAGAAATTTTCTGAAAAAGAAATATGCTTAGAAGAATGTACCAAGGAGGTTCCTCGGCAAAGAAAGGGCCAAGGATTGCTATACGTGAGCAAGATGTTGAATTGCCGAGGGACGCAAATGTACGGGATTGTGAGTGGCCATCCGATGATTTTATGGTCGAAGTAGGCTTCAAGGAGGATTTTGACGCATATGTGCGTAATGCCGAGCTGGAGGACTTCTTACAAGATAAGTGTCCGCAGTACTATCAGTTGACTGATTCTTTTGTGCGGAGGTTTAAATATAACTGTGCGCGTAATTCTCCTAGTGTCATGTTTGATATTTATGATACATCTTATACCATGGATTTAGAGGATTTCACAACTGCTTGCAAACTCCCGCAGTGGGGTAATATTAATGATCCTCCCAAATCTGAATTTAGAGATTTTCTTGCTAGTATTACTGTGCGAGAATCTAGGGACGTAGCACAAGCTACCATAGTGAACATTCATTTTCCTGCTATACATTACTTTGCTCTCTTTATTGGTAGATGCATTAACGGTAAGGACGAAGTATGTCACATGTGTGCTCCTGATCTTTGTGTCCTCAAGAGTGATGTGTCAGGTTATAAAGGTTATAACTTGGGGGCAATAGTTGTACGTAGGTTGCAGAATAATAGTAGAAAGGGAGATTTATTTCGAGGAATTTATGCAACCCATGTGGCTAATTATCTTAATATAGCCCCATGAGAGGGGGATATGATTTTACCTCCTGTTTATTTGGATAAATAAGCTATGTTCAATCATCATTTTCTTGAGAGGAATGAACAATTCCTCCATTATCGACTAATCTATGACAGACGCAACGTCGTCCCTGTTACTCTTCCTGCTCCCTAACTTTTTGATTATCAGGCAAAAGGAAGATATGTTGTCACCAGGGAAGAAGCAACCGAATATGAGATGGGAATGGAGGCAGCTCGCCAACACGCTGCTGCTCAGGAGTCTGTTGCCTCTGCATCTCTGTACAACCCCAGTTTGACTTATGGATATCAGCCAGGCGGTCCTTGGTACTAGACCAACTTAGGCCAAAAGCCTAAGCTTGGGGGAGTACGTATTTCTCACTGACTTTACATTCATGTTCACACACTAGTCGTCGGTGCTCATACTCTTTCATTGTATTATCCATGTTAGTTTAAATTACTTTTTCTAGTTTTCTTCTTGTGTGTTTAATAAACCTTAAAAAACAAAAAATTAGTTAGTTTAATTTCCATGCTTGTAGTAGAATATAAAATGAAAACCCAAAAAGATTTCTAGTTCTTCTTTTTACTTGTTGGGAGCTTTCCCCTGTAAATAGTTTTATTTTCTTTTCTTTCTTTTGGGGGTCGAGAAGACCATATTAAAAATGCTTAGTGGCTCTTATATGCATGATTTTTTATTTAATTTAGAGCCCATATTACTTGTCTTCTCTCTTGAGTTGAATGCTTGCAGATTCCAACTTAGTCCAATGCACGTGCACTCTAATTATTATACACATCATTCGGTCGTGCGAGTGAAAGGCAATAATGACGATATATGATGGACTTATTGGGATGAGAAAAGCTGGTATGAACTCGACCTCTCCTGTTTTTGTAAATATGATGAGTTCATCGTTTCTGAGTCAGCTTATTATGAAGTAAACATATTTGCAATGACATTAGAGATTATAGTTACTTGTGCCATGCTTGATTAGCTATGACTTATAATGGTTTACCTTGCGTGCCAACATGCTATTAGAATTATTATGATGTGGTATGATGGGATGGTATCCTCCTTTGAATAAATTGAGTGACTCGACTTGGCACATGTTCACACATGTAGTTGAATCAAATAAACATAGCCTTCATGATATTTATGTTCATGGTGGATTATATCCTACTCATGCTTGTTCTCGGTGTGAATTAATTTTAATGCATGTTTATGACTGTTGTCGCTCTCTCAGTTGGTCGCTTCCCAGTCTTTTGCTAGCGTTCACTTGTACTAAGCGGGAATATTGCTTGTGCATCCAAACTCCTTAAACCCCAAAGTTGTTCCATATGAGTCCACTATACCTTCCTATATGCGGTATCTACCTGTCGTTCCAAGTAAATTTGTATGTGCCAAACTCCAAACCTTCAAAAGAAATTCTGTTTTGTATGCTCGAGCAGCTCATGTACAACTAGGGCTGTCTATATCTTCCATGCTAGGTGGGTTATTCTCAAGAGGAGTGGACTCCGCTCCTCATTCACGAGAAAGGGCTGGTAACCGGGATGCCCAGTCCCATGATCCAAAAAGATCAAAGCAAATCAAAATAATTAAACAAAACTCCCCCAGGGCTGTTGTATGTTGGAGGCACTCGTTGTTTCGAGAAATCCATGGATTGATGCTTGTTGGTGGTTGGGGGAGTATAAACCTTTACCATTCTGTTTGGGAACTGCCTATAATGCATGTAGTATGGAAGATACAGCCATCTCATAGTTGTTGCATTGACAGCGAAAGTATGCCGCTCAAAATGTTATTCAATCTCTATTTTAAAATCGAGCTCTGGCACCTCTACAAATCCCTGCTTCCCTCTGCGAAGGGCCTATCTATTTACTTTTATGTTGAGTCATCACCCTTCTTATTAAAAGCACCATTTGGAGAGTGCCTTGTCATTTGCATTCATTATTATTGGTTTATATTGGGTATGACTTGATTGGATCTCTTTACCATGAATTACAATGTTTAGTCAGTCCTTGATCTTTAAAGGTGCTCTGCATTTATGTTTTGCGGTCTCAGAAAGGGCTAGTGAGATACCATTTTGTTATATCATGTTATGATTATTTTGAGAAAGTGTTGTCATTCGAGTTTTATTATTATGGCTCGCTAGCTGATTATGTTATTGATATGAGTAATTGTGAGACCTATGTGTTATTGTGAGTATGGTTAATTCATAATATTTGCTGAAACTTGAATGATGGATTTTCATGTTTACAACAAGAAGAGGAAACATAGTTTGTAAAAGTTTTTCTTTATCACTTTCAGTTTATCAACTGAATTGCTTGAGGACAAGCAAAGGTTTAAGCTTGGGGGAGTTGATATGTCTCCAACATATCTACTTTTCCAAACACTTTTGCCCTTGTTTTGGACTCTAACTTGCATGATTTGAATGAAACTAACCTGGACTGACGCTATTTTCAGCATAACTACCATGATGTTGTTTTATGTGTAGAAAAGAAAAGTTCTCGGAATGTCCTGGAAATCCACGGAGGCACTTTTTGGATTTTATAAGAATTATTGGGCAAAAGAAATACACCAAGGGGCCCACAGCCTGTCCACGAGACAGGCGCGCCTCTAGGCGCGCCCCTATCTCGTGGGCCCCTGGACCTCCTCCGACCTCAACTCCAACTCCATATATTCCGTCTCGGGGAGAAAAAATCAGAGAGAAAGTTTCATCGCGTTTTACGACACGGAGCCGCCACCAAGCCCTAATCTCTCTCGGGAGGGCTGATCTGGAGTCCGTTCGGGGCTCCGGAGAGGGGGATTCGTCGCCGTCGTCATCATCAACCATCCTCCATCACCAATTTCATGATGCTCACCGCCGTGCGTGAGTAATTGCATCATAGGCTTGCTGGACGGTGATGGGTTGGATGAGATTTACCATGTAATCAAGTTAGTTTTGTTAGAAAATCTATCCTTTCATAATTCGTAATTCATCCTTGTATTGTTTGTTGGATTAGGTCTAACTTTCTTGACCAAACTGCGAGCGCGGAACTTTACGAGATGAAATAGGGAAAGACAGAAGATAGAATAGAACTTAAAAGGATAATTGAAGTGACTCGTCTTCGAATCTACTTTGGTTGGAGTTCGAAAAAGGAATAAAAATAAAGTAAATTCAAGGAAGAGCTTTCTTTTTTTGGTTTGATCCCTAGTATCCACTATGTTCTGAGATTGATGTTGATATGACTTTGCTATGCTTAATGCTTGTCACTATGGCCCGAGTGCCATGATTTCAGATCTGAACCTATTATGTTTTCACGAATATATGTGTGTTCTTGATCCTATCTTGCAAGTCTATAGTCACCTATTATGTGTTATGATCCGACAACCCCGAAGTGACAATAATCGGGATACTTCTCGGTGATGACCATAGTTTGAGGAGTTCATGTATTCACTATGTGCTAATGCTTTGTTCCTGTTCTATATTAAAAGGAGGCCTTAACATCCCTTAGTTTCCGTAAGGACCCCACTGCCACGGGAGGGTAGGACAAAAGATGTCATACAAGTTCTTTTCCATAAGCACATATGACTATTTACGAAATACATGCCTACATTACATTGATGAACTTGAGCTAGTTCTATATCACCCTATGTTATAGCTATTGCATGAGGAATCGCATCCGGCATAATTATCCATCACTGATCCATTGCCTACGAGCTTTTCATATATTGTCCTTCGCTTACTTACTTTTCCGTTGCTACTGTTACAACTACTACAAAAACCCAAAAACATTTATCTTTACTTTTGCTACCGTTACCTTTATTATCATACCACTTTTGCTACTAAACACTTTGCTGCAGATACTAAGTTATCCAGGTGTGGTTGAATTGACAACTCAACTTCTAATACTCAAGAATATTCTTTGGCTCCCCTTGTGTCGAATCAATAAATTTGGGTTGAATACTCTACCCTCGAAAGCTGTTGCGGTCCCCTATACTTGTGTGTTATCAATGAGAGAAAGCCTAGATTACATTTCTGCGGCACCTTCACCATCCTTCATTTTGAACTTGTCAAGCTGACTTTGAAGCACATCCAATTTGGATTCCTTGACGGAGTCGGTACCTTCGTGCATATCAATCAAAGTATCCCAAATTTCCTTTGCATTCTCAAGACGGCTGATTTTGTTGAATTCTTCGGGGCACAATCCGTTGAAGAGGATATCGCAAGCTTGAGCATTGTATTGCAGCATCTTCAATTCTTCCGCGGTAGCTTCACAATTCGGTTCTCTCCCATCAAAGAATTCACCTTACAAGCCAATACACACAATAGCCCAAACGGCAGGGTTATGACCGAGGATATGCATTTTCATCTTATGCTTCCAACTAGCAAAATTAGTACCATCAAATTAAGGACCTCTATGGTAGTAATTTCCCTCGCTAGACGCCATACTCTCCTAGTTTGTGATATTGAGGCTATGATCACCAAAGCTACGGAAATCAAGGCAAATGGAGACCAAAGCTCTGATACCACTTTTAGGATCGAAAGTATGTCTAGAGGGGGTGATTAGACTACTTGACCAAATAAAAATCTAGCCTTTTACCAATTTTAAGTCTTGGCAAATTTTAGCAACTTAACACAAGTCAAGCAATCAACCTACACATGCAAATCTAAGAGTATAGGAGCGGAATGTAAATCATTGCATATGAAGGTAAAGGGGAGGAGTTTGGAGGGAGCAAACGCAATTTAGACACGGATATTTTTGGCATGGTTTTGATAGGTGGTGCTATCCTACATCCACGTTGATGGAGACTTCAACCCACTAAGGGTAACGGCTGCGTGAGTCCACGGAGGGCTCCACCCACGAAGGGTCCACGAAGACGCAACCTTGTCTATCCCACCATGGCCATCACCCACGAAGGACATGCCTCACTTGGGTAGATCTTCACGAAGTAGGCGATCTCCTTGCCCTTACAAACTCCTTGGTTCAACTCCACAGTCTTGACGGAGGCTCCCAAGTGACACCTAACTAATCTAGGAGACACCACTCTCTAAAAGGTAATAGATGGTGTGTTGATGATGAACTCCTTGCTCTTGTGCTTGAAATGATAGTCTCCCCAACACTCAACTCTCTCTCACTAATTTGGATTTGGTGGAAAGATGATTTGAGTGGAAAGAAACTTGGGGAAGGCTAGAGATCAAGATTCTTATGGTTGAATTGGAATATCTTGGTCTCAACACTTGAGTAGGTAGTTCTCACTCAGAAAATGAATGCTGGAAGTGTAGGCACGTTGTGATGGCTCTCTCCACGAATGGAGGAAGGGTTGAGGGGTATATATAGCCTCCACACAAAATCTAACCGTTACACACAATTTACCAAACTTGGTGGGACCGAATATTCAAACTCGGTCAGACCGATTTAGTTCAAAATGTGAACGCTAGGATTTTCGGTGTACCAACATGTTAACTCGGTGGGACTGATTTCATTAGAGTTTGGGCATAACGTAATCTCGGTGAGACCGATCACATGATCTCGGTGAGACTGATTTCTGTAACAGGCAAACAAAGAGTTGGTCAGGAAAACTCGGTGGGACCGATCGCTCATTTCGGTGATACTGAAATGTTACGAAGAGGAAACAGAGAGTTTGCATTGCGAACTCGGTGGGACCGACCGCTCATCTCATTTTAGTCCCTATCGGTGAGACCGAACTGATTAGGGTTTCTGGCCATGGCTATGTCAAATGAACTCGGTGGCGCCGGATAGATCAAATCGGTGGGGCCGAGTTTGACTTTTGGTTTGGGACATATGTGGATATGAGAAAGTGGTTGAGGTCTTTTGGAGCATATCACTAATCATTTTGAGGAAGCAAGCCAATAAGCAACACCTCATCCCCTTTTAATAGCATTGGCTTTTCCTATGGACTCAATATGATCTTGGATCACTAAAATGAAAATGTAGAGTCATGAGCTTGAGCCAATATGTATCCTTAGCATTTTGAGGGGTCCACATCTCTATTTCATGCCATGCCAATCATTGAACTTTCTGAAATGATCATATTGAAAGGGTATTAGTTCAATGAGCTATATGTTGTTAGGAATTACCAAAACCACCCAGGGATTAGTTGCACTTTCACCCCCCTTCCTTCTCCTACTCCCTCTCCTTCCCCCTTTCCACCTCCATGAGAAGGAAAAGAGGGGGGGCAAATCCTACTAGGACTAGGAGTCCTAGTAGGACTAGGAGTCCTAGTAGGACTCCCCCCATATGGCGCGCCCCCTAGGGTCGGCCTCCTCCCTTTCCCTCCTTTATATACGTGGGCAAGGCACCCCTTGGATATACATCAATTGTTCCTTAGCCATGTGCGGTGCCCCCTCCACAGTTTACCACGTCGGTCATAGCGTCGTAGTGCTTAGGCGAAGACCTACGCGGATCACATCACCATCACCATCACCACACCGTCGTGTTGACGAAAGTATCCCTCGACCCTCTGCTGGATCAAAAGTTCGAGGGATGTCATCGAGCTGAACGTGTGCTGAACTCGGAGGTGATGTACGTTCGGTACTAGATCAGTTGGATCGTGAAGACGTTCAACTACATCAACCGCGTTAACCTTACGCTTCCGCATTCGGTCTACAAGGGTACGTGGACACACTCTTTCCCTCTCGTTTCTATGCATCTCCTAGATAGATCTTGCGTGATGGTAGGAATTTTTTTGAAATTGCATGCTTCGTTCCCCAACAGTGGCATCCGAGTCAGGTCTATGCGTAGATGATATCCACGAGTAGGACACAATGAGTTGTGGGCGATAATAGTCATACTGCTTACAACCAATGTCTTACTTTGATTCAGCGGTTTTGTTGGATGAAGCAGCCCGGACCGACATTACATGACCGCATTCATGAGACTGGTTCTACCGACGTGCTTCGCACACAAGTGGCTGGCGGGTGTCCATTTCTCCAAATTTAGTTGAATCGAGTTTGACTACGGCCGGTCCTTGTTGAAGGTTAAAACAACACACTTGACGAAAAATCGTTCTGGTTTTGATGCGCAGGTAAGAACGGTTCTTGCTAGAAGCGCGTAGCAGCCACGTAAAACTTGCAAGAACAAAGTAGAGGACATCTAACTTGTTTTTGCAGGGCATGTTGTGATGTGATATGGTCAAGATGTGATGAGATATAAATTGTTGTATGAGATGATCATGTTTTGTAAAAGTTATCGGCAACTGGCAGGAGCCTTATGGTTGTCGCTTTATTGTATGAAATGCAATCGCCATGTAATTGCTTTACTTTATCACTAAGCGGCAGCGATAGTCGTAGAAGCAATAGTTGGCGAGATGACAATGATGCTACGATGGAGATCAAGGTGTCAAGCCGGTGACGATGGAGATCATGACAGTGCTTTGGAGATGGAGATCAAAGGCACAAGATGATGATGGCCATATCATGTCACATATTTTGATTCCATGTGATGTTTATCTTTTATGCATCTTATTTTGCTTAGTATGGTGGTAGCATTATAAGATGATCCCTCACTAAATTTCAAGGTATAGTTGTTCTGCCTGAGTATGCACCGTTGCTATAGTTCGTCGTGTCGAGACACCACGTGATGATCGGGTGTGATAAGCTCTACATTAACATACAACGGGTGCAAGCCAGTTTTTCACGTGCAGAATACTCGGGGTTAAACTTGACGAGCCTAGCATATGCAGATATGGCCTCGGAACACTGAGACCTAAAGGTCGAATGTGAATCATATAGTAGATATGATCAACATAGAGATGTTCACCATTGAAAACTACTCCATCTCATTTGATGATCGGACATGGTTTAGTTGATATGGATCATGTGATCACTTAGATGACGAGAGGGATGTCTATCTAAGTGGGAGTTCCTAAGTAATATGATTAATTGGACTTTAATTTATAATGAACTTAGTCCTAATAGTATTTGCATATCTGTGTTGTAGATCAAGAACTTGCGATGTAGCTCCCCGTTTATTTTTGATATGTTCCTAGAGAAAAATAAGTTGAAAGATGATAGTAGCAATGACCTGAGGATTATCCGCATTAATGCACAGAAGAATTATGTCCTTGGTGCACCGCTAGGTGACGGACCTATTGCAGGAGCTGATGCAGACGTTATGAACGTTTGGCAAGCTCAGTATGATGACTACTTGATAGTTTAGTGCGCTATGCTTTACGGCTTAGAACCAGAACTTCAAAAACGTTTTGAACGCCACGAAGCATATAGGATGTTCCAAGAGCAGAAATTGGCATTTCAGACTCATGCCCGAGTCGAGAGGTATGAGACCTCTGACACGTATTTTGCCTACAAGATGGAGGAGAATAGCTCAACTAGTGAGCATATGCTCAGAATGTCTGAGTACTACAATCGCTTGAACCAAGTGGGAGTTAATCTTCAAGATAAGATAGTGATTGATAGAGTTCTCTAGTCACTATCACCAAGTTACTGGAACTTCGTGATGAACTATAATATGCAAGGGATGACGAAAATGATTCCCGAGCTCTTCGCGATGCTGAAATCGGTGAAGGTAGAAATCAAGAAAAGCATCAAGTGTTGATGGGTGACAAGACCACTAGTTTCAAGTAAAAGGGCAAGGGAAAGAAAGGGAACTTCAAGAAGAATGGCAAGCAAGTTTCCACTCCCATGAAGAAGCCCAATGCTAGACCCAAGCCTGATACTGAGTGCTTCTACTGCAAAGGAAATGGTCAGTGGAAGCGGAACTGCCCCAAATATTTGACGGATAAGAAGGATGGCAAAGTGAAAGGTATATTTGATATACATGTTATTTATGTTTACCTTAGTAATGGTCATAGTAGCACCTGGGCATTTGATACTGGTTTTGTTGCTCATATTTGCAACTCGACACAGGGGCTACAGATTAAACGAAGATTGGCTAAGGACGAGGTGACGATGCGCGTGGGAAATGGTTCCAATGTCGATGTGATCGCCGTCGGCACGCTACCTCTACATCTACTGTCGGGATTAGTTTTAGACCTGAATAATTGTTATTTGGTGCCAGCGTTGAGCATGAACATTATATCCGGATCTTGTTTAATGTGAGACGGTTATTCATTTAAATCAGAGAATAATGGTTGTTCTATTTATATGAGTAATATCTTTTATGGTCATGCACCCTTGATGAGTGGTCTATTTTTGTTGAATCTCGATTGTAGTGATACACATGTTCATAATATTGAAGTCAAAAGATGCAAAGTTAATAATGATAGGTCAACTTATTTATGGTGCTGCTGTTTAGGTCATATTGGTGTAAAGCGCACGAAGAAACTCCATGTTGTTGGACTTTTGTAATCACTTGATGCTTGCAAACCATGCCTCATGGGCAAGATGACTAAAACTCCGTTCTCCGGAACAATGGAGCGAGCAACTGACTTATTGGAAATAATACATACTGATGTATGCGGTCCGATGAGTGTTGAGGCTCGTGGCGGGTAAAGTTATTTTCTGACCTTCACAGATGATTTGAGCAGATATGGGTATATCTACTTGATGAAACATAAGTCTGAAACATTTGAAAGGTTCAAAGAATTTCAGAGTGAAGTGGAAAATCAATGTAACAAGAAAATAAAGTTTCTATGATCTGATCGTGGAGGTGAATATTTGAGTTATGAGTTTGGTCTTCATCTGAAACAATGTGGAATAGTTTCGCAACTCACGCCACCTGGAACACCACAGCGTAATGGTGTGTCCGAACGCCATAACCGTACTTTATTAGATATGGTGCGATCTATGATGTCTCTTACTGATTACCGCTGTCATTTTGGGGTTATGCTTTAGAGATATTTGCATTCACGTTAAATGGGGCACCACCTAAATCCGTTGAGACGACACCATATGAACTGTGGTTTGGCAAGAAACCTAAGCTGTCGTTTTTTAAAGTTTGGGGCTGCGATGCTTATGTGAAAAAGCTTCAACCTGATAAGCTCGAACCCAAATCGAAGAAATGTGTCTTCATAGGATACCCAAAGGAAACTGTTGGGTACACCTTCTATCATAGATCCGAAGGCAAGATATTTGTTGCTAAGAATGGATCCTTTCTAGAGAAGGAGTTTCTCTTGAAAGAAGTGAGTGGGTGGAAAGTAGAACTTGATGAGGTAATTGTACCTTCTCCCGAATTGGAAAGTAGTTCATCACAAAAATCAGTTCCAGTGATTCCTACACAAATTAGTAAGAAAGCTAATGATGATGATCATGAAACTTCATATCAAGTTTCTTCCGAACCTCGTAGGTCAACCAGAGTACGGTCCGCACCAGAGTGGCACGGTTATCCTATTCTGGAAGTCATGTTACTAGACCATGGCGAACCTACGAACTATGAGGAAATGATGATGAGCCCAGATTCCGCGAAATGGTTTGAGGCCATCAAATCTGAGATGGGATCCATGTATGAGAACAAAGTATGGACTTTGATTGAATTGCTCGATGATCGGCGAGCCATTAAGAATAAATGGATCTTCAAGAGGAAGACGGTCCCTGATAGTAGTGTTACTATCTACAAAGCTTGAATTGTCGCAAGAGGTTTTCGACAAGTTCAAGGTGTTGACTACGATGAGAGTTTCTCACTCGTATCTATGCTTAAAGTCTGTCTGAATCATGTTAGCAATTGTTGCATTTTATGAAATCTGGCAAATGGATATCAAAACTGCATTCCTTCATGGATTTATTAAAGAATAGTTGTATATGATGCAACCAGAAGGTTTTCTCAATCCTAAAAATGCTAACAAAGTGTGCAAGCTCCAGCGATCCAACTATGGACTGGTGCAAGCATCTCGGAGTTGGAATATACGCTTTGATGAGTTGATAAAAGCATGTAGTTTTATACAGACTTGCGGTGAAGCCTGTATTTACAAGAAAGTGAGTGGGAGCACTGCATCATTGTCACGTCCAATATGCGACCCTATCCAAAAGGAACTCGAAGGTCCCACCAAGGATAGACCCGCATATTGAAACACTTTTGCAAGGTGGATATCATTACATCAACATTACATAATAGAGGGGATACATCCAATACATACAATGTCACATGAATACAACAACAACATACATGAGAACAACATCCGACTACGGATGAAACATATACAGAAACTCAAACAATATCCACCCTGCTAGCCCAGGCTGCCGACCTGGAACCTATCCCCTGATCGAAGAAGAAACATAAGAAGAACTCCAAAACAAGTAAACATCGCTCTCGCGTCATGATCATCGCAACCTGTACCTGCAACTGGTGTTGTAGTAATCTGTGAGCCACGAGGACTCAGCAATCCCATTACCATGGGTATCAAGACTAGCAAAGCTTAATGGGAAAGGAAGGGATAAAGTGGTGAGGTTGCAGCAGCGACTAAGCATGATATGGTGGCTAACATACGCAAATTGCCATGTCAGCCTCTAACCTTTACCTGTTTATCAAACAGGTAATAGGTACGCAAGTTGCCATGTCAGGTAATAGGTAGTTGATACCCTTCTCCCGTTCTCCGTCCTGAAAAAACAAAATTACTGCGCGCGCTGCTGGGTCCCTACTGTCATCCTCACCATGCACAGTCATCTCCTTATTCCTCTCCGTTGTTGACCATGTTCACAACACCGGAGGGCGGCGCCGCGGGCGAGCGAACCAAGGTGGAGGATGATGGTGAGGCCTCGGACAGGAACGAACAGGAGCCGGGGAAGAAGCACAGAGTTTTAGGGTGCGATGTGGCCATGATGCGTGCGCGGCAGCACAGCCAGCCGTGGGAGGCGGGAGCAGGCGGTCCCGCCGGTGCTGGTTTGGCTTTGGCGGCTAGAGGAAGAAGAGACTGAAGAAACACGATAGACGTTGAATGTCAATCCAACTGTCAAGGTTAGCACAATCGTTTGTTGACTAAGCCGACACCAAGTAGCATACTTTTTTATATATAGGAAGAAAAGAAAAACTAGGCTCGTTCACCTGGTAACATTCCCGAAACTACGACTGTTCGATCTTGCATCGCAACTAAAACTGCGAGGAAAATGCGTTCATCTGCCGTCCTCCTCCTAGGGAAGGTTCGCCACATAAGTGACTAGCACCCTTGGTTTTCAACCGAGAGGCCTTGGGTTCAAGTCCCAGGAACTCTTAGTTTTTTCCTCCTTCCTTCCTCGCGAAAAAAGAAAGAAAATTAATGACTTGAGAAGGTGTACAGAACAAGCTAGTGTACTAGTAAAGAGACGTTGCTGAGTTTTATAAAAAAGAGAGATGTGCTCTTGTAGCTGGTTCGAATCCAAACCTAGACTATGACTATACATGGTGCTATGCTACTCTGCAAGTAATGAAACTGACATATCCAACATTCGCTTCTCCTCTTCTCTACTTACTCTGCCTAGCATCAGAAGCTCTAGCCGCAGCAACCATGTCCGTTGGCTGCTCGTCAACCTACTCTTCAGCAGGCAACAACCAGATATGCGCCAAGTCGCCACCCGTACCATCGCCTGTGGGTCTCATCACACCCCCGCCGGCACACGCACCGCAGCCAGTTGCTCATCACAACCCGCTGCCGTTGGTGTGGTGTCACTACTACAAAACACGCAGAGTCATCCGTCGTGTCTCAACCACAATCCTCAACCCTGGCCGAGTCTTCTACAAATGCCCGAATCATGGGGTAATAATATGTTTAAGTGTTGTTCTGCTGCTTTCAGTTGCTGATTTTTTTAATACTTTGATTGATGATCTTCCAATTTGATTCATGCAGAAAAGGGAAGATTCGTGTGATTTGTATTTCTGGGAAGTTGCTGATGTGGGGGAATGCAACTACGCTGATTATTTGGTTAGACGAGGAATCCCAATACCAGCAGGTTGGGCTGTTGGACAAGTAACTGAAGGAACGGCAGAAGAGGAAGATGAAGAGCAGAAGGTTAAAGATGCAGTTCCTCTGATCATGGCCCAGCCAGAGCTGCTGAACGGCCTTGACAGCAATCAGGAGATGAAAGAGCTTGTGAAGATAATGGGCAAAATCGATGTGCTTTGTAGGATGATTGTCTCTTTATTTGCAGCATATGTAGCACTCGTGATGTATTCAGTGGCTATGACATCAGCACTTTGCTGAAACTAGTAATGAATGAAACCTGTATAGCAGTCTGGGCGTAGTGTTGTGAACATCTAATGATTTGTATTAACGGAAATCGGGGGGTGTCGGTGTCAAAACCGGCGGATCTCGGGAAGGGGGTCCCGAACTGTGCGTCTAGGCGGATGGTAACAGGAGACAAGGGACACGATGTTTTTACCCAGGTTCGGGCCCTCTCGATGGAGGTAAAACCCTACTCCTGCTTGATTAATATTGATGATATGGGTAGTACAAGAGTAGATCTACCACGAGATCAGAGAGGCCAAACCCTAGAAGCTAGCCTATGGTATGATTGTTGTTCGTCCTACGGACTAAAACCCTCCGGTTTATATAGACACCGGATAGGATTAGGGTTACAGAGTCGGTTACAATGGTAGGAGATCTACTTATCCAGACGCCAAGCTTGCCTTCCACGCCAAGGAAAGTCCCATCGAGACACGGGACGAAGTCTTCAATCTTGTATCTTCATAGTCCAGAGTCCGCCAACGGTGATAGTTCGCTATCCGGACACCCCTAATCCAGACTCCTCAAGAGTCCCCTGAACCAGGCTTCAATGACGACGAGTCCGGCACGCATATTGTCTTTAGCATTGCAAGGCGGGTTCCTCTTCCGAATACTTCATAGAAGATTTTGAACACAAGGATAGTGTCCGGCTCTGCAAAACAAGTTCCACACACGACCGTAGAGAGAATAACTTTTGCACAGATCTGCTGACGTATTCCGCGGCATGACATCACACCACGGCCAGGCCTTTATACGAATCATTTTTACTGTTGCACCTCAGCATGTTTAGCGAGGCGGTTTCCCTGGCACGTCTTATCAAAGCGGAGACCGTGCCCCCTTATTCCGGGATTCTCATCAATACGGACGTGGGTAACCCAACCACGACATTGATTACGGCGCTTGGGAGATAAGCGAGTTTTACTAGGCTGGCGGGGGACGCATAGCTTCGTCCGTCCATATAAGGGGATGAGGATCCACCTTTTCACCTACCCCTTCTTCCACCTTTGCTCATCCATTTCCGCGCACTCGAGCTCCAACGCCCAAGTCCGCACATCCCTCCTCAACCTCCTCCAGCCATGTCCGCAGCGGGAGGCAAGTGGATGGTCTCCTCCATCACGGAGGGACAAGTCAAAAAGCTGCGGAAGGCAGGATACTTGTCCAGCGACATCGCGCACTGGCTCCCCGACGCGGGGCAGCTCATTCCCACCCCCAGGCCCCATGAGAGGGTGGTGTTCCTAACCCACTTCCTCCGTGGACTAGGTTTTCCACTTCACCCATTTGTCCGGGGGCTCATGTTCTACTACGGCCTGGACTTCCATGATCTGGCCCCGAACTTCATCCTCAACATCTCGGTGTTCATCGTCGTGTGCGAGGCCTTCCTCTGCATCCAGCCCCACTTCGGCTTATGGCTGAAGACCTTCAATGTCAAGCCGACGGTAGTGGGCGGCCGCCAAGCGGAGTGCGGAGGCGCCATGGTTGGCAAGATGGCCAAAGTCCTATGAATCGAGGGCTCCTTTGTGGAGACCATAAAGGGGTGGCAATCGGGGTGGTTCTACATCACCGAGCCGCGCGACTCTCAATGGGCGGCGGCCCCCGAATTCCGATCTGGCTCCCCCACACGGCTCACGTCATGGAAAGAGATGGGCCTGACGTGGGGTGATTCGAAAGAGCTGTCCGGACTCCAAACCTGCGTCCGGAACCTAGTGGACAAGAATCTCAAGCTTGTCAATGTAATCCAGGTGATGCTCATCCGCCGGATTCTCCCATGCCAGCAATGGGCCTTCAAATTGTGGGAGTTCGATCCGGCACAGCACCAAACTCTGAAAAGGCTCTTCGACACTAGGTACGAAGATGCCTGGAAGGTGCTGTTCAAGGGCGCCGAGGCTCCCACATCCGCTACCGAAAATCACGGATTCAGCTCGCAGCGTCAAGCCAGCGAGGTAAGTTATTTTACCCTTTATGGGACTCTTTTTTCATAGTTTGACTCTATGCGGGATCTAAAACTCCCTAACCTTTGACAGGACTGGCTGAAGACGTCCGGACAGATTAACTGTCCGGCCCCCTTGCCAGAAAACCCAGCGGACGCCCGATTGACGGGGCTGCTGGCTCCGGCACCTCACGTGGTGCCGGAGAAGAAGGACAAGAAGGAGGCCACGGGGACTCGAAGGAGCGCCCGACACCAGGTGTTGTCGGACTCATCGTCCGACGACTCTGAGTCGGAATCCTCCCCTGAGGAAGAGGAGGAGGAAAAAGAAGCTTCTCCCCCAGCGGGGGGAGAGAAGAAAAGGAAGGCCGCCCCGACTGGGGAGGCCGGAGGGTCCAAGAAAGGAAGGACCCTTCCTCCGGACATCTCCACCAATGCCGACAACGACGAGGAGGAGGGGCCAACAAGGGCCAAGCCCCAGGCGAGATCGTAAGTGTCCGGACTCCTGAATAGCTCATGACTTTTTATTTGTCGCATAGTGTCTTCTAACGCCGAATATAACCATGTAGACCGCCCAAGGACGAGCTCGCCGCTTCGTCGAGCGGCTCCCTGGATTCGTCGGATTTGAATAGCACTTCACTTCCGACCGCCTCCTCTCCTCGTGAAGCAGACGACACCGCGGTGGAGTCCCAAAAGGGGCCCAGCCAGGAGGAGGCGGTCCTGGAGGCGCCGCAAGGCGACCTCTCGGGCTCCGGGCGCAAAGGGGGAGAAACCCCAGCCGGCTCTAAGTCCGGCCCTATGCCGGACTCCGTACCGGAACCTTCAATGGTTCCAAAGTCCAGCAAGCAGCCCCTTCGTAAGAAGGGTAAGACTGCGACGCCGGTGACCTCCGTTCATCCGGAGGCGCCGGATAGCTTGTGGAGGCGCTTAATGGCGCCTCCATCGACGAGGAGCACCGCACTGTTATGACTGTGGTGATCCAGAAAGTTCAGTCCGCCAAGAGCGGGCTGACTGAAGCCTGTACCAGCCTTCTAACAGGCTTTGAGGTAAGTTTAGAATATGTAAAAATATTACCGCATAGACAGTAGCCCCTGATGCTTAGTTCGGTGTTCGGAAAGAAAAGCCGGACTGAGGATCTAAAAAGATATACGCAGGAGTCTAACATAAGTATGTCAATATGGGAATGCAGGTTGCGCTGCTGACCTCTGCCGCACTGACTGCGGAGGTCAATGCATTGAAGCAGAGCCTCAAGCGGTCCGAGAACAAGCTCGGCCTTGCCAAGAAGCAGCTCAAGGACAAGGAAGGTAAGTAATACCTTATTAAAGTAATTCCTTATAGAAAGGATTTGGTTTCAAAAATGACAGGACTAACGTGGGTATTGTAGGGGCCACTAACGAGGTGGCGACCCTGAAGGAAGCGGTGTCTACGGCCGAAAGCAAAGCGGCCGCGGAATGCGCCGAGCGAGAGAAGCAGGAGGCGCGGGTGGCGGAGGTGCGGCAAGAGCTCCAGGCTCTCGTGGAAAAACACGAGAGTTTGGAGCGTGACTCGAAGACTCGAGAGTCCGAGCTCGCCTCGGCTCTTGAGAGTGCCAAAGCCGCTAAGGCCGAAGCCCAAAAAGCCCTCCAGAAATTGAATCATTAAAGAAGATAGTCAGGGTAAGGCATTCTTTATGCAAAGAAAGCATGTGAAAGTGAATTAGCTATTACTTACCCGAATCCGAGCTCTCCAGAGCATTCATGATCTGCCCGTGAGTGTGTCCGATGCTGCGCTTCTACCGCGCCAAGGAGGGGAGCTCGACGGAAAAGGTGCTCTGTCTCAATATGCTGAGGCCGGACATCCGGTGCCCCTGAGCGACCAGCTGAAGGAGCTAGTCGAGCTCCACAAGGTCGCCGAACAGGCCATGAAGGGCCTCATAATTCGGCTGTGGCCATTGGAAGCCATGCCTGGGAGCTACTTCGGGCTAGTGCGGCGGCTAGTGGACGCCTGTCCATGGATTGAAGTCATCAAGCGCTCCGTCTGCATTGAAGGTGCCCGTCGGGCCCTTGCCCGTGCTAAAGTGCACTGGGGCAAGCTAGATGCGGAGAAGCTTGTGACGGACGGGCCACCGAATGGCAAGGAGCATCGCAAGCCCGAAATTTACTATGAGGGCGTCATGAAGGGTGCCCGCCTTATAGCGGGTGAATGCTCCAAAGATGTAATTTTTGAATAGACTCGCATTTGTTATCATGTACATTGAAAACTTGTTCATATGCGCTAAGCAACGCTTGTGAATTTAAAATATTACCTTCTGTGTGGCCGTTTATCAAATTTGAGAGATGGCAAGTCGTTGGCTTCACCCCCATGCCACACAGTCTTTGGGGTGTTAGGGATAAACTTGAGCGCTCTTGTTCCCATTCTTGGGTCCTTCGAGGAGGCGCCAACGAACGAACAAGGCAACCGGCTATAGTGCTTGAACACTCTCACTTAGCCATAGAATTCTATAATTTTAAATTTCGGCGAAGCCCCTAGTATTCGGAAGACCGAGTTCGGGGCGCTATCCACGCCTTTGGCCGGACAATGCCGACTCCTCGCTCTAAGCGGCATAAGTCTTTCGGGACCCGAAAAAACCTCTCGAACAGCGACCGACTCACGCCCTATCATGACGGTCAGTTTTAGCTTTCTCCACTGAGGTGCTCAACCCAGCTCAACCGGGGCACAATCGTAGTGGTTCTCCCAGCGCTACCTTAGCCGATAAAACGGAACGTAAGGTACCAAAACATGGGAGCCGGGCAAACTCAACTATTGACCCAAGACATGATTCGGAGCCGATGCATGTAATGCTATAAGTTCGGGGTGCCACACTTGTGAAAGTGTTCGGACTTATCACACCATATATTTGGGGTACTTTAAGCCCCTGGTGTATTGGCCGTACCAAAGTGTACGGGTGCAACATGTCATGAATGAACATATATATAGATAAATAAAGTAATGCAATAATAGGCAAAAGCTATGTATTGTTGATTCAAAAAGGTACTGCAATTTAAAGCAGAACGATACAAATAGTGTGATAAGCAAGGGATGGGACTATTTGACATGTTCCCCTCCAGGGGTAAGCTGCGGGATGGTATGTAAAACAGATATAATGCTCGTAGTAGGGACCACCTGGATACTCGACGTAGCTTTCTGCTTCCCTGGCTGTTGCATCGTGAGTTTGGCAATTCTAGTGCCGGACAGGACTTCTGGAAAACGGAGTCCTGAAAGTAAGAAAAAGAAGAAAGAAAAATAATGACACAATCGGAGCCCCAGTGCGGTTGAGCCGCATGCAGGCGTGCCGTGGTCGTGCCCTTCCCTTATGCCCATGGTATCTCCAGAGCATAGTTATGTACGCCAGAGTAATCTGGCTTCGCGGTTTCGCGAGGGCTGGGGTTGGGGCGGATTACTACGCATGCTCGGATCGTGCCAGGCGGTCTTGTTGTAGGTTACTCCGGGCGCGCTTGACGGTGGCCGGACGTTTAATAGCCGGACTCGAGAATTGCTGTGAGAGGCTTCTTTGCACCTCCGCCGCGAGGGCCGCCGTGTGCTCCTCTGCTCGAGAGAGCGCTCGGTGTTTCCATTGACCGTGATTACTCCTCGAGGGCCTGGCATCTTGAGCTTGAGGTATCGAAAGCGGCACCCATTGAACTTTGCAAATGCGGTTCGCCCAAGCAAGGCGTGATAGCCGCCATGAACGGGACTATGTTGAAGATTAACTCTTCGCTCGAAGTTATCCGGGATCCAAGACCACTTCGAGTGTAACTGAGCCTGCACAATTGGGCTCTACACCTGGTATGATGCCTTTAAAGGTCGTCTTTGTGGTTTTAATCCTTGAGGGGTCTATGCCCATTTTGCGCACTGTATCCTAATAAAGCAGGTTCAGGCTGCTACCGTCGTCCATCAGGACTCTAGTGAGGTGAAATCCGTCGATGATTGGGTCAAGAACCAATGCGCGAATCCGCCGTGGCAGATGCTAGTGGGTGGTCCTTCGATCAAAGGTGATCGGGCGGGGAGGACCATGGGTTGAACTTGGGCGATCGGCTCCATCGCATATACGCCCCTTAGTGCATGCTTCCGCACCCTTTTGGGTATGTGGGTTGCGATATCATGTTCACCGTGACGCACTTGTGGGGGAAGCCCTTCGTCCTCTATTGTTCGCGGCCGGGCTCCTCCTCGTCATCGCTATGCTGCCCCTAGTCATTGAGTTCGGCATTTAACTAGCCTGCCTGTTTGAAGACCCAACAATCCCTGTTGGTGTGGTTGGCTGGTTTTTCGGGGGTGCCATGTATTTGGCACGAGCGATCGAGTATTTGGTCCAGATTGCACGGGCCCTGAGTATTTCTTTTGAACGCTTTTTCCGCTGACCGGGTTTAGAGCCTCTGAATCCGGCATTGACTGCCGTATCTTCAGCATTATCGACGTTAATGCGGCGCTTGTGCTTGTTGCGACGCGACCTGCCATTGCTGTCCTTGGTATCCGAACTACCAGGGTTTTTGGTCAAGTTGTTACTACGAGCTAGCCAGCTGTCCTCTCCCGCGCAAAAGTGGGTCATGAGCGTTGTGAGGGCTGCCATGGATTTCGGCTTTTCCTGTCCTAGGTGCCGGGCAAGCCACTCGTCGCGGATGTTATGTTTGAAGGCTGCAAGGGCTTCTGCAATCCGGACAGTCAACAATTTGATTTTTCTTGGTTAGGAACCGTGTCCAGAATTGTCTGGCCGATTCTTCTGGCTGCTGAATTATGTGGCTGAGGTCATCGGCGTCTGGTGGTCGCACGTATGTGCCCTGGAAGTTATCAAGGAATGCATCCTCCTGGTCCTCCCAACAACCAATTGATTCTGCTGGCAAGCTGTTAAGCCAATGCCGAGCTGGTCCTTTAAGCTTGAGTGGGAGGTATTTGATGGCGTGTAGATCATCACCGCGGGCCATGTGGATATGGAAGAGGTAGTCCTTGATCCAAACCGCAGGGTCTGTTGTGCCATCGTATGATTCGATGCTTACGGGTTTGAAACCCTCGGGGATTTGATGATCCATCACTTCGTCCGTGAAGCATAGTGGGTATGTGTGGCGCCTCTATATTGAGCTATATCACGACGCAGCTCAAATGAGCTTTGTCTACTGTGTTCGGCCCGGCCGGAATTGCTGTATCCGGCATGACAGTTATCATCACGTATCGTGGGGCGTCCACGCGATCCGTAGATCGATCTTGTTTGCCTTGCCTTGTCCTACAATATGTCTCGCGGGTCTGGCGCGTTTCCTCGTGCCTTGGTACTTTTCGAGCGACGCCGTAGTGCGGCTTGAATGGAGGGTCTAGAGGCCTCTCTGTCGCGACCGCGGGGTGGCCGGCCGGCCGCATCATGCGCTGGTGATGTAGGTTTGGGTGCTGCTTCCTCTAATTGGGGTAGCAGCCTGCGTTTTGGGTATCTCTTGGAGGGGCGTTCGACTTCGTACTCTTCGCTTGCAAGGACTTCAGTCCATCTATCAGCTAGCAAGTCTTGGTCAGCTCTAAGCTGCTGCTGCTTTTTCTTGAGGCTGCTTGCCGTGGCCATGAGCTTGCGTTTGAAACGCTCCTATTCGGCGGGATCCTCAGGCACGACAAATTCGTCATCGTCGAGGCTTGCCTCATCTTCGTAGGGAGGCATATAATTATCGTCCTCCACCTCCCTGTCTGCCGCTCTATTATGAGGGCTGGCTTCTCCCTCCTCCTGTGCGGAATCCTGCTGGAGGGGGTTGTCTTCGCCTTGTCCGGTGTTATTATCTCCGTGCGGAATCACCGCTTTTTTTGTGGCGGGATTTAGAGCGGCGCCGCTTAACGCCGGGCGCTTGGGCTGTTTCTTGGAGGGTCATCCTCCGCTGTTCCATCGCCGTTCCCATCTTTTGGGATGTCCACCATGTATATGTCGTATGACGAGGTGGCCTTCCAGTGCCCTGTAGGCGCTGGTTCTTGGTCGTCTCTAGCATCGTCGTCCATACCGTCGATGTCTTCGGAGTCAAAGTCGAGCATGTCGATTAAATCATCGACAGTGGCTACAAAGTGGGTGGTGGGTGGGCGTTGTATTTCTTCGTCGTCCGCATCCCAACCTTCCTGGCCGTAGTCCGGCAAGGGCTCTCCTGATAAAGAGAGAGACTTTAGTGAATTCAGGATGTTGCCAAAGGCGAGTGCTGAAAGATGTGCGGCCGTCAACTCCATGACCGCGCGTCGGATTCGATTCGCGGGGGCGCGGAGAGTTGAGTCCGGAGAGGAGTCCGCACCTTGAGTCACGGTCTTCGCAGCGACAGGATGGAGTTCGCTCAATCGCCGTAGAGATCGTAGCCCCGAGGCGGTGTCCAACCACTCGTCCTCGATCGGAGGAGTCGGCTCGAGCTAAGGGTCGGAGCGGACATCGGTGCGGCCTCGTGGCACTGCTCGGTGGCGAGCTAGATCGTGCCCATCGAGACAGTCTGGTGGCGCTTGGCTGTGGCTCGAATCCGTCGAAGATCAAGTCTCGGCGGATGTCGGCCATGTAGTTCAAACTCTCAAATCTGACTCGATGGCCGGGCGTAGCTTCGATCTGCTCCGGATGGCCAAGTGAATTGCCCATGATGCAAAGCCGCCGAATCTGAAGATCTGTCTGGGAGAAAAGTCTCACCTGGACCGCGTCGTTGTTGATGATCGAAGGAGCCATCGGGCCTAAGTATGGCGACACGACGAACTCTCAATGAAAGCACCAATGTCGGTGTCAAAACCGACGGATCTCGGTAGGGGTCCCAATCAAGCGCCTAGGCGGATGGTAACAGGAGACAAGGGACACGATGTTTTTACCTAGGTTCGGGCCCTCTCGATGGAGGTAAAACCCTACTCCTGCTTGATTAATATTGATGATATGGTAGTACAAGAGTAGATCTACCACGAGATCAGAGAGGCTAAACCCTAGAAGCTAGCCTATGGTATGATTGTTGTTCGTCCTACGGACTAAAACCCTCCGGTTTATATAGACACCGGATAGGGTTAGGGTTACACAGAGTCGGTTACAATGGTAGGAGATCTACATATCCGTATCGCCAAGCTTGCCTTCCACGCCAAGGAAAGTCTAGTCCGGACACGGGACGAAGTCTTCAGTCTTGTATGTTCATAGTCCAGGAGTCCGGCCAACGGTGATAGTTCGGCTATTCGGACACCCCCAAATCCAGGACTCCCTCAGGGGGTATCCCCTTTTTCTCACAAATAAATAAATAGCAGAGGCCCTTTTGGTAATAAATAAATAGATTAGCAGAGGCCCTGTCGGGTCAGCTTTGTTCCCATTCGAAGACGTCGAGCAAATTGCAGTCCAACAGCAAACTATGTCATCAAATTCAAGTTTCACAACCAAATATGAGTACAACTAAACAACAATGTCATCATGTTTTACTCGTCATACAATCACCAAACACAAATCAACATACATAACAAGTGATGTTCTCACAGCAAAATACTAAACAACACGTTCATCAGGTTTCAGTTGTCATAGCAAACACAATTTCACATAGTAGATAAAAAAACGTCTTCTGACAGGCAAATACGACAAAAGCAATCTAATCATCATCCGCAGCAGCAGCGTCAACATCTGCGCCATGTGTATCAGTCTGAATCGTAATTCCCCAGAGTGTCATCTTCTTCTTCATGCTCAATGTCCTCAAACGTTGGCTTCTTCTTGATCAACTCTTGTATGTCCATAGCACGATAGGTTATCTATTCGCCAGCGTCATTGACGTGATGGTTCTCAAAGATATTATGAACATCTGCGGAATCTTGTACATTAGGAGCGGTGTAAGCATCATCTTGTTGTGCAACTTCATTAAACGAATTCCTCTGCTCAAACCTTTGCAATACTCTCCAGTCATCGCTACGTGCAAATGTGTCTTCCAAGAAAAATATATGTGTTGCTTGATTTGCCAAAATAAAAGGCTCGTTGGTCTGGTACGCCGCCTTGACATTGATGGATTTGAAATAATCATCAGCTCTGGGTTTTACGATCCTGGAAAATAGGTTATACCAACGACAACACAACAGAACCACACACCGATGATCCTCGAAACTGGAGATATACTACAACTGAACAATGTCTGTTATGTTAGCATACATTTCAGTTGTCACTCTGTCGTATGTATCCGTGCTCATGATGGCACTGTTTTGTGTCTTCCTGCCTTCGTGCATGCAAGGGTGTTGTAGCGCACATCTCGAACAACGCAAGATTCACAATGTCTTACCCGAGTATCAGGACCCATTGCTAGTGCGTAAAGGGCATCATCAACTGCCTGCCCATCCTCCCGCATCTTCTTAACCTATGTTTAGAAAATAGACAAGCTGATCATCTTATGTACACAATATATTAAAAAAACTGACAGTGCAATTCAAAAGCTTACATGGCTCTTGAACCATTTCGCAAATCCTGCCATAACCAGTTTGTCAATGTTTCTTGGATTTTGCGGCAGTAATTCCTTTTTGTAGATGCTGCACAACATAGTGATTGCGTCAAACATCTAAATATATAAGAATGTGTTGCAAGTTTAGTAGATTACGATGTATAAGCTGCAGTACTTAGCACTTACTTCATATAAGGTAGTATCTCAGGACAGTTATTCAACACATACCAAACCATTTTGTACAAATCTTTAGGTTTGTCCTCTTGTCGACCATTCCCTGTAAATCGAACAGAATAATCGAAAACATTGAGCCCGGGATTGTCTTCACCCACCTATTTTCTAAGCTAATCAGCAGTTTCAATGTATTTTGAGCAGAATGTCAACGCTTCTGTAGCAATGTAGGCATCTGAAATGGAACCCTCGGGTCTAGCTTTGTACCTAACATAGCCCTTGAAAGTGCCTAGCTGCCTTTCAATAGGGTACATCCAGCCATACTGTACTGGACCTCTAAGTAGTGCCTCATCAGGTGGATGAACAGTCAAATGCACCATCACATCAAACAAGGCTGGAGGATATATCTTCTCAAGGTCACAAAGGATAGTTGGTATCTTGTCTCTAAGACGCTCCAAAGCATCTATCCTGATATTTCTACTGCAGAGTTCCCTGAAGAATTGTCCCAACTCGCAACTGCTCAGATAAGTCGTATGCCCAATCCTCTAAGGATAACAGGTAAAACCCTTTGAAGTAGGACGTGGCGGTCATGAGTTTTCAACCCTTGTACCTTGTTTCCATCTGCACTGACTCTGCTTTCAGGGTTGGAAGCAAATCCATGTGGCAATCTCACACGTGACAGGACCTCGCAGAATTATTTTCTTTTTACCTTGTCCAAGACGTACACAGCTGGTGCCATATCCCGTGGTTTACCTTCATTTTGCACCTGCAAATCCCTTCTGATACCCAGGTGTGTCAAATCAATCCTAGATTTTAAGGTATCTTTCATCTTGCCTTCAATATTAAGAAGTGTGCCGATAATGCTGTCACATATATTTTTCTCGATGTGCATCACATCAAGATTATGCCATAGATCCAAATCTTTCCAATACTCCAAGTCCCACAAAATGGACCTGCGGGTAAACAATAGTCTCTCTTCTGCGCTGACATGCTTCCTTTTCCCGCTACCATTACCAGGATGGTTTCCTGGTGTAATATGCCTGACCTTCTCTAATTCCACTTGCAACTCATCGGTGGTGAGCCTCTTTGGCGCATACAGTTTTCATGCTTTGCATTGAACACATGTCTTCGATATTTTGTAGGACGCAGCTTGTCCTTGGCAAGGAAACGATGGTGTCCAATGTAACGGATCTTGCTAAGTATTGCGTATGGCAGCGGATTCCTATCACAGTGAACACATGCATTGTAACCATGTGTCGTTTGCCCTGACATAGTGCCCAAAGCCGGATAATCATGGATGCACCAAATTATAAGAGCACGCAGAAACAAATCAGATGGTGGGCTGCTATATAGGTCTCGAGTGAGAACACCCATCCATAGATGTTGAAGTTCCTCCACAAGAGGCTCCATGAATAAATCAAAATCCTTTCCAGGACTTTTTGGACCTGGGATGAGCAAGGCCATCATGTAGTTTGATTCTTTGGTGCAGACATTTGGAGGCATGTTGTAAGGGATAACAAGCACTGACCACATGCTATATGTGGTGCTCTGGTGGCCAAATGGGTTAAATCCATCTGAAGCTAAGCCAAGTCTAATGTTTCTCGGGTCAGCAGCAAACTTTTTGTGTTTCTGATTGAAGCTTTAGCACTCACTACCATGAGATGGATGGCTCATTACATTCTGATAACTGTACTCCTGGTTCCTATAATGCCACAGTACATCCTCTCTTGTTTTAGCATCATGAAACAACCTCTGCAATCTTGGTGTAACTGGAAAATGTCTCAGAACATTACGAGGAATCCTCTTCATAGCATTGCCATCTTTCCATCTTGATGATTTGCTTTTCGGGCATTCACTTAAGTTGGCATAATCCTTCCGAAACAGAACACAATTATTCTTACAAACATGGATCATATCATATCCAATTCGAACTGCATGAAGGAAATTCTTCATTTTACTGTGGGTGTGTGGCAGCTCAAACGCATCTGGGAAAGATTTGCGGTAAACAGCCAACATTGCATCGAATGATTTGTTGGTCATCTCCTCAGATGTCTTCACCTAAAGAAAGGTGACCATAGCTGATAATACTGACAGCTTATTTCCTGGGGTGACAACAACATTGCATTGTTCCAACATGCGGGCCCACTGTTTTTCTTCTGCAGGTGAAAGTTCACGAAATGCACGAGCATTTCGTACCATTGTTTCAATGTTGGTCAAACTCACTGGCTCCGCCACCACCACCTCCTCCTCCTCTTCCACCTGAGCATCAGGCAGATCAAGATGGTGATCTGCTGCTTCCACGTAGTCAGTAATATTGATGTTCACAGCTTCACCATGATGAACCCACCTAGTATATGTGACCGACATCAGATACAAGTGTAGATGATTTTGCACAGTTGACTGGGGTCTTGTAACTGAATTCATACAACTGCTACATGGGCAGAGCACATCTGATTTCGGACCACCGTACTCAGCTCTGATAAACTTCATGAAGTTTTCAACCCCCTCGACATATGTAGCGAAGATTATTAGAGCAGAAGTTATCCAAGTCATGTCCATCTGTTAGACATACAAATTAGTTCTTCTACTAGATATGACAGGAAAAACATATATGTTTTTTATGAAGTCCAAAAAAAATACCTAGGTCGATGTCTAAAGCTATGGCTAGATATTTGGACGAGCAGATCTAAGTAACGAGATATATGTAAAGCTAATTCAGCAAATAGGTTTGAGTGCTAAATTATGGTAGGCTATTTCAGCAGTCAATGAGGCCGAGCACGCAGCCATCAAACTATCGAAGGCAATCGCAGCAACAAAGATCGAGTATAAAATGGTGTACAACTATTTCACCTAACAGATTGGCTACTAGACCATGGAAATCTACATCACAATAAATATATGGCAGGATATTTTAGCAACTAATCGGGCTTGGCATGCCATCTCAGCTAAGCAGATTGAGTGCAGAACAGGGCAAGGAAGCTTCTTAAGTAGAGCATATTGACTGTAAACTACTTCAGTAAACAGTGAGATTAACAGCGTCTATCAGCTAACATTCAGCGCTACACCGACATGCACGGGGCCTCTGTCTAGAATGCGCGTACCATGGGAGAAGCTGACTGTCGTGCATCTCCATACGAACGTCGCCAGCGGTGGCGACGCGGCTAGAGGACGGCAGTCTACGAGAGCGTACTGTGGGAGCGAGAGGATCACCATGCGTCCCCTCAATGAACCGCGGCGCCGACGTATCGGCGCAGCAGGGAAGGCGGCTTTGGCGGAGCGAATGGAGTGGAGGGGGACGGGGGGAGGGGGTTTGGGGAATATTATTGGCTAGTTGGCCGAAGGGCGGTTGAATTTGGGATTTGGGGGGAATTTGGGGGGGGGGGGGTCACGCGGTGGGCGTGGGGAGTTTGGCGCATGGTCGGTTTCTCCAAGTGCAGTCCCATGTGTCAGTGAGGAGGCAAGCCGAAGCGCAAACCGTTTGCGTGAGTCGTGTGCATGACCAAACGTGTGTGGGGTGCAATGCGACCGCGACACCCTACTGCCTTTCTGAACTTTTGTAACTCTATTGTATAGAAACCAGTCTCACTTCTTTTTGTTGGATAGTTACACACTAGGTGCACATTGCACCTTGTGAGGATCTGTTGGATATGTCTATGTAAACACCCCATTTATATAGATATATGAAAATACAGTAGGGTTTTTCGCCCTACTGTCAAGTTTCTCAAAAAAAATGCGACCGCGACAGGGGTGCTGTGAGTGTACCGCCTTTTTCCCCTTTTAAACTAGGTGCTTCGCCCCCTAAAGAAAAAAAACTTGGTGCTTCGTGCAATCCATCAATACTACTACTAGTAATCCGGTAATCCCGACTAAAACGGCGCGGTCGGGTCTTTTCCCGTGCGATATGCTGGGAGGTTGGCTTAGTTGGGTTTTTCAGGATGAGTAATGCTACACGTACGTAATACCAGTTACGTAATTAATGTAATGTGAAACGTGTGAGCTGTTGATTGTACATTGGGGGGAGGGAGGGGCCCACCACCATGAAAATCAGGGTGGAGAGAGAGAGAGAGAGGCAATTTATGTTAACCCTTTTGTAGGTTCCCGTAGATGTAGAAAGATGTGAAATGTGTGAATGTGTAGTGGACTTACTATTGGAGTGCCTAAGATAAAATGTGGATGTAGACTATGTGTTTATTTACTTCGCATGTTAGCTTTGTCTCGGTTCAATAAAAAGCAGAGTTGGTGATGATGGTGTGCTTGCCATCCTGCAACATAGGCCGTCCGATCTATATCTAACGGATAGGAAGGAAACTATGACAATTTACCCGCACTCCTCTCCACATTTGCAGATAAGGCCTTCCCTCGTTCATCCTTTTCTCCCACAAGATCTTGATGTTCCATGCAACACACGAGCATCTTGCTAGTACCCCTATAATATACTATATTATTGTGAAAGTTCACATACATAGGCCGAGATTAATGCAAACACGGCAGATTTTCATTACATTTCAAACTTTTATAGGACAAAAAAATAAAAGAAACCCGACCCTAAACCTATTCTACGGCGGTGACCGACGTCCTCCATCTGCGATATCCATGTACGGGGGTGGGGTTCAAGACCCGTGAAGTGAGGAAGAGTAGAACACTGGAAACGGACCGTCCAGTTGGCACACCATGCCCTGCCGCCTCCCATGTTCTACTCATCCTCTAAGGAGTCCCCGACCACAGCGGTGTCGGGCGTTGGATGGCGGCAAGTAGGACGCGTGGCTGACGGTGCTCCCGTCGTCGGCCGCCAGCGTCTATGTCTGGCTATGCTGCAATTGCATCGCGAGCGGTGACTTGAGCGAGGGCGGTGACCTCGAGCTTCATCCCCAAAGACAAGCTCTCCAGCAGAGCGTTCGCGCTCGCGGTCATGGCAGATGTGGTGCCAGGTAGCAGGACGGTGCGCTATGGTGTGGAAGTTAGCTGGGCATTGCCGCTTTAAGTAGCGCATTCTGGGAGGCCAAGCGTCCGGGTGCGTCATTAAGTCACTGGAGTTGGTTCCTCGGGCACCGAGCATCTTAATGGCGGCATACAGACGGACGGCATGAATGTGGGCAGCTGGAGCCAGCTGGGAATGCACCGCGCAACGGCGCGAGGTACGAGGGTCCTTGGTGTGCCAGGGTAGTCAGCTGCGATCGTGGCAACGTTGGAGATGCCCTTTGCTCACATGCGACCCCACATGTCATTGAAAAAGAAAGACGACCCGGCATGGTCTCAGGTCCTGGGGATGCAGTTGGCCGCGCTACACCACTCCGCGGATGCGTCGCGGTGCGCGCGCACTTCGGTGCCCTTTGCATCCTCAACGAGCCGGGTGTTGATCTGCTGGTCGTGCCACAACGCTAACGCCACCCTTGGCACACTGAAACCGACTGTGTAAAGCGACGATGAGCGTATCGCTCCCGCATGCCTCATTTGAACATTCCGCCGAGTATCATTCGCATGTGGGCCTGGACAATGCTTGTATTTCCAATGTTGTAATTTGTCCGACATGCATACAAACAAACGGTTCATTTAAAGTTTCACTTTGCCTCCACTACGTGTCGCTTCCCGTCTTAGTTTTGACATCCCATTCGGTTCATGCCCCGACACATCTTGACGAGATAGATTGATGTTGAGAGATCAATTGCGTGTCGTGCAAGGAGATAAAGGTTTTCTCTATTTCTATGATAGACTAGTAAATTGTACGTGCTTTGCACGCCTTTTAAATATATATAAAAAGCATGGGAAAATACATTTGAATATGCATTACCTTTCCTAGAATCGTATCGGACAAGATCCAACTTGGTTCTTACCTCAATAGAATCCAGATTGTTCTAGTCTCTTTTTATTTGAGTATCAGATAAGCTTGTGAATAGATGCTTCTAGAACACATGAGATGGTTGAGTTGGGGGTTCAATTAGAAGGCCATGTGGCAGAATCCTATGAGTTGAAAACTATATACAACGGTTGATAATGTTCGGATTTGCCTTCTCTTGACCGTTGGATGGGCATATCCAATGACCAATATTTGAAGCTATTCGCACACTATATAGTGGTATAGAAATGACCGACGGGGGGTCCGTGGGGATCAGAGAGAGTATATTCTACGTTCATAAGAGAAACAAACGTATTATACCCACCCTAGTCCTCTTTCAATCGATATTCGGACCCCGAGATGAAATCGAGAGAGAACGAGTGGGTGCATGTGTGATACCTAAGGCGGATTCAAAAATTTGAACCGGTGATCATAGCATCCACAAATCATATATAAAGGGTATTCAATGTTTTTTTCGCTCTTGAACATACAATATACTCCCCCCGATCCTTTCTAGTTTACATATAAGTTTATGTGTAGTCAAAGTATCTCTACTTTGATCAAACTTACAAAAAAAAGTATCAACATTGAACAACGCCCAATCAATATTGTTAGATTCGTACGTACTCCTAGATTTGTATTCAAACAGACATAGTTTCCAATTTGTTTTCAACCACATGAATGTGCTTGTTCTCGCGCGTGCTCTTCCTACTAGGATTTCGCCACGTATAGACAGTCCAATAGTAATTTTTTTAAGCTCCCTGTCCAATAGTACTAGTGGAGTACTGACAACATCTGTAGTAGAGTATGCAGTGCTCATAGTACTCCCTCCTTCCATTTATATAGGGCCTATATGGAGGAGAGAGATGTGAAAAAGTAAGGGGAGTGAGCTCTTATGCAAGAGCCTAGCTATATACGCATTCCTAGTTAAGTACAATAAATATGAAGAAAGAGATAGAGAGGAGATGGAAAAAAGTACTAGCCAACCTTTTTTTTTGCGGGAAATAGCCAACCTTATAGCCCACACTACTGTATGAGTGCATATAGATGATGGCTATAGATGACATGGCAGTTCCTTATAGCCATCGGCTGGCTATATTATTAACCATGCTCTAATGCGTTTTTCAGAACCGCCATTGACTATTGACAAGATTAATAGGTCATGAGATGTATAATGTGAAAATTGTATCACTGGAAGCTCCTTTCACTTACGAATTTGACCGTCTGCTTTTGTAAGTTGCATGTCATATATTATTACTCTAACATTTGGCCAAAGTTAGCCTCGAAAAACACATTAGGCCCTGTAGATGGAAGGAGGGAGTAGTAGTGGAAGTGGATCCTCTGACATAGGAATCCCTGCCTTACCCTCCCTTTCGTTCACTTATTGGCGGACCCCATGCTTGCTAGGCCTCGCATGTCAGTTACTCAATGGGTTCGGCCACGCCAGGGGATCCTCATCCGTAGTATACTCCCTCTGTTTTTATTTACTCCGCATAAAACAGAGGGAGTGGTAGTATAAATGACGCGGGCGGGGGAGGGGGACATCGGTTTGCTCTCAACTAGGTCCCACAAGCGAGCGAAAACGCAAGACGAAGCGCGTTCCATTCGGCGAGCGACATGGAGGGTCCAGCGTGCCGGGGTGCACTGCGAACGCGACAAGAGCGATGTACAGTCAAAACTGATTGACCGGTCGTCATCGGAACCACTATTCACACCAGAACCTTCGCTGCTCGGCCTACGCCAGCCACTGCCCCAATACCACACCTCCTCTCCATCCCATTCCCGCACCTTTCGATCCCCTAGCCCGCATCAAGCGTCCCCTAGTTCGCCGGAAAGCCATGGTGCACCGCAAGATCACGTACTACAAGATGCTGACACCGGAGCGTCGCGCAGAAATCACGGCGGCAGTCGGTGCCACAGACCTCCGTTCCCAAGATCGCTTTGCGGCGGGCCAAACCCTGAGTTCTCTGGAGCCAAGCTACGAGGAGGAGGAAGCCGATCCAATGTTCATGGCGGAGGTCGCAGCGCAGAAGGCTCCCGATGGGTATGAGACGATGGACGTCGACTTCGCGCCGGCGTCCGGGTCCCCCATGGTGCAGGCGGACCAACGGTTCAACCTGGCGATACTAAAGGAGGACCGGGAGGCAGAGGCTCAACTCAACGGGAGCGCGCGCTTGCCGCTGCCATCGAGGCTCTCCTGCAGGCGGAACCGGATGTCATGGATGTGAACCGGGCGGCGGAGGCTCAACTTGAGGCAGAGCGCGCGGATGCCACTGCCATCGAGGCCCTCCTGCAGGCGGAACCGGACGTCCTCGACTTGAACCGGGCGGCGGAGGCTCAACTCGACACAGAGCGCGCGGATGCCGCTGCCATTGAGGCCCTCATGCAGGCGGAACCGGACGTCCTCGACTTGAACCGAGCGGCGGAGGCTCAACTCAATGCGGAGTGCGTGGATGCCGCTGCCATCAAGGCCCTCCCGCAGGCAGAACCGGACGTCCTCGACTTGAACCGGGCGGTGCTCTCGTCCGTGCAGAGCGCCCGCACGCTTCGCGTGAACGAGTAGCTAGAGGCCAAGGACAACCACGGTGCAGAGACACACATCGACAGCTACGGCTGGTTCGCACCCGCAGCCGAAGACGACGAGGCCATCTCATTCCGCGAGCAGTGATAGTTTTTCTTTATGTTGTTGTTTTTAGGGATCTTTTGCTGTGTAAAAACATATATTGTTATGCAACTCGCCTGACTTTCATGATTTGGGTCAGTCTACCATTTCAGGTGCTTGGATGAATATCCTACGTCTCCTAACCCTTCTTCCTCACCTCTTCTTCTTCCCCAACACACCACGCACGGGCCGTACGGATCCTCCCCAACATGCGGTTGGATAAACATACTGTATGAACGAAAATTATGTGTCAGCGGTAGGATGGCTGAGTTTGGTTTGTTCACATGCGGTAGCACGTGTCAGTGAGGGGTGCGTTCCCTTGGTTGGGTTTGCGGCATGTAGGAGCGACTGTGTGAGGGTGCGGAGCGACCGTGTGACGGTACGGTGCGACCGCGACAGCCGTGCGCAAGTGTACCTCCTTTTCATTTTGAAAACTTTAGGCAAGATTGGCAAAAATGTGTGGCGAAGTATGGCAATTCAAGGCCTAGACCCAAATAGGATAAGTACGTACGTACTAGGAGTACTAGTGTTAATAAACAAAGGCGGGGTTTTCCTTCACGGGATTAATCGATACAAATCCTCATTTCACGTGTCAATTAATACGTATTTTTTCTCCAAAGCCCAAAGAGCTAACCATCTCACTCCTCATCGCTTGATTAATGCAGCGCCATGCAAACCAACCTTCTCACTTTCGCATGCATGCAAGGGTATCTTAATGTCCGTGGTTGCTAGTACGAGGCAAACCCCATCAATTTTGCCTCGATTAGTGTTAGTGGCCTTTTGCCAATTGTAATTTTGATATACTGGCCTTGTGTACCAAAAAATGGAGGTAGTAACTATTTGATTTCCTTCCTCATTGCGGTGACGTTGATGATATCTCGAACGTTGTGGTTTGGCGAAGTGCATCCGACGGAGAACACCGTTGAGGGAGACCACGGTAAGTCGTTCGCAAGTGCCGCCTGCAAGCCCTGACAACCGCCTTATTTGCATCCAGGAAGTCCGTTGAACCAAAGGACGTGTAAATGCATTAGTACTACTACTACACAATAGCGTCATCTGTCCAGGTTAGTGCGGTGAGGTGGTTTTTCGAAGAAGACGATGGAGAAGCGGAGTCAGCGAAGAGTGAAGTGATGGTTGCTTCGTCCGTGCTTTGTGATTTGATGCATCAATGCTTTGTGATTTTTGATAGAAGGGACAGTGGAGTAGACTCTGTGCTCTATACTGTACATGCATCCAAGCACGGGAGCAAGAGGAGAGACGTTGCATTTTTCTATTGCTTCAATCAATCAATCAGGGAGCTTCGGTTCCATCTTTTTGGCTTTGGCAGCACCATCCACAATGGTTCCCATCGATGCCAAAAGCTATTTTCACATTTGGCTACACATTGTGGATGCCCTTAACTGTACCAATTGGTTTTGCTCCTGTGTGCTATGTATACAAATCTCAATTATATTGATCTGAAAAATTATAGAATCAAGATTAGTAAAAAAGGAGGTGCATTTGCTACGTGGATGGCGGGGGAGGTTTCTTATTTTTAGAGGGCGTTGGCCTGGCGGTTTGCTAACATGCGATCCCACGTGTCAGTGCTTTACCAAGCCGATCCACGTCCCACGTGAGGCAGAACAACGGCAGAAGCAACACATGGTTAACTTGAAGAAGATGAGGGAGAAGCGGATTCAGCAACGAGTGAAATGATGGTTGCTTCATCCCTCCAACTTCTTTTTTTAGCATTATTACTTTGTCCCTCCAACTTAACTGCGGGAAAGGTGCCGCTTTGTGATTTGACGCCTTATTGCTCATTACTATGCCGGCGCCATGACTGGGGTGCTTCACCCCTGCTGCTCTGCGCTGTATTTCGGTATGGCACGTGGACCCGGTAGCATAATGTCCCACATGTCGACGAACGGGACTAGAACATTTATGAAAGCGAGCGCTCCACTCTTACGACGGAGGAGTACACGACACGGCGGCCCCGTGAACTGTCACTTGTACTGTATAGGAGTACTATAGTTTTGCTGTTTCGCACGATCTATCGATACAAACCCGATTAAACAGGAAAGGGCGGGATTTTTCCCGCGCGGTAGATGATACTGGCCATATATTTCAAAGGAAATTTTAATGTATGCAAACTGAATAATTAAGTAACAATATGATATCTAGTAAAACTAAAAACACATATGATTTATTGTGTTAGACTGTAGTAGTAGTGATGGATTGCAAAGTTGTCAGATGTAACATGCCACAACGTGTAGAGATGTAGTTTTGGAGGGCCTACAGAGAGAAAAGTGTAATACGTCACCGAACTTTAGAATACGCTTGTTACGGTCACTATATACGTTTTGCGGTGATTATACGGTCACTTGCTCACTGTTCAGCATCGGATTGCACTTTGTTGACCGGCTAAATAGTCTGCGTGGCACCATGTTGACTAGTTAAATTGACCACGTTCCTTGTGGGTCCCACATGTCAGTTCACATAGGAAAAAGGTTAGATAAACTAAAATTTACGCAGGCGTGACAAGACTCCAACCCGTGAGCGGGAATCACCTGGTTGTGTATGTGTCTGTCAGGGCCTGATGTGTGCGTATGCACGTGTAGGTTGAGCACTTGAGCGTGAGAGTGTGTGTTGGTCGTGTGGTGTGTGCATGCATGCGTGCGTGTGTGCGTGTGAGTGTTGCATGCATGCATGGTTGCGTCTATACGCGTGAGTGTTGCGTGCATGCGTGGCTGCATGTCTTCGTGTGAGTGTTGCGTGCATGCAGTTTGTGTGCATGCGTGCGTGTGTGTATAATCACCACACCAGCTCCTCTGTGTTAAAACAGACGGCTCAGCATACCAATACAAGGCCACCTTGTCCGCTGTGCCCGCGGTCATGACTTCAAACCACCGTCCAATATTTTTTTGTCGTTTGTTTTCATTCTTACTAGCAAGATGCCCGTGCGTTGCATGTAACATCAAGATGCATTTGTATGACTAGTTTATCTTGTGAGAGAAAAGTATGAACGAGGGAAGGACTTATTTGCAAATGTGGAGAGGTGTGCGGGTACCTTTTTGCAAAATTGCCATAGTTTCCTTCCTATCCATCATATATAAATCGTACGGCCTATATTGC
Source organism: Aegilops longissima (assembly GCA_021605205.1). Lineage (NCBI taxonomy): Eukaryota > Viridiplantae > Streptophyta > Magnoliopsida > Poales > Poaceae > Aegilops > Aegilops longissima. Next base: position 578,905,935 of record CM038678.1, read on the forward strand.
AGGATGGCAGGCACACCATCATCAACAACTCTGTCTTTTATAAGAGTGTAGAAAAGTAGATACAAGCCGACAGGTGGGCCCAATGGTTGTGAGATAATGTGATGCAACACTAGAGGTGCCACGTGGAGCGTTTAACTGGTCAACTAGTCGTGTGTTGAGCAAATATAGAGCTGTACGGTGAGCCCGTGACTGTATAATAACCACAAAACGTAAATGGTAACCGTAATGAGTGGATTCTGAAGTCCAATGTGTGTATCATGCTTTCGCTCCAAATACAATGATCGACACTGTATATATCACGAGAGAAAGATGAAACATGCGTGAATGTGCTGGGGGCTTACTTTTAGGGGGACCTGGAGATAGTTTGTGTGCATACGTGAAAGGGGCGTAGAGGGGGTGTATGCGATGGGGGGAGAGATGCTCTTCGTTTCTCTTTATTATGACTAACTTTATATATATTATAAAAATATAAAAAATCACAGTGCGGAATAAATATCATTGTGGGCACCATGCAATGCAAATTAACATTCGCACTCCTCCATATTACTTTGTAATGTTGTATATATGTAGAAATTCTAAAATAATTTTTTGGCCACACTTTATTCAAAAGGAATGTTGTATGCGAAATAAACGTGAAGAGAAGGCTTTTTAGATCAATGGGGTACGTGATGTAACATGTGTGAATGTGTAGTTGATGTATTTGGTAGGGCCTAGAGAGGTATCTCTGTGTATTACGTATTCGAGAGAGGCATATATAGAGGGACCGGCGGGGGGAGGGGGCGTGGGAGGGATAGCACGAGAAATGAGAGAGGTCTAGAGAGAGAGACTAATATGATGTCATGACGAGAGATTCCCTTGAGTGTGCATATGCAAGGGGGGGATAGAGGCACGAGGAGATTTTTTTTGTGTGGTGTCTGTGTTGGTATGTGTGGGTGTGAGAAGATAACGAGACCTGGGGGCAGAGGGTGTGTCACCGCGTGAGGTCCGGTGGGTCGAGGTGAGGCCCTTGGTTTGGTTCCGTCCTTCGCCACATTAGTCGGCCCGTGACGCATTTAGGAGACCCATGGATGACTTGTTGTACAAGATAATGATAGCAGAACTGTGAAGGACTCTGTGTCCACTAACAAATCCGGCTAGGATTTGTAACCCTGGGTTCTCGGACTAAGGTAACCCCTTATCTCTGATATTACTATTCATCCAACCTAACTTTAAGGGGCATCCTACAGAATGCTCTGCTAGAATCATACTCGTCAATTAGGAAGAGAGGTGTGAGACAATGCGTGAGAGACAGACCTAAAGATAATGTGCGTACAGGAGACATATAGGCAGGTCTATGTATATAGAAATGGTCGATGGCGATTGTGCGTGTATATGCTTTTGAGAGGAAGAGTGCTTGTGATAAAGGTTAGTGAATACAGTCGTAAATGGTTACGAGAGGGAGGGAGGGTTATATCGAGAGCATGTATGCGAGAAAGACACCTCGGGAGAGAGAGTGTGACCATGTGTGAGAGACCACCGATGGAGAGTGAACTACACGTAAAAGACTGATGTACACATTGATTAAAGATATAAATTGTATCCAAATATTAGGATGGGATGATGATATTTGCAATTCGCGTATGGAACGGTCATTGATCCATCAGACATCTAGATTCTATCGAATTTGAGCATGCCTATGTTATTATTCGACATAATTGATCCACATAGTTAGTATTTTGAACTGCTAACAATGCATTGCTTTCGCAATCGAACATAAGCGTGAGTACAGTTCATGTTGTGTGTGTAAAGCACATTATACATACGAAAGTTACACAATGAACATTATAAATAGCTAGCTATGAACTAGCATACATTTGAATTCAACTTAAGGTGGTTTAAAAAAATCTAATCCAACATGAAGTCCATTCAATTATTTGAATTCGATATCATGGCATTTGTAAATCATACCTAAATTATGGGGGCACCAATCTTTGCTCTAGTTTTGTACATAATAGCATATATAGTCATGTACAAAATAGATTCAAATTTAGCTCCTCCATTCCAAAATAATCGTAGTTATAGGATTTTCAAGTGTCAAAATTTCAAAAAGAAGCAGATAATTTAATGAGGTTTTCAAACATACAAGTTCAAATTTAACGTTGTCTATTTAGGTCAATCCTCAAAGTGCAAGAGTACTCTAAACGTGAATGCTTCTATTTCAAAATTTTGAACGAAGCGCCAAAAGAGCCTCTACTCGCCCGAAACCATGTGAGACCAATGTTTGGTAGTAGAAGGAAATTACTTTTCTAACTCCGACCTGTGAAACCTACCGGCCCGACGCCCAAATGTTTAAACCGGGGTAGGTTTGTAGCTTCATCTAGACGCCACGCAACCGCCTCCGAAAAACATTCATACACAATGGCTGCCTAAGCACACATGCGTGCTCCTGCCCACTATTTGGGACACCTGGGATTACCATCCTACCCCCAACCCACAGTAGGTCCAAAATTTAAGAGGGGGGTAAAGTTTGTACTTTCCCCAAATTTCAAACAAGCGCGTCCCATCTGTTCAAAAAAGCCAAAAACAAGCGCGTCCCAGACTGAAACATGGATCTCCCTTAGCTCCCCCCCGCCCCCTGTCCTATTCCACATTCGTACTCTGTGGGCGCCAAAACTACCTCTCCACCAGCCGCGAAACCCCGGCGTCCTACGCCCGCCACCCCATCCCACCCATCAACCGCCTCCCTCCTCCATCACGCCAGAGCCGATACCCCGACGTCGTTGTCCACAGCAACCTCAACTGCAACGCCCTCCACGGCTAGTAGTTGAAGCCGAGGCCGAGCCGTCCGTACCCGAGCTAGTTCAACCACGCCATCCTGCGCCTCACCACTACCGCTCCAACTTCTCCACCGTCCACCGCACCGGACCTATTCCTGCTACGCCGTCCTTCGCTGCCTCGGATCTGCTTCCCCTCCGCTGACATACGGCCACAGCAACACAGTCAACAATTTGGCCATGGGTTCGTCCAAGCTTGCACCCTCCTCCGTAACATCGGTTCCCCTAGCAAAAATAAGAAGATTGCCGCGACATGTGGAGGAGACCACACCGGCAACTGAAAATGGTACTCCTCTTCCCTTATTCGTGCAAATCTTACGTGTCTGCTTGCACGGTATTCATCCCACAGAAGACACTAGTTGACCGCTTCTTCTTGATACTAGATGTTCCTAGTAACTCGCAATGCACAAGGTTTCTCCTCATATACTATTTCACCTTAGCTAGATGTCTGTCGCCCCCTGGATTTCAATTCCTGGTCAGTTGATTCCCAATTAACGGAATCATTCCCCGGTGTAACAAGCGCTAGTCCGCCTATTACGCCGGGGAAGCAGCGCATCAGTGTTTATCTTAGGGGCGTGCGGGGCCTAGAGCTGCTGGCGTCTTATCTGGAGGCCGGCCAGGATTAAAGGGATGGCCTGGGGGTGCTGCCAAGCACGACGGTGGTGTGAGGTCGAGGGGAGGGCGGGGCGGCGGAGGCAGGGGTCTGGGCCGGTGGTCGCTGGCGGTTCGAGAAAGATCGTCAATAGTGACTGGCGGGAGGTAGATGAAGGCCATCTACCCGTTCCTTATAGATCGGACGGTTCATAAAAAAATCGACTGACCTATATATTTTCAGTCGACTGTTATCTTGATAGGACCACATGTGGTGGTGTGCTGGAGGAGTACCTGCATTTCCTGTGCCCATATATTACAAAATCATACGGAGTAGAATCTAATTTTGTTTGCCATGCAATGTTGTAGAGCTATCATATGTCTCCTGTCATTTATTTTTCAGCCACCTACTATCTGCTACTTTTACAGTGCACTAGTTCTGCACACACTTCACCCATACTCTCACTATTGTGTTTTTATGCAAGGGTATTTCAGACTCTGCCTTCACAGAAGCAGAAAAGAAAAGAGAGAAGGCGCTCATGCTTGCTTCGCGGGCAGGCAAGACACATGTTTTCGCTTTAAAGGTTGGATGTTTAACAGATGGAGATGGTAAACGTAGCTCTGGAGTTGATGATCTCGCTCGCCGTGAACTACCATCCCAGGTGCTTTCTTTAACTTCACGGTGTCATATGTGGTTGCATGTTGCATATCAGGCTCTCAGGCTCTCAGGTCCTAGATGATCATGCTCACCACTCCAGCCGGATGTCTAGCTTGTTTGCTTCCAATTTGGTTAAATTGCATCTGCTTAGCTTACACACTATACCTTTGAATATGACATGCCTTCTTGTTTTTGGTACATACTAGTACATATGTCTATTAACCATGTTCTTACATCAAACTAATGTTCTTGTGTATCCCTCATCAATCACTTATGATGAGGAAGTCAGGCTAGTTGACTACTGTGATAAAAGATCCTCATTTAAAGAATGCAGCGTCAGCCTCCCCACATGATTCTCAAGAAACAACAAGGCTAGATGAAGATAGTGAACGTAGCTCTATAGTTGATTACCGCATTTCCCCTACACTAGCATCGCAAATACTTGCTCTAACTTGGCAGCATGATATGTGGTTGCATGTTGCATATGGTGTCTAGATTGTAATTCTTCCAATCTGGTTAAATTGCATGTGCTATTCTGCTTAGTTTATACATTATACCTGTTAATGTGACATACCTTCCTGTTTTTAGTACATAGTACATTTGTCTATTAAGCATGTCCTTACATAAAACTATTTTTTTTGTATCCCGCATAAATCAATATGACGAGACACCTTTAGTATATGCAGTGCGATATTAGGTGCATCTTTCATATGATTTATAGCATGCACTGCTTCTAATTTGTTGAAATGCCATTTATGATGGGACGCTTTTAACTTGGCAGAGTCATATTGGTTGCATCTTTCATGTGGTGTCTAGCTTGCATTGCTTCTTATTTCTTGAAATGGTTTCTGCTTAGTTTACACAAACAGTTTTGAATATGCCATGTCGTCCTGTTTTTCGTATTATTCCATCCTGGAATCATGTGTTTGCCTTACATCAAAGTAGTGATTGTCACTATCATGCACGAATGAGTTCTGAAGAGTGAATTTTATTACTTTTTCTTGTCGGTTTTACTTGACAATTCAAAATCAATAAAGCGGAAGGAAGTTAGCAAGGCAGCGGATGAAGATGCTCCTTCCAAACGGAGGGCCTCCACAAATTCTACTCCTCCATCCTCAGAAGATGATTTCCAAGACAACACATGCATAGACACTCAACATAGCTGTGTTGGTGATGATCACGTCTTCCCTTGTGCACCATCACAGGTGCTCCCTCTAACTTGGCACTGCTATATGTGGTTGCATGTTATGTATGATGTCTAGCTTCTTCTAATTTTGTTAAATTTCATCTGCTTACTTTACACATTATACTTGTGACTAAGACATGTGTTCCTGTTTCTAGAACATACAATATCTATCTATTACACCATGTTCTTACATCAAAGTACTACTGTTGTGTAACCTGCAACAATCACTTATCATAAGACAAGTTTGACTTGGGAGTGTGATATAGGTTACATCTTGCATTCTTTTCTAGCTTGTACTACTTCTAATTTGTTGAAATGGCACTTATGCTGAGACAATTTTAACTTGGTAGAGTGATATTTGTTTCATCTTTCATATGTGTGTCTAGCTTTCATTGCTTCTAGTTTGTTGAAATGCATTCTCCTTAGTTTACACATCATAAGCTGTGAATATGCAATCCTGTGAATATGCGATGGCACTAATGACGAGAGACCTTTAACTTGGTAGTGTGATGTTGTTTGCATCTTGCATATGATTTATTTCTTGTACTGCTTCACATTTGTTTAAACGGCATTTACGATGAGACACTGTTAACTTGGTAGAGCGATATTTGTAGCATCTTTCATATGGTGTCTACCTTCCATTGCATTGCTTCTAATTTAGTGAAATGTCTTCTGCTTAGTTTACACATCATAGTTCTGGTTATCTCATATCGTCCTGTTTTTCGTACATATTACATCATCCTATCATGTGGTTGTCTAACATCAAAGTTCAGTTCGTCTATATCACGCATCAATTTGTTCTGAAGAACTAAATTGTTATTCGTTTTTCTTGTCGGCTTGACTTAACATGGCACAGAGAAAGAGGAAGCAACACAGAACGACAAGGAGAGGGAAGCGGAGGAATCCTATAGATTCTGCTGGTACTGATGGTGCAATAGAAGGTCAAAGTCCAGCGGAAAATTGTACCGCCAGGGTATCCCGTGCTACACGAGCTGCAGAACAAGCAAAACAGAAACAAATAGCTGCCACCAAACAAGCAGAGACAGCCCTAGTTGTTGCAACACCTTCCACAGTACCACCAACTGCATGATTTACTCGTTGGTCAACTCGCGTTCCCAAGCTCCCTTGCCACCTGATACTACTTCCGAAGCACTCTTGACACAAGATGAGTTGGCAAGATCAGATGAAATTTGTTAGCTTCAACAGCAAGAAGGTAGTTGCTGGAGTCAAGTTACAGTTGCATGCTTCTTTATATGTAGTCTCACAGTTTGATGTACACTAACACTTCCTATGTTCGTTGTTGGACTAGCACCTAGGCGCAAGAGGAAACAAACATCAGGGATAATGTTTGATAGGTTAACTAAATCTAGACGAGGAAGAATGGAGATCCGTTTTGAGGCAGGTTTAAAAAGGCCATGTGATGGTACAGAGACAGCCAAGTTAGTATCAAAGGCCGCGGTTGCCGTTAGGTGTCATTTGCATATCCTCCCAACATGGACTCAGTACAGGAATGACAAAGATGAAACCCAGTTCAACACCTTCCTTGTCCATTTATCTATAATTATGGTTATGTATGGAAACTAGTAATATTGTCTTGCTCTATCCAATACTTTCTAGGTTGCTGATAATGAGACTCCCATAATTTTCAATAGATGAGGTTCAAGTTGTATAGCCAAGATGATGCAACCAAACAAGCTTGAACCCATTTTTTTCAAGTCTGCTCTGTGACAGTATCGGTATAACTTGAGGAAAACTCACTTTGAAGGCAAGGCTAACAGTGAACTTGCCCAAACATCTCCAGTGGAAAATATATCAGATGAAGACTGGGGAGGCCTCGTTAAACACTGGTCTGATCTGAAGTATCAGGTACATTATATATATGTGATCAGATCACATGTTGAAGTCCTATTTACGCATGTGCCACACAAATCTATCTTCTTGTAGGTGAACTGTTCAAAGAACAAGGCCAACCGTACGAAAGTGAAATTCCAACAGACGACACGATCTCGTAGCTATATTGCACACTGCGAGGCTCTTGTAATTAGCTGTTGTTTCACTCTTTTCGCTGTACCATATTATCAGATCTATATTGACTTGTTCCAAATGCAGAGGAAAGCCCGCAAGGACCAAAAAGTATATGAACCAAATGCTGTGGAAATCTTCAAGGACTATCACACCAGCAAGACGAAGGGCATGACTACACCAGTCAAAGCCGCTGTTGTAATTCCTTAATCATCATGCCTTTTAACTACTACATACTCTCACTTGTGCCTTGAACTGCATGGTTTGCAGCCAATGTCTATTACTCTTTTCAATTTTATACACAATTGTCTTAGCGTATCATTGCACCTTACAAGGTTTAAAAGAGAGGAGTGATGTTCCTTTGATCTTGACCTGTAATCTAGTTCCGTGCTGGACTTGCCCACACAAAATTACAATTGCCTATTTGTCTGTTCTCAGTTGTTTGTGATATGAATGATGTCATACTATGCTTACCTTTGTCTCTTTATCCTTAGCTGTCAATACAATGTGAAGAAATAGACAATACATTAGCCATGGTACATGGTCATATGTTTGGAACCTGGTTTTGTTATGTACTTTGCAATAAAATACAACTAATTTTTTTCATGGGTTCACCAGAATAAGTTCTGTATATAGACCAAAGCTATTTTGTTTGGTTTTGCTGCCTCCTTAATATCTTTTGTTCTGGTACTACTAATGTAAAAACTCAACTTTTCAGGAAGCTATGGAAAAAATGGTGGAACCGCCACCTTCTGAAAGTGGCGAGGCAACTATAACTGCAATGTCAGCTCTTGCTGCAGTGGGTCAGTTCCTGTCCACTAACAGTGCCAAAAGCATGTTCCTGCGTAATACTGGGTTGGTTGTTAAGGAAATCTCGTCCAAACTGCCTCATGATCAAGATATGCAAGCTCAAAACAATGTTATATCTGTGCTCCAGACACACGTCCGTTCCCTAACAGAGACCCTTTGTGAAACAAGGACAGGCATTGTACGATGTCGTCAAGATATGCATGGTTTTGAAACCAGAGTATCAGACATTTGCTATGTTGTTCAGGAGCCTAGGAGAAATGAAGGCGAAGGTTATGGTGCTCCATCGGACAATACATCATGAAAACGTAAGAATCAGGTCAAATGAACTGAGCTTCTGAACTTTTGGTGGTGCATTTATCTGCCAGACTATTAACTTTTATGCAAACCTTCCTTTTGTTTTATAGTTGTAATTTGTTTTGTTGTGATACAAAATTTGTTCTTAACGTGCAGCCACCGGCTAAAGAAAACAGCAAGCCATTTTTGTATAGTGTAGGGTGTTCCCTATATTTGCATTGGTGGCGATCTTGGATGCCCAGTGGATGTAATCTGTGCAATCGCCTTAATAGCCTAGCGTTAGTTTCGGGCTTATCTATTTTCTAGTCTTCTTTTTCCCTGGTTTGCTAGTGGCGGCAACAACCATGGGCCATATACGGACCATGGTAACCTTGACCCGGCTACGGGCCGTAGGATCCATGGGCCTCCTACAGGCCGTCTTTAAATGGGTCTCCAACACGGCCGTAGAATCGGTGGGCCTCGGGCCGTCGGATAAATGGGTCTACATGGACCGTAAACGTGCATAATTGGTGTCGGCCCAGCACGGTAACGGGCCGTTAACAGGCCGGAGGTCAGCAAAGGCTTAATTCTGACAGGTGAGGGAGTCCTGGATTAGGGGGTCCTCGGACAGCCGGACTATATCCTTTGGCCGGACTGTTGGACTATGAAGATACAAGATTGAAGACTTCGTCCCGTGTCCGGATGGGACTCTCCTTGGCATGGAAGGCAAGCTTGGTCACGGATATGTAGATCTCCTCCCTTATAATGACGACATGTAACCCTAGCCCCTCCGGTGTCTATATAAACTGGAGGGTTTAGTCCGTAGGACAACAACAATCATACCATAGGCTAGCTTCTAAGGTTTAGCCTCTATGATCTCGTGGTAGATCAACTCTTGTAATACTCATATCATCAAGATCAATCAAGCAGGAAGTAGGGTATTACCTCCATCGAGAGGGCCCGAACCTGGGTAAACATCATGTCCCCTGCCTCCTGTTACCATCCGCCTTAGACGCACAGTTCGGGACCCCCTACTCGAGATCCGTCGGTTTTGACACCGACATTGGTGCTTTCATTGAGAGTTCCATTGTGTTGTCACCGTAAGGCTTGATGGCTCCTTCAATCATCGGTAACGATGCTATCCAGGGTGAGGTTTTCCTCCCCGGACAGATCTTCGTATTCGGCGGCTTCGTACTACGGGCCAGTTCGCTTGGCCATCTGGAGCACATCGAGAGCTATGCCCCTGGCCATCAGGTCAAGTTTGGAAACTTGAACTATACTGCCGACATTCGTGGAGACTTGATCTTTGAAGGATTCGAACCCATGTCAGGTGCGCCGCACAATCACAACGGGCATGACTTAACTCTGCCGTCAGACAGTGTTCGGGTGATCACGCCTGCAACTACTCCGGCCCTTAATCCGGAACAAATTACGCCATCGGAGGACGGGTGGATAGACCCCGCCAAGAAGGCCGCACTCTCAGTGGTGATAGAGCCGAATACTGACCTCACCTCCTATGAGAGCCGTGTTGCCGAACCATTGGACTCGTCCCCAGCCACGGGCTCCGAGCCGCCTGCGTCCGTGCCTATCGAATCCGATTGGGCACCGATCATGGAGTTTACCTCCGCGGATATCTTTCAGCACTCGCCTTTTGGCGATATGCTAAATTCATTAAGGTCTCTCTCCTTGTCGGGAGAACCTTGGCCGAACTATGTCCGGCTAGAATGGGATGCGGACGACGAAGAAATTCGCGCCCCACCCACCACCCACTTAGTAGCCACAGTCGACGATTTAACTGACATGCTCGATTTCGACTCCGAAGACATCGACAGTACGGATGACGATGCAGGAGACGATCAGGAACCACCGCCTACAGGGCGCTGGACAGCCACCTCATCACACGATATATATGTATATATATATATGGTGGATACACCCAAAGAAAACAATGACGAGGAACGGAAGGATGCAGCGAAGGATAGCTCCCTCGAGAAGCAACCAAAGCGACGGCGTAGGCGCCGCTCCAAATCCCGCCTCGCCCAAAACAGCGATAACAGCGCAGGAGAAAATAACACCCCAGTCGACTCCAGAGGAGACGACAACACTGACCCAGCGATAGAGCAGGATGAACCAGCGAATGGCAAACATAGTACGGAGCAGCTGTCCAAACACGTCGACGCCGAGGATAAAACTCATCAACCTCTCTCTGGAGAGGAAAACAGTCCGGGGACGTCATCCCGGAAAGACACTCAGAACAGGAGAACCTTCGTAGAAGGCTCATTGCCACCGCGAGGAGTCTGAAGAAGCAGAAGCAAAGGCTTAAGGCCGCGCAGAATACACTCAACAGTAGATGGAACAAAGTGATCGACACTGAAGAAAAGTATGGTGGTAGCTGCCATACAAAGAGCTATCCTAAGCGCAAGTTTTTGCCTGAGTTCGACAACGAGGCCGTAGAGCCTATACAGCCGAAGAATAAAACGGCCGATCAGTAGGATCGACCACCTCGTGGCCGCGATAGGGCGGCTAACGGGGCCGCACATAAGTCGACACACGATTTACATGAGGACTTGCGCCAAAAATCCGGTATGACCAGATCCATCTATGGATCTAGGAAGAGCGCTCCGGCACAAAATCAAAACCGAATATGTTTCACTGACGAGGTACTGGATCATGAATTTCCAGAGGGTTTCAAGCACGTGAACATAGAGGCGTACGATGGGACGACAGACCCTGGGGTCTGGATTGAGGACTTCATCCTCCATATCCATATGGCTCGCGGAGACGATCTCCACGCCATTAAATACCTGCCCCTCAAGCTGAATGGACCAGCTGGGCACTGGCTGAAGAGCCTCCCCGAAGATTCAATAGGAAGTTGGGAGGAGCTTGAGGATGCTTTTAGGGCCAATTTTCAAGGGACTTATGTCCGACCTCCGGACGCAGACGATTGAAGTCACATAATTCAACAGCCCGGAGAGTCAGCCCGGAAGCTTTGGAACAGATTTCTCACTAATAAGAACCAAATCGTCGACTGCCCGGACGCCGAAGCCTTAGCAGCTTTCAAACACAGCGTTCGCGACGAATGGCTTGCCAGACACCTCGGCCAGGAGAAACCAAGGACAATGGCAGCCTTAACAAGCCATATGACCAGCTTTTGCGCGGGCGAAGATAGCTGGCTAGCCCGTAGCAGCACCAGCGACCTAGGCCCATCCGAAGTCAGGAATGGCAATGGAAAACCACGACGCAATAAAAGCAAGCGTCAAAATAACGAAGACAGCCCAGCCAACACGGCGGTAGACGCCGGATTCAGGGGCTCTCTACCCGGTCAGCGGAAGAAGCCTTTCAAAGGCAACAGAGATGGACCGTCCAGCCTCAACAAGATTCTAGACAAATTATGTCAGATTCACGGCACCTCCGACAAACCTGCGAATCACACACACAAGAGAATGATGGGTCTTCAAGCAGGCCAGCAAGCTAAATGCCGAACACAAGGGGAGGGAGACACCAAGTGAAGACAAGGATGAGCCTCGTCAGCAAAGCACTGGGGGACAGAAAAAATTCCCACCAGAGGTCAAAATAGTGAACATGATTCACGTAACAGAAAGAAAGGGCAAACATGCACTCAAAGACACATGCGTCGTAGAGCCCATCCCCCCCCCCCCCCCCCAAGTTCAACCCTTGGTCGGCTCGCCCAATCACCTTTGATTGCAGGGATCACCTGCCAAGTATCCAGCATGGAGGATTGGTTACCTTGGTGCTAGACCCAATTATCGACGGATACCACCTCACCCCAAGTCCTTATGGATGGCGGCAGTAGCCCGAATCTGATATATCAGGACACAGTCCGCAAAATGGGGATAGACCCAACAAGAATCTGCCAAAGCACTACTATCTTTAAAGGGGTAATACCAGGCCCAGAGGCCCGCTGTATGGGCTCTCTAGTACTAGAGGTTGTATTCGGTTCACCCGGCAACTTCCGAAATGAAAATTTAACCTTCGACATCGCTCCATTCCGAAGCAGCTATCAAGCACTACTCGGAAGAACAGCTTTCGCTTGTTTTAATGTTGTACCGCATTATGCTTCTCTTAAGCTAAAGATGCCCGGTCCATGTGGCACCATCACAGTTAGTGAAAATATTGAGCGTTCCTTACGCGCGGAAGAACGTGTGGCGGCTTTAACAACCGAACACTAGACGGCCTCCCCAACCAAAATAAAGGATCAGTCGTCAAGACCGCGGACACGGCTAGACGAGTCCGGCGCATCACTAGCTGTAACAGCCTAGATATACCCGAGAGTGGTTTGCCAATTATACTCCCATAGGCGGTACCAGGGGCTTCCGGCGTGTAAAAAGGACTAGTTCGGCTCAACTTTACTTACCTGGAATTTTAATGGTTTATTGAGAATAACCAATTTTTGCGCACGACAACTTTCACCTAAGTTCTTCTCTTTTACAAATGACAATCGTGCTACACCCTTCCAGGATACGGCACAACGGAGACATAGGCGCAGACGTGCAGCAGGGACCCGCTCAAAGGTTTCTTGTTAGATTAAGACCCTGTGTAAACCATTCTCACTGTCTTTTGTTGCTTCAAATCCTCCGGTCACTCGGTATAGCCGAGAAGGATGCTGACATTATTGGCATTTGGCCACATCAGAATAATGCACGTACCTGGACATTCGGGGTTCATCATCAAGGGCATTGCTTAGCCCGGTACATGTTATAAAGACCGAATACCTTAGGGAGTGTTTGGCATCGTGAGTTTGGCCTTATATGCATCAGCTCCGAATCATGTCTTTGGTCAAATGTTGGGTTTGCCCGGCTCCCGCGTTTTGCTACCTTACGTTCCGCTCTATCGGCTAAGGTGGCACCAGGAGAACTACTGCGATTCTGCCCTGGTTCATCCGGACGAGCACCTCAGTAGAGAAAGCCGAAAACTGACTGTCATGATAAGCGCGAGACTGGTCAACCACTCGATGACTTAGCGGAATCTTCGGGATTCCTCCGCATTAACGAAGGGCCGGTTTTCCCGGTCATGTACGTACGCGCCCCAAATTCGGATGAGTGCGAAAATCAGGGGCTATATAGTACCCCACTGTCAAACTCCTATGGTCAAGTGAAAGTGTTAAAGCAATATAGTCTGATTGCCTCGTTCGCCATGCTACCACCTCCTTAATGGACCAAGACGTTGGATCAAGTGTGAAGACACGCTTTTGCAAACACCCCCGCATTATATGCGTGGGGGCTGAAGCCGATGACTACAAACTTTCAGGACATATATATACATAAACGACCGCATAGGAGGCATAATAATACTTTCAGGCAAAAGTATAAACACAGCCTTTACAATTCAAATAACATTGTTCTTACAATGGGGATACATGTCACTAGAACATAACATTTTTCGAGCACTGAGCCTCTATTAAATGAGTGCCTTCAAGGACCTCTTCAAAGTAGTGCTCAATCGATACTCGGCCTATGGCCGAACTCTGGGTTGCAACAGCGGTGGCCTCCATCTCTGCCCAGTATGTCTTGACACGGGCAAGGGCCATCCGCGCACCCTCTATGCACGCCGACCTCTTCATCCCATCGATATGCGGCACAACACCAAGGAATCGTTGTACTAAGCCAAAATAACTATTCGGCCTTGGTCCTTCCGGCCAAAGATGATCCACAACAGACCTCATGGCAAGCCCGGACAACCTATGGAGCTCGGCCCACTCGGTCATTCGCTCATTTAACAGCAGCGGCCACACCGGAACATTGAACTGCGACTAGAACAGCTTTTCCACTTCATGATCTTTTTAATCTTTGAAAAACTCGGCCGCATCAGCAGCACTCGCTGCCAAATCCACATATGCGTCCGCAGAACTCCATAATTGATCGAGAAGGGCATACTTCGGATCTCCGAACTTCGTCCGCAACAAAAGGGGCTTCCCAGCCGCGATATCTCCAGCTTGGCGCAGCTCCTCCTTCGCTACTCTGATTTTAGAGCGGGCTTCCTTGGCTCCTACCATGGCCTTCTCCAGGTCCGTCGCCTTCGCTCGGCTTTCCTTTTCAAGAAGCTCGTAACGGTCGGCGGCATCTTTCAACTCAACGGCCTTCTTTGCTATTTTATCCTTGCCTTGGCAATGCGCAGCCTGTTCGGCTCTCAGCTCTTCGACCGCCTTTAGAGCGGCCGCATGACTCTTCCTGGCTTGTTCCTTGGCTCGGGCAAGTTCCGCCCGAAGGGTCTCCACAGCGGCAGCTCCATCAGCAGTCGCAACATATTAAAGATACTAGCATCATGCTCCCCTTATTATGTGTTGATCACCAGAGAAATCACATACCATGTGCCTCGTCAAGCCGCTTGTTTACAAGCACGATGTCGGCATCTGCCGCATCAAGTTGCCGCTTCATCTCGGCAAACTCACCAGTCTGGCTAGCCACCGGACAACCAGCCACCTGCACAACGAGGCGGCATGATTATTACCTGGGACTATGATCCTCTATTTGCCGCTGTTCTCGACAGCAACCAGAGTCTCCGGGGCTACTATCTACATAAGGCACACCTAACATGTGCGGTACCGTCAAAAACATACACTATTTCACGTACCTCAAAGCCTTTCAGCAGACTCATAAAAGCTTCATGCAACCCGCTTTCGGCGGATGAAATCCTCTCAACCACCGGGCCCATCAGAGCATGATGCATTTCTAAGACAGCCGCTTGCTCCAGAAGATTCATCAGTACGTCCGATCACACACCGGACGGTTACGGACTCTTTATGTGGCTCTCCTTAGGAGCCGAATACTCCGGACTTCGGGGGGCCGAAGGGTTACCCTCTGGCCTTGGCGGATCAGGAGAAATCCTCCGTGACGACACCTCAGGGTCGCCCGCCTCATGAGGCGGGGAGGCGTGGGGAGGTGTTTCGCTCTCCATCATCTCCGGAAGAAGATCCCCCGAAGACGAACTCTGTCGAGAAGGGCTACGATCCGAACTACAAGATATATGCTTCGGTTATTGTCCTCCGAGGTAAAGCAGGATATTTTTTACTATTAAGTATTTTCGTTTACTTACAGCTCGATGGAGGGCTGATCTCTGCGGGCCTTTGTGCGGCAAGGGTACCCTCGAGGCTGGACCCTCGCGAAGATTTCTTCCCTCGTTTGGAAACCATTGTTTACGAGTCTTGAGGCGGTCCTCTTCCTTCCCGGGGAGAGGGCGTCGATTCTTCCCCGTTATCCTCCTTCGCGGAGGCGCTAATTCCCTCGGTTTGGATGAATAACGAGCGAGGCCCGCTTTCAGCCTCTTTATTCCCCCCTTTTATCTTCCCCGGAGGGCGCTTGATAAGGCGCAATCTCAAGCATTCTGGCCAGTACTGGATTTGTTGAGCCTTCAGGAAGGGGGGCCGAACACCTGATCATCTTCGCCTTTTATACCCAGTCCTGGTCAAAAAGCGGCTTTTCAAAATGATGTTGTAAATAAAGAGATAATGTGTTTGGCCGAAGTTCTACTTACTTGGGTATCTGGACGATTGCAGCTCAGACCCAAATCCTCGGTGGTGTCCGACACCTTATTTGTGATCCGAAGAACAATTTGTACATCTCTTCGAGCGTCATGCCGAGCAAGTGCTGAATAGTTCGCGGTCCTTCCGGGTTGAACTCCCACATACGGAGGCGTCGACGTTTGCAAGGCGGGACTCGACGAACTAGCATGACTTGCATTATCGTGACCAGGCTGATATGTCTCTAGAGGAGATCTCGGATGCGACTCTGCAGTATCGGCACATCATTTACCGGCCCCCAGTCCAGCCCCTTGTTGATCCATGACGTCAGTCGTGGCGGGGGGGCCGAGCGAAAGGCAGGGGCGGCCACCCACTTAGTACTGCGGGGAGCTGGGATGTAAAACCACTCCCGTTGCCATAAGCTGGATACCTCCGGGAAGGAACCCTTGGGCCATGGAACATCGGCGCCTTTGCTTATTACGGCTCCTCCGCATTCTGTGTGTCACCCATCAATCGTCTTTGGCTCTATGTTAAAGGTCTTGAGCCACAAGCCGAAGTGTGGGGTGACGTGGAGGAAGGCCTCACACACGACGATGAACGACGATATGCGAAGGATGGAATCCGGGGCCAGGTCATGGAAATCCAGCCCGTAATAGAACAAGAGCCCCCTAACAAAGGGATCTAGGACAAGGCCTAGCCCTGGAGGAAGTAAGAAATGAATACGACGCTCTCGTCGGGTTCGGGAGTGGGAATGATCTGCCCTCGAGCAGGTAGCCTGTGCGAGATTTCGGCGGTCAGATACCTAGCCTCTCTTAGCTTCTTAATGTCTTCCTTTGTGACAGAAGAGGGCATCCACCGACCTTGAAGGTTGGATCTGAACATGATTGAAAGTTTCGAAGCGCCTGACCTGAGCCTTCGGTGTTGGAACTCGAGGTGGGGGATGGATTCGATTGAGTGCGAGAAGAAAAAAGACGGTCCTTGGCCATATCAAGCGTCCTCCGCGTGGCCGTTTGGGACTTGCCTAAAATCAAGGAGTCATACCAACGGGCACGATTGGGTTACCCACACCCGTATTGATGAGAATCCCATGATGAGGGAACACGATCTCTGCTTTGACAAGACATGCCAAGGAAACCGCCTCGCGATATGTGTCGTGGCTGGTTGTGAAAAACGGTTCGAATAAATGACCGGGCCATGGTGTGATGTCATGCGGCAAAATGCGTCAGCAGATTAGATTTGTGGAAATATTATCCTCTCTCTATGGTGGTATGTGGAACTTGTTTTGCAGAGCCGGACACTATCCTTGTGTTCAAAATCTTCTATGGAGTATTCGGAGGAGGAACCCGCCTTGCAATGCCAAACACAATCTGCGCGCCGGACTCATCGTCATTGAAGCCTGGTTCAGGGGCTACTGAGGGAGTCCTGTATTAGGGGGTCCTCGGACTGCCAGACTATATCCTTTGGCCGGACTGTTGGACCATGAAGATACAAGATTGAAGACTTCGTCCCGTGTCCAAATGGGAGTCTCCTTGGCATGGAAGGCAAGCTTGGCAATACGGATATGTAGATCTCCTCCCTTGTAACCGACTCTGTGTAACCCTAGCCCCCTCCGGTGTCTATATAAACCGGAGGGTTTAGTCCGTAGGACAACAACAATCATACCATGGGCTAGCTTCTAGGGTTTAGCCTCTACGATCTCGTGGTAGATCAACTCTTGTAATACTCATATCATCAAGATCAATCAAGCAGGAAGTAGGGTATTACCTCCATCAAGAGGGCCCGAACCTGGGTAAACATCGTGTCCCCCGCCTCCTGTTACCATTCGCCTTAGACGCACAATTCGGGACCCCCTACCCGAGATCCATCGGTTTTGACACCGACAACAGGCATAATGGGTCGTTAATGGGCCAGAATATAGGACGGGCTGGAAACGGTGCAATGGGTTAACAGTCCAGAAACGGGCCGACTCTTGCCACGGGCCGAATTTGGCCCATTAGGGGAACAGGCCAGTAATGGGCCGGAAGTAATCGAGGGCTGGAAAGGAGCCCAAGAACGTATGGGCCGTCAGTAGGCCAAAAGCTAACACTGGGTGGAAACGGCCCAAGTGAATCATGGGCCGTTAACAGGTACAAAGAAATTTATTGTTCATTATGGGGTAGAATCACCGTGGGCCTCTAAAAGGCCTAAAGATACGAAGGACTCATATGGGCCGAAAGACGTCGTGGGCCATACATGGGCCGAAAGTGAAATGTGTTGGTGTTATATTCGATGGCCCACATGACGTTGTTGGGCTGATTTCGGGTAGGCCCTAATGGGCCGTGAGTTACCGGACCGTAAAATGGGCTATTTGCGAAGAGACCGTTAACAGGCTTTTCATGTGCCAGCCCGCTAACTTTTGACCAAGTCAAACGGGCCGGCCTTTGTAAGCTAAATGGGCCGGTGGTGGGCCATCGCACGTGTCGACATATCATAGGCGCCTATCTGACCCACTGACGAGCTGACACGTGTTTCCTCTGGCCAATCAGAATTTTACACGTGGAAATTTCCCATTGGTCTAGGCTATTAACAGGTTATTGGATCCAAAACCGGACCCGATAGCTTAATGGCAACCCGTTACGGTGGATGCCACGTGTCGGTCAACCTTGACGAAAGCACTTCTGTGACGCACGATTTATCGTCATGGAAGTGGACACTTCCGTGATGATAATCGTGGTAATGTCATGGAACACTTCTATGACAGCACATGTATGACTATCTTGATTCTGTCCTAAAATTGTCATGGATGTACATGCATGACAGAAAACGTGACCTACTATGACAAACACGTATCATCACGGAAGTGTCTTTTTTTAGTGTAGACGGCTCCAAATTGTTGTCTTGAGCTAGGTTTACATGGCTCGAGTCAGAATGGTAGTGGTCCTGCACCCTTTGGTGAAAGCGGACCATGTCGTGTGTGGGTAGCCACTTGCTTCTTTGTCTCCCAAGGTGGTATGGTGCTCGACTAGCATTTGGGACTGAGTGACTGACATGAAATATTGGTGGACGATATGGCCGGTCATACATCGGGATGGCATGCCCGAGTGTCATATCCTTGTTAGGTTCTTACTCCTTCCCAAGTGACACATTGAGCAACAACGAGTTTTTGCCCCAGACACCGATGCTTCGTGCAGTACTCAAGCCTACAGAAAGTCTCATTGTGGGTGTAAAATTTAGAGCTTCCATGATAAATTCCAACCACGCTGACCTATGAACAGGAAATCCTCAAGTCATGGAAACTCTAGTTGCAAAATCTCCCAATCTCACTATGCGACTTATGTCACCAGTCGCTGACGAACTCTCTGACAAGATGCACGCGGTACACATTGCTGCCCTTGTCTCCATCCTCTCTCTCTCTCTCTCTCTCTCTCTCTCTCTCTCTCTCTATGTGTGTGTGTACACTCGACCAGGAAGCTTCTTCTCACGCTTTGAGTACCAACACATGTCGTCGAGAGGTTGAAGAAAGAGAGGCAAGGGAGTGTTTGAAGAAAAAGGGTTCCCCCCGCTTTATATAATAAAGAACGACCACAACACAAAGCAACAGTAACAAGGTTCCGGAGACTGGTCCAAACACACACACACACACACAAGTACGAGAACATAAGTTTTCCTAGGGGAGCAGCACATCAATCTCCTAAATCGAGCATCAAACATCATAAGCTAATCAGGCTCTGGAGGAGGTGGAGGGAGCAGTGGCAGGAGCAGTGGTACAAGTCTAGAAGTGGTGGAGCAGAGCTCGGCGATCACCCCGTCGACGGAGACATGGTCCTGTCACCTGCTAAGCAGCCTCCAGAGCTGTATAAAGCCACATAGTTTGTATACGACATCCGTCACTCATAGAGGAATGATGTGTTCAATCACCAACTTATTACGGACATTCCATAATGTCCACAGCAGCGTCGCAACCAACACCCAGATGGAGGGAAGCCGTGTAGCGGGAAATGTTAGAACTTTTGCGGATATGTCTAGGAGGTTAGCATGGCACCAACTGCCACCCACCACCTCATGAAGGCAGCTCCATAAAAATCTCTTAGAGGGTCATGTAAAGAAAATGTGGTTCGAGTCCTCAAGTACCGAACACAAGGGGCAGAGGCCGTCGAAGGGGCCATTGCGTTTACGCACCACTGTACCAGATGGAAGGCGGCCCCTAACTAGTTGCAATAGGAAGATTCTAATCTTCAAAGGCATTTAATCTTCCAAAGTAGATTGAGCTCAACTGGACCCGACGTGGGCAAGATTGCATGATGTGTTGACATGAGGCCGAACCTCGTCTGGGTCCTGGATGAATCGATCCCCCACCCAAAGAAGGGAAATGGTTCATCGACACTGACGGGCTTTGTCGGTGTACAAAAGTAGGGGCTCTCCTTTTAACCCCTTTACTTGTGCACGGGCAGTCAGAGCCGCGCCCGTGGCTAGACTAAGTAGGGCAGAGAAGGGAAGCCAAAGGCGCAAGACGGGCAAAGCAACGCCAAGACCAGAGGCACGAAGAGCAAGAGGGCAAGGTGGACTCTCCCGGCGAGACCCTTGCCGGGGCGGCCTCCGCAGCCCCGGCAAGAGCCTTGCCGGGGCAACTTTCCCAACACCAGCAGGGCACGCCACCCTTGAGCCCAAGGTTTCCAACACCGTCAACCACATTGGAACCAAGGCTTGGGAGGCACCTCCATGGTGGCATGCCAATCTTCGTCAAGATCATAAACACACAAGATCAGATGAGGACCAGAAGACGATGATCCTCGGCAAGATCCCTGCCGAGGAAATCCACGAGACCCCCGGCAAGATCCTTGTCGGGGACAACCGCGACGCCACGGCAAGACCACTTGTCGGGGCCCCGGCAACACCCTTGCCGAGGACACCCGCAGGGCCACAGCCAGGCCCGCGCCTGCCAAGACTCCACCTCCGTTCCCATACAGCTGCCAGCGCAACCAGCCAGACAGGCACCAGCGTGGCGACGTGCGGCTTCCAGGCCAAATCAGCAAGCACCTGCGTGGTGGCATGCAGATCTTCGTGAAGACCCTACCACCACGCCATCTCAGCAGCCTGCCAGCCTACATGGCGCTGCATGCCTCGTTGGCCTAGACACGTGTCGGAGGGAGGCGGAGCGGCGACGGACGGGACAGGCCTCGTTGCCGTCCCCCAATAAAGCAACAGGACACCTAAGGGGCGCATTAATGCGCCTTGTCCCGTAATGACACGCGATAAGCTTGTACACTGTATACCTTTCCACCTCCTGTGTGCCACTGTGGCAACCCCTTTTGACTATAAAAGGAGGCCCGAGGCGTACTGGAGAGGGATTTGGATCTTTTGGACTATGCACGCCCCGTAGATAGTTGGAGAGCCGAAGAGCACTCAAATATACACCAAAGCAGGACTAGGGTATTATGCATCATCACGGCCGAACCTGGGTAAACGATCCTTGTGCTGACTACCAGACCCGCTCTTTGGACAACCCCGCGCCTACCAACCGTAGAAGGGATCCGAGCGATCCCATAGGTGTCGTTCCGTCCGACATCGTTGGCGCACCAGGTAGGGGGCGCAGTTGTGGAAATCTGGTCTGGTTGGAGCAGCGACTTCATCGTGGTCATCACTTCAAGGAAGAATACGACCAAATGAGTAGCATCATCGGCGGATGCAGTGAACGCTCCCCTAGCGGCAAAAAATCTAAGTCATGCGAAAATTTGAACAATTCCTTTATATATATATAAGGTTATCGTCCTCGAAGATCTTGCCCTGTGTATGGAAAACTTGCACACGATGGAGCCCTGCCACTATTGGCAACGCCCTTGCTCTGTTTCAAGTCTGCTCAACAGTTCGAGCGGTTGCATCAAGAACGGGGGGGTGACCTTCTGCAATTGGCAACGCTCTCGTTCTGTCTCGAGTCCGCTCGACAGTTCGAGCGGCGGCGTTAAGAGCAGTAAGGTGGTTTTCCTGGCAGCAAGCACACCCGACAGGCTATTGGGGATCCGTCCTCAAGGCGCCGCGGCCTGGGTTTACGCGCCGGCAAGCCTACCCGATTAACGTAGGGTGGACATACAAAGGGAGATCCAACAGGAAAATAACATGCATCGTTTCAGGGTACTGCAGAGTTATACTACATCAAATAATCGCTGCGGTTCTAACTTAAGATAAAATTGTCTTGGTCTTGAACTCGCAGCAGCGATGAGAAAAGGGGTGCCTAGTCCCGGCGCTTGCCCTCTATCCTCCGAACTCCATCGACGCGGCTGATGACGGGCTCGATATGCTCCTCGAGCGCCACAAGGTCCACACCCTCCGGCAAGCTTTCCAGTGCGGCGTCGAAGTCGAGGTTGGGGTTCCAGTACGCCACCTTGGTGTGGACCTTGGTCATGGCACCCCGGCAAAGCCTCCGGGCCTCATTGGCCAGAGAGGTTGCCCTGTTGGAACGGAACTGCTCCAGGGCTCCAAGAACGCCCCCGAAGAACAGGGTCAGCTTGGCGTTGGGACTCACGTTCGGCTCCGGGGCGTACCTCACATTTGGTATCCCCATGGCAGCCAGCTTCGTGGTGATCCTGCCGGCGACGTCCTCGAGGCGGCTGATCCAGGGGTTTTCAACCTTCACGTAATCCTCGTGGTTGGCGGCGACGTTCCTCTTTTTATGGGAAAGGCGCAAGACGCCTCTTTACCACGATGTGACGCATGAGGGCAAGAACCGCCCCACACATGACCCCCACGTCATGCACGACCCTCCACGTCGCACATTCAACACGGGTCGTGGGGAAACGCAGCGAGTGAAGGAGTTACTGCAGTAAAACTCCGCCTCGCGTGCCCGTGCACCATTCTGGGCCTAGCCCAACAACACGTTGTGCTTATGTGTGGCCCAGGCCCGGGGGCTCCTGTCCGTGTAAAAAAGTAGGGGGGCGCTCCTTTTTACCCCTTTACTTGTGCACGGGCACTCAGAGCCGCACCCGCGGCCACACTAAGTAGGGCGGAGAAGGGAAGCCAAAGGCGCAAGACGGGCAAAGCAACGCCAAGACCAGAGGCATGAAGAGCAAGAGGGCAAGGTGGACTCCCCCGGCGAGACCCTTGCCGGGGCGGCCTCCGCAGCCCCGGCAAGAGCCTTGCCGGGGCAACTTGCCCAACCCCAGCAGGGCACGCCACCCTTGAGCCCAAGGTTTCCAACACCGTCAACCAAATTGGAACCAAGGCTCGGGAGGCACCTCCATGGTGGCATGCAGATCTTTGTCAAGATCATAAACACACAAGATCAGATGCGGACCAGAAGACGACGATCCTCGGCAAGATCCCTGCCGAGGAAATCCACGAGACCCCCGGCAAGATCCTTGCCGGGGACAACCGCGACGCCACGGCAAGACCACTTGCCAGGGCCCCGGCAACACCCTTTCCGAGGACACCTGCGGGGCCACAGCCAGGCCCGCGTCTGCCAAGACTCCACCGCCGTTCCCATACAGCTGCTAGCCCAACCAGCCAGGCAAGCACCGGCGTGGCGACGTGCGGCTTCCAGGCAAACTCAGCAAGCACCTGCGTGGTGGCATGCAGATCTTCGTGAAGACCCTACCACCACGCCATCTCAGCAGCCTGCCAGACTACGTGGCGTTGCATGCCTCGTTGGCCTGGAGGCGTGTCGGAGCGAGGCGGAGCGGCGACGGACGGGACGGGCCTTGTTGCCATCCCCCAATAAAGCAACGGGACACCTAAGGGGCGCATTTAATGCGCCTTGTCCCGTAATGACACGTGATAAGCTTGTACACTGTATACCTTTCCACCTCCTGTGTGCCACTGTGGCGCCCCTTTTGACTATAAAAGGAGGCCCGAAGCGTACTGGAGAGGGATTCGGATCTTCTGGACTACGCACGCCCCGTAGCTAGTTGGAGAGCTGAAGAACACTCAAATATACACCAAAGCAGGACTAGGGTATTACGCATCATCGCGGCCCGAACCTGGGTAAACGATCCTTGTGCTGACTACCTGACCCGCTCTTTGCACAACCCCGCGCCCGCCAACCGTAGAAGGGATCCCAGCGATCCCATAGGTGTCGTTCCGTCCGACAGGCTTTAGCAATGGCCTGGAAATATGATGTGTTGGCGTCATCGAAGAGGACCCAATTGAAGGTCCCCCATTGGCACCAATATTCCTCTTCCTTCTGGTAAATCTCGAGCAAGTCCTCATCTAAGCTAGCGAAGAGCCCATTCGCCAGAAGAGAGGCCCACGGCATCGGTCTTCAAGTCCAAGACTTGAATCTCCGCAAGTAGGGTTCCCTTCCTAATCTTGAGATCACGACCTACATTAGCACCCCAACCCGTCATGAATTGTGTAGATCGCTTCTCCAGGAGGTGCCAATCATCGACCACCGACATCCATCGGTGTGGCTCTAGCCGAGCTGCCACCCTGCGGTCCTTAATCGCCCCGATGAAACCTGGTTGCCGTAGCCAGAAGGACTCAAAGCGGAACCATGAGGGCGGGCGAGGCCTCTCATCACTAGATGATAACAGCAAGGGCACATGATCTGACCCGATTCGGGTGATGCCCTGCAAGCAAGCTAGGGGGAACCGCAATTCCCAGTCCGGAGACATGAACACCCTGTCTAAGACACTCCAGGTTGGGGGCAACTGCCGATTGGTCCAAGTAAACCTTGCCCCAACCCTATCTAACTCTCGATACCGAGATCGACGATCCAATCGTTGAATCGCTGCATGCCCGGAAAGTCGATCCGGGCATTATTTTTATCCGACGGAGCTCTAATGAGGTTGAAGTCACCACCAATAATGATAGGTAACGGCGCGGATGAGACTTTTGTGCGGATTTCATCTAGAAAAGATTGGGATCGACTATGATCAGCTGGCCCATATACTACAATCACTTCCCACTTGAAGTTGATCGCTCTTTCCCACACCTCCATGCTCACAAAAAACTCACCCCGGTCCATGGACCCAACCTCACGGGTGGCATCCTTCACCCCCGGAAGGATGCCCCCGAAGTGACCAACCGGCAACCAGTGCCAAGCAAACCGGTGCCTACTGAGACTACTGAGACCTTCCAGCTCTGCTAATGAGAACTCCATACGCATTGTTTCTTGGGCCGCTACAATGTCGATGTTCTCCTCACGCATGTATTCCACTAGTTGTGTGAGGCGGCCCTCATTCCCAAAGCCCCCCAGTTTCCAAAAGAGTGCACGCATCTAGTCAACTAGGGGATCCTCCCTAGACCCCACAGTGGTGGAGGCGCTAAGCACGCGACAGAGTTGGACCGTATGAGATCGAGTGTTCCAATGAGGTCTTACCTGTAAGAACGGGTAAAAACGTTTAGAGAATGTCTTAGAGACATTCAAATCCCTTTATCTAGATGAAAACGTCACGGATGGGTATTTTCATAGGGACATTTGATAGAACATGAATATAAATAGGGACGGCTAAAAATTAGCGGCAAATATAAGTAGTAAGAATCAAGTTAGGGCATCCATGTAATTATTTTCAATGATACACCATGAAGAGGTGTACCAGTATCGTAGAAAAAGAGTCAAACGGCTAACACAATACATTTCGGCATACAGTTCACAACACGATGACAACAACAATAAAACAACTCGCCTAGCCGAACCGCAAGCCACAAATGGAGAGGAGGCAAGACTCACAGACCAAGAACCGCGCCACAACCATCATCGGACACCTGGAAAGCATGATCCTGACTTCAGTTCAGCTGCTTAAGAATATAACTCCAACAACATGCATGATAAACCGAATCATCATTCAGAAAATAGCAAATATAAAG
This sequence comes from Aegilops longissima, assembly GCA_021605205.1. Classification (NCBI taxonomy): domain Eukaryota; kingdom Viridiplantae; phylum Streptophyta; class Magnoliopsida; order Poales; family Poaceae; genus Aegilops; species Aegilops longissima. The sequence goes on from CM038678.1 coordinate 578,931,542, forward strand.
AAAGTCATGGGGAGATCATGTGTGTCTGGTGATGATGACTTGAATCTTGATGAGGCGGCCAGCTGCCGGGTGGTGGGTTACCTTCCGAGGCATCTATGCATGCTCGTGGCAGGGCTCCATCTGACCGATGCATTCGTTTGGTTGTTCTTGTTCGGCACTTTCCTGGGCAAAAGAGGAGCCGCAACGGTGGTGTTGCGGTGCTGCTCGGTGCTTTGGCCTCGTGGGCGTCCGCTGCCAACGGCGCCACAAGTAGCCCTGTGTGTGCGCGGTAGCGAGCGTAGGCCTGAAGGCACGGGCGTATATGCGTACCAGCCCACACGCAGTTTCCCAAGCTGAGTACGTGGCCGGCGAGCGCATTCCTATCCTGCAGGAAAGTTCAAGGTTCATCAGTGTACGCGGCTACGCTCTACGCTTGCTAGTTGCTGCATATGAGTAGGCCTTGGTACGAATCCTCGCCTCACGTGTTGGGCTAGGATTAACTTTACCGGTATTTGAGCCACTACTGCGGGTCGTCCACAGCTGCGCTTTGCACATCTACTCCCAATGACCACTAGATCCGGGTTCTCGAGTCCTGACTCCGGCTCGGGAAAACTTGAGGTGGTCGACTTGAACCTTCCTCGAACCACGCACTACCTATTGTGGAGTATATTTCTTTAACTGGTAAAGGAGTAATAAAGAGAAGCAGAATTTGTTTATGGTTGGTGCTGCCACTTGCCCAATCGCATTCTCATCAGGGGCCAGCCAGGCGCTGCTCCCAAAACCACGTGCGGATTGCTTAGATTACGATCGATCTGCCGATGCCCTGTCACACTGAGAGGGCGAGCTTTAACTAATCTTCGTCGGCATCGACACCTCGAGTTGTTTGTTTAGCTTGCCACTTGCAATCTTGCACTGATATTTTATTGTTGCGACCCCGAGTCGATAAGCCAAGGCAGCCACGAGATTAGAGTAGACGTTTGGATCTACTAATAAAGTATCGGTTGTCCTCCTCGCGGTGTCCGTCCCCAACCTCTTGGCCGCATGACCACATCTCAGGTTCTCTCTTACCCAACGAGCGGTGTCAGTACTGTCTGTCGAGCGGTTGATCGGTTTTAGCACGTGCAACTGGTAAGCAGCCAGGAATCTGTGGCCTGACTAGGAAAACTATTTCGTGCAAACGCGCCTAGCTGCGCCCTAGTTTGTTGATGATTTTCTCTGCGGGAAGCTCGTCCCGGTTGCTGATGCCGAGTCCGGTTTAATCGCCCACTGCCGCACATCTGTTTCGCCGACGCGCCTGCAAGAAGGGGGCATCAAGGCATCTCTAGCAGACTCTCTATGCTGAAACTGTCAACATTGCCTTCTACCTCAATTACTACTCCCTCTGTCCTGAATTACTTAGCTAGACAAATTTAAGATAAGTAATTTGAGGTGGGTTTTTAACGCTCTTATCTAGTGATCGTTCGTTGGGAGGCTGTGGCTTTAACATTTGGGGGTTGGCAGTTTCTTCATAACAACATGATAGTTTATATGAAGAAGAAATTTTTGAGCAAAAACGAGTAGAAACTGCCATCGTTTTGTCTCGCGTCACAACTAAAACGGTCAGCAAACAACGTTTGTTGGACATCCCATTCCTAGGGAACGTCAGCCAGATAGCTACCTTTTTTTTAGGAAAAACACTAGCAAATCACCTAGCTTATGAATTTTGGTTTCACAAATCTTGAAATCAGGGCTTGAAACCTCCTACTAAGCCCTTTGAAGATACATGAGAGGCGTTTGCTCAATGTTGCTACTCATGTTGAGTTAGGTAACGGGTATACTGTTTCTTTTGGACCGACATATGGTGCAATGGCGCAACATGAGAAGATATTGCACCAGAAGTTTTCAATTCAGTGCCACCTGTCGTTTGGGAGAGAAGAACAGTAATGGAAGCATTGATCAATGGAGTCTGGATTAAGGACATAAAGGGTTGAATAAGTATTCACATTTTTCTTCACGTTTTAACCTTGTGGGAGGCGATCTCTGATGTGCAAATCATACAAGGTGTCAAAGACAAATGAAGCTAGTCGCGAAATCCTAAAGGCACATACTCGGTGAAATCTTTCCATAGAGCCCATTCCATTTCATCAGTCAAATGTAGTACTGCTTGTACCATTTGGAAGGCTTGGGCTCCCCTGAAATGCAAACTCTTTCTATGGCTGGTCGTGAGGGGGCATGTCTAGACAGCAGACTGTCTTGCCAAACATGATTACCACATAATGCTACATGTTGTTTCCGCAACAATGCGCACGATTCAGCGGATCATCTATTCATGGGAGGCAGTGTCATTACCATCATTTGTAGTTCGACGCTTCTTTGGGCAAATATGAGTGAGGTGATTCCGAAAATGCACCTGCTCTCTGAGATTGGTGGTAAGAGGCCAGAACTAGAATTCATGATTCTAGGAGGAATTCCTGACCACTATGGTACGATTAAAATTTTGGAGCATTTGGAGAGAAAGAAATGGAAGGATCTTTCAGAATTCTTACACGCCTCTTCAAGAAATAATTGACCATATTTAAATCGACTTGAGGCAATGAGCTGAAGCAAACCTAGGTTGTTTTATATTGCATTAATTGGCATTGTTGTTTGTAGGTATTTCAATTGTCAGGCCTAACATTAGATAGGGCGTGTCTTATGCTCTGGTTAAACTGGCTTGTACTTGTGTATCTCTAATGATCGTGTATTTCCGCCTCTTTTATTATAATACATGCAACCCTCTTGCATGGTTCAAAAAAACTGGAAATCTATTACTCAAACTATTCTAATAAACTGATCACATTTCAACACAAAGATAGAAAATTTGAATGCATCACAATTGAACTGCAAGCATAAATATGGTTCATTGAATTCATTGGACAACCACAAGTTTTGCCAAAAGCCATCAAATGAGCAAGTTCATTCCAAAAAAATCATCAACACACAGTGGATAAAATGTCATCATTGTTCAAATAGGCTCATGCACCACCGCCGCACCCAACTGCACCCTCCCCGCCGCCTACACCATCACCAAAAAGCCATGATGTCGGCACGATTAAGCTCCCAATGTATTATCGCCTTCTCGTCCATCTTTCTAGGATCCATGAACGTGATAGAGTGGTTCTCACCCACCCTCTTCTCCCTTCGCTCCTTGACCGCGATTGCTAGGTTTTGCTCCTCGACGTCAAGCAATTTCCTTTTCTCCACCACGTCCAATTCTAGCATTTTAATATCCACCTCTAGACTTTTCTCCTCCGCGGGCACCTTTCTATCCTCGGTTGCGGCCTTTGCCTTCCACTTCTCCTTCTTCATGGCCTTAACCTCATCAAAACTATTCATCTTCTCCTCTTTCTGTTTGGCTGCGAAATCAATTTTCACATCCACCATTGCAATCGACTCTTCCTTGTAAGCTCAAACACCACCATTCCTCTTCAGTTGCTTTGCATGTTTTCCTCCATCCGGATGCACATGAAGAGTAGATGTGTTCTCTACAAAGTCCTCTTCACCATTGGTGAGCGTTTAGCTCTTTGGTGTGGTTTCCAAGTTTCCTCTTATCCACTTCTCATGTCCATCAAGCTCGGGATAGAAATATGAAAAGAAAATAGCTTGCCGTTGTTTTGTTGTTACTTGCTTTGTAAAGAGATTGCATTGCTTTCTCGTATTGATGAACGGACACTCCACATGGTGGCTACAAATTCAGTTGCTCCACACAACTGGCCAATCGGTTGCATTGCTCTTGGATGTTACCCCAACGATGACTAAGAGAACCTATTGTGCCACTAGAGGGTATTTGCGTAATGTTGTTGTACTACTCTTCGATGCGAGTCCAAAATTTCTCCATTGTTTCGTCGGCATCGATCGTGGTATTGAGAGATACCTTGACCCTAAGCTTCACACAAATCTTTGTCTTCGTCAATCTTGTAATTACCCGTCGTAATACTCCTTTTTGCTTGACTCTATCGATATGCTCAACAACGTCGTACTCGTCCATCATCTCATGTTCTCTCAGTTGGCTATATGGAATTTTCATCGCAATGTAATCGAGACCAATTGTGTCGCTTGAGTCCAATTCATGAATCAAAGCTTGGGTATAATCTTTCAATATCTCACTACTAAAGTAGAGAAAGCATCTACCAATGAATGTCAAACAATGCATAACTATACTAAGAAAATGCATACAATAAAACTAAAAGAGGGAAAGAAATTACCTTTCAAGCATTTCCTCGAGCATGTCATCGTCGCAGGTTGTATCGTCTGAGTCCATCCTATCCTCGGGTGTCGGCGATGTAGGGGTTGCCTGTGTGGCAACGTGAGGCGGAGTAGTACTCCCCGAAGCCAGACGGGTCAAGGGGGAACTAACCCCGTAGCTATGGTCTTATTTTCCTTTGCCAATGCTGCCATATTGGGAGCCGCCTTCGCCATCAGCCGACGGTTCCTTTTGCCGGTCTACTTGGCCAAGGCCTCTATGGTGGTCGCACCAAAGGAACAATCGGCCACTATCGTCGATGCTCTGCTGCCTACGGGGCTCCCCTATGCTTCCGCCTTTTTCTGGTTACGCCACCAAATTTGTGGCCATCAATGGATCTCCGGAGTAGGGCGGGGAAGGGCCTACCCATTTCGTCGGTCAATGGGGAATAGTACGGTCGGATTTAGCTACTGTGGTGACGATGGGGGTTGGCGAGAGGCGCGTGAGATTTTTACTCAACTGCATGCATGCAGACTAAATATATATGTATATAAGAGGGTCACGAGGCAAGTTTGAGGGTCAAACTCAGATTTAGTAAAGTTTTGTTATAAGGGATATTCTAGTGGGCTCTTCTTTTCCCAAACAATAGTTTTGGTCCTCAAATGACGGGGTGTGCTAGAGATGCTCTCACAACACCATTCCTTCTAAGAGCATCTCTAGTCCTTCCCAAAAGATTATATCTTCTCCTACTAGGAAAAATAGACTATATCCTAAAACAAATCTCATTTGAAGGGTTAGATAAGAACAAGTCCTTCCCATAAACCCTACTCCTTCTATATTTGAAAATTTACCCCTCAAAACGTACCCATTAAAATAAACTTAAGAAGGAAGCATGCATTCTCCCTAAACTTTCTACCTCCTCTCACAAGAATTCATGGCGCAATAGCTGGCGTGTGCCGCACGATTGGCCCTAGAGGACTATAACACCCTACGCCTGGTCGTGACCCAACCCTAAACCTAGTCACCGTCCTCATTTCACCCAAATTTGTGTCGCCGTCATCGTGAACCACCCCTACGACACCACCGTCTCGAGCTACCCCAAGCACACCCTCCCCCTCATGCCCAAGCCATGGTGCATAGCTTTCCCATCGTCCATGTCATTTGAGCTCCGCCTTGTATGAGGAGGACCAGGAGATGGTGGATGCCAGTGGTGAGGACGTGGAGGCCGGTGCGAGCTATAGTTCCTCCCGTTGGAGGAGGCCCAGCGAGAATACTGTCGCGTCCATGCTAAGGAGGCGGAGTACTATGCTACCAAGCGGGCCAAATCCGACCTCTATGTGGTGGCAGAACCTGGTACCACTGAGGCATCGGTGGAGGACGGGTGGGAGTTCAAGCGCAACCGGGGGACCTTGATAGCAATGGAGAGGTGATACGTCTCCAACGTATCTATAAATTTTTGTTGTCCCATGCCATTATAGTATCAATATTGGATGTTTTAGATGCAATTATAAGCAATTATATATCATTTTTTGGGACTAGCCTATTAACTTACTGCCCAGTGCCAGTTGCTGTTTTTTTTTTGCCTTTTTTGGTTTTCCATAATATCAATACCAAAGGAAGTCCAATTGCCATGAAACTTTTTGGAGAATTTTTTCTGGAAAAAAGAGACCCTGGAAGGTTCGGGAGGAGACCAAGAGATGAAGGAGGTGCCCACAGGGAACCAGAGTGCGCCCAGGGGGTAGGCGCGCCCTGGTGGCTTGTGGGTCCCACATTCAGCCTTTTGACCCAATTTCGCCTCTATAAATTCTCTAAAATCGGGAAACCAACAGAGAGACACCCGAAACCCTTTTTCCACCGCCGCAAGCTTCTGTTCTCGAGAGATCCCATCTGGGGGCCTTTTCCGGCACTCTGCAGGAGGGGGAATCAACCACGGAGGGGTTCTACATCAACCTTCCTACCCCTCCGATAAAGTGTGACTAGTTTACCACATACCTACGTGTCCATGGTTAGTAGCTAGATGGCTTCTTCTATCTCTTTGATATTCAATACAATGTTCTTCTCGATGTTCTTGGAGGTCTATTTGATGTAATCACTTTTTGCGATGTGTTTGTTGGGATCTGATGAATTGTGAGTTTATGATCAGATTATCTATGAATATTATTTGAGTCTTCTCTGAACTCTTTCTGCATGATTATTATCATAGCTTTGTATTTCTCTCTGATTTATTGATTTGGTCTGGCCAACTAGATTGATTTTTTCTTGCAATGGGAGAGGTGCTTTGTGATGGGTTCGATCTTTTGGTGCTCAATCCCAGTGACAGAAAGGGACATAACACGTATTTGTATCGATGACATTAAGGATAAAAATATGGGGTTTATTCATGCGTGAGTTTACTTTGTCTACATCATGTCATCTTTCTTTAGGCGTTACTCCGATCTTATGAATTTCATACTCTAGATGCATGTTGGATAGTGGTCAATGCGTGGAGTAATAGTAGTAGATGCAGGCAGGAGTCGGTCTACTTGTCGTGATTGGGGAAGTCCTGGATTAGGGGGTCCTCGGACAGCCGGACTATATCCTTGATACATCTCCAACGTATCTATAATTTTTTATTGCTCCATGCTATATTATCTACTGTTTTGGACCATATTGGGCTTTATTTTCCACTTTTATATTATTTTTGGGACTAACCTATTAACCGGAGGCCCATCCCAGAATTGCTGTTTTTTTTGTGCCTATTTTAGTGTTTCAAGAAAGCGGAATATCAAATGGAGTCCAAGCGGGCGAAACCTTCGAGGCGTGATTTTCTCACGAATATGATCCAGAGACTTGGACCCTCGTCAAGAAAGCGGGGAGGTGGGCACGAGGTAGGGGGCGCCCTACCCCAGGCGCGCCCACCCTCGTGGGCCCCACCTTGCTCCACCGACGTACTTCTTCCTCCTATATATACCTCGTACCCCCAAAGCGATCGACACGGAGCCAAAACCTAATTCCACCGCCGCAACTTCTCGTACCCACGAGATCCCATCTTGGGGCCTGTTAGAGCTCACTGAAGGGGAATCCACCACGGAGGGCTTCTACATCATCACCATAGCCCCTCCGATGAAGTGTGAGTTGTTTACCTAAGACCTTCGGGTCCATAGTTAGTAGCTAGATGGCTTCTTCTCTCTTTTTGGATCTCAATACAATGTTCTCACCCTCTCTCGTGGAGATCGATTCGATGTAATCTTCTTCTTGCGGTGTGTTTGTTGAGACGATGAATTGTGGGTTTATGATCAAGATTATCTATGAACAATATTTGAATCTTCTCTGAATTCTTTTATGTATGATTGGTTATCTTTGCAAGTCTCTTCGAATTATCAGTTTGGTTTGGCCTACAAGATTGCTTTTTCTTGCAATGGGAGAAGTGCTTAGCTTTGGGTTCAATCTTGCGGTGTCCTTTCCCAGTGACAGTAGGGGCAGCAAGGCACGCATTGTATTGTTACCATTGAGGATAACAAGATGGGGTTTTTGTCATATTGCATGAATTTATCCCTCTACATCATGTCATCTTGCTTAAGACGTTATTCTGTTTTCTTGAACATAATACTCTAGATGCATGCTGGATAGCGGTCGATGAGTGGAGTAATAGTAGTAAATGCAGGCAGGAGTCAGTCTACTTGTCTCGGACGTGATGCATATATACATGATCATACCTAGATACTCTCATAACTATGCTCAATTCTGTCAATTGCTCAACAGTAATTCGTTCACCCACCGTAAAATACTTATGCTCTTGAGAGAAGCCACTAGTGAAATCTATGGCCCCCGGGTCTATCTTCATCATATTAATCTTCCTATGCTTTATTATTGCTTTGCTATTTACTTTGCTTTTATTTTACTTTGCATCTTTATCACAAAAATACCAAAAATATTATCTATCATCTCTATCAGATCTCACTCTCGTAAGTGACCGTGAAGGGATTGACAACCCCTATTCGCGTTGGGTGCGAGGAGTTATTTGCTTTGTGTAGGTACGAGGGGACTCATGGCGTAGCCTCCTCTTGGATTGATACCTTGGTTCTCAAAAACTGATGGAAATACTTACGCTACTTTGCTACATCATCCTTTCCTCTTCGGGGAAATCCAACGCAGTGCTCAAGAGGTAGCAATCCTTTGGCCGGACTGTTGGACTATGAAGATACAAGATTGAAGACTTGGTCCCGTGTCCGGATGGGACTCTCCTTGGCGTGGAAGGAAAGCTTGGCAATACGGATATGTAGATCTCCTCCCTTGTAACCGACTCTGTGTAACCCTAGCCCCCTCCGGTGTCTATATAAACTGGAGCGTTTAGTCCGTAGGACAAGAACAATCATACCATAGGCTAGCTTCTAGGGTTTTAGCCTCTACGATCTCGTGGTAGATCAACTCTTGTAATACTCATATCATCAAGATCAATCAAGCAGGAAGTAGGGTATTACCTCCATCGAGAGGGCCCGAACACAGGTAAACATCGTGTCCCCGCCTCCTGTTACCATCGCCTTAGACGCACAGTTCGGGACCCCCTACCGAGATCCGCGGTTTGACATCGACATTGGTGCTTTCATTGAGAGTTCCACTGTGTCGTCACCATAAGGCTTGATGGCTCCTTCAATCATCGGCAATGATGCGATCTAGGGTGAGGTTTTCTTCCCCGGACATATTTTCGTATTCGGCGGCGTCTTTGATCGGGCCAATTAAGCAGCTATCCGGAGCAGATCGAAGCTATGCCCAGCCATCGAGGCCAGATTTGGAAACTTGAACTACACTGCCGACATCCGCGGAGACTTGATCTTCGATGGATTCGAACCCATGTCAGGTGCGCCGCACACTCACGACGGGCATGACTTAACTCTGCTGTCGGACAGTGTTCAGGAGATCACACCTGCAACTACTCCGGCCCTTAATCCGGAACAAATTGCGCCATCGGAGGACGGGTGAATAGACCCCGCCACGGAAGCCGCACTCTCAGTGGCGATAGAGCCGAATACTGACTTCACCTCCTATGAGAGCCGTGTTGCCGAACCATCGGGTTCATCCCCGGCCATGGGCTCTGAGCCGCTTACGTCCGTGCCTATCAAATTCGATCGGGCACCGATCATGGAGTTTACCTCCGCGGATATCTTTCAGCACTCGCCTTTCGGCGACGTGCTAAATTCGCTAAGGTCCCTCTCCTTGTCAGGAGAACCTCGGCCGAACTATATCCGGCTAGAATGGGATGCGGATGATGAAGAAATTCGCTTCCCACCCACCACCCACTTAGTAGCCACTGTCGACGATTTAACCGACATGATCAATTTCGACTCCGAAGACATCGACGGTATGGACGACGATGCAGGAGACGATCAGAACCACCGCCTATGAGTAGCTGGACAGCCACCTCATCACACGATATATATATATATATATATATATATATATATATATATATATATATATATATATATATATATATATATATATATATATGGATACACCCAAAGAAAACAATGACGAGGAATGGAAGGAGATAGCGAAGGATAGCCCCTCGAGAAGCAACCAAAGAGGCGACATAGGCGCCGCTCCAAATCCGCCTCGGCAAAAACAGCGATAACAGCGCAAGAGAAAATAACACCCCGGTCGACTCGGAGGAAGCAGCGACCACATTGACCAGCGATAGAGCAGGATGAACCAGCAAACGGCGAACATAGTACGGATCCGCTGTCCGAACACGGCGACGCCGAGGATAAAGCTCATGAACCTCCCTCAGGAGAGGAAGACAGTCCGGACGAGGATGCACACATCATCCCGGAAAGACACTTGGAACAAGAGAACCTCCGTAGAAGGCTCATTTCCACCACGAGGAGTCTGAAGAAGCAGAAACAAAGGCTTAAGGCCGCGCAGAATACACTCAACAGTAGATGGAACAAAGTGCTCTACACTGAAGAAAAGTATGGTGGTAGCTGCCACACAAAGAGCTATCCAAAGCGCAAGCTATTGCCTGAGTTCGACGACGAGGCTGTAGAGCCTATACAGCCGAAGAATAAAACGGCCGATCAGCCGGATCGACCACCTTGTTGCCGCGATAGGGCGGCAAACAGGGCTGCACGTAAGTCGACACACGATTTACATGAGGACTTGCGCCAAAAATCCGGTATGACCGGGTCCATCTATGGATTTAGGAAGCGCACTCCAGCACAAAATCAAAACCGAATACTACAACCGTCTGAACGCCACGATACATCCAAATACAGGGGTGCCGCACACCCCCTATGCTTCACCGATGAGGTACTGGATCATGAATTTCCAGAGGGATTCAAGCCCGTGAACATAGAGGCGTACGACGGAATGACAGACCGTGGGGTCTGGATTGAGGACTTCATCCTCCATATCCATATGGCTCGCGGAGACGATCTCCACGCCATTAAATACCTGCCCCTCAAGCTGAAAGGACCAGCTCGGCACTGGCTGAAGAGCCTCCCCAAAAATTCAATAGGAAGTTCGGAGGATCTTGAGGATGCTTTTAGGGCCAATTTTCAAGGGACTTATGTCCGACCTTCGGACGCAGACGATTTAAGTCACATAATTCAATAGTCGGAGAGTCAGCCTGAAAGCTTTCGAACAGATTCTTCACTAAGAAGAATCAAATCATCGATTGCCCGGACGCCGAAGCCTTAGCAGCTTTCAAACACAGCGTTCGCGACGAATGGCTTGACAGACACCTCGGCCAAGAGAAACCAAGGACAATGGCAGCCTTAACAAGCCTTATGACCCGCTTTTGCGCGGGCGAAGATAGCTGGCTAGCCCGTAGTAGCACCAGCGACCTAGGGCCATCCGAAGTCAGGGATGGCAATGGAAAACCACGACGCAATAAAAGCAGGCGTCAAAATAAAGAAGACAGCCTAGATAACACGGCGGTAAACGCCGGATTCAGTGGCTCTCGACCGGGTCGGCGGAAAAAGCCTTTTAAGGGCAGCAGAGATGGACCGTCCAGCCTAAACAAGATTCTAGACAAATTAGTCAGATTCATGGCACCCCCGATAAACCTGCAAATCACACCCACAGAGAATGTTGGGTCTTCAAGCAGGCCGGTAAGATAAACGCCGAACACAAGGGGAGGGAGACATCAAGTGAAGACGAGGATAAGCCTCGTCTACAAAGCACTAGGGGACAGAAAAAATTCCCACCAGAGGCCAAAATAGTGAACATGATTCACGTAACAGAAAGAAAGGGCAAACATGCACTCCAAGACACATGCGCCGTAGAGCCCGTCACCCCCAATTTCAACCCTTGGTCGGCCCGGCCAATCACCTTTGATTGCAGGGATCACCTGACAAGTATCCGGCATGGAGGATCGGCTGCCTTGGTGCTAGACCCAATTATCGACGGACACCATCTCACCCAAGTCCTCATGGACGGCGGCAGTAGCCTGAATCTGATATATCAGGACATAGTCCGCAAAATGGAGATAGACCCGACAAGAATCTGCCAAAGTACTACTATCTTTAAAGGGGTAATAGCAGGCCGAGAGGCCCGCTGTACGGGCTCTCTAGTACTAGAGGTTGTATTCGGTTCCCCCGACAACTTCCGAAGTGAAAAGTTAACCTTCGACATCGCTCCATTCCGAAGCGGCTATCAAGCAATACTCGGAAGAACAGCTTTCGCTCATTTTAATGCAGTACCGCATTACGCTTCTCTTAAGCTTAAGATGCCCGGTCCACGTGGCACCATCACAGTTAGTGGAAATATTGAGCGTTCCTTACGCGCGGAAGAACGTGCGGCGGCTTTAACAGCCGAACATTAGACGGCCTCTCCAACCAGAGTAAATGATCGGTCGTCAAGACCGCGGACATGGCTAGACGAGTCCGGCACATCACTAGCGGTAACAGCTTAGACATACCTGAGATTGGTTTGCTGATTATACTCCCATAGGTGGTACCAGGGGCTTCCCGTGTGTAAAAAGGACTAGTTCGGCTCAATACTTACCTTGAATTTTAATGGTTTATTGAGAATAACCAATTTTGCGCACAACAACTTTCACCTAAGTTCTTCTCTTTTACAGATGACAATCGTGCTACACCCTTCCAGGATATGGCACAACGGAGACACAGGCGCAAACGTGCAGCAGGGACCCGCTCAAAGGTTTCTTTTTAGATTAAGACCCTATGCAAACCTTTCTCACTGTCTTTTGTTGCTTCAAATCCTCCGGACACTCAGTATAGCCGGGAAGGATGCTGACGTTATTGGCATTTGGCCACATCAGAATAATGCACGTACCTGGACACTCGGGGTTCATTATCAAGGGCATTGCTCAGCCCGGTATATGTTATAAAGACCGAATACCTTAGGGAGTGTTCGGCGTCGCGAGTTTGGCCTTATATGCATCAGCTTCGAATCATGTCTTTGGTCAAATGTTGGGTTTGCCCGGCTCCCGCGTTTTGCTACCTTACGTTCCGCTCTATCGGCTAAGGTGGCACCGGGAGAACTACTGCGATTGTGCTCTGGTTCATCCGGACGAGCACCTCAGTAGAGAAAGCCGAAAACTGATTGTCATGATAAAGCACGAGACTGGTCAACTACTCGATGACTTAGCGGAATCTTCAGGATTCCTCCGCATTAACGAAGGGCCGGTTTTCCCGGTCATGTACGTACGCGCCCCGAATTCGGATGAGTGCAGAAATACCAGGGGCTATATTGTAGCCCCACTGTCAAACTCCTATGGTCAAGTGAAAGTGTTAAAGCAATATAGTCTAATTGCCTCGTTCGCCGTGCTACCACCTCCTTAATGGACCAAGACGTTGGATCAAGTGTGAATACACGCTTTTGCGAACACCCCCGCATTATATGCGTGGGGGCTGAAGCCGATGACTACAAACTTTTAGGACATATATATACATAAACGATCGCACAGGAGGCATAATAATACTTTCAGGCAAAAGTATAAACATAGCCTTTACAATTCAAATAACATTGTTCTCACAATGGGGATACATGTCACTAGAACATAACATTTTTCGAGCACTGAGCCTCTATTAAACGAGCGCCTTCAAGGACATCTTCAAAGTAGTGCTCGGTCGATACTCGGCCTACGGCCGAACTCTGGGTTGCAACAGCGGTGGCCTCCATCTCTGCCCAGTATGTCTTGACACGGGCAAGGGTCAGCCGCGCACCCTCTATGCACGCCGACCTCTTCATAGCATCGATACGAGGCACAACACCAAGGAATCGTTGCACTAAGCCAAAATAACTATTCGGCCTTGGTCCTTCCGGCCAAAGATGATCCACAACAGACCTCATGGCAAGCCCGGACAACCTATGGAGCTCGACCCACTCGGTCATTCGCTCATTTATCAGCAGCGGCCGCACCGGAACATTGAACTGCGACCAGAACAGTTTTTCCACTTCACGATCTTTTTGATCTTTGAAAAACTCGGCCGCATCAGCAGCACTCGCTGCCAAATCCACGTATGCGTCCGCAGAACTCCATAATTGATCGAGAAGGGCATACTTCGGATCTCTGAACTCCGTCCGCAACAAAAAGGGCTTCCCAGCCACGATATCTCCAGCTTGACGCAGCTCCTCCTTCGTCGCTCTGATTTTAGAGCGGGCTTCCTTGGCCGCTACCATGGCCTTCTCCAGGTTCGTCTCCTTCGCTCGGCTTTCCTTTTCAAGAAGCTCGTAACGGTCGGCGGCATCTTTCAACTCAACGGCCATCTTGGCTGTTTTATCCTTGCTTTGGCAATGCGCAGCCTGTTCGGCTCTTAGCTCTTCGACCGCCTTTAGAGCGGCCGCATCACTCTTCCTGGCTTGTTCCTTGGCTCGGGCAAGTTCCGCCTGAAGGGTCTCCACGGCGGTAGCTCCATCTGCAGTCGCAACATATTAAAGATACTAGCATCATGCTCCTCTTATTATGTGTTGATCACCGCAGAAATCACATACCCTGTGCCTCGTCAAGCCGCTTGTTTACAAGCACGATGTCGACATCTATCGCATCAAGTTGCCGCTTCAGCTCGGCAAACTCACCAGTCCGGCTAGCCACCGGACCTTTTTTTAATATAAACAGTAGGGTAAAACCCCACTGCAGCTTTTATTAAATTATCAAGGCAAAGAGTCTAGTCTCAAGGGCTTGAGATAAGCCCAAACGAAAAGAAAAAGAAAAAGAAAGAAAAAACAGAAACAAAAAATAGAGAAACTACTAAAAAAAACCTACCCTATCTCTATATTTACAAGAGAAGCCACTGGACCTTCAGCCACCTGTATATGAAGGCGGCATGATTATTAACTGGGACTATAATCCTCTGTTTGTCGCTGTTTTCGATAGCAACCAGAGTCTCAGGGGCTACTATCTGTATATGGCACACCTAGCGTGTGCGGTACCATAAAAACATATACTACTTTGCGTACCTCAAAGCCTCTCAGCAGGCTTATAAAAGCTTCATGCAGCCCGCTTTCGACGGATGAAATCCTCTCAACCACCGTACCCATTAGCGTACGATGCGCTTCTGAGATAGCCGCTTGCTCCAGAAGATCCTTCAGTGCGCCGGGTCGCGCACCGGACGGGGCCGTCCTCTTTATGTTGCTCTCCTTAGGAGCCGAATACTCTGGACTTCGGGTGGCCGAAGGATTACCCTCTGGCCTTGGCGGATCAGGAGAAATCCTCCGTGACGACACCTCAGGGTCACCCGCCTCATGAGGCAGGGAGGCATGGGGAGGTGTTTCACTCTCCATCATCTCCGGAAGAAGATCCCCCGAAGACGAACTCTGTCGAGAAGGTCTACGGTCCGAACTACAAGATATATGCTTCGTTTATTGTCCTCAGAAGTAAAGCAGGATATTTTTACTATTAAGTACTTTTGTTTACTTACAGCTCGGTGCAGGGTTGATCCCCTTGCAGGCAC
This sequence comes from Aegilops longissima, assembly GCA_021605205.1. Classification (NCBI taxonomy): domain Eukaryota; kingdom Viridiplantae; phylum Streptophyta; class Magnoliopsida; order Poales; family Poaceae; genus Aegilops; species Aegilops longissima. Next base: position 578,946,617 of record CM038678.1, read on the forward strand.
TGTGCAGCAAGGATACCCTCCGGGGCAGGACCCTCTGGCGAAGATTTCTTCCCTTGTTTGGAAACCATTGTTTCCAAGTCTTCAGAGGTGGTCCTCTTCCTTCCCTGGGGAGGGGGAATTTCAGATTCTTCTCCCCGGTTATCCTCCTTCGCGGAGGCGCTAATTCCCCTGGTTTGGATGAATAATGAGCGAGGCCCGCTTCCAGCCTCTTTATTCCCCCCTTTATCTTCCCCTGAGGGCGCTTGATAAGCCGCAAGCTCAAGCATTCTGGCCAGTACTGGATCTACTGAGCCTTCGGGAAGGGGGGCTAAACACCTGATCATCTTCGCCTTTTTTACCCAGTCCTGGTCAAAGAGCAACTTTTCAAAATGATGTTGTGATAAATAAATAGACAATGTGTTCGGTCGAAGGACTACTTACTTGGGTATCTGGATGATTGCAGCTCAGACCCGCATCCTCGGTGGTGTCCGGACACCTTATTTGTGATCCGAAGAACAATTTGTACATCTCTTCGAGCGTCATGCCAAGGAAATGCTGAATAGCTCGCGGTCCTTCTGGGTTGAACTCCCACATACGGAGGGGTCGACGTTTGCAAGGCGGGACTCGACGAACTAGCATGACTTGCATTACCGTGACCAGGCTGATATCTCTCTCGAGGAGATCTCGGATGCGACTCTGCAATATCGGCACATCATTTACCGGCCCCCAGTCCAGCCCCTTGTTGATCCATGACGTCAGTCATGGCGGGGGGCCCGAGCGAAAGGCAGGAGCGGCCACCCATTTAGTACCGCGGGGAGCGGTGATGTAAAACCACTCCTGTTGCCATAAGCTGGATACCTCCGGGAAGGAACCCTTTGGCCACGGAACATCGGCGCCTTTGCTTATTACGGCTCCTCCGCATTCTGCGTGGCACCCATTAATCATCTTCGGCTCTACATTAAAGGTCTTGAGCCATAAGCTGAAGTGCGGGTTGACGTGGAGGAAGGCCTCACACACGACGATGAACGACGAGATTTGAAGGATGGAATCCGGGGCCAGGTCATGGAAAACCATCCCGTAATAGAACATGAGCCCCCTAACAAAGGGATCTAGAACAAGGCCTAGCCCTCGGAGGAAGTGAGAGATGAATACAATGCTCTCGCCGGGTTCGGGAGTAGGAATGACCTGCCCTCGAGCAGGTAGCCTGTGTGAGATTTCGGCGGTCAGATACCTAGCCTCTCTTAGCTTCTTGATGTCTTCCTCTGTGACGGAGGAGGGCGTCCACCGACCTTGAAGGTTGGATCCAGATATGGTTGAAGGTCCGAAGCACCTGACCTGAGCCTTGGGTGTTGGAACTCGAGGTGGGGGAAGGATTCGATTGAGTGCGAGAAGAAAAAGGAGAGGCCTTGGCCTCTTTATAAAGAGGGCGAATATCAAGCGTCCTCTGTGTGGCCGTTTGGGACTTACCTAAAATCGAGGAGTCATACCAACGGGCACGACTGGGTTACCCACATCCGTATTGATGAGAATCTCGTAATAAGGGGGACACGATCTCTTCTTCGACAAGACGTGCCAATGAAATCGCCTTGCAAAATATGCAGTGGCAGGCTGATTGAGAAAAACGGTTCGAATAATGACCAGGCCGTGGTGTGATGTCACGTCATGAAAGGTTGTCAGCAGATTAGATTTGTGGAAATATTATTCTCTCTACGGTGGTATGTGGAACTTGTTTTGCAGAGCTGGACACTATCCTTGTGTTCAAAATCTTCTATGGAGTATTCAGAGGAAGAACCCGCCTTGCAATGCCGTAGACAATCTGCGCGCCGGACTCATCATCATTGAAGCCTGGTTCAGGGGCTACTGAGGGAGTCCTGGATTAGGGGGTCCTCGGACAGCCGGACTATATCCTTTGGCCGGACTGTTGGACTATGAAGATACAAGATTGAAGACTTCGTCCCGTGTCCAGATGGGACTCTCCTTGGCGTGGAAGGCAAGCTTGGCAATACGGATATGTAGATCTCCTCCCTTGTAACCGACTATGTGTAACCCTAGCCCCCTCCGGTGTCTATATAAACCGGAGGGTTTAGTCTGTAGGACAACAACAATCATACCATGGGCTAGCTTCTAGGGTTTTAGCCTCTACGATCTCATGGTAGATCAACTCTTTTAATACTCATATCATCAAGATCAATCAAGCAGGAAGTAGGGTATTACCTCCATCGAGAGGGCCCGAACCTGGGTAAACATTGTGTCCCCCGCCTCCTGTTAACATCCGCCTTAGACGCACAGTTCGGGACCCCCTACCCGAGATCCGCCGGTTTTGACACCGACAGTGATGCCTATATACATGATCATTGCCTTAGATATCATCACGATTATTCACTTTTCTATCAATTGCCTAACAGTAATTTGTTTACCCACCGTATGCTATTTTCAAGAGAGAAGCCTCTAGTGAAAACTATGCCCCCGAGTCTATCTAAATCATATATTAAAATCCAAAAATATATTTTTGCACTTCTATTTACATTATTTTATTTTGTGTTTTATTTATCTATCTATCACTACGAGATTTGGTCCGTGCAATTAACTGCCAAAGGATTGACAACCCCTTGTTTGTGTTGGGTGCAAGTATTTGTTATTTTGTGTGTAGGTGCTGCTAACGAGTTGTTGCGTTATTATCCTACTGGATTGATAACCTTTGTTTCTAACCGAGAAAAATACTTATCTCTACTGTACTGCATCATCCCCTCCTCTTAGGAGAAATCCTAACACGGCTCACAAGTAGCAAGAGGGTCCGAGATGAAACTCGGCCACTCTAACTAGTCTGGCGAGCAACCGATGTCGTGGATTCTGATGGGCACCCACTACTATGAGTCCTTGGGCTCCGACAAGGCGGTGGTCGTCGAGTTCTCCTCCGACGAGGAGTAGTTTCACCTCCTAGCTTGTTTTAGCTCCAGTTTAGTATTATAATTGTATAAATAAGGTAGTTTTATGTTTAATGTGGTAGTGTTGTATGACTATGCACTAATCTAGTTTAAATTTGTGTATGAAATGAGTATTTGTGCAAATTTAACCTTTTGAAAAGTCAAGAATTAGGGGGCAAGGGCTACATGCAAAAATCTTTAACTCCTCTAAATTTGAAGATTAGGTTTGAAGGGGTCGTTTGAGGAGCTAATAGGTATGGGAAGGGCTAGAGATGCTCTCATCCTAGCACCGTGTGTGCCATTGGGCTTGCGTGCGGTGACATGTAGCTTTGCACTCTTTTTCTCTATCCGTGGAAAAAACATCTATTTGTTCAACAACACCGACCAAAATCTATCATTTATGTTGAATAAATCATTTAAAAAATCGGAGATCATCCAAACAGAATGTGTCACATAGCAGTATGTTTTGAAACTTACCACAAACTCTATGACCTTGTACCATAATCAAATGGTTGACAGTGATAATTACACTACTCCTAGAAAAAGGACTTTAGAAGAGATTGTTGTATGATGTGGATAGTGATGGTCTAACCAATGGGAAAACTTGATTTTTTTCATCTTCGAAGTCGAGATGCGAACAAACACCTTCAGTAAGGGCATGATACTCACACATTGTTAATGCCTTATCTCTCCGGAGGAGAGATCATGTGTTTTCATGCATACATGTTGTCAGAACCATCACTGCTAACAACCTCTCTATTGGATGACGCCTCTCGCTAGCAGGACTGGGCACTAAGAGGGCCCATGACTCGTCGATGTCGTTGGAGAAAATGTTGGAAGGAGGTTGAGGACCTAACCTCCTTGCATCCAACCACTCTTGCACTACCATCAAGCCCCGTCGCTAGGAGTGGGAGTGGTGGGGATGAAGATCCGTACCCGCCACCCTTCTACCATTCCTAGATTCATACGCCGACTCCCTAGGCGAGAGCCTAACTACTCCGTCGTTAGCTCCAGAGTTGCCCGGTGCACCACCGGCTATCCCCACTACGCTGGTGAGGAGCGTCGCCACCAGATCAATCTGTGTCTGGGCGGCCCTTATGGTATCAACCACTGCCCCACGCGAGTCATCACGGCCAGGGCTGCCACCACACTGCAAGAGAGGAACGTCCCCCTCCACCACTGTTGAACGAGCGAGCTTTGCTCGCCGGCCGTCATCCCCTAGTGGTATTGCGGGGAAAGAGAGAGAGGAGGAGAAGCATCGGCACATTCACCATTAGGGTTTCATTGGTGGCTAAGATCAGTTTGGTATCGTACCCCTATAAAGATTCCATATCGGTTACGAAAATGTTTGGCGCCGATCGGCAGGACAGCTGTCGCGCTCGCTCGCTAACGCATCTGTACCCTCGCACACGCGAGCCACATAGCTCTTGGTCCTCACATGCATGATGTCTAGAATGCAACTTTATTCTTGTAGACACGTGTTGGGCCTCCAAGCACAAAGTTTTGTAGGACAGTAGCAATTTTCCCTCAAGTGGGTGACCTAAGGTTTATCAATCTGTGGGAGGCGTAGGATCAAGTTGGTCTCTCTCAAACAACCATGCAATCAAATACAAGAAATCAAACAACCATGCAATCAAATACAAGAAATCTCTTGTGTCCCCAACACACCCAATACAATGGCAATTTGTATAGGTGCACTAGTTCGGTGAAGAGATGGTGATAAAAGTGTAATATTGATGGTAGAAATATATTTTTATAATTTGAATAAATAAAAAACAGCAAGGTAATAAATAGTAAACGGGCACAAAAACGGTATTGCAATGCTTGAAAATGAGGCCTAGGGTTCGTACTTTCGCTAGTGCAATCTCTCAACAATGCTAGTATAATTGGATCATATAACCATCCCTCAACGTGCGATGAACAATCACTCCAAAGTTCCTATCAAGCGGAGAACATAAGAATAAATTGTTTGTAGGGTACGAAACCACCGCAAAGCTATTCTTTCCGATCAATCTATCCTAGAGTTCGTACTAAAATAACACCAAGCTATTCTTTCTGATTGATATAACCAAGAGTTCGTACTAAAATAACACCAAAGCAAATTCAGATTCTTAATATTCAATCCAACACAAAGAACTTCAAAGAGTGCCCCAAGATTTCTACCAGAGAAACAAAGACAAGAACGTGCATCAACCCCTATGCATAGATTACCCCAATGTCACCTTGGGAATCCGCGAGTTGAGTGCCAAAACAAATCCCAAGTGAATCAATACGATACCCCATTGTCACCACGAGTATTCAATTGCAAGACATATATCAAGTGTTCTCAAATCCATAAAAGTATTCAATCCAATAACAACGAAATCTCAAAGGGAAAATAAATTCATCACAACAAGATAAAGAGGGGAAAACACCATATTATCCGACTATATTAACGAAGCCCGCAATACATCAAGACTGTGACATCTCAAGAACACGAGAGAGAGAGAGAGATTAAACACATAGCTACTGGTACAAACCCTCAGCCCCGAGGGTGGACTACTCCCTCCTCATCGTGGTGGCCGCCGGGATGATGAAGATGGCCACCGGAGATGATTCCCCCCTCCGGCAGGGTGCCGGAAAGGGACTAGATTGGTTTTTGGTGGCTACAGAGGCCTGCGGCGATGGAACTTCTGATCTAGGTTAACCACAAGGGTTTATGGAATTTTTGGGAATTTATAGGGTAAAGAGGGGGTGCGGAAGGCCACCGAGGTGGGCACAACCCACCTTGGCGGGCCTGGGCCCCCAAGCGCACCCTGGTGGGTTGTGCCCCCCTCGGGGCACCCCCCCCCCCCCCGAGGTGCTGCTCTGGCCCATCCTGAGTATTCTGGTCCATAAAAAATCTCCAAAAAGTTTCACGGTGTTTGGACTCCGTTTGGTATTGATTTCCTGTGATGTAAAAAGCAAGCAAAAAATAGCAACTGACACTATGCGCTGGGTCAATAGGTTAGTCCCAAAAAATGATATAAAGTTGCTATAAAATGATTGTAAAACATCCAAGAATGATAAAATAATAGCATGAATACTTCATAAATTATAGATACGTCGGAGACGTATCAATGCACCGCTTTATTTCTTCACTGCTTCATGTTATCGTTCCCCGACGCAGAACAACCACTTATGTCGCATGTATCTCTCCTTCCAGTCCTCCACCTTTTGAAACCCGGCCATGGTCACACAGACGACAACTTTTTTCAGCAAGCGGCTCCCCGATGCACTGCTCATGTGACTCCTGCCTAGCTCCCAATAGCTGCGGCACTCGTGGCACCCCCCCCCCCCCCTCCCACGGACACGGTGGGGCAGTGTGATGGGACGGTGCTGCAACTGGGGGTGACGAAGGCCATGGGTGAGGCCATGGACAAGTGTAGCTACTGGCTAGTGGAGATGATGCCTTGGTTTTACAACCGGTTAGGTTTTTTTTTGCTCGAACCGCATGGGAAAAAAGCTACAACTAGCTGCTGTTGGCGGTGGAGACGGCGGCCTCCGATGCTGCAACCGAATTTTGTTTTTGCTGTAACCGAATGCAAAAAAGCTACATCCACACACGTCAAGTGCTGGAACTGGACAGCGATACATGTTGTTTTGCTGGCACTGCCTTTTTTTTGCTACGATCGGCAATTTTTTTGCTCGATACGGAGAGGTTCTTTTGTAGCTACCGCCGGTGGTGGTGCATTGTTTTCTGTGACTACTTTTTTTTATTGCTACCACCAGCGAACAATGTTTTTCTGTCGATTTTTTGTTGATGAACATGGTGGCGCAACCATTGTCAGTTTTTTTTACCACGGTTGTCGATGATTCCGACATCAATTTTCACCAAGTTTCTACATAGCCTATTTTTCCTTGTCTTTTTTTACTGCAACCATGTTTTGATTTTGCTGGAACCGATGCTACGAGATGATGGAACCGGCGATGACCATCAGAGCATTTTTTTAGCGGGGGGGAGGAGGGGAGGAGGTTATCTGTGAGACCAACAAGCGGCGGCGAAATGGTGGTGCGGTGGTGCTAAAAGCTCGGTTGCCTCGCTGAAAGATCGAGAAGATAGGTCTAGAGGTGGGTGAATAGACACTTAACAACACAAAGGTGCAGTTTTTAGTTTTCTTGACAATTAGGCAGATTTAAGCACAAGTGGCAACCAATGCATCCTACACATGCATATCTAGAGATAGGGCAGCGCAAAATGAACAACATGCAAGTGCAAGAAAGTAAAGCGGGAGTAGAGATAGGAAGATCAAACGCAATGAACACACAATGATTTTTGACATGGTTCCGATAGGTGGTGCTACCGTACGTTCACATTGATGGAGACTTCAACCCACCGAGGGTAATGGCTGCGCGAGTCCACAGAGGGCTCCACCCTCGAAGGGCCCACGAAGAAGCAACTTTGACTACTCCACCATGGCATATGTCCATGAAAGACTAGCCTCACTCGGGTAGATCTTCATGAAGTAGGCAATCTCCTTGCCTTTTTGATACGTCTCCAACGTATCAATAATTTTTGATTGTTTCATGCTATTATATATTCTGTTTTGGATGTTTAATGGGCTTTATTATACACTTTTATATTATTTTTGGGACTAACCTACTAACCCAAGGCCTAGTGCAAATTGTTGTTTTTTTCCTATTTCAGTGTTTCGCAGAAAAGGAATACCAAACGGAGTCCAAACAGAAGGAAACCTCCGGGAGCGTGATTTTGGGAACAAACGTGATCCAGAGGACTTGGAGTGGACGTCAAGAAACGAACGAGGAGGCCACGAGGCAGGGGGTGCGCCTACCCCACTGGGCACACCCTCCACCCTCGTGGGCCCCTCGTAGCTCCACCAACCTACTTCTTACTCCTATATATACCTACGTATCCCGAAACCATCCAGGAACACCACGAAACCCTATTTCCACCGCCGCAACCTTCTATACCCGTGAGATCCCTTCTTGAGGCCTTTTTCGGTGCTCCGCCGGAGGGGGCATCGATCACGGAGGGCTTCTACACCAACACCATAGCCTCTCCGATGATGTGTGAGTAGTTTACCACAGACCTTCGGGTCCATAGTTATTAGCTAGATGGCTTATTCTCTCTCTTTGGATCTCAATACAAAGTTCTCCTCGATCTTCTTGGAGATCTATTTGATGTAACTCTTTTTGCGTTGTGTTTGTCGAGATTCGATGAATTGTGGGTTTATGATCAAGATTATCTATGAACAATATTTGAATCTTCTCTGAATTCTTTTATGTATGATTGGTTATCTTTGCAAGTCGCTTTGAATTATCGGTTTGGTTTGGCCTACTAGATTGATCTTACTTGCAATGGGAGAAGTGCTTAGCTTTGGGTTCAATCTTGTGTTGCTCGATCCCAGTGACAGTAGGGGAAACGACACGTATTGTATTGTTGCCATCGAGGATAAAAAGATGGGGTTTATATCATATTGCTTGAGTTTATCCCTCTACATCATGTCATTTCACTTAATGTGTTACTCTGTTCTTATGAACTTAATACTCTAGTTGCATGCTGGATAGTGGTCGATGTGTGGAGTAATAGTAGTAGATGCAGGCAGGAGTCGGTCTACTTGTCACGGACGTGATGCCTATATACATGATCATGCCTAGATACTCTCATAATTATGCACTTTTCGATCAATTGCTCGACAGTAATTTGTTCACCCACCGTAATACTTATGCTATCTTGAGAGAAGCCACTAGTGAAACCTATGGCCCCCGGGCCTATTTTCCATCATATTAATCTCCCGTCAACTAGCTATTTTTGTCGCCGTTTATTTTGCTTTCTTTACTTTTAACCTTTTTCATAAAAATACCAAAAATATTATCTTATCATCTCTATCAGATCTCACTTTTGCAAGTGGCCGTGAAGGGATTGACAACCCCTTTATCGCATTGGTTGCAAGGTTCTTATTTGTTTGTGTAGGTACGAGGGACTTGCGTGTGGCCTCCTACTGGATTGATACCTTGGTTCTCAAAAACTGAGGGAAATACTTACGCGACTTTGCTGCATCACCCTTTCCTCTTCAAGGGAAAACCAACGCATGCTCAAGATGTAGCAAGAAGGATTTCTGGCGCCGTTGCCGGGGAGTCTACACACAAGTCAAGACATACCAAGTAGTCATCACGAACTCATATCCCTCGCATTACATTATTTTCCATTTGCCTCTCGTTTTCCTCTCCCCCACTTCACCCTTGCTGTTTTATTCTCCCCCTTCCCGTTCGCCTTTTTTTCTTGCTTGCTTCTTGTGTGTTGGATTGCTTGCTTGTCACGATGGCTCAAGATAATACTAAATTGTGTGACTTTGCCAATACCAACAACAATGATTTTCTTAGTACTCCGATTGCTCCTCTTACCGATGCTGAATCTTGTGAAATTAATGTTGCTTTGCTGAATCTTGTCATGAAAGATCAATTCGCCGACCTTCCTAGTGAAGATGCCGCTACCCATCTAAATAGCTTTGTCAATTTGTGTGATATGCAAAAGAAGAAATATGTCGACAATGATATTGTTAAACTGAAGCTATTTCGGTTTTCGCTTAGAGATCATACTAAAACTTGGTTTTCGTCTTTGCCTAAAAATAGTATTGATTCTTGGAATAAATGCAAAGATGCTTTTATCTCTAAGTATTTTCCTCCCGCTAAGATCATCTCTCTTAGAAACGATATTATGAATTTTAAGCAACTTGATCATGAACATGTTGCACAAGCTTGGGATAGAATGAAATTAATGATAAGTAATTGCCCTACACATGATTTGAACTTATGGATGATTATACAAAAAATTTATGCCAGATTGAATTTTGCTTCTAGAAATCTTTTAGATTCGGCCGCGGGAGGCACTTTTATGTAAATCACTTTAGGAGAAGCTACTAAACTCCTAGATAATATTATGGTTAATTATTCTCAATGGCACAATCGAAAGATCTACTAGTAAAAGGTGCATGCAATTGAAGAGATTAATGTTTTGAGTGGAAAGATGGATGAACTTATGAAATTGTTTGCTAATAAGAGTGTTTCTTCTGATCCCAATGATATGCCTTTGTATACTTTGATTGAGAATAATAATGAATCTATGGATGTGAATTTTGTTGGTAGGAACAATTTTGGGAACAACGCTTATAGAGGAAACTTTAATCCTAGGCCATTTCCTAGTAATTCCTCTAATAATTATGGTAATTCCTACAACAACTCTAATGGAAATTTTAATAAGACGCCCTCTAATTTTGAGACTAGTGTTAAAAATTTATGATTTCTCAAAAGAATTTTAATGCTTTGCTTGAAGAAAAATTGCCTAAGATTGATGAGTTGGCTAGGAACGTGGATAGAATTTCTCTTGATGTTGCTTCTTTGAATCTTAGATCTATTCCACCTAAGCATGATATCAATGAGTCTCTCAAAGCCATGAGAATTTCCATTGATGAGTGCAAAGAAAGAACCGCTAGGATGTGTGCTAAGAAAGATTGCTTTGTAAAAGTGTGTTCTTCTAGTTTTCATGATAATAAGGATGAAGATCTAAAAGTGATTGATGTGTCCCCTATTAAGTCTTTGTTTTGCAATATGAATCTTGATAATGATGGGACTGGAGATGAGTCAACTTTAGTTAAAAGGCGTCCCAATGATTCAGAGTTTTTAGATCTTGATGCAAAATTTGGTAAAAGTGGGATGGAAGAGGTCAAAACTTTAGATAGCAACGAACCCACTATCTTGGATTTCAAGGAATTTAATTATGATACTTTTTCTTTAATATATTGTATTTCCTTGTTGCAATCCGTGCTAAATTCTCCTCATGCTTATAGTCAAAATAAAGCTTTTACCAAACATATCGTTGATGCTTTAATACAATCTTATGAAGAAAAGCTCGAATTGGAAGTTTCTATCCCTAGAAAACTTTATGATGAGTGGGAACCTACTATTAAAATTAAAATTAAAGATCATGAATGCTATGCTTTGTGTGATTTGGGTGCTAGTGTTTCCATGATCCCAAAAACATTGTGTGATTTGCTAGGTTTCCGTGAATTTGATGATTGTTCTTTAAACTTGCACCTTGCGGATTCCATCATTAAGAAACGTATGCGAAGAATTAATGATTTTCTTATTGTTGCAAATAGGAATTATGTGCCCGTAGATTTCATTGTTCTTGATATAGATTGCAATCCTTCATGCCGTATTATTCTTGGTAGACCTTTCCTTAGAACGATTGGTGCAGTTATTGATATGAAAGAAGGGAATATTAGATTCCAATTTCCGTTAAGGAATGGCATGGAACACTTTCCTAGAAAGAAAATAAAATTACCTTATGAATATATTATGAGAGCTACTTATGGATTGCATGCCAAAGATGGCAATACCTAGATCTACCCTTGCCTTTATGCCTAGCAAGGGGCGTTAAACGATAGCGCCTGTTGGGAGGCAACCCAATTTTATTTTAGTTTCTTGCTTTTTGGTTCTGTTTAGGAATAAACAATACATATAGATTCTGTTTAGATGTGGTTTTCTTTTTTAATTAGTGTTTGTGCCAAGTAAAACCTTTGGGAAGACTTGGGGAAAGTCTTTGCGATCTTGCTGTAAAAAACAGAAACTTTAGCACTCACGAGATTAGCTACAACTTTTTACTGGAGAGTGCTATTTAGTTGATTCTTTTTGCAGATGATTAATAGATAAATTCCTCACGTCCAGAAATTTAATTTAGAATTTTCGGAGTTTTATAAGTATGCGTTTGATACAGATTACTACAGCCTGTTCTGTTTTTGACACATTCTGTTTTTCGTGTGTTGTTTGCTTATTTTGATGAATCTATGGCTAGTAATGGAGTTTATAAACCATAGAGAAGTTGGAATATAGTAGGTTTTACACCAATATAGATAAAGAATGAGTTCATTACAGTACCTTGAAGTGGTGTTTTGTTTTCTTTCGCTAACGGAGCTCACGAGATTTTCTGTTAAGTTTTGTGTTGTGAAGTTTTCAAGTTTTGGGTAAAGATTTGATGGAGTATGGAACAAGGAGTGGCAAGAGCCTAAGCTTGGGGATGCATGTAGGTGTCAAAACCGGCGGATCTCGGGTAGGGGGTCCCGAACTGTGCGTCTAGGATCGATGGTAACAGGAGACGGGGGACACAATGTTTACCCAGGTTCGGGCCCTCTCTATGGAGGTAATACCCTACTTCCTGCTTGATTGATCTTGATGAATATGAGTGTTACAAAAGTTGATCTACCACGAGATCATAATGGCTAAACCCTAGAAGTCTAGCCTATGAGTATATGGTCATGAATCTTTTCCTATCCGGAATATGCTCTCCGGTTTATATAGACACCGGAGAGATCTAGGGTTACATAGGAGGAAATCTTCATAATAGGTCGCCTAGCTTGCCTTCCACACCAGGTAGAGTCCAGTCCGGACACGGACATAGTCTTCGGTCTTCATGGCCCATCGCACATGGATAACAGGCCGGACGCCCGAGGACCCCTTAGTCCTGGACTCCCTCAGTAGCCCCTGAACCCCAAGGTAGTATTCGGATGTGACTATTGTATCCGGACCTGTGTATATAATTGCAGAAAATACAATACTCCACGAGTCCAATCTGCTGACAACTGTTTATGACATTGTATCACGCCTGACCGGTTATTATTTCCAACCGTTAGCTAGCCCGTCGCCCCATGTCTCGGGAAGCGGTTTTATTGGCACGTCTTGTCAAAGCAGAGATCGTGTCCCCTTATTCACGGGATTTTCAATAATGTAGGTATGAGTAACTCAACCGTCCCCTAGGTACAACTCTTTGGGGATGGGTAAGTTTCAAGACCCAGGAGGGGACGCTCGATATTGTGGGCCTTCATATAGGGACCCAGACTTGTCTTTTTCTTCCGCGCTTTCTTATTCTTCAACCCCAGCCACCTCGATTTCTAGCCCTCGAGTTCCAATCACCACCAACCCCAATCATGTCCGGGTCCAGCCGTTCAGGCCGGTGGGTGGCCTCTTCCGCCACGGAGGAGGATATTGCGAAGCTCCGCGTAGCGAGGTACCTGACCCCTGAAATCCTTCATCCGCTTCCTGCCGAGGGGCAGATTATTCCCACCCCCAAATCCGGAGAGAGGGTAGTATTTGTGTCCCACTTCCTCCATGGGTTAGGGTTCGTGCTTAACCCCTTCGTCCAGGGGCTCATGTTCTACTATGGGACAGATTTTCACGATCTGGCCCAGACTGTGTTCTTCTCATCTCAGCACTCATCGTCACGTGTGAGGCCTTCCTCCGGACTCCTCCGCACATTGATTTGTGGCTCAAGACTTTTGATGTGAGGCCGCGGGTGATAGAGGGGGAGCAGGCGGAGTGCGGCAGCGTTGTAATAAACAAGCTTGCAGTGCGGTTTTGTTTGAAGGATCCTTCGCCGAGTCTTCCGAACTATGGCAGCAGGGGTGGTTTTATGTCAACGAGCCGCGGGGCTCCAAGTGGGTGGCTACGTCTGTGTTCCGACCCGGCCCTCCGAGTCAGCGTGCTTCATGGATCAACAAGGGGTTGGACTGGGGATCCGCTAATGAGGTGCAGACTCTGCAAGGTCGCATCTTAAGCCTTACCGAGAAGGGCATTGATCTTGTGAACGTCGTTCAAGTAATGTTGGTCCGCCGGATCCTGCCGTGTCAACGGTGGCCTCTCCGTATGTGGGAGTTCAATCCAGAAGGGCGGCGGACTCTTCAGCACTTCTTCGGTACTACGCACAAAGGAATGTGGGACTTATTTTTAGGGGAGCGAGAGCAATGGCCGGACACCACCGAAGACGTCGGCCTCGACTGCAATCATCCGGACACTCCGGTAAATATTCAATTCCACCACACCTTTCATTCAAGCATCTATTGACAAGACACTAAACAACATGCCCTTATACAGGACTGGATAAAGAAAGCGGTGTTAATCTGGTGTCCAGCGCCCCTTCCCGAAGACCCTGCGTCCGCCCTACTGACGCGGATGTTGATCCCGACACCATACCTGGTGTCTTCAGAGGGGGCGAGAGCGGGGAGCCCAGAGGAGATGCCCATCCTAAGGGCGATTTAGGCGCTGTCTCCAGGGAAACTGAAACCCTTTTGCCCAGGGGCAATGGTGTGGAGGGGGCACTTCATGGCAAGAAGAGGGCCGCTTCTGGAGGTCAGGAGGGGAAGCCTTCCAAGAAAGGAAAAATGCCATCGTCGGGCGGCTTGAGTTGGGCAAGCGATGTCGTCGTTGAGCTTGATGATGAGGACGAACCTCTGGCCAGACTGGAGTAGGGCACTTTAACCCTACCTCATTCCTTTCTTATTACTGAAATAACCCTCCGACGTATGTGCATCCTCGCAGGTTAATGCCTGGTGTTTCTCAATCGTCCTCCTCCTCGGGAGACCTTCTTCCGGAGATGATGGAGAGTGACACGCCTTCTCCCGCCTCCTCACCTAACAGGGCAGATGATCTCGAGGTGTCGTCCCGAAGGGCTCCTCCCAACCGGCAAGTAGCACAGGAAACGAGGAAGGAGCTACCCGAAGGTGGTGCCTCTGTCACTCAGGGTTCGGAGATCAAGAATGACGGCCCCGAACTGTCTGGTTTATAGCCGGACACAATGCTGGAGGTGGGTAAGCGGATTCCTTCAAAGGAACATCGTGCTTCGGTAGCGGTGTCCGAAGACCCAGGAGGGCCGGAGACGCTGACGGACATGCTGCGACGAGCGTCTGTTTCAGAGGAGCACCGTGCCTTAATGGTTACGGTGGTCGAAAAAGTTGTATCCGCGAAGAGCGGGTTGAACGAGGTCTTTACGAGCCTTCTGAGAGGTTTTGAGGTTTGTGATGTAATGTTGCAAATTGAATAATATTGACAGAATGCACCTGTTGTGTATGCAGTAGCCCCTAAGACTCGGATCGCCTTCCAAAGGAAATGATCGGAGGATCGAAAAGATATTTTCAGGTACTAACCTTAGTTTAATTTGGAATGCAGGCTATCTCCCCTCCTGCCACTGCCCGAAATTCGGAGGTAACCGAACTGCAGCGAAAGCTGGATATTGCGGAGGATGACGTTGCTTTGATCAACAGGCATCTTGACGACTCGCAAAGTATATATTTCAAACATTCCTTACACCAATATGCTTGTAATTTAAGCCTGACTCTGAATAGAGGTTGATATGAAATGTGCATCAATGCAGATGGTGCTGCCGCTGTGGAAGCCCTTCGGGCGGAGCTAGCCCGGGCCATGGAGCAGGCCCGGTTTAGTAATGCGGCAACCGAAAAGGCATCAGCTGAATTGAAGGCGGAACAAGCTGCGCGGCGCCAGGACAAGGAGGCAATGTCCACCATGGCGCGCGAGTTAGAGAATGCGGCTGGCCGCTGTAAATTTCTTGAGAAGGAAAATGAAGCCAAAACGGCTGAACTTGACAAGGCCTTACGAGAGGCGAGAGAAGCGCGGTCTGAATCCAGAGCAGCCCGTGAGGAGATCCGGCAAGCTGGGGAGATTGTGGCTGGCAAGCCCTTTTTGCTACAGGCTAAGTTCGGTGATCCGAACTATGCTCTGCTTAACCAAGTATGGAGTCCTCCGGAAAAAAAATTAGACTTGCCGAAGAGTTCTTCTGATGCGTCGCAGTTTTATCAGGCGCAAGAGGGGGATGCAACGGAGAAGCTTTTCTGGTCGCAATTTGGCGCGTCGAAGCACCCTCTGTTGCTGAATGAACAAATGTCCCAGTGGACCGAGCTGCATAGGATATCTGGCACTGCCATGAAGAACGTCGTTGTCCATTTATGGCCGACTGAACCTGTTTCGAGTATTTACTTCAGCCTGGTGCAACGGCTTGCTGACGTGGTGTCGCGTATCGACGCTGTGAAGTGGTCGGCGTGCATTGAAGGTGCACGGATGGCCTTCGCCTTAGTCAAGACATTCTGGGGGAAGATGAAGGCCATCGATGTTGTGACGAAGAGTCCACCCAAAGGCAAGTACCGTCCGGAACCGGAACATTATTTTGGAGACGTCCTAGAGGCCGCCCGCTTGATAGAGGATCAATGCTCGAAAGACATAATATTCGAGTGATGTATACAAG
Source organism: Aegilops longissima (assembly GCA_021605205.1). Taxonomy (NCBI): domain Eukaryota; kingdom Viridiplantae; phylum Streptophyta; class Magnoliopsida; order Poales; family Poaceae; genus Aegilops; species Aegilops longissima. Next base: position 578,962,586 of record CM038678.1, read on the forward strand.
GGTTGTAACAGACAACTTTATAGTTAATATATTTTTTGCTTGAAAGCTTGTATTCCTCCTGTGCGGCCGTTTTAATGTAATTTGAAAGTTTTCTAGTCGTCGGCTTCAACCCCCTCGTAGGAAATACGGGGGTGTTCGGAAAAGCATTGAATCACTCTTTATCCAACGTCTTGGTCCATAAAGGAGGTGATAATGCGGCGAACCAGGCAATCGGACTATAGGGCGTTAACACTTTCACTTAGCCATAGGAGTTTTATGGTGTTGCTACGACATAGCCCCTGGTATGTATGCTGCGTATCGTAATATTGTGCCTTACATGTTTTGATCTGAAAAAGATCCTTCGCGTAACACAGAGAATCGCTAAAGATTCAAATAAGTCGTCAAGTGGTTGACCAGCTCTTGCCGCATCATGACAGCTCAGGCCGGGCTTTCTCTCGAGGTGCTCATCCGGTCAAAGCCAGGGCACAATCGCAGTAGTTCTGCCTTTACTACCCTAGCCGATAGAGCGGAACGTAGGGTAGCAAGCACAGGAGCAGGGCAACCCAACTATTGACCAAATACAATGATTCGGAGCTGATGCATGTAAGGCCAAACTTGCGACGCCGAAGTACACTGTTGAGCTGTTCGGACTTTTATTGGCGACTCATTTGTTCCCATACCGGGCCTCTGGCATGTTATGCCGAGACGCTTCTTGTGACATAGCCGTTGCGGTCGTACTCATTGTAGCAAGAGTATTTTAAGATTAGCTCGGATAAAGTTTACTGGGAGTAGAGAAATATGCCAATTATAAATTCATATATAAAAAATAAAAACCACAACCCGGCTATTTGACATGCTCGGGGTCGGGAACGGAGGAAAAAGGGCATAGGACAGGCTCAAAATAAAGAGTGCGGTCCACAAAAAGCTATTTTGGACCTCCTGTCGCACGTCTGCGCCGCCCGTCCTCTGGGAGGGGAATCCTTAGCAGAAGTAGCCCCTTAGGTGAGTGTACGGATCCGAGCTTCGATAGAGTCTGTTGTAGGTGTTGTCATGTTGGTCACCTGTTTATAATAAAGAAAAGTGAAGAAAACGGATAAAAACGTTATGGGAATTCTTGCAGGGTGCCAGACAGTTACCGATGCCCATGGTATCTTGAACGCGAGTGATGTGCGCGTGGTGTAAATCTTGCCAACGAGTGGGTAGGTGGCGGTTAACTGCTATTTCCGCCCGTAGTGGTCGAACGTCAAGGGAAACTGTTTCGCCCCGGTGTTCGGTGGCGAGCCACTCCGCTATCTTTATCGCCGGTGGCCTCTCCCTTGTATTCGGCGTTAAGTTTTCCTGCCTGCTTAAAGACCCAACAGTTTCTGTTGGTGTGATTGGCGGCTTATCAGGGTGACCGTGAATCTGACAAGGTCGGTCCAGTATCCTGTCGAGGGCGGATGGTCCATCCTGGCTGGCCTTAAATGGCTTCTTCCGTTGATCGGGCTTCAGATTATGAAATCCGGCGTTGACCGCTGTGTCACATAATCCTTCATTATTGTTGCGACTGTTGTGTTCGGTTAGTCATGGCTTGCCGTTGCCATCTCGGATTTCGGAAGTGCCCGGGTTGCTGGTGTTGTTGCTTTTACGAGCGAGCCAGTTGTCTTCTCTCGCACAAAAGCGAGTCATTAGAGTGGTAAGGGCAGTCATGGATTTAGGTCCTTCCTGGCCGAGGTGGCGTGCTAGCCATTCATCCCGGACGCTATGTTTGAAGGGCGCGAGGGCTTCCGCATCCGGACAGTCGACAATTTGGTTCTTTTTGACTAAGAACCTGGTCCGGAGCTCCCTGGCTGACTCGCCGGGCTGTTGGACAATATGACTTAAGTCATCGACATCTGGCGGCCGGACATATATTCCTTGGAAGTTGTCAAGAAAGGCATTTTCCAAATCTTCCCAGCTGCCAATAGAATTTTCTGACAAACTGTTTAGCCAGTACCGTGCGGGCCCCTTAAGCTTGAGAGGCAGGTATTTAATGGCATGAAGGTCGTCTCTGCGAGCCAGGTGGATATGGAGGAGACAGTCCTCAATCCATACTGCTGGATCTGTTGTTCCATCGTATGATTCAACGTTGATGGGTGTGAAGCCGTCTGGAAATTCGTGCTCCATTACCTCGTGGTGAAGCAAAGAGGGTGCATGGCTCATCTATGTTGGGCCACACTGTGAAGCACCTCCTTTGGATGTCGTTGGCGGCTTCGGGCGTGGTTGGCTTGGTTGAGTCCTGCTGATTGACCATCGTGAATCGGTCGGGCATATCCTCGCAATCAGACGCCGATCTTGTCTCGCCCCGCTCTGCCCACTAAACTTTGGCGGATGTCGCCATTGTTTTCCCGAACCGTCTTGTTCTTGTTCTTACGGCCGGATTGTTTCGTATGGTATTTTGCTTGGGCTGCTGCTTTATCCGGACCGAACTGTGGTCGACCTGTCGCTTTATTCGATGGTGGAACGGGCTCCAGCGCCTTGCCATCATGTGGAGGGAGCCACCTGCACTTGGGGTGGCTTTTGTCCAGGCCACTAGGGCCGTATTCTATGGCGGCTAGGACCTCGGTCCATTTATCTTTGAGCAGATCTTGGCTTGCTTGAAGCTGCAGCTGCTTTATTCTTAGATTCCTTATTGTGGCTATTAGCCGGCGTTTAAAGCACTCCTGCTCGAGAGGTTCCTCCGGCATGATGAATTCTTCGTTGTCGGGGCTCTCCTCTTCCTCAGAGAGGGGAAGATAATTGCTATCCTCCAAGTCTCCGTACATGACCTGTTCATCGGGGCTATCTTGCCCGCTTTCCTGGTCCTCCTGGTCGGATCCTGCCTCAACAGGGTCTTTGTTGTCCGGAGTAGTATCACCTCCGTTGCTAGTATTGTTTTCTCTTGGGCGACGTGACTCGAGCGGTGCCGGGGCGCCGTGTTCGGATTGTGTACCAGGAGGTTTATCTCAACTAGATCCTCCTTGTCATCGCTGATATCGCTGGGTGTGTCTACCATACACACGCCATACCGTGAAGTGGTCGCCCTGCTGCCTAGCGGATAGTGAGTTTCGGCCTTGCCCCTCATCGCCGCCCATACCGCCGATGTCTTCGGGCAGAGGTCAAGCATGTTGGTTGGTCTTCGATGTTGTCTATGAAGTGGGTGGCGGGTGGAAGTAAATTCTTCGTCGTCTGTCGAAGGTCGAACCGGACATAGTTCGGCGACGAGCCATCTGCCAGGGATAGGTTTTTTAGTGAGCTTAGTACATCGCCCATAGGCGAGTGCTGAAAGACATTTGTAGCGCTGAACTTTAATATCGATAAATGATCGAGTTCGGTATCCGCGAGCTCGCAAGGTTTGGAACTCGATATCTGAGACGAGTCCTGGGTTCCGTTGATGCAGGTATCGTACGAAGTGGGATCTGCGCGCGGCTCCAACGCCACAGAATCGGTAGCCCCCGTGATGGGGTTGAGTCTCCCATCTTCGGACATCTTGATCTGCTCCAGATCTAAGGCCGGAGTTGTTACAGGAGCTATCTCCTGGATGCGGCCCGATGACAGGTTTAAGCCATGTTCAATGGGGCGAAGGGGAGCGATTGCCGCTGTTGGGTTCTACGGTAGGGTGCGTCGACTGCAAATTAAAAATTCCTACGCGCAGAACATCCAGGAACATGCTACGGGAGATGGATCACAGTTCGTTACCACTAGACGCGCAGTGCCGTGCAGCGGAAGAAGAGTTGGGGCAGCGTCTGCGCGGATCGCCTCCTCCTCGCTCGATCTCCCTCGAGCGGCCGGTCGTCCGATCCCACGACGAAGTTCGCCGGAGCGGCGCAAGTGCACCGCCTAACGGTATCCGAAGTGCAGGGAGGAACGTCGTGCGGCGGACTGCTAGGTCCGATCACACAGTCGGCGGTGAGTGGAGGTGGCTATTCGCAACACATGCAAACCCTAGTCACAGCGCCGAAGCGATCTCACGCATGAGTGTGCCGCACCTCCACTTTATATAGGCATCCGTCATGGCTCAACACTTGGGCCTCGACGGACCCTAAAGCCCAAAGTCTATTCGTCACGTTCCTAGTCCAGTTGGATCACATCCGACCAGTGTCCTACGAACCGACCTCAGAGGTTCCTTCCTTGCTGCCGCGACCCCTTAGGTTCAAGTCGGCTTGGTCACAGCTCGATCACCTCCGACCTGACGGTTGGTAGCGGCCTCTAGCAAGGCGTACGACCACCAAGCAGACGATGAAGCTGGTTAGGCGAACCTGCATAACGTGTCACACTTCTGTTCCTTTGCCGCACGATATATGTTGTTGGGCTCAAGGCGAGACTGTCATCCTTATGCTAACCCGACCTCTTTTCGCTCCAAAGGATATCGACCACAATCCGGATTATCTCATAATCCTTGTCGCATGGCCATGCTATTCTGGTCGATCACACGAGGGCCCAGAGTATATCTCTCCCGATCGGAGGGGCAATCCCATCTTGCTCGACCATGTCTCGCAAAGATGGGACCGACAAACCCAAACCTACCTTTGTAACTACCTACCACGGAGTAGCGCTTGGTCGGACCAAAGCAAGTCTGTCACCATCCAGAGTACATGCGCCACTCAGGTCTTAGGACATAGAACGATGTTGTACTAGAGACTCACAGATGACATATCGCCATGCCTCATAGTTGGGTCTGTCCGACTCAGACCTTATCTCGACTCGGATCCGACTATGTCGAATCCGACCAGACCTTTCCAAGTCCATATTATCCGTTAGCATCCAATGCTCCATGGCTAGTGAGACCAAGCCATCGACCGTGTCATATGCCAGTCTAGTCGGCTGGCGTCCACACAGCCCTTTTGACTAGGGACCTTTAGGACAGTCATCATACAATGCATAGTCCCACAAACAAGTCACATACTTGCCGATACACATCATTGATAATGTCCAAGGACTATCTTTATTCATAAACACATAGGAAATATCATCATACATGATTGCCTCTAGGGCATATCTCCAACAGTCTCCCACTTGCACTAGAGTCAATCAAATAGACATCGAATGCCCATAGCTCTAACGCGCCCTCATGCTTGGGTTGTGGAAGCGGCTTAGTCAACGGATCTGCAACATTTGCATCCGTGTGAATCTTGCATAACTCTACATCACCATTCTTACGATCTTTCAGACGTGATATTTCCGTCTATGTGTCCGACCTTGTGGTGATTCCTCGCTCCTTGGCTTGTGCGATGGCACCGAATTATCACAATAAAGGTCCAACGGTTTCACCGAGGCTGGGAAAATACCAAGATCATCCACAAAATGCCGGATCCAAACACCTTCCTTTGCAGCTTCACAAGCCGCAATGTATTCGCTTCGTGGTAGAATCGCCACCGATCCTCCGCTTGGAACTCATCCAAGGTAATCGCTCCTCCGCTCGTGATGTACACAAATCCAGACCGTGATCGACAATCATCTCTCGCCGGTTTGGAAACTAGCATCGACGTAACCTCACGACGAGCTCTTCCTCACCTCCATAAACTAGGAACATCTCTTTAGTCCTTTTCGTGTACTTCAAAATAGTCTTTACCGCTGCCCAAAGCTGACTCTCACCGGTTGGCCTGGTATCTACTTGTTAGGCTTATTGCAAAAGCAACATCAGGCCTTGTACATATCATGGCATACATGATGGATCCGATTGTCGAGGCATACGGAATCCTACTCATCCCGCTTCGCCATCGATGTCGAAGGACTCGAGTCTCGCTTAGCCTTATACCATGTGAGAGCGGCAAGAACCCTTTCTTCATTTCACTCATGTTGAACCGCTTCAACACTTTATCTATGTACGTGCTCGCTTAAGCCGAGCAGCCTCCTCGATCTATCTCTATAGATCTTAATGCCTAAAATATAGACTGCCTCACCAAGGTCCTTCATCGAAAACTTGCCATTCAATGAATCCTTGACCGAGTTTAGCATCGAAACATTATTTCCGATCAGTAGTATGTCATCCACATACAAGATCAAAAACACTATCGAGCTCCCACTTAACTTCTTGTATAAACAAGAGTCCTCTTCGCTTTTGATGAAACCAAGATCAGTGACAACTTCATCAAAACGAATGTTCCAACTCCGAGATGCTTGCTTCAACCCATAATTGGATCTCTTGAGCTTGCATACCTTACTAGTGCTAGTCGGATCGACAAAACCCTTGGGCTATATCATGTACACGTCCTCGGTTAAATTTCCGTGAAGGAAAGCTGTCTTGACATCCATCTGCCATATCTCGTAATCGAAATATGCAGCTATAGCTAGTATGATCCTCACCGATTTCAGCATCGCTACCGCGCAGTAAGTCTCGTCAGTAGTCAATTCCTTGAACTTGTCCATAACCTTTAGCAACAAGCGAGCTTTGTAGATCTGAACATTTCCATCCACATCGGTTTTCTTCTTAAAGACCCATTTGCAACCAATGGCGCTACGCCAGTGGCGGATCAACCAAGTCCTGCATTTGATTCTCATCCATGGACTTTAACTCGATCTCATGGCCTCCAGCCATGCCTCGAATCTGGGCTCACCATCGCTTCGTGATACGTGGCCGGCCTGCCGCTTTTAGCAACAATACATCACGCACTCTGCGCAATCTCTCCGACCTTCGTGGTTCCGTGCCGCTTCCACTACAGGTTCCCCGACCGACTCGGTATGATCTCATCACCACCGAGCCGCCCCGAGTGGTCCTCGAATTTCTTCGAGTCGAACCGCCCTCCCACTGGCCTCCCGACCGAGAAACTCTTTTCAAGGAAAACCCTGCCCGAGCAACAAACACTTTGTTCTCTTCCCGTTGTAGAAGCTATATCCCAAGGTTTCTGATATCCCATTTAATATGCATTTATCCGACTTGGGTGTAAGCTTGTCCGACATAAGTCGCTTGACAAATGCTTCACAACCCCAAATCTTTAGAAAAGACAAACCGACTCTTCCCACCCACATCTCATGCGGTGTCTTGTCTACGGATTTTGATGGTACCCTATTAATGTGAAAGCTGCAGTTTCTAGAGCGATCCCCAAAATGACAAGGGTAAATCCGATTTGCTCATCATAGACCGGACCATGTCCAACAAGGTCCTATTCCTCCGCTCGACACGCCGCTTTCTCCGTGGCATACCCGGAGGTGTGAGCTGAGGTACTATACTCGACTTTTCAGATGATCATCGAACTCCTGGCTCATGTACTCACCTCCACGATCGATCAGCGTGTTTTATAGTCTTGCCGAGCTGATTCTCAACCTCGTTCAAACTCTTTGAATTTTTCAAAAGTCTCCGACTTGTGCCTCATCAAATAGATATATCCATATCTACTCAAGTCGTCGGTAAAAGTCACGGCATCGATAGCCACCTCTGGCAGTTGTGCTCATTGGACCACACACATCATCGTGTATAAGCTCCAACAGCTCGGATGCCCTCTCGCAACTCTTTTAAAGGAGACTTAGTCATCTTGCCGAGCAAGCATGATTCACATGTCTCGAACGATCCAAGTCGGACGGGTTAGGAGCCCATCATCATGGAGCTTCTTCATGCTTCATACTAATGTGTCCAAGCCGCAATGCCGTAAGTATGTCGGATTTATCTCATTAGGCTTATGCCTCTTGACATTTACGTTATAGACCGTTCCTGTTCTAGATTCAATATAAATAGCCCATCAACAATGGGTGCATAGCCGTGGAACATACCATTCAAAAATATCGAACAACCATTGTCCTTTAAATTGAATTCATAACCTCGACTCATCAAACATGAGGCAGAAATAATGTTCGACTAAGTGCAGGAATGTAATAACAATTATTCAATTCCATAATGAATCCGAAGGGAGTCGAGCTGCATCGTGTCGACCTCCAACGCAGCAACTCTTGCTTTGTTGCCGACCTCGATGTCAATCTCCCTTGTGCCACATGCCTAGTTCTTACCAGCCCTCGTGCATCGAAGTTGCAAACATGAACAACCGATCCGTATCAAATACCCAAGAGCTACTAGGTATGTCAGCAAGGTAAATGTCTATAACATATGCAACAAGTGTACCTTTGCTCAAGAAGCATTTCCGCCTTCTTGCCATGCTCGCAAGCCACTTGCTACAGCCTCTTCCAAAGGACCGGTCTCCTTGCAGTGATAGCAAACGGTTCGAGTCCGTCCAGATTTCAGCGCAGCGGCAGAGGTTACCATCTCCGTGTCTTTGCCTTAGCCTTTTCTTGGACCAACTCTTCTTGAACTTAGCCGATTTCTGCACCATCAACACTTGATGCGTTTTCTTAATATCCTGCTCGCCACCTTGAGCATCCCATGCAATTCAGTGAGCTTTATCCATGCCATGCATATGATAGTTCGAGATGAACGCCCCATAGCTGGGCGGAAGAGAACCTGTAACAACATCAAGAGCCAGCTCATCCAAGAGCGGAAGCCCAAACGATCCAAAGCTTGCACATATCCGATCATCTTGATCACATGTGGGCTCAATGGATCACCTTCCTTCAGCTTGCAATCCATCAAGGATCGCCAGACGTTGAACCTTTCGGTCCTAGCTCGTGTTCGAAACATGCTCTTGAGACTCTCGATCATATCGTAAGCCTCAACATTTTCAAATGTTGTTGCAAATCGGCTCCATACAAGCCAAAGATCGACACTGATCTCCGTTGATTCATCAACGAAGTTTCGTAGGCATTTTAGCTGTGGCACTAGCATTATCAGCAGGTTCCTCCGAAGTGGATCCTCTAGAACATGTTCCTTTTATCGTGCTTGAGAACAATTCTCAGATTTCTATACCAGGTGGTAAAGTTTGTTCCATTCAGTTTATCCTTTTCCGAATTGATTTCAATGCAAAGTTGGGTTGAGCAGGTGGTGCCATTGATCTACAACAGAAAACATGCAATCACTAAGCAATGTGTTTATGTAGAGTAATTCTAGCCTAAAGTAAATACTCCCATCAAGTCAGATCCTCCGCAAACTCTCGGTGATTCAGATCCGACTAGCGATGCGACTAGTGAGCTTTAGCATCATCTGCTAGCCAACATACCTATCCGTAAGCAACTCCTTGCTAATCGTATTCTATACGACTTCGCCGATCGGGAAGGTATCTCATACCCTGCCCCAACCTTCTTTGCCACAAGGCCCAAAACCGCTTTTGATAGCCTTGTCAAGTTAACTCTGACAAAGGTATGTCCGTGTCCAACACTAACCCTTCAGCTCAAGGACACCCAAAGAGCACCCCAATTTTATGAGCCCACTACTAGACGCATTTGACGTGCGAAGGTGCAACATCGGGATGGCAATTCACTTGATATTCATGAGGGATCTTTCTACCATTCTAACATGCATAGAAACAAAGAAGCATAACAATCACAAATAACACATATTGTGAAATAGTATGGCTCCTTCATGGACGTTCTTCTAGGTCGGTTCCGATTCGATGACCATCTACTTAACTCCATCTTGTTTGTCACGCCGGACGCCAAGCCGCCAACCTGATCTCTATTATCCAACTATTACAACTAGTAATGAATTTTACATAGAGTCACAAGTCGACACGCAGGTCGTTATACAATATAATGACAGCACTTTATTCTCGCCGCCGACAAACATGACACGCAGCCACGATAAATTACACACATGCATCACATACACATGAGCCATACTATTCACATCAAACCTGCAAAACAAAGTTATGCATAGAATCGCATTCTACCGGTTTGTGTGTCGGTACGAATACACGGCGCCACGCACATTTTCGGCGATCACATCTGAACTCCGATCACGCCAATTCTCCGATCCGACCGATCTTATCGATCATCGCGAATCCGATTCGGATTTACGTTTCACCGTTAACCCCGGCGGCGGATGACCGACCGTAGGGTAGATCGTGTCACAACCTCATCGATCCCGATTTACGAAAACATAGCCTCAACGATCCCCATGTGCAGTTGATCACATCAACCGTGCACATAGCCGATCTCTTCAAGGACAACAGATCTCATCCGCCGCTCCACATATCTAATATGCATACGATCTGAATCCAAATCCTATAACAGAGGCTCGATACCACCGTTGGGTTCTACGGTAGGGTGCGCCGATCGCAAATTAAAAATTCCTACGCAGAACATCCAGAACATGCTACGGAGATGGATCACAGTTCGTTACCACTAGACGCGCAGCGTCGTGCAGCGGAAGAAGAGTTGGGGCAGCGCGTCTGCGTGGATCGCCTCCTCCTCGCTCGATCTCCTCGAGCGGCCGGTCGTCCGATCCCACGACGACGAGTTCGCCGGAGCGGCGCAAGTGCACCGCTTAACGGTATCCGCTGCGCGGGAGGAACGCGTGGCGGCGGACTGCTAGGTCCGATCACACACCGGCGGCGAGTGGAGGTGGCTATTCGCAACACATGCAAACCCTAGTCGCAGCGCCAAGCGATCTCACGCATGAGTGTGCCGCACCTCCACTTTATATAGGCGTCCGTCATGGCTCAACACTTGGGCCTCGTGACGGACCCTAAAGCCCAAAGTCTATTCGGTCACGTTCCTAGTCCAGTTCGGATCACATCCGACCAAAGGTCCTACGAACCGACCTCGAGGTTCCTTCCCTTGCCGCGCCCTTAGGTTCAAGTCGGCTTGGTCACAGTTCGGATCACCTCCGACCTGTACGGTTGGTAGCGGCCTCTAGCAAGGCGTACACCACCAAGCGACGATGAAGCTGGTTAGGCTAACCTGCATAACGTGTCACACTTCTCGCTCCTTTGCAAGACGATATATGTTGTCGGGCTCAAGGCGAGACTGTCATCCTTGTGCTAACCCGACCTCTTTCGCTCCAAAGGATATCGACCACAATCCGGATTATCTCATAATCCTTGTCGATGGCCATGCTATTCCTGGTCGATCACACGAGGGGCCCAGAGTATATCTCTCCGATCGGAGGGGCAATCCCATCTTGCTCGACCATGTCTCGCAAAGATGGGACTGGACAAACCCAAACCTACCTTTGTAACTACCCAACACGGAGTAGCGTTTGGTCGGCCCAAAGCAAGTCTGTCACCATCCAGAGTACATGCGTCACTCAGGTCTTAGGACATAGAACGATGTTGTACTAGAGACTCACAGATGACATATCGCCTGCATCTCATAGTTGGGTCCGTCCGACTCAGACCTTATTCGACTCGGATCCGACTATGTCGAATCCGACCAGACCTTTCCAAGTCCATATTATCCGTTAGCATCCAATGCTCCATGGCTAGTGAGACCAAGCCATCGACCATGTCATATGCCAGTCTAGTCGGCCAAGGCCCACACAGCCCTTTTGACTAGGGACCTTTAGGACAGTCATCATACAATGCATAGTCCCACAAACAAGTCACATACTTGCTGATACACATCATTGATAATGTCCAAGGACTATCTTTATTCATAAACACATAGGAAATATCATCATACATGATTGCCTCTAGGGCATATCTCCAACAGCCGCGGTCTCAAATCTGTCAAAGATCAAGTCCCCACGGATGTCCGTAGAACGTAGTTCAAACTTCGAATCTGACTTTGATGGCCGTGGGTGTAGCTATCAATCTGCTCCATATGGCCGAGCGAAGTTGGCCCGCAAAGACGAAGTCCGCCAACACAAAGATTTGCCCGGGAGAAAGGTTTCTCCTCAACAACGTCACCACCGACGATTGAAGGGGCCATCGAGCCTATGTCGACAAAGACAGGGAACTCTCAATTAAAGCACCAATGTCGGTGTCAAACCGCGGATCTCGGTAGGGGGTCCCAACCTGGCGCTTCTAGGATCGATGGTTACAGGAGACGGGGACACAATGTTTACCTGTGTTCGAGCCCTCTCTATGGAGGTAATACCTACTTCCCGCTTGATTGATCTTGATGAATGTTGTCGATTTAGGGTTCCGGATACCTTGAGGTTCAAACACTGGGCGCATGAGATCTTTTCCCTACTAGCTCATGCATGCAAGGATTGTGAGGATCTAAACTACCTAACGATGAACAAATACAGAGACACGAGGTTTATATCGTCTGGTCACTGCTAGGTGTAATACCCTACCCAAAGGTGGTGTGGTGGATTGGCCTTCTGTAATGATGATGAATAATACAAAGGGATAATAGCCTCATGAGGGGCTGTTCTTGAGCTGGTGTGATTTAACTCGCTTGGGTGAGTCTCGCCTCTATCTCTCTCTCTCTCTGTGGTGATCTCGATCGATTGATCCCCTCTCTCGTGGTGGCTAGTCCTATTTATAGAGGAGGCCCTAGGCCTCTCCCCAAATAATGAGCGGAAGGGCGCCAACAATTGGCCATTTTGAAGGGGAACATCTAGTACACTTATCCTCGATTAAAGTTGGTCTTCGCTGCCAAAGACTCGACGGTGACGCCTGGCTCCGGCTCCACGATGACCTCCATCCCGCCATTCTCGATGGTCTTGGTCTTGTTGCACCAAGCGGTAACCTTGCCCGATGCCTTGGCCTGTGCTTGCTTCCTTTGCACCAAAGGGGAAATGAGATATCCTGCGTGGCTGGCGCCTCGCTTAGCCTTGATAATCATGGCTTGCGCCACAAGGCACCTCGCGAGGTACCGCCTTGATCTCTCCGGCCTCGTGAGCCTTCCCGATGAAGCTGCCCGAGGTAGATTCCCATTGTCCGCCTTCATGAGGCTTGGCCCCTCATGGAGGGTCTTGAGCTTGAGCCGATGAAGGTTGTGCTGGGCCCCACTTGAGCCACGCCAGAGGCCGCAAGCAAGCAAGTCCGGGACCCCTGTCAGCAGAACGCCGACAGAGCCCCCGGCCCATGGCGCGCCTGACTTGGCTTAGCAGAGAAGCAAGGCAAGGCGCGGCAGCTGGCCCCAAATACTATGCTTTGGGCGCCACAGGGCGATTGGTTGGCTGGGGCCTCCGCCTCCCCACGACGCCCGCAACTGCGCTTCTTCCGACAAAAAAGAGGCCCTGACCAGACTTGGTGCTTGTTCTCGCCTTGCCTTGCTCTGCACTTTTCGCCTCTTCTCTCCTTGCTTCTCAAATCTCCAGATCTGCTTCAATCTCTTCCCATCCTGCAGCCATGATACCGCAAGACCCCGATCGAGGCCTCGTACTCTCCAGCTCTTGATCCTCCGATCAGGCCGGGCGAAGAATCTCGCCTCTGCGCCGGAGGACGTGGCGAGGGCAACATAAGGACAGCTCAAGGTCGACTTCTGATCAGCCTCAAGGCCGTGGGAGCACCTTCTACCTGCTTCTTCGCGAGGGCCATTATCGCCGGTCCCGTTCCTCCTTTTTCCGAAGTTCTTCTTCACTATTCTCCGCTAATACAACTTGCGTGCTCGTGATCTCCACCCCAACTCTGTTCTCCTCCCGCGATCTTCGCTTACTAATGTGAGGCTCACGCTATGATAAAACCCTTGGGGCCTTGCAGCCATCACTACTTTTCCCTCCGGTCTCCCGTGGCTCTATTATTACGCGCACGAAGCTTGGCAGATACCCAGCCTCCAACTCCATCTCCAAGCCCGGAAGAGGATTGAAGGCTTCAGGAGCAAGTGGGTCATGGAGGACGCCGGGCGATCCATCCCTCGCCCTGCATCGCTGCTGGGGCAGCCCGGGCCGTTGATGCATTGTCCCGCCGCAAAGCTCACAATTTCGCGCAAGATGTTATCAAGAGGATAGACGCGATATGTGGCCAGCCAACTTGGGGGCGCGGCTGACCGGGCAACGCCCCGAGGGAGTTCCCTGAACATCGCGGCTCCGGCCCGGAACATTCGCTACATTGTGGAGGCCGGGAGGCAAAGCGATGACCTCACCCTCCGAGGCCCTTTGACGTAAGATCCGCAACGGCCTTCCATTCCTTGGTCGGGGGATGTGGTAATATCGAGGGTGCTCCCGCCTCTCGCTCTTCAAGGGCGATCGGGAGCAAGTGGTGAACGATATGCCCACCTTCAATGGTGAGGGGCTGGTCAGACACGGGCTCCCGAGGATCCGCGGCGTTGAGCGGCAAAGGAGGAGGAAGAAGAGGAGGTGGAAGGAGGAGGTCCTGACTTCGAGGTGCTCGGGCGAGGAGTCGGGGACTCCTTCCTCGGCGAGGTCCCGCGCCTCGCCTTCATGTCGGATGACGACGAGGCCGACGCCAGCGAGGAGGGAGGATTCTCCCTGGTTTCGAGGAAGGCAGGTCGGGCTGGCCCCTGTGGTCCGCCTGACTCCGGGCGGTCGAGTCCAGCTCCGCCTTCCTAACGCGCCATCGCTTCCGGGTCCTCCCGAGGCTGATCCCAGCCGCAGCTCTCGTGCCTCAAGTTCGGTCTGAGGCTGCCTGGGTCCGGGACGCACGACCAAAGGAGTGTTTGATCCGGCGCTTGCTTTGCTTCATCACTGGGCCCGACGTCAGATTCTCTTGACCAGGTCGGCACTCAAGCAGCAAAGAGGCCAAGGGGCCTCGCGCCCTCGCTTGAGACGGGTTCGCCGCCTGGCAGCGCTCCACTCCTGGGGAAAGGCGGCGAGGCTCAGGCCCCCCGCCTGTCATCCTAGCGAGCCCAAATAGGGCACTGGAGGTGAGTCAGCCCCGTGGGTCCCGCTGACCGGAGGTGCTCGGCTTGATGTTGTTGCTGAGGCGCCCAAGGCCTGTGGGGGCTCCTTCTTCCCAAGTCGTGATCACGCTGTTGCCGTTTTTCCACACCGCTTCACTGCCCAGCCTCTCCTCCGATTCTCGCCATCCCGGATCAAGCCGCCATGAATCTGAGCCGATCAAGGAGGATCTCCGAACGCTGATCCACGCTCCGTGGCCGCGCCTGAATCGCTTCGCTGGGCCCGCTTGCTGCTCTCCGGCCGAAAGCGGTGTGAGCCAAGCTGGCTGCCTCAAGGGGAGAAGTAAGCCGCCGAGGCTAAGGGCCGCGATGTC